>CP136062.1:75830101-77311550 GCA_032622095.1 Siphonodentalium dalli | reverse complement strand
TTTCTTTACAATATAATAAGCATTATGACATATGTGTATCATGGAGAGTGTTGAAAATTCCAGAAATGTATTTATACCGCAAGGGTAAGCACTTCAGTTTCTGCATTACATCCAATAATTAATCATCATTCCGGATGAAACTACCACGCACAGTGTGGCGAAACATAACTTTGTGTGTTAAATTCCCGAAATTATTATTTATGGCTCGACTGTTGGATGCATTCTAAGCAGAATCATTAATTTTGAAAGGATTGATGATGCAGATATCAAAATAAATTATGATCGGTCCCATTCGTGAGACTGCTATGAGTATATATATTTCTGCTTCTGGAACACGATTCAAGATACACAATACAGATAAAACTGCATTATTTCCGTTGCTGGGCACAGGTTTTTCACAAAATGTCTGGAAGCACCAGTCATGGAAGGGCTAAAATGTGATGTCATATGATGATGCCTAATGCTGTTGTAACTGCAATGTGGCTGGAAATAGCTGTAATGAATAACTGTATTGTAGCTGTAATATAGCTGTATATAGCTTTGACATGCATTAATAATTTTATAGCACGCTGAACTGTCTTCTTAATAAAAAAAAAATTGATAAAGCAGTTATATTAAGTATTTAACACAGCTACTGATTATTTTACAGAATTCTAAAGTGGGTACAGCTATTAACCTGTTAAACTGTAATACACTGTAATAAACTGTAGAGCTATATTTTGACATTGGTATTAAGTTGTCATCTTAGAAAAAAAGGACATTGGTATTAAAGTTGTCATATTAGAAAAAAAGGGAAAGTTCAGACAGTTATATATAGAATATGTAGCTAGTGTCATCACTTAAACTTTATGTCTGTGAGGGGCATTTAAGCATCTATTGGGTGAGGCTCTGCTGAGTCCAATAGATGCCAAATCCCCCGAGCAGACATAAACAGTTTAAGCGACAACATTAGCTACACATTTTATTTATCCATTGTACAAAACATGTCGAGTAAAACCTGAGTGCAGCTTAGAGCAAAAGAGTTTGTTGGGTTTTTAGCTCAACTTTACTTTGTAAAGTTTAATAGTCATGACTTGGTATCTGTCGTGCGTGTGTGTGTGCATGTCCGTGTGATGCGTCAACAATTTCCTTTAGCTCGGGCTACAGGATGTACCTTTGGTCAGATCATTATGAAATTTGTCATGGCTGTTAACATTGACATGTAGGTGGGAAGCGAGTCATTTTGAGGTCCCATCGGCCATAAAACATGGCCGCTGGCAGCCATCTTGGAATTTTCTCTTTGTGTGAATAAATCCTTTGGCACGGGCTAAGGATCGTACCTTTGGTCGGATCATCATGAAATTTGTCCTGGATGTTAACATTGACATGTAGATGGGAACGAGTCATTTTGAGGTCATTTGGCAAAAAAACATGGCTGCCAGTGGCCATCTATGATTTAAAAATTCGATCCATTAGCACGGGCTACAGGTCGCAGTGTTCGTCTGATCATCATGAAATTTGTCGTGATGTTAATATTGACATGTAGATGGGAATGAGTCATTTTGGGTCATTCGGCTATAAAACATGGCCACTGGCAGCCATCTTGGATTTTACTCTTTGCATGATTAAATCATTTGGCACAGGTTACAAGTCGTACATTTGATCGGATCATTATGAAATTGTCATGGATGTCAAAATTGACATGTAGATGGGAACAAGTCATTTTGGGTCATTCGGCCATAAAACATGGCCGCTTGCAGCATCTTGGATTTTACTCTTTGTATGACTAAATCCTTTAGCACACCCTACAATGCACTTCCCTCACCCGATCATCACCAAACTTCATATTGATCTTGATCTACTAGATGGGAGATATCAAATGTTTTTGATATTCATTGGAAAACACAGCCACCAGCTTGTAAAGTTTGAGCTATTGCCATGGCTTGGAATCTGTCGTCCGTTTGTGCATGTAGATATCCATCAACAGTTTCCATTAGAACGGGCTACAGGTCGTACCTTTGGTCAGTTCATTATGAAATTTGTCATGGATGTTGACATTGACATGTAGATGGGAACGAGTCATTTTGGAGTTATTCGGCCAAAAATCTTCGGCCAAAAAACATGGCCGACCGCCATTTTGGATTTCAAATTGCAATCCATTAGCATGGGCTTCAGGCCGTACTGTTGTTCCACATGAATTCCATAACCTTACATAATTCACATAGTAAATCAATACTTTTTAGAAAGTTTTATAGTCATTGTTAAACAAACCAATTAAAATATGTCTATACCTGCTAGGTCACTTGAACTAATTTAGTTTTAATAGCGACATGAGGCCAGCCAGCCTCTAGGTGTCAATAGCCAAGTCTAGCGACATGTACGTGTCTAAACTTGTAACGTATGTTTAATAATGTATTGGTATTGTTATGAGATGCACATGGCGGGAAAAGAAACATGATTTTATAGTTTTCAAACCTGCTCGATTATAGAAATCAACGTTTGGCAACACACGTTACAAGTTGGCTAAACCTGACTATTATTAACTAAATAATTGTTGCCTGTTTCAAAGTTATGGGTCTTCACCCATACAATCTGAATTAGAATTTCCCAATATGAATGTTCTCTGGTATATTGATAAACCTAGATGGGACAATATGAATGTCATCTGGTATGTTGATAAACATGGATGGGACAATATGAATGTCATAAACCTGGATGGGACAATATGAATGTCCTCTGGATGTTGATAAACATGGATGGGACAATATGAATGTCCTCTGGTATGTTGATAAACCTGGATGGGACAATATGAATGTCCTCTGGTATGTTGACAAACATGGATGGGACAATATGAATGTCCTCTGGTACTAGTATGTTGATAAACATGGATGGGACAATATGAATGTCCTCTGGTATGTTGATAAATAGAGAATATCCGCATAGTGCAGCTGAATAAAGAATATATTTTTGCGAGTATGTAGGCATCTATTCAGCTACACTATGTGGATGTTCTGTTTATCCACCGAACAAATTTAAATGTATTTTATCGCAGTTTTTTGTCAAAAAACATCGCAAAATTCACAGGCTCCTTATAGAGAAGCAATGACCTACTTAGCGACTTTATCTGTATAAGTAGAGACTAATTAATTATGAAACAGTTTTGTATTCATGCGACTGCACCGCGAAATAGTCAGCCATATAATTTCTAAATTATGCCGGAAAAATATCATAGCATGGTGTAATTTCTAATAAAATTAAATGATTTGTGTAACGTTCAAATCTAAAACTGAAATGTACGAGTATACCAGTCATGTGAATTTGGATGTTTTTGCTTGAAACTTATTAATGAATTGAATGAAAGTCTGAACTTTAGCTACCAGTAGCACCAGCGCCAAGATCGGCAGTGCAAATGCACCAGCTCACGGCATAATATCTTATACTTTATAGTAACAAACTGCCAATTGCTTAATCAAGTTATAGACTTCACCAACTGAACATTGAAACATTCTATTTGAGTGCGTTTTGGGGTGCATCCTTTGATCTTTTAGAAAGGTGTTGCCACCGATTGCACGAAAATACGTTGTGGATGTTGACGTTTCTAAGGACGCTGTCACTAACAACTGAAACCAGCATGGTCCGTTCTAATGATGCTCCATAACGTTGTTACGATCCAGTGACGTCACTCGCGAACTGCTGGAGGTCAACTGGTCCAAGTTCTTGTAACCTTTCTTCTTTGCATATTATTAAGTTTATCTGTCTAGTAGAGGATGCTTTATCTGTCTAGTAGACGGATAGAGGCGTGGTTTATCTGATGGGCTTTATCTGTATAGTAGACAGGGGTAGGAGGTGGATAAACATGGATGGGACAATATGAATGTCCTCTGGTATGTTGATAAACCTGGATGGGACAATATGAATGTCCTCTGGTATGTTGATAAACCTGGATGGGACAATATGAATGTCCTCTGGTATGTTGACAAACATGGATGGGACAATATGAATGTCCTCTGGTATGTTGATAAACATGGATGGGACAATATGAATGTCATAAACCTGGATGGGACAATATGAATGTCCTCTGGTATGTTGATAAACATGGATAGGACAATATGAATGTCCTCTGGTATGTTGATAAACATGGATAGGACAATATGAATGTCCTCTGGTATGTTGATAAACATGGATAGGACAATATGAATGTCCTCTGGTATGTTGATAAACCTGGATGGGACAATATGAATGTCCTCTGGTATGTTGATAAACATGGATGGGACAATATGAATGTCCTCTGGTATGTTGATAAACATGGATGGGACAATATGAATGTCCTCTGGTATGTTGATAAACCTGGATGGGACAATATGAATGTCCTCTGGTATGTTGATAAACATGGATGGGACAATATGAATGTCCTCTGGAATGTTGATAAACATGGATGGGACAATATGAATGTCCTCTGGTATGTTGATAAACATGGATGGGACAATATGAATGTCCTCTGGTATGTTGATAAACATGGATGGGACAATATGAATGTCATAAACCTGGATGAGACAATATGAATGTCCTCTGGTATGTTGATAAACATGGATGGGACAATATGAATGTCCTCTGGTATGTTGATAAACATGGATGGGACAATATGAATGTCCTCTGGTATGTTGATAAACCTGGATGGGACAATATGAATGTCCTCTGGTATGTTGATAAACCTGGATGGGACAATATGAATGTCCTCTGGTATGTTGATAAACATGGATGGGACAATATGAGTGTCCTCTGGTATGTTGATAAACCTGGATGGGACAATATGAATGTCCTCTGGTATGTTGACAAACATGGATGGGACAATATGAATGTCCTCTGGTACTAGTATGTTGATAAACATGGATGGGACAATATGAATGTCCTCTGGTATGTTGATAAATAGAGAATATCCGCATAGTGCAGCTGAATAAAGAATATATTTTTGCGAGTATGTAGGCATCTATTCAGCTACACTATGTGGATGTTCTGTTTATCCACCGAACAAATTTAAATGTATTTTATCGCAGTTTTTTGTCAAAAAACATCGCAAAATTCACAGGCTCCTTATAGAGAAGCAATGACCTACTTAGCGACTTTATCTGTATAAGTAGAGACTAATTAATTATGAAACAGTTTTGTATTCATGCGACTGCACCGCGAAATAGTCAGCCATATAATTTCTAAATTATGCCGGAAAAATATCATAGCATGGTGTAATTTCTAATAAAATTAAATGATTTGTGTAACGTTCAAATCTAAAACTGAAATGTACGAGTATACCAGTCATGTGAATTTGGATGTTTTTGCTTGAAACTTATTAATGAATTGAATGAAAGTCTGAACTTTAGCTACCAGTAGCACCAGCGCCAAGATCGGCAGTGCAAATGCACCAGCTCACGGCATAATATCTTATACTTTATAGTAACAAACTGCCAATTGCTTAATCAAGTTATAGACTTCACCAACTGAACATTGAAACATTCTATTTGAGTGCGTTTTGGGGTGCATCCTTTGATCTTTTAGAAAGGTGTTGCCACCGATTGCACGAAAATACGTTGTGGATGTTGACGTTTCTAAGGACGCTGTCACTAACAACTGAAACCAGCATGGTCCGTTCTAATGATGCTCCATAACGTTGTTACGATCCAGTGACGTCACTCGCGAACTGCTGGAGGTCAACTGGTCCAAGTTCTTGTAACCTTTCTTCTTTGCATATTATTAAGTTTATCTGTCTAGTAGAGGATGCTTTATCTGTCTAGTAGACGGATAGAGGCGTGGTTTATCTGATGGGCTTTATCTGTATAGTAGACAGGGGTAGGAGGTGGATAAACATGGATGGGACAATATGAATGTCCTCTGGTATGTTGATAAACCTGGATGGGACAATATGAATGTCCTCTGGTATGTTGATAAACCTGGATGGGACAATATGAATGTCCTCTGGTATGTTGACAAACATGGATGGGACAATATGAATGTCCTCTGGTATGTTGATAAACATGGATGGGACAATATGAATGTCATAAACCTGGATGGGACAATATGAATGTCCTCTGGTATGTTGATAAACATGGATAGGACAATATGAATGTCCTCTGGTATGTTGATAAACATGGATAGGACAATATGAATGTCCTCTGGTATGTTGATAAACATGGATAGGACAATATGAATGTCCTCTGGTATGTTGATAAACCTGGATGGGACAATATGAATGTCCTCTGGTATGTTGATAAACATGGATGGGACAATATGAATGTCCTCTGGTATGTTGATAAACATGGATGGGACAATATGAATGTCCTCTGGTATGTTGATAAACCTGGATGGGACAATATGAATGTCCTCTGGTATGTTGATAAACATGGATGGGACAATATGAATGTCCTCTGGAATGTTGATAAACATGGATGGGACAATATGAATGTCCTCTGGTATGTGGATAAACATGGATGGGACAATATGAATGTCCTCTGGTATGTTGATAAACATGGATGGGACAATATGAATGTCATAAACCTGGATGAGACAATATGAATGTCCTCTGGTATGTTGATAAACATGGATGGGACAATATGAATGTCCTCTGGTATGTTGATAAACATGGATGGGACAATATGAATGTCCTCTGGTATGTTGATAAACCTGGATGGGACAATATGAATGTCCTCTGGTATGTTGATAAACCTGGATGGGACAATATGAATGTCCTCTGGTATGTTGATAAACATGGATGGGACAATATGAGTGTCCTCTGGTATGTTGATAAACCTGGATGGGACAATATGAATGTCCTCTGGAATGTTGATAAACATGGATGGGACAATATGAATGTCCTCTGGTATGTTGATAAACATGGGTGGGACAATATGAATGTCCTCTGGTATGTTGATAAACATGGATGGGACAATATGAATGTCCTCTGGTATATATAAGAAATGAACGGCGGTTTCAATGTGGTCATGGGATTTTGACCGCGAGAAAAATTCAGCAAATTGCATGAACCCCGAAGGGGTTTCATGCGGAGTTTGCTGATTTTTTATCGCGGTCAAAACCCATGACCACGTTGAATCCGCCGTTTATTATTTATATTTATATACTTAGGCTCTTTAAAACACTTCTCCAAATGTGTCCGTTATTTTTCGTCAAAAAAACTTTTTCAAATATCTCCGTTATTTCGTTTATTAAAATAATTTCCTATTTCTATATTTCGCTCTATATTTCGCCCTATTTCGCTATTTCGCTGTATTTTCCTATTTCGATTTTTCGTGTTATTTCGCTGTATTTTCATATTTCGCTTTTTCATTGTATTTCATATTTCGATAATTCGCAATATTCGACATATTATGGGATATGGGATTATATGATAACCAACATTTTAATAGTCAATCGAACATCTCGTGCCACCCGTGCTCGCGATTAGATGCCACTAGCCATCCAATCGTGAACCTCGATTACATATTGTTAGCTATCAAATCCTTGGCGTATTGGCTGACTAGATACTCAAGCAGTCGGTAATGTCCGACAATCCCCGGTGATTTCCGGGACCAATGTGTTCATAAACCTATGAACGACTTTGAAAGTGACGTCACGTTACGTTCATAGGTTTATGAACGCATTGAATAAGGGGGCTTGTCTACCGTAACGCTATGGGGAAATCGGAAGAAATATCAGGTGTATGTAAATATATGTTGATAAACATGGATGGGACAATATGAATGTCCTCTTGTATGTTGATAAACATGGATGGGACAAAGGATATGTCTATGGATAGGATTATTTCCACATATGTGGCCATTGTTGAACATAGAAAAGAACCAAATTAATTTCCCTATGAACACTTAGCATTCTATCGTGGGCCTCTCTAATTGACAACAGTATACTTACTGATGAACATAAATATCATATCATGCAAAACATGATTAAAATGGCACTCAGTTAGCTTGATACCCATGCAAACTATAAACATTTATGTCAATTGACAGAGATAAATAAAAACTGTTGAATATGGTTTGCTACCCACGAGTCTATCAACGAACCTCTCTTTAATAAACCAAACATGCAATGTTTGTTTTTAATATAAATACATGTACATGTATAACCATTTTATACCCGTTATAGTTTGAAAAGATTGATATGATCAATGAACATTTATTTCCTGCTTATTCTCAACCCATTCCGCACAAATATTGAATATGTTACAATTTCAAAGTAGAAAATACCAATAAAGCGAGATCACTGGGTCGCAGCCGTATTGGATTCATCCAGCTCCCTTCCATGGTTTCAGAGATTCTTCCAGCCAATTGTTCCATGGTTTTAGTGCTACTGGTCAAAGTTCTGAGTAGCATTTCCATATATAGAGCTTTTGACTTATTCATGACTTCCATATATGGAATGCTACTCCAGAATTTTGACCCGTAGCACTAAAACCTTGGAACCGGACCTGGTGGATCCAATATGGCCACGAGTTAGTATACATGTACCTAAATTTTAGCTACTAATTTTTCTAATGTCCATTGGGGAAAGCACTGTTCTGTTTACACAGATTTGTCCGTAGTTGTATGATGAGACAGTCGACTTATTTGAGTGCTCCGTTTTTGAAGCTCACTATCACAAGATGGGCTTCTCTCTAACTTTTCCTTGAGAACATCAATTTCATGCTGTTTATACCTAGTTCTGTCCTCGATCATTCGCTCAACAACTTTCTGCATTTTGAATGTTGCAGTATGCCGCATAGCGCGACTTGCAGAATTTAGTGGCATGGATGTTGTTTTTCGTGTGTTGCTATCTATAATCATCCCTGTCATGTACTGAAGCATAAGATCCATTGGCGTCTGATGTCCAACTCTTTGGTTAGTTTGTTTCCCACGAATTAACTCCCAAAGTTTGGTTTTAACTTTTTCTGAGTCTTGTTTCCCTTCAAATTCATTTTCCTCTTCATCTGATGAGCTATCATCCTTATGATTAAATTTGTTACCTGACAAAGGAGAGTTACCTCCCTTAACAGTGGTTGAATTGCCGCCCTTATATTGCTCATGTATTGTATTCTGTGTCTGATTCTTTATAGCACTCATGTCAAGCTCTGGTAAAGTTATAAAGCCATTCTCCATCATAGGAATATTTGACAAGAATGTATCAATCTTTTGTCGAAGTTCCTTACTTTCTTTCTTCAACATTTCCTGTGTCACTGGCTTGGATTCTTTCTTTGCAGATAGTCCATCACCATAACTTGACCTCGCTTTCCGTCCATTGGATAACTTATCTTGACCGAACAGTAAAGCTCTGAGATCAACCTTATCCGTGTAACCATTCCCATAATGAGCTTTGTCCTCAAAATCAAAGTGACTTTTTCGTTCATCATCATGGTGATATGAGTGAGCTCGGGGGTATATCTTATTGGGTAATGAAAACACATCGTTGTTATTACCAGCCTCACTGAATTTCACATGTAGGGAATCCACAGGGTGTTTTTTACTCCTAATAAACAGCACATTGTCATTAAGTTGTGGCAATTTGTTTGTGTCAGTATTGCCATATTTGGCAGAACCTTGACTTGGAGCAGATTTAGCACTGGGTCTCCTTCTTAATCTTCTGTTTGTGAGAGAACTGTCTGATTCATCTGTGTTAGATGTCCTGGGTGTAAAACTTTGTTCACTTGCAGCTTTTTCCTGACTCAGTCTCTCATGTAAAGCTTCTCGCGCCTTCATCACAGTTTTAGGAATAAGTCTTTTTACAGAACAGTGTCGTATTGGATGCTTTAACTTTTTATTCAGATAATAGGAATCTGTTATCACTCCCAATCGTTTTTCTGATTTTGTTAACTGATTTTCATCATAAGCAAAGTCTCTCCCTGGCTCTGTTCGCTTTTTTATTTCCATGTCATTCTTTCTTTTATCAATATCAAGTAATTTTGAATCATATCTCAGCTTACTCGATACATTGTGTAGGACTCTCATTTTTGATGATTTCTCTTTCTCAAGCTGATGAGCCGTGATGTTATACTGATGTTCACAAACATTGTTTTTAACGCTGGTTAATTTATCCGTGAAAGATGCTCTCTTTTGGCATTCATTCATAGCAGCCACTTGCATCTCTTGGAAGGGGTTTGATACCAGCTGTTCTGAATCCATGACAAAATAATCCCCTGTAATAGAGAATGAGCAATCATCACACTACATTATTAGTATGCATCTAACTCTTTCACCTTTCAGAGCAAAATATTATGAATATTTGAAGTACATATAGCCTGAACATAACTGCATATGAATCCAGAAACTTTTATGGAATGATGTGTGGACTGTGTAAATGTATATTTCACAAGAGCCAAAGGCTTGAGTGAAATGTAACTGTACACCATTTGCATTGAGGTCGATAAAAGATTTGAGATTCTGAAGCATGTTGTGTTATTTATCTATTGCACACCCTTGTATCTGGTTAGTTAAGTTCTTGAATATGAGTTTCACTAATCATTATTATTTCATTATTTCCTCCATTATATGAAGATTTACAAGACAACAACAATCAATATGTACAGACATATGAACCATTAGTGCTGAATTTGAAGAAATATAGTAAAGGATGTTAATTTAAGTTTCACTAATCATTATACTTTATAATATCATTATTGTTATTTTTCAGTCTAATTCAGACATTAAAACAAACTGAAATTTATACCATCATTGTTGGTGACAACATTAATATGAGGTGGTTCTGGCCTGAGTTCAATGAATGGGTGATGTAAATATTTGCTCAATGGTGCCGATTACGTTAAATAAATGTGATTCACACTAATGGGTGAGAAAGAACTAGATTACAATTATTTTCATCAAAATATCACTACAGTTTCACAATGTGGACATTAGATTCATTTTGTTGTGTAATTTAACACATTCTGTGCCAGGTTTCTTGGGGAAGACAGAGAGCTGTGTGCCAGGTTTCCTGAGTGAAAGGCCATCATTTACACTATTACAGTAATGCTCTAAGTAATCGACTCTTTAACCACAGCAGAATTATGGGTAACTTTTCAGGATTTAGTCGGAAATATGGCTTGTTGATATTCATCGGAATGCTCTCGGGGAGAGCTTTCCGATGAATGGCAACAAGCCATATTTCCGACTAAATCCTGAAAAGTTACCCATAATTCTGCTGTGGTTAAAGAGTCGATTACTTTATAATAGAGCATTACTGTAGCTATTTAGTTTGACTATTCAATATTGGAAAGAATCGAATTGACAGCAGGCATTGCTATTATAGGCCCTACTCACCAACTGCTTTAAAAGTACTTCTACAGGGTCATCATAGCTCAAAAATCTCATGTTGCCATGGCAACGAGTACCTCAAATTAACACCGATTGTGTGAAATTACAAATCTGTTATTTTATGTGGCCATCCAACTAATTTATACAATGCAGTTTTAGACATTAATTTTACTGGTGTATAATATAGCATTTTGTTATGGCACTAGTATTTACTTTATAATAATAATAATACTATTGATGAAAAACATCTTACATTCAGTATTCAAACCCAATAATTCCACTCCTGTAATCTCAGCACAGATATTTCACATAGTGTTCATGAAATGAGAAACATATTTGTTTCCTTTTCTCCAATTTCCATAGTAACGCTAGCATGACATCATTGGGTGATGTGTGGTGGACAACATAAATATCCACATATTTCGACAAGATAGCCCATAGAATTTAGATTGAATGATTCAGCATATTGTAGCTTGGCTGGAAGCTTGATCAACATATATACTGAATCATGTTGTGAATAGCAAAGCTTGGTCCTTTCAAGTTATACCCTATGTATTTCCTGATGTAGTTGAGTTGTTTCCAGTCCGTGTTCGGGTAGGATGGTCGGAGTTCATTGTGCAGTTCTCTTCACCCTTTTCTGATGTCACTGGCTTGGACATTATGCACCCTTATAAATGTTATTTGATACTGATTAGTGTCGCCTAGGGTTAGGCTTGCAATTAAGTCTAGTAAATGCTGTTATGGATCACGCAAGATTTCACAAATTTATTTACCTGCATCTTATTTGTTAAAAGAATGCCACAAAACTACGGAAATAATTGTAGTGTTCATGTTGATCAAAGGTAGCAAACAATGATAGCATATTTCTTTGGCCTGGGGGAGGGGTACAAATAAAGCTAACTTTGAAATAAAAAAACATTGATATATGAAAAACCAGAATGAGTCTGAAATCCAATGGACAATCCAAATAATTTCTCTTTTTCCGCTAGGTCTGAGATAAAAGGATCTATTATTTTTGTTAGTTTCAAGGACAAGGGTTAATTGCTGACACAAACCTTTATAAATGTCCTGCCTCTCTGTCCTCTCGAGAACATCATAATTTGTAATTGCATAACCTCTAAGGAAGTTCATTTTTTATTGTCCTTAGAAATGCACTTTGTGAATTTTAGCATCCATTCATGGGTTGATTTCCTATTTAATTTCCTATTGACAATGATCAGTGGATCCCTATCCTATTGTGTTCTCACTATGGCAGGTGAGATGAAGTTTTACAATCCAAGCAAGTACAGACCTCTTCAGTTTATTTCCAAACACAATGCTCTTTTGAGCTCAAGGCATGCCAAAGCTTTAGTGCAATTTGACAAAAAATGGATTATCTGAGTACATTGCCAACTACCTTTAATAATAGCAGTTATGTCATGTTACATGTGACATCTTGGTGACAAATTTAGGCTAGGCAGAGTTTTTCATAGATCTTAAAAATATTTCTAGTTATATAAGCTAAATATTGTTTTGTTTGGTGCCTCTCATAAAGTGCCTGTTTATGACCATACAATGACAGTAATTTCTTCACTTTATTTCAAGAGGTACCATACTCCAAGTTATCAAATTTACCATAGAGTAGTAAGAGAGATGAGGTGACTTCAAAACCAAACAATTTATATCTAATTTGCATCAATTGATTCTATTTTCACTTCTTTCTGCATATGGAGTAATGAGTCCAATACTATTATAATTTTATCGTAATTGGTTTTAGAAACTAGTTTTAGAATGTTAATTTTTTTAAGCGAAAACATATTTTGTATAGATTCATTATTAAACATGTTGACTGCCAACTACAAGTTATCTCGTACTTTTTGCATGTACACGTAATTGAATGAGTCGCCAGTCAAAATGTTAAGAACACTGATGTTCCAAAATGACCATTATGATTTGTGAAATTTATTAACATCCCTAACGTCTACAGTTTGCATACATAGTATTCAAATTTCAGTTCCTCTGCTCTTTCCATTTAATAGGTTCTCTACATTTGATGATATTAATACAAAAAACTGATTTTGGATCTGTTGACTTTAATAATGTTAGAATAACGATTTGTATAATATGTTGTGTCTTTTACTTTATATTATTAATTGCATAATTTGTTTATGTTGCATTGTCTAAAACTGATCTTCAACTACTTGTTTAGTATACATGTACCTGCATAAAAAACGGAACATTCACATATTTTTTAATATGTCATCGAGAGATGTGGTATATAATTTATATAAAAAAAATTACATTTAAAAATGACAAATACAAGAGGTACATGTATTCCAGTCCAGTACGTGGAACTTCATTATTACTCAACAAATAAAGATATAGCACTCTTATTGGAAATATTTGGCAACATGCCCTTCTTCAGCCAAACCGAGTCATACATGTACACTCAATGAGCAATGAGTCTGTTTCAATACAACAACTGAATATAATATTTATAGGCTATCTTTTATAAGTAAATTGTTTATGTGAACCTGAATACCCAGTAGGAGGGAAGGTTTCATATCATTATAATTATTCACAATGATAACTATTGCTTCATCTCCAACAAACTGGTGTTGTACTAACATTACATGTACTCTTTTGTAAAACACGATATCTGAAATACGAAAAAATGTAAATATTTTGTCCTTCGTTCCTTCGGGAATGATTTCGACGAGAGTTACTATATATAAGTTATAATACAAGAATGATGCTGTATGCTAATGATTTATGAAAATAACTTGCGCTTATTAAGTGGAGTGTTTGTCTTCACTTTAATTTGGCTTGGCCTAATAAGAGTATTTGGATGTACAATAGTGTGTGGTAATAGACATTAGGCTTGGTAGTGTGGTGTGTTCCATTGTTCTGTATTGAGAAGCTCCAGCCAATAGAATCCTTTATTGGGCCATTGTTATCAGTGATAGCCTGGGGGTCTATTCACCATGAAGTGATGACCTGACCTGCAGCACAATCAAACCATATAAAACTCCTGGGGATTTTAAAGAGTTCATCCCTCCAGAGTCAAGCACAGGATGCCTTTGCTTGAGGGCTAACATAAATCACTTTTTTCTTCCTTATTTGTAAGATAGGAATAGGGTAGGAGACCTAAAATGCAGCTTATTTATAAAAAATAGATAGACTAGCTCTCTTCCCTTTGCTTTGAATTGCAGCACATGAAAAACAGTCATTTAAAAATGCACACATTTTCAGTCAAATGTATTGGTATAAATGCTGAAAAGGTAACATTATTGGAAATCATACTATACTTTAAGCACTTTCAAGGACTCAGCTCAAATTATGCTACTAGAATCTTCTAGAATTGATATAAATTTATCTTATGATTATGTAACAATGCTGTTTTAATAGCTGATGTATGAGCTTTTTATTATCATTCTATGAAGAATAAAAGTACACTGTGATCCCCTTGGTGGAGGGTGGGATGAAGGAGTAGATCACTTGATCTTTTCGACCATCCCGGGTGCTCAACCACTCTCCCCGCCTTGGTGGAAGGCAGAAGGAGAAGCTGCCCCTCTGCTCCCCTACCCCGGCACCCCTGCTTTTGCCATTTAAACAGCATTTTAAAGTATTCTGTGCTGCCCTCTGTGGTAAGTTAACTTTGTATATTCATTTATTCAGAGCAAGGAATCTATTTTTCATAAATTAAAAATAAGTTATATTCAGATAACAAGATCTCTGAACTACGCAAAATTGTAAATATTTTAATAGTCATCTATTTCGCCCGAATTAATTTGCCAATAAACCTTTAGAAATACAAGTCAATTGTGTTGAAGAATGGTGCTTTGTGTTCACATTTGGATATATAATGCTTGCAAAGAACTACTTTGAATCAGATTATTCAGTACTACTGGCATTTGGAGATATCCTAGCTGAGTATTTTACACCACTTTAAGAACTTAGTTCTGATAATCATGAGCCAGACAGAGGTGATAGATGTACCATTTTGCTGTAAATGTTCTAGCAGATCTGACTTCAGCTTCTAGATTCTACCAGGCATTAGAACCAGTATGTTGGAATGACATAAGACAGCTTATTGAAGAGACCTTTTCTAAAAATACAGGGGGATATTCAAACATCTTATACAGAGGTACTGGAGCAGGGGTATTAAAATGGGCACTAATGATGGGGCAGAAAGTGCCATTTAATGCTATACAGAATGGCAATAAAACTCTTGAAATTTCAACCAAATTCAGCTGTTAAATTGCTCCAGGAGCAAAATATATCCATTTTGTTCACTTTAATACTTGTTTCTGGACATTCCTCCCTTGTGTGAGGCGCACCCCATTTATGGATAGTCAAAATAGAGCCATTGACTTAAATATTAAGTCTTCAGCATTATAATATCATTGCAATATGGTTCTTAATAGTAAAGCAAAGCTGCAGTTTTTTCATAGCTAGCTTACTTTAATATTCTTGAAATATCTAGTACTATTTCATTCAAATTGGAGGAGAAATTTGTATTTTTTATTAAATTACAACTTAAAAGAATTATGAAAATGTCATTATCTCTTCCTTTTTTGTCTTTGTTAATCCAGCTGAAGGTAACACATTTATGTGTCTCCTTTAAAAATCTCCCTGTGGGGGCTCAGAGGGACATCAAAGAAACACACCCGAATAACTGATTTAATTTAAAAATCCATGCTTTATTTGTTAGGCACATGAAATAAAATCGTCCATTAGTTAACCACTATGTGATCTCTCTGTTTGTGCACTCTATAGAACCATAAGAATGCCTGTGGTTTATGGGGAGTTTAGCTTTGTTTATCATGTCTCAGAAGCACTCTTTGTGTAAGGTTGGATAATGAGGAATAGAGTTACATCTAAGTAAATAGTCAGATATATAATCAAAGTGCTGTCTGTTCTTAACATGTTTAGATTGTAAGCATAGACCCCACTATAGATGTCAGAGCCAGCTCAAAATAGTTTTTCCATGAAATGTACTGATTTCATTAAAGGGCCACCTCCTCCTGCTAGAACAATTAACAAAATGGCTGGTGTGGGAATGGAAACAAAAGTCCTTCTGTATCAAATAATACCCTAATATTGTCCAGAAAGTCTTGATCCATTCTACTTATTAGGGCCGCTTGTCTAAGATATTATTTATCAGTCATATTTTGTTCTTTCATGATTGAAATATATAGATAAATAATGGCTAAAAGCTGAAGTGTATTGATTTTGAGATGTTGCATGTTCTCGCCTGGTTAAGTGGTCCTGCTAATTTTATATGATGCTTGTGGGTCTTGCTGAGTTGTTATGGTGCTGGTAGGCCAAAGTGATGCTGTTAAGAAAAAGTACCGTTATATTATTTAAAGTTGTCATTTTTCCCAGCATTTGGCTGATCTGATCAATTTGAGAAAGAGGCACTATGCATGTTATTTAACATTCACAAACATGTATATTTAACCCTTTCAGTGCCAAGTCCGATTTTTGTATCAACCCATATTTCCTTGATAATTTTTCAAATTTATTGATTATAATAATGTATCACATTATTATAATCAATAAATTTGAAAAATTATCAAGGAAATATGGGTTGATACAAAAATCGGACTTGGCACTGAAAGGGTTAATAATGGCTGTGTTGGTTGTTGCAGACCGGTCATAATTGAGATGACATTTTGCAGACACCAGTGCCACCATCGTTAAAATATTAAAAAATATATATGTTCTTCATACAGACACTGGCTTTTGCTAAAATTTCCCAGATTAGTCAAACACTGCAAAAATGACAGCTTTAGAAAATATAGCAGTACTTTTTTTAACAGCATTGCTTTGTCCTTCCAGCACGATAGCAATACAGCAGGATCCACAACATCATATCAAATTAGCAGGACCAGGGGTGATGTTCTATCTTTTTAACTTTTATATTTCCATTTATGCAGGTTTATATACTATTTGTGTACTTTAAACTGTAATTTTACATATTTGGTCTTCGGGGTAGATCATTTTAATTTCAACTGGTAAGTTGCTTTCAATTTCCTTGTTCACAAAAATTTATAATTTTCATCCGAAATTCCAAAATATGTAGAGATCTAATATTACAATCAAATTATGATCCATTATTATTCAAACGTAGAGGTAATGTTTGAACTATCATAACCCGTTGTAACTAGCATAAACTCGCTTTGGTTTGTCCTGGGACAAATATTTCTCCTGAAATCAGCCGGGTGAAAATATTGTATTGTACCACATCAATAGACTTGATACCTTTCTCCTCAAAGTTTATTTTATATTAACAAAACTTATATTTACCAATAAAACTACAACATATTATCTCCCCAACAGTAGTGCTCACCATAAATATTTAAAGCCCAGACTTTATCCCAGATAAAGCTCTGAATTCTGTATGTCATTTAACTTTTCTAACAATCGGTTTGTTGACAAGTGACACTTGTCCTTCCACTTGCATGAAATCAAATAAGTTATGATACTCTATGATCATTTGATACATATCTGTATGAATATATAGTTCAGATATGTATCTAATAGCTATCTAGTCTAATTACTCATTCCAGAAGTGATGCTTGAAGAAAAATCACAACAGATATTGTAATCAATTTACAGTTGTTTTACTATTGTCTCAGTACGTGTATTACTAGTATGGCCTTAGGCATGGGAAAGAGTATTGCCCACCATAATCTGTTACTCCCACACCAACTATCACTTTAATTTTTAAAGAATTTTTTTCAAACCATATGAATTCCTCATTATTTTTCAAATAAATAACCATTTTGTCTTCATAAAATCTATTTTTATATCAAATGTTTAAAAAAAAACTACAATCTGCAGTCAGTGACTTTAGACTCAATCCAGAACATAAAAGTATTTTGCTTCTAACATACCAAGTAATGGGTGGTTTTTGTAAAATTTTTGTTCCAAAATATATTCCGTCCATTACTTTGTAAGTACTTACCAATATTGATCATGCTTTTTGTAGGATCATCCATTTTACAAGAAATGTTATATATCAAAACAACACAATCTAAAATAATGACCATCAGCAAACTGTGAATACTTGCAATATTGTGAACAACTACAAATCTCAATTTGGGAGCTTGCCTCAATTTTGAGATTATGCTATTGTTGTTCATGCATTGTTCCTTCAACACATATTTATATTTAGGCTTATGTTCTTAATTAGCATAATCCTCAGGTCAACTTTCTTTATATTTGCTAATTTTTACTTTTCTTTTCCAGTCAGGGTAGGGGCACATGGGTTCAGAAAGTGCCCTTTTATGTTCCATTCAATGGCTCAAAATACCTTTATATATTAAAGATTTTCTATCCCATCCCTGCAAGTTATATATTGATTCCACAGTGGATTCCATGGTATAAAATAATAAAAATAATAGATATGAATCGAGTCTGGAGGACACCTGTCCAGAAAAGCTCATATCAATTAATATCAGTTTTATTTAGACCTTCATAGGACAGTTTTAATGGCTTTATTTTAAACTGAAATCCATACGAATACATTTCAGGCATAAAAGAGTGAGCAAATAATAACAAATAATAACAAATAATATACCCCATCTTCAAATAATAACAAATAATATACCCCCATCTTCAGTTTTATCTGTATTTTATTCACAAACTAGCTATTTGTAATCTTGAAATAGGGATTTATAAACATTATGTTGCTGTCGTAATTGTAGGCCAGAAGGGATATACCATCTAATAACAGAAACAGAACTGTTATATTGTTCATTTTGACAGCTTATTACAGGTTTGTTCCTGGAAAGTGCTTAAAATGGCCATTTGAGTCACTCTTTCACTGTTTGAATGGGAAATTGTTTTTCTTTTTACCATTTATGCATTGACCCTGACTAAAAATTTGCCCTTTTCTGAAAGTTGTTGGCCCCTTGCCCATGGCTGCTCCCAATGCCCCTATCAACCCTTTCATGGTGGGAACTGTGCTGGGGCAGCATTAAATATCATGTGCCAGTGCATTCTCTAATATATTCGAGTCTCCCATACATTACAAGGTCATTGTAAATACTGTTAGGCCATAGTATGGTCTTATATATGCAAGGCTTCCTATGGGAAACTCTCATATATAAGAGAATGCATTGGCACATGGTTTTCGCAGAATTTCAGTGACCTCCAGTCATGGAAGGGAAAGCAAATTATGTTTGAATCCACTAGAGATCAGCATCACACTTCTTGAATTAGATGCCCCCTATTCACTTTACCATAATATAATCATGATATTCAGATCTGATAATCTGAAGTCAAACAACTCACCCTCCGGAAGTGTTTTATCCACTTCCTTCCACAATTCATTCTGATACTGGAATCTCACGATCTCATCCATAGTTAAAAATTACAGTGAGTGTCTGCTAAAGTATTCCTTCTGGATGAAAGTTAATATTAATAGTGTCTTGTTCAGTGATTTTTCCTCCAAGAAATAGCTTATATGATGTAATTGAAATTGTCTCCACTTGACAGTAGGAAATAAACTTCCAGAGTTAAAAACGTATCCTCCACATCCATGATTCACTTCTGAGACGTCACATATCAGATCTCTGATATTCGAAGAGTGCTGTTTCCTCTCCAGTTTAGATCTGAGAGTAGATGATCTAATTGCTGTACATAGTGTTTCGTGAGATTTCTTTGAGATATTTTTATTGCTATAAATGTGATTTGACCTTCCATTAGTTCAAAGTGATTGTTGAATCAAGAGTCATCCTGCTCATGACTTCATAGTATTGCACTAATGTAGGCCTATTGTACAGACGTGAGCATTTTAGTGATATGATACTCTGTGTGTTATGTTATGACGCCAGGTACATCAAACTTTATGAAATGCCATAATCTGTGTGCATGAGCTTGTGGGAGAGACAAATTGTTATTCTGACGATACAACATAACTATGTTCCCTAATAAATCCTTTGTCTGGTAACTACAGATCAGTAGATTAATTACAACAGTTGAAACTATGCCAGGGGTGTATACAGAGGATTACACATGCAGAATATTTAAACAGACATGGCTTGTTTGAACCTCAAATTATGTATACATAATATAGTAGTAAAGATATCAAAATATAACGAGGAAAAATACATGTATTTTGACCAAATTTGTTTGTTTACTGGTGAAAAGGTGCTTTCTTTCCTGTAACTTGCAATGTGATCCGCATGTAAAAAGTGACTGGAGGGTGGAAAAATTGAAATTACTTCTCTCTGAATTGATTTGAAATAAATTCTAAATAATTATATATATCATCAAATGATTTGAAGTCAACTTTGACTATTTGGAGCAATCTCTAAATATCTAAAAATACAAAGGTATAGCTGCAAATATTCACAGATAATATATCTGTGTTTGACAATTTAAAAGCAATATGATTTATTCATGGTTGACTTATATTGGGTAAAGAGCATAAATTGTATGACACAAATACTTGATTTGCCCCAATTATAAATTGTGTAAAGAAACATGAAATAAATGAAAAAACATTTATCTGAGAGCTGATATGTTACAGCTTTGCATTTTGTTGAAGTATAATTATTAATCTCTTTAGTCTGCATGCAACCTATTCTATGTGAATAAGTCTGATCCCTATGAGGATTATTATTAGTATTGTATGATTCACCCAGTCCATGGCCATGGAGGATTAACCTTGCTGTAGGATATACCATGTACTATTTTAGGGAATCCACATAGAGTCTTGTTTGGACATTATAATTTTCAAAGAATTTGGATATGTTTGACCAATGTTAATCTCTCGCTAGAATTAAGCGAGATGAAACACTCTGGTTACCGCACAAACATACCATGGCTTTCCTCTCCTTAACTATTACTTCCCATAGCTTAAGGACTGCTCACACACTATCTCGTAATATGATAATATGCAAGGCACATAAAACAACACGATATGATATTAAGGGAAAGAACCTTATGAAAAATTGGGTAAATAGTCATGAACCTATTTTAGGCCTCAATGCATAGTAATAATGCAAATGCTTGAATCAGCTTGATTAATCTTGTAGACCATTTGGATGCGAGTCGACTTTGAATTATTAAAAGCATGCCATCTCCAGACCTAATTAAGTTCTGTCTGATACATGTACAAACACATCGATGAGTATAAATTTATTAGAAAGGAGGGTTCATATTGTGTTGGTATATACAGTAATGCTCTAAGTAATCGCCTTCTTAAAACCACAGCAGGATTATGGGTAACTTTTCAGGATTTAGTCGGAAATATGGCTTGTTGCCATTCATCGGAAAGCTCTCCCCCAAGCCATATTTCCAACTAAATCCTGAAAAGTTACCCATAATTCTGCTGTGGTTAAGAAGTCGATTACTTAGAGCATTACTATACCCTTATATGAATCTCCCTTGTTTAATACAGTATTAAAGAGAGGCAAAATCAGATTGGAAACAATATGCGCAATCTTGTCAGGATTCTGGACCGCCAAATTGTGTTTTGTCATCAGGAAACATATCAGGAAATGGTGTTTTGATATCAGGAACAATATCATTACGTCTTAGCTAGTTTTCATAGAGTCAACTAACACAATTGAAAAGAATGTAATTACTCATTATCACATAGGAGTTCATCAGAGTTGGTGAAATATCAAATTTGTTTTCATGGAAGTCACATGATCTTTTTCTCAAAAAATTCAACGATATTGTATTGTAAATTAACCCTGATGTCACACGTATGTATGTATGTGAACCAATATGAATGCTTATGAATGCCCTACCCACACACTTCTTCTCTTGGCTACCCCTCCCCATCATACTACACCCATGCAGCATTCCTACAACACTATATTCAAAGGCTGCCCCTATCCACACATCTCATTCCACAAATCCCATGACTGCCCATTGCCTAAAACACATGCATGCCCTCTCCCCGACCTTATACTACAATGCTACCCTTTCCCGTCTCATTACACCTTGTAGGACACCCAAACTATATTACATTGGTGCCTCTCCCCAACTCTTCACTCCATTAATATTCTCACTTCATAACCCTCTTTAATACCATCCTACATACCATGGCTGCCCTCCTCATCACCTACTCCCCCCCCCCCCCCCCCCCCCCCCAACTTTATGGCTGGAACTCTACGAGGTCTCACCATCTTTTCGAATGTTAATTATCATCCAGCTGGCTTCTAATTTGAGGGTCGTAACCCTTCCCTGATTTGCTGAGGGACAATGTCCATTGTGGTAGAGTCACTCAAATCTCCTTCATCATTGACTGAAACACAAAATTTGCTGAGTTTTTCATCAAACAGTGCATTGAAGATGACAAATAGGGAAGATTATCACATGTAAAAGAAAGCAAATGTAGAAAAAATTGTTCTGTGCTCAGATAAACCAGATCCTTCTGAGTGAATCACAGAAAGAGAGGATTTTCCGAAAAGAACTGCAAAACTCTGAAACAATTAAATAACAATTTTGATAAATTGCTTTCTTCCATCAGTTCCTCGATCATGTTACTAACCCAGAGCATGGCAAGCTCATTCAAAATGATGTCGAAGGTTTTGATGCAGTCAACACCACAACCACCACTTTTTAGCTTACCTGAGACGAAGTCTCCGGTGGAGCTATAGTCATCACTCCTCGTCCGTCGTCCGTCCATCCGTCGGTCCATCCGTCCATCCGTCAACAATTCTTTGAACATCTTCTTCTTTAGATCAGTAGGACCAAATGGGTTCATATTTGGTGTGGATGTTCCCTAGGTGACTGGTATTCAGATTTGTTCAAATGAGGTCACCCTGTCAAATAGTTGCGAAGCTAGGACCATAACTCTTTTCCACCATAGTATTTCTTACAGAGACTTCTTCTCGAATTTCATTGGGCCGAATGGGTTCATATTTGGTACAAAGGGTCCATGGGGGACTGTGGTTCAGATTTGTTCAAATGAGGTCACTGGGTCAAATGTGTGCGGAGCCAGTGACATAACTCCATTTTTTTTTTTTTTTTTTTAATTTAACAAACAAAAAATTATTTTTTAAACATGTTATAAAATTTTAAACTTTGAAAAAAGTAACACCATTATAACATCTGCAGAGTTATGAAACTTTACTCTTTAATGAAATTATGGAAACATTCCACCCTCACTACCCCCCTCCCACATGGCCCAGACCCACCCCCACCCTGCCATCAACCAACATCCCTTCCAACCCATATCATCTCCCAATTTAATTAATACCTCTTCTCACCACAGAAGCAGGTATATCTGCAAAGACACAGGTCATTAATTTAGATTAGAATAATAGATGTCATCTGGCTGGTTTATGTAAACAAATGGAAATAGTGTGTCTGACATTTGCAGAATGAGGTCCCCAGAGGGTGAATTTAGTGTTGCTACCCCATAAAGCAGGCTAGCATCACCAAATACACCCTCCAGGGACATAATTCTGCTTAGGCCTCATCTTCTGGGAAGTATCCTAAGTATCAAATTGAAACTTTGTTTTAGTTTTTTTCCACCTGTTCAGTTTCAATGTCCCCCTAATTTGCAGAAGATAAAATGCATAATTGAGGTGCTCAATGGGTGTGAATCACCAACTTCAACTGTAGGACTTCAATCTGTTCCTAGGTTTTTATTGGCCATTGAGGCCTAATCAGATTGAGGATGAATTCGGTGATGCTAGCCCACCTTGCGGAATAGTGTCATTAAATTCACCTTTTGGGGACCTAATTCTGCAAATGTCAGACAATCTAAATTCAGACTTGGCCGTTACATATTATTTTCTTGTTTCATATTATTTTCTTAACCACCACTTATCCAGATGAAATCATACCCTGATTTTTCAAAGAAAAATTGGGGGTATATATTTGATTGAATTTGTCTTCTATCTGTCAGGCTTCCATCCGTCTGCCTGTTGGGATGTCTATCCATCAGTCTATCAACAATTGTTTTCTTCTCCATATTAAAGACGGAATGTGTTTATATATTTCAGTGTGCATGTACCCTAGGTGTCTCACAATCAGATTTGTTCAATTAAGTTCATCAGATCAAATAGGTGCGGAGCACGGGCCATAACTCTTTCCCTCCATAGTAATTCTTAAAACAATTTTTTCTCAAGAACCATTGGGCCTATATAGCTTATATTTGGTATGGAGGGGCCTTGGGTGACCAGGGTTCAGATCTGTTCAAATGGGGTCATTTTTAGGAAATGAGGTCCCCAGAGGGTGAATTCGGTGATGTTAGTCCACCTTGCGGAATACTGTCATTAAATTCGCCTGCAAAGGTCAGACACACTAAATACAGACTCAGCTGTTCCAATATTAGTTTCTTAACCACCATTTATCCAGGTGAAATCATACCCTGATTTTTCAAATAAAAATTGGGGGGATATTAATATTTCTAGATGAATGGATCTCATAGATGGGGATTCACATTTGTTCTAATAGGGCAGAGATAAGAGATTTAACTCTCCTCTATGCTGTTTGGTACTGGTATAATAATATTGATTTCTAGACAGCCTGTGTGGGGGCAATGTTTGAGGCAATGGGGAGGGAGTGTAGAAGGGTGGAGATTTGACCCCCTACTTTGATCAAAAGTTAAACAGTTAAAAATTTCATGCCTGATACTACATTAGTTGTAGATTAGATGTTCACACCGAAAATAAGTTCTCATTGTTTGGTTTGATTTTCCAACATGTATGTTTTTAAACCATCAGTCCATATGTTCCTACTTCAGGTTAAACTGTTGGACCAAATTGGCCACAAATTTTAACTTTATGGGGGGTGTCAGGTTGGTAATTTTCAAACGTTTGAGAGCTTGAAGTACTAGTACCAGTCGTAAAATTCAACCTAAGAGGGATGTACAAAAGGATTTTTGTGAACTTAGTACTGTGGTATGGTTGTCTTCTTTAAAAGGTACCGGTAAGAGGTTGGAGATTTGTCAGTGGTGTGCAATTAGAAATTTCAAGGTGAAGAGACCTGCTCATCTGAGAACTTCCAGCTATGTCCATGTTTAGAACTACTTGTCTTAAGTGATTTTGTCAAGTACTGACTCTTGTAGTCTTCAGAGTCCCCGTCTTCTCAGTCTTTACAGTCTGGTGAGCGACCCACAGTCATTGACTGTCTTGTTCTCAATGCCGTACAACAGTCATGACTTTGCCAAACCCTCTGTTGAGCACTGGCTCATCTAAATGACTGCATTTCAAACTTGATTATTCTCAGTAGGCATTCTGTCCCACGCCAAACACGGGTCATGCTATCTTCGCTTGGCTTGGCATTGACACATCTCTGGCACGTGCTACGTTTTTTTTTATTTATATGTGGAGCCAGCTGACACGTGCCATAATCGTATAATTCAAACAATTTTAGCATTTCTGATACAAACTGCCGTGTGCCATTATAATTTCCCTTGGGAAGTGCAAGAAAATACACCGTCATCTGACAATGCACTATAAACTGGCCCTCATTGTGTCTTTATTTATACTTCTAATATACATTGCATGAATCTCGGAAACATGTTCTTTTGTTTCAAAATCGGGATCTCCCTTGAACCTTCGTATATCTCTTTGCAATATATATATTCCCAAATTTCGTGAAACATCCTTTGTACCCATAGTACAGTGTACTGTACCATTACCTTCAATGTATATTGACAATGTTATGTTACAAGAGTCAGTAGGTCTCTGGCTCCATGCTGTTTTATATGACTTGCCAGACATGGGTCGTGCTGGGATGACTCAGAGATGATGTAATGAAGCCAAAAACTTCAAATTACGCATGCTCTCCGCCAAATGGGGTCCGAAATGGGGAGTGATTTTCCTTTAATAATCATCTCAGCACGACCGTGTTTAGCACGTCGTATAAAACAATATCGAGCCACATACATGTCGGCACCAGATGCTTAGCACGTCGGGTCGAGTTGAACCAGTTGGTCTTATACATCATGCTCCAGTCGCGCTATCTTGGACTTTATCTGGCTCGACATATAAATGGGCCTTACATGTGCTTCAATACTTTAATGATTATTAATTGAGTCAATTATTTTGTCGTGATTATTGCATCTACCATACAGTAATGCCCAAAGTAATTGACCACTTTATAATAACCACAGCAGAATTATGGGTAACTTTTCAGGATTTAGTCGGAAATATGGCTTGTTGCCATTCATCGGAAAGCTCTCGGCGAGAGCTTTCCGATGAATGGCAACAAGCCATATTTCCGACTAAATCCTGAAAAATTACCCATAATTCTGCTGTGGTTAAGTGGTCAATTACTTTGGGCATTGCTGTAGCTAATTTCACAGCTGTAAGTTTATCCCAGTAAAATTAATTAACTTGGTGGATGCCTTCTTTAGTTGACACTGAGGCCTTTCTGAAGATTGTCATCAAATTGTCCTTTGTGGACAATGATAAGTGATACTACAGGCAGTTACAACATCAGTGCCCTAAATGTAAATATATTTTTAAATATTTAGTGCCATGCACGAAATCAGTTTCAATGTAGTCAATTAGCTAATTCTTTCATTCTCATTAGTATTATTGTTCAAAATGAATAGAACATAATGCGGCAAAAGAATAGAGTGAAAACATAAATATGGGCGACAAGATAACTCATCGCCAGTGGTAAATATCATGATGTTGGGCTTTCTCCAGCGTCGTGATAGTTAATAATATCAAAATACAAAAATTTGTTAAGTCTGCTGCGTCAATTTGTCAATTGCAACCTCTGAAATTATCTTTTAAGTTAACGATAAAAAATTTAATTTTTCAGGATTAAAATGGATATTAATGTGACCATTGTACACTGAAGCTATTGCCACCTAAATGAAGGATTTTCTGACTCAAATGTAAATGTTTATAGCCTGGGAACTATAGGAGTCACAAACAAGAGGTTTAAGCTCCAATGGTTTGGCTTCAAGTCTGAGTGGGAACCATGGAAACTAGATCACAAACAGGAGCTGTAATACATGTATCAGATTGTTTGGCTTGAACCATAATTCTCTTAGTTTTGTTATTTCAAACTACAATTATACCAGGTGCAAATTTGATTTGCATAACTATATTTCAATATTAATTTCAGGTGATATGTTGGGCCTATTACTGGACCTAAACAAGCAAGAAATAATTTTCTACCTGAATGGCAAAGCATTGCCTCCCTACAAGCAGCTCTTTGCCCATGCCAAGTGAGTGAGAAAGTTAGCTTTATGACCAAAATACTTTGTAACCTATTGTAGGATTTTGAATGTTTGAGCTATTTCTATGGGTTGGTGTCCATCTTCCGCCTGTGTGTCATTGCGTCTGTGATCCATCAACAATTTCTTTTAACATACCCTACAGGTCACATTTCTCATCTCAGCATCACCATACTTCATATGGATTTATGGGGTGACCTGTCGATAGGAGCCTACCATTTTGTTTCTGAAATTCATTAAAGAACATGGCTGGCAGCACCATCTTGGATTTCTAATTTGAATCCATTGGCACACCCTGCAACCCACAATTATTGGCGGTTTATTTTGAAAATTTACAGGCATGTTTAGGATCACCTCCAGATGGGAGCTACCGAATTTGAATGATTTTCAATAAAAACATTGCTGCCAGCAGCCATCTTTGTTTTTCGTCAAGTTTTTATCAAAACTCGACTAAATAGATATGGCGAGGGACGGTTGGCTTGCATGCGGGTGTCTGGGTGGGTGACAACAAACCTATACAAGTTGTGATACAACATAGCCGTTTATTGATGGATTCTGACAATATTTGGTATGTGACTTAATGACTCATGCTTGACAGCTGTACACAGAAAATGGGTCCGCCCCAACTTTATAACCAGAGTTATGTCACTTGTTTCTATTTATATAAATTTCTGTTAGCATGATAACTTGAACATTTATCAACCAATTTTGTTTTTATATGGATCGCTCATAACAATATCTCGATCGAGTTCGAAAACCAGGTTTGTCAGATTATTTTTACCTGAGTAACGGCCCTTTAGTTCGTCTATTTTTTAGGAATTTTAGGCCTTTTGGTACGATAAGTTGAACAAACATTCATTCATATTTGGTATATGGATCTATTACAACAGTATCTCGATCGAGTTCGAAAACCAGGTTTGTCCGATTTATTTTACCTATTATTTATTTTATCTTATAAAATGTTATTTTATGACCGTTAATGCGGAATGTTGGAACAAATATCAACCGATTCCATTCATATTAGGTATATGGATCTTCACACAACATTATCTCGATTGAGTTAAAAAAACAGGGTCTGTCCAATTCTTTTTTTTACCTGATTTATGGCCCTTAGTTCTGTGTTATGGTTCTTCAGTTCGTCCGTATTTAGTGATTCTCGGTTGAATAGATTCACTCTTATGGGCAAAAAAACTTGATCAGAGCCATTTTTATGTGCAACCCTTGTTATTCTTTGCATGACAAAATCATCCAGCACATTCTACAGGCTACATCCCTCTTCCGGTCGTCATCAAACTTTATTTGGATCTTCCGGGGTGACCACTAGATGGGAGCCATCAAATTTTTCCGAATTTCCTTAAAAAAACATGACCGCCAGCAGTGGTCTTGTATTTTGCTCTTTGCATGACTAAATCCCTCATCCTATCATCACCAAACCTCATATGGCTCTTTGGAAAAACCTCTAGATGGGAGCCATCAATTTTTTTCAGAAATTCCTTAAAAAACATGGCAACCAGAAGGCATCTTGGATTTCAAATTTCAATTGATCACCTTGCAGTCTGCATTTATTGGAGAATTATTTGAAAATTTACAGGCATGTTTAAGGTCACCTCTGGATGGGAGCTACCGAATTTGAATGATTTTCGATGAAAGATATAGCTTGGTTTTTACTCTTTGCATGATTACATCCTTTGGCACATCGTACAACTTTATATGAATTTTTTTGGGTGACCGCTAGATGGTCGATGTTGATCTAGTAATAGACATATAACTTTTCGCATTCCTTATTGCTACATTAACTGTAACATTTGACATTAGCCCCACTCCAATTTGAGCTTCAATGTTATTGATACTTTCATATTATATCCGGTTTTAAAAATTAAAACTCCATGAAACCTACCGTTATATTAGCGTTATAATATAATGTTTGACCAGACTTGTTTCTGTGAACTCTTTTGTGATAATTCATTTTGACATCAGTCATGCACTATCATGCCATGAGTCACTCATTCAATGAATTATCTATTTAATGAACTTTGTTTTTGATGCATCTCTGGGTGTATAGAACAGTCAGATGCTGAACAACATACTGTAGGTGCGAAATTATACCAATTATATTGTTTGACATTTTACACTTCTATACGCCCAGAGATGCATCAAAAATGATGTTGATTTCTTATAATTATGCCAACGAATGTTTATTTTTGATTATCTATTTAGTATACTGCGGAAGAAAATCATTGAAAACAAAAATCCAAATGACGGGCTGAAACTTTATTTGTCGAAAAATTGACCGAACGGAAGTTCATAAAATAAAGACACTTCAATCTCTATTTCTTACAATAAACTACAAAACAGTAAGAAACTACACCCAAAAACTATGAAACTATACTTGCTGGTGTAAAATTCACATATTTAAAATGATACTAGAACATCTGTTGCCATCAAAACACTCATACTTGATAGAAATTCAGATGCAGTGTTCCCAACCGAATTTGGAGTCTCCTTTAAACTCATAATGGAAACATACGCTATAATTGTCAAATTTTATGCTCTCGTGATAATGTCATGTCATATTAGTATTGGTATGAAGCTGAAAAAGTGTTAATAAGGGAATAGTCTGTAACTTTCCTTTATCCCTAACAAGATTATCGCATTTCAATGTTTTACTGATTAGTCTTATTCATTAATTTAAAAAAAAAAATTTGGTGGTATGGTAAGTATGGACGTGTTTACAAAATAACATCATGAATCATGATTCATGATTTGGGGCGATTGCACGCTTTTAAGAGAAAGTGAAAGTAGCTTTAAGTAGGTGTAATTATAACAGTAATAAAGCATAATACAAACCTATTGTTAACTCTGAATATTCACAGATTAGCCATTGCAGATGTTCAGCTTGATAATAAAATGAATAAAAATAATAAGATGGAGAAACAGCCTAAGCATAAGATGTGTTCGAACTTGTTAGCTGAATATCCCTATATATGTATTTTTAGTGCTTCTCTACCTGATATCTGCTTATAAACAACCCTCATATTAATGGACCATTCCAATGTATAATTTTAGAATTGAATTGCAAAATCAAATTACTAATCAGAGGGTTTTTATGACTGTATTATGATTGCAGAATAATGCCTCTGCTGTTGCTTGTGTCATGAATAAAATGTTGTTTTCGTGTTTCAGATCTGGCTTCTTCGCAGCAGCAAGTTTCATGTCTTTCCAACAATGTGAATTCAACTTTGGCGCTAAACCTTTCAAGTATCCTCCAAAGACTGAATATAAAACATTCAACGACCATGGTCACCTGAACGATGAAGAGAAAATAATATTACCAAGGTAACGTGTACAGTCCTCATAATTGGCTGCAGCAATCAGCAATGCTGAAGCCATTGCTGAAGGAAACTGGGCCACAGCAAAGGGTTGCCATAGCGGATTGCCGTAGCCAAACAATCTGAATTAAAAGGGCTGTGTGTGTCATTAACTGGCAACAAAGACCATAATAAAACAAATTGTCAACTTTCTACAACAGGCCTGTCATTTTTTGCCTGTTGTAAACAGCCGCATCTGTTCATGTGTGCTTCATTACATTTGTATGTCTGTCCCATTCCTTGTCCAGACTTCAACTCCAGTTCAAACAAGAGATGCACTATCGTTCGGTGCATACCCCCCCCCCCCCCCCATGTGGCATACCGCCTTGTGTGGGCATACCTGTATGCTATGACTGAGATACTCATTCAAGCAGACCCCAAAAACAGCATTTTCAGATAACAAAGATGAATAACTCTAGAACAAAAAAGATGAACAAAATGATTGAACAGTCCATTTAATGGCCTCATAGTGGTGAACATCTATAACAAATTTCATGAAGATCCAACAACCTATGGTTGAGATAAATGCCCGAAAGTAAAAAACACACAAACAATTCCAAATACACGAAGATGAATAACTCTAGAAAGGAAAACCCGAACAAAACGATTGAACACTCCATTGATGTTTGCCCATGCCATCCTTTACTGGCCAAGACTGCGAGATCAGCATGTATTCAGTACATTTGTCTCATGATATGAGAAATATATACTTGTTAGAAATCTTCAAGATTCTCATCCTTATATCTATCTCCATTACAACGACAGAATAACCATTGACGCTGACCAATGCTCAAGCCCCTCACTGTGCGCGAATCTTGTGTTTACAATTGACTCACTTCTATGAGGCATGTTAACATGTTAATTTGATTAATGCTGTATATGAACGCACATAGTGACATAATAATATATAATAATTTATTATACCCACATAGATGATGAATTCCCAATCCCATCAAAAATATGTGTGATTGTATATATCCGAACCATCCAATTTTTCATGCCATCAATTTATTGGTGGAAGGGTTAATTTTTTCCATCCCGATGAACAGATCACACAAAGAAGTTTGCTCATAAAGCACATGTGACCATTAGAAATCCATTCACTAATTCTATGACCTATATGTCAAAGAATCTGGTATGGCCAGAATTGTTATTATACTCCAGCCAGCTATGTGTTTACAAAAAGCTACTAAAATACCCACATGTGATGCTGTGGGTGGATGCTCATTATTAATTTATTTGACACCAAAATGCATGCATGTAAGAAAAGTTGTTCAAAGTAGATGGGTTATTGTTTAAACAAAAAGTCATATTCAAGACGGGTATATTCATCTATTTGTTGCACATTGCTCAGATAATTCACATTGGATAGCAAGCAATAGTTTGAGTTATTATGATCCCGACCAGTCTGGGTGAACGTCGACTCTAGAGTCTGGAGCTAATGTAGCCAAAACCATTTCTATTCAGCGAAGAGCTTCCCCAAAATGACGTCACGGATTTTTTAAAATACATCGATGATTGACAGGTGTCCCCACATGTTATTTGTTGTGCTTCGCCGACTCATCAACCCACAGAAGGCCTGTGTCGCGACATTAAAACTTACAGAAGATAATATTTGTCGTGTGTGCGACTATTCTTTTTTCGGGAGATGAACTCGCTGCATCAACGGGAAAGCTGCATCCGAGAGCAAAAAATAAGGTCGTCATCAAAAATGATGCTTTAGAACTATTTAAAAGCATAAAATTAAGTCATTTCCTCGGTGTTTGACTTTCAGATGACTTTTTTTTTACGGCAAATAATTTGTCGATTTGCAAACCATGTTACAATAAAGTAAATCAAATACACGGACTTGAGTAAAGTTCTATTTATATTTATGGGAGGCCAAGTTGGTACCATACGCAGGCCTATCTATCAGGTCCAGCACAACCTTCAAATTAATCGGAATCGTACCGAATATATAATTTCGAAGCCATTTTTTCTGTCTCTGTTGAATTTGCAAGCCTCGAAATTCCGCTCTGTTACTATATTTAGAGCATTCGGCAAACCTCGTCGCGGTCACAGGTCGAGGAGTTCAGCCGCAGAGGTCACAGGTCGAGGAGTTCAGAATGATATTTAGAGGTGACATTATGGGAGTCTCCGCCCATTAACACTTGTTTATCAACCCATACGGTTTCATTGGACGGAAAATAATTTACGCAATCAATCAGATTACGGAATCCCGAGGACTTGGAAATGAGATAGCGATGTTATCCGTCAGACCTAATATTCAATGTTGTAATGAATATTTAGGTATGAGTTTACTCAGACTGGATCCCGACCCTCCAAAGGAGGATTCTGGGTATATATTGGAGACCTTCGTCCATCCGTAACAAACATGTCACAACACATCCAATTTGGATGTCCTTTGGTATGCCGGTAGATCATCATTGTGGAAAGGATCTCCACATAGTGCATGTTTTGTCCGTCCTTTTTTGAGAGTTATGGGCCCTTTGTTGGACTAGTGTAAAATGCGTCTACAACAAACATTATGCCTTGGATGTCTTTATTATTGGATTTCTTTGTCATTTGGCAAGGTGATAGCACAGGTTGGGGGAAAAGATATCCACATATGTCCATTAATTTTTACCAGAGATACGACCCTTGCTTGACTTGGAATTTGTGAATTTTGTGTCCGAAAGAACATTTCAGCTTGTAACTGGGCAAGGATCTTCAGATTCAGTTGTGTTTTGGTATGTTGATAACACAGCTCTGTACCGACTTACTACAGGTTTCGTCCATCAATTTTTACCAGAGTTACAGCCCTTGATTGACAATTTGACTCACTATGAACTTTTCAGCTTATGTCCTTGGGCATGGATCATCATGCAGATGTGGTTGTGCTTTGGAGTATTAATAGCCCAGTTTAAGGTGAAAGGATACCCACTTCTTGGATTTAGAAAATAAAAAAAACATTTCCATCCATTGCCCATTGCGCTTGTTGATTGCAGTGTCTATGTGATGGGTGGAAAGACAAGGGTGTATTCAATGGGGGGGGGGGGGGCATACCAGACATGCGCCCCCCTGTTTTTGCCAGAGCAAGAAATTTTTCAGAGGTGTCCTGGTGCCATTTGTCTCAGGGCATCCGAAGATTCCGCACTGGACAATGACCCCTTCAGCATTAGTATGTGTCTATAGAATTGGTGGGAAGGTTTAATTTTTCTAAGCCAATCATTGGAAAAATCTGAAAATCTATACAGGTGAAGGGTGTGTCATCCGGAACCCTGTAATGAAATTTCAACAAGATCAGAGAATTAATATTATTGCTTCGGATAGCACATGTCAATTTGAAGGGTCAATAATTTCAAAACTGATCAATACCAAAATGTGAGAGGTATGTCATCATAACACAAATAATACCATAGCACTCACCACCTGTAGCGTCTAGACCCCACACAATTGGCCATGCTTACTAGCAAGCCATTAATCACATCTGGCATATGATACACAAATTAAACTCCAGACAAAAGTTGTCACACATTTAATTAATTTCAAATATAAACCTGGAGCTCCCTGGACAATGGTCAGACTATGATTTTCAGGCCTATTGAAGTGAATAATTGATTAGCATGGATAATTTGATAATATGTTGATAAGACATGATGAAATTGAGCCTCTGCTCTGGTATTTGAGATGCAGGTGATTTTAGGAACTTTGAAAACAGATCATCACATCTAATTGTATAAGAATATTCAATAGGTGTTTTATGATGTTCATTAATGAACATGGTGGAAGGGGAATGGTTAATTTAGTATTTTCTGCCTAGTTGAAACAGTACAGCCACATGCAAGACATGTATATTGATCTGCATTTGCATATTTCACAGATAATTCATATTCGCTATTTGAGTTTGATATTGATAGCATGTGTCTACAGGGTGCAGCCCTCATACATTGTAATTGTCTGCAGTAATCATCAAATCCGAAGCCATTTGCAAAGGATTGCCGTAGCAGATTGCCGAAGCCAAACAATTTGAATTAAGAGGGCTGAGGTGATTCCTAGATGAGGAATATAAGATGAATAGTTTTTGAATTATTGCATCAGATAGCAAGTGTATGAAATGGGAACGGTTAATTCATTTCTAAACTGATCGACCAATCCACACCAAATACTATAGGAAAGTGGTGTGTCATCATAAACATGCACATAAAATATGAACAAGATCTGATAAAAAAATACTTGAGTTATCACGTATTATAGCAAGTGTCTACAGACAGATGAATGATCGATGGTTGATCCGGATGCTGGGATAGCCATATTTTCTATCCCAGTTATAGAAAATAATTGGAGAAAAAATTTATTTCCTAGTCAAAAGATATATTTTTTCCCCAAATCTACAAAGAAAGTTCAGAGAAGACGTACACCATCATTAACCTAGTTTATACTTTTTATGTAAGGAATCTAAAGATGTGTGCACTAGTATGTAAATAATATGCATGTGAATATCTAATTGCAGGCACAAAAAGATGGAGCTGATGTGTCACATCACCATCAAAGAGGATTCATGCACTGTGTGCTTTGATAAGCTGGCTTCGATAATCCTCAAACCCTGCAATCATAAGTGAGCATAATATATATCATGAACACTGTATTTGTACATTAGTGAATAGACGAATCTGTTGCATTGCATTGAAATTAGTATGTAGGCAACACCACTATTGTATATGTAAAGGCTGTGATATGCCCGTTTCGTTGTATCTGTCAATACACTCAACAGAGAGATTCTATTTTCTAATCAATTTTGGCTTCAGACGAAGAAAAACTGACTCCGACATTGTGTCACACACACTATATATTCAGATTAAAGTGAATTATTATGCATAGATATGTCAAGGTATATACTAATCAAAAGCAATCCAGTGAATTCCATTTAGGAGATAAACATACTCTGTTGAGTTGGATAAACAAACTGTTTTCATGCTTGAATCCCTCAACAGGGTATGTTTATCTCCATTGTAATTCCTTTATCCACAAAAACAATTTAAGGAACTGCACGAAATGCACTTTTTATTTGTATTACATGCCATGAAGTGAGATATAATTTTTTCGGTGATCAAATATCTGGGTTTGATTCATGGGTTTACTCGGAACAGTGCCAGAACAACTTCCTGTCAACAGTATACAGTAAACATCTGTCAACGGTTGACTCGATTATGCGACTCCTGGCTGCGCAGTGACATATTTTACATTTGTTCTCATGTAGCCGTGCTCCATTCAAAATTTGTTAACAAATCAGTGGCTGATGCTGGTGAATCGAAAACGAAAGTTATTAACTCTCGACCAATCAGAATGCATGTTTTAGTGACAAATATTCAACTTGATTTACAATTAACATTTGATACCGACAAATTAACAATGGTATGTTCTAACCTCCTTTGAAAGACTTTTACTCTTTTATTGCATGGGTCAACTAGATTAGATCAAAATACCAGAGATGGAAATACATACTTAGTTCAGGTGATAGTCTGGAAACTAGACTTCAACCTTGTGCAGAATGTTAACTTACCAATATGAAGCTATTGTCAGACTGAAATCCTGGGATTCAATATAAAATATAAACTATGTTAAAAGTTAAGTGAGTATTATCGCTGATAGCTTTTCTCTTTCCCTCTTACAGAGGCTTCTGTGATATATGTGCGATGCAGCTTGAGAGTTGCCCTATCTGTAGAGCAGCTATTGTTGAACGAACATCTTCATTATCATCTGTTGATATGGAGGAAGAAGATGCATCAACACATGTCAGCGATGAACGAGAGCCCACATCATCACACCTCAATGATCCTAGCCATAATGGCGTATCATAGCTAATCCTTGCTTCCTTTTAATTTAGCTCAAGTCTAATTTACAGCAGTCTGATTTTATCTCCAAAATCTGATATATATATATTCAATGATCAATTGATTACGGTCAATAAGAAATAACTTGGATCATTAACCCTTCCATGACTGGAGCTTCCTTAAATTTTGTGAAAACCCTGTGCCAAAGAATGCTCTCATAGGGAGCCCTGCATATATAAGAGAATCCATTGGCCTAACAATATTTACATTGACTTTATAAGCCAGTGAATTATCTTATATATGTGAGGCTCCCTTTGGGAGACTCCCATATATAAGAGAATGCACTGGCACAGGATCTTTAATGCTGCTCCAGCGCAGCTCCTGTCATGAAAGGGTTAACATGTTCCTTCCTCAATAGATTCTCTTATTCATTTCCAAAAGCATACCGTACATTGGAATGGTCCACAGTTTATCTTCATGAATGACCAGATAATACAAGTTAAAACTGGCAGAGAAACACCTGATGGATTTTCGATTCATTCTATTATAGGGATGTTCAAATAATAAGTTTAACAAACAGCTTGTTTGACTTATCAGCTGATTGTCCCTGCAAGTGAATGTGAATCAAGTTACTATCCATCAGCAAGCATCAAAGAGTTAAGCGTGATGTGTTTTTCACATGAAATGACAGGAATTATTGTAACATGGTCTATCACCACACCTGCTCTGGATCATCCACTCCATTGCGCTCAAACAGACATCACAAACTATACAAATTTCCTATAATGATGATCTCCTCCAGTCAGAATGCACCTGAACCAAGTCTTCTTGGTCCACACAACAGCTTTGTATATCGGTTGGGTCCCATTACTCTTCTATAACAGACTTTACACCCAGAAGCGTGGGCGGGAGTTTTCTTGCCTGTATGTCTTCGGACTAGGTCAAATGGTGCTGTTTTGCTTATATAAACATAAAGGGCAGCCTTTCCCAAGCGTGATGATATCAATTTATCAAACATGCTTTTATCAGAGATCCGTTGAATGTCAAATCAATAAGATTTATAAGTAAACAAAGCCTTGTTTTCCATAGAATTTTGATTTGTCATGCTATCAGAAAATGTATGTAAACAATATGTTAAATGATCTATCATTACTTTACCTTTTTATATCATGCTAAATGATCATCATTTTGAAGACAGAATAATCGCGGAAATGTCAAATGATTATTCACATTTAGGGGTTCGTGTGAATGTCCTGGGTCCACCTGTAAATGTAGAACGTCTTTCAATGAAAGTCTTATAGAAGAGTAACGGGAACAGACTCTGTCCAATCCAACTGATATCCCATGCTGTTGTTGACCGAGAAGACTTGGTCTAACTGCACCTAACTACTAATTGTGATATAAGATCTTTTTTCTTAAATCAGGGTACAGAACCATTTTTAGCTCAACTTTATTTGTAAAGTTTGAGCTATTGCCATGGCTTGGTATCTGTCATCCGTGTGTGTGTGCATCTGTGTGTGCGTGAGTGTGTGCAATTTCCTTTAGCACGGGCTATAGGTCGTACCTTTGGTCGGATCATTATGACATTTGTCATGGATGTTAGCATTGACATGTAGATGGGAACGAGTCGTTTTGGGGTCATAGGGCCATAAAACCTGGCCGCCGGCAGCCATCTTGGATTTTACTCTTTGCATTACTTTATCCTTTGGCACGTGATACAAGTCATACCTTTGGTCGGATCAATATGAAATTTGTCATGGCTGTTGACATTGACATGTAGATGGGAACGAGTCATGTTGAGGTCATTCGGCCATAAAACATAGCCGTCTTGAATTTTAATCTTTGCATGACTAAATCCTTTGGCACAGGCTTCAAGTCATACCTTTGGTCGGATCATTAGGAAATTTGTCATGGCTGTTAACATTGACATGTAAATGGGAACGAGTCATTTTGGGGTCATTCGGCAAAAAAATATGGACTCCAACAGCCAACATTTCAAATTCAATCCATTAGCACGGGCTATAGGCCGAACTGTTCGACTGATCATCATGAAATTTGTCATGGATGTTAAAGGAATACGGTCCTGAAAAAACAATATTATTTTCTTTCAATATACCGATAACATATATATAAAATGTCCATTGGGCGCATATAATCTAATATTCGGCCGCCAATCGTTATTTTTATAACGATTAAAAAAAATTTCGAAGTTAGCCGAAGATTTTGTTGTAGGCGAAGTCACGTGATCATCAGCCCGATCACATGATTGTCACATGTAAACAGAAGCATAGCACGTGATCGATCACGTGGTAACTCATTGACAACGCATAGATACGCGACGGCGGTATTTTAAGTTTGCATGTAGTCGATCGCGGCCTTTGAAGATTGTCGCGTTATCACACTGCGAATGCAAAACTTCGCCGAAAACATCGCCTTTCTCGTAATTAAATGTCTTTATCGTGTTATTATTACTATTATTATATGTATCGCGATGTGTTGTTACTATAAAGCCATGCCCATATATTATTCAGTTTTGCGCGCATTTATCTATATAAACGCGTGCTTGTGTTTATATATATTTTTTCATTACCGGAATAGTCCAAGTTATATTATATATGCATATCAAGATTGCATATATACGCGAAGACTTGCACAGTTATTAGGCAATTATCATCTCGTAAACATTCCAATTTCCAGATGCCATTAGTCGTGTGTCAATAAAGAGCGTTTCGTTTTAATTTATCGTAACGCGGTAAAACAACACAAAATTGGTTTATTGCTGTCGGATTTAATCAATTATAATCAAGTCATTCATTACCAATATGATATGATAAGTTCATTTTTCCTTGGTTATGAATCATGTATATATTTGGGCAATATGGTGTTTATATATATTTCGGAATATTGCTTCCCCCACCCCAAAACAATCTAGCCGACTGTCACTGATGGAAATTCACTGCATCTATGGATGGTTATTGGCCTATAAAATTAGCACTCTAGCGATGCGGTCTATTGAATATCCAGGTCATAAATCGACCTCTATGTGTCAATTACGCATAACAATAGGGTTATAAAATATATAAATGTTCGCCGTGGTTCGTTTAAACATCCAATCATATATAACACTTTTTGAAGGAGGGATAATAATCCGGTTTAATATGGAATCACATATTCAAGTGCTCTTTATTCGCAATATATCGTAATAGTGAACGTCAAGGTAAAGGGACTCGACTTAGAACATTTGTTCTAGTGATTGTTTACTGATTACAACAATACAGGTCAATACATGTACATGAACTTCCGATATGCATGCTTTATATATCCTTCCATCATTGTCATAGCAATTTCCGCTTTATTAAACTCTTTGTATTCGTACCATATTAGGAAAACTCTTAACATGGAACGCTCTTTATTGAGCCATGGTGAAGGAAATGGGGACTCGACTTAGAATAGTTGTCATCGTGAATTATTCATCAACATACTCCCCACTTTAACTGCAATTGTATGTATTCGTAACCATGACTGACTCGTCAAATTAAACGCTCTTTATTTGGTATATGTAATCGGTTTCTGATTTTGCGCAACGGGTTTCCCACAGAAATCCTGCCAAATGTCACGTAAACGAACATCGTTTGGAAATGAATACATCATATGCCTAACTGATAGTCACTAGAATGAATGAATGATTGTAAATACGGGACACTCGGGGCATATATACGGAAAATTAAAACAACATCGCGAACACGCACCCGAATAAAGTTCACATGCCGGCTCGTGTTTTTATAAGCTTTATACGAAAGTGTTATCTACCCCGCTCAATCGTCCCTCTATACAAACAGCACTTAAGACAAATCACAAGTGAAGATAACTCACGCGCGCGATGACAAGTTCACCATGTGTACACAATGCTATTGATATGCCCCGCAGTAATTCCATTACACTCACGCGCTGATGTCGATTCCGGATTTTCCATTCGCCATATAGGTAGACATAATTAACTCCGACTCCGATTCCCTGTTTTTAATTAGTTTACCTCGCTTCGACGTCATGCGAGGTTTTTGCGACGGAGATAGCCGACACCGGTGGTGGTATTATTTATTTATTTCTCGGCTTATTTTTATTACGCGATTTTTATGGGACTTGGATCATTGTGATCACAATAGGGGTGGCTTTCCGATAGAGTTTTGTTGTTCATGAGGATAGTAATCCTTTAACATTGGACATGTAGCTAGGTAACGAGTCATTTTGTCCATAAAACATAGGCTGCCGGCAGCCATCTTGGGAATTTACTCTTTGCATGACTAAATCCTTTGGCACACTCTACAGTTCACTTCTCCTCATCCGATCTTCACCAAACTTCATATTGATCTTGACATTGATCGACTAGATGGGAGCTATCAATTGTTTTGAATTTCATAGGAAACATAGTCGCCAGTGGCCATCTTGGATTTTACTTCATATGTATCCTTCATGTTGATAATCTAGTATTACTTAGACATTTCAACTTTCCGCATTCAATATCGCTCCATTGACCGTAACACATGAGATTATTCCCTTTCTAAGTTGAGCTACAGTGTAATTGACACTTTCATTAATTTTGTGTGCCACAATTTTCCATAATATGAAAACCATTACCGGTATCGTGATGAAATTTCCCAGATTTTACTTATATGGGCATTTGTTTTGAAGTCTAAACACTAATAGATTATGGTGTCTCTTCAATGAAATTTACATCTGATCTTATGTGGTTCCAACAGAATACCTTTTATATGAATTTTCATACCTATCTTCTTTTTGAGCTATAGAACAATTAAAAAAGAACAGTTCAAATTGACCTTTATTAGTTTAGTCCCCCCACACTAAGCCCCACATAAACTAATTTGCACAACTACATACATATGTATGATAACCACTTACATGATGCTGTTGTGTTATACAGCTGAGAAGAGTGGGTCAATTGATAAATCACACTGATATTTTTCCTACTGATCAAATGCTATAATAATGCTGTCGAGCACTCGCTGTTGAACATGAATTATTTTTGCTTATTTAACATGATCGTTATTTAACCAATCTAAGTACAGTATGAACAAGTATGAACAATGTTGATGTCAATTCCCAGAGATTATGCTGATGCCAGTGGCAAAATATGTCATTTGACTGAACCCTCAGCAGTAACAATAATGAATATCATATAAACTGTGCCACACAAAATAATTGTGTCTGTACCCTAATAATGTTTTCAACGTTTTATTTATCAAATGACATCACAGTGTAATATCCTTATTCTTGAAGAAAAGTCGATGGCTATTGAGGCACTGGAAATGTAGCCTGGAAATCAATTACATCATAATCATTTAGCAAATTAATGACATTTGTAGTTATCCCCTTTTATGCAAAAAATATTTAATACTACAAGGGAAACTGCATTGCATGCATACAGGGGTTTGGAAAGAATATACACCCCCTACTGAAAATATACTGCTCACTTGAAGTAATCATTTCATTGAGATGAGAAAAATGTACTTGTTGGATAAGGATGCATAACTTTATGAATTGTGAATTATACTGATATCATCAAATTCTTAACATTAAATTCATAAATGTATAAAGTAAATGAAATGCCTGCTTTTAAAGCCAACTGTCCATATATATATATATATAGGCTGTATTCAGGCCGGGAACCTATGTCATAATTGGCTCAAAATGGTGGCAAGATATATCATATCGAAGTGAGTGTTCGTTTTCTTCACCTTTATAAATAATAACCAAAAGAATATAGCGAATAAACTATGTACATGTATCAACTTTTAGTCCAGGCACATTAGACATGAAAGGGGAACAGTTAGGAAATAAATCGGGGGGGGGGGGGGGGGGGGGGGGGGGGCTAATTTTTAAAAATTATTTAGGCCATAACATCACGAGTTGAGCTTTCTGAGTTTCACCATTTTTTCCATATAAGAAAACAAACTTTTATATTTTTCACAATCATGGAAATAATGGGATGCTGTAACAATTTTTTCAGCTGAAACATATACAAAATGTACTCAATATGTACTCAAAAAATGACAATTTTTTCAGGCAAAACTGTCATTAGATGTTGAATTTCTCAGTCATCTGATTACATAGATACGAGAAATTTGTTTTAAATACTGCACAGACATCACTCCATCACTATAATATGCGGAATTAGGGACTAAACCTATGATAAGTGGTCAATACTTGTAAAAACATAACTCTTTCCCTAAACTGGTTCTCATCGACCTTGTCACATTTTGCTCTTATACTAGTCCAAATGCTTGGTGTCGAAACACACCACAATTATGAAAATGGTGATAAAAGCATGAAAAATGGCACATATGTTCCTTATATGCTACTACTCATTTTCAGATGTGGCGACATTCACGCCAGGTTCTTCAATTGCAACGATTGCTATGCTATGCTTTTAAAGCCAACTGTCCATATATATATATAGGCTGTATTCTGGCATCGAAATAATGCATATGACTCAGTATGACTGATATTATATGAATTCTAACAAACTAAACTACGTCGTGTAGCATTGTTATGGTGAAAAAATATTATATGTTGTTAGTGTTGACCTGACTGACAAATTACCATATTTCTTAATTACAGGGGGTTTTAAATACTGCACAGACATCACTCCATCACTATAATATGCGGAATTAGGGACTATACCTATGATAAGTGGTGGCAGTTGCTAGGGACACACCCAAAATCTAAAAACGCACATATCACTGATATGATGGTAGTTTTAACGAACTAAACTACACCATGTGTCCATGTGTAAGATTATTCTGCATGACATGGTAAAATGTAGTGCGATTGTTGATTCCGGGGATTATAATGAAGTAGTTTATATTAGTTTGTTGAAACTACCATGATGTCAGCTGTGCATTTTTAGATTTCAGGCAACCATTACCACCCCTGTAAGTAAGAAATATGGTAATTTGCCAGTCAGCTCCACACTAAGAACAACTAATATTGTTATCTTCACCATAAAAATGCTACATGACATAGTTTAGTTTGTTAAAACTGCCATAATATCAGTCATATTTGTATTTCTATGATGTCAGATAGTTTCCTAGCAACTGTTGCTAAGGAAGGACATGCCGCGATGTCTACAATCTGCAAATGATCGATAGTGTATAACGAACCATATGTGCAATGTTTCATGGTTTGATCATCATTTGCACCATTGTTACACCAAACGCCTGGACTATTATGCGGTCTTTTTGCCTTTCAGACACTCGAAGCCATCGCGTACGTTTTAGGGAGTAGTGTTAAAGTTTTCAGCTATAAAAGCTTAAGAATGGTGATGTTTCGATATATCTTATCACTGTAATTTTCTGAACTAACCTCTGTTCTAGTATACTGGTTCATATCTGAACTCGTTGTCGTCTGAATATCTTTACTCGCCCTCTTTTATGGGGAATATTTTGAATCATCATGTGATTGCTATGCTCTCTTCGGTAATAAATGTCATCACAGTTACAGAATATAGACAGGTAGTAAGCTCTAGCATCAATTGCACATATCTAGCGACACCTGCTCCACGATAGATGGGTATGTGTGAAGATTGAGTCTGTAATTTAGTCTACATTTGACTGCATTCGCATATGGCCTAATGGAAATTCATCAGAATTTGAACCATTCCAAAAAATCATGATATCGCAAAAAGCTCAACTTGGATTCTAGGGGACGTTGTCCATAAACATCTTATTAATCCCTGAAAAAATCAGCTTTCCCGATTTTTTCCCTAGTGAACCCTAATGTGCCTGGACTCTTGAGAAGGTATGTGTTCAAGTGTTCAAAGTGACTTCAATCACCATTTTTTTGAGGTTGAAAAATTTGAATGCCAAAATCTCCTTGAAAACAAATCTGTTATATCTGATCGATATGAGTTTTTTGTAGTATCCGATATGAGTTGTTGGGATAGCTCATTAGTCTAATGTCGGCAGCTTGCTGATATCATTTGAAAATATAGAAAAAGCAAATGTTGAAATTGCCTGGCGTGATGTGATATCTTGCTGCCATTTTCAAGCATATTCTGATGTAGGTTCCTGGACCTGGTATTTACAGAGTTGTAAATGGAGACACTTGACTTTGAAAGAGTTATCTGGTTAATTGAGTGGACTGGGCTGTGTTCCTGGTTCCTGAAATTGCATTCCAGTCTGCAAAATAACAGCCATGGCTGTATTTGTTTTTATACCAATCACACTCCATTAAGTTTTCATTCTCATCAAATTGTGATAGTTAATCTTGGTCAAAGCTTTCTGCTGCCAGGAAATTTATACCAAGTGAGAAATGACAATTTCTATTTTCTTTTTTAACTGCAACCAAAAAACTTTTCAATATATGGAACACATCGCACTTGGACCAACTGTAAAAAATTGTGATGATAGTATTTACACATTTATAATACCATTAGATCATGCCATGAATCTCTACTCTGGCTACATCCGTAGAGAACATTTTCCACCAGTATTTCTTTAGTTAATATATGTTCCTTAATGATGTATTTCACAGTAAGCGAAGGTCCCGGCTCGAGATTGCATGATTCAATTTTATATATGCAACTTTTGTTACCCGATTTCATGATAAACATTGAGTTTATTACTGAGGGGGGACATATCATGATTGTACCACTGCTGAACGAAATTGGCTCACAAAAGTTGCCTGACTTAAGCAATCTCGACCTGGAAACTTCACATACTGTGAAATTTATAATTGAACAGTCATTAGCTGAGAAATATATATAATATTTGTTCAATGTTATGAAGTTCCCCATCAGAAAAAAAAAAAATCCCAGGTTTAAAGCAGATGGAATATGAGCTTTACAGGCGGAGCCAGAGTAGAGACCATGGCATGATCTATAATACCATACAAGCACTAATTATATGATAGCCATTGACAGCCATGATTGTTTGTGAACCCAAGGCACACCTGAATATGTTTTTCATGTTATTAAACTAACAAAATATGTTGTACTGCAATTAATAAGTTTTGTTAAATAGTTTCTAAAGCCCAATAGCAGTTGTGTTTAGTTTTCATATCATTCAAATCTTCTGACAAATATTCCATGTCAAAACATTTCCAAATTGAGTGATTATTCAACAGAATAAATGACAAAGGGAAAAATATATTCTTTCTTCATCATGGAGACAACAAAATTAAAATAGTATCAAATCGAATAAAACTGTCAGGACTCAGCGTAGATTTAAATTTAGGGTGATATTATTCTGCTGGATTTTGTTGAACATATTGCATTTTTATTGCTTATTTATTTTTGTCAATCATATTTTATTTATCATTGTATAACAAATAATCATTAAACAGTTATCGCATTGTTTCGAGGTTGACACGAGGAATTGTCAAACCGAGGAGTCAATATTCACCAAGGCCGTAGGCCGAGGTGAATATCGACTCCCAAGTGCTGACAATTCCTGGTGTCAACCAAGAAACAATGCGATAACTGTTTTATTATATGAAACGCGCTTTCATTGGACATGACGATGAACGTCGCTGGGAAAATGCTATCTACTTTCAGGTCTGATAATAAGTTATGTTAACCCCTGAAGTATCTGACGTAACTCAGAACTGTTATTAACCTCTTGTTTGATTAATGAGGTGAACATCATTAGATATCTCAATTTCTTAGTTATGTTTTAACATATGAATTGGGATAGAAACTTATGATCATATAATAAAAGTCATTGAGATTACACAGAGGACGGAATTGTAAATGAAACTAGAATTGTGAATTTCCAATTGGGATAATGATAACCCCAGTGGAACTACAAATGGGTAGCAACAATGACACATCAAAAAGGGCAAACTACATATCTTATCAATTATAAAATTATAGATATTCATATAGGTTGATCTGTGTGCAAGTTGAGAGAAAGAATTTTACCTATACTTATAAGTTTATCAATAGGAGTTTTGACAAAACTAATACCCAAGGGCAAAGAAGTGGACTATATTTCTGCCAGACTTAATCCAACCAACAGGGATGCAAAAAACCGGCACGGTCCGCAGTCCAGGGCCTGACCACAGACTGGACCGGACTGCCGTCATTGGACTGCTTTGGACCGGTCCACCCATGGTGGTCCGGTGCTGTACCAGTTCACAAACTTTAATACATACATGTAGATGTATGCCTAGCTTAAGTACTGGGCCAATACCATCTCAACTAACCTTCATCTATATTTCAATGTACTGAACATTGGTCGCGAATCGCGATATACTAGCCATAAGTTGGAAATATCTAACTCGAGGTAACTACATCGATACCACTTCAGTGGTACGCATACCTGCATATCGGAAATTGACCAATCTACAGTATCTGGAATGCTAAGAACAAAGTGTTATGAGTGCTGAAAGACTTCGAGCATTTACACTCAACCCAATCATAGCCTGTGCATGGGGATAGCGGAAACATGAAATACATGCAGATTCTACAGTGGGTCAGTCACAAGTTTTAAGCACATTTATATGCTCCCTAACTTCTATACAATGATGGGGATAAGAAAATACATTACTCATTTCAACAATGTGCATGTGTACAATGTATGATATTATATGATGTCCAGAGTTTAATACAAGCTTGCCCGGCAGTAAATTGATGCTTTCTGTTTTAACACAAATGTGTATACCAAAGTAAGATTAAACACATTTCCCTCCATTTAACCCTTTGGAGAGTATCTGTAACGTCATATACATGATGTCATGAGAAAATTTTACGTCAAAATAACTCCTATACAAATCATTTATAAATCAGATGATTTATTGAAGTTATGTCTACATAAAATAACACTTCCTGAAAGACATATATGTCGTTCTACTCCTCAACCGATAGACGACATATATGTCGTTCTACTCACCAAAGGGTTAAGGTATTTTATAATGATTGGACCGGTCCAGGCAAGAATACAGGACAACCGAGAGCTGGACCAGTCTGGATGGGACCGCCTCTTCACTGGACCGGACCATCACTGTGGTCCCGTCCAGTCCACATCCCTACCAACCAATCTCAAATTTGTTGCAGGAGGAGGTGAGGTTGATAAGGGTGTATAATGATGGATTATGCTTCCTGTTCCATGTGACTACACATTTTTGATTGGGTGATTGGGAGAACAAGATTTTTGCTATGATCATTAATATTATTATTATTATGCCCCGACCCTGTAGGAGATTTGGGGCATATATCACAGCAAAGGTTGTTGGGAAAAGATTAATTTTTACTAGATTTAATACCCTTGTCTGACTATGAAATTTGTTAACTTTGTGTCCGTCTGAACATATCACCTTGTAACTAGGGTGTTAGCTTTCGGATTTCGTTGTCCTTTTGGCATGCTGATAGCACAGGGCGACAGAAAGGATATACACATACTACGGGTTTCATCCATTAATTTTTAACAGGGTTACGGCCCTTGTCTGACTTGTTAATTTTGTGTCCGTACAAACATTTCAGCTTGTTTGGAACCAGGATTGAGGGAAGGATACTGACAGGTTTTGTCCATGTCTTTTTGTCAGAGTTATTGCCCTTGTTGGAAATAGCAAGATTCTCCATCTTTGCTTCACAGCATTGTTACTAAAGCACCAACAGTTTGAAATCTTTAGAATAGTGATAGTAATATGAGAAAATGGATAAAATGGGTTTTATCCATTGATTTCCTCAGAGTGATGAACCTTGGATTTAGAAAATATTTTTTTTTTACACCCATACAAATATTTATTATTGCCCACTCTCTAACAGAGCACTTGTTAGATCACCTGAGACGAAGTCTCCGGTGGAGCTATAGTCATCACTCCTCGTCCGTCCGTCTGTCAACAATTTAAAAAACATCTTCTCCTCCCAAACCATGAGACCGATCGGGTTCATATTTGGTTTGAATATTCCCTAGGTGACTCACGATCAGATTTGTTCAAAAGAGGTCACCAGGTCAAACAGTTTCAATAATAGGGCCATGACTCTATCCTTCCATAGTAATTCTTAAAACGACATCTTATCTGAAGTCGTCAGGCTGAATGTGTTCATATTTGGTATGAAGGGTCCTTGGGTGACTGGGGTTCAGATTTGTTCAAATGAGGTCACTGGGTCAAATGTGGGTGGGGCTATGGACATAAATCTGAAGAAAACAATTTTTTTTTTAGATTTAACTTATTGCTCAATTTAACCCAAAAAAAAAATTAAATATATATTTGTTTTAATAAATAATTTTTGTTATTAAATAAAATATTTTATTTTTAAATAAAATAAAAATCATTAACATTTTTAAGAACTTATGACATTACATCTTCGGGAGGGGGAGGGGAGGTACCTCTAGTCACTCCACTAAATTTGGTTGAAATCATGGGTTTGGGAGAAAGCATGAACAGACAGTTGTTCAGTAAGTTACTTTAATATCCTTGTATTCCCACTACAGCAAGCCATCCATGTACTCTGATGGACACATATTTATAAAACAGTGCCAGATGGATAGATAACAACTGCTATGGCCATAGTACTCTCCATCCCCAGAGATTGTATATTCATGTCATTCATAATTTAAATGAGATTAATAGTGTTGTCAATGAAGCACCCTCGTTGTTTACATTAACACTCAGTGGTCATTAAAATCAGATTAAATTCATTTTCTCCAAGCTTGAATTAAGTGTGTCTGGCATTTGTAGAATGAGGTTCCCAGAGGGTGAATTTAATTATGCTACCCCACACAGCAGGCTAGCATCACCAAATACACCCTCTGAGGACCTCATTCTGCTTAGGCCTCATCTTCTGGAAAGTATCTAGAGTCTCAAAAAATTGACATTTTTAGCTGCTTTTTTTCCTTCTGTTCAGATTCTATATCCCCTAATTTGCAGAAGATAAAATGCATAATTGAGGTGCCCAATGGGTGCGCATACGTCACCAATTTCAGCTGGAGAATTTCTATCTGTCCCTAGGTCTCCCATAGCAGTTGAGGATTAAGTAAAATTAGGTTCCCAGATTGTGAATTTGGTGATGCTATCCCACCTTACAGAATAGCATCACTACTTTCACCCTTTGGGGACCTCAGACACACTAAATTCAGGCTTGGCTGTTCCATTATTATTTTCTTAACAACCACTTATCTATGTGAACTCATTATACCTGATTATGGACAAACAATGGAGGTATATTGCTGTTGTTGGATTGAAACTGTCGGTCTGTCAGAGCGTCCTTCCATCCATTGGTCTGTCCATCCATCCATCAACAATTGTTTTCTTCTCGAGATCCATATGAAATCCCTACCTGTAGGCGACTCACATTCAGATTTGTTCAAATAAGTTCATCGGGTCAAATAGGAGGGATGCCAGGGCCATAACTTTCTCCCTCCATAGTAATTCTAACAACTATTACTTCTCAAGAACCATCAAGTCTATTTAGCTTATATTTGGTATGCAGGGTCCTTGGGCGGCATGTTCAGATCTGTTCCAATGGGGTCATTTTTTGGAAAATCAATTAACTTCAACTCTTAAAAGCGACTGTTTAAAATTACTAGATGAATAGATCTCATAGATGGGGATTCATGTTTGTTCAAATAGGGGCAGAGGTAAGAGATTTATCTCCCCACCCACACTACCTGTATCTATGTTGTATGCTACTGGTATAATAATATATAGATTCCTCTTGAAAATTTCATTTCTGATACAACATTAGTTGTAGATTAGATTTTCACACCAAAAATAAGTTAGAATAGTTCTCATAATTTAATTTAATTTTCCAACCAGTATGTTTTTAAACCAACAGTCCATATTTGCCTACTTCATGTTAAACTGTTGTGCCAAAATGGGGCACAAATTTTAACTTCATGGGAGATGTCAGGTTGGAAATTCTCAAAAGTTTGAGAGCTTGAGGCACCCATTCCAGTTAGAAAATTTCAACATAAGAGGGATGTGCAAAAGGAATTTGTGAACTTAGGACTATGGTATGGTTAAGATTATCTTGTTTAAAAGGGGGTTGGAGATTTGACAGTAGTGTGCACTTAGAAATTTCAAGCATCAGCAAATCCCTAGCTATGTCCCTGTTTAGAACGGGTACTGCGTTATGCAGTAGGTCCCTAGATTTGCGTAGATCCGTAGGTCACTCAATTCGCGTAGGTCCCCGCAGTAATGCAATATATAGTAGGTCTACATGATTTATTGACTGATAAAATGGAATGATACCACTAAATGATCATGTTAGATGTTACTTTGCAATTTGTTTTTTATAATTAATTTCCGAAATCTGATGGGTTTGTTTGCTTAGTGATACTTAGAGGATCATGAAGCCTAACTAAAATTACGTGATTTCTGATCCGGAAAGTAAGAGGATTCTCTTACTGGCTTCGTGGACAGATATTAATTGGAGGATAACTGATTGGGCATGGGTGCGTTAGATATGAGAATTTGATATTTTTCATAGTTTATTGAATTCAAAACATGCAACAAAACGTTTATAACATAATATGTAAATGACAGCACAAAACAATGGAGCACAAGCAATGGTATAAAACATATATATATGTACATGTATAAAATAGCTGAAAAACTACATGTACTTGTCTTAAGTTATTTTGACAAGTACTGACTGTGTTAGTCTTCAAAGTCCCTTTCTTCTCAGTCTTTACAGTAGGTGAGCGTCTCCACAGTCGTTGACTGTCTTGTTATGATCACTGTTTTGATAAATTATCCCAACGCGTTGGTTGGTCTACAGATTTGGCTATTTATGGGGATCTGTACAATTACTATAGGAAGATGGGTCTTGGCCATTTACTGACATCGTTGAGATAGAAACTGTCAAAAACAATGCATGAACACACATGCCATGCATTTCCAACAATAAAATAGGATGAATATACAAATATGACCCAAGACAATCAACCCTAATAATATAAGATAGTTTCCACTATGCGACAATTATAAACAGTGTGCTAGCGGTATGTAAAATAGCGTTCAGATGACTGCATTGTGTTGGTCGATTGTGATGGCATGATCTGTTGTCTGTGTTAAAACAGTTCACACAGGGGCATTATAACGCAGAGCTTCCGATTGCAGCTAATAAATTAATTCTACGTTAATGGCAAACCTGTCAGATCCCAACAACTTTATCTTTATTTCAAATTTCCTTCGCTTCGCAGACAGCCGCCATCTTTTATGGATTGAAAACAAGAAAGTCATGAAGCACGTGCTTAATTACCATATAAGGAATGCATTGGGGTATGCAGTGCATTGAAAATAGAATCTTTCTGTTCTGTGCATTAACGGATACAACGTAACGGCCGTCTGAATGCCTTAGTGTTGTTGTCTGTATTCCAATTTCAATGTAACACAACAGGTTCATCTGAACGCTCGATCTTAACTCATTGCGCGCATACAATATGTTGGCAGCGAGGAATCCAGAAGATCTGAAGAAAACAAGTCACTCTTTACATATTAAAGTTATAATAATGGTAACCCAGATAATATATGTACGCAAAATCCATATTGTTTGACTTTTTTGAGATCTGCCCTGTATTGCAGTATCTGCTAAATTGTGACTATACCAGCAGAATAAACTTCTACATGCCACTAATGGCTTAAGAGTGTTAGCTATGAAAAAGACCAATGGATAAAAGTTTCGTATTTGTCAGCATCTGTCATGAACAATGTCAAAAGATTGCTAAGGAAACTTTGTCTAATATCGTTGAGGAATATTTTTAACACTATTCATCACTTAAACATTTTCCGATTTCCACACAAAAATCAAACTTATATCATTAATATTAATAAACATAAATTTTTGTGTGGAAATATGTAAATACCAGATACCTAACAACTTGTGCCCTGATAAGTATAGATGCATCCCAGATACATTTGGTATCTGCATGACAGAAAGAGACTGAATTGCTCTTGTGCAATAAATACATACAGTACCCACATGTGTGTTGCAGTACATAAGATTATGGCACAAGTGTCATGACACAAAGACAGCATGAGACCTGAGTCTTATCCTTCCACGATCACAAGAGTGCCATAATTTGTCGGCCAGTAATGCATATGTGTGGTTCTGTATTTACTACATGTCAGACCAACATTCACCTATCTTTTGTTATCTGAAAATTTGTTCATGTTATTCTTATATTGTTATGTATAAAGTTGATTTTATTTTCCACCAATCACCACCATTGTTGAATCAAACTTCATTTATGTCACGTGTATCCAATTCCTTCCAATGCACTCTTATGGAATGAGCGGAGATGTACCAATAACAGGCATGTATAAAGATATCATCTCAGCATACACCATTAACGTATTCAGAAGATATCAGTTTGAGATGTTACAGAAGGACCATAATGGTACGACACATATTTTATTGCTACCAGCCTGTAATTTCCATGGAAAAAAATTGGCTAAATTAGTAATTAGACAAATGTGTTGCATTCTCATGTCACATTGGGCCATTGTGATGCTATTATTTTGCTGTTTGCCTTTTGCATTTCACACTGACAGGTTGCATTACAACACAGAGCTGCTGATAAGTTTGATAAGCTTCACAGACTAAGCTGCAATATTTGATGGATTGAATACAAGAAACTCAATGGAAACAGCATTACGTCATGATACAAGCGCTTCCATTTCATTGAATATATCACATCTCCGTTGAATGTGTGAAGTAACGAATGCAACACAACTGACGTTTCTCAAAATTTCTCAAAATTTGCCTGGAATTTCTTTGTGAAATTTGGTACGAGCAATTATTGTGTCACAATAGTTAACCCTTTCATGACTGGAGCTTCCTGAATTTTTTTTTTTTTTAAAACCCTGTGCCAATGCATTCTCATATATACATGTATATGCAAGTCTCCCATAGGGAGTCTTGCATACATAAGAGAATACATTATCCAAACAATATTTACCTTGACAGCCAGTGCATTCCCTTATATATGTGAGACTCGTACATATAAGAGAATGGATTGGCCAGCGCAGCTCGTCGTGAAAGAGTTAAGAACCATTATGACATGAACAATATTTAAAATTTCACTGTTTTCAGGTACCAAGAACTTCTGTATAATAATTTTTTTTTCAAAAGTGTAGTTCATATATCCATTTTATCATATCTAAAGATCATGAGATTAGACTTAATTATTCTTGATTCATGACATTTAATGATGATTTTCCTTTAGAAAGGCAACTACCCATAAATAATTTTCTATATTTGAGAACTTTCATGTCATGCCATTGATCAATGGCAAAAATAATTCACATTTGGCAAAAAATATTTTCATTTGGCAAAAGTTTTGGCAAGTCACTTTTTAATTGCTCAATAAAGTTGAAAATTATCAGTCAATCAATATCATTCATTTTAGGAAACTATTACAATAGAATTATATTGGTGGTGTTTTATATGGTTTCGGAAAAGCTAACACCTCCAATAAGATGCAGTTAATCTGGTAACATTGTTATCAATGGGTTGATTGGATTACCAATATTTAGTGTGATGGTGGTGTTTACATAGCTAATCCCTTCTGACGAAGAAACTATTCTACCATTTTATTGTTCGGTGATTGGTTTATTGTTATATGATAAACCACAATAGAGATGCATGCAAGCATAATTATTAACTAACTGCTTTCGATATCAAACATCGTTCAAACCGTGAGTGTCGAAACATAAAACTCAATCAAGGTTGCTGAAAATGATACAATCAGGGATAACATTAATGACAAATTCTAATAGAATTTTGCAAAAAATATAAAATCATTTGACAAAATTAATTTTGGTCCAGCGCGGACCCTGCGTTGGGCTGAGATGAGTTGTGGGTCATGGGTAGGTTAAAACTGACAACCATATCTCTTAACATTGTGGCCTAATTCTGTTGACTGCTCTGTGCTTTAGTGTACCACATTGTATATCAACATTTGTTTTCATTGGGCTGGAATATTTGTGACTGCTTTATTCTTCATTATAATATATGGGGTATGATGCTATATTATGCAATGAATTAAAAATCTAACTCAAAGTTATGATACAAATGAAGCCTCTTCTCATAGACAATAATGAAGCCTCCTCTCCAAGACAATCAGCTATTTGGTGATTGGAGTTTTGTATGAAATTATTAATTCTAGAAGTTCTTCATACTGAAAGGGACAAAAACTAAAATAATATCTTCAACATCTCAAATGTATTAAAATTGATTGTTTTTGTTGTCACTCAATAATTGCTCAGTTTCTATATACAATGAAGATGATATGAGAAACTCAATATTTTTTGCCAAATATATCCAGAGAAATTCTTTGTTGAAAATCTATTGCCATTATTGGCTGAATTTATGCAAAACGTGCATCTCCCCTTATAAACAGCACCCTCAGTAAACCATCACATTTTCAAACAGAGCCTCACCATATACAAGATGATAGCATTGTCCCTGAGATTTATTTTTTTATTTCATTTTAGTCCTGCTGATACTTGTATAGCAGTACTGTTTGATGTAGCTGAAAGATCCAGGCATTAATATTAAACAAAAAGACATATGAGTCTAAATATTTGAAACAGCATTTTATAGATTTGCATATCATATGGGGTTGAATGACGAGAATAGTAGACTTGGGTTGAAAGTTGGAATTTGGTAAAAAATATTGTACATGTATATCATCGGTAAGCTTATGTGGAGATTGACCCAATGTTTGATATCTGTGTTGGAAGGTAGTTGGTTGCATGGTAATATATTATTTGGTTTATACACTATGTTTCGATTATAAATATATAAATAATTATCTATACAAATTTCGCTACATTTTTGATTTTGTTCTACCATTGGTTTTCTTTCTAGGATATAATTTCCAACTATCTATACTATTGTTGGTCATGTATAGATTGCAAAAACTGCACAATAACCAGAATCTCTAAACCAGGACTCGGTATAAGAGAAAAATAATTATCAAGAAATAATAAAAATTTGGTTTCGTCATTCAAATCACCAAACGATTCCTTTAATTAGCCATAATGAATCAATTCCAAATAAGGTTCCCAATGGTGTATGAAACTCATTTTTACTTGTTCAGATATTGAATCCCGGTTTACCCCTTAAGTTAGAAAGATCACTGTCATGATCTTCAGGAAATTATCTATCCCTATTTCAAGTATTGACAGTATGTTGCCAATGTCATATTTCAAAATAATCAAGCAGTGTGGATTGGGTTATATCATATTCATTTTTTAATATAGCAATACCCGAATCTCACAATGTGAAGGAAAATTATCCAAAGAGTGAAATGTTCAGTCTGCATGCACTATTCAATATCATTGTTACTTGCATATTTCAATGTACATGCTCATATTTGAGTATGATCGATGTTTTCTGCTGCCTTGCGCGATATATGCTTTCCTTAATGTGATGCATTTGTAAATTATGTTTCTATAGTGTAAGATTTTTCTTATGAAGTCAGAACAAAATTATGAAAATCTTTATATTTTAATGTTCTATTCTCCCTCTGGGATGATGAGTTACATGTACCAGACAAACATATTTGATGCACCTGGAGTATTTAAGAAAATAAAAAACTGTGGAAGATTTCCCTTGGTCCCCTGAGCTGAACAACTTGCCAGTGACATTGGTCTATTTCCCATTATTAACTCATATAAGGTGAAGGTGATCCATACATATCTTTTTGTCTGGTATCTGTTAGAGAGTTTAATTAGTATTTGTGTATGTACATCTATGAATAGATAACTCTAGTGCTTAAAATGCTTACTAGTATAGTAAGAACTAATAACTACAGTTTGATAGTGGCCATAAGTTTTGAATTGAGTTTTCGGTTTGAGAGCTGCCCCCCACCCTGTCCCTCTGCTCCAGCATCTCTGATCGCTCATCGGAATCTATAATATAAAAGTTGGGATGTCGCAATAGAGCACACAAAATCCAATGAAAATGAGTTGTCACCAAAGTACAACACTATGTGGACATTGAGCCATATGTTATGTGCAAAATAAATATTTCATTAAACCTCACTAATATCCTGAGAAAACGTTATCATACAATACTCATACAACAATATTCTTAAGACCATGCAATGTTATTAACGTTGAAGGGGTCATTCTCACCAAACAAGAGCTACGCTGGGCGTGCAAAATACGCCCTCTCTTGGGTCGGCGGAAACTGGTAAAAAAGGGGCATAACTGTGGTAACAATTGGCGGACGGAACTCAAATTTGAACTTGACCTGTGTTTTGATGGGAGAAAGTAATATACCAAATTATCATTGAATCCGATAAGCTCTAGTAAAGTTATCATCCGGAAAACAAATTTCAGGGATTTTCTAAGTCAAATTACATAAAATAAGGGGCATAACTCCGGTGAAAATTGGCGGACGGAACCCAAATTCGAACTTGAGCTGTCTTTTCTCCTAATAAACCCAAATACCAAATTTGATTGAAATTGGTTCACTCTAACTAAAGTTATCATCCGGACAACAAATTTCAGGGATTTTCTAAGTCAAATTACGTCAAAAAAGGGGCCATAACTCTCGCAAAAATTATCGGATTAAAACGAAATTCGGACTTGAGCTGTATTTCGATATATGTAATCCCCCAAAAAACGGGTTTTGCATATAAACATTCCAAAATCGAGTTATCATCCGGAAACCAAAAAACATAAGAAAAACTGAATTTCTGAGTCGAAAAAGGGGCATAACTCTGCCAAAAATTGTCAGACAGAACCCAAGTTCGAACTTGACCTGTGTTTTGATGGGAGAAAGTAATATACCAAATTTGGATTCATTTCGATAAACTATACTAAAGTTATCATCCGGACAACAAATTTCAAGGATTTTCTAAGTAAAAAAACGTCAAATAAGGGGCATAACTCCGGTGAAAATTGGCGGGCGGAACCCAAATTCGAACTTGAACTTAATTTTCGGCTAATAAACCCACAAGGAATTGGTAAAGAAACGGTTTTGTTGTCATTCGACACGGGAGAATCTCGTGTATAACATATCCAAAATCCGCTAAAATCCGCTTTGGGGAAAATACAGAATTCAAGATGGCGTCCAACATGGTCGCCAATAATAATGAAAATGGCAAATATGTAGTTATTCACGAAAACCCATTCGACAAAACGCCAATTCGGCACCAATACACATCATTGATTGAAATCAATGTTTTTTGTGGGTATGAGTAGCCAATCACGATTCAAAATGCTAAGATGGCTAACAAAATGGCCACCGAAAATTGTCGAAATTTAAGTTCTGCTCAGAGGAAAGCCGAAACAACACTTCGGTTGTGAGCTAACGATGACAGACCTATTAAACATGTTGCCAATAATCTACTACCACAATCAGTTCAGCCCGAAATGTTCCAACTAAGCAGTATCTACTGCAGGATCCAACACGATGTCCACTTATTACGAGGGACTATCTGGAAATTAATTAAAAAGAAATTAAATTGCTACGAATCTGGATTATTTGAAAACACAGTGTCAAGATTTCTACTTATAACGACTAATCGGAACATCAAATATATGGGCATCGGTGGTCTAAGTCCGGAAGCATCAGGCTATAATAGGTTTTCCAGTGCTGGCGAAAGTGAAAAGGACAGGAGGGAAAAGCGAATAATCTGGGGTTTACTTAATTGGTGGGCAAGTTGGTTATCGGAGCTGGGGAGTTTCACAGTAAAATTATTTTCTTCAATATCAAGAGGAAAAATGAAAATTCGCACGTACATTGTATACCCTTCAAACTTTATGTGACAATTCCGTGTCATGCGATTGTGGGTATATACATGTGGATAGAAACATTCTAGTACATATATAGACGCACCTATATCTTCTACACATTTAGTGAATTTCATCAATGATATGTAGACACAATGTGCGTCATGGCTGGATCTGACCAGTAGGCGTAAAGGTATCAACCATTTAGCTTGATTAACTGGCATTTCAAGGTTGTCATTGGATAGAAATGCCACATGAACATGGTGATTAACAACATGTTTGTCTAAGAAATGTGAACAATGAACATGTTATTTTCCGGATGTTAGACAATCAAACTGCCACATAAGGCGTTCATCCATGCTCATCAGAGCACGAAAGATGTGCAAATTAATGACACGAAAACTATTTCATGCGGACGACGTACTCTAGACCTACATCCAACGTCATTTCCTATTAACTTTTATTGTTTGTACGGACGGTTTCGAGGTTTGAAAATCCCGCTTGTCCAAGAAAACCTCCACATACTTACGAAGTCGATGTGTAAACAATGTATGGGGATAGTTTCTTCATACATATATGTATTTGGCACACGTATTTTCTAGAACATAAGAGATCACCATTTACCGGAGAGTTGATATCTGGGAAGAGATCAGAGTAAAACTACTTTTCTTACATGTCGAAATTGGGAATCCATGGGCTACATTTAGTTCCAGCTTGAAACTTGAAAATGATGGCCGAGCCCGAATAGTTCATATTTCGTCGCATCAGTGCTATAATGTAACCCACATTTTCAACTTTCCGAGAAAATGAAGGTTGAAGTTTTTAGACAACATTTCTCCTAATGTTGACAAAGCATGACGTATTGTTGTATTTATCCCAATGAAAACTGACATTAGCTGTTCATTGAACCACATATTGTTTTCTGTTTATTCCCTCGTTTTCTTTTAAAAAACAATAGCTTTTTTGGAGATATGACATTTTGCGTATGCCAGCGACGATTCGTTTCCGTGCTATAATGAAGTTGTGCTAATAAATGCAGATTAAGCTAAATATGGTGGCAATCGCATGTGTCTATGAACTAAAAAGTGCCTATTCTACACTATGAAAATTCACCCATGTGCATCATCATACAGAAATGTGTGGTACAATCACAAAATTTAAATCACCAAATGATCACGTGACTAACATGGAGATACTGCCATATAGCACACATTTTAGAATTCACAAACACAAAACAGAAGTCACGTGGACAACCTGAAGCGTCCGATTGGCTGCTGTTGGACATACGACCTCATAGCACGAATAATTGTAAAGATAGCTGGAGATACGACATTTGCTTCACTGGTTTGTGCGAATATTTGTCATCCAATGCAAGGACAGTTTGGCCCATCGGATTGGATTTTTTCTCACGATTCGAATGGTATCAAATACTCATTTCCCGCCATAATGGATATACGACATTATAGCACTGATGAGTCGAGATTTTGTCAACCCGCGGGAAGCCACCAAAAGATTGAAAATAAATAGTTTTGATGTATATGAGCCAACTATCAACTGCATCCACCACTCACAACTTCCATTATGTGATAAGCTGGGCAGCGTCTACCATTTTCGTTTTGGAAGCCATATTAGATAAAATTTATTGTTTCTTTTGGTCTATTTGAGATGGAATGTTCACAAATAAAAGAAACGATCATTTATTTTGTAGACAAGATATGCTCATCCCTAAATATCAAATGTGACCAGAACCCCAAAGTCGATTTTGGTTAAATTTCATACCGCATTCGTTATATCTTATTAGTGAAGGACCGGAGTAAACTATGATCTAATCTATTATAAATGTCATTGCTGTAATGATCATTGAAAGACTATACCCATTGTTTCCCAGTTCAGAGAGCAACAAGTGATAAACAGAAGTGATAGAAAATAGTATTTTTCACATCGGGTGGCCATTTTTGGTACTGATTTTTAAGTTTTTACATAGAGCTAGCATAATGGCATCATAAAGAGGTATACATTCGTATTTATTTAGTCAATTTTATTCATCAACCACTACTTATAATGGATTGAATGACACTGTGATCAATATCCGCCATTTTCCATATTTTGACCGCCATTTTGGCAGCCATTTTGAGACAAAGCGCCAATTTGGGTTTCATTGAATTGGAGTATTTATAGATATTGGTATGCCCAACTTACATTGTACAGTTCTGTCCATTTCTTGTTGATATATGACTGTAATCACAATGGAGAGTTTTGTGGAATTTTATACCGCGTTCTGTAAAATCGAATTTTTGAGGGTGTAGATGAGTCTGGGACCCCATTTATGGTATCTTTCATTGCTCCAATGATGAATTAACATGAATATGACTAATCAATGTCGCCAGTCTGAACCATTAACAAACAACAGGAATTGATCTTTAAGATATTAGGCAAAAACTTCAAATGTTCGAGTTTAGGCCGCCATTTTGGCGGCCATCTGGGACGATGGGTTCCATTATTGCCATAAACAGGTGGCACAACATTTTACCTTTGCAAAAATGTATACATTTGTATACATATGACAACATTTGTTCTCACTGTTATCGAATTAATCTCAGTCAGAGTATCTTTTGACTAACGGCAGCCATGTTGGACGCCATCTTGGATCCTGAATTTTGCCCAAAGTGGATTTTAGCGGATTTTGGATATGTTATACATGAGATTCTCCCGCGTCGAATGACACCAAAACCGCTTCTATACCAATTTCTTCCGGGTCGAACCCTCTGACGACCACACTATACTTTTATTCAGGGTTGTATGTAGGGGCAGTTTCGATAAGGAGTGTTCATCTCTTTAATAATTTTCTTGAGTACCAGCTGAATTTCATAGCTTAAGAAATCATATCTGCACACCCCATCTCTTGAAACTTTCTCATGTTATTCAGCTTGATATTTCATAATTTTAGTTTTTATTGAGAAAAATCAGTCAAATTTTCCCCCTCCCACACAGCTGTCCCACATGCTAAATATGTATATTCATATTTGAGTTTACTAAGTACCTGTACCATAATTTATGCCAATGCAAAAATCAAATTCTTAAGCACAATTGAAATTACAGTATCTCAGTACCTCAATAATTAATATTCTGAATATCTCACTAATGTCCTACATGTACATCTGACACATTTCTACAAGTTGTCATTAGTCAACAAATAATGAATTGAACACTGCAGGACAACATATCAAAGGATACATTACTTTATACGCTTCGTCGGGATCGACTATACAGTTACATTCTCAGGGACGTGACTAGAGTCCCTATATATTCATAAACCATGGTTCTATATTCCCGGTATGAGAACATTCAGATATTTTAACCTGAAAAATTGCATAATTCCTAACATCTAGTGGTCTAACTCCAGACAAATGCACACGGCTATGGTTACTGGGGATTGCTTCCCTCACGGTGGGCCTATATAGGTTACACTGGTGTAAATAAGGTTCGGAGAGACCTCTAGCGGATGCGGGAGGAATATATAGGAGAGAATAAAATAGACACTGGGCCCTGATTGGTCAATAGCCTTGTGTGCTTTTTGCATAAAAAAATCATTACACCTCTTCCCTATGGTTTCCCACTGGTAAAATAGCCATTGGCACAGGAATTAACCATCTGTAGTAAAGTTTGAATTTTTTGTTGTGGTCTAAAATATGACAGTATTTTTTTATGCGGTGCTGACACTAGTTAGGAAAACACAAGATTTAAAGGCGAATTCACTGCCTGTCGAACCTGATTTTTTTGTGCAAAAGGTTTCCCAAAGTGTCAATTTTTCAGATTTAAAGAAAATTTTGGACCCAATGTTTATATTATATACGCTAAAACGTTAGCACTGAGGCCTATGGAAAACATTTACACCTGTGTAACCTAAAGGGGAAAATGAGCTTTTTGGCCTTTTTGATTCCTGGGAGTCACTTTAAAGTATTTTATTGCATTTTTAACAGCCTGGTCTTTCAGTCCAACGAATCATGCATGGTGTAGCTATTCTTCCTGCTGATGTCTTTTTGCTCTTACATCAGCCAAAAATAGTATGATTTTTTCAAAAAAATTGCCAACTTTTCAAGGTTTTTTCAAGTTGGTAGTAGTCACATGATAATGCAAATGACCCATAACATGAGCATGTCAATGAGACACATATCACTTGTTATAAGAAGCTAATCTGACAAGTATTTTGGATTTTATAGCCAGTGATATACAGATATATATCATACAAGTTAGTCATTTCCACCAGGGTTGGCTGATTTAAATAAAGCGATTTAAATCATTGATTTAAATCAAATTTTTAAAAATGGTTGCATAATGTCAAGAACTTGCAATATCTAACAAGGTTTTTTGTTAACTATAACATGATTATGATTAAACAATATACAAAATTGGATAATAGATATGAAATTGTGCAGTAATTGTCAACCCTATAGAAACAGGCATACTGCATGGATTGGTACCGTGATTACTGCTCCAGCAACAGCCTGTTCCGCTTATTTGTAACTACAATAAGATTCAGCACTCCTCATTACACTATTAAATTTCCTTTCCTTTTCTGATTGCCATACATGTAAATGCCAACCGAGTAATTCTACCATATACTCTGCCATCTAAACTACTCTAGTTGTCTATTGTCCATACTTGATACATGTATATGTGTGATTACATGTATGTCATCAAGTCACCGAGGAGCAAAGGTGGTTGATAATAATATTCAGTTCTCAGCTAAAATTTACTAAATTTATTAGTAAATCTTTAAGATCAGGTCTACCTATCCAGATATCACAACATTGGAACTCACATGGACCTAGTTTATGCACAATTAAAGTACATGGTTGCTATATCTGTACTGCCATGATATTTGTGCTTGATACATGTCGTTATACAAAAAATAATAAATAGAGGATATGAAATGAGTGTTTCTCTCATATGATATTTATGAAACGAGTCTAAGAATTTTCAGTTTTCTCGAGCCTCTGGCGAGAGAAAACTGAAAATTCATGACGAGTTTCATAAATATCATATGAGAGAAACACGAATTACATATTCTATTTATCATATGACACCTATAAATTGATTATGATGTCCAAAAACGCACACAAATCACTAAATAGCTATATGACATCGGCAGCAAAAGGTTAATGTGACGTCACGTCATTGCACCGGAAGCCCAATTACACCTGGTGAACTAGCAGAAATAATATGCACGCGAATATATAGTGCGCTATTCTGTTCTCAGTTTGTGACATTATATCGTATGTTTATTAGATAAATACGAATTACATATTCTATTTATCGTATAACAATGTCCAAAACTATATATTTCAAGATAATAATTGCGAGAATTTCGGCATCGCGTTGATTGACGCGCACGAATTTGACCTGCATTTAGTCAGAAATGCGGCTCGGCCCCGGCTGCCATTCAGCCAATCAGAACACACTTTTTGTCAACAAACCAATCAAATTATCGGAAGGTGATATGAACTAGTAGTTCATATGAAATTGATTTATGACATACTTTCCAACGTAAATAATGATTGAGTCATATGATAAATAATAATAATAGAATTTTGATTAATCCATTAAGCCTTTGATATAATAAGCAACACCTTTTAGTTTTAGAACCTTCCTTATCAAAGACATTGCACAATTGCATATTTTCATAACAATTAGAAAAAAAATTCGATTTAAATCAAATAAATCTGATTTAAATCAAATAAATCGATTTTTTTTTATTTATTTAAAAAAATCAAAAAAATCACCAACCCTGATTTCCACTGGTGGGTATGGTCATTTGAAGGTAATATCCTTTTTGAGGTCAGCAACCTGATCCTCCGGTAGACCTTGTCTAAACACCACATTGATAAATTCGTTAATAGCACTTAAACTTGGACACATATAAGAAAATACTTCAGCACTTCAAAGAAAGCATATTTTTGTTCAACTAATTCAATATACACCCACATCCAGTTATCTCGGATCACCCTTGCAGACCTGAAAATATCATATTTTAGTCTTCCATGTGCTGATAAAGTCATGTGCTTCATGCTCAGCTGCTCAAATATGGACTCAATGACCTCACATTACCAGAAGTTCTCTCATGGAAAGGATCTTGTACAGTCTTCCATAGCTGAGCCAAGTTTGCAACACCAGACCCCAAAAACTGTGTGAAAATGGGGCCTGAACATGACCTGTGGTGGAAATTTGTGCATTTTTTATGAATAATGTGTTAAAGGGGTTGGGGTTAAATTGTGTGTGATAAATAAAGAACCACAGAAATGATATTGTTTTTGAACACATTTTTTCCATTGATGGGCAATTCTGAAGAAATGTAGGGAGTTACAATTATTCCGTGAAAAAGCGGGCTATCGCTTTAGGTTACACTGGTGTAAATAAGGTTCGGAGAGACCTCTAGCAGATGCGGGAGGAATATATAGGAGAGAATAAAATAGACACTGGGCCCTGATTGGTCAATAGCCTTGTGTGCTTTTTGCATAAGAAAATCATTACACCTCTTCCCTATGGTTTCCCACTGGTAAAATAGCCATTGGCACAGGAATTAACCCTCTGTAGTGAAGTTTGAATTTTTTGTTGTGGTCTAAAATATGACAGTATTTTTTTATGCGGTGCTGACACTAGTTAGGAAAACACAAGATTTAAAGGCGATTTCCCTGCCTGTCGTACCTGATTTTTTTGTGCAAAAAGTTTCCCAAAGTGTCAATTTTTCAGATTTAAAGAAAATTTTGGACCCAATGTTTATATTGCCAATAATATATGCTAAAACGTTAGCACTGAGGCCTATGGAAAACATTTACACCTGTGTAATTTAATATTAATTCAGGGGGGGATCAATGCATATTAATTTTTATTTGCGCTTAACTTCTATCATTTGCGCTTTATAAGCGCAAATAAAAATTAATATGCATTAATCCCCCTTGAATTAATTTTAAATGGCACAGGCCTATACACATCACTCAAGTCTATATACATGTAGGCCCACCGTGAGGGAAGCAATCCCCCAGTATCCCCTAGTTCCCTTTTATGACCATGGAAATGGCATAGATCTGTGCAGGATATGTCTCTTTTATAAAATATACTAGATCTCTGGGATTGAGATACAAATTCTTGGGGACAGGGATGCTGATAATATGAAAATAGGGTTTTTTCCCCCTATTACAAGTCCATAAGTACACCAGATGAGGGAATAATGACCCCCAGTAACCACTAATTCCCTCTTTATGGCCATGGAAAGGGTATATATCTGTGCAGTAGATGTCCCTTTAATAAAATATTCTAGAGCTCTGGGAGTGATGCACCAATTCTTTGGACACCAGGGACAAAGATGCTGATATGCATATGGAAATATGGGGCAACTACTATGGGCCCATAATAATATACTATAAGATGGACTCAAATCATTCGCATCGGAGGGAAGTAAGGGAGTGTTAGGTATTGCGCTTTATAAGTGCAAATGATTTATGCTCAGGCTCAAAATTTTGCGCTTAAGCACAAATAAATTGGTAGACACAAAAGCGCAAATAAACAATAAATGTGAAAAGGGCCTCCCATAATGGGTAGGACACACTGGGCTGTGAGAAAATTTTGAAAACTATACAAGAAAATTGCAAATTCTAGCATCTAGACTGGCCTTAACTGAAGCTTTCCTATATAGTGTTGGAAATTTCAAACCTCATACTCTCCCTCAGGTTGGAAAATTTTCCAACTGATGACCATTTCAGTCCACAAGTTTGACCAAATGTTGTAAAATATTGTTTTGTTAAACTAATTAGCAGTTTTTTATTGGCCATGGGGGAGGGACAATGAAATTTCCAACTCTAGGAAGGCTTTAGGCTAGTCAAGATGCTAGGATTTTGCGATTTTCTTGTTCAGATTTCAAAAATTTCCCACACCGGGCCGAACCATGGTCGACACCGGGCCGAATAGTTGGCCGGTGTGGGAAAATTTCCAACTGATGACAATTCCAATGACAATGTTGACCAAATGTGTGACAATATTGTTTTCTTAAATTAACTAGCAGTTTTTTACTGGCCACCGGGAAGGGACCAGAACACAAGCTTTCCAAGTGTTGCACGGGGAAGGGACTAGAACACAAGCTTTCCAACCTGTTACCCCCCCCCCCCCAAAGGTTGGAAAATTTCCAACATGACCATTTCAGTCCAAAATTTTTACAAAAATAGGAAAATATGCAAATATTGGTCCAAAAACAATTAATCTCCCACCAACCCCAATATAAATTGTTTGAAAATCAAATTACAAGAACATTTTCAACCTAATTGTTGGTGTGAAATTTCCAACGAATGTTTTGGCAGATATGAAAAGTCCAACTTGAAAATTTTGACCAAAGTTGGGGGGGGGGTGAGACACCCCAACCCCCTGTCGCCAAGTCTCTGTACAGTCTCTTAATTAATTGAAGCAGTTCAAACAATTTAGAGCTGTAAGCAAAGTTCTGCTTAAATAAAGCCAAACTACATAACCAGCGAAGAGGTTCAATCTCGTTCAATTTGAGATTTGATGAACCTGGGTACCGGTACCGTACCATTGTCACAATATTTTCAGAACCACAATTGCTCATATGGGAGTCCAGTTCGACATTTATTAATTGTGACTTGATCAGAATTCAATGGCACTTTTGCAAAAAATTAAATAGCACCAAAAACACAAGTTTATATTGCATTTTAAGTGAAACAATTATAAATGCATGCCGCGAAGATAGGCACCAGTTGACAGGAATTACAGGCCGGCCTAAATTGAAATTTCGAAATCGTGAAGTCAGGATCTCCATTGAAACAAAAATTATTTGCATGGGGATCTTAATGCGCATGCTTTTGTTTGGACAAGCAAGCTAGGCCTCTCTGGGCGTGAAAAGTCCATGCGCGTACGAGTATGAAATTTAAAAGCAATCAGATACAACATGGATAGTGGTTATTTTTAATAGGATGGGTTTGGTGAATAGGCCTACAATTCATCACACAACCATGTGCATTCGGAATGTTAATACTACAATATTTCTTATCGGCACACTATATTACTACGTAGTAAAATTCATTGATTCGCGTGCATCGCGCGTGCGTGATTCATTGAATAACGCAATAAGTGAATCACGGAAAAGTGTCTTAAAATAGCCTCTGATGATCAAAACAACAACACTGATAACCCAATAGATGCTAGCAAATCACTGAGTTATTTTCTCCAAATGGGCACTCAGTTTATTAGACAACGTATAATTCATTTTATAAAATATCAGATTTGGGCTTCGTGAAGCGAAATAATCTTGGGATTAGTGCTGTCACAACTCAGAGGGGGATTTCCAACCCTTTGTTGTGATTATCTGCAGAGTCCATTGACATTTTGGAGCCCACGCTACGGCAGATGATTTATGAGTCATCGGCAATTTTCGTAGCACCTAATCGGTAATTTTCGTAATTTATCCAAATAACATTTTCATGTCGACCAATCAAAAAGCACGGAAGTCCAATTATTGACCAATGAAAATATAGGACCCATACCTCGTGGTCTTTTCCATCATGGCTGGTGAGTCTCCCTCACATCGTTTACTTTGTTTGTTAAAATTTAAACTTTTGCGCCAAATTTACCTATTTACATTTATTTTCAGATTTGAATTTATATACGGATGATAACAGTGAAGGTTCTGATGATGGTGAGTTTTCTTATATAGCATGATATACTCGAATATTACCCTTGTTTTGGTACTGCGAAAATGAAAAATGTGCCATGTCGCGATTATTATTATTCACGAGCTTTTTCGCCTTGTTTACAAACATTGCAACGCTGAACCCCTTTCGTCATATTTCGAAATGCTCCCCAAGTTACTAACAGTTTGCTCTACAGTTTTATTTTCCGAAGTCACGGATGTACAACATCGCAATTATGCGTGTTTCTTGTATTCTGCATTGAAAATCGAGGCCAGTGCTTTCATGATGGAGCTGGTCACATGACCACTCCGTTCAATTTTAGACTGGTTCTCTAAACATACGTAAGGGGGCGCTGTTAGGCTTTCGAATTTCGCTCTATGCGCCTTCTACCGGTGAAAATATCCGCGCCGACGGGACTACACTCCGCGACCTTTTCACCTTTGCAATTTCCCGCGCACATGCTGTAGTTCGAACGTGAAGAGGAAATATATAATTCTGTCCGTTTTGGAGGTATTTGTGAACGATAAACAAAAGGTAATTGGTACAATAGGTTTGAGCTTGCTCGCAATGTTTCAAATCAAAATTCACTTCGGCCTAACTTGTTTTGTTTTAGTTGCAATGAAATGAAAGCAGGGCAATCGGAACAAGACGGGTCATGGTCGCTTTTGCACTACCGGGGCTACGGGTCAAAGCCCGCCATTAAATTACTTGGAACTACAATCACACTGTTATTTTCACACTTTTGGTTTGTTGATAATACATCTTTCTAAATTGTAATAGTAAGCGGAATAATTGTGTGAAAGGATTTTGACTTGTCACATATTCTGTCAATGTTGGCATGTGTAATAATATTAATAATAAATAAGTAGGGATAATAGGCGAAAATTTCAAAATCAACTATATACATTATGTTATATATCATTTGAAAGGGCATTGCAATGTGAATACAAAAGTGAAAGAATTTTGAAGATTGCCCTTGTTAAACAAAAGTTATGGCCCTTTGTATTTTTGGAAAGTCAGAATTTTTCCGCCGGTCCTTATCGGTCCTTGGTTTGAATCTTGGCAGTGAGGGTCCGATCACGTATATTACCTTCAAAAAAAGTTTCAATATACATTTATGTTCATGTCAATGTCATGTATCATTTTGAAGGGAATTTTATCCTGAAAAATGTTATACATGAATTTAGGGCAAAGGCCTTCTATATCTTGAGTTATACCCCTTGGATGTTATGGAAATTCTATATATATATTCTTGTTGGGGTCAAAAACTGCTAAAGTTTGAAACCCGTTGAGTGCCGATGGATTGTAATCATGGGTCCGTGACTACCCGCCCCCGAGACAACCCGCCCCGTTTCACTGAGACAATCCGCCCCCGGACAACCCGCCCCCAAAAATCAATTAGAGTTAATCAGTGGCTAATTAGGAGGTGTGAGGGGATTATGAGATGTTTGTTTAACGAAACTGGGTTTTTTTTATAGATTTTTATTTGATTTAACAACATGGACAACAATAAATACACAAAATTTAATAAGTTTAACAAACGAACAATGATTAATTTGGGGCTATTGTCTGTCTGCACTGTGTCGGCCTCTTCTTCGTATAACAGTGGTACACATGCGTTCAGCACGGCAACGTAATCCTGTTTCGTTCGACGAGACATCAATGCGAAGACTAGAGGGAACTGCTTCCTTTTGCCGTCTTTCTGTACAAACGCGTTGATGGACATCAGCTGACCTTGCAGAGTGGCTGTTTTGAACGGAGCTCCCACAATCTTGAATGTTCCATCGATGAACCAATGAACCATTAGCATCAAATGTTTGTTTTGAAAGCACCCCTTTTAATTTGTCTTCACTTACCGTAAGTGCCGTTCAGTTGTCAAAACATTGTGTCATTCTTTATCCCAGTCCACGCATTGACATAATTAATGAATAAACACATGTTTTGTTGATCAAAATCTTTTAAAATATATCATCAAAGAACATAATCACTATTAACAATTTCGGGACAACCCGCCCTCATTTATCGGGACAACCCGCCCCCGAAATAGCATAGGGGCGGGTAGTCCCGTTCCCGTAATCATCTGTATCGACTATGGCAAATGAGATGAAGCAAATACAAATGAATGTTATATATCATTTGAAAGGTTATTTCATTCTGAATACAAAACACTAAAGCATTTCAAAGATTCCCCTTATTATTCAAAAGTTATGGCCCTTTGAATTTTGTGGAAATCAGATTTTTCTGCGAATCCTAGGTTCAAATCTTGTCAGTGGGGGTCCAATCATATGTCTTGCATATAACTTCATCAAATGTTTCAACATATACATTTATATTCATGTCATATATCATTTTGAAGGGAATTGTATTAAAAAAAGTACTATACATTAATTTAGGCCATTGGACTTCTATACAGTATCTTGAGTTATATCGCTGGTATATTATGGAAATTCTATCTATATATTATATTCTTGTCGGCTCAAAAACTTCTAAAGTTCAAAACCCGCAGATTGCCGATGGCTTGAATCATTTGTACCAACTATGGCAAATGGTCTGAAGAAATTGCAAATGCATGTTATACTTCATTTGAAAGGGCATTTCATTCTGAATACAAAAATGAAAGCATTCTGAAGATTCCCCTTGTTATTCAAAAGTTATGGCCCTTTTTCCTCCAGTCCTAGATTCAAATCTTGCCAGCAAGGGTCCAATCTCATACATGTAATAGTACTAGCTACCTTCAAAAAACATTTCAACAGACATTTATATTTATGTCATATATATAAGGCCAAAGCGAAAAATAGGCATGTTTCCAATCCCCCGCCCGTCCCATCTCAAAACCCCCCGACGAAACTCACTTTATTTATTTTCCAAATCCCGAAAAATAAAATACGATGTATTTACTATTTCCACGTGAATTAATACTACACTATTTATATTGTTATATCAGGCCTCTCATTATCACGCGGCCGCCCGGCCCCGTAAAAAAGTCAACGAGGTCTCTTCGGCGCCCTCGTCAACAACCACGCGACCACACGGCGGGTTCCGGTCAAGAGGACTCAATCCGGGGTCCGGAACGTGCATCTAAGTCATAATTGTAACCGTAATTATTTTGATCACAACTGTATGACAATAATAAAAAAGTTTTTCAAGTTTCATAAAATTGTTTTAATTGTTACTAATTAAATTCTGCAGTATATATCTGAATTATAATCCTTTTTAAGACATTTGAAAATTAAAATAATGAAATAAGTTTGTAAACAATGTAAGATCCGCAGTCGGAAATCCAAAATGGCCGACAATTTAAGAAAAATATTTTTAGACAATTATTTATATGAAAGATCTGCATTTTACCAATGCATTAACTAATTTAAACATGATAGTATGACAACCTGACATTACAATAAAGATTATGTGTACTTTAGATTGTTTTATTAGTTTTTTTAATACTCAAAATTGTCGTTTTTGCTGAATGAATCACCTATTTTTCAAGGTAAAAACGTAATTCACTAACAGTTAAAACAAACGGCGTGATTATAAACTCCCACAGGCCCCAGCGTGCCTCAGTGACAGTTTAGACCACATGCATATGTGTCATTTTTGTTATTTTATTTATTGCACAATGATAAGCTTGTAGTTGGAGATTTAATTATATATCACAATTTTTGTTTAGTTTTTTTGACAGTCAAAATTGCCATTTTCCTCAATTAAAAAACCTAGCTATTTTCGTAGGAAACTGTCGCAACTAAAGTCTAAATCGGCTGCTGCATTGTGTAGCTCGTCACATATGGTCCAGCTATACCAGAACTAGACCCTAATTTACTCTTACAAGTTTTTAAAATGAGAGACAGTAGAAAGATTTATCAGATCATCATCGTTGGAATACTGTCTCAGAAAACCAATATTGAATATAGCAGGTTGTGGGCCATTTTTCAATTGGATTATTGCAAAAAAATCCTTATTTGGAGTTATTTCCCTTGGGTTACAAGGAGTTATGCCCCTTAATTGTCGTGAATATTCTTCGGCAAAATATTCACCCGCAATTCTTTGGCTAACACACATACATACATGTACATGTCCTTGATATTTGAAACATTATTTCATAAGAAGACGACTATTATTGTATCATACTTTTCCACAATAAAATCAGTTTTCTCATAAATTCTCCGGCAATTTAGGTGTAAAATTAGCTCGGCAACGAAAGAGTTAAGAAAGACAAAACAATTCTTGTCTCTACGTTTGACAAATTTACTTTTCAAGACAACTTTGAAATTAACAGTTGATGATAAAGGTCGGTCATTTGTCACGAAGGCATACTGCAAACTATGTCGAGGAAATGCATCAACATTAATCTTTCGCCTAGACAAAATAGTAGTAATTTTACTAATTTAGTAAAATATTTGTGTCAGTCGGTTAGCAGTTTTGGAATAGCCAATTTTAGGTTAATTTGGATTCTATAAACAAATGTAGGCCCCCAACAAACAAAAGCAGCCTCGCAAATTATTTTGCGGGGCCTCCTTGGCAGCCTCGCACTGATTTTGATAATGCGAGGCCTGGTTATATATAGACCTCTCACATAAACAAGCATACTAAAATTGTCTCCTTATTTGGTTATTAAATCGACCCACTGACAATAAAATTCCGTGTTGTGACCGATATAGCAACAGCTTGTAAACAAAAACAAACGCGCACGTGGTTTTCAGACACACTGTAAAATGAAGCTCCATGGCGGCATTAGGGTGATGAGTTTATGACCGCATTATCAATGTACGTCAACTAACGACATGCCCAAATATAAACTCCGCATTATTAATGTACGTCAACTAACGACATGCCCAAATATACCGGCAAAATAATGCTACACAATATTTACGCGAACGCAATCGCAAAGAATACATCTGTCCCAAAACTTCCAACGGTGTCTGAAAAGAACGGACTGTAACAACCGGATGATATAGGCCTACGGTAATTTACCGAACGGAAGCCGGAGTGTATATTTACCGGAAGATCTAAAACAATTTTGCCAACATCCGGGAAATAGTGTCAACATGTCGTCCCAAACAAGTGCCAGCAGCGTGTTGGCACTTAAGTTTTTTAAATGCATACACATGGCGCAAGGCAGAAACAAAATGACAAAGGTTCCCCACTGCAACACCTTTTTTCAAGTCTGAAAAGAATTCCCCCAAAGGCCTTGACGCCCAATTATGTGGAAAGTTATTCTACACTGTTGTAAATATTGAAACTAGTTGTTTTATTGAATATTAATGAACATATGTACAATTTGCACATGTAGATTAAATACAAGGCACTGAAATTCAGTACATACATTGTTAGCCTTCACAATAAGTTCATAAATGACATAATTATTAGAAAGATAGCACAAATATGATATTTGAATTTCCCCGTGAAAAAATAAAGTGAAAAAAAAAAGAAAAAGTGAAAAGCCCCTGTTTTTTTTTATGGATGGGAGTGGAAACATACCTATTTTTCGCTTTGGCCTAATTTTGAAGGGAATTTTATTCTGAATAATATAATAACTGAATTGAGGCCCTTGGTGTTCTATTTCTTAAAGTCGCCGTCGCGAAGTTCATATTTTACCCATTTCCCCGCTTATTAGACCAACAGAGTCGTTCTGAGAACGAAATTAATCGTCCCAAGATTAGCCGCTATCGATTCGCATTCCAGGAAACCCCCCTGGCATGCGCACAGCAGTAAACGCGAACTGCAGATTGAGTGTAATTTATTTTTGACCCGTGACGTCATTAATCACCTTGCGGCATTCTGTTGACATTGTGTTATCGAAATCGGTTTCTGCGTGGTTTTGTTTTAGTTCACAAACATGTTTCGTTTTCGTTGGAAATCGTGAATTCGGAATGTATTTATGTGTGTAATAAAATATTGAATAATACGACATGAATTATTCGCGTGGCCAAAAAACTCCGGAGTAAATTCGTAGATATTTGGACGAAGTTCGTGTGTCACTGTGACTGTCAGAATAGGACCACAGCAGATCATGCCATGAATCTCTACTCCCGTGCCGCTGGAGTAGGTATTCGTGGCATGATCTACATGTAGGTCCACGGGAACTTCGAAATTTATTAACTTTCAACCTATTGTTGATATGAAATGCATGGGATACGTGACCGCTTTCATATGAAATGCATGGGATACGTGACCGCTTTCGCAGATTTCTGCTTTCAAGTCCCACAAGAAGAGTACTAATTACGTTTCTGGCTGAACTATCAGAAGGGCTTCTTGGGTGGCTATGCTGTCTACGTATCTGCATGTATCATCTTTGTGAAAATGATTTTAATATGATCAAACAGTGAAATACAGATCTATACAGTATACCATGGCTTCTTCCATTCGTTGAGTTGAAAAAGTAAATACTGGAGTGTTATTACGCTGAATAATATAATATCTATGTTCAGGGTAAACACACCAGCCCCTCCCAAAATGGGCCGCATCCTCAGCATTGTATGGGGTTCAAGTTTTTTTTCCAATTTTCCTCTGACTCATTCTTTTTTATTATAATATACAAAAATGTGACAACAATAACGACCATAAAAAAACGTTTGCTTTAAAAATAGTGAACCAAAATCATTATTTTATTATTTTATGCAGATTAGTTCCATACATCACCTTCTCAGGAGAAGTCTATTTCTTGTCATTTCATGACTATAAAGCAAAATAATCAATAAAACCCCCAAGATGATTTTTTGTAGTGTTCAAACGATTAGTCGACAAATAATCGTCGACGCTGGTTTTTCGGGTAATCGACTCTAACTTCCACAGTCGACTAGTCGAAATACAGTATCTAATCTCATCAGCTGGCCTTGACAATGCATGGTTTCACTAAATGTGGGTCAGAAAAGCAGCAAAGATAGCTAGTCTATGTTCAAGAAGCTTTCCAAAGTCCAAACATATGTCCTAATGTCGAGCTTGACATAGAACTACGCCGAAATTCGCCAATGCGATAATTCAAGTTAACCATTATCATTACAAGAGCAGTAACTCTATATTTGACTTCTAAAAAGTACGTGGTCCATAAACAGTAAATATTAGGTCGCGGCGTACTTGACCGACGTCTCACGCATGTTCCAGGTTAATGCCACGTGGTCTTTGCATTGCGTCATTTAGTTTCTACGCTCGCGCACATTTCATACTCCCTATACCGCGGACGCAAAAATTCGTAGTGCGCATTTCTAACCAACACAGGTAAAGAGGGAGGGGCTTCCACAAAAGTGTTCGTCGACACTAACTGAGTCTAACTCTCTGCTTGCTACGTACGCCTTACGGAAGTTATGGCAACTTACAAAGTAGGCCTATGTACACATCGTATATATAATCATTAATAATTATAATGTGTGTCACACAGTATGTGTGCCACACTGTGTGTGTGCACGTTTTCTTTTGTTTTGTTTTTTATTTTGAGCTGACTCTGAGACTGAGTATCGTTTATTTTCTATACACTGGCAGGGAAGTATTTATTTGATTTCATGATTAACAGAAAATCCCTCAATTATTTCCTCAATTATTTATTCTCATTATCATCGTAGATTCGTAGGGAACTTATTTGCGATCGGTGGGTTTCTAGAGCACCGGTTCATTTGCAACAAAACCACGTGACGTGTCACGTGATTCAATTCTCCGATCACAGTAGAGTGTAAATAGTGTGATGATGGCACGGAATTTGTAATTTTCTTTCACATGTGCTTCATTAGTATAAGGTTGGTGATGTATTTGGCCGACTAGTCGACGTCGACTCGACTTTTGGTGTTCGACTAGTCGACTCCAGAATCCCAGAGTCGTTTGAACACTAATTTTTTGTCATATAGGTCCTGGACTTCTTCCCTTCCTAGCCTGGATATCTTACCCCCACCCTGACTCAAACAACATTTTCTCGGAAGAAGTTAATTTCTCATTGTTTCGTGACTATATAAAGCAAAATAGGCAATAAAACCATGATTTTTCTCAACTAGGTGTTGGGGGGGGGGGGGGCTACATCATGTTCTGGAATCTTCGTTTCATGACTTTATAAAGCAAAATAAGCAATGAAACCATGAGACAATTTTTTGTCATGTAGGTGCTGGGTTGTGGGTCGCTATCCAGACCTGGACATTTGAAAGAATGAAATTAAATAAAAACAAATTGAAATCTCAAGTCATTTTTCTCGCCACTTCAGGATCAAATAATCAATTGTGTAATTAAAAAAATATGTCGCTTGGAAAAAAAAATATTTTAATAAAAAAAAAGGGAATTATAAAAAAAAACATTTTTCTGGCAATTTCAGGATCAAACTATGAAAAGTGGGGGGAAATTTGTCACTTGAAAATAATTTTTTTTAAAAATAAAAACAAAGTTAAATATCAAACAATTTGGCCATTCCAGAGTCAAACGTTATCAAATGAATGAAATTATTTTCAGTCATATATGGGAGATGAAGATTAGGGAGATACATTGTAACAAACTATTAAGATTTCATTCATTTATTCATGCATTTCTCCAGCTCGGGCAAACGAAAGCCCCTGTAATTTCCACCATCATTTGGGAAAGCATACTGAAATTACTGATGCCATTCACAACACACGATGGAAGAGGTCTGCAGTTATGCAAACCATGGTAGCCATAGCACCACCGAATAAACTGTCTATGCGATATGCCTGTATTTGTTGTGCAGAGGTCCATTAAACGGATGACTATACTGTTGCTGGTATCCTAACCATGCAACTTCAAGTAGCCATGGGTCCAGACACACACTCCTGAAGGGGACAGTCTCTGTGATACACTTGAAGTGTCCTTCTTCCTATGAAATCGCTTTTGTCACTTCCTTTAGCTTGGTCTCAACTTTTTCAATCTCATGGCAACATCTGCACTCACAGGTACATTGTAGTCTCCATCACATACATAGGTGCATGAACACCTGAAATGACAAGGGAAATACATTTATTATGGAACAACTCAGAGTTAACATTCAATTCCTCAATTTTGTTGATGCAAACTTTGACAAAATTGTAACAAACTCGACATACTAGTACAGTAATGCCCTAAATAATCGACCCCTTAACCACATCAGAATTATAGGTATAGTTTCAGGATTCAGTTTGAAATATGGCTTGTGGAAATTCATCGGAAAGCTCTCATGAAGGCAACAAGTCATATTTCGGACTAAATCCTGAAAAGTTACCCACAGTTCTGCTGTGGTTAAGGGGTTGAATGTTTAGGTCATTGCTGTATGTTCTGATGAATGACAGTGCGTCTGTCCGTCCAGTTGTTCTCATGGATACATGCATCTTGATTAAGTTCCGCACAAATTTGTTATCAGAAGTTATACCTGCTAAATTGTTTACCAGGTATCTATTTCATTATCCAGTTTTGTTAATATCCTGTTTTAAAGATTCACAGCTTATACTATAGTAGTTTGTTTACCTGGTGTACATGATATCTCCCCCAGTGCATCCCCCCTTTTTACTATTTTCAGTCTGTCAAATGCTCACACCCACCGAGAATTCAACATACGACAAAATATAAATGTACACGTATTAATTTATTGCTTATTTATTTTTATGTTATAGTCATTAAATGGCGATAAATTAACATGTTACAAGTTGTTTAAGTCAGGGTTTGGGTGGAGAGGGGGGAATTAGATACCCAGGTCTGAATATCCCCCACACCCAGCATCTACATAAGAGTATATGACAAAAATAAACTAATTATTTTATTGCTTATATTGCCCTATAATGCTATATATCCATTAAAATTTTGATTGAGTCAGGATTTGGGTTGGGAGAAATTACACAGGCCTGAATATCCCTCCCCCCCCCCCAAAAAAAGAAACCAGCAGCTGCATATGAGACAAAAATTTCTCCCACCCCCTACACACTTTAGCACAGGCAGCCAGTGTGAGATAGCTGGGTGAGATTAGTGTTGAAACGATTAGTGAATTTCAGAGTCGACTAGTCGAGACCCAAAAGTCGCGTTGCGTCGACTAGTCGGTACCCGATATCAAAACTTTCAAACATAACATGGTACGGAAAATTCATCGTACATGGCGTACACTGATGACTGATGCAATGACGTCTATTGTGTAGCGCATTTCCCTGCATAGACAACAATTTATTTGGGAAATAATACTGTAAACATCTTGATATTTATCCAACACACTGAATGTAATTATATAATTAGAAATGTGGTGGATAATGATTAGAAACTCGATCATTTATACAGGTTTTAAATTTAATATCTGCGTTCGAGATTTCGTTTAGTCACGTGATCACCAATAAACCGGTGCCGAGCGGTGTCACTATAAAATGTTAATGTTCCGACTAAATACGCCCTATAGAATAGGCAATGTTGCAGAATACGATAGCCAGTTCTTAATGTCGTGGACGCTAATACAAATGGAGATAGGCCTCAACTGTTAATCACGAAAAACCTTCAACATAACCTCACTTGCAGACACATAGTTACATATATAACATGAAATATAAACGACTAATTTGTGAACATATTCCATAAAACGGAAGACCCCCCAAGCGAAACTGGCACATTTCGTAACAGGTAAACAATAGCCGCTTCACAAATGACGAACGAAATAATTCCACATTCGAACAGTTGTCATCGTCGAACGCGTCTAAGGCCAAAAAAAAAAACCTCTTTGTTTCCGATACCCTGCCTGGCTGAGATTTTCTTGTCTGCCTCAATTTTTTTTTTCAATTTTCTCCAGAAGGCTAGTCAAAAGTTACCTGTTACAGTGTCAATGTGAATATTTATTGTTTTTTCCCCAATCCCGAAAGCAAAAATAAGTCAGTTATTGGTAGAGATCATACTGCAGAGTGAATGAATTCAAGGGACAGCATGTTTTTACCCAATGATTGGCTCATTTTCAATGCACATTGATCTACCATATTACATGGGACTGTAACTACACTATTATATCACTTACGGCTGAAAGGTTTAAAAAAAAAAAAATCCCTGCCTTCCTGTCTGGAAAATTATCCCATTGTTATCGGAAACAGAGAAGTTTTTTGTTTTGGCCTAACTAACATTTGTCTATCATATATTCACATGTTTCCTTTTCAAATGGTATCGATATGGTCATTTCCGATGACAAACACGGTTAGTCCAGTTGTATATACTTCATATCAATACGCGCGTTTCTCGGAATTTATGCAGGTGCAATGATGTGACGTGTCCGTGTCGTTTTCACAATCTTGACCGTGTCGATTTCACTCTAACGTATTAACCCTGCGCACACGGGTAACGCGCTTTGTTTTTATCGTATATACCTTTGGTATATACCGAAATCATCCCAGTTAATCACGAATATCGCATCAGATTTCTCCCCAGATATACCGTTACGAAGCTACTGGAATGTGCCAAAGATTGGTATAAAACAAAAAATCGGAATGAGGCTCTTGGGTTGGGAGAAAAATGATCCATCATGACCTGGGGTGTGGGATGGAAAAATCTCACCCTCTGGGCCAGATATTTGGTCCGGACACTCGGCAAGCCTCGTGTCCGGCCCAAATATCTGGCCCCTCGGGTGAGATTTTTCCATCCCACACCCCAGGTCATGATGGATAATATTAATCTTATTATTTATCAGTTACATTTACATTTACATCATACGGCAAGATCTCAAGAAAATATGCAGAGATCTCAAGATAATATCGCGAGATACTAGTAATATGTTCAGAGCTTGAGATGCACATGTCAGGATCTCAAGATGTGTCGAGATAACAATTAACATGTTGAATATTCAACTTTCAAGACACTTTTTTTTTCTTGGACAATGTCACAAATCAAGAGTTAGCTAATTTTTGGCAAATTATTATTTTAGCCAGTGCAAACACTGTCTCTGATTGTCATAGTACTGATACTAATAGCTGAATCCAATGTCAATCCGTGAGCAGCCATGGACTGGCAGTGGTCGAGTCCAGAATTTCAATACATCAAAAAATTGACAGTTTTAGTAAAAAAAAAAATACTACTGGTATATTTTTAGACTAACATTTCGGCAGACACACAACTTTTCCTTGAATTATATTTCATATTTCGATGTATTGAGTATGCGTAATGATTATTACACATGTCCGCTCGTATAAACGGGGTTTTAGCTAGTATTTACATCAATTTTATTTTCACATGTTTTGCCAGTGACCGCGATATTTTTAATAAGAGACGCTCAGTGACTCACCATTTTCGTACGCGATTTTCATCTCTTCGCCATCCAAGGTCTGGATCGTTTGGTGGTCTCACACCATGGTAATTTTGTGGTAATTCCGGCTCGTGCATGTACGCTCCCGTTGTCAAATTTAAAGTGTCTTCTGGCGAATCAGACGAGGAACAATCAGATCGCAAAAAATGTTTCTGTCAGCCATTGTGGGAAATACCCAAGGTCCTTAAGTACGTCACACGCTTTCTCGCAAATAACTGTTTCCGTCAAAATAGATAATGAGGTGAGGCATCAGGCTATCACCCAGACACACACAGTCGTAAACACTCGTATCTTTCAGACAGCGGGGGATTGTTTTCTTAAATAAGTGTGCATAACTTGATACAAATATGAATAAATGAACATATATTGAGAATTTTCGCGACGTCGACTTTAAGTAATATCTTAGGATATATGGAAATTCTATATATACAGTACCGGTACTGCATGTAGCATATATCTGTGTCGGGTCAACAACTGCTAAAGTTTGTCTCAAGTCGAGTGCCAATGGATTGTAATAATCTGGATCAGAGTACTGACTATAGGAAATGGTCTGAAGCAATTACAAATACATGCCATATATATTTTTGAAGGGATTGTTTTATTCATCATATATTTGAACCAGGGTCTGTTACAGATGAGATACAATATTCCCGAAATCCCCATCCTGTTCAAGAGTTAATTCAGAATACAAGCGGTTTTTCTTAGACAAAACACCTGATCATATCTATGGCATAATTGTCTGGTATTACCTGCAATGCAACTTGTACATGTAAATTCACAATTTCACAGTACCCTTGGTACATGTACAGTACTGGGCCAGACTAGATTGTGCCATATACAATGTTATTGGGAGGGGGTGATAACCACCCATCTGACATCACCGGATTATGTGCTATTGAGTGTTACCTTTCAATCTATCGGGAACTGTGGGACATGCATGTACCGGGTATATCATTTATATTTTGTGGGAGACATTTTCCATACATGTACCTCCTCATTTTGTGCACATTTGGAGAACAAAATCCTGTCCCACCTCTTTGCATTGTTCATTCATTTCTTTAGGTGTGAACTGCATATATTAAGACAATACAAATTTCACATCTTCCATATTGATTGTATAACACTTTCTCCAAAGTATCAGGGGATACACTAATTAATGTGGTGACAGTATTGATCTCTGATTAACCACCCTTTTGATATGACATCTCCAGATGATGTGAAATCCAGATTATCTAATATACTAGAATGTTGTACCATATGCCTACCTGTTAGTGAGGCTGAATAGGTCATTGTCGCATGGTTTCTGGCGGGGGGATGCCCGGGATCTCTTGGGCTGTTAAAGGGACGCCCAGGATATCAAAGTCTCACCATTGACCAAACAACAGGAATTTAGTTTATTCGTCTGTTATTAATATTATGATAATTATTTGTGGTCGGAGTGAAATATCAACGGAATTTAAATGGGCTTTGACAAAGTTTGAGTCTGACTGGCAGCGCAATTCCGTATCCTTGATTATAGTCCAATTGGACCCGAAGTCTACTTTGGCACACACCAAATTTTAAAAAAAAGCCGCCATTGTTGGTATACAAACAAGACTTTGATATCCTGGGTGTCTTTTTGACAGTTTGGGGAGTCCTGGGTGTCTTTTTGACAGAAACCATGTGACAATGACCTATTCAGCGTTAGTGAGACCCCGACAATGTTCACTGTATAACATTACACCCCCTCCCCATCGATCGTTGCACCCCTGCGTACCATTATCAGATACATGTAGTATACCAGTATAAAAGTTAATTAAAACAATGAATTTGATGAAAGAATAATTTATATTGAAATGGGAATAAAACATCTAAGACTAAATAGTTTCAATTTCACCCAGAAACTTGGCCAAATACTTCTTGAACCTGTGGCAGTGGCATTATAATGCCACAGTGCCAAAACTTCCTTTCCAGTAAATTCCACACAACTCCTCCACTGGGTTAGTGGGTTTCATCTATCAGTATCACTCAGTATCAACTTTTAGACAACAACAACAAAAATAAACAAATCAAATATTAAATCAAGATTGGGTACTTGAAATAAAATATCAGATGCCAATTTATTATTATTGTAGTCTAGAGTATGCTTTTTGAATGTGAGATGGAACTCATGGAGAACGCTGTGTATTTTTGACGTCAACAGCTCAACACGTGGATTTGTTGACAAAACGCGAATGCGCGATCATACATTGAGGCCAAAAATACAAAAAGCGCTCCAGAGCGCGTGCTAAATGCCGATATATTCTTGGAAGATAACGATCTAAGGATTATGTTTATGAAAGAAATTATCTTGGTTTGGCTTCGTTAGGGTGTTTTATGACCTCTTAATCAGCGCGCATAGTGAAATTTGCACGAAAATAGGCAACGTTCTTGCTACTTTACAGCGATCAAACTAGAATAATTTGCATCAAAACATATTTTTTCGAGCTTGACACGACGGGCCAACTATTCAAGATTATGCAAATTTTTTATTTCCACATGATTTCATTGGTAGGTCACTCTCACAACCAGCCAATAAGCCGCAGCGAGAGCCTTCGAGATCTTAAAATTCAAAATGGCGGCGAGCATACGTCAACAAGAAAGTCACCTTGACCGCTGTATTCCATGCGTTCTCATATTTAGCACTTGTATTAAAAATAACCTTTGCAACAGAAAATGATAATCCTATAACCCATGAACACAATAAGCTGAAAAATAAGACATTTGGCATGTTTAACTTGATATACTGGTGAGGTAAAGTTTGATAATTTAGCATTGTGCAGAATGGGGAAACGTAATTACGTCGTTGGCTTCCCATCGCTATAATAAGGATATCGGGACAGGGACCTTATATTTATCATTATGAATATGATATTAAAAGTTAATTAATCCAGGGTTTCCGCTAGGGGTCGGGGGAATGGGTCCGGTAGCTGCTATGGGGGAAACCCAGTAAATAATTAAATATATGAAGACCGATTTATCTGTAATTTTACCATTTACCGTACCGGCCGATGTATAAGTCAAAATTAATATAACTCGCGGTGCTCCGTAATACGGAACCAAGAAGAGTAACACTTCGGTAATTTCCGCTGGGTTCCGTCTGTTTACGTCGGTTCATTTAGACTTGTGTATGCTGATGTAAGCGGCTCTCTGATTGGTTGTCACTACTTCGGTTCTCTATTTTCCACTAATCATGTCGCGCATACCATAGACGATGTGTTAGTGTAGGAATACGTGATGCGACCGGGGAAAACCCTGCGCTATTTTTCGCTTTCGTCTGCAGACGATAAAACAAAATAATCATAATGGCCAGCGGAAAGTGCAAATATAATCCAAACTGGAAAACAAACACAAATTATAGTAATTGGCTTGAAGCCGTTGAAGGCAATAAATTTTTGGCGAGATGTCGTCTGTGCAGAAAAGATAATGATGTAAGCAACATGGGGCATGGGCGAGTCTGCGTTAAAATCTCACACAACGTCCGCCAAACATAAAGTCATTTAAAGATGACAAGTTGATGTAGAAATATATTAGTTACAGTAGTAAGACTGTACCTGTACTACCACACTGTGACAGATTCACAGAAACAAGGTCGAATACTATTTACATAATTATTGTATTATTGATTTATATTGACACATGACTGTCCTTGAAAACCCTTGAAATTTGAGTATATGCCTCCTTGAAAACCCTTGAATTTTGGCTCCCTACACTCCTTGAAAACCCTTGAATTTCATTTGAAAATAGGTACAGGAACCCTATTACTGATACACAGAAACCTTCATAATTCGTACATAAAATAGGGGTGTCTTTATACACTAGTAAATCACAAAAGATCGACTTATGCACCGCCGGTGAGGTACAGTCCGCATCGAAACTATTCGATTATGGTTTTGGATAAATCGAAACTCGAATCGAAGCAAGCGCATCGTGGCAGTCCTAACAAGCAGACACAAGTGAAACAACACTCATCATTATTTCTACCATATCAGGAATAGACAATAAATTACGCTATATTCTAACAGAATCTACTTAGTTTTATTATTTTATAGTCAATTACAAACAAGGAGAAGTAGGCTTGGTCGCATTCATATTTATTTTGAGCTATTAGTTGAAAATAAAATGAAATTCTTTTTCTTGCATGTCACCAACGGGTATATATATATTTTTTTGGCCTTAATGCCATATTTTATTGCAAATGCCAAACGAACGAACCCATGGAAGTGTTACTAGTGATGCCTCCCCAAGTTGAGCTACAGTGTCATTGACACTTTCATTATTATTAAATAATTAAACACCACTTTCAAATTGAGAGCCCCATTCACATGGTTTGCAATATGGTAAAATGTTTTAGGATTTGGATTTGATGATGGCTCAGGATCGGATGAATGTGGTCCAGATGATAACCTTACCCCATTACAGAAGATGGAGAGATACATGGAAAGTGATAACATATTCACCAGGTATATACATACAGACCAGGGCTTATATTCGTTAAACCTTCACAATATACAACTTAACAAGCGAATCCAATATTTCCATTTTTATGCCTGAAACATGCAATTTCGTTGCTTCTAGAACTGAATCAGGAATCTTTCTATTCAGAAACAATGAAACAACCAATATCTCTTGAAGTTGCAATTTAATAATGATATTCTCAGCAATTTAATAATGATATTCTCAATCAATCTCCATTCTAAAAAAAAAAAAAAAATCGTATCATCTTGTATGTAAGATATATAATATAACTAATAGAAGCATTTATACTACCACCATATATCCACCATTTGGGGGTCAGGAAATCTCAGGATAGAATATGTCAGATGTCAGACTAAAGTTAATTAGTTTTTATGTTTACCCATACCATAGTATGGTAAACATAGTGTCGTTGCCCGGATTGACCACTCGTTCGTCCGTCTGTCTGTCTGTCTGTCTGTCTGTCTGTCTGTCTGTCTGTCTGTCCGTAGACACTTTACGAGTAATGCGATAACTCAAACATTTTCTATCTAATCGAAACCAAATTTTGTATATGGGTTTCTCAGATCAAAATACAGATCGAGTTCGAATTTGGGTTTGATCCGAGATTTTGTTACAGAGTTATGGCCCTTTTTCAACTTAGAATTCACGCATTCTGCCATAACTCAAATATTTTTTATCTGATTGGAACCAAATTTGGTATGTGAGTTTCACAGCCAAAAATACAGATCGAGTTCGAATATGGGTTTGATCCGATTTATTTTAAAGGAGTTATGACCCTTTTTTCGAAAATAAAATAAATTAAAAAAAAATCCGATGCTCTAACCGAAATATTTTTTTGTCCGATTGTGTTCATATTTGATATGTAGGTTTATGATGACACACCCCTCACCTGTATAGTTTTTGGTATTGATTGGTTGATCAGTTTAGAAAATAATTAACCCTTTACACACATGCTATCCAATGCAATAAGTTGAACATATTTCTTCTGATCTGCCTCATATTTCTTACCTAGGTTTTTCTTAGCACGTTCTTCATCTGTATGGTTTTTGGTATTGTTTAATTAACCCTTTTCACTCTTATGTTTACTTAGAATTCACCCAAGCTGCTATGACTCAAAACATTTTTCATCTGATCAACACAAAATTTGGTATATGAATTTATCACCCCTAAATGCAGATAGAGTTCGAATATGGGTTTGATCCGATATATTTTAACAGAGTTATGACCCTTTATAATTCAAGTAATTACTGCTGGGAATTTGAAGAGAACATATATCCCACAGCAATGTGTGTTATTGAAATGAGTTAATTATCACTATGACATTAGATACTACATGCTATAAAGCATGATAGTGGTACCACTGGCTGGCTGGACTTGTTATCATAATTATGTCAAACTGTGATTGATTACTCACTCTCTGGTGGAGTTCTGACTTCTGTGAAATATGAAGTTAACCCCTTTGTTGAAACAGGTTTATTACATTAGCTATATGCACACACTATATGACACTATATGACTATTCTAAAATAATAAATTGGAATAGTCCATTGTTACTTTGTAGTGTTGTTTTACAGACATTGTTCTTTACAAACACTGTTGTCTTATCTTAGACAAAAATTTATCCACACATTCCTTAGTTCCATAACATGATGTCATTGAAAATGATTAACCCTCTCCACACATCATATGGTTTTGATGCTTTTCATTTAATCATTCTCCTATGTTATGTCCAGGTTGATGGTGATCCACTTTTGATTTGCATGGATTTGGGATTAAAATTAAACCATTCCATAGACACATATTATGCGATAGACAGATATAATATTATCCCTTTCACTTTGAGCCAGGTTCAGTAAGGGTTTCAATACATCACCAATTGAATATTCATCATTAGAGGAAATGTCTTATTTTGAAATTCCCTCAATTGCATTTGGGCTCCAGGATAATATTAATGGTGCTGGTATTCTTGAGACTGACTTATTGTATGGGGATCTAAATCCAATGACATGCTTTTCATAGACTATTTTGTGTTTATCAGTTCATTAGTTTGGGTAAGATTAACCCCATTCTATCCGATTTGATAACTCAAATTGATTATGTTTATAGTTCTTGGCATAGTTGACGATAACACACCCCTAACCTGCATAGTGAGGGTCATTTGGTTTATTTGCTTAAAAATATTAACATCCTCCACCAATCCTGTTGACACAATGTGATAACTAAATATTTTTCACACGATCACTATATAAAGTGTGAATTGTTGAAACTTTTGCACTCATGAAAAGGTTGGTGTAAGAATTTATAAAAATAGCTAATCGCTATCGCCAAGGTATGGGTTAAACATCTGCCGATCGTGATCGGCCTCTCGTTATATTTGTTTACAATTTAAGACCTGTACAAATTTAGTACGATCCTGGCTTGATACCAGCTAGTGGATGACTGTAAAGTAAACTTATATACATGTAGTTATTGTAATTTATTGGCTACATTTTGCTGACGGTCGCTAAATAACACTAGTATTTACATATATGGAGTACTTTATGGTGGTGTAAGAATGCAACTACGTCTACATGCACATGTATTTGCTTTTGACATCTTTCACATCTCATTGTCCAAGTTACCAACCCAAAATGGTGGATTTGGAGATTGCAAAAAAAGGCAGCAAAGGCTTATTTTAAATTGAATCCGTTGATGTTCTTTTTGGTACTACTGGTAGTCTACTGAATTGTATTAAATGACAACGATATATATTAGATATGAAACTTTAATTTTTCAAGTGGAAGAAGTGATGAAAGTAAATAAAATCCATGCTCCTGAATATTCTCGACGAAGTTTCAATTGGTCTAAGTTTCTGTGAAATACAGTAGGAACAGGTCAGCAAAGTGACAAATCCGTTGCCGTCTACCTCAAATTTAAGCCATTCTGAAGCATCAGACGGCGAGGTCATTTCTGATCCAACAACATACAGTCGTTGCACGTAATGTTCTATTGTTACGGGTGGTTTTAGTTTGATTAGTGTCTATTTTTCGCTTCTTTGATTCATTTTTATGTTTACCCATACCATAGTATGGTAAACATAGTGTCAACGTCCGGATTGACCACTCGTCCGTCCGTCTGTCCGTCCGTAGACACTTCACGTGTAATGCGATAACTCAAACATTTTCTATCCAATCAGAAGCAAATTTTGTATATGGGTATATCAACCCAAAATACAGATCGAGTTCGAATTTGGGTTTGATCCGAGTTTTTGTTACAGAGTTATGGCCCTTTTTCTACTTAAAATTCACACATTCTGCCATAACTCAAACATTTTTTATCTGATTGGAACCAAATTTGGTATGCGAGTTTCACAGCCCAAAATACAGATCTAGTTCGAATATGGGTTTGATCCGATTTATTTTAAAGGAGTTATGACCCTTTTTCGAAAAAAATTGATTTAAAAAAAAAAATATTTTTGACTTTTATAATAATAATAAAAAAAAAAAATGTCATTGACATTGTCATTTGTTTTCATTTAGATATTGGATGATTATGATACAAGTTGATAAAAAGATTTCCAATGTGTCCCTTTAATTTTTTAAAATAATTAAAAACAATTATAACCATTATAACTCTGCCAAGGGTACCCCGAATCACCACACCAAATTTGATTAAATCGGTCATTTGGACTACTTACTAGTAGCTATTGATAAAGCTATATTATTTTCTGATGTCTCTTATGCCAATGTGCAAATAATCTGATAAAGAAGCCTGTGGTATCTAATTTAAAATAAAGATTCAACAATAAACATCACATGATATAAACAGTAGACTTGGACATCTGTGCTGCAGAGTTATATCTTCAGATGGTCTGATATCATTATAATTGTTATTGGTTTAATCAGGCCTTATCATTCCCCCCAATTCAAGCCGACTACCGGTGTCCCCAAATTACGACAAAGTCCCCAAAATAAGAGTTTGTTTTATTGTTTTATCGATGTTTTTGACAGACTAAACACATTTTTTTTTTCGATCGGAAACGGAAATCAAAATCGGAACATTGTAAAACGCGGAATACGAGTTCTAATTTAATAGTGAATTACCCCCCTTTGAAATTATCACACTCTTCTGTCTTGGAAAGATACGAATGTTTCAGCTTTGATTTTAGAATAAAATTTTGAAAATAATCATGAGTTCGCGAGGGAGGCCTCGAACAAGTGGCAAGTCTCACAATAAAACGAGCGGTACATACTCTTCCAAACGCAAACGAAAAGAGGAAGACAGTCAAACTGCGCCCATAACATCCTTCTTTACAAACATTGCCGCTGGCGAAACTGACAAAACGAAGGAAACTGAAAGTGAAAATTTCACTGAAACCGAAAGTGAGCCGACCGGCGACTGTCAGTCATTTTGTTCACTCTGTTCAATAAGGGGTTATTTAGCAAATTAGTGTTTGGTTAACCCTTTAGCGTTCAGAACACCCCAGAGCGCCCTGCCGTGTAGCGTCCATAAAGCCCTAGACCGCCCTGCCGCGTAGCGTCCAGAGAGCCCGGAGTTTTGCGTTTTTTTCAGTCATAGTTTACAACAAAACTATTGCATTATAACACAACAAATTGCTTTCATTGTTAATGTAAATAATAAAATATATGTTACATTATTAATTGTTAAGTTTTTGTGGGGTTTTGTGGCAGATTTTGTACAATTTAATCAATAGTTGTCAATAAAATCGCAATAAAACGAAAAGTGGAATGCGGCGGTGCTATTTTTTGAAGTCGACTAGAGAAATCAGCGTACTCAGGTAACTGTGTACGGTCGTCTAACTGACATTTATTTATTTTCTAACTTTATTTTTATTTCCAATAAAATATTCACTTGACTTGTTTATGTTTTTATATCATATGCATCCAAATATAAAACAATCACTACCATTAATTTGACTAACGAAGCTACGGTAAGAGCAAGACGACATGCTGATGTTAGTTTTTGTTACTAAGGACGCCGTGTTTGTTCTTACTGCTGTGTAGGCCTATTCCCAAATAAAACTGTTTCCAATTATTATTTTATTTTTCCTAATTCTTCACATGATCATATTGACAATATTATATTTTTTATAGAGTGTATAAAATGTATAGAATAGCAATGCGAGGAACTAATTAGAAGCTTCCAGCAAACAGCGCGTTCGCGTTTACCAATTTCTGAACACGTGGCTTCCATCCAAGCTGGGCGCGAATTTCAATCTTATAGTTATCAATAATTTTTCAAGAGATATTTATCATTTAATCGAACAAAATTGCACTATTAGTATGTCCTTTGTTACAAGTTGAACATAGGCCAAACAATATATCGATTACCGGTAGTTTAACTGTGTACACACCTTGTGTTTTGGCACTAACTGTGATATACATTGCATCATCATTACATCAAGGTCAAGGTAACGCCTGTGTCTCAATGTGATTTTTTTTTAGTATATTTCGTCATCCTTATTCAATACGATGTCTTGCTAACTATTATTTAGTTTGGCATCTCATATATTCACGAAGAGAAAAGCACTGTTATCGACCTTAATGGCCATTCAATCTTTTTCAAATGACAATATGTGATGGACATGATCTACGCATGTAAATGTGACAAGATATATCGTAATAAACTGGGTCAAGTACGTACGCATTACGTTCGTGAGGTACACAGAAGGAGTTGTTGTCAGCGCTGAATATATAGTTCTTGCGATATATATTTCAATTCCGACATATTAAACATTATATTGTTACTGAATAGCATTTCAACTTCTAACCTATGATTTAAAAAATTGAAATTTTAGTCTATTAATGCTGTTTTTATGTCTTTTTTTATACATGACACACGGAGTAATTGTCCAAGTATTTACGTCGACGTTGCATCTTATTTTTGTACCCTCACGATCATGGCTTGTGTTTTGTTTACATTGGTTACTATCTGTGATCACGTGTCAACAACAGTTAATCAGATTTTTACAATGCTGGAATAAATTTCACAATGCATTTCCACATTTTATTGAATTTCGTTGGTACATTATTAAATGCAAATAAATAGAAGTTGGTTAACACTTTGCTAGTGATTGTGGAAAAGTGAAGGTAATTCTGGAAATCGAGGTTACAACGTCAAACTTCATACAAAATCTTCGCGGTGTTTTTGTTGATAAAATATTGGGGATAATTTTATTAAACGATGTCAAAGTATGGTACGCATTCATATGGACATGAACTAGAGTGATTGGTGCACATGTAGATGTGAAAATTTAAAGGAATGCACGCGTAAAACGATCTCATTATTTTATTAGTAAGTGATTGCTAACAGTAAAGAAAGTACGGCAACTGTGTTTCCTTGCCGTCTTACGTAATACACAACTCAATCGACGACGTTTTCTGTTTTGCAAATTTATATATGCAATATATAATGGGGGATAATTTTGTTTAACGATGTCAAATTATGGTACGCATTCATGTGGACATGAACTAGAGTGATTGGTGCACATGTAGATGTGAAAATTTAAAGGAATGCACTGCAAAACGATCTCATTTGTTTTATTTGAAAGTGATTGCTAACAGTAAAGAAATTATGGCGACTGTGTTGTCTCACGCAGTACCGTACACAACCAGATCTCCGGATGTTTTTGTTTTGCAATATTTCTGTTGATAAATTGAACACAATAATACGATAAATTTTCGGAAATTACCAGCTGAAATGACAGCAATAAAATTCAGAATCTGATACATTTCAATGTGAAATTGATTTTAATTCTATGCATTGCAACGAATCAGGGTCAAGAAAAATCCGGAAAGATACCTACCAACTCCATAGTGTCTCCTTGTTCTCCATCGCCAGATGGAATATATGATCAAACAAATCATCTTACCTGCTCTTCCCATACTAAGGATGTAGTATGAATTAAATAAAAACAAATTGCACATTGCCAATGGGGGGGGGGGGGGGGGGGGGGGGACTTTTTCATAAATATGAAAATCAATTGTTACCAATTAATTAAAATAAAATAAACCATCCTTGCAGATAAACAAGAGCCACCATAAGATTTAATAATACATTTTTTCCTATAACTTTGACGTTACCAGAAAGTTATGTTGGCTGGGGTGACGAGTCTGACGACGTTCTCTCCTATCAGTATTGGTGTGGGTAATGACGTTACACATATTACTGTTGGGTAAAGGGTTAATAACCATCATCCCAAAATCCATATATATTATTAAATACACGATTTCATCATCAACTTCATTCTTGATAAGTTGATTAGATTTAATTTTTAATCAATTCATTTATTTATATTTTCATCAGTTTGTGACTGTCACAATATACATAACTTAAGTTAGCACTTAAGTTCACATAATTTTGAACACATTCAGCAACAAGAATTAGATACTAAAATTATATTTATTAAATAATTGACTTAATAATATATTAGAATTATGCACAAGAATAAAGTCAAAAAGTGTTTTGGGATGATGAGTTTGATATCCAATTCTGTAAATGGTACTGTATGAAACAATTTTCTGGATGTGACCTTGTATATTGCTCTGAAAATGTGAAATGGACTAGAAATGAAAGATTCAATTCAATACAATTAGGTTGAAATAGATACTTATTATAGTCTGAGAAGCCAGGAAATGGCGTTTCGTGGACTTGAAATCTCAAATTTTCGCAAACCTGCCGGAACCATGGTCCGGCAGGTTTGTTCGGTGTCCCCAAATTAGACTAATGGAAAGGCCTGGTTTAATAGAGGTCAGTGTTCAACATACACAATTCCTGTGATATTTTGACAGCTCTGCTATATAATTGATATTAATGGGTCAGTGGTGAGGTTGCTTATCTGTATACGAGGACACATTAATATTGTAAACTTAAATTGGACTCTTTTTAACCCAAGTATTCCATGTCCAGGTCACACCTACACATTTAACCCATGCGCTTGCTGGCTGTGGCGGTTTAGCATTACAGATCCTGTACCAGTGCATTCTCTTATATAAATGCCAGTGACCCATAAATTCCAATAATTTGTGTTATGTACATTTGTCTATAATAGTACACAACAGTATACTCTATAATTCAACACCAAAACTCTCATTTATCCGACCATATTAAATTTTTATCGCCAAGGGATGGGTTAACATCTGCCAATCGTGATCGGCCTCTCGTTAATAGAAATTTGTTGATCCATCAACCCAAGATCTGTTAAAGTCCTTTCGAATTTCAATTTTCTTGACTTCGGAGATGCAGTATTTGCATTTTAAAGTGGGTAACAACCCCCTTCTTTTCATCGAATTGAATTTGCAACCACCGAATAAGGTTGTGCTCCGGAAATCCATTTGTGAACTGGTTACTTTTACTGTTCCGTTTCATTATTTCATTTCATTAAATACTGCTTTAAACTTCCGTACATCTATCGTACTGCTAGACAAGGAGTACAGGCATTTTTTGTTTCTTAATTCTTATTTTAAAAATCGTATAAAAGACCTTGATTTAAAACGGAAGTGTTAAAAGGTGAACGGTAAGCCAATAATTATGAACCGCACTTAAAACGAAACGAAACTTCCGAGTCGCTGACTGGACGCAATTAAAGAACAACGCAATTTCTGATATAGTCATAAGAAACTACACGATACATTCACGTATCTAAGACCAAACTTTTTTATATTTTTGCTTTACGGATTTTTTAAACCTTGTTTTAGTAGGGTCGGTTGGACAAAAAATAAAAATAAAAATGCTTGAACCATTTTTAGCTCAACTTACTTTTGTAAGTTTGAGCTATTGCCATGGCTTGGCATCCGTCGTCCGTGTGTGCGCGTGTCCGTCAACAATTTCCTTTGGCGCGGGCTACAGGTCGTACCTTTGGTCTGATCTTTATGAAATTTTGCATGAATGTTGACATTGACATGTAGATGGGAAACGAGTCATTTTGGGGTCATTCGTCCAAAAAACATGGCCGTTGGTGGCCATCTTGGATTTCAAAATTCAATCCATTGGCGCGGGCAAAAGGTCGTACTGTTCGTTTGATCATCATGAAATTTGTCATGGATGTTAATATTGACATGTAGATGGGAACGAGTCATTTTGGGGTCGTTCGGCCAAAAAACATGGCCGCCAGCAGCCATCTTGGATTTTACTCTTTCAATGACTAAATCCTTTGGTCTGACCTTTATGAAATTTGTCATGAATATTGATATTGACATGTATATGGGAACGAGTCATTTTGGGGTCATACTGCCAAAAAACATGGCCGCTGGCAGCCATCTTGGATTTCAAAATTCAATCCATTGGCACGGGCTACAGGTCGTACTGTTTGTCTGATCATCATGATATTTATCATGGATGTTAATATTAACATGTAGATGGGAACGAGTCATTTTGGGGTCGTTTGGCTAAAAAACATGTCCGCCAGCAGTCATATTGGATTTTACTCTTTGCATGAATAAATCCTTTGGTGCGGGCTACAGGTCGTAGCTTTGGTCGGAATTTCAAGAAATTTGTCATGTATGTTAACAATGACATGTAGATGGGAACAAGTCATTTTGGGGTAATTTGGAAAAAAACATGGCTGCCGGTGGCCATTTTAGAATTTACTCTTTGCATCAATAAATCCTTTGTCACACCATAATCACCACATCCCTGATCCGATCATTATGAAACCTGTTATGAATGTTGATATTGACATGAACATCCAGTCTTAGACATTTCAATTAGCACTTTTCCTATTCCTCCATTTACTGTCGACCATTAAATTATTCCCCTACCTAAGTTGAGCTACAGTGTCATTGACACTTTCATTATGTTTACCCATACCATAGTATGGTAAACATAGTGTCGTTGCCCGGATTGACCACTCGTCGTTAGTCCGTCTGTCTGTCTGTCTGTAGACACTTTACGCATGGTGCGATAACTGAAATATTTTCTATCTGATCGGAACCAAAATTTGTATATGAATTTCTCAGCACCAAATACAGATCGAACAGATCGAGTTCGAATATGGGTTTGATCCGAGTTTTTTTTACGGAGTTATGGCCCTTTTTCAACTTATAATTTATGCATGCTGCCATAACTCAAAAAGAAATTATCTGACCATAACCAAATTTGGTATGTGAGTTGCTCCACCCAAAATACATATCGAGATCGAATATGGGTTTGATTCGATATTTATTAATGGAGTTATGGCCCTTTGACATAGAATTCATGAATGCTTCGATAAATCAACAATTTTTCAACTGATAGGAACCAATTTTTTTATGTGAGTTTCTCAACTCAAAATACAGATCGAGTTCGAATATGGGTTTGATCCGGTACTTTTTACTGGAGTTATGGCCCTTTGATTATTTTATTCATCGCTAAAATATATCAAAGATACACAGGTGGCACTGTCTAGATAGTATCTAATAAATCAGGTTCAGGATGCTATGAAGTTGTCTTCTCACACAGAGAAAGTATCCAGTTACAATACCATGAAGTTGGTTCTCTCTTGTATTGAGTTAATTAACTGCTAGGAGATGTGTTGGCTGTATCAGATATACTTTATACTCTATAAGTATCTCTGGCCATATCATAGGTGGAATGTTTATACTATATTTTATATGCATGGTTATTTAAATTTCATCTTAAAGGCATAATCTGGTTTCATTGTTTAATAGCATTACCATTGGAATTTTGTTGGTTGCATGGGAAGACAACTTTGGTTTTCAAAGTTTTAAAAACTTGGAGAGCTCTGTATCAGTCTATGGGAACAAAATAATTGTTCATAACACTTTTAGAACTGTAGGTCTAGTTTGTTTTATCTACCGTATATATTAATGGAAAGCTTTTTCGACATTGATTTCAATTGATTACATATGTGAATTGAAAAATTAAAGGGGCACACCAGGTTTGATGTATTTTTCCTGTACTCTGCATGAGATAAAACTTTTTATGTGTACCAATACCATAGTATGGTACACATAGCGTCAATGTCCGGATTGACCACTCGTCTGTCCGTCCATCTATACTAGTATATGTCTGTTTGTCAGACACTTTAGGTATAATGCGATAACTCTAACATTTTCTATTTGATCGGAACCAAATTTTGTATATAGGTTTCTCATCCCAAAATACAGTTCGAGTTTGAATATGGGTATTTATATTAAAGGAGTTATGACCCTTCTTTTTTTTTAAATTTGAAATTTTGATTTTTCATATTTTTTTTAGATTGAATTTCCTCGCTCAATTTAACATAAACAAATATTAAAAAAATTATTTAATTCAAAAAAAAAATTTGTCATTGACACTAATTTGTTTTAGTTGTATTCCATTAATAAGGTGTGATGTCCTGTATTGAAAATGTGAAGATTATATTGCAATAGTTGCATGTAATATAATGATATCAATAAATTGCCATGTGAACATCCAATACCCAGAGTATGAGAATACCTTTAATAGATGTCATTCCAAGCAAAATCTGTTATTAATTGAGTGATGACATATGTTACATAGCTCTAGGGGGGGGGGGGGGTGGTTGTATGAAGGTAAAGATGAACAACCTGCTGGCTGGATAATTGTTTATCCTATCTGTCAAATTTATTAATGGCTAAACAATTGGATCTCACAGTGAGAGGTCCTTGTGTGAATAGAGACAGAGTTATGAGATTTAAAACGACTCCTCCCCCACCCCAATTACTTTAACCCCTTCTTAAGACAAATTATTTGACCTTTTGATTTTAAGTTAGGTACTGATATATGTATTACTGTGATCATATCTTTGACCAATTATCAGTTATAGCTAATCGCTATCGCCAAGGTATGGGTTAAACATCTGCCGATCGTGATCGGCCTCTCGGTTTTTTTGGACATTCGCTAAGGTGGTAATTTTGTCTTTATATTTCTCTGTCAGTCACTTACAAGTTACAGAGAACAGTTTTCGGATGTATATCACAAATTTCAAATCCAGTACTATTATTTCAAACATAACTCAGCTTATTGAATAATATTGAAAAAATCCAGAAATAAAGAGTTTGTTTTTATTCAACATTTTTAATTATTGAAAAAATGGACTCCCCCATTCAGTTATAATGTATACTTTAAAAAGTCCATTATTCATCTGGATGGATGTCATGGAAAAATAAGTAGCCGACAGATAATATATGTGTCCTATTAGTTGTTGGGGAAATGTTCAGATAATAAGTTTAGAACTTGTTGAACTTATTATCTGAACATTTCCTAAGAAATCTTGTCTGGTCAATGAGTATTTAGTATAGAGAGTATTAATACACACATGGGAATGGTGAGATTAGTGGTAGTGATCAATAGTGAATATATAACTTGAGCAAACCCACACTGAACATACTCATTAGCTTGTCATTCCTATCTAAGAACCTTGTGGACTGTTATTGGTCTTCAGTCATAAAGACCACCATAAATTCCCAGGAATACAACATGTATTCTAAAGGCCATTTAAAGTTTTAAAGAGATGTCAAGATTTATAGAAAGCATACAGGTATCTTGGTGGCAGTTATAAACTCAAGCTGACTTGTCAGTTTTCATTTTGATGTAGTTAAAAGTAATTAAAGCCAGAGATATCTATAGTTGGTGGTGTCCTAGGCATCTTTAATCACCAGCGAAATGTGGTTAGATAATTTGTTACTGATAAGCAGAAACAGCTAAGGTGGGTTGTGAAAATAAAAATTGTATTTGATTTTTATTTCCTTGTCCAGCCACAGTAAACAGGGTCAAACAGGGTCGGCGGATCCGTAAAGCAGTAAAATAAAAGTTTGGCCTAATGGTTTTGTTCGATCCAGATTTGCAAAGAAGCAAATTAACTTGACAGAAGTGTCTTATCCAGTTATATTTTATCTGATGGGAGTAGAAATATGCTGTCTGACAAAATATCCGACCAGACGTAAATTGTGTCGGTCAAAGATGTTTTGGTGACTGTCATTGACCGTGACCGACCACTTATTTCAAGCCTTGCATGCATATCTACTAGCATTTTTAAAATGGTCTCTTTTCAGGCAAATGGTTACAAGAGGTCTTCTGGACACCATGCGTGCTTCAATTGATAGTGAGGAAGACTGTCAATCTATACTTAAAGCCATGGCACGCTTATCTGAGGATCAAGGTGTGTGTGTACCGATATAACCATACCAAGATTTTTTTTTTAGGCAAGCTTAGCGGCCAAAAATGGGTCATATTCACAGGGTATAATTTTCTGAACACAATATAGGACTTCCCATTTATTATACCCCTCATGACTGATGGAAATGGTGAGTATACTGGATTACATGGGTCCTAGATCCTCTTTCACGGTCAGATATCTCAACCACCGGTTGTCTGATCGCAATGCAATTTGGTATGGATGTTCACTACTATGGGGACATTCAATGGCGTGTTCAATCAGTTTGTTCGGGTTTTCCGTCCTATGAGTTACTCATCTTTGTTTATCTGAAGTAGGCTCACTTAGGGGAACATTTTCATTGGACAATCCTGTCAATCCGGTAGTTCCAAGTGTTTGTCTATAAACACTGTTCTGCAACATTTTTTATGTTTATTTACATATTATGTAATATTCTTTGTTTATGTCGATTTTAGCGGATGTGACTATTTTAACAGCTGTATCCACAGCAATGTATCTTTAACAAACATTAAAAAAAAATCTAAATATTGAAAAACTAACGCCATTATAACCTCCACCAGGGTACCCCAAATTACCACACCAAAGTTGGTTAAAATCGGTAGAGGTCTGGGAGAAAAATCCAGAAGGACATACAGCTCCTATGCTTTTATATATACATATACATGGTTATTTTTGTGTGTCTGAGCAGATATGTTAAAAAACACTTAAGAGGGAATGATATATGTGGTTTGATTGAACCCATCGCAAATTAATTTAACATCTGCTTTTTCCTCTGCACTGCCGATTGCTGATGCTATTTCCCATAGCTGCACTGTTGCCACCATATTGGCATATATCACATACAGGAGATGGGTGCAATTGCTCTCGCATCGGCAATTTTATTTTCATATAAAATGTTCATGTATAAAAAAAATTATGCATTTTCATTTAACGGAAGTAACTCTATTCACATGGGCTGACTGATGCCGATAACTATTAGTTTGCATGCCCAGCATGCATATAATACATGGATACTATAGACGCGAGTATTCAGTATTTTCCATCAATAGTTCAAAATTATATAGATGCACCTGGTCCGGATATTGTCGTTCTGGTGTGACCCAACGGCAGCTGTTATACATCCATGCACCTACATGAGGCATCTTAGACCAAGTCTTCTCAGTCCACCCACAATAGCTTGGGATATCGGGTGGGTTGATGCCGTTTTGGTTAGAGTCCCATCCTGTTTAGTGCTGTACGGTATTGTGATTAAATCAACACCATGGTATGAAAACCAATACTCTCCGCCCACATTATTTTATTCACGATATATATCGGCAGTTCAAAAATATTGCGACGGCCGACTGGGATAACCGATCGAACATTTTCACGAAAGTGTGTAAATACCAGGGTTGGGGTAATCGTAATTAAAGTAATCGATTACACAATTTGGAGTAATCGCCTGTAATCAGTAATCATGACATTTTTTTATTACAAGTAATCGATTTCTTTCAAAGGTACCTGTAATCATGATTACATTTTGATTACTTTTACTAAAATATCCATAATGGCTATTGGATACTCAGTCTCACAATGTAGCAATGTGGAATGTGCACATCTATACAAACATATCAGAAAGTTCGTACAAATTTTTTCATGTGGTACACAGTACATTCTGGCAATGGACACAGATAACACAAAAATGTTGAATGCAGCATGTATAGCAATAAACTTATGATACAGACAATGAAATGTTCTAATATGAATAAAATAGGATAGCCAACTTCAATTAGGATTAAATATTATTGGGACTACTGCAGACAATGGCTGTAGAGTCACACTGGTACAATAAGGCTAATTAACTGAACAAAGCAGGTGTGATGTACATCTGTAGACCTAATTAGCTGGTTTGTTATTTACTGCACTCATGGAGTTGAGCCTCATTTAATCCTAATCAGGATATCAGTGGATGATCATCAAATAAACTTTAGTGTTATTTTCATTGTGTTGGGTATTGAATCTAACAGAACATGCAAATCATAATAATTGTTTCTAATGATAGTTTCATAAATATTATGCGTTAGTTTCAATGCATGTTATGTAGTGATGTTTTATTCAATCAAATTTGATATTTTAATTTGATTTTTTAAAATTATTTACTCCTATGCTATCAAAATGGTTGGACGAATTGTAATCAGATGTAATCAAATAGTAATCGATTACATTTACTAAAGTAATTGTAATCGTAATCAATTACCTTGGGGAAAAAATGTAATTCGTAATCGTAATCACGTAAATCAAAAGTAATTGTTATTGATTACATTGGCATGTAATCGCCCCAACCCTGGTAAATACGTTTACAATTCAATTTACAATTTTTCTATTCATTATTGGTCTTTGAATATATGCAATAGAGATGGGCGGTTTTTATTTTTTACGTTCGGTTTCGGTTTTTTTGGGAGAAAAAACCTCGGTTTCGGTTCGGTTTTCGGTTTTTGTTTACTAGATAGTGAAATTATACTGAAATACATACAATTTGAGTATATACTTTCAAAGTAACCGTAATTAGAGTCAATAATGTCCCAATAACGTTGAATATTTGAGGAAGGAACTGCGATCACCGGTAAACAACGGGACAAAATGCCGACGCAAAATGAATCCAATGCGATAAGATCATAAAGATGATACAATTCGGTATTTAAAAAAAATAAACACCCCCATCTTCACTGTTCAATCTTCATCCCTTTCTGACATGTTTAAAACATATTTATCATATTATATGCATTATAGTATCTGAGAATTCAACCGCAAACAGCAAATTCACAAACAGTGGGCGTCCTTGACCTGACTGTGTAACAATTCGTGACACGTGCATGATTGACCCACATTCAATGACTGCGGTGTGATCGCTTTGATTTTGCGACATAGTTTACAAGCTGCACATGATTTGCCCAGATTACGTCACATCGGAATGTCCAGACGATCAAAGTGTTCATACCATTTACTTGGTTTAGTTTTCGACTGTCTGGCCAGGTTGCATGCTCTGATACGTTTTTATGACATATTAAGCAGCGACATTTTTTGGAGTCGTCTCCAGTTAGAAGCGTAAAATAACTCCAAACAGGGCTTTTTGTTGAACCCTGTTCGTTATTTTGTTCGGCAATGTTTTGAAAAAGAACAAAAACAGTCGCCTACGATATTATAACAACACATATCTAAGACGAAATGGACACATTCCGATATAATATTGATCAGAGAGGCCGATAATTTGATAACAATATCAACTAATAAGTACCTGGGGAGGTATAATAAGTAGATTTAAGTGAAAAATAAACATATATAATAAAACCGTAATGTCGGTTTGAGCAGAATCGCGTCGGTCGGTTTTCGGTTTATTGTCAAAAACCGAAACCGAGTTGTTTTCTCGGTTAACCGCCCATCACTAATATGCAAGAATCAAGAGTCTGGCTTGGAAATATCTAAGGCCAAAACGAAGAATACCTGTGTTTAGGGTAACCTGCCCCTACTCAAAACCTGCCTCCAAATTCCATTTTATCGTTTTTCAAAAATTTCCTCAGACTTCATTTTATTTTTTTATAATTAGGAATTCGCGACTACGGAATTGCCTTGAACAAGTAAACCATTTCCTTGCAAATATTGTCAATTATCGAAAAACGGAAATGCCGCCATTGTTGTTGTAGTATATTCGTATTCCCTCGTCATTGTTCGGCAAACCTCGCCAATTTCTCGAAAGCGGAAACCAGAAAACACACGATACTTGTGCCGGAATATGTATTAACTAGCAAATCGAAAGTAACCGGATATTTTGCCGATTGCACATGGCGGAAACACTTCTTTTTGTGACCAATATTAGGTCAAGGTTGGGGAGGGGAATGAGGCCGTTTGGGACGGCCGGCCTGCCGTAGTAGCGGAAACCCTGAGTAAATGGAATAGTTTGACTGAAATGTTGAGCGTATTTTGATACCAATATTTTGAACGCATGGGGTTCATTCATTTTATTTGAAGTCAACTCTGCCTGCTGAAAATGGAATGCCAGTAAACAGGTACTGAAAATATAGTCTGTTGTATGCATGGTGACTACTGGGTTTAGGAAATAATGTGTAATTATTGCCATGAAAAATTGTGTACACTTATATAATAAAATCAAGTCAGTTTTTGTACAAACCATCCTGTGGACGGGAGATCGTGCCGATTGTTTCAAACTTATAGTAGTATGATCGTATCGCGCTAATTTAAATTGGGAGTACCGTACAGAGCTAATCCCGTTAGTCTTCTATGATGGACATGACTTTGGCTGGGAGTTATCTTGTATGTCTTCGGATTAGGTCAAATGGACACTTTGCGATACATATGAGTATTAATGGCAGCCTTTCCGAGTATTAAGGGCAGCCTTTCCCCAAGCATGATATCAAACATGCATATATCGAGGTATGTTGAATATCAAAGCAACAAGATTTATAAGTACACAAAGCCTTGTTTTCCAGATAATTTTGATTTGTCACGTTAGAAAATATATGTAAACAATACATTAAACAATTGTATCATCACTTTAACTTTTTCTATCATGGTAAATGATAAATCATTTTGAAGACAGATCAATTGCGGACATGTCAGATGAGTTCACATTAATGTGCATGTAAATGTAGTACAGGTCTTTTCAATAAAAGCCCATTATAGATGAGTAACGGGACTCTGTCCAAAACAGGCGTAACAGCATCAACCCAACAGATGTCCCAAGCTGTTTTTGGGCCGAGAAGACTTGGGCCATCTTAATTGAGCAAGTCTGGTAGTTTGATAATTGCAGGAGGGCTGAAAATAGCCCTCTTGCCTCTTGGGTTGCCTTAGGAAGACTAATAGCACAATAGACTACCTCTCTTCTCTTGAATTCATGTTATCTGTGCAGTGGGTTATTCCTATTGACATCGAACACTGTCTGGTTCTTTGTTGCTGAGAACATATCATAGATTTGAAGAAATTTTGTTATTTGTTCTAATAGGTTACAATTTCGCAAAGTGATTTTCATGTTGGCAAGTTTTTACCGGCTCTAGGAGGGCTGAAAATAGCACTCCTGGAGTCAATTTTGCTTGGGCTGTAAGAGGGCTAATAAATAGCCTTCCTCAGATTTCCAGGCCTGAATAATTATTAGAGTAAACCTGACATAAATGTATACTCGCCCTCTGAGTTCTAAAAAACATGGATGAGCTTAAGGCCAGACTTTTTTAATTAAATGGTTTACGGATTTTTTGGACCTTGTTTGGGTAGGGGCAGGAGGGAAAAAAATAAAATTGATTGAGTCAATTATTTTTTTTGGACGTTCGTTAAGGTGACACTGGTAGAACAGTTTTCTCGAATGTATCTGGTAAATATTACTGCATTAATATCAGCATATCCATATATTAATAGTATTATTAAAGGTTCATAATTATAGATGGTTCCAGTATGTACTTTTATTAAATAGGTAAAGATATGGAAAATCCATTCAATAGTATACATGAATGGGTTTCGATATCAAACTTTTATACATACTGATATTATAATTTATAAACTTGATACCTGATGACACTTGACTTGGTGCCCATTTAATTAAGTTATTTGTAGTGCAGATGTTCATATAATAAGTCCAACAAACAGCCAAATACTAACTTACTAAGGCTGTTTGTTGGATTTTTTATCTACATCCAAACAAATGACTTTGAATAATTGGATATTTAAAAGGCATATTTTCTGGAGTCGGTCAGTCATTAATATGTGCAGATCTACCCGACCACAGTTGCTGGAGCCTGAGTTTCTGACCGAAAATGAGCTTTTCTGACAAAATGCAGTGATATAACAATAATAATGACAAGTAGTGTAAACATTTTTATTGATCGACATCAAGACATCGGTAACCGGGCTTGGATCGTTTATCGCTTCCGTGACTGTTTGTACTGGTTCTTTTTCACGCAACACAACGTACTTGAGCTCGAAAGTTTGAAGTTGTTGCGTCGGAAAGTCCACGGCCAATAACATTCCAGAAGACTCTTGGACATTTGACTTGTCAGGATCATGAGTAAATCCCAGTATACTATCTTCCTTCACCGTTCGTTCTATAAAGTTACGTTTAATAGTCTCCGCATTTAAGCAGAATTGCGAACCACATTGTAGCAGACGCCATTTTACACCGTGCATATTTGTAAACACGTGCTTTGTTCCCCATTGAAGCGCCACCACACGGATAGTTTAAATACGTCGACCGGGAAATCCATAAAATCTATAGTCTGTATCAGATATATAGAGTAGATAATTCGAGTTGGCAATGCTTCCGGTCGTTGAACGAAATTACGGTCGCCGGGGAGAATAATAAAAAAAAATATTAACTGATTTTTTTTCCCTGTCGGGGCTGCATAAACAGGGTCGGCGATTCCGTAAACCATTTAATAAAAAAAAGGGTGGCCTAATATCCTCAGGTATGGGCTTTACTGACTGGTGTATACAGTAATGGTTACAGGGTTCACACAGGTCCTTGAAGTACTTAAATTTTGGTCCAAAAGTACTTGAAAGTGCTTAAATTTGACATCCCCCCTTAACTATCGGCATTGTATAGTTTAAAAGTCATAAAATAGTTGCCAACTGATAGGTACAATTCCGGTGAATCCCCGTGATAACAAATCGTGAAATCAGCAAAAACGTGAAAGGCAAAATGTGGTACGCAACAACGGTAAGTACGGAAATTCACCCGAAAGTCAAAGCTCGATACAAGCAGAGTTTTGATTTGCTAAAACTTTTGTGTGTCAGCCAATCATACCCATTGTTTGAGAACTTGTCTCTTCTGTTTGTCTTTTGTTGTAAAGGTCAACATGCCGGGTAATTGTAAATTTAAACCTTTACCCAACAGAAGGGCCCTGTGCCAATGCATTCTCTTATATATGCGAGTCGACCATAGGTCGCCTCGCATATATAAGAATGCATTGGCTTAACACATTAAAAATTATAAAATTGTTAAAGAATGTAAGAAAAAATGGTAAAGTGTTAAAAAAAGATTTATTTAGGCCAATGCATTCTCTTATATATGCGAGGCGACCTATGCATTGGCACAGGGCATAACTGTAACTATCACAATGTGGTCAAGGAGCCGGTTCCAATGATATCCATATTTGTATGGTTCTATTGAGACAGACCGAAGATATTTTAGGCTGTTGAAGCCTTATTTGGCCGGTTTGTTGGGTAAAGGGTTAACCCGGATTGGATTCGCAAAAATGAATACAAATCGTGGCTCGAAGCAGATCGGGGACGTTCACGAAGCGCGGTGTCAGATTTGTTCAACGATGGTCCCACGACCATCTTGAAAGTACTTTAAAAGGTCATTAAAAGTCCTTAAATTTACATTTTAAGAACCTGTATGAACCCTGTGGTTAACTTGGACAAACTATGACTTTTCAGTTCTACCCACCATGGTTGTCTTGAAGCACTTTGACTTTTTATTGCATTTGTTTCAGATCCCACAGTGAGGGTTGAACTAATGGAACAGATGCCATACCTGGCTCATTTCTGTTTGGAGAATCCTCATATATTTCAGTCGTCCGTTGCCGATTATATCCTGCCTGTTATAGTGAGATATATTAGCAGTACAAACTCTCAGGTTAGTTTGGATCTCATCGTAGTTGCAAACCGAGTAAATGAAAATAGAAAACTGTACCATGGAAATTAGTTGCGTTTCACTTATCGAATAGGAGCTAAATACAATTGTGTATGTGTGCGTATTCAACAAAAGACCATTGGCAACGACGATAACTATCAGGTATATTGTCACCACATGCTGTCCATACCTACCCCCCCCCCCCCCCCCCCCCAGTTTATTGCCAAAACGTGCTCCAATATTTCAATCAAATACGGGAAAGCAAACCAGAAATCTGTTTATATTGGCCATGTTTTTTTAAAAGTTTTATTGTCATCTGTTGCGGTACATACACAATCTCTAATTAGTCAGTGGAATAAGATAAGTGAAACAAGACTTTGTTTGTTTGGAAGATCACTTTATCTTTCTTTTCGACTGTATTTACATATTTTTATATGAATCGGATATCTGGTATTGTTAACCGATATTAAAATCATATCAATATATAGATCATTCTAGGTAATCCATATATGATGTACGGGTAGTACAATGTCATAATTTGTCATTCTTTATATCAGATTAAATTAGTTTTATCCATTACAAAGTTCTCCCTACATTTTCTGGCCCTGGGAAGGTATAATGACCAATGCTTACTATGCCAGTCTATGGTCAGAATAAAAAAATTAATTAAAACACTCGCACCAGCATTGATTTTCAAAAAAGAGAATCAAATATCCTTTTTTTTTATTTAGACTTTTTTATATTGATTATTTTGCCACTTAAAACTAAGTTGTCTGTAGAATTAATATTGTCATGTGTTTGGATTTGTTAAAAATAAAATGTGATATTAATAACTGGGGAAAAAAAGGAAGTCTCTCCTTGTAAATACCATATATCTCCTGTTATTCGCCTGATTGTATTGAAATTTTGAACGAATTGAGAACATGGTAAATTCAGTACATTGTTGGAGTCAATTATCCTTATGATTGTGTATCCTTTTGAATGTTGCTTGATTGGAAATTTGTTTTTCAACTGACTGAAAAACAATCGTGTGCTAATGGGTTAACTGGATGATCAGTGTTTTGTTTATTGGCAATGGCCTTAAACACCGTAATTAGGTTGATTAATGGATGGGGGGGTTTAACTGAATTTGACAAGAAACTGGGCAAGTCACATTTTAATCTCTCAATAAAGTTGAAAAATATCGGTCAATCAATACCATTCATGTTAATGGTGTTTTATATGGTTTCGGAAAAGTTACATTATAGATGGGTGGGATGTTTATATAGCTAATCCTATTGTGATGTTCCCTTCTGATGAAGCAACTCGTCTACCATTTTATTGTTCGGTAATTGGTTTATTGTTGTATGATAAACCACAATAGGGCGGCAATTTAAAATATCTTTGTTTGCTTACTCGTGACCGACTAGTTAAAATTCTGACAACTGAAATGTTTTTATACCCCCCGCAACGAAGTTAGGGGGGGGTATACTGGAGTCAGCTTGTCCGTCCGTCGTCTGTCGTCCCGAGTTTTTCTGTCGTTTTTTTTTATCAATTGTCGTGAAACTTGGCACAGACATCAACCACCATGGGAACCTGTGCACCTGCGATTATGACGTCTGTCTGACTATTTTTCGTGGAGTTATCCCCCCTTTTTCGACTTCGAAAATTTTCGCAACATGTATACTTTTGTCAGAGCTTTAATTCCTACGTTTTTTGGTAATTTTTTTTTAAACGTGGCACAGATATTTAGTACCATGGGAACTTGTGCACCTGCGATTATGACGTCTGTCCGACATTGTTTGGTGGAGTTATTCCCCTTTTTCAACTTAGAAATTATTCCGAAGCTTTTATTCCTACATTTTTCGGTCAATAGGTTTAAGATTAGGGTTATGGTTGTACACCTGCAATGGGAACTGTTATTTTATTATTTTAACATGTATTTTTAATGACATGTGAAACATCTTAGTATTTTAAAACAGGGGGGGTATCCGTAGTCCCATTGGGACAGTCACACCTCTAGTTTTTTATGATTTTTAGTTTTTAGCTCACCTGAGACGAAGTCTCCGGTGGAGCTATAGTCATCACTCCTCGTCCGTCCGTCCGTCAACAATTCTTTGAACATCTTAAGTTCCATTGGACCGAATTGGTTCATATTTGGTGTGGATGTTTCCTAGGTGACTCTCATTCAGATTTGTTCAAATGAGGTTACTGGGTCAAATAGTTGCGAAAGCAGGGCCACAACTCTATTCCTTGATAGTAATTCTTAGAACGACTTCTTTTCCAGAACCATAAGGCCTAATGGGTTCATATTTGGTGTGGATGTTCCCTAGGTGACTCACATTCAGATTTGTTCAAATGAGGTCACCAGGTTGATTAGTTGAGAAACCAGGGCCATAACTCTTTCCCTCCATATTAATTCTTTTAAACATCTTATCAAATACCATCAGGCCAATTGGGTTCATATTTGGTATGAAGGATCCTTGGTTGACTGGGGTTCAGATTTGTTGAAATGAGGTCACTGGGTCAAATGTGGGTGGGACCAGGGACATAACTCAAAAAAAAAAAAATCTGATTAAACTCTTTAACTCTTTCGCTGCCACCCGCCACCACAGACTTACCCCCCAGTGCCACGCATCCTGTACATATGTCCATGTATTTCAGGTATATATGGGTAATACATTATATAGACATAGGTATACCCTGCCGAATGCCAACGTGGACACGCCCACCAAGGTCACGTGACATTGGCGGCCATCTTGGATTAGTGGCTATTCGCCTGTATATGTACATTTTGTGTGGGTATGAATGGGTGTGTTTGTTTTCTAATTTTCAACCCAATTATAGGATGTCCAACAGTAAGGTACACGGGAGCTACCTATATGAACCCACTTTGGAATAAAATAGATCTTGGCGTCCATTTTGGATTTATGCAAGTTGCCACCTATTTGTAGCAAAATGGGATACAATGGCGCACTTTGTTTAGTTCGTGCTTTTGTTGCTTGAATATTCCCTGATAGGTACAATTCCAAATATAGATATATATATAACCATACCCATATGTATATATACCTGCAGGGGGACATATGACCCTGCTCCGCCCCTTATAAGTCACGTGATCTTTGCGGCCATCTTGAATTTCAGGAAAATTGGGTTTCACGATGATTTATGTGAATTATATGGGTCACGCGGGCGTACGCATGGTCAACTCACCAGCATAATTGATTTACTTGCCTGTTATCACCACTGGAAAACGATACAATAGACAAGGGTTGTTCGAAACCAGTAAAGGTGTATTATAAATAATAGGTATAAGTATCTTATGCGCCGCAGGCGACCCTCGATCATTAGAGTATAGAGGTTAGTTACCCTATCCCGCCACCCATAGTATCTTGTGCGCCACAGGGGCCCCTATAGAGGCTACTGCCCACATAAATAATAGGTATAATTATCTTATGCGCCGCAGGTGCCCCTCGATCATTAGAGTATAAAGGTTAGTTACCCACCCACCACCCCATCCCGCCATCCAAAGTATCTTATGCGCCGCAGGCGCCCATATAGAGGCTACTGCCCACATAAATAATAGGTATAAGTATCTTATGCGCCGCAGGCGCCCCTCGATCATTAAGAGTATAGAGGTAATAACAATAACTTCTTCAGTGCTGAGTCTTTTGCGATCAGCCATTTTCGACTGATAACCACGTGCTAACAACAATGACGCAATATTCCGGCTCTGACTGTACTCCCATAACGTAAGAAATAGCATGACCTTGAGGACATTGTCGCTTTAAATTGTTCGCGCGCAACAGTACTACAGATAAATACATTGTACACTGTCAAACATGCCGGAAAGAATAGAGTTATATCCCATACATTATACTACATACCAAATTCGCAAAAATGCGCGATTGGCAGCGTCTCCGAAGTTCGCATTTATGCGCGTTTGGCAGCGAAAGAGTTAACCAAAAAAGAAAAGAATAGAAAAGAAATGATATATTAAAAAATAAAAGAATATTAAAAAAAAACTGTGGAATTGTTTTTATTATTAAAATATTTAAAAAAAATTGTATTTAACTCCATGGTCAATTATATATATATATTGTTGAACATTTTTTGAAAATTGAAAAACTAATGCCATTACATTTCTGAAGGTTGTGCCCCCCCCCTGGCCCTTCACTCAAGTGCACTGCTTCTGCCACCCTGGCCTAGTCCCAAAAATAAAATTTACTCAATTTCTTGACAGAATCATTAATAAGAAGCATTTACTTTGGCTGTAACTGTATATATGCTGGGTATGTTTATAAACATTCCTTGCAGATCTGCTAGAAGTAATTAATTCCCAATCATTCATGTATTGTTCATATCAGGACTTATGTCATTTGCAGAATGAGGTCCCCAGAGGGTGAATTTAGTGATGCTATCCCGCACAGCGGCCTAGCATCACCAAATTCACCCTCTGGAGACCTCATTCTGCTTAGGCCTCATCTTTTGGGAAGTATCTATGGTATCAAATTAACATTGTTGTTAGTTACATTTCCCTTCTAGGAAGTTTCTATATCCCCTAATTTGCAGAAGATAAATTCATAATTGAGGTGCCCAATGGGTGAACATCACCAACTTCAACTGGGGAACTTCAATCTTATCCTAGGTCTGCCATAGAGGTTGGGGGCCTTAGCAGAATGAGGTCCCCAGATGGTGAATTTAGTGATGCTAGCCCGCTGTGCAGGATAGCGTCACTAAATTCACCCTCTGCGGACCTCATTCTGCAAATGGATTTCAAGGGGGACAGACACACTATTTCAAGGCTTGATTGTATAATACATTGTGTTGCTTGAGGCCAGACATGCACAATATAGGAATAGACATGCTTTTAGTGATGCTATCCCACACAGTGGGCTAAATTCACCATCTGGAGATCTCATTCTGCTTAGGCATCATCTTCTGGGAAGTATCTATAGTATCAAATTTACATTGTTAGTTAAATTTCCCTTCTAGGAAGTTTCTATATCCCCTAATTTGCAGAAGATAAAATTCATAATGGAGGGGCCCAATGGGTGAACATCACCAACTTCAACTGGGGAAATTCAATTTTATTCTAGGTCTTCCATAGCAGTTGAGGGCCTTATCAGAATGAGGTCCCCAGAGGGTGAATTTAGTGATGCTAGCCCGCTGTGCAGGATAGCGTCACTAAATTCACCCTCTTCGGACCTCATTCTGCAAATGGATTTCAAGGGGGACAGACACATTATTTCAAGGCTTGATTGTATAATACATTGTGTTGCTTGAGGCCAGGCATGCACAATGTATGAACAGACATGCTTTTAGTGATGCTATCCCACACAGCGGGCTAGATTCACCAAATTCACCATCTGGAGATCTCATTCTGCTTAGGCATCATCTTCTGGGAAGTATCTCTACTATCAAATTTACATTGTTGTTAGTTACATTTCCCTTCTAGGAAGTTTCTATATCCCCTAATTTGCAGAAGATAAAATTCATAAATGAGGTGCCCAATGGGTGAATATCACCAACTTCAACTGGGGAACTTAATTCTTATCCTTATCAGATTTGTGAAAATGGGATCACAAAGTCAAATAAGGGCTGAGCAAGAGACTTAACTATTTCACTACATCTTAAAATATGTGTACAGATGGCAATTTCAATGTGGATTTTCACCAAACTACATACTTGAAGTCTCTCTAGCCACATATCCTGTTTAAATCTACTTCTTTTAAAGTGATTATGAAAAGTGCTGACTGTTTTGGTCTCCAGAGTCCCAGTCTTATCAGTCTTTGCAGTCTGGTGAGCGACCCCACAGTCATTGACTGTCTTGTTAATGGAATTACGCCTGTTTTTACGGATCGTTCCATGTTATTGATTCCGGTAGTTATATCCTTGGTTTAGGCGGGTATGAGATCGCGAGCACATTCTAGATACAGAGGATCTACAACTTGTCCCCATTTATTGCGGAATTAATAAAACGAGTCCAGACCTTATTTACTGGACAAGTTTTGTTTGCCTGCGTAAAGAAATAGTCCCAGATAAATAGTCTCGTTCACTCATTTCGTGGCATATATTTAATGAAATAACAATTCAAACTCTTCATTCATTTTGTTGGAAAAATGATGGAAGCCATAGTATTGAGAGATATACTAGAGAACGACAAACCGGTCAAAGGTCACCTGATGTTTGGAGATCCCTGAATACAACATTTCTTGGTAGTTTAATATGGTTTGGCACACCACCACAATATTTTTTGAGAGTTTTCCCCTCTATTATCGTCCTATTTAAAACATTTCAGGTCAGAAAAACTGCACAAACTGCAATATTAACCATGATGGATAGGAATCTGGTTGATAAAGGTAAGGCCCCCAAACTGGTCTGTATTTGTTATTTCTGTAAATATGCTTGGATGGACAAACAAAACAAGTTTGTCATTGGTATTACATAGTAACAAGGAAGTCATTATATTTAGTCTCGTTCTCGTCACAGCTGAGATTTTGTTGATGTCGGTGTCGTCTTTTGTCTATCCTGACTGGGCACCTCAATATAATGTCTTCCCTCAATAGGTGTTTATTACCTGTGATTCTTGCACCTATAATAAGCTTGCGCTTGTAGTGGCCAAATGCAATTTCAATAATGTACATTGTGTGCTGAAAATTCGTAAAGGAAAACTCGTCTGATTTTGATTACACGCAACAATTCCATAAGGTTTAATTGAGCAGCTTGCCTTAAATTGTCCCGACTCCAGTCTATTCATCATGTACCAATAAATGAACATGAGCCATGAGGAGCCAATATATCGAAATGTATTGTAACATTTATTTGGATTCTGAGAGTAGTTGGTAGTCATATTATAGTTATAGTAGATTTTGTACAATTTAATCGACATTTCATAATAAAATCGTAATAAAACGAAAACTGCGTTGTCGCAGTGCAATTTTTCAAGTCGACTAAATCAATGTACTCCGCAATTGTGATCTGTGTACAGCCATCTAATATAGTTTTATTCTACAGATTTTTATTTACAAACTTTATTTTTATTTCTAATAAAATATTTATTTGACTTGTTTGTTTTTGAGCTATTAATAATATGCACCTGAATTAAAAAGACCAATATTATGATTTGACCAGCGAAGCAAATAGTTCCGAGTCAACTCTAAGACAGCTGCGCTGTTGCAGTGTTGGTGTTACTAAGGACGCCGTGTTGTTCTAACTCTTTTGGCCATAGATATGTTCTCAAATAAAACGGTCATTTGATTTTCCCCTTATTCATCACAAGATCATATGAATAATATTTTATTTTAATACACTGAGTGAGCAATTTCGATTTTCTCTTCAGTTACACGTCTCAATGTCACGCCAATTCAGCCCAATATTGTGGGCACGGGGATTCCCTGGATTAGTACCCAAATAAATTAAGTTAAAAGCGCATTGACAAATACATAATCTTGAGTATATTCTCCACACAATAATCGAAAAATACAAAGGAATGGACACATGATTCAATCCAAATGGTTTATTAGCTCACCTGAGACGAAGTCTCCGTTGGAGCTATAGTCATCACTCCTCGTCTGTCTGTCCGTCCGTCCAAAATTCTTTGAACGTCTTCTCCTCTGGAACCATCAGACCATTGGGTTTATATTTTGTGTGGATGTTCCCTAGGTGACTCTTATTCAGATTTGTTCAAATGAGGTCAAGTCAAATAGTTTTGATGTCGGGACCATAACTATTTTTCCACATAGTAATTCTTAAAACGAGGGGATTTACAGATTTGTTCAATGAAATGTAATTTTTAAGCTCGCCTGAGACGAAGCTTTTGTCATCACTTCTCATCTGTCTCCTGTTCATCTGTCTGTCCATCCATCCATCTGTCAACAATTCTTTGAACATCTTCTCTGGATCATAAGACTGAATGGGTTCATATTTGGTGTGGATGTTCCCTTGGTGACTCACATTCAGTTTTGTTCAAATGAGGTCACTCTGTCAAATGGTTGTGAAGCCAGGGCCATAACTCTTGCCCTCCATAGTAATTCTTAAAAACGACTTCTTCTCATGTACCATCAGGTTGAATGGGTTCATATTTGGTATGAAGGGTCATTGGGTAACTGGAGTTCAGATTTGTTCAAATGGGTCACTTGTTTTAAATGGGGTTTCAAATTTATTCAGATGGGGTCACCAGATTAAATAGGGTGGTACCAGGGACATAACTGTATGTCTCTATGCTAATACTTAAAATGTCTTCTCGAGAGAGGTTGGACTATTTAGCTTACATATAGTATGGAGGATCCTTTAGTGACTGAGATTCATCTTTGTTAACATGATTCAACCTGTTAAGAAATGACGGGGCTATGGGGACTTTTGTGTCTAATAAAATCATTAAAATACAAAATGCATTATAACATCTACCTTGTAACTACCTGACTGATTAATCTGACATGTGTGGTGTTTTGGGTCCATGGATAATTGGGCTTCAAACATGTCTAAAATGGTTTTATAAGAAGGCGCTTGTGAGATTGGAAATTTCCAACAATTGAGAAAGTTTGTGAGATGTCGGTTGTGAAATTCCAACCTAAGACTTGAGAGTCTGGAGCCCAGTCAGGAAGGGACATGAGCTAGAGGAGGGAGGGCATGATAAGTAGTGTACAGTTGGTAATTTAAAAGTAGGTATTCCCCGATCTACATACATGAAGCCTCTCTATCCACATATCCTGTTTAGATCTACTTCTTTTAAAGTGATTATGAAAAGTTCTGGCTGTTATGGTCTCCAGAGTCCCAGTCTTATCAGTCTTTGCAGTCTGGTGAGCGACCCCACAGTCTTTGACAAGAAACGCCCACTGATATTGTGCGCAAAAAATACGTACCTGTAAACACGTGGTTGGAAATTGGGGCGCACAATGGGGACTGTCATTTATCATGGCTATAACTATTACCCATTCGGTAATACATAAATGACATTCATTGCAAATTCAAACAGAATATATCTTAGATTTAGTATTAGTATCAATTGACCATTTATTGAATGTTGTCATTGAACTTATTGATCAGATGATGACGATGAAAAAATCAGGAACCTTGTCGACGTCATAGCAGCAATGATAAAATACTGTAGCACAAATTTATGTGCATCGGCCGTTTTGTTCTCTCGTTTGGTTAATAAAATTATAATTCTGCGCGCTTTAACACTGCGAAACACTTCAGTAAATTGGCCATATCATAATGTGAAAAATCAAAGAAATGACATTGTATTACATTAGTTACTTTTATTTGAACACTGACTTCACGAGCATACGCGGCTATTTTTAAATTGAAAGTGCGCGCATCAATTCGGAATATTGCGCGAGGCATTTACCGCGAATTACTTATCGGCACCGTCTTGTCCTTTTATATTGAATACGATTGCTCAAAATTTAACTAAGAGAATTGTAAGATACAATGTAGGCACGAAAAATTGTTTAATTTATTAATTGCACAAGATCTGTGCTGTGCAAATGTATTGACTGCAATGTCAAGGTCAAAAACCGGTGAAACAAAAGTAAACAAAACACGCGTGCGATGTACCGTAATCGGTGGTACAATGTGGACTGGTGTGGACTAATAATGCAGACAATTGTAACTGAATTTACATGTAACTATCCAAGAATTAATATGTCACTTGATGATTTATTTTATGTTTCATTTCACCACGTAGCCATTGCTTAAAATATTAATAAATCACCCAATTTCGTGATGTGCTTTTCCGACAGAGAAATTGAAACTGAAAGTCACATTGATCTGTTGATAAAACAAAACTTGCCTTTTGTTTGTTTATTACATTTATTTTTATAAAATGTAAATATAAAACCTAATAAATATTCACCATACTATCATGCTTGGGGAGGGGATTAACAACTCTGAAAAAATTACTCCCAGACACATCCATGCAGATGAACATAATTTCATAAAACAAGAGCCACCATACAATTTAGTAATAATACATTTTTTTCCCAATAACTTTGACGTCACCAGAAAGTTCTGTTGACTGGAGGTAAGGCCAAACCTTTTTATTTCTATGCTTTACGGATTTTTTTAACCTTGTTTTGGTAGGGTTGGTCGGAAAAAAAATAAAAATAAAAATGCTTGAACCATTTTTTTTTTTTGGACATTTGCTAAGGTGGTAATTGTGTCTTTATATTTCTCTGTCAGTCACTTACAAGTTACAGAGAACAGTTTTCGGATATATATCACAAATTTCAAATCCAGTACTAATATTTGAAACATAACTCGGCTTATTGAATAATATTGAAAAAATTCCTGAAAAATCCAGAAATAAAAAGTTTGTTTTTATTCAACATTTTAATTATTGAATAATGGACTCCCCCATTCAGTTATAATGTATACATTAAAAAAGTCCGTTATTCATCTGGATGGATGTCATGGAAAAATAAGTAGCCGACAGATAATATATGTGCAGAAGGTTCCTATTAGTTGGTGGGAAATGTTCAGATAATAAGTGTAGAACTTGTTGAACTTATTATCTGAACATTTCCTAAGAAATCTACTTGCCTGGTCAATGAGTATTTAGTATAGAGAGGGTTAATACACACATAGGAATGGTGAGATTAGTGGTAATGATAAATAGTGAATGTGTAACTTGAGCAAGCCCACACTGAACATACTCATTAGCTTGTCATTCCTATCTAAGAACCTTGTGGACTGTTATTGGTCTTCAGTCATAAAGACCACCATAAATTCCCAGGAATACAACATGTATTCTAAAGGCCATTTAAAGTTTTAAAGAGATGTCAAGATTTATAGAAAGCATACAGGTATCTTGGTGGCAGTTATAAACTCAAGCTGACTTGTCAGTTTTCATTTTGATGTAGTTAAAAGTAATTAAAGCCAGAGATATCTATAGTTGGTGGTGTCCTAGGCATCTTTAATCACCAGCGAAATGTGGTTAGATAATTTGTTACTGATAAGCAGAAACAGCTAAGGTGAGTTGTGAAAATAAAAATTATATTTGATTTTTATTTCCTTGTCCGGCCACAGAAAACAGGGTCGGCGGATCCGTAAAGCAGTAAAATAAAAAAGTTTGGCCTAATGACGTTAGTCATGTTACTGTTGGGTAAAGGGTTAACAGACATTTGTTAATATGCATGTTTGATGTCATCATGCATGGGGAAAGACTGCCCTCTATGTTCATATACTCCAAAGCTTCCAGTTTGCCTAATCTGCTGAAGATATTGAAGCATGATTCTGGTTGTAACGTTCATTGTGGAAGAGTAATGGGATGGGACTCTGTCCAAATACAGCATCAATCCAACATGTATCCCAAGCTGTTGTGGACCGAGAAGACTTGGTCCAGTATTACTTAATCATTTCAACTTTCCGCAATCGTTTAATGTAATGTTTGACATTATTATGTTTTGTAATACGATCTTGCCTAAAGATGACTAAAAGCCTTGTCCAGATTGGGCAGTACCTTGAATTACCGTGGATATCTCGATCCAGGTTTGTTGTGCAATTCTACTTATGTGTACCGATACCATGTGTGGTACACATAATGCCGACATCCGGGTCAACCATCCGTCGTCCGTATGTCTGTCTTTCCATCCGTCTGTCCATAGACACTTGTTATCCGAATCGATTACTAGAGTATTTTTTTTTCTGGATCAATGTTCAAATTTTATGTTTATGATGACACACTCCTCACCTGTATAGTTTTTGGTATCGATCGGTTGATCAGTTTTGAAATTAACACTTTGCAACCACACACAGGTATGAGCTATCCGATGCTGTAATCAGTTTTTTTTTGTCCGATTGTGTTCATATTTGATATGTAGGTTTATGACGAGACATCCCTCACCTGTATAGTTTAACCCTGCACACAAATGCTATCGGATGCACCCAATGTTCAGGTATTGATTGGTCTCTAATCACAATGATCCCATAACTTTTTGATATGCAGCTAACACAACATGTTATGACTCAGGTTCCAATGTAAGAAGTAGATAAATAAGAGTTATTATACCGTTATATCTTTAGCAGCTATGTTGCATTTGTCTGACTATGGTTGGACTCAATTAGCTTTATCACTCTATAACACATACATGTATCTGTGTTGGAGTGACCTAAAAGGTTGAAATCAATGCCATATCCATGTTCCTGTTGTGTTTATGTGAGCAAGTTGCCCATTAAGTCTGATTCCACTTGGAACTATTAATAGTAAGCTGTGAATTATTGAAAGTCTTGCGCTCATGAAAAGGTTTGTGTCAAGATTTATGAAAATGGCTAAATACTATCACCAAGGTATGAGTTAATCATCTGCCGATCATGATCGTCCTCTCAATCGGTTAGTACCACACAAAAAAAATCAGGTTTATTCAGATCACTACACGCGGCTTTTCCTGTTATTTTCTAACTCGGTGCACATGAGGCCCCAATGGAGTACACTGGTAACCCCTATTTTTAGTGATGCGTTATTCGAATGTAAATGGATGTGGTCCTGATGATGTTATGCATGGTATGTTGATATGTTAAGACAAAATAATTACTTAATAAGTGTATTCATTAATAAAATAATTGTAATTTTCCACCCTCCGCATTCTTCTGTCGTCATTTGTCTCCAGTATTTCGGAATAAAGTTAAAAACAATTAATGCCTGTGCATTTATTCTGCTCCCAGGCAGGTGGTCGAATAAGATGAATGTGTTGTAACTATCATTTGGGGATCAAATTTTATAATGAGAATGGTCTATAATGGGTGATCATATTCATGTTGTCCCCCAACTTTCAGCACGGAAATGATCGCAATTGTTTCCTTTCTAATTTAAATGAAAGATGCCTATGCTGCTAAAAACGCATAGATTTGGTCAATCACAATTTGCAAACAAATCGGGTACCAATAAGAATTACACCACAAAATGTTTTTCTCAGAGACCATATAATCTGGTACTTTCCCCGCAGTATTTCATTTCAGACTATTCAGTCGAAATTTCGCCCCAAACATTCAGTGGTATTACAAAATAAATAAATACATAGTGTGTTCTAGTTGTACCGCAAAGAAACTGATTGTAGGACGACGCTAACAGTTTGTTTGTGGTAAAACTTGACCATAAACACCTACACTGCACTTATTTCTTGATTCTCCCCTTGTCAAGGACACTTTTTTAAAGACATTTAATAGTAGTTTTTTTTTTTAACCACTTCTCAACTTTTAACAGTGGAGATTGAAGAGCAAGTTATACCTGTTATCCTGGAGCTATCATGTCCCGACAACTTAGACGACTACAGAACAGAGGCTGTGACTGTAAGTATTTTTCGTTTGATTTATTATGTGCTTTCGCTAATAATTGACCAATATTTAAGATATTTTCTTTATTAGTGATTTAGATCATTTGGTAGCACTTTAGGTTATTTTCTTGCTGTTGTGAAGATAAAAATCATCGCTGGAGCATTCAAACAATCCAATCAAAATGTGAAAGACACGGGTAGTGAGATGTACAATTTTATCACCTCACATCCCTGTCTTCTACATGTGGTTTGGACATCGCAACTTCAGCGAGTCTTCAATGTCGTGAATTGTGGCCATTCATCTCATACTTTTCAGTGATTTTTGAATTTATTTGGCATATTGGTGCTGTGATCACTCACTTTGTGTGGTCAAATTGAAATTACTTCTTCATTTCAAACATTGTTCTGTCCTCTGTCGTAAATTCGTAATTGCTTATCTACTGCAGTCATTAAGGATTAACTTATATATGCTTCTTTTTTTTAAATCTTTTTTTATTATTATTATAATCCGGAGCTCTCTCACCTGTTTTATATCATTTAGATGTCACCTGATGGGATGTATGCTGTCTTGTGAAATTTGCACTTTCCATGTTCTCTTTTGCACAATCATTACTCATTGTTTGTTCACTTATGTATTGTGATGTGACTTGTCTGATTCACCTTTAACTCGCATTTTTACGTTGACATTTATTTGTCATAATAAATATTGGTTCTATATCCTCCTTGATGTATTTGTTTCACTCACAATTTTTGTAGATGTATATTTATTTGCGCTGTAGCTGTGGTCGTCATTGCTGGATGTAATAGTAATTCCTATTGGTCCTATCACAGCCAGCTTTGATGAGCCTCATCTTCTAGCCTAGCTTCATAGATCTTTGCCACCACTAATTGGTTTTGTGTGCTTTGCTGCTTAGAATTTTCTTTTGACTCTCAAAAGTTGTCATCATAGCTATTAATTTCAATGAATTTTCTATGCTTTGGTTCTTATCATTTTCTCTCTTTGTCAGACTAAGCTTGTTGTGAATTGTTGTTGCATTGCTTGTGTAGGTTAATAGTAAAATGAAGTGAATTCATCAAATGTATGTTTTCTTAAAAGAAACTATGTTATGTATTCTTTTTGACATGGATTACCTTGCTATTTAACCAAGTTTTGTGTCCACTTGTTCAGCTGTACAGTCCTCTTAATTTGCTATGGCAATCAGCCATTGGTTAAGCAAATGGCCACAGTAAAGGGATGCCATAGTGGATTTCCGAAGCCAAACAATCTGAATTAAGAAGGCTGGCTATACCATGAGCAACAGACAACTGTGCTGCTACTGACCAGGTGGTTGTGATGTGCAGAAAATAATCATATCACAGCGTGCTTGGATCGGTAGTAGTCTGTTTTTTTAACAGCTTACTTTATTCACTCTTGCAGCAGGAAGACAGTATGTGGTTTTGACTTCATAGTTATGGTAGTAGCCTGTGCATCATTTCTTTCAACTGCTTGTGGATTATCTGGAATTACTAGACAATGTAGTTTTTACTTATTAAGCTATTTTAAGGCGTTTCTCTTGATTTTCTAGTCTTGTGGACCAGATGCATCATCTAGGTAAACAGATCTATGTGTCTACAGGCTAGTGCGTTTAACTGGTTATGATCTGTTAACTTGAACCTTCAAATCACAGCCAGCTTAGATGAGCTAGCTTGTTAGAATTATTAACACAGATGTTTTTCAAATCGCAGATGTTTCTTGCCAAGTCGAGGAAGATAATGACATTTGGTTGATCAGATTTCTCATTTCTTTGACTTCTATTTCAATAAGGTTTCTCTTTTTCGCTTGCTTAAAGCTGATAGTGACATTTTATCATTTGTTCATTCGCTGCTCCAACACACTCTTCTTTTGTGATGCGTAATATCTTTTCACTTATGGTGTTATATCATTCAGTTGATTTAGTAATGATTTGTTAATTCAAGATGGTTGTTTGTGTATGATTTCTGAAATTGGATAGATATTTGTGTCTATTTAGTACAAGGGTTTGGAGAATTTCTTGTAAGGAAGAGGGTTGATTTTATTTATCAACATGACGAATATTAAGCCATCAAAGTAGTTGTGATGCGTTGTTATTGATCCTATCACAGCCAGCTTTGATGAGCTGAATGTTTGTCTCAATCTTCAGGATATTGCCTTTGCTCAATATTATCAAATTAATAGAAAATCATTGTGATATGTATTTAAAGCACATCAGCTAAAACCACCATAAACATTGTTGAATGTTATAATCTAAATAAAGAAATAATGCAATATCGTGACTGCTTAAATAAGCAATTAACTGTGCTTTTTGCGAAAAACTAAAAACAGCACTGACCTGCATTTTCTGACCCAAAGCGAGTTTGTGAATAATATCGCATCCATATCATCATTATGCTATACTATAATTAGTACATTCTTGAGGAAATTATCATAATTTGATAAATGTTTCTAAATTATAACCTACAATGAAGGCCGCCATCCCTTTAATTATATATTAGGCGAGATAAACAAAATAGTTCGTTTCTAAGGGATCACCAAAAACCATGCGCATCGAACATATTTATCTCCTTCCATAAATAAATAAATATGTAAATGCCGCTTATCCCCCAAATAATTTGAAGGAAGATTTAACATAGCAAGTTGTCGCATATAAGTTTCAAATCTAGCTGGTTAGACTGGCTAATACATTCACCAGCCAAAGAGATAATTTGGCAAACTGCCTGTTGCAAAATGGGACTTGATGGCTGCTGTTCTTGAGTTGCGATATGTAAATATTTGACTATAGCAGGGTTTCCGCTAGGTGTTGGGGGAATGTGGTCGTATTTGGGAAGCACATACCAAGCGCCTTGTCATGAGAAAATCTGGATGTTTATCACTGAAAGTAGCCATTTCCTTGCATTGGAGACAACAAGCAGGAACATAATTGAAGCTTTGTAGAAACCAAATTAAAACAGATAATCTTTCTTGATCTCAAGTTGATGAACTAAAAGCATGTATACAGTTGATAAAACAACTTTTATAACAGTAGCAATTTAAGTGACATCAACGGGAACTGCGGTTGGCAAAGACACATTGTCAGTTTGCTCTAGCTGCAGCAGTAACCAGTGATAATTACGTCATGGGCAGAGGTCATGTCACGTGCTATACCCAGCTCTGCATGCTTGTTTTGTGTTTTGTTCACGATACCAATCAAAACAGATTGGTGTTAATTCAAAAGCCATTCCTCAGACGGTAGTTTACTTCATGCTGGATTCGTATAATGGATAGATAATTTTTGTATTAATTGGATTGGGAATAAATACACTGCCACTGAAAATAACTATTAATATTTTAAGTGTATTATTTTTAATTGAACATTTTTTTGATACAGACCTTACTTTGAGGTAAAATGTCTGCACTGTTCGTGGCAGCGACTGCCAGACCTAACCTGTGTTCATGGTTGTAGCTCAGAATTAAGCCCCATACTGACTTACCGATGTATAATGCGCATTCCGAAGGGAAATAGTGGGTTTTGAAAGTTGGGACTTATATGTATATACCGAAATCTACCTACGGTAATTTAAAATGCAAGAAGATGATTACTACTAAACATTTGCCGACAAAGCGTTACCCAGGATGGTGGAGACAACTGTGCACGTGGTCCACGCTACTAATCATATCTTATTCAGGCACCAGGTGCAGGATTCCTTGCAATCTGTTAATCTTCAGTGTCGGTGGTCACTCGTCCTGTGTAAAATGGGGGCTGAGCTAGGTCTGTGGCTATTAAAATAGCCGGTGTGCGTCCGGAAATGGTTTCCGGATGATAACTTTAGTTTCGGTTATTAGATCAAAACCAAATTTCATAGGTGTGTTTATCAGGTCAAAATAAAGGTCAAATTCGAATATAGGTTTGCTCCGCCCATTTTTGCGAGAGTTATGGCCCTTTTTATGTTTACCCATACCATGTATGGTAAACATAGTGTCGTTGTCTGGATTGACCACTCGTCGTTCGTCCGTCCGTCCGTCCGTCTGTCCGTCCGTAGACACTTCACGTGTAATGCGATAACTCAAACATTTTCTATCCAATCAGAAGCATATTTTGTATATGGGTATATCAGCCCAAAATACAGATCGAGTTCGAATTTGGGTTTGATCCGAGTTTTTGTTAGAGTTATGGCCTTTTTCGACTTAGAATTCACACATTCTGCCATAACTCAAACATTTTTTATCTGATTGGAACCAAATTTGGTATGTGAGTTTCACAGCCCAAAATACAGATCGAGTTCGAATATGGGTTTGATCCGATTTATTTTAAAGGAGTTATGTCCATTTTTCCAACAAAAAAAAATATTTTTAACTTTTATAATAAATTATAATAATAAAAAAAATGTCATTGACATTGTCATTTGATTTCATTTAGATATTGATGATTATGATACAAGTTGATAAAAAGATTTCCAATGTGTCCCTTTAATTTTTTAATTAATTCACCAATTGCATTTGAACTACTTTAATAGCTATTGATAAAGCTATATTATTTTCTGATGTCTCTTATGCCAATGTGCAAATAATCTGATAAAGAAGGCTATGGTATCTAATTTAAAATAAGATTCAACAATAAACATCACATGATATTAACAGTAGACTTGGACATTTGTGCTGCAGAGTTATATCTTCAGATGGTCTGATATCATTATAATTGTTATTGGTTTAATAGAGGTCAGTGTTCAACATAAACAATTCCTGTGATTTTTTGACAGCTGTGCTATATAATTGATATTAATGGGTCAGTGGTGAGGTTGCTTATCTGTATACTAGGACACATTATTATTGTAAACTTAAATTGGACTCTCTTAACCCATGTATTCCATGTCCAGGTCACACCTACACATTTAACCCACGGACTTGCTGTCTGTGGTGGTTTAGCATTACAGATCCTGTACCAGTGCATTCTCTTATATAAATGCCAGTGACCCATAAATTCCAATAATTTGTGTTATGTACATTTGTCTATAATAGTACATAACAGTATACTCGATAATTCAACACCAAAACTCTCATTTATCCGATCATATTAAATTTTTATCGCTAAGGGATGGGTTAACATCTGCCGATCGTGATCGGCCTCTCGTTTTACTTAGAAAACCCCTGAAAGTTGGTTTCCGGATGATAACTTTAGTAGAGTTAATCGGATTCAAACCAAATTTGGTATATTACTTTCTCCCAGCAAAACACAGGTCAAGTTCGAACTTGGGTTCTGCCCGACCATTTTTGGCAGAGTTATGCCCCTTTTTCGACATAGAAAATTAAGTTTTTCTTCTGTTTTTTGGTTTCGGGATGATAACTTGATTTTGGATTGTTTATATGCAAAACCCGTTTTTTTTGTGGATTACTTATATCAAAATACAGCTCAAGTTCGAATTTCGGTTTAATCCGATAATTTTTGCGAGAGTTATGGCCCCTTTTTTGTCCGCCGACCCGACATATAAAACCCCAAAGTTGGTGTCCGAATGATAACTTTAGTAGAGTTAATCAGATTTAAACCAAATTTGGTATGTGTTTCTCCCAGCAAAACACAGGTCAAATTCGAATTCGGGTTCCGCCCGCCAATTTCACCAGAGTTATGTCCCTTTTTTACTTAGAATTTTTGCCAATTTGAGGTTTCCGGATGATGACTAGTAAATGTGTACTGAATGAAATTAAATTTGGAATATGTAGGTTCACTAGCACAAAAGACAAATCAAATTCGATTTCGTGTTCCGCCATGCCAATTTTATGCGCAAACAACGGTTGTATCAAGCCGATGCTTAGAGGCGGACATGAGGTCTACCGACCTTTTATTCGACTTGTTTTACTTAGAAAATTTCTCATTTTTTCGGTTTCCGGATGAAATCTAAAGTTTGATCCTTTAATTGCAAATACCGTTTTTATGTGGATCAGTCATATCACGATACAGGTCAAGTTCGAATGATTTTTCTCAGAGTTATGGGCTTTTCGACTTGGAAAATTCAATTTTTCTTGTAATTTTCTTCATTTTGTGCCAATTTTTAAGATTTGGTTATTTGTATGCATGTCAGTAATGAGACTATGCACAAGTGTCTTATCCATATAGTATACTTCTACAAAGCCTCCGCTCCAAATGAAGCCACCGGTTCGGGGGACACTGTGGCCGAGCGGCCTTTTATGTAGCCAATATTAAGTCAGGGTTGGGGAGGGGAATGAGGCCGCTGGACGGCCAGCCTGCCGTAGTAGCGGAAACCCGGACTAAAGGGACACAATATCTGTCAACTATTGTAACACAGTGCACAACAAAATAGCAAATTATTTCTTGACCGAGGAACCAAATCCTGAAGATGTAGAAAAACGAATGCTTTTAACATGCCAGCATAAAAAACATGAGCGATCTCAAATTCTCTGGAAGTTTTAGAAATGTTCAAACTCTGAACTGACTGCCAACTCCCAAGTGTTTGGACTAAAACTGCTTCCCAAGAGAAACCCCAAATGTCTTATTTGTATGAAAATAAATCATAATATATATGACAAATTATTTTTATTTTATACGAATCCATGAAAATTATATTTATTTTATGAGAGGTCAAGTGTGCAATTTTGAATGGGGATTTGCAAATATCAGGCACCTAACTAAATTAGGTACTGGTATATCATTGGACAGTCATGAGACTTGCTGGTGCTTTGTTTGGTTAAATTATTAAATCTTGCAAAAACTTTTGGAGCTAAAACAATTTGCTGACTTTTGAAAAATCGCAACAAATATGTAATCTACAAACAATTCAACAAAGCATAAAATATGTATTAAATAGTACAATATTGATTGTTTAAAAAAAATTATCGGTGACTCCCAGAACCACTGGCTCTAGCCAATTTATCTTCGGAGATATGCCTGAAAATCCAGACACTCTCCTTAAAAGTTAAAATAGGTCAGGGAAAACAAGAATTTTTAAGAAATATTTTATATAAATACCTGCCTCCTTACAAAAATAATTTCAAATAAATAATAAATACAAATATCTGCCTCGCTCGTCACTTTGAAAAAAAGAAATCCTTGAGAAACCAACTTAATTTTATGTCCTTTTTAAAACAACTTATTTTTAATTAAAAAAAAAAGAAAAGGTCCTGGTTCCCCAATACCAGGTGTTAATATCACCAATGTTTTGCCATCTGCACTTTGATGTATATAACAGAACTCACCGTTATATATATTCACTTTGGGTTAATTGACCCGAAAACAAAGACATTCATTGTAAATGTCCCCCCCCCCCCCCCCCCCCCCCCCCCCCCCCCCCCCCCCCCCCCCCCCCCCCCCCCCCCAGGGTTGGTAGCTGTCAAAAAAAATGTGAGCAATCTAAGATGTAATTGCCTCTCAAATGGTGTGAATTTCTTTTCTTTGTTGTTGAGAAGATTATCTTCACTGTTTAGCCAGAGAAGAGGTTCTGATTAGAGCTGTTAAAAGCTTCTTGTTAATTAAGGGACCATTGTTTGATGTACTGATTTATGAATGCATGTGTGGTTTTATGGCGATTTGAATAAGGTGTGAGCTCCTTTTATCAACTACTGTTTATGGCATGTGCATTGTTCTTTCTTGGTAATGGAGATATTGTATTTCTTGCCTCCGGGGCACAGCAGTTATATTTCCATAGGAGCTGTCTATAAAGTAGCACAGGTTTTGACACTTTTGATCATTCGCTCTGTGGTAACTGTTGGATTCAGATCAATCAGATGGGTTCTCTTAGCATTCATTCTTGTTTCTTTGCCTGTGAGTAATTTCAAATCTGATTCATGTAGTACATTTTTTTTCTTCAAGATTTTATCACTGTACTGTATAGCTGCTTATTTTAAACTTCATTAATTTTAGAGTACCGGTACTAGATTGTATTTGATTCAGTCATTTCTTAATGTTATTGTTTGCTTGGGTAGTTCCCTCTGCATTTGTTTTTATTTATTAGCAAATCCTTGCCGGTTTTGGAGGCTTTGGCCGGGCTGTCAAAGTTTATGTGATGCGCTTTAATAGTTTGTATCACAGTGAGCTTTGATGAGCTTGGCTAGTCACCATTTTCATCCACTAGTTTGATTGATGTCAGTTTCTTTAGATGTCTTGATTTGCCCTTCGGTTTAACTGAGTATTTAGTTGGATTCCACAACATAATGGTAGTGATATCTGTGTTTCTAGTAGAAAATTCATTGCTGGTTTGTGACATTTGCTGGCATGCTGAAAAGTATTTTCTTGATTATTTGCAAAATGTTATCCTTATCGGAGATTAAACACAGATGAAGAGAAACAATAACCGATGGAGGCTTGATGGTAGCATCCTAATTCTTTCATAATCGTTTTCGGTTATGAGAGATTAGCGTGTTCCTCCCATTAAAGTGGCTGTTATGTGTCTGCATTACCATATCACAGCCAGCTTTAATGACAGGACAATGCCTCAAATCAACGTGGTAAGGTTATTGCCCAGAAGTGGAATCAAGAGCTACAGGTGTTGTCGAAACAGCATTTATTTTGGTCTGTTCTCTTAAGCTTGTCAAGATCTTAGTGATTCTATACTTTTCTGTGCTGCCATTTCATAAATGAGCAAGATATAGCAACGTAAGATTTCTTTCTAGACCTCAACCAGAATGTTTAACCCTTTCTAACAATGATTTCACCCATTCAGTTTTGAAAGTATACAATGGAACGGGCTATTCTTTTATTAGGGTGTTCAGGTTATTTTGCAGACAGAAAAATAAATACACGGTGGTATGATTCATTCATTGGTGGGAAATGTTCAGATAATAAGTTCAACAAAAGACATGGTATAAAAAGGATGATGAAATACCACATTTGAGGTCATACAACTCAATAAATTGATTTCCATATGCCCCGTATTTCTCATAAACTCGGTATACCAGATTAAATATGTTGTGTTGGAATTGCTTATCACATTTGTGCCAAAATCAACTTCTCAGTATTGACTATTTTCTTTTTTGGGCGTTTTTGTCAAATGTTTTAGTTTTTTTGTGCACTTAACTAAAATAGTACACAACAATGAACTCAATTAGAGTTTATGTGTAAAATAATTTGCATATTCCTCCTAAAACACTTAGTGTTGGAAAAAATAGGGATTGTATTGGACTTCGTAAAGTTTGAGCTATTGCCATGGCTTGATATACGTTGTCCGTGTGTGTGCATGATTCGTCTACAGTTTCCTTTGGCACGGGATCATTATGACATTGTCATGGGCGTTAATATTGATATGTTGATGGGAACGAGTCATTTTGGGATCATTCAGCCATAAAGGATGGCCGCCGGCAGCCATCTTGGATTTTACTATTTGTATGACTAAATCCTTCGACACAGGTCGTATCTTCATGAAATTTGTCATGGCTGTTGACATTGACATGTAGATGAGGAAACAAGTCATTTTGGGGTCATTTGGCAAAAAAACATGGCTGCCAGTGGCCATCTTGGATTTCAAAATTCAATCCATTTACATTAGCATGGGCTACATGCCGTACTGTTTGTCTGATCATGAAATTTATCATTTATGTTGATATTGACATGTAGATGGGGAAACAAGTAATTTTGGGGTCATTGGCCAAAAAACATGGCTGCCAGCAGCCATCTTGAATTTTACTTTTGAATGACTAAATCCTTTTGGCAGGCACAGCTACAGGTCGTACATTTGGTCGGATCATTATGAAATTTGTCATGGCTGTTGACTTGGCATGTAGATGGGAAACAAGTCATTTTGGGGTTATTCGGCGAAAAAATAAGGCCGCCAGTGGCCATCTTGGATTTTTGTAACATAAATAGTTATTACTCACTGTATTACTCTTCAATTTGATGTATCCCCTGTAAAAATTGGTTAAGAAAAAACTCCGGTTATGAGCACAGGTCTGACGCAAACCAGCTATAAAATTTAACTCGTTCGAGATGGTGTCCGCTAAACTGGGTCAAAAAGTTTGATTTTTACACCGACTTGCGCTTCAAAAACACAATCAATGGTTAGTAGAATATATATACTAGTAGTATACATCATTAGAAGTGGAATTGTTTACTGATGCACCCAAACCAATCACGGCATCGTATCTCTCTTATTTATTGAAAAATCCAGCTTCATAAACCCGGAAGCAAACTATAGTCCTTATGCAACAAAATATATAACCAAGAAGTAGTTTATATACGCTCTAAATATTTATGGAGTAATATTCCTGTCCATATGTATGTTTTCAAATCGGCATTCGTGTTAATTCAGTCTTTGTGTATTTATTCAATTTTTATAACTATATATTGTTGCATGGGAACTATAAATAGTACTCATAGCAGACTCGCACAACATGGCTGCATTTGGACAATTTCAATTTCCTTCCTGGTTTATGAAACTGAATTTTTCAATAAATACGAGAGATACGATGCCGTGATGTGGCATGATTGGTTTGGGTGGGTCAGTAAACAATTCCGCTTCTATTGATGTATAATATATAGCCTACTTACCGTTGAGTGTGTTTTTTGAAGCGACAGTCAGTGTAAACACCGAACTTTTTGACCCAGTTTAGCGGACACCATCTCGAACGAGTGAAATTTTACAGCCGGTTTGCGTTAGACCGTAGTTTTTCTTGACCAAATTTTACAAAGGATACATCAAATTGAAGAGTAATAACATATCTTTCTAACTATATATGAGGCATTTATGTTACAAAAATTATTTTTTTGTATTTTAGGCCGGGCCAAGTTGGATAGCTTTCTATAGGATTAAGTAATATTGGGGGTGGGGTCAATTTTTTTTCTGGGGACCTGTGCTTTCATATGATCATTATGGATGATGGCTGTTAGCATGGACTCGTAGATGGGTAAACGAGTCGTCCGGACATAAGTGCCACCGCACACGCTACAATTAAAATCGTAAGTGGGCAAAATCGCAGGTGGAGAAAAGTGACTTGCACGCAGACGCTGTGATGTATGCAGCTACGATTTTATCCATGTGATCGATCACATGATAGCAAAAATGTTATATCACATTCTCCGCAATATGCAATTATATACATGGCAATATATATAGCATGTATTTCAATTTTCTAAACTAACATGTTGAACTATTTTTTTATTTTTGTACCTGTCAACTCCACAGCTGCCCCAGTTTCAACAATTGCGGCAGCCGCCTTCTCCTTGTCTGCATAGCAGATGGCTGATATGTGGTATAGGCCTGCACTCCCTGCCGTGCCACATCTCCACCAATGTGGCCTCGTTTTTGTAAGTCCAAGAAGTTTGAACTTTGCGCCATTTTTGAATTTTTTCTTTACGTGGTATTTACAACATGACCAGTGCGACAATGGTCTGTCATGTGACAGCTACTATTGCGCGCGTTGCCATATACGCCGCCTCTATATATGCGCCTTCTTCGCGTTAATGGAACATTATATAGACAAGGGGCACTGTAGAAATTCAACGTTTCACCATCGCTCGTGAGTCGCACAAATTTAGCCCATTCACCCCAGTAATGATATATACACGGATGGATCGGCAAAGAATTCATCTTTCAATAAATACCACAAACTCCCATTAGAAACATTCATACACGTTGCATTTGATAAATTTTAACCACCGAATATTGTCTCCGGAGAGCGTATTTTTTAGGATTGATCCGGCTCAGAAGCAATGGCCGACATGTGTCTCTAAATTCACCACCCATACAGTTTACTATCATTAAAAATCAGTCAAACGATCAACTAAATATCTGGAACTTAGTGATTTCTTGTCAGCTAATAATTTATTTACTCATACAAATCAACAGATTGTCAGTAAACAATTTCTATAGAGGAGAAATCTTTTCCAACTTGAAAAAAAAAATTGTCGCACAGTTTCTAATTTTAATATTCATTCACCCGGTTAAATAGGGTGGGACCAGGGACATAACTGTGTCTCTATAGTAATTCTTAAAATGTCTTCTCAAGAGAGGTTGGTCTATTTAGGGGTCATCTCGATTTTTCCGATTGACAACGCATTGTGGAAGTCATTTCTACCGATAAAATACCGATTACAACGTAGAAATGACGTTTTTACACAACGCGTCAATCGGTGAAATCGGTACCGATTTTTCCGATTACATCAATTTGTGACGATCACAATCGGTACCGAATTTACCTATCAGAACGTTACCAGTACTCATATTAACGTCGCTAATTGGCGCATCACATGAGTAATTCACTATTGGTCTTGCAACACATGATTTAATTTTTTTATGTATTTGTTTTCAAGTTTATACCGGTACCACGTAGGCCTGAATTCAGTCTAGTAATAACTAGACCAAGGTTTCCTTACAGTCGACTCTCGTATAAAAATAAGGGTTTAATCGAGTTTATAAATCGGTATCCTAATATAATAAACTCAGGCTCAACCAGGTGCCCGGACAAACATATCTCAAATAAAAACACTATACACAAAATACACGCGCACTTTTTTCAGAACACTGGTTCCATTTACACGATGCTTAGAAACAAAAATTACCTATTGAATAAGTATATGAAAACATACTGCAAATCGTCGGCTCACTGCACGTACCAGGTACCTCGAATCTGTTTACTTTTTGACAAACACATGATTTCGATTGTCTTTTCGATTACTATTTATAATTGAAAACAAAAGGACAGAACGGCTTTTTGTCTTTGTAAAAAATAAAATATAAATAATAATTTTGTTTGATGTGCGTCGATTCACCTTGATTAAGTTGATAATGCTTCGAAAACGTCGCATTGACTTCAAAAATGACAGTATGTGCGCAAAACAAACTTCCGAAAATGTGCGCGGAGGAATACGAGATAATTGGTCAAAATAGTGCCGAAAAAGTACTGTTTAGCGTAGATTTAACATTAATCCATTTGTATTTTGAATAAAATATTATTCACAGTGTGCCGATTTTATAATGGTCACTTTTATATCTCATATAAGACGCGCATTGGAACATACATTTTTTTAGCTCACCTGAGAGGAAGTCTCCGGTGGAGCTATAGTCATCACTCCTCGTCTGTCCGTCCGTCCGTCAACAATCATCTTCTTCTCCAGTATCATAAGGCCAAATGAGTTCATATTTGGTGTGGATGTTCCCTGCTTGACTCGGACTCAGATTTGTTAAAATAAGGTCACTGAGTCAAATAGTTGCGAAGCTAGGGCCATAACTCTTTCCCGCCATAGTAATTCTTAAAACAACTTCTTTTCAAGAACCATCAGGCCTATTAGCTTATATTTGGTATGGACGGTCCTTGAGTGACTGGGGGTCAGATTTGTTCAAATAGGGGTAGAATCGGGGACATAACTCTATTCTCCCTAGTAATTATTAGAATGACTTCTTCTCCAGAATCATCAGGCCGATTTAGCTAATATTTTGTATGTTGGCTCCTTGTGTGACTGGGGTTCAGATTTGTTCAAATGGGGTCAGTGTGTCAAATAGGGGCCGTGTCAGGAACATAACTTAAAAAAAAAATGTTTTTTAAATCCTTGCTCAATTCAAAAAACAAATCACAATTCAAAATGAACCAATACAAAAATATTTTTTTCATTTTAACCCCTGATTTTTTTTAGACACAAAACACCCCAGTCCACACTTTCCCTCCTCACCCCTCTACACCCCTGTCCCCACTACCACCCCCCCCCCCAATCTGCACCCTCTGCAGTCAAGAAAAAATTAATTAGAAAAACTGACACCTTGTAACATCCATAAAGTATGGTATTAGCCCCAGACAGAAAGAGTTAATAACAGTCATCAATTCAGATGTTATCTAGCTGGCTGACAGGTAGGTGTAAACAGTCATGCTCTGTGTGTATCATTAACATATCAAAACAAAATGCTGTATGTCTGACATTTGCAGAATGAGGTCCCCAGAGGGTGAATTTAGTGATGCTACTCTGCACAGTAGGCTAGCATCACCAAATATACTTTCCAGGGACCTCATTCTGCTTAGGCCTCATCTTCAGGGAAGTATACAGGTCTTAAATTGACATTTCTACTTACTTTTTCCCTTCTGTTCAGTTTCTATATTCCCTAATTTGCTGTCAGAAGATAAAATTGATAATTGAAGTGCCCAATGGGTGCACATCACCAATTAACTGGACAACTTCAATCTGTTCCTATGTCTCGCATGGCAGTTGAGGCCTAAGCATAATGAGGTCCACAGAGGGTGAATTTGGTGATGCTAGCCCACCTTACAGGATTGCAGCACTAAATTCACCCTTTAGTGACCTGATTCTGCAAAAGTCAGACACTATATTCAGGCTTGGCTGTTCCACTATTATATTCTTAACCACCACCTATCCAGTTCTACTCATTATACCCTGATTTGCAAAGAAAACTTGGGGGGGGGGTGGGTATATTGGATTGAATTTGTCTGTCAGTGTGTCCTCCCGTCCATCCCTCTGTTGGGATGTTTCCATCCGTCCATCAATTTTGTTCTTCTCCACATACATATTAAAGACCGAAATGGTTTATATATTTTGACTCACATTCAGATTTGTTCAAATGAGTTCATCAGGTCATATAGGTGAGAAGCCAGGGCCATAACTCTTTCCCTCCATAGTAATTCTTCAGAAACCATCAGGCCTATTTAGCTTTTGGTATGGAGGGTCCTTTGGTGAGTGGGGTTCAGATTTGTACACGTGAGGTCATTTTTAGGTAACTTTTGAGGAAAATCAGTTTTCTTCAACTCTTAAAATCTACCGTTTGAAATTTCTAGATGAATAGATCTCATAGATGGGGATTCACATTTGTTCAAATAAGGGCAGAGATAAGAGATTTAACTCTCAACCACCCACCCTACCTGTATGTATGCTGTTTGATACTGGTATAATAATATATAGATTCCTATTGATTTCTAAGCTGCCTGGGTGGAGGCAATGAGGCTGTAGATTTGATTTTTCAACCAGTATCAGTCCACATTTTCCTACTTCGGGTTAAACTGTTCGACCGAAATCGCCACAAATGTTAACAGGTCTATTTTGCTGATATTTAGTATGAAGGGTTCTTTGGTGTCTGGTATTGAAATTTATTCAGATGTGGTCACCAGGTTAAATAGGGTGGGACCAGGGACATAACTGTATGTCTCTATAGTCATTCTTAAATTGTCTTCTCAAGAGAGGTTGGACTATTTAGCTTACATATAGTATGGATGATCCTTTAGTGACTGATATTCAGATTTGTTAACATCAGGTCAACCTGTTAAGAAATGATGGGGGCTATGGGGAGTTAACAATTTTGTGTTTAAAAAATCATTGAAATACCAAATGGGCTTCAAACATGTCTAAATGGTTTTATAAAAAGGTGCTTGTGAGATTGGAAATTTCCAAAAATTGAGAAAGTTTGAGATGTTGGTTGTGAAATTCCAACCCAAGACTTGGGAGTCTGGAGCCCGGTCGGGAGGGGACTTGTTGAGCTGGAGGAGGGGGGTGATCAGTAGTGAACAGTGGGCAATTTCATGGTGGATATTCACCTTGAAATTACCCACTGTACACTACTGAAGCCTCTCTAGCCACATATCGTGTTTAGATCTACTTTTTTCAAAGTGCTTATGAAAAGTTCTGACTATTGTGGTCTCCAGAGTCTCAGTCTCATCAGTCTTTGCAGTCTGGTGAGTGACCCCACAGTCTTTGACTGTCTTGTTAATTAAAGCGCGTGTAAAGTAAAAGTAGTGCACGGAGTTGATCCAGGATTGTCCCATTGTCGTAAATGTGTAGGGGTCATAGGATTTTTTCCGGGGGAATCCCCAATGATCGCTGTTCTGGGGTTAACAATGACAGATGCGTGTTGCTTTCATACAACGACGATACAATGTAAAACGTCTCAATCAGTACCGATTTCACCGATTGTCTTACCGACTGCGGCGTTCACTCTTTCATGCAACAGAAATCGAACGTTAAACGTCTCAATCGGTACCGATTTCACCGATTGTCTTGCCGACTGGCGTTCCCGTCTTATGCATTGATCGGTAGAATCGGTACCGATTTTTCGGTTCATGATGCTCTAAACGTAATTACGCTATCCGACTTACCGATTGTTTCCGATTCAAAAGGCTTGATTACAATCGGTACCGATTAGTTTTGAGATGACCCCTTAGCTTACATATAGTATGGAGGATCCTTTAGTGATTGATTTAGATTTGTTAACATGAGGTCAACCTGTTAAGAAATGACAGGGCTATGGGGAGTTAACACTTTTGTGTCTAATAAATCATTGAAATACCAAATTCATTAAAACATCTACCTTGGAACTACCTGACTGATTAATCTGACATACATGTGTGGTGTTTTGGGTCCATGGATAATTGGGGTCCAAACGTGTCTAAATGGTTTTTATAAAAAGGCACTTGTGAGATTGGAAATTTCCAACAATTGAGAAAGTTTGAGTTGTCGGTTGTGAAATTCCAACCTAAGACTTGGGAGTCTGGAGCCCGGTCGGGAGGGGACTTGTTGAGCTGGAGGAGGGGTGTGATCAGTATTGTACAGTGGGTAATTTCAAGGTGGATATTCACCTTGAAATTACCCAATGTGCTCTACTGAAGCCTCTCTAGCCACGTATCCTGTTTAGATCTACTTCTTTTAAAGTGATTATGAAAAGTTCTGACTGGTCTCCAGAGTCCCAGTCTTTGCAGTCTGGTGAGCGACCCCTCAGTCATCGACTCTTGTTCTAAAAAAATATTCACTCTTTAAAAAAAAAATGAAGTTAAAAAAAATTTGAAAAACTAACTCTGCCGTGGCTACCCCGAGTCACCACACCAAATTTGTTTAAATCGGTCCAAAATCCAATTCATCAATTCCATCCCATGCAGTTGGACTACTTGGTTATTGATAAGGCTTTTATTTTCTGATGTCTCTTATGCCATTGAATGTGCAGATAATCTGATAAAGAAAGCTATGGTATCTAATTTAAAATAAAGATTCAACAATACACATCACATGATATTAACAGTAGACTCGAACATCTTTGCTGCCTTGCACAGCTGAAGATATCACTCTACAGATCGTGACATCATGGTCTGATGTCATTATAAATGTTGTTGCTTTAATAGAGATGCCAGCTTTCAACAAACAATTCCTGTGATTTGTTGACAGCTCTGCTATATAATTGATATTAATGGGTCAGTAGTGAGGTGTCTTTATCTTGATTGGTGTTGTTGGTAGAATTTGATACATTATCATTGTAAACTTAAATTGGACTCTCTTAATCCAAGTATTCCATGTCCAGGTCACCTTTCACATTTAACCCGAGGCTGTTGTGGTGCAGCATTACAGATTATGTACCAGTGCATTCTCTTATATAAATGCGAGTGACCGATAAATTCCAATAATTTGTGTTATGTACATTTGTCTATAATAGTACATAACAGTATACTCTATAATTCAACACAAAAACTCTCATTTATGATTCCGATCATAGTAATTTACTATTGCCAAGGGATGGGTTAACATCTGCCGATCATGATCGACCTCTCGTTATTAATTGAGATTAGAATAACAGATGTTATTGGACAGGCATGTGTAAACAACTACGGTACACTAGCACTGCTGTCTGTTATCAAATTAAAACAAAATTCTGTTACCAAGCCTGAATTTAGTGTGTCTTGATATTTGCAGAATGAGGTCCCCAGAGGGTGAATTTAGTGATGCTACCCCATACAACAGGCTAGCATCACCAAATATACCCTTCAGGGACCTCATTCTGCTTAGGCCTCATCTTCTGGGAAGTATCAAATTGACATTTTTGAGTTACCTTTTCCCTTCTGTTCAGTTTCTATATCCCCTAATTTGGAGGATAAAATGCATAATCGAGGTGCTCAATGGGGTAAATCACGAACTTCAATCTGTTCCTAGGTTTCCTAATCAGAATGCGGTCCCCAGATGGTTAAATCGGTCATACTATTACTAGCCCACCTTGCGGCAGAGAATCATAAAATTCACCTTTTGGGGACCTCATTGTGCAAATGTCGGACACAATGAATTCAGGCTTGGCTGTTCCAATATTATTTTCTTAACCACCATTTATCCAGGTGAAATCATACCCTGATTTTTCAATGAAAAATTGTGGGGTTTATTGGATTGAATTTGTTGTTTGTCTGTATGGGGGGTCCTTGGGTTCAGATTTGTTCAAATAGGGTTATTTTTTTGAAGGAAATCAATTCACTTAAACTCTTATATCTACCGTTTGAAATTACTAGATGAATGGATCTCATAGATGGGGATTCACTTTTTAGCTCACCTGAGACGAAGTCTCCGGTGGAGCTATAGTCATCACTCCTCGTCCGTCCGTCCATCTGCCAACAATTCTTTAAACATCTTCTCCTCTGACTCCATTGGACGGAATGGGTTCATATTTGGTGTGGATGTTCCCTAGGTGACTCCCATTCAGATTTGTTCAAATGAGGTCACTTGGTCAAATAGTTGCGAAGCCAGGGCCATAACTCTTTCCCTGCATAGTATTTAGCTCACCTGAGACGAAGTCTCCGGTGGAGCTATAGTCATCACTCCTCGTCCGTCTGTCCGTGTTTACTAATGTCATGACTACTTATGTGGCAAAGATTGTGTAAAATGGATATTTATGTGCATAACTTCCGTTGGTGGCTTGCCACGTAACAGCTTTCAGATGGACGTTCAAAAATGATCTATTTTAGTCCAGTGCATTTATGGTTTCACCTCAAAATAATTGCAACACAAAAAGTTTCTCAGTGGAATTAGGGGTGGGAAGATACGCTAGTGCCACGATACGATGCGTATCTCGATACACCGTTCGCGATACGAGTGCGTATCTAGATACATATATACATACTACATAGATACACTCCAGACATTGTTTCAGAATTTAATCAAATCAAACATGACAACTCAAACACAAGCTTATTAGGGCAAATAGCATTACTGTGCCTACTTGCAACTGAACAACTTTCAAACAAGTCAATAGTTATTATGAGTCTGATCTACTCTAAACAGTAAATACAAGATCGACTATTTATTGGTAAGTTAATGGTAACGCAGGTTCTTTCTCAAAAAAATTAAAGTGTCAACATTTTCTGAGTTCAGCATTGAGCGCTGAGCATTTATAATATCGCCAGCAGTCGAAAACACTCTTTATCCCATTTACTAGGGTAGCTAACAAACCGAAGTGCTGCCAAACTTTAGACTTGTATTTGTCTGCGGGTTTGGGTTTTATAATGAATTTTTCCTGCGATTGCTGAGGAATCTCACTGCTGGCTCCGTGGACGCCATTACATTTACAAAGCTTATTTAAAAAAAACGGATGTTGAAACTCAAGAGTTCAAGGACGATGACCACAAAATCGGGTAATCAAGACTTGCACAAAGAAAGTCCGTAAGTGATATGCTTGAAATCACTTGTTAATAAATCACAAAACGCGGAGCTGCCAATGTAAGAGGAGTAACTCTAAATACAATGTACTAGATTCAGACCACTGGACTCGTAACTATACGAATTGAGTTCGAGTGACACGCGATTACGCGGTCAAAATGAAGGGTACCGCGGAAAGTACCGGTATATTTAGAAGGCAGTTGTGCGTCAGCTGCGAGCGCACGTGACATGTGCTTCCGAAAACGAAACGGGAAGTTGTATATCAATTGTGCCATGTGGTGTAAATATGCACCGGCTCTAATCAAACACGCGATGCACGTGCAGCACGGACACATTATAGTACGTTTCATCACTTTTGCGCGAAGCTATATATGCACATGCGAAGTCTTGTTTTAACTTTGTTTTAGGACTGAAACTCTCGATATATCTTAATAGCTGATCAAGTGACTGCTTTTCGAAGTTTTCGTACAGTAAACATTTATTATGAATTGTACGTGTATCGCAATACGACGATATTTAAGGATTTGTATCGGTGCATGCATCGTATGTTACCGTATCGCGATACACCGGTGCATCGGTGTATCTTCCCACCCCTAGTGGGAATAAGTACTTTAACCCATCACAAATAATATACTAAAAATCAACAAGAATCCAGAAATGCGAAATTGATGAATTTTGTGAAATAAATTTGTAAAAAATTTGGTAAAATACTCATTTTATAGCTTTTTAAGGATGTTTAAAAAAAAACTTCCTTTCACATGTCCTTCCATTTATATATCCATTTTGTAGAGTGCACAACCCTGATTACAGAACAGAAAACCTTTCCTAGATACGTTCAGTATTTTTTGAGTTATGTGCCTCCAAAATTTGGAGTTTGTCTAATTTCGGAGGCTCAATTTCTCAAAATTAGTTAACCCTTTTCCCAACACCACATGTAGTTAAACCACGTCATATAGCCAACGTCACCAGGTATGAAGGTAATTACGTTAGCCAACAGGAATTTGACGTTATAATATCATTGGGCGTTTCCCCATACTGGCCACAGGTATATGTGCCATGTGTATCATCCGATATGCAACAACAAACATGCTTTCACTTAAGTGTCATCTGTGAATAAGATAATGGGAACATAAACCAATAGACGAACTAAATATTGTGCATATAAACAACCGTCTATCTTCATTTTATCACACATGTTAGTCAAAAAATTTATGCAAATTTACGGTATGTCCTTCAAGTTTGTTTATCCGCGGATTCGTGTCCTGATTGAAAAAAAAATTCATGATTTTTGAAAACCAAAAAGCGTATTATAAATAAAATAATTAAACCAAATGTCTTTATATTTGATGTGCATTAATCATATAAACCATGATTTGACAAAAGTCGTAAAAAGACTTCCGATAAAAGCGCAAATTATTAGCAATTACGTCACGTTGCTTTGTGAAAGTTTGTAAATTTTCGTGCAAAAACCACATGTTCAAAGGTCACTTTTTGTTGATTCTAAGAATGTTTTCATTGACAACCAATGACATCAATGATTAGAAGTTTGAACTGATTTCATTGGCTCAAGTTTAGGGGTGGAGTTTCCCCATTGATGCTAATTAGATGACAGAAAACGAGCGCGAATTGTTCGAAATTAGCAGTGGGCTAACTTGAGACGTCGCCAGCAGGTGCTCGAATGTGTCGCTTGGGATATTCTTTGTTTTATCGACATTGCGTTGATATAAGTACCTTATTACTTTATACTCGGTAATTATATATGCATACACGCAAAGAAGTTTCCCAAGATGAATTTGAGATATCTGCATGTCAACTGTAAACTCGCCTTTATTTAGAAGCACCCGCATTGGGCTGACTTGATGTCAAACCAGGAGATATTGACTTTTTTTTATTGATTCTTTCTCGATCGATCAGGGTCGATGGTCTTTTGCGCGGTATATTTGAAATCTTGAACAGATGGTCATATAAAAGTAATATCTCATCAATTTATTATACTAAATTTGTAGATAATATATTTAAAAAAGTTTTAATTATGTGTTCAGAATCCCGCCGATAGCACAACAACGGCCGCGTCCGTAGTTACATTACAACCGGAAATAATATTCCGATGCTCCTGACATAACCTGATTTCGCAGAGTAAATTTGTGCAATAAAAGCAGAAAGATCCACTTTGAGTCATCTATTTGGAATTGCAATGTTCGAGTTCTCAAATTAAACAATTGTGACACTAAATGAATATGTTTCCCAACATTTGGTTTGTGGAGAAGTTCACCTACATTAAATATTGATCAAATTTCGTCTTCGTCGAAAATTCGCATACCAGTGAACCACGTGTTTCTGTTTCGTTTGTTTTCATTTTGTCAGCCAATACGAGACTGAGAACATACTCTATGTCAACATTTTTTAATATTTAGGAAGGCAAGGTGGAAATACGTGCCGGCATTATGATGTTAGTCCATTAAAAAAAATATTATAAAAATCTTTTTTCACGGTGAAGTGACAATCATAATGGAACTCGACAGGAAAAACATCCCAATGGCCAGTTCCGCAACTGTCACGCTGATATTTTGCTTAGCTGTGGCCGATTTAATTACGGCTGGGGAAAATGTTCATATTGCACTATTTGGAAATATAAAATCACCACTTAAGAAATAATACATAATCCAATATAAATATCAATTTCAAGTTGTCATATTTTACATAGATTACCCTCGCGGCCACGCATAACGCAATCAACAAGGAAGCGTCTCTGACAACAACTTTCGTTTTCGTCGAAACCACGTGTTTCTATTTCGTTTGTTTTCATTTTGTCAGCCAAAACAGTATTCTAAGTAAACATTTTGCAAATCTAAAGCCTAGCAAAGGAAGAAAGGATTTAATATGTGCCCTTCATGATCTTAACCACCAGCAGAACAAAACACAATCAATGTAAATCGTCATTATTACTCTTTATTCGAGTCTCAAATCCGAGTGTTGAAAACGCAAAAATTAAAGACGTCAAGACGATACGGACGCTACAACAAAAGACGATACGGACGCTACAACAAAAGACGATACGTTGGAATAAGGGTTAAAATCAATTTTGTATGGTCTTGTATTTTAAAAAATAAAGGAAAATGAAGGGATTCCTTGTTCTTTTTGTCATTTCCTCTCTGGGTTGTACACAAAATATGATTTCTTTATGCATCTATGGTTGAGAGAACAAAAATATTCTTAAACAAAATGTGAGTTCCACCATTGTATGGACAGCCAAATTTGCCTGTGGTCCAGAACCGGCGTGATGAAATAGCATATTTGATGTCATACAAATCAATAATTATATATCCATATTCCCCGTCTTTCTCATAATCACTTAAGTATACATCGTTAAACACATTGTAAAGGAATTTACCAAATCATGGTGTAGAAAATCAAATTATGGCCCTATGAATGTTTAGAATTGACTCATCTAAAAATGCCATTTTGGGGCGTTTTTTGTTCATTTTTAAAGGTTTTTGTGTATAAATTTGAAAAAAAAATGTATGTTTAATGTGCAAAATCATTTGAACTTTCCTCCTGAAACACATTAGTGTTGAAATAAATGCCTTATGTTGGATATGTCAATGAATGTCACTGAATTTCACTAATTTTTCTGGAAACTGATGCCACATTTGAATATCTGAAAAATGAGGTAGGGGAAACCATATTGACAAAATCTAGAAAATATGGACCTTGATGCATAAAACTTTAACATCACCAGCTCCTACAAACCTTCTTCTTTCATACAGAGTAAACTGCTTCTTGTTTTGATGTTCATATTTAGAGCTACGATCCGTTTTGTTGTAACTCAATGGCGAAATGGCGAATCATTATTTCGGGCTGATTCTATATAACACGCTGATAAAGTTCTAAGTAAACATCTAATAATTAAAGTACTAAACTATTTACCATGCAAGAATAATCTGCACAAACTGGAATAAAACAACCCTTTGTCTCCAATGACTAGAATATGGTGACAAGATTTGTGATTTCACCTACCCCATTATCAACATTCAAATTTGGAGTCAGTTTCTTGAAAAATATGTGAAATCCAGTGACTGTTGATTGGCATAACCAATGTAATCATATTTTTTCCAACACTAAGTGTTTTAGGAGGAACGATCAAATGATTTTACACATTAAACACTAATTGTATTCATTGTTGTTTACTATTTGTGCACAAAAAAAACTTTAAAATGGACAAAAACAGTCCAAAATGGCATTTTTGGAAAAGAGTCAATACAAAGGATTCACAGGGCCATAAGTTAATTATGGCACATATGTGTTTAGCAATTCCAGCACAGTGTATTTAACCTAGTATACGTAAGAGGTTATGAGAAATACGGGGCATATGGATATTGTTGTATGACCTCAAATTTGGTATTTCATCACACCAGTTCTGTGTCACAAGGCAAATTGTCCATACAATGGAACACACGTTTTGTTTAAGAATATTTTTGTCCTCTCGATCATAGATGCATAAAGAAATCATTTTTTATGCACAATATAGTAAGGCAACTAATACAACAGTAAGATATCCCTTCATTGTTCTCTAGTTTTTAAAATACTAGACCCTAAAATAAGGATTTTAGCTAAGAAACATTGTCTTGCAATTAGTTTGAGGTTTGGCACTTTATTCTCATAAATGCACTGAACTAATAGGCACGAAGATCCTTATGAACATGGGGGGGGGGGGGGGGAGATGTTATGAGTTATGTATTCAAGCGAACATCTCAAGCAATAATAATGAGTGCTCTGTCTCTCAAGATCGACAACGACGTTGTACACATCGACCCACAACTCTTGTTTCAGAGGTGATGTAACCTGCTGTGTCAGACTTTTAGGTAGAAAAGGATTTCATTTACATACACTATCACCAGGTGCAGTGTTGGAAGGGGCTTAATTTGGAACCAACTGATTGGGGATGGCAGTTTAAGGATGGGCGGCTTAATCCTATCAAATGTGAGGAACCACCAGCTCCAAAAGAACTACTGAACATCATTCGTTGTAAATGTAAAACGGACTGAGAAATCAATAGGTGCACATGCCGAAAACATGGAATTATGTGTTCTATGTCTTGTGGGGAATGCCAAGGTGTTGACTGTTCGAACACACAGCCTTTCGACAACAGTGAAATGGAGGCCTAGACTGAAAATCAGAACTTATTATTTTTTCAAAATTCTATATTTTTTAATGAATTTCTATATTTGTTCTCTTTTTTCACTATATTGCCACAAGATATGGACAACTTAGTGTCATTGATAACACAACCTGGCCCAAAATTGATGGAAAATCCCATATATAACTGACAACAGTCCAAGTCCAACTATGGTAATTTTCTAATGCATAAACATGTAATGTGAAATTCCATTTTTCTCTGATTTCTTGTCATTTTCACATCTTTTCACCCTAAAATATTTTGATTATTTGCTTTTAACAACATAAAAAAAACCCACAATTGTGGATATAACCATATAACAATAATTCCAAGCCCTGTTATGACAATTTTACAACTGCATCAATAGTTATTGTAGACTTCCAGTTTTCACTGAATTTTGGCAAAAGTTTTATCATTGTGAAAATATAACAATTTTATGTTTACATCAAGAGTTATTAACAAAAAATGTTAATCTCCATTTTTCACCAATTTTTCACCAATTTTTCGCCACTTTTTGCCTCTAAAAGACCATTTCGCATGTTCAGATTTTTGTTGATTTTTAGCTGAGTATACTCTATGATGTTCCCAACTAAAATAAAACAAAATCTTTTGTGTTGCAATTATTTTGAGGTTCAGCCCTATTTTCTCATAAATGCACTGGACTATTTGGCCTATCAGCTTATTATGCCCCCGATCTCCGATGGAGATTTTGGGGTATATAGTGGAGCCTCCGTCCGTCCGTACGAACGTTTCAACTCATAACTTTGGTTTCGCTAATTCAATTCAGTTGATCTTTGGTATGTCAATAGACCAGCCGGGGGACAAGATTTCCCCATAGCCGTGGTTTCGTCCGCCCCATTTTTTCCAGAGTTACGCTCCTTTTTGGACTTAGAAAATTCAGGTTTTCTGCTACTTTTTTTGGTTTCCAGATGATAACTTGATTTTGGATTGTTTATTTGCAAAACCCGTTTTTTCGTGTATTACCAATATCGCAATACAGGTCATGGTAAAATTTGGGTTCAATCGGATAATTTTTGTGAGAGTTATTGACCCTTTTTCGACTTAAAAAAAATTCAGTTTTTTTTTTTAGAAAATTCGGTTTTCCTTCTATTTTTGTGGCACCAGACCAAATTTGAAGCTAATATAGAACAACATTCGTACTAAATACTCATGAATAACATAACTTTACAAAGTGCCATTTAATAAGTATTTGCACAAAAATAAGAAAAATCCTTTGATAGTATAGTCGGGGGCGTTACCTCCGCCCAGCGGTGCACTTGTTTAATTTTGTAGTCACTCAAAATTTGGAAACAAAAAGTCCACAGATTTAGACATCCATGACCTGTCAATAGGAACTGACGGACATTTATGTTGCTAGCCACCCAATCACGGACCTGTCAGTTTCTCCTATTCCACTGTCCCAGTTGCTGTGTGCAAGTTTTTGAGTTTTTATCAGCTTCTTCTGCTATAATTCCAACATGTTATGAATCCATAATCTGGAGTTTTATCACTATCTACTACTTGATAGCCACATAAAATTTTATGGTTACTTGAGAAGCCACATAAAAACTAAAGCCACATATCATTTCTAGCCACATAGGTCGGAGCCACATATCTACCCATTTGTTTGTTCGTCCGTCCGTCAACTTTTTTTTTAAACATCTTCTCCTCTGAAACTCATACCGAATTGGTTCATATTTGGTGTGGATGTTCCCTAGGTGACATTCATTCAGATGAGGTCACTGGGTCAAATATTTGCGAAACCAGGGCCATAACTCAATTCCTCCATAGTAATTCTTACAACAACTTCTTGTCCATAACCATTGTGCCGATTTAGCTAATATTTGGTATGGAGGGTCCTTGGGTGACTGGTGTTCAGATTTGTTCAAATGAGGTCACCCGGTCAATTAGTTGAGAAACCAGGGCCATAACTCATAGTAATTCTTACAATGACTTCTTCTAAAAAAATATTGGGCCGATTTAGCTTATATTTGGTACTGAGGGACCTTGGGTGACTGGGAATCAGATTTGTTCAAATTGGGTCACTGGGTCAAATAGGGACATATAAACTCTAAAAACAAAAAAAATTCATTTTTGCATTTTGATCATATTTGGTGTGAATGTTCCCTAGGTGACTGTCATTCAGATTTGTTCAAATGAGGTCACTGTGTCAAATAGTTGCGAAACCAGGGCCATAACTATATTCCTCCTTGGTAATTCTTATAACGACTTCTTGTCTAGAACCATTATGCCGATTTAGTTTATATTTGGTATGGGGGGTCATTGAATGACTGGGGTTCAGATTTGTTCAAATGGGGTCACTGGGTCAAATAGGGGTGGAGCCAGGGCCATAATTCCAAAAAAAATAATAACAAATTCAGGAACTCCTTGACCAATTTAACATACAAAAAAAAAATATCACCCTCCCCCCACATGACCCAGAACCCCACCCTGCCCCCCCCAACCAACAGCATTCCACCCTATCTCATCTCCTAACTCTCAGGATCTCTCCCACCAGCAGATTAGGTCAATTGTATTAGCTACAGACAGAGAGAGTTAATATAAATACACAGTCATCAATTGAGATGTTTATTAGGCTGACAGGTGTGAACTAATGCTTAGCTAGCACTCATGCCAGTGTTTGTTATTAAAATAAAATAAAAACAAATTATTGTTCTCTAACCTGAATTTAGTGTGTCTGGCATTTGCAGAATGAGGTCCCCAGAGGGTGAATTTAGTTATGCTACCCTTCACATCAGTCTAGCATCACCATATACACTAGCCAGGGTCCTCATTCTGCTTATGCCTCATCTTCTGGGAAGTATATAGACACTTAAATTGACATTTTTACTTACTTTTTCCCTTCTGTTTAGTTTCTATATCCCCTAATTTGTGAATATAAAATGCATAATTGAGGTGCCCAATGGGTGCACATCACCAACTTTAACTGGAGAACTTCAATCTAATGCTATGTCTCCCATAGCAGTTGAGGCCTACACAGAATGAGGTCCCCAGAGGGTGAATTTGGTGATGCTAGCCCGCATTGCAGGATTGTGTCATTAAATTCACACTTTGGGGACCTCATTCTGCAAATGTCAGACACTATGTTCAGGCTTGGCTTTTCGAATATTATGTTCTTAACCACCAGTATCCAGTTGAACTCATTATTCCCTGATTTTGCACAGAAAACTTGGGGGGGGGGTATATTGGATTGAATTTGTCAGTCTCTGTCAGACTGTTTTCCCCATCCGTCCATCAATTGTTTTCTTCTCCAGATACATATTAAAGACCAAATGGGTTTATATATTTAGGTGTGGATGTAAATCCTTGTTTTGATCACAGCTGTAGGAGTAACACAATACATTGGTATTGCTGGGCAAAATGTTTGTGCCATCATTAATTATCTCCATGTCAACAGGTCTCCCAGACATTCTGGTAGCTGATAGTGGCTTTATGAATGGAATTTTATCCCATGTTTATATCAGATACAAATTACCTGTTTTGACAGATAGTTTATTTTTGTCCCCCGAAAAAAATTCGGAGGACTATTAAAATAGCCGGTGTCCGGAAATGGTTTCCGGATGATAACTTTAGTTTCGGTTATTAGATCAAAAGCAAATTTCATAGATGTGTTTATCAGGCCAAAATAAAGGTCATTTTCGAATATGGGTTTGCTCTGTCCATTTTTGCGAGAGTTATGGCCCTTTTTTGACTTGGAAAACCCCTGAAAGTTGGTATCCGGATGATAACTTTAGTAGAGTTAATCGGATTCAAACCAAATTTGGTATATTACTTTCTCCCAGCAAAACACAGGTCAAGTTCGAACTTGGGTTCTGCCCGACCATTTTTGGCAGAGTTATGCCCCTTTGTCGACATAGAAAATTAAGTTTTTCTTCTGTTTTTTGGTTTCGGGATGATAACTTGATTTTGGATTGTTTATATGCAAAACCCGTTTTTTTGTGGATTACTTATATCAAAATACAGCTCAAGTTCGAATTTCGGTTTAATCCGATAATTTTTGCGAGAGTTATGGCCCCTTTTTTTGTCCACCGACCCGACATATAAAACCCCAAAGTTGGTGTCCGGATGATAACTTTAGTAGAGTTAATCGGATTTAAACCAAATTTGGTATGTGTCTTTCTCCCAGCAAAACACAAGTCAAGTTCGAATTCGGGTTCCGCCTGCCAATTTTCACCAGAGTTATGTCCCTTTTTATGTTTACCCATACCATAGTATGGTAAACATAGTGTCGTTGCCCGGATTGACCACTCGTCGTTGGTCCGTCTGTCCGTCTGTCCGTAGACACTTTACGAGTAATGCGATAACTCAAACATTTTTTATCCGATCGAAACCAAATTTTGTATATGGGTTTCTCAGCCCAAAATACAGATCGAGTTCGAATTTGGGTTTGATCCGAGATTTTGTTACAGAGTTATGGCCCTTTTTCAACTTAGAATTCACGCATTCTGCCATAACTCAAACATTTTTTATCTGATTGGAACCAAATTTGGTATGTGAGTTTCACAGCCCAAAATACAGATCGAGTTCGAATATGGGTTTGATCCGATTTATTTTAAAGGAGTTATGACCCTTTTTCGAAGAAAAAAATTGGAGAAAAAAAAATAGATTTCTTAAAAAAAAAATTACTTTTAACTTTTATAATAATAATACAAAAAATGTCATTGACATTGATTGGTTGATCGGTTTAGAAAATAATTAACCCTGCTCACAAATGCTATCTGATGCATCAAAGTCAAACAATTTTCTTCTGATCTGCCTCATATTTCTTACCTAGGTCTTTCTTAGCACGTTCTTCATCTGTATGGATTTTGGTATTGTTTAGTTAACCCTTTCCACTCTTGTTTTTAAATAGAATTCATCCAAGCCAGGATGACTCAAACATTTTTCATCTGATCCACACCAATTTTGGTATATGAATTTCTGACCCCTAAATACAGATCAAGTGCGAATATGGGTTTGATCCGGTATATATTAACAGAGTTATGGCCCTTTATAATTCATACAATTTTTCCATGCACTATTAAATTTGAATAGAACAAGACACACCTGTGTTATTGGAAGGAGATAATTTATTGCTTTGGACACAGTGACCTGATAGTTCCATTGGTGACTGCAGACTTAATATAAACATCTGTCAAACTTTGATTGATGTCAGACTCTTTATTCCAGTTCTGTTCTCTGTTGAAACCATGCAGTTCATGGCATTATTGTTTACAGAGACACTGTTGTTATAACTTAGAAAATAATTAATACAGCATTCCTTAGTTCCATCATATGATGTCATTGAAAATGATTAACCCTCTGCACACATCATATGGTCTTCTGATGTTTTTTATTTGATCATTCTCCTATTCTATGTACATGTTGATGGTGATCCACTTTTAATTTGCATGAATTTGGGATTAAAATTAACCCATTCGATTGACTCATATTATCTGATAAACATATATTAAATTATCACTTTAACTTTGAGCCAGGTTCAGTCAGTGTTTCAAGAAATGACCAATTGAAATTCATCATTAGAGGATATGTCTTATTTTGAAATTCCCGCAATTGCATTTAGGCTACAGGATAATATTAACAGTGCTGGGATTCTTGAGACTGACTTATTGTATGGGTTTCTAAATCCAATGACATGCATTTTGTTGACTACTCTGTGTTTATCAGTTCATTAGTTTGGGTAAGATTAACCCCTTACTATCCAATTTGATAACTCAAATATTTCCATTGATTATGTTTATAGTTCTGGCACAGTTTATGATAACACACCTCTAACCTGCATAGTGAGGGTCATTTGGTTTATTTGCTTAAAAATATTAACATCCTTCACCAATCCTGTTGACACAATGTGATAGCTAAATATTTTTTGCATGATTACTCTATAAATAATCACATCTGTGATAATCATGACACATTCTTCACCTGTATAGATTTTGGTATCGATCGAATGGTTGTGATAATATTATAAACCTTAACTTTAATTATATTTAAACTGTTCACAAACATATTTTTCTAATGATCAACTTACAAGAAAATTAACATTTATATCCAATCATTAGCAATCATATTTTATATCCAGGTCTATACATCCCTCACTTCTATAGTTGATCAGGTATTGATTGTTTTTTAGTGGTGAAATATTAATAGGTTGCTATGAATTTTTAATATGCAGCTATTAAAATAGCAATGATAATAAAAAAAACCCACACAATATGTAATGTCTCATGTTCCAATGTAATAAATAGATAAATTGAGTTGCTATTAGAGCTGAAACGGTTGACCCATTCTTCTAACCGGTTAACCATCGGGGTTAACCGGATTTCAACCGGTTAACCGCTAAATTTCTAGCGGACTTCTCTCACACTAATTATGTCGACATTATGCCATGCTCCAGGGACAAACCTAGGTGTGAAGTAGTAGCTGAAATAAAGACCTTATTCACGGCATTTAACGATATTCAAAAACACGCATTCATTGTTCTTTTGCTGGCTCTCGTGATGGGGAATGAGCAAGTGAAATTTGTGAATGGCAGGAGATATCGCTTGTTTGCCGTGATCAGCATATGTTTGGGCATTTGTAAAACGAGTAAAATAGTATGGGTATTGGTAAAACGAGTAACAAAACTATATATTAAAGATCTGTAATATATCACTATCATCATTGGTATATCCTCCAATGCATTATATATACAGACAAGAAAGTAATAACTAGAGAACAAAAAGGAAGGTCATGCAGTTAGTCCAGACTCGCAGTCCTATTCCGTATTCGAGCTATTCGTCGGTATCACTATCATGATAGCGGACACTAGTGTTGGGAGGTTATATAATTTACGTTTCGGTTTCGGTTTTAGTATGCAATCACTTAACATATAGCAATTACTGCCAAATTGAGTGTTAATTAGTCCCACAGGCACAACCAGTTACAGAGTAGCATGGAGCATCAATTTCCTTGATAAAAGGGAAGATTATTGAAGAAGTGTTGGGTTGCTTCAACTACGATGTCTGTTTGGTCACTCAATTGAATTGATCATATTAAATCACAACAGGGAGGAAGAACGGGAAGAGTGAAGACATTGTGCAGCTGATCTCAATCTTCAAACTTTGTCGACTTACATAGTTTTTATAAACCCCACTGTAAAACAGTTTTATATATAGTATGTCGTGGTGTGGTTCCAATTTGAATCCATGTTGCTTTCGTGCAGTATGCCACACAACGCCACTTTTACGTTGTCACTTCCTTGTGTGCATTCAGGCTTGATACACAGTGACTGCACACGTGCTTTTGTCGGAAGAAAACTTCAAAGGGTCGGAATTGATTGAAGGTCGCCGACACTTCCAGACAGTTCGAGAATTGCTACTAAGTATCTGATACTACCGCGTATACCAATTAATGCTTGCATTGCACTCTACTATCGGTGACACAGGATTTAGTATTAGTTTTGCATCATCTATACTATATATTTTGAGGATTATTCACGTTCACATTCAACTGACAACGGGATGCGGTTACGTCCGGTTCATTTTTTTCTAACCGGTTACGTCGCTAACCGGATGCTAACCGGTTAACCGTCTAACCGTTTCAGCTCTAGTTGCTATGATGTTTATCTACCTAATTTCTTAATTATTTGATATTTAACAGCTATGGTGCTTCTCTCCGACTATGGATTGAGCTTAATTAGACTTATAACTCTATAAGACATACATGTATCTGTGTTGGAGTCACTAATAGGTTCAGGTTGAAATCAAAGCCACGTCTGTTAACATTGTGTTAATGTGAGCAAGGTGCCCAATAAGTGTGATTTCACTTGTGAATTAATAGTAAGGTGTGAATTGTTTAAAGTTTTGCACTCATGAAAAGGATGGGGTAAGGATATATGAAAATAGCTCATCGCTGTCGCCAAGGTATGGGTTAAACATCTGCCGATCGTGATCGGCCTCTCGTTTACTTAGAATTTTTGCCAATTTGAGGTTTCCGGATGATAACTTTAGTAAATGTGTACTGAATGAAATAGCACAAAGACAGATCAAATTCGATTTTGTGTTCCGCCATGCCAATTTTTATGCGCAAACAACGCTCCAAATGAAGCCACCGGTTCGGGGGACACTGTGGCCGAGCGACTTTTATTACTATTAATATTAACCATTTCATGACCAGAGTGTCTCACCAGCAATGAAGACCCTGTGCTTGTGCATTCTCTTATATATGCTCCCATGGGAAGCCTCCCATATAAAAGAGAATGCACTGGCTTTCAAGGTCATGGTAATTTTGTTGAGCCAATAGGCATTCAAATAAATCATGTATGTCATATTCTTGCAGGGATGTCACCACTGTGTTGGGGGGGGGGTAATTTTTGAGCTCACATCTTCTCTAGACTGAATGGGTTCATATTTGGTGTGGATGTTCCCTAGGTGACTTACATTCAGATTTGTTTAAATGAGGTCACTCCAGGGGGGGGGGGGGGGTCGGAAAAAAAATTCGGGCACGTATGGCATTTTTTCCCTTTCGATCATTTTTTGTACCCACCCACCGCCAATTTTTTTTCCGTTTTCGGCAGTTTTTTCCGACCATTTTTTGACACCCTTTTAACACTAAAACAGATTTGCGGGGGGAAATTCACTGTAAACAGCTGTATATGAATTCTGTGCATACTATTTATCATGGATGTTAACATGGACATGTAAATAGGAATGAGTCATTTTGAGGTCATTCGGCCAAAAAAACATGGCTGCCAGCGGCCATCTTGGGTTGCCCAACTGATTGCCAAAACACTAAAAAACAAGCATGAATTATTTTTTTTAGTTGCGGAAAAAATTGCTTGTTGGTGGCTTTGATCGGCATATGTGCCGGAAATTTTTTTTCACCCCCCCCCCCCCTGGTCACTCTATCAAATGGTTATGAAGGCAGGGCCATAACTCTTGCCCTCCATAGTTGTTCTTAAAAACTACTTCTTCTGCTGTACCATCAGGTTGAATGGGTTCATATTTTGTATGAACAGTCCTTGGGTGACCCGGAGTTCAGATTTTTTTTCAAATGGAGTCATTGGTTTTAAATTGGGTCACCTGGTCAACTAGGGGTCAAGCAAAGGACAGTTTTCCTCTTAATATGCTTCCTTCACACAGACCATCAGGTCTAGTTTACTGATATTTAGTATGAAGGGTTCTTTGGTGTCTGGGATTCAAATTTATTCAGATGGGGTCACCAGATTAAATAGAGTGGGACCAGGGACATAACTGTATGTCTCTATAGTAATACTTAAAAATTTTCTTCTCAAGAGAGGTTGGACTATTTAGCTTACATATAGTATGGAGGATCCTTTAGTGACTGAGATTCAGATTTGTTAACATGAGGTCAACCTGTTAAGAAATGACGGGGCTGTGGGGACTTCACTTAAAACATCTACCTTGGAACTACCTGACTGATTAATCTGACATATATATGGTGTTTTCGGGTTCATGGATAATTGGGCTTCAAACATGTCTAAATAGTTTATAAAAAGGTGCTTGTGAGATTGGAAATTTCGAACAATTGAGAAAGTTTGAGACGTCAGTTGTGAAATTCCAACCTAAGACTTGGGAATCTGGAGCCCGGTCAGGAGGGGATATGTTGAGCTGGAGGGGAGGGGGGGGGGGTGATCTGTAGTGTTCCATTGGTAATTTAAAGGTAGATATTCACTTTTTCCGTTTTCGGCAGTTTTTTCCGACCATTTTTTGACACTAAAACAGAGATTTGCTGTATATGAATTTATGTGGCATACTATTTATCATGGATGTTAACATGGACATGTAAATAGGAATGAGTCATTTTGAGGTCATTCGGCCAAAAAAAACATGGCTGCCAGCGGCCATCTTGGATTTCAAAATGTGCAACAAAATACAACACGATAACTGCCTGCAGTCAGTTTACAGTTAGAATTACATTATTTCTCTCATTCAAAGTCGTTTTGAATACCAACTCATTGCCAAAACACTAAAAAACAAGCAGGAATATTTTTTTTTAGTTTCGGAAAAAATTGCTTGTTGGTGGCTTTGACCACCCACCCACCCCGGCAATTTTTTTTTATCCCATGTTTATCTCAGATACAAATTACCTGTTTGACAGATAAAGTTTATTTTTGCTATTAATATTAACCATTTCATGACCAGAGTTGTTCTGGTGAGAGCAATGAAGACCCTGTGCTTGTGCATTCTCTTATATATGCGAGTCTCCCATGGGGAGCCTCCCATATAAAAGAGAATGCACTAGCTTTCAAGGTCATGGAAATGTTGTTAAGCCAATAGTCAGGCATTCAAATAAATCATGTATGTCATATTCTTGCAGGGATGTCCCCACAGTGTTGGGGGGGGGGGGGGGATTTACAGATTTGTTCAATGAAATGTAATCACCTGAGACGAAGCTATAGTCATCACTTCTCATCTGTCACCTGTTCATCTGTCTGTCCGCCCATCCATCTGTCAACAATTCTTTGAACATCTTCTCTAGATCATAAGACTGAATGGGTTCATATTTGGTGTGGATGTGCTCTAGGTGACTCACATTCAGATTTGTTCAAATGAGGTCACTCTGTCAAATGCCGTTATGGTTATGAAGCCAGGGCCATATCTCTTGCCCTCCATAGTAATTCTTAAAAACGACTTCTCATGTACTGGTCATCAGGTTGAATGGGTTCATATTTGGTATGAAGGGTCCTTGGGTGACCGCAGTTCAGATTTGTTCAAATGGGGTCATTTGTTTTAAATGGGGTCACCTGGTCAAATAGGGGCCAAGCGAAGGACAGTTTTCCTCTTAATATGCTTCCTTCACCAGGGATGTGCCAATCCCCAAAATAGTCCCGGGCGGGAGGGTCATCGGTTCGATTGGGCGACCATGGTTCGCCCAATCTGAAGAAATTTTTGATTATTAGCGCCCGCAAACGCGTTTTCCTTGCATTTCAGGTGTAAAATACACCACAAGGTCTCTGACAAATTATCATAACATAGGGACATTTCATATTTAAAATTTGGGCGAACATAATTTGAAAGTCAGTGTAACTCACCCAGTATAAGTATCCTCTGCATATTCATTATATAAATCCAATTATTTAACAAGTTAATCCGGTACAGTAAACTGAAACGGCGGCATTATATCAAAGGCTGTCTGGGAGAGAACTAACAACAGCGTCACACGAACACGTGCCAATCATCGCCTGAGTACTAATCGCGTCATGTCATATTTCCCACGTGATTTCCTTCTTTTTTCTATACACAGTGACGTATATTTACAATGTTTATACAACTTCTGTTACGTCACACTTTCATGGAATGGACTTTTAATCGCCTATTCTTTCCGTCTGCTCACAGTTTAACCGCGCCGTGGAAGGGGGCGGTCCTTCAATTACTATACGCATGACCGCGTCTAACGTTTCCTCCACCATGCGGTTTCTGAGACATGATTTGAGCTTTTTACTTTTCGAAGTTTGAGTGAAAAATTTCAATAACGACATCGTTTTGGCTTAGGATCATTGAAACTGAGCATTCCAAATTCAACCCGGGACTTTTAACTCCAGCGCGTGACTTCAGGTCAGCACGCGCGGAAAGTATTTGATTATGTCGGCTCTTTGTAATAAAATTCACCGGTCATCGCAGACCTTTTGACACCTCATTAATCAAGGCTCCCCACGTGCTTTATAGGAGGCATTAAAATGCCATAGACGGCAACATGTCGTCGCTATCAGACATGCAAGATGTCGTTTTCATCAAGAGAACTCGGCACAATTTACAATGCGAGTACAGTTGTGATCGTAAAAATGTGCCGGGCGCACCGGTTTTAAAATGTAGTCACTCCCGGGCGATCGTTATGAGTGGTGGGCGCCCCCGCCCGGCGTGAGCACATCCCTGCTTCACACGGACCATCAGGTCTATTTTACTGAAATTTAGTATGAAGGGTTCTTTGGTGCCTGGGATTCCAATTTATTCAGATGGGGTCACCAGATTAAATAGGGTGGGACCAGGGACATAACTGTATGTCTCTATAGTAATACTTAAAATGTCTTCTCAAGAGAGGTTGGACTATTTAGCTTACATATAGTATGGAGGATCCTTTAGTGACTGAGATTCAGATTTGTTAACATGAGGTCAACCTGTCAAAAAATACAAAATTGGAAATTTCCAACAATTGAGAAAGTTTGAGATGTCGGTTGTGAAATTCCAACCCAAGACTTTGGAGTCTGGAGCCCGGTCGGGAGGGGATATGTTGAGCTGGGGGGGATCTACTTCTTTTAAAGTGATTATGAAAAGTTCTGACCGTTATGGTCTCCAGAGTCCCAGTCTTATCAGTCTTTGCAGTCTGGTGAGCGACCCCCACAGTCTTTGACTGTCTTGTATTCAAATAGGGGCCGAGGTGAGAGTTTTATCTCTTCCCCCACTCTCCCTACCTGTATCTATGGTGTTTGGAACTGGTATAATAATATTGATTTATAGGCTGCCTGGTGGGGGGCAATGTTTGAAGCAATGGGTAGGGAGTGTAGAGGGGGTGGGGTTTTGAAAAACAGTTGAAAATTTCATGCCTGATACATTAGTTGTAGATTTGATTTTCACACCAGAATTGTTCTCATAGTTTGATTTGATTTTCCAACCAGTATGTTTTTAAACCTACAGTTCATATGCTCCTACTTCATGTTAAACTACTAGTATTGGACAAAATTAACCACAAATTTAACTTTATGGGGGATGTCAGGTTTGTAATTTTCAATAGTTTGAGAGCTTGAAGTACCATTAATGGTTGTTAAATTCAACCTAAGTGGGATGTGCAAAAGGATTTTTTTGAACTTAGTACTGTGGTATGGTTGTCTATACTATATATTTTGAGAACTCTGTGTATTCGAGAGATAGCCCAAACCCTCCGGACCTCAATGATATGATCGTGAATGAGTATTGATATACCCCACTAAACTTTGACAAACACCGGTAATGGTGTGTAGATCATTTACATATCTCTCCTATATATTTTGATACAATCTATCTAATTTACATATCTCTCTTATATATTTATGTCTGTGTGTGTGTTGTACTTCATACAAATCTACGATTCTCGACCGATCGGGACGAAACTTGGTACGTGTGTGTAGTTTGACCAGGCGGTGGTCGTTGTCGTATTGGCGAGCCCGTGCAGCGCATGCGCAGACGAGATCTCGGAAACGGGTGGAGCTATCGACTTGAAATTTGCTATGTGAATGTATCTTGCGCCGGGTACAAATTTTATCGGGTCGCCACGCCCGTGCAGCGCATGCGCAGACGAGATCTCGGAAACGGGTGGAGCTATCGACTTGAAATTTGCTATGTGAATGTATCTTGCGCCGGATACAAATTTTATCGGGTCGCCGAGCCCGTGCGACGCCAGCTTCGCGCATGCGCAGACCAGATCTCGGAAACGGGTGGAGCTACCGGGTACAATTTTTTCTTATTGAAACGCGTGGAGCTAAAATTAAAAAAAAAATGTCATGTTTCGGACAAGCTGCCGGTGGCGGGCTAACCTGCTAGTCTACTATATATTTTGAGACATACGTATATATATGTGTGTATATATGTATGTTCTTTATAGACTCGAAAACGGCTTGACCGATTGAGCCCAAACTTGCTGTTTAAGGGTAAAAAGCCACGGGAAGTGTCATCGGGCCATTCGCGAGCCCGTTTGACCACTCCTTACCCTTCAACTGCCACCGCAATGGGGATTGATGGGTTAATCGCATGATAATTAATGAGCGTTTGAATATGACGCGTCGCTATTAAAGAGCGTTTATCTACTTTAGTGAAAACATACGGCATTTGACCGTCTCGGAAACTGGGGATATCGAGACGAAAACTGCTGGGCTGATTGAACCCAAACTTGCTGTGTAAGGGTAAAAAGCCACAGGCAGTGCACTCGGACCATTCGCGAGCCCGTGCGACCACACCTCCACCCTTCAACTGCCATCGTAATAGGGATTGATGGGTTAATCGCGTGATAATTAATGAGCGTTTGTATATGAGGCGTCGCTATTAAGACCGTTTATCTACTTTAGTGAAAATATACGGCAGGTCAAAACTGGGGGTTTGTCTGCCCGAGGTGACCTTGAAACGGGTACCCACAAATGACCTTGGGCGAAATTTGATATGTACGGTCAACTCGGAACGGGAAATATTTTTGTCCGGTTATTTTATCCACCCAACATGACCTTGACACAGGTACCCGCAAATGACATTGGGCGATATTTCGGGCAGCGACGTACGGGGTTACCTTGAAAAACAAAAATTAATGGATCGTCCAAAGCTATGGGACCAATCGCGCCAGTGGCGGGCTAGTCTACTATATATTTTGAGACATATGTATATATAAGTGTATATATGTATGTCCTTTATAGACTCGAAAACGGCTCGACCGATTGAGCCCAAACTTGCTGTGTAAGCCCGTGCGACCACTCCTTCACCCTTCAACTGCCACCGCAATGGGGATTGATCGGTTTAATAATCGCGTGATAATTAATGACCGTTTGTATATGACTCGTCGCTATTAAAGAGCGTTTATCTACTTTAGTGAAAATATACGGCAGGTCAAAACTGGGGATATCGAGATGAAATTTCGTACTATGGGTTCCAAGGGACAGGGGGGGGGGGGTTTTCGTCAGGTCAGTTTGTCCGATCGAGGTGACCTTGACCTTGAAACGGGTACCCACAAATGACCTTGGGCGATATCTCGGTAGTCAGCGGTGACATCGATGTGAAATTTGTTATGTATGGTCAACCTGGGCCAGGAAATATTTTTTTCGGGTTATTTTGTCCACCCAACATGACCTTGACACGGGTACCCGCAAATTACCTTGGGTGATATTTCGGGCGGCAGCGACGTACGGGGTTACCTTGAAAAACAAAAATTAATGGATCATCCAAAGCCATGGGACCAATCCCGCCAGTGGCGGTCTAATATGCTAGTCTTCAATAAAAAGGGTAAGACGTTTGTGATTTGTCGGTGGTGTGCAATTAGAAATTTCAAGGTCTGAAGAGCCCTGCTCATCTGGGAGCCTCCAGCTATGTCCATGTTTAGAACTACTTGTCTTAATGATTTTGAACTGTTGTAGTCTCCAGAGTCTCAGTCTTTAACCCTTATTCCAACGTATCGTCTTTTGACGTCTTTCGTTGTAGCGTCCGTATTGTCTTTTGACGTCTTTAATTTTTGCATTTTCAACACTCGGATTTGAGACTCGAATAAAGAGTTATAATGACGATTTACATTGATTGTGTTTTGTTCCGCTGATAGTTAAGATCATGAAGGGCACATTAAATCCTTTCTTTCTTTGCTAGGCTTTAGATTTGCAAAATGTTTACTTAGAATACTGTTTTGGCCGACAAAATTGAAACAAACAAAATAGAAACACGTGGTTTCGACGAAAACAAAAGTTGTTGTCAGAGACGCTTCCTTGTTGATTGCGTTATGCGTGACCGCAAGGGTAATCTATGTAAAATATGACAACTTGAAATTTATATTTATATTGGATTATGTATTATTTCTTAGGTGGTGATTTTATATTTCCAAATAGTGCAATATGAACATTTTTCCCAGTCGTAATTAAATCGACCACAGCTAAACAAAATCTCAGTGTGACATTTGCGGAACTGGCCATTGGGATGTTTTTCCTGTCGAGTTCCATTATGATTGTCACTTCACCGTGAAAAAAGATTTTTATTATACTATTTTTTTTTAATGGACTAGCATCATAATGAAGGCGCACATATTTCCACCTTGCCTTCCTAAATATTACAAAATGTTGACATAGAGTATTTACTCAGTCTCGTATTGGCTGACAAAATGAAAACAAACGAAACAGAAACACGTGGTTCACTGGTAGCAAATTTTTGACGAAGACGAATTTGTCTCAATATTTAATGTAGGTGAACTTCTCCACAAACCAAATGTTGTGAAACATATTCAATAAGTGTCACAATTGTTGTTTAATTTGAGAACTCGAACATTGCAATTCCAAATTGATGACTCAAAGTGGATCTTTCTGCTTTTATTGCACAAATTTACTCTGCGAAATCAGGTTATGTCTGAGCATCGGAATATTATTTCCGGTTGTAATGTAACTGCGGCCGTTGTTGTGCTATTGGCGGGATTCTGAACACATAATTAATTAAAACTTTTTTATATCTATTATCTACAAATTTAGTATAATAAATTGATGAGATATTACTTTTATATATGATATCCATCTGTTCAAGATTTCAAATATACTGCGCAAAAGACCATCGACCCTGATCGATCGAGAAAGAAATCAATTAAAAAAAAAGTAAATATCTCCTGGTTTGACATCAAGTCAGCCCAATGCGGGTGCTTCTAAATAAAGGCGAGTTTACAGTTGACATGCAGATATCTCAAATTCATCTTGGGAAGCTTCTTTGTGTGTATGCATATATAATTACCGAGTATAAAGTAATAGGGTACTTATATCAATGCAATGTCGATAAAACAAAGAATATCCCAAGTGACACATTCGAGCACCTGCTGGCGACTTCTTACTAAGTTAGCCCACTGCCATTTTGAACAATTCGCGCTCGTTTTCTAACATCTAATTAGCATCAATGGGGAAACTCCACCCCTAAACTTGAGCCAATGAAATCAGTTCAAACTTCTAATCATTGATGTCATTGGTTGTCAATGAAAACATTCTTAGAATCAACAAAAAGTGACCTTTGAACATGTGGTTTTTGCACGAAAATTTACAACTTTCACAAAGCAACGTGGCGTAATTGCTAATAATTTGCTCTTTTATCGGAAGTCTTTTTACGACTTTTGTCAAATCATGGTTTATATGATTAATGCGCACATCAAATATAAAGACATTTGGTTTAATTATTTTATTTATAATACGCTTTTTTGTTTTCAAAAATCATGAATTATTTTTTTTTCAATCAGGACACGAGTCCGTGGGTAAACAAACTTAAAGGACATACTCGCATAGGCATACCGTAAATTTGCATAAAATGTCATTTTTGACTAACATGTGTGATAAAATGAGGATCAACGGTTGTTTATATGCACATATTTAGTTCGTCTACTGGTTTATGTTTCCATTATCGTATTCACAGATGACACTTAAGTAAAAGCATGTTTGTTGTTGCATATCGGATGGCACATATACCTGTGGCCAGTGTGGGGAAACACCCAAATATATTATAACGTCAAATTCCTGTTGGCTAACGTAATTACCTTCATACCTGGTGACGTTGGCTATACGACGTGGTTTAATAACTACATGTGCTGTTGGGAAAAGGGTTCAAGTCTGGTGAGCGACCCACAGTCATTGACTGTCTTGTAGTATGAGCAGATTTGTACTAGAACGAACCCTATGTTTTAAAATGGAATGTAATATTAAATTAATTGTTAAATCTTTGGATAAGAGCCTCCGAAATATTGTATTATTATTCTGAAGTGTGGGGATATATATATCCCTGAGGAAGGTCCAGACCCCAGCACAGTGATGAATATCAGTCCGAATAATGCGAATATGGTTTAATTCTTTGAATACCTATCTGCCATTCGTACTCTAATTATGTATTTGCAAATAAGCGGTCAGAAACAATGGAAACTTAAACAGTAACCTCAAAATCTACTCTACACAGTAAAAATTAGATCTTCCAACTACTGTGACAAGGAAATTCGCTCCTTGAATCATTGCACCTTAATTATCTTCTATCAATTAAAGGATTATGCTTTTACTGCTGTTTGTGTAGACAATAGAAATTTGTATTTGTCATAAATATAGTAACATGGTTCACACAGGAACGGATGTCTCACACCTTGGAATGAATAGTCCAAGATATGATTTGAACCTTGAATAGTACTTGAATTTAACAACCAGTCCTTGAATATTGAGAAAGTACAGGTTCCCATGGGGCTTTTGATTTAAGGCTTGGAAAGCCGTGAATTCACACTGGGCAGCCTTGAATAGCCTTTAATTCTGCTACAAGACAGCCATTTCAAACAAGTGTAATTTAATTCTGCACTATTTTCCCCTGACTGACCACTAAACATGCAATAAACAGGCATTCTGATTGGATATATTGTAAGCATGGCTGAGTTACTGTCCGCTCTGCTAATCAGGAAAATCTTAGAACTTTATAAATATTTATTCCATTCATTATTTAAGGAATAATCACATAATAATTGGAAAATGTATATTTCAAAAAGGATGGCTATGCATCGACAAATACAAAAAAGTTTATTACTTCCATCAGTTACTCATTGCTAGATAATAATACCAGAAGTAGTGATATAACAGTTTGTGTAACCCTTACTCAACAAACTAGGCGAACCAAAAACAGTTTGATCAAAATTATGAAATTTGCAGACCTGCAATGTCAATGTCAAAATTCTACATATTAATGTTCAGTGAGACAAAGGCCTTGAAAACATCTCAAAATTTTCGCAAAACGTTCAGATTGAAGATTATACCTTTTGGTGCTCTAACTGGTGGATTATGAATATGACTATTGTAATAGTTATACCACCGCAACGAAATTGTGGTGGGGGGGGTTGGGGGGGGGGGTATTTTGGAATCGGCTTGTCAGTCCATTAAAACAAATTTGTCGGAGTTTTTCTCAGTCGTTTTTTAATCATTTTCTGTGAAACTTGGCACAGACATCAACCAACATGTGAACCTGTGCACCTATGATTATGACATTTGTCAGACTTTTTAGCTCACCTGAGACGAAGTCTCCGGTGAAGCTATAGTCATCACTCCTCGTCTGTCCGTCCGTCTGTCAACAATTCTTTAAACATGTTCTCCTCTGAAACCATCAGACCGATTGGGTTTATATTTGGTGTGGATGTTCCCTAGGTGACTCTTATTATACCCCCCGCAACGAAGTTAGGGGGGGGTATACTGGAGTCAGCTCGTCCGTCCGTTCGTCCGTGGACACAAATTTGTCCGGAGTTTTTCTCAGTCGTTTTTTAATCAATTTCCGTGAAACTTGGCACAGACATCAAGCACCATGGGAACCTGTGCACCTGCGATTATGACGTCTGTCGGACTTTTTTTGGTGGAGTTATCCCCCCCCCTTTTCGACTTAGAATATTTTCGCAACATGTATACTTTTGTCCGAGCTTTTATTCCTACATTTTTCGGTCAATTTTTTAAAAACGTGGCACAGATATTTAGTACCATGGGAACTTGTGCACCTGCGATTATGACGTCTGTCCGACATTTTTTGGTGGAGTTATCCCCCTTTTTTTACTTAGAATTTTTTTTTGCAACATGCATAATTTTGTCCGAGCTTTTATTCCTACATTTTTCGGTCAATGTTTTTTAATCTTGGCACTGATATTTAGTACCATGGGAACCTGTGCACCTGCGATTATGACGTCTGTCCGACATTTTTTGTGTGGAGTTATTCCCCTTTTTCTCAACATACATCATTTTGTCCAAGCTTTTATTCCTACATTTTTCGGTCATTAGGTATAAGATTAGGGTTATGGTTGTACACCTGCAAAGGGAACTGTTATTTTATTATTTTAACTAAATGTTTACTGACATGTGAAACATCTTAGTATTTTAAAAACAGGGGGGTATCCGTAGTCCCATTGGGACAGTCACACCTCTAGTTCAGATTTGTTCAAATGAGGTCACCAAGTCAAATAGTTTTGATGTCAGGACCATAACTATATTTCCACATGGTAATTCTTAAAACGACTTCTTTTCTGAAGTTGTCGGGCCGAATGGGTTCATATTTGGTATGAGGGTACCTTGGGTGACTGGTTCAGATTTGTTCAAATGTGGGTGGTGCTATGGACATAAATCTGAAGAAATATTTTTTTAGATTTATATTTTATTTTTAATAAATAATTTTTTTTATTATATACTTGCCCATGAATTATAAGGTTTTAGCAGTGAGATATAAGTGATATCCCACTAGTGAGATATAAGTGATATCTCACTGGTGAAATTTCTGATGTATTGACATGCATTGGGGCCATAGGCAAGTAACTAAAGTATATAATAAACAGAATATCCACATTTTTTTAGTGGATATGGGTTAAATCTCATTCGTGATGACAAAACATTTTAATTTCCACTCGTGGCTAAAGCCACTCATGGAAATTCACTGTTTTGTCATCACTCATGAGATATAATCCATATCCACTGAAAAGGTGTGGATTTCCTCTATTTATTAAATTAAATAAAAAACATTTAATTAAAATTTTGAAGAACTTATGACATTACATCTTCGGGGGGGGGGGGGGGGGGGGGGGGGGGGTAGGTAGGTACCTCTAATCACCCCACTAAATTTGGTTGAAATCAGGGGTTTGGGAGAAACATGAGCAGACAGTTGTACAGAAATGTTCAGTAAATTCCTTTTAATACTAGTATCGGTGCATTCCCATTACAAGCCAACTCTGCTCGGAACTGCCAGGCTGACAGACATGACACATGTTGTTTATAATCGGGGCCAGATAGATAGATGTAGAGAACTTCTGTAGCTATAGGCAGAGTCCCCAGGGAGTGTATTCATGTCATTCATAATTTAAATGAGATTAATAGTGTTGTACATTTGTTTTCTAAAGTTGTCAGTAGCACCATCATTGTTTACAATACACTGGTCATTAATATCAGATTAAATTCCTTTTCTCTGAGCTTTGAGTGTGTCTGGCATTTGTAGAATAAGGTTCCCAGAGGGTGAATTTAATTATCGCCAAATACACCCTATGACGACCTCTTCTGCTTAGGCTTCATCTTCTGGGAAGTATCTAGAGTCTCAAACTGACATTTTTAGCAGCTCTTTTCCCTTCTGTTCAGATTTTAAAATGCATAATTGAGGTGTCAAATGGGTGCGCATACTGTCATATGTCAGTAATGTCACCAACTTCAGCTGGAGAACTTCTGTCTGTCCCTAGGTCTCCCATAGCAGTTGAGGACTAAGTAAAATTGGGTTCCCAGATGGTGAATTTGGTGATGCTAGCCCACCTTACAGAATAGCATCACTACATTCACCCTTTTGGGACATCAGACACACTAAATTCACGCTTGGCTGTTCCAATATTATTTTCTTAACCACTTAGCTATGTGAACTCATTATACCTTATTATGGACAAAAAAGTGGTGGGGTATATTGGATAAAATCTGTTGGTCTGTCGGAGTGTCCTTCCATCCATTGTTCTGTCCGTCCATCCATCAACAATTGTTTTCTTCTCGAGATCTAGATGAATTCCCTACCTGTATGTGACTCACATTCAGATTTGTTCAAATAAGTTCATCCGGTCAAATAGGAGGGATGTCAGGGCCATAATGTTTTCCCTCCATAGTAATTCTAACAACTATTACTACTCAAGAACCATCAAGTCTATTTAGCTTATATTTGTGTATGCAGGGTCCTTTGGGTGGCATGTTTAGATCTGTTCCAATGGGGTCCTTTTTGGAAAATAAATTAACTTCAACTCTTAAAAGCGAATGTTTATAATTATAAGATGAATAGATATCAGAGATGGGGATTCATGTTTGTTCAAATAGGGGCAGAGACCCCACCCACACTACCTGTATCTATGCCGTACGCTACTGGTATCATAAGATAATGTCATATTCTTGCAGGGATGTCTCCAGTGTTGGGGAGGTGATTTACAGATTTGTTCAATGAAATGTAATTTTTGAGCTCACCTGAGACGAAGCTATCGTCATCACTTCTCATCTGTCACCTGTTCATTTTTCTGTCCGTCCATCAATCTGTCAATAATTTTGTGAACATCTTCTCTAGATCATAAGACTGAATGGGTTCATATTTGGTGTGGATTTTCCCTAGATGACTCACATTCAGATTTGTTCAAATGAGGTCACTCTTTCAAATGGTTGTGAAGACAGGGCCATAATTCTTGCCCTCCATAATAATTTTTAAAAACGACTTCTCATCTACCATCAGGTATAGGGTGGGACCAGAGACATAACTGTATGCCTCTATAGTAATACTTAAAATGTCTTCTCAAGAGAGGTTGGACTATTTAGCTTACATATAGTATGGAGGATCCTTTAGTGACTGAGATTCAGATTTGTTAACATAAGGCAACCTGTTAAGAAATGACGGGGCTATGGGGACTTAACACTTTTGTGTCTAATAAAATCATTAAAATACAAAATTCATTAAAACATCTACCTTGCAACTACCTGACTGATTAATCTGACATACATATATGCTGTTTTTGGGTCCATGGATAATTGGGCTTCAAACATGTCTAAATAGTTTTATAAAAAGGTGCTTGTGAGATTGGAAATTTCCAACAATAGAGAAAGTTTGAGATGTCTGTTGTGAAATTCCAATCTAAGACTTGGGAGCCTGGCCGGGAAGGGACATGAGCTGGGGGGGGGTGGTGGTGATCAGTAGCGTACAGTTGGTACATGAAGCCTCTCTATCCACATATTCTGTTTAGATCTACTTCTTTTAAAGTGATTATGAAAAGTTCTAACTGTTATGGTCTCCAAAGTCCCAGTCTTATCAGTCTTGCAGTCTGGTGAGCGACCCCCACAGTCTTTGACTGTCTTGTTTGGTAGAGTTATCCCCCATTTTCGACTTGGAAAATTTTTGCAACATTAATAATTTTGTCAGCTTTTATTTTTAGGTCAATTTTTAGCTCAACTTTACTTTGTAACTTTTGAAATAACTTTTAATTTCAACTTCAAGGACAAACAAAATACGCGTACCTGGAATTTACATTACTTATTTATGCAAGCGCAGTTGTGAGTAAACAATTAATAACATGTGTAAAGAGTAAACAACTCTCACAGCGTGTCAATTGATGTGTCACTTAAAAATTCACCATTTCACGACCCATGTAACTACTATGGCAATTACCACATCACATTATCTGCATGATAACTGTATTGCTTACAAATACAACTGTTCATTAGTGATTACCACAGCATTTCTGATTGCCGTGGATAATTTTGAGGGCTGCAGGTTTACACCAAATCGCCCCACCAAATTTAGTTTAAATTAGTCCAGCTGTGTGGGAGAAAAATCAGAACAGAGGGATCGATACCCTTGGTAATTGAAGAGTCAAGTAAGTACATGTTATCGACTCATTGATTTGACTGCCTTGTTTTATTGAGTGGGCGAGGCGAGTTCATAAATTTTTTTTTTTAAATGAGCCAATTAGGGCAAGGGAAAATAAATATTTCTATTATAGTCTTATTCACTTTTGCTTCCAGTTGATGAGCAAGATGGCTCCATTGCTTGGAAAGATTCTCACAGAAAAGTATTTCCTTCCAAGGTTTACCATAATGTGTACAGATCCATTGTTTCATGTTAGAAAGGTACTCAATTTTATTTATAGCAAATTCATTTCAATTTATTTGGGATTGTTGATAAGTCATCAAGTTCCTGATGACTTTTTATGTTTACCCATACCATAGTATGGTAAACATAGTGTCGTCCGGATTGACCAATCGTCATTAGTCCGTCTGTCTGTCTGTCTGTAGACACTTTACGCATGGTGCGACAACTCAAAATATTTTCTATCTGATCGGAACCAAATTTTGTATATGAATTTCTCAGCACAAAAGACAGATCGAGTTCGAGTTATGCCCTTTATCTAAAAAATATTCACTCTTTAATAAAAAAATAAATATATATATATATATATAAGGCCAAAAAAAAAAAGTTTTTTTTTTATTCTTTTATTCTCGGGCATAGCCGCGTCTGGAAAAAAGGCCCGCGTTGAACCTTTTATTACGATTTTCAATTTGATCAAGCTTGTCAAATGATAACACGAAAATAGGAAACTAGAAAACAGAAATTAGTTATGTTTCAAACATTGAATATGATAGACATACAATGATGTATGTGTTGGTATTCAAAAAACTGACACTAGGCAACGATAACTACCAGGTATATTGTCACCACAAGCTGCCCAAACCCCAAGTCGAATGTGTTCAAATATTTCGGTATTTTATCAATTCGAAAAGGGGAACGCAAACCGGAAAGAATTATGGCGCGTATTTGCGATGTGTATGCTGGTTTAATATTTGAAAAAGTTTTTATGGCTGCATGTATTGAGGTACATAATACTTATTCAGATACGGCAGAATAAGTCATTCTAGACTTTCTATGAAGATCACTATATCAGGGTTTCCGCTAGGGGGTAGGGGAATGGGTCCGGTAGCCGTCAAGGGGAAAAATCCAGGTAAAAGTAGCCTGTTTTAGCACTGGTTGAACTACTTCCGTTTTATCGTCCAATAGAATCGTGAGAGTAGAAATGGCCTTTTGTTTTGTTCCATTTCTGCCCAAGTGCCAAGCTATCAAACCTTATACATGTACCTTTAACTTTAAAACTAGTAAATTTATTAGATATAAATTAATTTACGAAGTACAGAACACCAGTAATTTGGATCCCGAGGTAAACGTGCTTGTTAATGTTAAAAGACTCACTGTGGAAGACCCAGCAGATATTTCGGATGCATAACGTAATCGGAATATATTTTTGCAGCTGCAGTGTAAATATAGAAGGCTGATTACATATCTGGCCGATGAGTATTCTTTATGGGCAGTGGTAAGATGCCTTGATGCCCGGTGCGGCTACTCCCACATTTCTCTCTCTTACAAAGTAAACAGTATATTTTGCGGTATAAAACATGACAGGTACGATTAAAATACTGCTCTTTTGCATAACATAACCGGATACTAACCGCAATGTAACTAGCCAGCCTCAAAGGCATAGCTTCTAGCGATGTCAGTTCCGATCACTTCCTGTTTCAATTTTCTGTATAACAACGCGTTTAGAGTGTGTACACTCACAAGATATAAAATAAATTCACCTTTTAAAATTCCTTAGTACTATTCCAACAAAATTCAGAAGTTTTAAACATCTGTATACCTTTATAGACATGCAGTATGTCCTGGGGTAAACTTGGTGACGGAAACGGGGCCGTCAAGGGGACCCCCTGCCGGTATAGCGGAAACCCTGACTATATATATAATTTTTCGTTTCGATTTTAATCAATTTCCGTATTTTTATTTGAGTAATTGAACCGGATATTTAGCTCTGTTTGTTGTTATTAAACATGCTTGTTACGAAACAATATTAGAAACGCGAATATTCTCTTCCCATTAAATGGGACAACAGGTGATAAAACGTTAGTAGACTGGTCCATCTACAACGTTGAGAACGATCTTATTATGGTCATTCTTTATAGTGGAATACATTAGTTTATATCAAAACAATGTTCTCCTTACATTTTCTTAACCTGGGAAAGTATAATAACCCATGCTAACTTTTAACAAAAATAAAAAATTTAAATTAAACCCTCGCTCCCTCATAGATTCTCAAAAAAAATTTAAGTTAACAAAATTTGAAAAACTAACACCATTATAACTCTGCCAAGGGTATCCCAAGTCACCACACCAAATTTGTTTAAATCGGTCCAAAATCTTGTGTTATGTGCTGGTAAATTTGTTTGGAGCGACATTAAATCCAATTCATCAATTCCATCCCATGCCTTTGGACTACTTAGCTATTGATAAGGCTATATTATTATACCCCCTTTTAAAAAAAAAAAAAGGGGTGGTATACTGTTTTGCACCTGTCCGTCCGTGCGTGTGTGCGTCCGTACGTACGTCCATCCGATGTCTGTTCATGTCATAACTTGAACAGTAGTCCGGGTTCGTACGCGGGTCTGGAATCCTGGAAAAGTTATGGAATTCGAAATTTCGATTCAATACCCTTGAAAAGTCTGGAAAATGGGACCTTATTTCACCCTACTATGGAAAAAGTCTTGACAATAAGCTACCCTGAGATTCAAGGTCTTGAAAAGTCATGGAAGATCCAAAGGCTGAGTTCTTAGGTAACTAAACGCTGTTACTTTCCGTTCTTACGATACCATACGTTGTATTGCCTTGTTCGAAATAAATCATGATCCATAACCGTAAAATCATAATATTTTTCCCAATGATTTTAGAAATTATAGACTCTGGGTGTCAAGGCCGATAATTGTTGCAGATGCAAACCATTTATGAACCCCAACCCTCCAATAATTATAGGTTATAAAAAACAGCGACATTTCCCATTTGGACTTTTAATATGTCAAACATTATATATCATACTTATTTTATTGTTGTTTGCTGTAGTATTCTTAGTAAGAAGTAATCTAAGGATTTTGCTTGATAAGATGACATTCTGCGAGTATACGCTTGCAGGTGTTTACTAATTGCAGCTGGTCCCGCATAGCAGATTAAATTACCAATCTAAAGATCGCCGCATGGCAGATTAAATTACCAATGGGTTGGGTTCCATAAATAGCTAAGACAAGCGGTGCCTCTCTTACCGTTATTTATGAACCCCAACCCTCCAATAATTATAGGTTATTAAAAACAACAGCGACATTTCCCGTTTGGACTCTCTGTTTATTCTGATAGACTATTTGGAAATTATATGTGTCATTAAAAAAGTATCAAACAGGAGTCAAAATTTGACTGGTGGACGATCAAACCGCCACAGATGGATCGATTGTTGTCGTGACAACAATAGAACCATCTCGGCCACTTATGATTTATTGTTCATATCAGCTTAATTAGTTAAATGCATCTTTGCAGATAAAGGGCTCATTTTAACCAACGTATATGTGTGCTCTGTTTAAACAACCTGGAAATTTATATATTGGTCTTCCTCATTGTTTAGCTAGGTACGAGGTATGGAAAAGTTATGGAATCTTTTAACTGAAAAGTCTTGGAAAATTTGTCCAAAGTCTTGAAAAAGTATGGAAAAGTTATTGAATTTTACCCTCAGCTAGGTGTATGAACCCTGGTAGTGCTCGGATCTCAATGAAATTAGGTATGGATGTTCACTACTATGAGGACATTAAATAGAGGTTTCCATCGTTTTGTTCGGATTTTCCATTCTAGAGTTATTCATCTTTGTTTATCTGGAAATAGTGGCTTTTTAGCTCACCTGAGACGAAGTCTCCGGTGGAGCTATAGTCATCACTCGTCTGTCCATCCATCCGTCTGTCAACAATTCTTTGAACATCTTCTCCTCTGATTCCATTGGACGGAATGGGTTCATATTTGGTGTGATGTTCCCTAGGTGACTCCCATTCAGATTTGTTCAAATGAGGTCACTGGGTCAAATAGTTGCGAAGCCAGGGCCATAACTCTTTCCCTCCATAGTATTTCTTAAAACAACATCTTGTCTAGAACCATTGGTCCGATTTAGCTTATATTTGGTATGAGGTGTTCTTGAATGACTAGGGTTCAGATTTGTTCAAATGAGGTCACCAGGTTCATTAGTTGAGAAACCAGGGCCATAACTCTATTCCTCATAGTAATTCTTAGAATGACATCTTCTCAAAAAAGATTGGGCTGATTTAGCTTATATTTGGTACGGAGGGACCTAATGGGTGAATGGAGTTTTTTCAAATTGGGTCAAATAGGGGCAGAGCCAGGGCCATAACTCTAAATACAAAAAAATACATTTTTGCATTTTTATCTTTGATTTTTTTTTAGACACATCACAGCTACCCCCCACCCCACCTCCTGTCCATGCCACACCATGCTGTACCATATCATATTATCTCTGCATACTTCACCCCATTAAAATCCTTGTTTTGATCAGAGCTGTAGGAGTAACACAATACAGTAGTATTGCTCTGCAAAATGTTTGTACCATCATTAATTATCTCCATGTCGACAGGTCTCCCAGACATTCTGGTAGCTGATAGTGGCTTTATGAATGGAATTTTATCCCATGTTTATCTCGGATACAAATTACCTGTTTGACAGATAAAGTTTATTTTTACTATTAATATTAACCATTTCATGACCAGAGTTGTGCTGGTGAGAGCAATGAAGACCCTGTGCTTGTGCAGTCTCTTATATATGCTCCCATGGGAAGCCTCCCATATAAAGAGAATGCACTGGCTTTCAAGGTCATGGAATTTTTTTTAAGCCAATATAGTCAGGCATTCAAATAAATCATGTATGTCATATTCTTGCAGGGATGTCCCTACTGTGTTGGGGGGGGGGGGGGGTTACAGATTTGTTCAATGAAATGTAATTTTTGAGCTCACATTCAGATTTGTTCAAATGAGGTCACTCTGTCAAATGGTTATGAAGGCAGGGCCCATAACTCTTGCCCTCCATAGTAATTGTTAAAAACTACTTCTGCTGTACCATCAGGTTGAATGGGTTCATATTTGGTATGAAGGGTCCTTGGGGTCACCTGGTCAACTAGGGGCCAAGCAAAGGACAGTTTTCCTCTTAATATGCTTCCTTCACATGGACCATCAGGTCTATTTTACTCATATTTAGTATGAAGGGTTCTTGGGTGTCTGGGATTCAAATTTATTCAGATGGGGTCACCAGATTAAATAGAGTGGGACCAGGGACATAACTGTATGTCTCTATAGTAATACTTAAAATGTCTTCTCAAGAGAGGTTGGACTATTTAGCTTACATATAGTATGGAGGATCCTTTAGTGACTGAGATTCAGATTTGTTAACATGAGGTCAACCTGTTAAGAAATGACGGGGCTATGGGGACTTCACTTAAAACATCTACCTTGGAACTACCCGACTGATTAATCTGACATATATATATATGGTGTTTTCGGGTCCATGGATAATTGGGCTTCAAACATGTCTAAATAGTTTATAAAAAGGTGCTTGTGAGATTGGAAATTTTGAACAATTGAGAAAGTTTGAGACGTCAGTTGTGAAATTCCAACCTAAGACTTGGGAGTCTGGAGCCCGGTCAGGAGGGGATATGTTGAGCTGGAGGGGGGGGGGGACGATCTGTAGTGTTCCATTGGTAATTTAAAGGTAGATATTCACCGATCGACACATGAAGCCTCTCTAGCCACATATCCTGTTTAGATCTACTTCTTTTAAAGTGATTATGAAAATTTCTGACTGTTATGGTCTCAAGAGTCCCAGTCTTATCAGTCTTTGCAGTCTGGTGAGCGACCCCACAGTCTTTGACTGTCTTGTTGGTCTGCCTGGTGTCTGTTCATGTCGTAACTTCAACAGTTGGGCTGGGATCTCAACCAAATTTTGTGTGGATGTTCACAACTATGAGGACATTAAATAGAGGGTTCCGTCGTTTTGTTCGGATTTTCCATTCTAGAGTTATTCATCTTTGTTTATCTGAAATGTTGGCTTTTTGGTCCGTCTGGTTTCTGTTCATGTCATAAGTTGAACAGTAGTGCTCGTATCGCAATGAAATTTGGTCCGGATGTTGGCTACTATGAGAGCATTCAATAGAGGGTTCCATCGTTTTGTTTTGATTTTCCATTCTAGAGTTATTCATCTTTGTTTATCTGGAAATGTTGGCTTTTTGGTCTGTCTGGTGTCTGTTCATGTTGTAACTTCAACAATTGTGCTGGGATCTCAATGGAATTTGGTATGGATGTTCACTGCTATGAGGACATCAAAAAGAGGGTTCCATCGTTTTGTTTGGATATTCCATTCTAGAGTTATACATCTTTGTTCATCTGGAAATGTTGGCTTTTTGGTCTATCTGGTGTCTGTTCATGTTGTAACTTCAACAATTGTGCTGGGATCTCAATGGAATTTGGTATGAATGTTCACTGCTATGAGGATATTCAATAGGGGGTTCCATTGTTTGGCACCGCTCTTCCTTTCTAGAGTTATTCATCTTTGTTCATCTGGAAATGTTGGCTTTTTAGTCCGTCTGGTGTCTGTTCATGTTGTAACTTCAACAATTGTGCTGGGATCTCAATGGAATTTGGTATGGATATTCACTGCTATGAGGACATTCAATAGGGGGTTCCATTGTTCTGTTCCGCTTTTCCATTCTAGAGTTATTCATCTTTGTTTATCTGGAAATGTCCATCCGATATCTGTTCAGCTCATAACTTGAACAGTAATGCTCGGAACTCAATGAAATTTTGTACAGATGTTCACCACTATGAGGACATTTAATGGCACATTAAAGTTTGTTTGGTTTTTTGTTCTATAGTTATCTTTGTTTATTTGAAAATGCTGATTTCGGGGGCCATATGTCTGAGTATAGCCATCATAAGTTATAGGTGTGCCCACACTAGGCGGTATGCCACGAAGGGGTATGCGCCGGACGACAGTTCATCTCTTGTTTTCTGATGTCTCTTATGCCAATGTGCAGATAAAGCTATGATATTAACAGTAGACTTGGAATCTGTGCTGCCTTGCACAGCTGAGTATATCACTCTACAGATGGTCTGAGGTCATTATAAATGGCATTGGTTTAATAGAGATGTCAGCTCTAAACAATTCCTGTGATGTGTTGACAGCTGTGCTATATAATTGATATTAATGGGTCAGCAGTGAGGTGGCTTATCTTAATCTATATTGTTGGTAGAATTTGATACCTTATCATTGTAAACTTAAATTGGACTCTCTTAACCCAAGTATTCCATGTCCAGGTCATCTTTCACATTTAACCCAAGGCTGTGGTGGTGCAGCATTACAGATCCTGTACCAGTGCATTCTCTTATATAAATGCGAGTGACCCATCAGTTCCAATAATATGTGTTATGTACATTTGTCTATAATAGTACATAACAGTATACTCTATAATTCAACACCAAAACTCTCATTTTTGATTCCGATCATAGTAATTTACTCTCTCTAAGGGTTGGGTTAACATCTGCTGATCGTGATCGGCCTCGCGTTTCTATACTATGATTGTAGCTCCCATTCAACACAGTACTAAGGATGCGGAGCGCTAGTAGTGGTCCAGTCAAGTGTTGAAACGATAAGGGTATTTCCTAGTCAGAATACTGGTCAACACCTGCTATATATATATATATATATACTGGCAGGTGCAGGGCCTGACACAGCCCGTTTTCGACTCCCATATACCGGGTTTGGGGACATTTAAAAAATAAAAATCATCCTTCAGATATGCCCAAGATCACTCTCAGAGCATTGAAATTTCAAAAAAAATTCCCGGGGGAGGCCACCCCAGACCGCCCCAATTGAGGGGGGCCACCCCTCTCATACTCTCCCCGGCTCCTGCCTTTGGCAGTCCGCGATGACCTTTGGTCATCGGGAGGTGTCCCCAAATAAAAGTTGGATCAGGCCCTGAGGTGGACCCGACTTCGTCCAGGCTGTGTCCCCTCTGCTTTTCGGCGAATTGCGCGATTTTACCTTGAATTGTCCATTTTGAAGGTCACGATTTGACCCGTCCAAAACACTGCCCCGGACAAAAGTACCCGTAGAAATCCTTCCGATTTGACCTCGAATTAATCATTTTAAAGGTCAAGGTCAGGTCGGGGTCACGATTTGACCCGTCCAAAACACCCAGTGGACAAAAGTAACCCTACGTATCAAATTTCATCGAAATCCCATAAAAATTCGCGATTTGACCTTGAATTGACCCGATTTCAAGGTCACGTCGCACAGGCAAACGAATAGGCATACGAAAGTATTCCCAGACCCTAATTTTCATCGAAATCCCGTGATACTCGGGCGTTCGACCTTGAAATGACCCGATTTCAAAGTCACGTCGCACAGGCAAATTAATAGGCCCATGCCAGTCCACGGCCGAAAGTAGCCCCACATACCAAGTTTCATCCATCGCGAACAGACAGACACCCAGATTTCCCAAAATATATAATAGATATATATAGAACAATCAAAATCCCACACAGGATTATCAAAGTATTTTCTTAGACATCGAAGATCTGCCCAGTTCCAACACGTTAGATATGGGATTTTTAACAGCTGTTTGTCATAATAAATTTATTAAAACATGCATATATATCATTATATATTTATTGATGTTGACGGCCTATAGTGATGGGTTCTGTTCCATGGCAGTGGTCCTCACTACAGTTGTTGGGCTAATGCAGACTATTGAAAAAGCTACGCGTTCCGAGTTGGAACGATTTCACTACCATTCATATTATGCCACAATCGCAACTTCTCGGATTATCGTACTTGGCAGAAATAGTATTATTTGCGTACGGAAATCACCGAGGTTTGCCAATTGATTACGCCGCTGTAAATATCCTCTGACTGCAGTATGACGTCACAGCGCACAAATTGTTTTATGATTGACAGAATAATATCCTTTCGGTTCATTTTCACAGAAGCTACCTGTTTAAATTTTTGGAAATACTTAATTCAATTTTCCTTGCTAGGTATTATTGGTCAATGCATAAATGATTTTTATGTGTACCCATACCATAGTATGGTACACATAGTGTCGATGTCTGTATTGACCACTCATCGTTTCTCAGCCCAAAATACAGATCGAGTTCTAATTTGGGTTTGATCCGAGTTTTTGTTACAGAGTTATGGCTTTTTTTCAACTTTGAATTCACGCATGCTGCCATAACTCATTGGAACAAAATTTGGTATGTAAGTTTCTCATTCCAAAATACAGATCGAGTTCGAATATGGGTTTGATCCGATTTATTCTAAAGGAGTTGTGACCCTTTTTCAAGATATTTTAATTTTTTTTTTTAGAATTAGAATCAACTCCTTACTCAATTTAACAAAAACATATATTAATTTTTATGTACATAGTACAGTGTCAACGTCCGGATTGACCTCTCGTTTGTCCGCCTCTCCATCCGTATGTCTGTCCGTAGACACTTTACGCATAATGCGATAACTGAAACATTTTCCATCTGATCACAACCAAATTTGTTATGCGAGTTTCTGAGCCCAAATACAGATCGAGTTCGAATATGGGTTTCATCTGACTATTTTTAACTGAGTTATGGCCCTTTTTCGAAAAAATATATTCACACAAAAAACTAAACAAATATAAAATATTTGTGTTTAAAGTTCGAATTTAAAAAAAAACTAACCCCATTATAACTCTGCCAAGGGTACCCTGAGTCACCACACCAAATTTGGTTTAAATCGGTCCAAAATCTTGTGTTATTTACTGGTAAATTTGTTTGGAGACATAATGTCGACGTCCGGATTGACCACTCGTCGTGTGTCCGTACGTCCGTCTGTCTGTCTGTCCGTGGACACTTTACGCACGGTGCGATAACTCAAAAATTATGTATATGAGCTTCTCAGACCAAAATACAGATCGAGTTCAAATATGGGTTTGATCCGAATTTTTTTTACGGAGTTATGGCCCTTTTTCGACCTCGAATTCACGCATGCTGTCATAACTCGAACAATTTTTATCTGATCGGAACCAAATTTGGTATGCGAGTTTCAGAGCCCAGTTTCGAGTTTGAATATGGGTTTGATCCGATTTATTTTAAAGGAGTTATGACCCTTTTTTCAAAAATAAAATTAAAAAAAAAAAAATCCAATGCTAAAACCGAAGTATATTTTGTCCGATTGTGTTCATATTTGATATGTAGGTTTATGATGACATGCCCCTCATCTGTATAGTTTTTGGTATTGATTGGTTGATCGGTTTAGAAAATAATTAACCCTTTACACACATGCTATCCAATGCAATAAGTTGAACATATTTCTTCTGATCTGCCTCATATTTCTTACCTAGGTTTTTCTTAGCATGTTCTCGCTTGTATGGTTTTTGGTATTGTTTAATTAACCCTTTTCACTCTTATGTTTACTTAGAATTCACCCAAGCTGCTATGACTCAAAACATTTTTCATCGGATCAGCACCAAATTTGGTATATGAATTTATCACCCCTAAATACAGATCGAGTTCGAATATGGGTTTGATCCGATATATTTTAACAGAGTTATGACCCTTTATAATTCAAGTAATTACTGCTGGGAATTTTAAGAGAACATATCTGGCAGACCAAGTGTGTAATTGAAATGAGTTAATTATCACTAGGGACATGCTATAAAGCCTGATAGTGGTACTCTTGGCTGGCAGGATTTGTTATCATATTAATGTCAAATTGATTGATGGCTATCTGGTGGAGTTCTGTTTTCTGTGCAATATTAAGTTAACCCCTTTACTGAAACAGGTTCATTACTAAAGTTTATGTAAACACTATAGGACACCTATTCTAAAATATTAAATTGGAATAGTCCATTGTTACTTTGTAGGGATGTTTTACAGACATTGTTGTCTACATACACTGTTGTCTTATCTTAGACAAAAATTAATCCACACATTCCCAGTTCCATGATATGATGTCATTGCAAATGATTAACCCTCTCCACACATCATATGGTTTTGATGCTTTTCATTTGATCTTTCTCCTATATTATGTCCAGGTTGATGGTGACACATATTATGCGATAGACAGATATAATATTATCCATTTCACTTTGATCCAGGTTCAGTAAGGGTTTCAATAAATCACCAATTATATATTCATCATTAGAGGAAATGTCTTATTTTGAAATTCCCTCAATTGCATTTGGGCTCCAGGGTAATATTAATGGTGCTGGTATTCTTGAGACTGATTTATTGTATGGGTTTCTAAATCCAATGACATGCTTTGTATAGACTATTTTGTGTTTATCAGTTCATTAGTTTTGGTAAGATTAACCCTATTCTATCCGATTTGATAACTCAAATATTTCCATTGATTATGTTTATACATGTAGTTCTTGGCATAGTTGACAAGAACACACCCCTAACCTGCATAGTGAGGGTCATTTGGTTTATTTGCTTAAAAATATTAACATCCTCCGCCAATCCTGTTGACACAATGTGATAACTAAATATCTTTCACATGATCACTATATTAAGTGTGAATTGTTGAAACTTTAGCACTCATGAAAAGGTTGGTGTAAGGATTTATAAAATTTATAAAAATAGCTAATCGCTATCGCCAAGGTATGGGTTAAACATCTGCCGATCGTGATCGGCCTCTCGTTTCAGTCATAGTTTACAACAAAACTATTGCATTATAACACAACAAATTGCTTTCATTGTTAATGTAAATAATAAAATATATGTTACATTATTAATTGTTACGTTTTTGTGGCAGATTTTGTACAATTTAATCAATAAAATCGCAAACGAAAAGTGGAATGCGGCGGTGCTATTTTTTGAAGTCGACTAGAGAAATCAGCGTACTCGGGCAACTGTGTACGGTCGTCTAACTGACATTTATTTATTTTCGAACTTTATTTTTATTTCCAATAAAATATTTAGTTGACTTGTTTATGTTTTTATGTTTACCCATACCATAGTATGGTAAACATAGTGTCGTTGCCCGGATTGACCACTCGTCGTTCGTCCGTCTGTCTGTCCGTAGACACTTTACGAGTAATGCGATAACTCAAACATTTTCTATCCGATCGAAACCAAATTTTGTATATGGGTTTCTCAGCCCAAAATACAGATCGAGTTCGAATTTGGGTTTGATCCGAGTTTTTGTTACAGAGTTATGGCCCTTTTTCAACTTAGAATTCACGCATTCTGCCATAACTCAAACATTTTTTATTTGATTGGAACCAAATTTGGTATGTGAGTTTCGAAGCCCAAAAGAAAGATCGAGTCCGAATATGGGTTTGATCCGATTAATTTTAAAGGAGTTATGCTAAATTTAGCATATACAAATATTAAATTTTGTTTGAACTTTAATAACAATAAAAAAAAAAAATATATTGACACTTTCATTTATTTTAGTTTTATACGATTAATTAGGTGTGATATCCTGTTTTGAAAATATGAAGATTTTATTGCAATAGTTTCATGTAATATAATGATATCAATAAATTACCATGTGATCATCCAACATCCAGAGTATATGAGAGGACATTTTATAGATGTTGTCATTCCAAGTGAAATCTGTTATGAAATAAGTGATGACATATTATACAGAGCTCTGGTGGTCAAGATAAACAACACTGGTGGCTGGCTGTTTGTTTATTCTAACTGTCAAATTGATTAATGGCAGCATAAGACTGGTGTTTATCCTATTCTTGACATTTCATTACAGGGTGAGATAAGAGCCCCCCCCCCCCCCCCCCCCCCCCCCCCCCCCCCCCCCACCTACACCACAAGACTAAATTCCATTAATTTGCTTCAAAAATAATTAACCCTTTCCAAGGTTTCCATAGACACATGCTATAATGTACATGGACTCTTCCTCATATCTCTTAATATATGTTGGGTATCTTTGCACACTATTCACTTATATCAATTTTGGTTTTGACTGATTAATTGATTTTTGAAAAATATATTAACCCTTCAGACATGCGCTTTCAATTTGAAATTAAAATAACAGCTGATGGCCAATATGATTTATCTATGCAATGGGAATCAGGCAGATAAATATACATGACTATTGTAAGTGATGACTTGTTTTGAAAATCAATATGGTAGATGTTAGTGTTTCCAGGAACCTTATTTTCCCATTTGTTCATATTTTCATGGTTGATTGAATTTTAGGGGCCACAGAGCACTTAGAAGATTAACATTGAAGGTTGTGGCTTTTAGTGTCCAAGCTACTTGTAAAACATTGTAATGTGTGAAACCATTTAATTGAGGGCTAACTTACTTTCTTTTATATGAACGATTTAGTGGTCATAGGGTCAAGCATCCTCATCATATTATGTCTGTATAACATTATATAGATAATACTTTTGAATTGTATAAACTACATATATTTTTGAAAACCATGCATACACCCCTGTTATGAAACACTTAATCTTATTTAATACACAGGTCAGATCTGATCTTATATCTGTCCATGTTTGATAAACAAATAACTGGGGGGAAGGGGGGGGGGCGTAATTAAAGCACCATTTAAATATGAGATGGAATCCCCTCATGTATGTCATTCTAAGCAGTCTGGCTTGTCAACAAATTATAATTTCTCTTTAGAAGTGAATACATTTTGAATATCTGGCATGTCAAAAGTGTTAAAGATAGGGATTTATCACTTTTGCTTCCAATGAGTTAACTTGAACTCCTAAACATGTCCTCCTGAAATTACTAAACCATTGGATCTTACAGTGAGAGGTCCTTGGGTGAATAGGGACAGAGTTATGAGATTTAAAGCTACTCCTCCCCACCCCAAATACTTTAACCCTTCCTTAAGACAAATTATTTGAGCTTTTGATTTCAAGTTGGGTACTGATATATGGATTAATTCCTGTGATCATATCTTTGACAAGTTATCAGTTATGACTAGTCGCTATCGCCAAGGTATGGGTTAAACATCTGCCGATCGTGATCGGCCTCTCGTTATATCATATGCATCCAAATATAAAACAATCACTAACATTATTTGACTAACGAAGCTACGGTAAGAGCAAGACGACATGCTGATGTTACTAAGGACGCCGTGTTTGTTCTTACTGCTGCGTAGGCCTACTCCCAAATAAAACTGTTTCCAATTATTTTTTTATTTTTCCTAATTCTTCACATGATCATATTGACAATATTATATTTTTTATAGAGTGTATAAAATGTATTGAATAGTAATGCGAGGAACTAATTAGAAGCTTTAGCAAACAGCGCGTTTACCAATTTCTGAACACGTGGCTTCCATCCAAGCTGGGCGCGAATTTCAATCTTATAATTATCAATAATTTTTCAAGAGATATTTATCATTTAATCGAACAAAATTGCACTATTAGTATGTCCTTTGTTACAAGTTGAACATAGGCCAAACAATATATCGATTACCGGTAGTTTAACTGTGTACACACCTTGTATTTTGGCACTAACTGTGATATACATTGCATCATCATTACATCAAGGTAACGCCTGTGTCTCAATGTGATTTATTTTTAGTATATTTCGTCATCCTTATTCAATACGATGTCTTGCTAACTATTATTTAGTTTGGCATCTCATATATTCACGAAGAGAAAAGCACTGTTATCGACCTTAATGGCCATTCAATCTTTTTCAAATGACAGTATGTGATGGACATTATCTACGCATGTAAATGTGCCAAGATATATCGTAATAAACTGGATCAAGTTCGAAGTACGTACGCATTACGTTCGTGAGGTACACAGAAGGAGTTGTTGTCAGCGCTGAATATATAGTTCTTGCGATATATATTTCTATTCCGATATATTAAACATTATATTGTTACTGAATAGCATTTCAACTTCTAACCTATGATTTAAAAAATTTTAGTCTATTAATGCTGTTTTTATGTTTTTTTTAATACATGACACACGGAGTAATTGTCGAAGTATTTACGTCGACGTTACAAATCTTATTTCTGTATCCTCACGATCATGGCTTGTGTTTTGTTTACATTGGTTACTATTTGTGATCACGTGTCAACAACAGTTAATCAGATTTTTACAATACTGGAATAAATTTCACAATGCATTTCCACATTTTATTGAATTTCGTTGGTACATTATTAAATGCAAATAAATAGAAGTTGGTTAACACTTTGCTAGTGATTGTGGAAAAGTGAAGGTAATTCGGGAAATCGAGATTACAACGTCAATTTCGTCAAACTTCATACAAAATCTTCGCGGTGTTTTTGTTGATAAAATATTGGGGATAATTTGATTAAATGATGTCAAAGTATAGTACGCATTCATATGGACATGAACTAGAGTGATTGGTGCACATGTAGATGTGAAAATTTAAAGGAATGCACGCGTAAAACGATCTCATTATTTGATTAGTAAGTGATTGCTAACAGTAAAGAAAGTACGGCAACTGTGTTGCCTTACCGTCTTACGTAATACACAACTCAATCGACGACGTTTTCTGTTTTGCAAATTTATATATGCAATATATAATGGGGGATAATTTTATTAAACGATGTCAAAGTATGGTACGCATTCATATGGACATGAACTAGAGTGATTGGTGCACATGTAGATGTGAAAATTTAAAGGAATGCACTGCAAAACGATCTCATTTTTTTATTTGAAAGTGATTGCTAACAGTAAAGAAATTATGGCGACTGTTGTCTCACGCAGTACCGTACACAACCAGATCTCCGGCGTTTTTTGTTTTGCAATATTTTTGTTGATAAATTGAACACAATAATATGATAAATTTTCGGAAATTACCATCTGAAATGACAGCAATAAAATTCAGAATCTGATACATTTCAATGTGAAATTGATTTTAATTCTATGCAACGAATCAGGGTCAAGAAAAATCCGGAAAGATACCTACCAACTCCATAGTGTCTCCTTGTTCTCCATCTCCAGATGGAATATATGATCAAACAAATCATCTTACCTGCTCTTCCCATACTAAGGATGTAGTATGAATTAAATAAAAAAAAATTGCACATTGCCAATGGGGGGGGGGGGGGGGGGGGGGGACTTGACTTTCATAAATATGAAAATCAATTGTTACCAATTAATTAAAATAAAAAAAACCATCCTTGCAGATAAACAAGAGCCACCATAAGATTTAGTAATTAAATACATTTTTTCCTATAACTTTGACGTTACCAGAAAGTTATGTTGGCTGGGGTGACGACGTACTCTCCTATCAGTATTGGTGTGGGTAATGACGTTAGACATATTACTGTTGGGTAAAGGGTTAAAGAGCGTCCATGTTTTCGTCGCGGTATAGACAATAAAGAGCGTTCTCAATTATGAACGTGCTCTATTTCGATATGTCATGGGTGATTTTTTATGTGGTGTTGTGACATTAAATATAAAGAGTGTCCATGCTTCCGTCTCCCAAAAGCGGTAGGCAATAAAGAGCGTTAGAAATTACGCACTCTGTTGTCTTTTTGGAGGTACTTAATAATGGATCGCTAGCCCGCCCACAACCGAACACACTACATCTACTTGGCATATGTGGAGATGATAGATACTCGGGGATATTTATATCGAAAGTAAAACAACAAAAAACAAATAAAAGTGCCTAAATAGAGTTAACATTATTCAGCACAGTGTTTATATAACATTTGGGTGCTTCTTATGTATGACCAGGTGAATGGGAACCTCCGTCGCCCTTTATATTCACTCTGGGGCATTTTACAGTGCAAACAAGTTCGCGACTGACACTGATGAATAGTCACTGAGTGGTTACAAATCACTGAGTGAATACGAGACAATCAAAGCACTACTGCCATCTATTCAACAAAGCAGACACGTGGCGGCATGTTATTAATGGCTACAAAACAACCATTCTAGGTGCTACTAATTAATTTATTCACATAGTTATTGTTTTATATTCCTGATATAAGCGACGTAATCTATACCTCACACGACTCCGCATTTTAGTATCGGCTGACTTACGATTACGTCATCGTAGTCAGCATAATAAACTCAGGCATTATTAAGTACCTCCAAAAAGACAACAGAGTGCGTAATTTCTGTGTTTTTAATTTTCTCGCCCACAATTACGTCACTCGTAGTCAAGTCACGGAAATCACCGAATACGGGTGGTGGTATTTATTTTACGGGTTATTTATTATGCGATCGGAATGGGACTTAGGTCATTTTAATCACAACAGGGAGGGCTTTCCGATTGCGTTTTGTAGTTTCTAGACCGAATAAATCCTTTAACAGTAAACTAGAACATCTGTGCTTCATTGCACAGCTGAGTATATCACTCTACAGATGGTCTGGGGTCATTATAAATGTTTTTGGTTTTATAGATGCCAGCCTTCAATATAAACAATGCCTGTGATTTGTTGACAGCTCTGCTATATAATTGATATTAATGGGTCAGCAGTGAGGTGTCTTTATCTTGATTGGTGTTGTTGGTAGAATATGATACATTATCATTGTAAGCTTAAATTGGACTCTCTTAACCCAAGTATTCTATGTCCAGGTCACCTTTTTCACATTTAACCCAAGGCTGTGGTGGTGCAGTATTACAGATCATGTGCATTCTCTTATATAAATGCGAGTGACCCATAAATTCCAATAATTTGTTTTTATATGTACATTTGTCTATAATAGTTCATATGATTCTGATCATAGTAATTTACTATCACCAAGGGATGGGTTAACATCTGCCGATCATGATCAGTCTCTCGTTTTTTTTTTACTTTTATAATATAAAAATAATTTGACACTTTCTTTTATTTTAGTTTTATACAATTAATTAGGTGTGATATCCTGTTTTGAAAATATGAAGATTTTATTGCAATAGTTGCATGTAATATAATGATATCAATAAATTACCATGTGAACATCCAACATCCAGAGTATATGAATGTACATTTTATAGATGTTGTCATTCCAAGTGAAATATATTATGAAATGAGTGATGACATATGATACAGAGCTCTGGTGGGTTGTTAGATGAAGTCAAAAATAAACATGTGGCAGCATAAGACTGTTGTTTCTCCCATTGAAATTTCATTACAGGGTGAGATAAGGGGCCCCTCACTTATATAAGTGTCTTCTATATTCCATTAATTTGCTTCAAAAATAATTAATCCTTTCCAAGGTTCCCATAGACGCATGGAATCTTCCTCATATCTCTTATCTATTGGTCATCTTTGCACACTATTCACTTCTATAAATGTTGGTATTGACTGATTAATTGATTTTTGAAAATATATTAACCCTCCAGACGCCCGCTTTCAATTTGAAATTAAAATCATGGCTGATAGCCAATATGATTTATCTATGCAATGGGTAACAGGTAGATAAATCTACATGACTATTCATTGTAAGTGATGCAGTGATGCAGTCTGGCTTGTCAACAAATTATAATTTCTCTTTAGAAGTGAATAAATTTTGAATACCTTGGCATGTCAAAAGTGGCAGGAATAGGGATTTATCACTTTGCTTCCAATGAGTTAACTCCTAAACATATCCTCTGAAATCACTAAACCGTTGGATCTCACAGTGAGAGGTCCTTGGGTGAATAGGGACAGAGTTAAGAGATTTAAAACTACTCCCCCACCCCAAATACTTTAACCCTTTTTTAAGACAAATTATTTGAGCTTTTGATTTCAAGTTGGGTACTGATATATGGATTCCTGTGATCATATCTATCGCCAAGGTATGGGATAAACATCTGCTGATCATGATCGGCCTCTCGTTAGTGTTTACTTATAACTGTTGGAATCTTACAAATTTGTAAAACTGTAACTGGTAGCTTGTTCATTTATTTAGTCTTCAATCAGACAGCGGTCTCGCGTGCGTAATATCGTGATCACTGCTCTGGGTACCATCAACAGAATTAATGCACCCACAGAAATTATCAACTTGCGTAATATACGTAGCTTTGGATTGCTTTGCGAGTATCTCTGGTGCAAGGAAATGACTACTTTTCAGTGACAAATGCCAAAATTTTCTCCCGATGGGACGAACCATTTGTTTCCCCAGTCCTGAAATTAGTGTTGAAACGATTAGTGAATTTCAGAGTCGACTATTCGAGACCCAAAAGTCGCGTTGCGTCGACTAGTCGGTACCCAATATCAAAACTTTCAAACATAACATGGTACGGAAAATTCACCGTACATGGCGTACACTGATGACTGATGCAATGACGGTCTATTGCGTAGCGCATTTCCCTGCATAGACACCAATTTATTTGGGAAATAATACGGTAAACATCTTGATATTTATCCAACACACTGAATGTAATTATATAATTAGACATGTGGTGGATAATGATTAGAAACTCGATCATTTATACAGGTTTTAAATTTAATATCAGCATTCGAGATTTCGTTTAGTCACGTGATCACCAATAAACCGGTGCCGAGCGGTGTCACTATAAAATGTTAATGTTCCGACTAAATACGCCCTATAGAATAGGCTATGTTGTAGAATACGATAGCAAAGTTCCATCATGACTTATGTGGCGATGAACCGTCGTTTAACTTCAGTTCGAATGATAATTGTCGAGAAAGAAACAGATTTTAAAAAACGTCCATGCAGCCGTCACGACGATTAATATATAACCACTAAACGGATTATCGGAACTAAAATCACGCGAAATTTGTACAGTTTGCATGTACATGCAAAATTGCAAATCGACCTTCGAAATCACCCGTTGTTATAAACTTGAAGATGCAACAACAGTCGCAGGGTAGCCTGTTAATGTAGTGCTGGATGCTTCTTGGACATATGATTCCATTGATGGGTCGTTGTCGCAGATGCTTGCGATTTATACACCATGACGCAGTCATCGCACGTGTAAGTCCCTTCACTATACCTGCAACGTTATCATGTTTAAAATAAACATGAATAACGGACGACATTTTGTCAAGTGTCAAAGAACACTCTGAAATTGAAAGTAAATTTTCAAAAGAAAACACCGCCAAAATGCACTTTTCGATGCCGGGAACATGTGTTGTTTACATTCTCAGCTATATTACATAACGCAGAATCTGAGGATAGACGGCGGATAACGCTAGCGGTTGTTCAGTCGCTATTACTATCCACGCGTGTCGTCGGTCCATCGGTGATCTCCGAACTTTTGGCTACTATGTTCAAAGCTAGAATTCAGGCGTATTTAGTCATCCTATAGTGGCTAATTGCTGGCAATACTCATATTTGAAATATATAATCGCGATGTACAATAAGAATTATAAGGTGCATATATACATCATTTCCTGTAATTAAATGGAACAAAAAACAGCTAAGATCGACGTGTGTACAAGTCCGTAAATAGCCTACTTTGCCACCAATGTATATTGGAAATTTCGAGTTGGCAATTTCGACTCGAATTCGAAACACAAGTCAAGTTCGAATTCGGGTTCCACCCGCCAATTTTCACCAGAATTATGTCCCTTTTTGACTTAGAATTTTTGCCAATTTGAGGTTTCCGGGTGATAACTTTAGTTTTAAAATGTGTACTGAATGAAATTAAATTTGGTTTACTAGCACAAAAGACAGATCAAATTCGATTTCGTGTTCCGCCATGCCAATTTTTATGCGCAAACAACGCTCCAAATGAATCCACCGGTTCAGGGGACACCGGCAGCCATCTTAGATTTTACTCTTTGCATGAAATCCTTTGACACAGGCTACAGGTCGTACGTTTGGTCGGATCATCATAAAAAATTTCATGGATGTTAACAATGACATGTAGATGGGAACGAGTCATTTTTGGGTCATTCGGCCAAAAAACATGACCGCCAGCAGCCATCTTGGATTTTACTCTTTGTATGACTAAATCCTTTAGCACGGGCTACAGGTCGTACCTTTAGTCTGATCATCATGAAATTTGTCATGGCTGTTGAAATTGGAATGTAGATGGGAACGAGTCATTTTGAGGTCATTCGGACAAAAAACATGGCCGCCAGCGATTTCATTAGCACGGGCCACAGGCCGTACTCTTCATCTGATCATCATGAAATTTGTCATGGATGTTAATATTGACATGTAGATGGGAACAAGTAATTTTGGGGTCATTCGGCCAAAAAACATGGCCGCCAGCAGCCATCTTGGATTTTACTCTTTGTATGACTAAATTCTTTAGCACGGGCTACAGGTCGTACCTTTAGTCTGATCGTCATAAAATTTGTCATGGATGTTAAAAATGACATCTAAATGGGAACGAGTCATTTTTGGGTCATTCGGCCAAAAAACATGGCCGCCAGCAGCCATCTTGGATTTTACTCTTTGTATGACTAAAATCCTTTAGCACGGACTACAGGTCGTACCTTGAGTCTGATCATAATGAAATTTGTCATGAATGTTGACATTGGAATGTTGATGGGAACAAGTCATTTTGGGGTCATTCGGACGAAAAACATGGCCACCAGCGGCCATCTTTGATTTCAAAATTCAATCCATTAGCACGGGCTACAGGTCGTACTGTTCGTCTGATCATCATGAAATTTGTCATGGATGTTAATATTGACATGTAGATGGGAATGATTAATTTTGGGGTCATTCGCCCAAAAAACATGGCCGCAGCATCCATCTTGGATTATACTCTTTGTATGACTAAATCCTTTAGCACGGTCTACAGGTCGTACCTTTAGTCTTATCATCATAAAATTTGTCATGGATGTTAACAATGACATGTAGATGGGAACGAGTCATTTTGGGGTCATTCGGCCAAAAAACATGGCCGCCAGTGGCCATTTTGGATTTCAAAATTCAATCCATTGGCTTGGGCTACAGGTCGTACTGTTCGTCTGATCATCATGAAATTTTACTCTTTGTATGACTAAATCCTTTGACACAGGCTACAGGTCGTATATTTGTCAGATCATCATGAAATTTGTACTGGATGTTAATAATGACATGTAAATGGGAACGAGTCTTTTTGGGGTCATTTGGCAATAAATCATGGCTGCCAGTGGCCATCTTAGATTTTACTCTTTGCTTAACTAGGCCTTTCAACTTTCCACATTCCTAATCACTCCATTGACTTTAACACATGAAATTATTCACTTTCATTTTATAGTCCAATTACAAACAAGGAGAAGTGGGGAAGGGGCACATTCATATTTTTATTTTTAGCTAAGTTAAAAATAAAATGAAAAGCCCCGCCCCTATTTTTGTCCCCCGACGTTTCCGTCGGAGGACTATAGAAATGACCCTCGTCCGTCCGTCCGTGCGTCTGTGCGTCCGAGATTGGGTACCTTCATGGTATAATCAACTCCTCCTACAGTTTTAAACGTAGAGATTTGAAACTCTGGGATATTGTTCCTAACATGTTGGTGATTTGCAACATCTATATATCTAATCAAAAATATAATTTTTTCCATATTTTTGGGGGGGTTTTCGACTTAGAAAATTTGGAACATTTTTGCCTTTGGATGAGATTGGGTACCTTCATGGTGTAATCAACTCCTCCTACAGTTTTAAATGTAGAGATTTGAAACTCTGGGATATTGTTCCTAACATGTTGGTGATTTGCAACATCTATATAGCTAATCAAAAATATCATTTTTTCCATATTTTTGGGTGGGTTTTCGACTTAGAAAATTTGGAATATTTTTGCCTTTTGGATGAGATTGGGTACCTTCATGGTGTAATCAACTCCTCCTACAGTTTTAAATGTAGATATTTGAAACTCTGGGATATTGTTCCTAACATGTTGGTGATTTGCAACATCTATATAGCTAATAAAAAATATCATTTTTTCCATATTTTTGGGGGGTTTTCGACTTAGAAAATTTGGAATATTTTTGCCTTTTGGATGAGATTGGGTACCTTCATGGTGTAATCAACTCCTCCTACAGTTTTAAATGTAGATATTTGAAACTCTGGGATATTGTTCCTAACATGTTGGTGATTTGCAACATCTATATAGCTAATAAAAAATATCATTTTTTCCATATTTTTGGGGGGTTTTCGACTTAGAAAATTTGGAATATTTTTGCCTTTTGGATGAGATTGGGTACCTTCATGGTGTAATCAACTCCTCCTACAGTTTTAAATGTAGAGATTTGAAACTCTGGGATATTGTTCCTAACATGTTGGTGATTTGCAACATCTATATAGCTAATACAAAAATATAAAAAATTTCGCGTTTGCATTCGTTTGTTCATCGGGTTGTTTTGGCCAAGAAATTTTGCGGTGGTTTGCAACATCTATATACTGTATAACATTGTTGCAAATAGTATCCTTCTAACAAATCCAATCATTAAATTTACCACTCGAGTCGGGGGACATGTGGTCTGCGACCTTTTATTTTTCTTGCATGTCACCAAAAACACGGTTCTTTTTTTTTTTTGGCCTGACAATGAGTCGACGACTTAGAACTCTTGACTGATATATTTTACAAAATCCAGCACAATATAAACATATTCCAGCACCCAGTCAGGAGTGAGTGAACACTTGGTTTGAGCTTGAAACAATCATAACGTCGGACATAGAATGTCAAAGATCAAAATGTAAACGTGTACAGTAACTTTGCTGATGCGACTTACCCAAAGAGACATCAAATTCCTTTTGTGATGACTGAATATCTAGATCAGCAACATGTTTTTATAATGCCGCAGCCGCGACCAGGCGGTTTTTATTTAGGTTCCATCACAATCATCTGCTTTATACTTGTGTGCAACGATAATTTTACCCCCTTTTTAAAAAAAGGGGGGTATACTGTTTTGCACCGATGTCTGTTCATGTCATAACTTGAACAGTAGTGCTCAGATCCAAATGAAATTAGGTATGGATGTTCACTACTATGAGGACATTAAATAGAGGGTTCCATCATTTCTTTCGGATTCTCCATTCTAGAGTTATTCATCTTTGTTTATCTGGAAATGTTGGCTTTTTGGTCCGTTTGGTGTCTGTTCATGTCGTAACTTGAACAGTAGTGCTCGGATCTCAATGAAATTTTGTATGGATGTTCACTGCTATGGGGGCATTCAATAGACGGTTAAATCGTTCTGTTCGGATTTTCCATTCTAGAGTTATTCATCTTTGTTTATCTGGAAATGTTGTCTTTTTGGTCTGTCTGGTGTCTGTTCATGTCGTAATTTCAATAGTTGTTCTGGGATCTCAATGAAATTTGGTATGGATGTTCACTACTATGAGGACATTAAAAAGAGGGTTCCATCGTTTTGTTCAGATTTTCCATTCTAGAGTTATACATCTTTGTTTATCTGGAAATGTTGTCTTTTTGGTCTGTCTGGTGTCTGTTCATGTCGTAATTTCAATAGTTGTTCTGGGATCTCAATGAAATTTGGTATGGATGTTCACTCCTATGAGGACATTAAAAAGAGGGTTCCATCGTTTTGTTCAGATCTTCCATTCTAGAGTTATACATCTTTGTTTATCTGGAAATGTTGGCTTTTTGGTCCGTCTGGTGTCTGTTCATGTTGTAACTTCAACAGTTGTACTGGGATCTCAATGAAATTTGGTATGGATGTTCACTACTATGATGACATTCAATAGAGGGTTCCATTGTTCTGTTCTGCTTTTCCATTCTAGAGTTATTCATCTTTGTTTATCTGGAAATGTTGGCTGTTTGGTCCTTCTGATGTCTGTTCAGCTCATAACTTTAACAGTAATGCTCGGATCTCAATGACCAGGAGATTGTTAATCGATTATCACCAAAATTCTAGTCGACGTCAACTAATCGTTTCAACTCTAGTCCCGATAGTCACTAAGGCCAAAAAAAAAAACATCTCTGTTTCCGATAACATGGGGTAAATTTTCCTGGTAGGCAGGCAGGGTTTTTTTTTTTTTTTACCGGCCATTTGAAAGTGATAAAATAGTGTAGTACACCCTTTTAACATGTATTATACATTGGCATGCTGGAATATTATGTCATGTATTAGGTATTAAAGATATTCTCTGAAAATAAAGTTTTGGAGACAACTTCAAATTGAATGTATATTATGGCTACTAGTATGTGCTCCAGTGTGAATATTCAAGGTATTAGGCTATGGCCATGGGTTTAGAGTTATTCCTCTTACATAGTCCATGCACTACCAGCCCATAATGCAACAGTATCATCTGATACCTTCATTTCCAAATTACATGTGGCTAGAAAAATGTTACTGACTCTTCTTGGATATACAGGAGTAAACATGTTTTGTTCCAATCTTCCCCTGAATATCTCTGCTGTAGATTGGGTCTGAGGTTACACATTTTATGCCATTCTTTTCATCACTGCCGACGTAATTTTCCAGGTGTTGGTGTTAACAGAGAGATCGTTTTATGGAATAAATACTTGCCATTTCAATAAAACCTATTGTATTTTCATCCCCTCTTATTTCTCTTCATAGATGATCATTATTTTTCAGTGACAACTTGTCCATATTACCAAATCACTAACTTGTATTGTGGTTTAAAGTCACATATTTCCGACTTATTTCGTTGCAATCCCAGAATGTTTTAAATAGCAGAATTGATTACCTGCCAACTTTTAGTGTAATTAACAGCAAGTTATCACATAATCCTTGCAGTACATGTATGCACATCAGATGATACAGTGCGAGTTGTTTCTATCACAGTACATGTAGTATCTGCTACTTGGTCGGTAACATCAAAGCAGTCTGTCGTAAATAGTTACAGAGTTATGTCGGCTTTCGGAAGGGACGCTCGGCCGAGTTTGCCCGGGTCGCCATTTTCGAGACAGGCCGGCCGCTCGAGCACGCCTCACCATATATATAGCCTGGACATCCGATCTGCGGTCAAAAGAAGAAAAACACATCGACTTCGCCCTAAGCAAAAGTCCTCGATAGCTCTTTTCGGCCATCTTTAGCCTCGGTGCCGCGGGACCCTTCGTCCAAGACGAAACACAAGCGCGATTCACGTGACCTACTGAGGCGTTTTGGTTGGTGACACAGTGACCCAGTTGGTGTGTCATTCATAACAAACAGTTGTTTATTTAAAGTGGGTTAAACTCGGGTTTCTGTGAATATTCAAGGATTCCAATGCATTTTTATGTTTACCCATTCCATAGTATTTAAGTCCTCTTCTGACACACTTACCAGTGCCATGCTGGTTTTTATGTTTACCCATACCATAGTATGGTAAACATAGTGTCGTTGCCCGGATTGACCACTCGTCGTTAGTCCGTCCGTCCGTCTGTCTGTCTGTAGACACTTTACGCATGGTGCGATAACTGAAATATTTTCTATCTGATTGGAACCAAATTTTGTATATGAATTTCTCAGCACCAAATACAGATCGAGTTCGAATATGGGTTCGATCCAAGTTTTTTTTACGGAGTTATGGCCCTTTTTCAACTTAGAATTCATGCATGCTACCATAACTCAAAAATATTTTATCTGATCAGAATCAAATTTGGTATGCAAGTTTCTGGGACCAAAATACAGATCGAGTTCGAATATGGGTTTGATCCGATGTTTTTTAATGGAGTTATGGCCCTTTGACTTAGAATTTCTGCATGTTTTGATAAATCAACCATTTTTCAGCTGATAAGAACCAAATTTGGTATGCGAGTTTCTCAATTCAAAATACAAATCGAGATTGAATATGGGTTAGATCCAACATTTTATACCAGAGTTATGGCCCTTTTTCAACTAAGAATTGAACAGATAACCATAGCAGTCAACAACTAATTGATTACCAGCAGTATCACTTTAGCTCTGTGGAGACAAACAGTAAATCTGAGTTATTGATAATTAGAGTTATTTTTAGACATTAGTGTGAGGTGTAACCAGATATATGTTTTTGAGGGACAGGACACTGGCTTACAGGCTGTAGCTCTATCTAATTAATTTGCACTCTTACTCTGGGTTTCTGAGAAGGTCTCTATGCCAGGAAAGATGGGAATAAATTGTGTTGTATCACATATTTTGTCATGTTTGTCCCAATGTTTCACAGACAAAAAAATCAAATGCATGCCCATGCTGGTGGAGATGGGAAAATTTATACTTTAATACCCACAAAAGACTAATTTTTATGTTTACCCATATCATAGTATGGAAGTGTCAACATCCGGATTGACCAACTGTCATTAGTCCATCCATCTGTTTGTCTGTAGACACTTTACGCATGGTGCGATAACTCAAACATTTTTTATATGATCAGAACCAAATTTTTGTATATGAATTTCTCAGCACAAAAGACAGATCGAGTTCGAATATGTGTTTGATCAGACAATTTTTAACTGATTTATGCAGGGGGGGGGGGGGGGTCGGAAAAAAAATTCAGACTCGTATGGCATTTTTTCCCTTTCGATCAGGGTAGAGTTTGATATACGCCACGCTATTCACTGCGTAGCATGGTCGACCGGGTTGTCTTATTATACCCCCCTAACTTCGTTGCGGGGGGTATAATGGAGTCAGCTTGTCCGTCTGTCCGTGGACACAAATTTGTCCGGAGTTTTTCTGTCGTTTTTTTATAAATTTCCGTGAAACTTGGCACAGGCATCAACCACCATGGGAACCTGTGCACCTGCGAATATGACGTCTGTCCGACTTTTTTTGGTGGAGTTATTCCCCCTTTTTTGACTTAGAATTTTTTTTGCAACATGTGTAATTTTGTCCGAGCTTTTATTTCTACATTTTTAGGTCAATGTTTTTTAATCTTTATAGCACTGATATTTAGTACCATGAGAACCTGTGCACCTGCGATTATGATGTCTGTCCGATTTTTTTTGTGGAGTTATTCCCCTTTTTATACCCCCCACTTTCGAAGAAAATGGGGGGGTATACTGGATTGACTGCGTCTGTCCGTCACGCTTTCTCCCTCCGTGTGTCCGTCCGATCTCATAACTCGAACAACTATGAACCGATTTCAATAATTTTTTGTATGCAATCTCCGCATGATGCTAATTGCGGTTCGGTCCGACTTTCTTTTTTTTTAAGTTACACCTCATTTTCGACTTATTTTGACAAATATGAACCGATTTCAATAATTTTTGGTTTACATGCTTCTCACAATAACCTCTACATGATGCGGCTAGGGATTGGCTCAGACTGTTTTTCGTAATATTACACTTCATTTTCAACTTATTTTGACTTAGAAAATCTGTCCGACTTAATAACTTTAACAAATATGAACCAATTTGAATAATTTTTTCTGTACAAGCTTCTTGTGACACCATATCGATATAATTAGTCCGAATTTTTCTTTAAAGTTAAAAATCTTTTTTGTTGGGTTTACTGATAATGCGGGTTTAATTTGCCACAGTGGGGGTATGCTAGCGCTCGAGTGCACACCTCTTGTTCGACTTAGAACATTTTTGCAAAATGCATAATTTTGTCCGAGCTTTTATTCCTACATTTTTCGGTCAATAGGTTTAAGATTACGGTTAGGTTTGTGCACCTGCAATGGGAACTGTTATTTTATTATTTTAACTAAATGTTTACTGACATGTAAAACATCTTCTTTTTTTTTGTATATTTTTTATTCATATGATTTTTGTACATTATATACAGTGATGTCATACAAATATAATATATATGTAAGTATTACAAAAACAATCATGTTAATAATTAAAATGACATCACATGTGGGGCGGGTGGGGTCCTTGCACACTAACCATGCACTCCCCTTGCACACCATACAGTACATGCATATCAATAAGTGTTTATATATGATAGACAAAACAAAAAGCAAACAATAATACCTTCAAAAACACGATATATGTTGGTATTTATTTGTGTTTGCGTGTACACCTATATCAATAAAACAAACAGAAGTTGGATTGGTACCTGGTATCCTTAGTCCCATTGGGACAGTCACACCTCTAGTTATTTTAACTAAATGTTTACTGACATGTGAAACATCTTAGTATTTAAAAACATGTGGGGGGGGGGGGTGTATCCTTAGTCCCATTGGGACAGTCACACCTCTAGTTTATATCTAGAATTCGCGATCGGATACACCGGCCTACACATGCGTCAGTTGTGAATGCGATGGATTATTAGTTCTGCTGTTGGTATTGGGAAAACCATAGCTATTAACTCACACACATACAGGTTACTATGTACTTCTGGGGGGGGGAATTGAGGCCGGCAAGAAAATCTCAGCCAGGCCGGATACCGGAAACAGAGACGTTTTTTTTTTTGGCCTAACATAAGCACATGTCAATGAGGGCATTCTCTGAAGTCGGCGGAATCAAAAGACAAGCGGTACTCGCTTTCGTTTGACATAAAAAATGTATCGCAGATCTGACATGAGGTGACCAGACATTTGTGACACTTTGCATTGGTTGGAGATTGGAGCTTCGAAGTTCTGTATTCTACGGTCCGGTCCGCATCCCTAGACAGTACCCACTATTGTACTTTCAAAATGGCAAAACGAAACTGGGAGACCTTAATGTAAAATTGTTTTATACATTTTGTGATTGTCATGTTAGTATCTCATGATTAAACCTGAAGGGCAATAATCAAGCAAGTGCTTTCTAGTTTACATTTCTCGCTAGACTATTTGGTATTAACTTTATTCAAATGTCATTCAATTTAACCCCCAAATTAATTTTTTGATTTCTGTCTATTTAGGTTTGTGCAATGCATTTTGGTGAATTTTGTCAAGTGAATGGTCAGGAGAATACAGAACAAATATTGGTGAGTTTGTCATGGTGTTGCTTAGATAATGCCATTCAATTAATATTCCATAAGTACAAAACCCTGGGAACTTTTTAGCTGAACTTTACTTTGTAAAGTTTGAGCTATTTCCGTGGGTTCGTGTTCGTCCGTCAACAATTTCCTTTGGCTCACCCTGCAGGCCGCGTCCCTCATCTGATCATCACCAAACTTCACATGGATCTTCAGGGTACAGGCCGCATCATCCCTCATCCGATCATAACCAAACTTCATATCGATCTTCGGGGTAACCCTACAGACCACATCCGTCATGGGAGCCATTGATTATTTCCGAAATTTGTTAAAAAACCTGTCCGCCAGCAGCCATCTTGGATTTTACTCTTTGTATGAGTAAATGTTTGGCACACCCTACATGTCACATCTCTCATCCGATCATCACCAAACCTCATATGGATCTTCAGGGTGACTTCTATATGGGAGCCATCAATTTTATCAGAATTCATAAAAAAAAACATGTCTACCGGCAGCCATCTTGGATTTCAAACTGTTTTGATGCACTGATGAGTAATTTTTTAGCCATTGATAGCCACAATATTGTTTGAGACATTTGCTCTCTCTTGTTTCATGCACACAATGATATACATGTAGGCTTAAATGTCTCGGCCACATCAGGACAAGTTTATTTATTTCAATTTTGCATTTCTCGATGCTTCTTTCCAAAGGGTGAAGTGAAGGAAGTTATTCATCTCACTGTCCAATATGGGCACAAAAGGTCTTTATTCAAATATTTGCGCGAAGTTGTAGAAAATGTATGCTTTTTTTTTTTGCCTCTCAGATCACCCACCCACCCAGGCATACTAAATCCCTCGCCACAGACTTTCATTTTTAGAAATTGTAGGCGCGCATAGTCTCGCTCGCTGGATTTTGGCCAGGCGCGCGGTTTCTATCAAGATAAAATAAACAGCGGAAATACATTCATAAATGCTGCGTAAATTGAATTAGTTTACTCACGATCGTTGTCCAGTGAAACTCTTTGATGGTATAACACTACTTAATCCACTATCCATAAGCACAAGTGAATGTTACACAGTGTTTTTATATTGTACATGCTCCTATATTTATTGTAATTCATAATTATTAATAAGGAATCAATTTAATACTCCGATTCCTATATTTCCATGCTGACACAGACAGAATAAATATCAACATCTCCCGGCCACGTGGTCTCGCTTTGATTTTCCAGGAATTTATGTGACGTCATAAGCCATACATAGAAATGTATTTTTAGCTTTGAATCATTCACAGACAGATAGTGCATTCGACACGTCACACCATGTGTCCTCAAATAACTTAAACTGCCAATCATCGTGGCACGAGGGACTCACCTTTTGATGAATGTTGGTTTCGGAGAATTGCTGAATTCATTTGATATTTTGCTTTATACTTGTGCGCACGTTTTAAATAATGGATGACGTTGACGGAGAACCGGTTAAGGGCAAGGGACACCACACCCAACTCCAAACCTTTTTAAATTGGAATGTTGGTTCTTTAATCAGCTACAGGACTGAAAAAGACCCAAAGAGTCTTGACATGGTTGTTTCTGTGTGGTGCAAAACTTGTGTGCGACACATTGACGAAATCATCAAATCTAATAAACTCCGCGCCCAAGCAATTAAGGAGGCACAAAAATATGCATCATCGTCAACCAACGTGACGAAGCACAGTGTCAATAGACATTTAGTCTGGGTAGACACTGAAAATAGCGTTATCAGGTTCGCTCGCTGCATTTGGCCTAGGTGTGCAATTGATCGCTCGCTGGTTTTCAATTTTAGGGCGCGATCGCGCACCTCAAAAATGAAAGTCTGCCGACAGGCCACATCCTTCATCCAATAGTCATCAAAACTTCATAATATGGATTCTGGGGGGGGGGGGGGGGGGGCTCTAGATTGGATCCATCGATTATTGCCGAAATTCGTTATAAAACATGGCTGCCAGCAGTCATCTTGGATTTAAAATTTGAATACATCTGCAGCCCATATTTATTGGTGAAATGTTTGAAATGAAATAATTTCAGCTACAAAATACAAGACCGTTGCTCTAACTTTTTGCTTTCCTTCTTTATTATTCTTATTTTATTCATTGATCAGCAAAAATTAAACTCCTTCCCAAGTTGAGCTACAGTGTCATAATTGGCACTTTCGTTGATGTTGTGACAGGGAAGTGTATAACTTTGAAAAAAACAATGCAGCCAATATATTTCTTAGTTGTTACCAGTTCCTTAATGTACTTCACTGAAGTCCCAACTCGAAATTGCATGATTTAGTTAACTTTGTGAGCAATTTTGCTTTGCATGGCATATTATGGAATTTTTACCGGGTAATTAATTGAATGGTTTTTGCAATAGCGGCTCACAAAATAGCATTCAACCTCCAGCTGGGCCCACCCCCTAATGTGAAGCAGATTATTGAGGAATAGGTATCAACAACGAAATATTTATCCTGCCTTTTCAGCTTTACTTTGTAAAGTTTGAGCTATTGCCATGGCTTGGTATCCGTCATCTGTGTGCGTGTGTGAGGCGTCAACAATACAGGCTACAGGTTGTACCTTTGGTCGGATCATTTTGAAATTTGTCAGATGTTGACATTGACATTTAGATGGGAACAAGTCATATTGTGGTCATTCGGGGAAAAAACATGGCCGCCAGTGGCCATTTTATTCTTTGCATGACTAAATCCTTTGGCATAGGCTACAGGTTGTACCTTTGGTCAGATCTTTATGAAATTTGTCAAGGCTAAAAATAATATCTCTCAGTACTTGTTAAAACAAATTTGCTTGATTAGTACTTATTTAATAAATATTATTTTTACTAATAAATGAGAATAATATCATAATTCGAGGTATATATGAATACCACGTACATTATATTCTGGGGGGAAATCCAAGCTGTTGATGAATTCTTGTATCATTTCATTTTGTCCTTGCTGTTGTTTTGTTTTCAAATTGGGTAAAACAGTTTTATTGTTGAGTCCATGAACAGAAAATGCAGCAGACACTTCTGGTGCGGCATCTTCCAATGTAATGCGGAAATAGCAGCCAAAAAATCTGCAACCTAGACCGTATTTAGATTCTGGCAAACGAACTGAAAGTCCTGTGAATCCTGTGATTTTCCATCAGAAATCCCACTAATACACGCATCACAATCAGCAATAAATAGTCTCACCGTGGTTCTCTATGAACCCCATTGCCGTGTCGGAAATGTTGTCAGACGATTTAACATCCGTAATTGTCCAGGGACAAACAATTTTAAGTCCTCTTCTGACACACTTACCAGTGCCATGCTGGTTTTTATGTTTACCCATACCATAGTATGGTAAACATAGTGTCGTTGTCCGGATTGACCACTCGTCGTTAGTCCGTCTGTCTGTCTGTCTGTCTGTAGACACTTTACGCATGGTGCGATAACTGAAATATTTTCTATCTGATCGGAACCAAATTTTGTATATGAATTTGTCAGCACCAAATACAGATCGAGTTCGAATATGGGTTCGATCCGAGTTTTTTTTACGGAGTTATGGCCCTTTTTCGACTTAGAATTCATGCATGCTACCACAACTCAAAAAAAATTTTTATCTGATCAGAATCAAATTTGGTATGCGAGTTTCTCGGACCAAAATACAGATCAAGTTCGAATATGGGTTTGATCCGATTGTTTTTAAAGGAGTTATGGCCCTTTGATATAGAATTCATGAACACTTCGATAAATCAATAATTTTTCAACTGATGGGAACTAAATTTTGTATGTGAGTTTCTCAACTCAAAATACAGATCAAGTTCGATTTTGGGTTTTATCCGGTACTTTTCAATGGAGTTATGGCCCTTTGATTATTTTATTCATCACTGATATATATCAAAGATACACAGGTGGCACTGTCTAGATAGTATCTAATAAATCACCTTAGCAATGCTGTGAAGACACAGATATAGTATCGAGTTACAATGCCATTAAGTTTCTCTCTCTTGTATTGAGTTAATTAACTGCTAGGTGATGTGTTGGCTTTATCACATATACTTTATAGAGCTAAGTTCCTCTGGTCATATCATAGGTTGAATATATGCATGGTTATTTAAATTTCATCTTAAAGGCATAATCTGGTTTCATTGTTTGATAGCATTACCATTGGAATTTTGTTGGTTGCATGGGAAGACAACTTTGGTTTTCAAACTTTTAAAAACTTGAGAGCTCAGTATCAGTCTATGGGAACAAAATAATTGTTCATAACACTTAGAAATGTAGGTCTAGTTTGTTTTATCTATATATTAATGGAAAGCTTTTTCGACATTGATTTCAATTGGTTACAAATGTGAATTGAAATATTAAAGGGGCACACCAGGTTTGATGTATTTTTATGTTTACCCATACCATAGTATGGTAAACATAATGTCGACGTCCGGATTGACCACTCGTCGTGCGTCCGTCCGTCCGTCCGTCTGTCTGTCTGTCTGTCCGTGGACACTTTACGCATGGTGCGATAACTCAAATATTTTCTATCCGATCGGAACTAAATTTTGTATATGAGTTTCTCAGACCGAAATACAGATCGAGTTCGAATATGGGTTTGATCCGAGTTTTTTTTACGGAGTTATGGCCCTTTTTCGACTTCGAATTCACGCATGCTGTCATAACTCAAACAATTTTTATCTGATCGGAACCAAATTTGGTATGCGAGTTTCAGAGCCCAAAATACAGATCGAGTTCGAATATGGGTTTGATCCGAGTTTTTTTTACGGAGTTATGGCCCTTTTTCGACTTCGAATTCACGCATGCTGTCATAACTCAAACAATTTTTATCTGATCGGAACCAAATTTGGTATGCGAGTATCAGAGCCCAAAATACAGATCGAGTTCGAATATGGGTTTGATCCGAGTTTTTTTTACGGAGTTATGGCCCTTTTTCGACTTAGAATTCATGGATGCTACGATAACTAAAAAAAATATTATCTCATGAGAACCAAATTTGGTATGTGAGTTTCTCTATCTAAAATACAATTCGAGTTCGAATATGGGTTTGATCAGATTATTTTTAATGGAGTTATGGCCCTTTGATATAGAATTCATCCATGCTTCGATAGCTCAACCAGTTATCGTCTGATAGGAACCAAATTTGGTATGTGAGTTTCTCAACTCAAAATACAGATCAAGTTTGAATATGGGTTAGATCCTGTTTTTTATACCAGAGTTGTGGCCCTTTTTAACTAAGGATTGAACAGATTCGATATTTTTATGCTTATCATGTAGAACCATAGCAGCTAACCCCTGTGATATCAGTTAGCACTGAGAGAGAGAATAGATTAACTTGTATTATTGGAAATTAGAGTTATTTTTAGCCATCATATTGTCAGGGCACAGTGGAAGCTGTAATTGGACAGAGAACTATCTGTTGTTTATTGTATTTCCATACAGCTCTCTGGTTTATGATATCAATGCAGTGTTCCAGTGACATACCTGTACCTAATTTTATTGAGTTAAAATTGTTAACCCTTGTCATCAATTTTATGCATTTGTATATTTTTCATGTAATCATTCTCCTATTATATCCCTTTCACTTGTATGGATTTTTGTGGTTAAAATGAACCCTTAATTCTCAACATTCCTTATACTTAGCAGAAATACCTTTCATCTGATATATCTCCTTTTATTGAGATGTATGTAAATTTTGTATGTGAATTTCTCAGCCCAAAATACAGATAGATTTCGAATTTGGGTTTGATCCATTTTTTTATATTTTAAACAGAGTTATGGCTTATGGATTTTCGTGTCAGAACTGAAAATAGCTGATCACTATCGCCAAGGTATAGGTTAAACATCTGCCGATCGTGATCGGCCTCTCGTTTCTGTACTCTGCATGAGATAAAACTTTTTATGTGTACCTATACCATAGTATGGTATGTTACACATAGTGTCAATGTCCGGATTGACCACTCGTCTGTCCATACGTCTGTCTGTCAGTTTGTAGACACTTTAGGCATAATGCGATAACTCTAACAATTTCTATTTGATCAGAACCAAATATTGTATATAGGTTTCTCATCCCAAAATACAGTTCGAGTTTGAATATGGGTTCGATCCAATTTATTTTAAAGGAGGTATGACCCTTCTTTTTTTTTAAATTTGAAATTTTGATTTTTCATATTTTTTTTAGATTGAATTTCCTCGCTTAATTTAACATAAAAAAATATTTAAAAACTTTTATAATAATAAAAAACAAAATTTGTCATTGACACTAAATGTAATTTGTTTTAGTTGTATTTCATTAATTAGTTGTGAAGTCCTGTATTGAAAATGTGAAGATTTTATTGCAATAGTTGCATGTAATATAATGATATCAATAAATTGTCATGTGAACATCCAATATCCATAGTATATAAGAATACCTTTAATAGATGTCATTCCAAGCGAAATATGTTATTAATTGAGTGATAACATATGTTACATACATGTAGCTCTAGGAGGTGGTTGTATGAAGGTAAAGATGAACAACCTGCTGGCTGGATAATTGTTTATCCTATCTGTCAAATTGATTAATGGCTAAACAATTGGATCTCACAGTGAGAGGTCCTTGTGTGAATAGGGATGGAGTTATGAGATTTAAAATGACTTCTCCCCCACCCCAATTACTTTAACCCATTCTTAAGACAAATTATTTTAGCTTTTGATTTTAAGTTAGGTACTCATATATGTATTTTTGTCCCCCGACGTTTCCGTCGGAGGACTATAGAAATGACCCTCGTCCGTGCGTCCGTGCGTCCGTGTGTCCGTGCGTCCGAGATTGGGTACCTTCATGGTGTAATCAACTCCTCCTACAGTTTTAAACGTAGAGATTTGAAACTCTGGGATATTGTTCCTAACATGTTGGTGATTTGCAACATCTATAAAGCTAATCAAAAATATAATTTTTTCCATATTTTTGGGGGGGTTTTCGACTTAGAAAATTTGGAACATTTTTGCCTTTTGGATGAGATTGGGTACCTTCATGGTGTAATCAACTCCTCCTACAGTTTTAAATGTAGAGATTTGAAACTCTGGGATATTGTTCCTAACATGTTGGTGATTTGCAACATCTATATAGCTAATCAAAAATATCATTTTTTCCATATTTTTGGGGGGTTTTCGACTTAGAAAATTTTGAACATTTTTGCCTTTTGGATGAGATTGGGTACCTTCATGGTGTAATCAACTCCTCCTACAGTTTTAAATGTAGAGATTTGAAACTCTGGGATATTGTTCCTAACATGTTGGTGATTTGCAACATCTATATAGCTAATACAAAAATATCATTTTTTTCGTGTTTGCATGCATTTGTTCATCGGGTTGTTTTGTCCAAGAAATTTTGCGGTGGTTTGCAACATCTATATACTGTATAACATTGTTGCAAATAGTATCCTACAAACAAATCCAATCATGAAGTTTACCACTCGAGTCGGGGGACATGTGGTCTGCGACCTTTTATTTTACTGTGATCATATCTTTGACCAATTATCAGTTATAGCTAATCGCTAGCGCCAAGGTATGGGTTAAACATCTGCCGATCGTGATCGGCCTCTCGTTGTTTATCGCGTGTCCGCTGGCGCATTATAGGTGAACTCGATTGGCAATTCGGAGCATGCAAGAGGAACTGTTTCATTTTAGAATTACCCCCTTGCATTGCTGGCAGAGACGACGAGCTTATTGTGTTGTATTGTTTGCACTCAACGACATGGCCAAGATTTTGGGCGGCAGCCTCTTTTTGTTGTGTGCTATAAAAATTAGCCAGGGGGGGGGGGGGTATTTTGCGGATGCGGCAATCCTTGAGAAACATATAATTTTTTTGTGTGGCCTTGTCGATACCATAGTGTCTATGTCCAGATTGACCACTCATTGTTCGTAAAATCGAAAACCAATCCTTTTTAGCTCAAGTTTAAGCCATTGGCATGGTTGTCATCCATCTGACTGTGCGTCCATCAACAATTTCCATTAGCACACCCTACAGGTCACATCTCTCATTCGATCATCACCAAACTTCATATGGATCTTCGGGATGACCTCTAGATGGGAGTAATAAAGTTTTTCCGAATTTCATTAAAAAAACCTGGCCGTCGGTGGCCTTTTTGGATTTTACTTTTTGTATGACTAAATACTTCTGCACACCCTACAGGCCACCTCCCACATCCGATCATCACCAAACAATCATGGTATCTTTGGGGTGACCTCTAGGTGGGAGACTCCTATTTTGAATGAGATTCGTTAAATAAAACATGGCCACCAGCAGCCCTCAACCGATCGTCACCAAACTTGATATGGATCTTTTGGGTCACCTCTAGATCATCATTTTTTTTTCCTAAAGTAGCCATCTTTACTTTATAAATATCTCTTCATGTTGACATTTAGTATTACTTAGACATTTAAACTTTCTGCATTCCTATTTGCTCTATTGACTGTAACACATGAAATTATCCCCAATCCAAGTTGAGCTACAGCGTCATTGACACTTTCTTTGGATTCCTCATGGACTCAAATGTATGATTAAATATCTGTAAATGTTATTCTTATAGCTACCAAAATTTTACTATTTATGTGAGGATGGTGTATGGGGAGTCAGGAAAGCTTGTGCTGAATGTTTTATGACAGTATCATGTGCCTGCTCACCGAAAATCAGACGACATGAGCTAGCTGGTCTGTTCGTGTCACTACTCTGTGATCAGTCACGTTGGGTGAGTATCTTGTTAGAATGAAAAATCCTACCCCTCCTCCATGGTGGGAATACAATCAACTTGACACTTTTTGAGGCTTTCTGCAATCCATGTTAATCTAAATAAATCATGCAAGCATGATTATCGCAATGTTCATCTTTCAGTGGCTGTTGCAAATCGCAATATTGATATTTCCTGTGAATAGCCTTGAATCGCACCATTCAATTGTGGACACTCCTTAATGCCTATAACAAGCCTTAAATAGCCTTTAATTTTCTGCACTGCTCACTGAATTCATGATTTAAATGTTGCAGCAATAAAAAGGACATTGAATGTCCTCTTCTGATTTACGGAACCCTGACATGTGTTTCTGAAAGTTGCTGGTGGCTATGTTATAAAAACAGACTTTCTGAAATATATCATTTGTGATTGTTTCAAAATTAATTTGCAATTGCTTCAATTCTGAATATTCAACAATTGAATGCTGAAAAAAATTAATGCTCTTGTTTAAAACAAGTCAGATTATAGTTTTAGTCTAAATTATCAAATAATTGAAACAACAAATGTAAAAATATTTCTTACTTTGGTTTTCACCATAATATTTCCCTAAAATGTTAATCGAATCCATCAATTATCTATTTACAGAGTGATAGGGTATTGTGTGTGACAACAATTATTTTGTGACATGTTATTTGCAGGTGACTATGTCTGCCTTCCAACAACTGGGGCCTTTCATATCGACATTCGCTGATACCTCAGAAACTGCTGAAAATGCAGCTGATAGCAAACAACAATCAACTGAGTCTGTGTTATTACAGTATGTTTATATTATAGTATGAATTATAGATGGTATATCTGATGCGAGACCATTTTATGTGCACACATAATGTTGACCATTGATGGCCATATTACCATTTACAGACAATGCTAATTCAAATATACCCCAGTTTGAAAGAATTTGGGGGTCTGTATCCATCCATTTAGTGATCTCAGCCATGAATTATTAATTATGGATATTCACTGTGGAGGATGTTCAAAATGTATGTTCAAAATGTGTGTCCAATATAAATGCAATGTCCGTGCTGATGTCGGATCTCAATGAAACACATGAAGAGGTTTTCTGTCATGAGTACCTTCACCAACGGCGCATCTATAAATCAGCCCAGATACTAGTTATTGCATTATGACATTGATGTTTTAGTGTTGCCATGATTGGATCTGAAGATATTGCCATTTTTATGTGTACCCATACCATGTATGGTACACATAATGCCGACGTCCGGATCAACCATCCGTCGTTCGTTCGTTTGTCCGTCTGTCCATCTGTCTGTCTGTCCGTAGACACTTGCTATCCGATTCAATTACTCGAATATTTTCTATCGGATCGTGTTAAAATTTTATGTGCATGTTTATGATAACACACTCCTCACATGTATAGTTTTTGGTATCGATCGGTTGATCGGTTTATAAATTATTAACACTTTGCATCCGCACATAGGCATGAGCTATCCGATGCTGTAACCAAAGTATGTTTTGTCCGATTGTTTTCATATCTGATATGTAGGTCTATGATGACACACCCCTCACCTGTGTAGTTTTTGGTATCGATTAGTTGATCGGTTTAGAAAATAATTAACCCTTCACACACATGCTATCCAAAGCAATAAGTTGAACATATTTCTTCTGATCTGCCTCATATTTCTTACCTAGGTTTTCCTTAGCATGGTCTTCATCTGTATGGTTTTTGGTATCGTTTAGTTAACCTTTTCTGCTCTTGTTTTTAAATAGAATTAATCCAAGCTGTGTTGACTTAAATATTTTTCATCTGATCAGCACCAAATTTGGTACATATGGTCCTCGCCCCAAAATACATACAGATCAGGTTCAAATTTGAGTTTGATCCGGTATATTTTAACAGAGTTATGGCCCTTTATAATTCATACCTCTTTTCCATGCACTATTAAATTTGAATAGAACAAGACACAACACACACCTGTGTTATTGGAAGGAGATAATTTATTGCTTTGGACACAGTGACCTGATAGTACCACTGGTGGCTGCAGACTTATAAACAACTGTCAAACTGTGATTGATGTCAGACTCTTTATTCCAGTTCTGTTCTCTGTGTTGAAACCATGCAGTTCATGGCATTATTGTTTACAGAGACACTGTTGTCGTAACTTAGAAAATAATTAATACACCCATTCCTTAGTTCCATCATATGATGTCATTGAACATGATTAACCCTCTGCACACATCATATGGTCTTCTGATGTTTTTTATTTGATCATTCTCCTATTCTATGTCCATGTTGATGGTGATCCACTTTTTAACTTGCATGGATTTGGGATTAAAATTAACCCATTCGATAGACTCATATTATCTGATAGACATATATTAAATTATCACTTTAACTTTGAGCCAAGTTCAGTCAGTGTTTCAAGAAATGACCATTTGAATATTCATCATTAGAGGATATGTCTTATTTTGAAATTCCCTCAATTGCATTTGGGCTACAGGATAATATTAACAGTGCTGGGATTCTTGAGACTGACTTATTGTATGGGTTTCTAAATGCCATGCTTTTTGTTGACTACTCTGTGTTTATCAGTTCATTAGTTTGGGTAAGATTAATTCCATACTATTCGATTTGATAACTCAAATATTTCCATTAATTATGTTTATAGTTCTGGCACAGTTTATGATAACACACCTCTTGCCTGCATAGTGAGGGTCATTTGGTTTATTTGCTTAAATATATTAACATCCTTCACCAATCTTGTTGACACAATGTGATAGCTAAATATTTTTTGCATGATCACTCTATAAATACCGGTAATCACATCTGTGATAATCATGACACATTCTTGAAATGTATAGATTCTGGTATCGATCGAATCGTTTTAAAAATATTAACCTTAGGCCAAAAAAAAAAAAGGGTTTTGATTCTCGGGCATAGTCGCGTCTGGAAAAAAGGCCCGCGTTGAAGCATTTTATTACGATTTTCAAATTGACCGATGCTGTCAAATGATAACACGAAAATGGGAAACTAGAAAAGAGAGATTAGTTATGTTTCAAACATCGAATATGATAGACATACAATGGTGTATGTGTTGGTATTCAACAACAGACACTAGGCAACGATAACTACCAGGTATATTGTCACCACAAGCTGCCCAAACCCCAAGTTTATTAAGTCAAATGTGTTTCCGTGCTGTAAACAATAATGATTTCCAATTTCGGGAATGCAAACCGGAAAGAAATATGGTGCGTATTGACGATGTGTATGCTGGTTTAATTTAATAGTATTTGAAGTTTTTATGGCTAGCATATATAGTTACTATAGTATAGATCAGGCTTGTCAAAGTACCGCCGGTACCAAGGTAGTCGGTACCGGTACTGCGTTGGAACCGTTGTTGTATTGTTTATTCCACTACATATCACACATTTAAAAGTGTATATTCTAATGTGGTAATTACTGGTAATGTATGGCACTTTGTGCCAGTTTTTGGTGATTGTTGTGGATGACAAATACAACCATGTCAGACTATCCTAATGCACGTATGCCACAGCAGCCACACATAAATGTGCGACATACATGCATTAGTATAGTCTGAAATAGTTGGATTTATCACCCACAACAATCGAATGTGCCATAATTTAGGCAGCCTGATAGGACTGGTGTTAGAACTTTTATGTTTAGGGCTTCAGGCGCTCAAATACATACATCGGAAAGATGGGTAAATATATATGGTGAATGACAATTTAAACTGAAATAAATTTTATGTACCTGCAAGGCTGCAATCCTCATATGTAAGTTATAATGTAACACACATTGAGTCAATGACACATATATACATTGTTGAATAAAATGATAACAGCTTCAAGACTCGGCATCCGCCGCCGTGTGCTTGATCCGTTGACACATAGTAGCCTTGTGCTTGATCCGTTGACACATAGTAGCAAACCATAATGCAAGCGGCAGTTGCGGCACACTTAAAAGAGCAAAATTCCTTCAATTTTAATCAATCTATACTGATCAATTTACTGTTTTGGCGAGTACCGAGAACCGTCGGTACTGAGTATCGGAACCGGTACCGTTGAAACGGCCAAGTACCGCCGGTACCGGTACTGGTACCGGTTGACAACCCTGGTATAGATGGATAAATATTAAAGTATATAGATAGATATAAAATGTATAATCCTGATTTAAACTTTGATTGTTTTAGTTCCGTTTCCGTCTTTGTTGTATTCCGTGTTTTATAACAGAGAACGAGAATCGAACGGACCTCAAACAAATCTGTCCATGCGTATTCTCTTTAATTAAGTTATATTCACCGATGTTGCTGAATATATTTGGCGACAAAATTATCCGAGAGCACCATTTTATAGTGTGCAAATATATTTTTAATCGTATTTTGGCTTGTTGGAAATAATGCGTGATCCATAACCGAAAAATCGTAATTTTATTCCCAATGATTCAGTGATTTTAGAAATTAGAGACACTCGGTAGTCTGTGTCAAGGCCGTTAATTGTGCATAGATCATAGATGTACTAAACTGTGAATACTACCGAAAGGGTGTGCCTTTGAATGCAGAAAATCAAGAAACATGTAACTGAGGTGTGGCAGATTCAAACTAAAATTAAATGCAACAAACAGTAGCAACAAACAGTCTATGACATTTAAATAAAAAATATGAAGTGTTTTCCATGTTACTGACATTGAAAAAAAATCTCCCTATTTTTCACTAAATCTCCCTATTTCTGAGGACAAATCTCCCTATTTCCAATTATGAAAGTAAACAGGTCTGATATAAATAGATATATACTATAAGAAGGTACATACATATATCAAATATACCAACAATATATATATGATGTACGGGTAGTATAATGTGATAATTGGTCATTCTTTATAGTGGAATACATTAGTTTATATCAAAACAATGTTCTCCTTAGATTTTCTTAACCTGGGAAGGTATAATAACCCATGCTAACTATGGGCATTATCCCCAGAACAAAAATTAAATAAAACCCTCGCTCCCTCATCGATTCTCAAAAAAAATTGCCCGAGAATTAAAACCCTTTTTTTTTTTGGCCTTAACTTTAATTATATTTAAACTGTTCACAAACATATCTTTCCAATGATCAACTTAGAAGAAAATTAACATTTATATCCAATCATTAGCAATCATATTTTATATCCTGGTCTATACATCCCACACTTCTATAGTTGATCAGTTATTGATTGTTTTTTTAGTGGTGAAATATTAATAGGTTGCTATGAATTTTTAATATGCAGCTGACACAAAATATAATAAACATAAAAATAGCAATGATGCTAAAAGGAAACACACAATATGTTATGTCTCATGTTCCAATGTAATAAATAGATAAATTGAGTTGCTATGATGTTTGTCTACCTAATTTCGTAACTATTTGATATTTAACAGCTATGGTGCTTCTCTCCGACTATGGATTGAGCTTAATTAGCTTTATAACTCTATAAGACATACATGTATCTGTGTTGGAGTCACTAATAGGTTGAAATCAAAGCCACGTCTGTGTTAATGTGAGCAAGGTGCCCGATAAGTGTGATTTCACTTGTGAATTAATAGTAAGGTGTGAATTGTTTAAAGTTTTGCACTCATGAAAAGGATGGGGTAAGGATATATGAAAATAGCTCATCGCTGATCGGCCTCTCGTAAACTACTGCCATGGGTTGGCATCCATCGCATGTTCGTCCATGCATCTGTCAACAATTTCCGTTAGTACACCTCTCCCATCCGATTGTCCCCAAACTGCACATGGATTCTATGGCACACCCATCCGATCATCACCAAACTTGTGTGGATCTTCGTGATGACTTCTATATAGAATCCATCAATTTTTCCCCAAAATTCGTTAAAAATAACATGGCTCTCGGCAGCCATCTTGGATTTCAAATTTTAATCCATCGGCACACCCTGCAGCCTGCATTATCTGAATTTTTTTTTGAAAATTTACAGGCATGTTTAGGATCACTCTTGATGGGAGCCATTGAATTTGAACAATGTTTAATGAAAAACATGGCTGCTGGCAGCCATCTTTGCATCACTAAATCCTTTAGCACACTCTACAGACCACATCCTCATCCAATCATCACCAAACTTGATATGGATCTTCGGGGTGACCTCTAGACAGGAGCTTCCTATTTTGACCAAAATTTGTTTAAAAAACCATTTCCGACAGCAGACGTGTTTGATTTTACTATGCTTTGGCGGGGTGGGTAGGCGGTCAACCGATTTAATTGATATTTGGTATTTTTGGTCTCTTGCAAATATCTAGCTCGAGTTCGAAAACCAGGCCAGTCAGTGTCCAACCCATGCAACTAATTTTGAAATTGGATGAGTTTTTCGATGTTTAAAGCATGTTGTTTAATTTTACATAAAATACACAATCAAGTAGCATATTAAACCAGTATATTTACACTTGAATACAGTTACAAATGACTGCTTTATTTGTGAACGTAATCCATATTCCATCATCAATTACAAGTTGGCATGTCCGCTTTCGCAGATTGCTGATTCCCGCGGTCAAGTCGCTCTGTATACTGGGTGTTTGCAATTGGGGACATGGAGAATTGTTTCTCAACTTTAATAATTGAATAACAGTGTAAACAAGAATATTCACTACAGTGAATTATAACTTGGAGACATTAGCTCATTATGTTAAAAGATTGTCAATCAAAGCAAGAAAATGAACCAATTTCAGTGATATACAATTGTCACTGATAAGAACCGGAAATGGAACGAAAGGTTGAACTCGATCGAGATTATGACATTTGGTTCCCACTGTCCATAAACAGGTGTTGATTTTATCCAGTGAAAAAATATTGTAAGCTCAATCTAATGAAGAGAAATAATTTATTTTCTTAAAATGTGAGAATCGATCAAAAGATCTGATTTAAGGAGCAGTTCGTTTCGGATTTTAATGATTCCGCCATAGTGCCCATTTGACATTACCATCAGTTGCCGAAGTCACGCATGCGCAAACTGTACAGTATAATTCTTTACAATTTTGAGACAGTATTTTTCTCATAAAACACAATAAAATAACAATAAATTTCCTATCGTAGAGGAGGCTGGCTATAAAAAGCCCGCCTTGGAAAATTCTAGGTGGGATGTAGGCAGACATTCTCTTATGTACAAGAATTCTCTTATATATAAGAGATTGCACTGGGGTTCAAGGCCAAGGATATATTGTTAGGCCAATGTAGTCAGGCATCCAAATAAATCACACATGCCTATTTTCGCACAGGGGTTTGTGGGGGTGAGATTTTCAGATTTGTTCAATGAGATGTAATTTGTTTTCCAAAACCAATTACATATACTAAAATAAAATGAATATAACATAATAGACTGTTGATCAAGAGAAGGGAGCTCCTAGTTTTAATATTTATCCAATATTTATTATTTTATAACAAGATATCATGGGGTCGGTCCTGGCTTCTGATGAGTATAAAGTTTCATTAAGCTTACATGATTGGTGTGGTTATTTAAAACCATTCATACCCTTTGTCTGTTTTATCCTTCTGTTTTAACATTTTAATTTGAGTATCAACAACCTGTAGAATCAGTTCCTGATAACATACACTTTTCAGATTTAAAAACAAATCTGCTGATGTTTTTAGCTCACTTGAGACGAAGTCTCCGGTGGAGCTATAGTCATCACTCCTCATCCGTCCGTCAATTCTTTAAACTTCTTCTCCTCTGGAACCATAAGACCGAATGGGTTCATATTTCGTGTGGATGTTCCCTAGGTGACTCGCATTCAGATTTGTTCAAATGAGGTCACTGGGTCAAATAGTTGCGAAGCCAGGGCCATAACTCTTTCCCTCCATAGTAATTCTTTTAAATATCTTCTCAAATACCATCAGGCCAAATGGGTGACTGGGGTTCAGATTTGTTCAAATGAGGTCACTGGGTCAAATGTGGGCAGGGACATGACTCCAAAAAATATTTTAAAACTCCATGGTCAATTATATATATATTGTGCCCCCTCTGGCCCTTTACTCAAGTTCACTGTTTCTGACACCCTGGTCCCAAAAATAATATTTAATCAAATTCTTGACAGAGAATCATTAATAAGAAGCATTTACTTTAGCTCTAACTGTATGGGGGGGGGGGGGGTGGGTATGCCTACACATGTCAAGTGTAATCTGCCATTTTTATAAACATTCCATGGAGATCTGCTAGAGGTTATTATACCCCCCGCAACGAAGTTAGGGGGGGTATACTGGAGTCAGCTTGTCCGTCCGTCCGTCCGTCCGTCGTCCGTCGTCCGTCCGTCCGTGGACACAAATTTGTCCGGAGTTTTTCTCAGTCGTTTTTTGATCAATTTCTGTGAAACTTGGCACAGACATCAACCATCATGGGAACCTGTGCACCTGCGATTATGACGTCTGTCGGACTTTTATTTTTGGAGTTATCCCCCCTTTTTCGACTTAGAAATTTTTCGCAACATGTATACTTTTGTCCGATCTTTTATTCCTACATTTTTCGGTCAATTTTTTTAAAACTTGGCACAGATATTTAGTACCATTGGAACTTGTGCACCTGCGATTATGACATCTGTCTGACATTTTTTGGTGGAGTTATCCCCCTTTTTCAACTTAGAAACTTTTTTTGCAACATGCATAATTTTGTCCAAGCTTTTATTCCTACATTTTTCAGTCAATGTTTTTTAATCTTGGAAGTACCATGGGAACCTGTGCACCTGCGATTATGACGTCTGTCCGGCATTTTTTGTGTGGAGTTATTCCCCTTTTTCGACTTAGAATTTTTTTCGCAACATACATAATTTTGTCCAAGCTTTTATTCCTACAATTTTCGGTCAATAGGTTTAAGATTAGGGTTATGGTTGTACACCTGCAATGGGAACTGTTATTTTATTATTTTAACTAAATGTTTACTGACATGTGAAACATCTTAGTATTTTAAAAAGGGGGGTATCCGTAGTCCCATTGGGACAGTCACACCTCTAGTTAATTCCCAATTACAACAACAATCTATCATATGTATTGTTCAAATCTTTCAACAGGACATTTAACACTCCCACATCCACCACTTCACTAGAACATAGTCAAACTTGAAAAGTGTCCTTTGAAAGAACCACCAGTTCTAATTAGCTCATATCTAATATTGAGGATCCTTTGGTGATTGTGATTCAGATTTGTTCAATCAGGGTCACCAGGTCAAGTAGGTGCAAGACCAGCTACATTACTCTTTCTTTCCATAGTAATTCATGATATGTCTTCTATGCAAGAATCAAATGGCCTATTTTGCTTATATTTGGTATGAAATTACCTTTGGTGACAGATTTGTGGAAATGGGATCACAAAGTCGAATAAGGTAGTGTAGTGACTTAGCGTTTTTTTTTGGAACGGACTGGCCAAAAGTGCCATTTTTAGCTCAACTTACTTTTGTAAGTTTGAGCTATTGCCATGGCTTGGCGTCCGTCGTGCGTGTGTCCGTCAACAATTTCCTTTGGCGCGGGCTACAGGTCATACCTTTGGTCTGATCTTTATGAAATTTTGCATGAATGTTGACATTGACATGTAGATGGGAACGAGTCATTTTGGGGTCATTCGGCCAAAAAACATGGCCGCTGGTGGCCATCTTGGATTTCAAAATTCAATCCATTGGCGTGGGCTACAGGTCGTACTGTTCGTTTGATCATCATGAAATTTGTCATGGATGTTAATATTGACATGTAGATGGGAACGAGTCATTTTGGGGTCGTTCGGCCAAAAAACATGGCCGTCAGCAGCCATCTTGGATTTTACTCTTTGCCTGACTAAATCATTTGGCGCAGGCTACAGGTCGTAGTTTTGATCGGAACTTCATGAAATTTGTCATGGATGTTAACAATGACATGTAGATGGGAACGAGTGATTTTGGGGTTGTTCGGCCAAAAAACATGGCCGCCAGCAGCCATCTTGGATTTTACTCTTTGCATGACTAAATCCTTTGGCGCGGGCTACAGGTCATACCTATGGTCTGATCTTTATGAATTTAGTCATGAATGTTGACATTGACATGTAGATAGGAACGAGTCATTTTGGGGTCATTCGGTCAAAAAACATGGCCGCTGGTGGCCATTTTGGATTTCAAAATTCAATCCATTGGCGCGGGCTACATGTCGTGCTGTTCGTCTGATCATCATGAAATTTGTCATGGATGTTAATATTGACATGTAGATGGGAACGAGTGATTTTGGGGTCGTTCAGCCAAAAAACATGGCCGCCAGCAGCCATCTTGGAATTTACTCTTTGCATGACTAAATCCTTTGGCACGGGTTACAGGTCGTACCTTTGGTCTGACCTTTATGAAATTTGTCATGAATATTGGTATTGACATGTAGATGGGAACGAGTCATTTTGGTGTCGTTCGGCCAAAAAACATGGCCGCCAGCAGCCATCATGGATTTTACTCTTTGCATGACTAAATCCTTTGGCGCGGGCTACAGGTCGTACCTATGGTCTGATCTTTATGAATTTTGTCATGAATGTTGACATTGACATGTAGATAGGAACGAGTCATTTTGGGGTCATTCGGCCAAAAAACATGGCCGCTGGTGGCCATTTTGGATTTCAAAATTCAATCCATTGGCGCGGGCTACATGTCGTGCTGTTCGTCTGATCATCATGAAATTTGTCATGGATGTTAATATTGACATGTAGATGGGAACGAGTGATTTTGGGGTCGTTCAGCCAAAAAACATGGCCGCCAGCAGCCATCTTGGATTTTACTCTTTGCATGACTAAATTCTTTGGCGCGGGCTACAGGTTGTAGCTTTGGTCAGAACTTCATGAAATTTGTCATGGATGTTAACAATGACATGTAGATGGGAATGAGTGATTTTGGGGTCGTTCGGCCAAAAAACATGGCCGCCAGCAGCCATCTTGGATTTTACTCTTTCAATGACTAAATCCTTTGGCGCGGGTTACAGGTCGTACCTTTGGTCTGACCTTTATGAAATTTGTCATTAATATTGATATTGACATGTATATGGGAACGAGTCATTTTGGGTCATACGGCCAAAAAACATGGCCGCTGGCAGCCATCTTGGATTTCAAAATTCAATCCATTGGCACGGGCTACAGGTCGCACTGTTTGTCTGATCATCATGATATTTATCATGGATGTTAATATTAACATGTAGATGGGAACGAGTCATTTTGGGGTCGTTTGGCTAAAAAACATGTCTGCTAGCAGTCATATTGGATTTTACTCTTTGCATGAATAAATCCTTTGGTGCGGGCTACAGGTCGTAGCTTTGGTCGGAACTTCAAGAAATTTGTCATGTATGTTAACAATGACATGTAGATGGGAAACGAGTCATTTTGGGGTCGTTCAGCCGAAAAACATGGCCGCCAGCAGCCATCTTGGATTTTACTCTTTGCATGACTAAATCCATTGGCACAGGCTACAGGTCATACCTTTGATCAGATCATTATGAGATTTGTAAAGGCTGTAGATGGGAACAAGTCATTTTGGGGTAATTCGGAAAAAAACATGGCTGCCGGTGGCCATTTTAGAATTTACTCTTTGCATCAATAAATCCTTTGGCACACCATAATCACCACATCCCTGATCCGATCATTATGAAACATGTTATGAATGTTGATATTGACATGTACATCTAGTCTTACTTAGATATTTCAATTAGCCCTTTTCCTATTCCTCCATTTACTGTCGACCATTAAATTATTCCCCTACCTAAGTTGAGCTACAGTGTCATTGACACTTTCATTTTAATATTTTGTCAAGTTATGTGTGCTCTTTCAGAAAGTGAACTAGAAACAGGTTTCTGATCAATATTAACCCTTGTTTCCAGTATAAATCCAAGATGGCGGTCAAATTCAATCATTATTTCACCCTGACGTTCCAACTGGTATAAAATTTGAGGCGAATGCATAATAAAGGCCTGACATTGTCATATTTTGAAGATAGTAGCAACCCAGGCTGACCAAATTGGAAATTTATCACTTTTTGTACCAAAAACATGCAATATTGTCATATAATCATTCTCGTTTCAATTATTTCGGAATAATAAACAGACAATTTCTCAAAAATGTTTTAGTGTAGATCAAAGGTTAAGGTCTTAGCATTTTTGGACATGTATACTCTAATCAAAACATACAATATCTAGGACACATTCTTAACCGTATTTTAGAAATTTTGGATTATGTTACCCCTCACCCCAATAATCATGAAATATTGTTTTTTTTTGTGATAAGCATCCGATAGAACATGACCAATGACACAATGACCAAAGTTGAAATTTACAACTTTTTCGACTAAAATATGCAATTTGGTAAGAAAATCCTCGTCATTTCAAATATTTTGGTCCAATAAATGGTCATTTACTCATAGGATATTTGCGATAGTTCACAATGTTCAGTCTTATATGTTTTGGACATATATACTGAAAACGATGAATACATTGTATGTGTTTAATATGTAACAACGTTTCAGAAAACTTGGTTTATGTTACCCCTCACCCCAAAAATCATGAAAATGTGACTTGTTGTAAGGATTCAATAAATCTTTGGTTAAATCTTATAAAGTGAGTTTGTCGATCGCAATTCATCATATATTATAATGTAACAATCTCATTGTCAGTATACTGTTGAAATTAACAATTGTATGCCTAATAACAATTTATTTGATCATTTCAAATATGTTCAACCAATAGAATGGCAATATGCAATAATATACAATATGCGGTCTTAAAAGTTTCGAAAATGAACATCGAATATATATACAACACATATAAGGGTATATACATGTAATGTTTTGGTGAAATAAAATAAAAATAAAGAATCTATAATACCATTAATGGATATATTTGACCCAATATCATTGACTTGTGTAATCTAGCATTCAAGAGGGGTGTATATATAGATATGCATTTCAGGTCACAACTTTAAATTGTCAATCAATTATACACATAAAGATGGCCTATCTTTGTTTATACTGTGTTCTTAAATTCATGTTTGTTATGTTATATAACTATAATGTTCACAGACTGATAATACCAGCCGATAGATAGCAACTCATAGATTGTCATGTTATAATCACCGCTGCCTGTGTTTATACGTTGAACAAATATTTTAAGCACACAATTACATCTACATAACTCTGTGTATGATAAATCAGTGTTTGCACATTTGCATCTGTTACAAGTTTGTGATTTGCAACAACACTTAATGAGTTCTGAGCACACAGCTGCAGCTTGGCATGACAAGTGTACCACAATCCTACCTGGTAGGCAGCTCGTTTCATATGTCCCACACCACATATATATGACAGTAACACTTCTTAGTCTGTAGAGTAGAAACTTCATTAGTGACTGGGCGTAATCATTAAAAGTAGATACTATATCGCAGGTACAATCATATCCACAAGAACGCCTCCATCAAATATCTTGCACTGAACATTTTTAGGTGGGTCCGATATATCTCCAATTGCTTCCCAGATACATCCCAGCAAATCAGATTGTGTCCCCTTGAATTTACCTCCCGTTGATAAGGCGGGGGAAATAGCCGACTCTCATGAGAGAAAAACACGTCTGGTTCAGCGAGTTCTAGCCATCTCGTTAGTGTCGATGAGCTCTCTTTTAAACCTATCAACCCTCCATTTCCTTTCAATTTGATGTTCTCCTGTTCCTGCACTTGATCGTTTGGAATAGCGGAGAAGCGATTTCGGGTTTTTTGAACTGCCCAAATGTTGTTCGAACACACTATTACAAGAAATAAAATAATTGGAAGTACGTGCAAGATATTTGATGGAGGCGTTCTTGTGCATATAATTGTGCCTGCGATAGGATCTACATGTACTTTTAATGATTACACAGTCACCAATGAAGATTCTACTCTACAAACTAAGAAGTGTTAATGTCATGTGTGTTGTGTGGGATAGGTATTTTGAAGGCAGCACAAAAGGCAGCACTAATGAGAATTGTGATATAGGTCTTGGACGAAAAGTTGGTGGCCAAACTAAGATTCCAAAAAAATGGAACGACTTCCTCCGTCATTCTGACAATAAGCTTGAACTTTTTGTATTCCTGACAAGTAATGCGTCAGAACATTATGATAAAGTGTTAAACATGACAGAATGTTTGTCAACTCTCAAAATAGCAAATTCTTCCTAGTAAATCTTGAGAACTGTTGTCAGGAGGAAGCTGATATTAGAATTGTGCCGCACATTATCCATGCGCTTTCTTTTGGGCTGACGACCATCCGTGTTCTGATTGTTGACAGATGTCCTGGTAATGGTCATCGGTCTGTTTTCAAAGTTTACGGATGCTAACAGTGGTGGTGATACATGTGTTTCTCTAGGAACAGGCAAAACTAAAACATTGTACCATGACAACAGCACATTTTCTGCTCTGGGCGATGACAATTGTTATCACTACCCAATTTTCATTCGATATCTGGTTTTGATACCACTTTGTTCTTCCATATAAAGGGCAGAAAAAGTTTCTGGATAGCATGGAAATATTATCCCGTTATCACAGATACATGTACATTTCTTCTATAGGCGAATCAACCTTTTATTCAACTAGATTCGTCCTCATATATTTTCAAAGAACTCAAACGTTTCATTACCATTAATTATAATAAAGGTTGTCAAAAGTTGCTGATAACGAGGCATATGAAGAGAATTCTCAAAAACTTGTCGCTCAAAAGGGGCCCTAATACAGCATATGAAATGAGCCATATACCAGGCAGGATTGTGGTACACTTGTCATGACATAACAATTCCAATACATGGCCCACATGACTGGGAATGGACAGTTGAAGAGCATGGATGTAAACCAGTGTGGACTACATTACCAGAAGCTGTAGCTGTGTGTTCAGAACTCATCAAGTGTTGTTGCAAATCCCAAACTTGTAACAGGTGCAAATGTGCAATTTAGCTGATTTACCATGCACCTAATTATGCAGTTGTAATTGTGATATTAAGAATGCCTAAAATATTTGTTCAATGTATCAACATGGTCACCGGTGATTATAACATGACAATCTATGAGTTACTATATATCCGCTGGTATGATCAGACTGTGCACATTATAGTTATACAGGTACAACATAACAAACGTGAATTTAAGAACAGAGTATAAACAATGATAGACTATCTTTATGTTATGTGTATTATTGATAGACAAATTACAGTTGTGATCTGAACTACATGTCTATATATACCCCCTCTTGTATGCTACATTTGTAGATTATATAAGTCAACACCTTCAAATTATTTATGGTATAATAGATTTTTTGAATTTTATTCTATTTCACCAAGACATGACATGTATACACCTTTAAATGTGTTGTATGCGACAGTCATTTTCGAAACTTTCAAGGCCGCATGTGGTATACGATCTTGGGAAATGTTTGAGAAATTGCCCATATATTGGTTGAAAATATTTGAAATGATGGTTATTTTACCATAAAATATAGCTGTTATTAGGCATACAATTGTAAATTTAAACAGTATACTGTCAATGAGATTGTTACATAACAATATATGACTAATTGTCATCGAAAAACTCACTTTATAAGATTTAACCAAAGATTTATTGAATCTTTACAACCAAGTCACATTTCGTGATTTTTGGGGTGAGGGGTAACATAAGCCAAATTTTCTGAAACGTTGTTACATATTAACCACAGAAATTGTATTCATTGTTTTCAGTATATATGTCCAAAACATTTAAGACCAAACATTTTGAACTATCGCAAATATCCTATGTGTAAATGACCATTTATTGGACCAAAATATTTGAAATGACGAGGATTTTCTTACCAAATTGCATATTTTAGTCGAAAAAGTTGTAAATTTCAACTTTGGTCATTGTGTTTGTAATTGAAATTACAGTATTTAGAAATGTGGTCGAATTGTGTCCTTTATATATTCTCATCCATGTTCTATCAGATGTTTATCACAAAAAAAAAAAATCATGATTTTTGGGTTGAGGGGTAACATAATCCAAAATGTCTAAAATATGGTTACGCATTTGTCCTAGATGTTGTATAGTTTGTTTGCAGTATACATTTCTGAAATTTTTAAGATCTTAACCTTTGATCTGCACTGAAACAGTTTTGAGAAATTGTCTCTTTATTATTCCGAAATAATTGAAACGAGAATGATTTTATGACAAAATTTCATGCTTTTGGTCCAAAAAGTGATAATTTTCAATTGGTCAGCCTGGATTGCTAATATCTTCAAAATATGACAATGCCGGATGGAATGACGCCTTTATTATGCATGTGCCTTAAATTCTATACCAGTTGGAACGTCGTGGTGAAATAATTATTTATTTTGGCCGCCATCTTGGATTTATACTGGAAAAAAGGGTTAATATTGATCAGAAACCTGTTTCTAGTTCACTTTCTGAAAGAGCACACCTAACTTGACATAATATACAAAAATGGCACTTTTGGCCAGTCTGTTCCAATATGACAAAATTTTGTCGCTAAGTCACTACACTAAGGGCAGAGCCAGAGACATAACTATTTCACCACATAGTAATTCTTAAAATATGTTTGCAAGAGCCAAGAACTAGTTGGCTTATTTAGCATGGAATGTTCTTGTTTGACTGCAATTCAGATTTTTTTTTTAATGGGGTCACCTGGTCAAATAGGGGCCAAGCGAAGGACAGTTTCCCTCTTAATATGCTTATTCACAAGGACCATCCGGTCTATTTTATTGATATTTAGTATGAAGGGTTCTTTGGTGTCTATGATTCAGAATTATTCAGATGGGGTCACCAGGTTAAATAGGGTGGGACCAGGGACATAACTGTATGTCTCTATAGTAATTCTTAAAATGTCTTCTCAAGAGAGGTTGGACTATTTAGCTTACATATAGTATGGAGGATCCTTTAGTGACTGAGATTCAGATTTGTTAACATGAGGTCAACCCGTTAAGAAATGACAGGGCTATGGGGAGTTAACACTTTTGTGTCTAATAAAATCATTGAAGTACCAAATTCACTAAAACATCTACCTTAGAACTACCTGACTTATTAATCTGACATACATGTATGGTGTTTTGGGTCCATGGATAATTGGGCTTCAAACATGTCTAAATGGTTTTATAAAAAGGCGCTTGTGAGATTGGAAATTTCCAACAATTGAGAAATTTTGAGATGTCGGTTGTGAAATTCCAACCTAAGACTTGGGAGCCCGGTCGGGAGGGGACTTGTTGAGCTGGAAGAGGGTGGTGATCAGTAGTGTACAGTTGGTAGTTTCAAGGTGGATATTCACCGATCTACATACATAAAGCCTCTCTAGCCAAATATCCTGTGTAGATCCACTTCTTTTAAAGTGATTATGAAAAGTTCTGACTGTTGTGGTCTCCAGAGTCCCAGTCTTTGCAGTCTGGTGAGCGACCCCACAGTCATTGACTGTCTTGTTTATTGTTTAGAATACAATGTTTTGTCTTCCAACACATGTACACATATGGTGCACATAATGTCAACATCTGAATCTTGTACCGGTATCAGGTTTGCTCACATGGGATTGGTTATTCAAGAAGGGGCAGACAATTGCAGATTTAATACTCTGCACTCAAATTAATTGAATTAAGAATGTGTGTTCACATTAATTTCTAATTGAATGTATTTGCTCTAACTACTTATTTTGAAGTACATTTGACAAGTACTGACCCTTGTAGTCTTCAGAGTCCCAGTCTTCTCAGTCTTTACAGTCAGGTGAGCGACTCCAGTCATTGACTATCTTGTTACTGGCAGCATTCACCGCTTGAGGTTAAGGAGCAGGCCTTAAAATGTGACGAGAATCGGAATCATGATTCTTAATTTGATTCTTGTAAAAGCAGCCGATTCGCTGTAGAAATGCTATATTTTGATTCTCGATTTTAAGGCCTGAGGAAATTGGCCTCTGCATTATAATAGAAATACTTTCCATAGTGAAATGGTGAGCAGGAGAAGATTACCAGGAGGGTCTTTATTCTTTATTTATAAGTCTTATTCAGATTTCTTATGTCTTCAGAGAGAAAGAAAAGGAGCAAGAAGGAACAATAAATTCTGACTCGGTGGTCGAATCACCAGAGATTGAAGAGAACGATTGTTCTGACAAAGATGATTCCGTTGAAAATGAAAACTGCAATAAGTCCAATGGTGCCACTGACACTAGTGCCTTGTCACCAGATTCCATTATATGTGATATTATTCCAGACTTGGATACTGCTCAAATGATGGAAATAGAAATCCCTGAACTCCAGGATGGAGATGAGTTATCTTACACTACAGATATTTCTTTAGAGGAACAACGGGCCGAAAATTATCTTGCTATGGATAGCGGAGAAAGTGTTGAAAATCGGACATTAGAAGATGGTGATAGTATAGAAGAGCCTTGTGTAGACAAGCTGGATGGATCTAGTGATGAGTCTGTATCGCTGGCCGATACAGCAGCGCCCGAAATATCCGATTCCAGGGAAAGGACTGATTCTGTTCATATACATTTAGATAATTTAGATACATTCAATAATTTTAATTATTGGAAATCTCCTATACCAGAAATAGATGTTGATTTAGATATAGTCAATGGCAAAGCCACAAATATTCATATTAAGGCGAAAGTGACTGATGATAAGCACAAAGTGTATGCTAGCGAAATGAATGTTGTAGTGACATCTTCATCTACTGGTAGCACAACATCTGAATATGTACAAGCATCGAATGTGGTGAATAGAATGTCTTCGATATCTTTAAACAATGAAGAGGACCAACTAGAAGATGTCCTCAAAAGTAAAGGGATCAAAATCCACACCGCTAGTGTTAGTATGATCAGTGATAGTGATGAGGCTGTGAACATTGGTAGTGAACATGTACTTGGTGATTCAGCTTCTGCCGATGATGATATCCTAGATATTCTGGCTCCCAGTGGCGACAAAGATGACAAAGGTATCTTGTTATTATTACTCTGACTGGCTGAATATTTGTGCCATCACGATAAATATAAACTATTATCACCAGGAGCCCACCTCCTGCTAAATCCGTCCGAAATTGCATAATCGTCCAGTGCACATCGATAAATGCTAAGTTGCCCTGTCTGCAATTTTATAAATAAAAAATTATCGTGACGGCACTTAAAATGATATGTATTTTCTTAAAAATCCAAATTATTCTTTCAAATTTGAATTGCATTGCATCGCTCACAGAAGATAAACAATCAGGAGTTTATCACTTCTTTTTCGACATTTTACCTTAACCATCGGCGATAAAGTTTGATTTTATCCCCCGCCAAATTGAAAATTTGCGGGGGATATAGGAATGGGTTCCATTTTCAGCTTTTACTCAACATTTACGACAAATATGACTTCTATTCCTTATTTGACAATTTTAATATCTTTCTCAAATAAAGGGTGTTGTAGGATGGCTGCAAGACTCTATTTCCATGCACACACCCCACACAATCGAACATGGCCATATCCAGAGGGATTCAAATAGGGAACCCATGCCAGTTCTCGGCCCTTTACCGATTTAGGTCAAACAAAGAGTGGTGTTGGGTTGCCCCCAAGACATCCCACATATTCACCAAACACATCCGATTCAAAATGGCCACCGTCCAGAGGGGTCCAAATAGAGGACCACTGGGTTTGAACTTTCCAACTGTTGGGAATTTCCAACCAACCTGACACCCCCTATAATGTTGGTATATTTCGAAAGGATAGCAATTTCAGACAAAAATTTTGACTAAATATAGAAAAGATTTGCTAGGGTTGGTCTAAAACAACGTCCCACTAATTAGTTGTTGGAAAATTAACCAATAGAGATGGGCGGTACTCGGTATTTACCATGGGGTATCGGTATCGGCGTAATACCGATTTACTGTACCTAATCAAAACTAAACATACCAAATTTTTTATACTGAAATTATTCATGTGTTGCCAACCTGTGTGTCTTTGTATTGAGTAAAGTTTCTCAGCAAACACTCCTTAATTGTGTAGGATATATTTATAGCATGCTATGTCAGTACCTTTCTATTAATGGGTCACCATTGGCTCCATGCAACATGAACATGATGCCAATATCTTGTCATGCAATGCAGTCACTACAAGCTTCCAAGCTGCAAAACAGAGTTCATTCCCCTCGCTATGCAAAGCTCCAAAACAGTTCAGTCCCCTCGCTGCACTATGTCTGAACACTGCTGGCATGTGCATTTTCTTAATTAAATCTTAACATTTTTTAGGTACCCTGAGACGAAGTCTCCGGTGGAGCTGTAGTCATCAATCCTCGTCCGTCCGTCAGTCAACAATTCTTTGAACATCTTCAGAACCATAAGACCAAATGGGTTCATATTTAGTGTGGATGTTCCCTAGGTGACTCACATTCAGATTTGTTCAAATGAGGTCACTGGGTCAAATAGTTGCAAAAGCAGGGCCATAACTCTTTTCCTCCATAGTAATTCTTAAAACGACTTCTTCTCAAGTAGCATCGGGCCGATTGGGTTCATATTTGGTATGAAGGGCCCTTGTGTGACTCATATTCAGATTTGTTCAAGTGAGATCACCAAGTCATATAGTTGCGAAGCCAGGCCCATAACTCTTTCCCTCCATAATAATTCTTAAAACAACTTCTTAAAGGAATTAGTCTGTCAAAAAAATGTTTTTTATTGTTATAATACTAATAATATATATCTAACAGACCCATTTCGCCAAGAAAATTCAAAATCGAGCAGATAGTATTTTTATTTTTATGATATTAAAAAAATCGCGGAAATATCTGAAGTGTAAATCACGTGAGTGCGATCACATGACCACAACGCAGTCGCATGACCGATCATCTGCATCGACGCTTACCGGTGACAGCGGTGGGTGGAGCTTAAAATAATTCCGCCAATCACGTAACGAGTTGATAAATTACGTGTAAATTATTTCAGTCGGCGGTTAATTAGCTAGGCCTTTACGATATATAGCGATCACGGAATAAAACTGTTTGAATGTGCTGAATTATGAACTGGATTTGCTAGAATGTTGGATTATATAACGAATAATAATGGCTAAAATGCACTTTGAGGCGATAAAAGTTGTGTGAAATGAGATTAATTTATGCAGAAATGCAATGAGCAAGCGGAATTTCGTGCGAAATTCATTTAACTGTTTCTGATAGAATACAAGTTAGGTCATATAGCTTCTTCTTCGTTGTATGGTACCAATTTCGGAAGCTAGTTCACACACTAGTGTCATCCCGTTGTGCGCTATACATGTAGGAGTACAATTAAACACAAATGGGGTGTGATTAAAAAGGTGGTGGTTAATATACTAGTACATGTATCATGATGGCTTATAATCGTCAAAAACTATGTTCCTGTCTGTTTCTTCACACGAAACATAGTGTGTGGAGAGGTGTGCGACTGTGAACAGCTTGATAAAATCCTTCCAGTCAAGATCGATAAGTGCGTAAACAAAATAATTCACTCAAATACACAACAGACTGTCGAAACTACAATAATTATTAATTAGGCTGCAGTTTGGCATAACAACATTTTTTATGTTTACCAATACCATAGTATGGTAAACATAATGTCGACGTCCGGATTGACCACTCGTCATGCGTCCGTCCGTCTGTCCGTAGACACTTGACTCATGGTGCGATAACTCAAAATTTTTCTATCCAATCGGAACCAAATTTTGTATATGAGTTTCTCAGACCAAAATACAGATCGAGTTCAAATATGGGTTTGATCCGAGTTTTTTTTATGGAGTTATGGCCCTTTTTCGACTTCGAATTCACGCATGCTGTCATAACTCAAACCATGTTTATATGATCGGAACCAAATTTGGTATGCGAGTTTCAGAGCCCAATATATTTTAAAGGAGTTATGCTATGACACTTTTTTTCGAAAATAAAATTAAAAAAACAAAAATCTGATGCTATAACCGAAGTATATTTTGTCCGATTGTGTTCATATTTGATATGTAGGTTTATGATGACACGCCCCTCATCTGTATAGTTTTTGGTATTGATTGGTTGATCGGTTTAGAAAATAATTAACCCTTAAATACACACATGCTATCCAATGCAATAAGTTGAACATATTTCTTCTGATCTGCCTCATATTTCTTACCTAAGGTTTTCTTAGCACGTTCTTCGTCTGTATGGTTTTTGGTATTGTTTAATTAACCCTTTTCACTCTTATGTTTACTTAGAATTCACCCAAGCTGCCATGACTCAAAACATTTTTCATCTGATCAACAACAAATTTGGTATATGAATTTATCACCTCTAAATACAGTCGACGTAAATATTATAATATTACGTCGACACGAATTCATGTAAAAACCTATTTCCAGAACAATGGGCTTCCCCCAATATCGTGACGTCATACTGATATCGCAGACATTCCAAATAAGGAATAATTTATGCGCGACCTGTTTACGAATATTGCCGACAACTCTGAAATAACTGTCTCTTTCAAGATAGACGAAACACACGCAATAACACATCGTTTCGGTCTTTGTCCACTGTACATAACACTCATTTTCCTATTGTGATGAGATTATTAAAAGCGTCAAACGAGTTTTACCGATGAATAAATGTCTTTCTTTAAAAAAAATTTAGATCAATATATCGGTTCGGGGTTAGCGGTTTCTTGTACCGCTTCCAATCAAAACAAGGAATTTCCTGGTATATCCCCAAGTCTGGAAATAGCTTTCCGGCCAGTCCTGTTCGACTCAGATGAATTTATATGATATACTGAGTCGAAATTTATGTTGACTGCCCTAAATACAGATAAAGTTCGAATATGGGTTTGATCCGATATATTTTAACAGAGTTATGACCCTTTATAATTCAAGTAATTACTGCTGGGAATTTTAAGAGAACATATCTCACAGTCCATGTGTGTTATTGAAATGAGTTAATTATCACTATGGACATTAGATATGGCATGCTATAAAGCCCGATAGTGGTACCACTGGCTGCCAATTTGTTTATAATAATGTCAAATTGATTGATGGCTATCTGGTGGAGTTCTGTTTTCTGTGCAATATTAAGTTAACCCCTTTATTGAAACAGGTTCATTACATTAGTAAATGTACACACTATAGGACACCTATTCTAAAATATTAAATTGGAACAGTCCATTGTTACTTTGTAGTTATGTTTTACAGACATTGTTGTTTACAGACACTGTTGTCTTATCTTAGACAAAAATTAATCCACACATTCCTTAGTTCCATGATATGATGTCATTGAAAATGATTAACCCTCTACACACATATGGTTTTGATGCTTTTCATTTGATCATTTTCCTATATTATGTCCAGGTTGATGGTGATCCACTTTTGATTTGCATGGATTTGGGATTAAAATTAAACCATTCCATAGACACATATTATGCGATAAACAGATATAATATTATCCCTTTCACTTTGATCCAGGTTCAGTAAGGGTTTCAATAAATCACCAATTGAATATACATCATTAGAGGAAATGTCTTATTTTGAAATTCCCTCAATTGCATTTGGGTTCTAGGGTAATATTAATGGTGCTGGTATTCTTGAGACTGATTTATTGTATGGGTTTCTAAATTCGATGACATACTTTTCATAGACTATTTTGTGTTTATCAGTTCATTAGTTTGGGTAAGATTAACCCCATTCTATCCGATTTGATAACTCAAATATTTCCATTGATTATGTTTATACATGTAGTTCTTGGCATAGTTGATGGGAACACGCCCCTAACCTGCATAGTGAGGGTCATTTGGTTTATTTGCTTAAAAATATTAACATCCTACACAGAGAAGGATCCAGGGATGTTTTGATACCTGTTTCAGGTTTGGGCGCCCAAACTATGGAGACCCAAATGTCCCCAAATTCCAAGTGGATAGTATTTATTCAAGTTGGATTTTCCATATTTTCAAAAATTCTAACACATGTAATGCATCATCAACCTGCATATGATATAGTCTATTATATAGAGCCTTTATTTGCACAATCAAGTGTCCAGTACTGAATTTTTTAACATCCAAATTTATATGGGGACATACTCAAATACAGAACAGGGGTCCCCAAAAAATCTCTGGATCCATCCCTGATCCTACACCAATCCTGTTGACACAAAGTGATAACTAAATATTTTTCACACGATCACTATATTAAGTGTGAATTGTTGAAACTTTTGCACTCATGAAAAGGTTGGTGTAAGGATTTATAAAATTTATAAAAAATAGCTAATCGCTATCGCCAAGGTATGGGTTAAACATCTGCCGATCATTTTGCGTATGTTGTTTTACGTTTTGATGCAGATATTGACTTTCTAGAGAGAATTTTTTTTTTATTGTTAGCCTAGAAAAAATCCAATGATTGCCTCTAATGAAGAGCGTCCATGTTTTCGTCGCGGTATAGACAATAAAGAGCGTTATCAATTATGAACGTGCTCTATTTCGACATGTCATGGGTGATTTTGTATGGTGTTGTGACATTTAAATATAAAGAGCGTCCATGCTTCCGTCTCCCAAAAGCGGTAGACAATAAAGAGCGTTCTAAATTACGCATTGTGTTGTCTTTTAGGAGGTACTTAATAATGGATCGCTAGCCATTCCACAACTGAAGACACTACATCTACTTGGCATATGTGGAGATGACAGATATTCGGGATATTTATATCGAAATTAAAACAACAAAAAACAAAAGCGCCTAAATAGAGTTAACATTATTCAGCACAGTGTCAATATAACATTTGGGCGCTTTCTCTTATGTATGACCAGGTAAATGTGATCATCCTTCGCCCTTTATATTCACTTTGGGGTATTTTACAGTGCAAACAAGTTCGCGACTGACAGTGATGAATAGTCACTGAGTGATTACAAATCACCGAGTGAATACGAGACAACGATTAATTTTGGGGTCGTTCGGCCAAAAAACATGGCCGCCAGCAGCAATCTTGGATCTTACTCTTTGCATGACCAAATCCTTTGGCATGGGCTGCAGGTCGTACCTTTGGTCGGATCATTAGCACGGGCTACAGGCCATACTGTTTGTCTGATCATAATGAAATTTGTCATGGATGTTAATATTGAGATGTAAATGGGAACGAGTCATTTTGGGGTAAAAAAAAACATGGCTGCCAGCAGCCATCTTGGATTTTACTCTTTGCATGACTAAATCCTTTGGCACGGGCTACAGGTCGTACCTTTGGTCGGATCATTATGAAATTTGTCTTGGCTGTTGACATTTACATATCGATGGGAACGAGTCATTTTGGGCTAATTCAACAAAAAAACATGGCACCAGCGGCCATCTTTGATTTCATAATTCAATTAGCACAGACTAGACTACTGGAGTGTTCATCTGATCATCATGAAATTTGTCATGGATGTTAACATTGACATGTAAATGGGAACGAGTCATATTGGGCTAATTCGGCAAAAAAACATTGCTGCCAGCGGCCATCTTGGATTTCAAAATTCAATCCATTAGCATGGGCTACAGGCCGTACTGTTTGTCTGATCATCATGAAATTTGTCATTTTTATGTTAATATTGACACACAGATGGGCACGAGTCATTTTGGGGTCATTCAGCCAAAAACATGGCCGCCAGCAGCCATCTTGGATTTTACTCTTTGCATGACTAAATCCTTTGGCACACCCAACAGTCCACTTCCCTCATCCGATCATCACCAAACTGTTATACAAGGATGAGGAATAGGCATGGTCATAGTAATTACTAGTGGATTGATGAAATTGAATCATGCGTGCCTGATAGTAGTACAAGTCGGAATAATAGTACAGGGTGGAAAATCTCCAAAATTATGTTACAGGGGCAGAATAATAGTGCAGGGGGTACCGGTACATCCATATAGCATTATCAAATATCCACTATACCTAGTTTCTATCAGATACTGGTGAAAATAAAGATAAATGTGAATCTGGTAGAATCAACTACAGTATATTGGTACTTCTATTTTTGGGCAGTTCTTACTGACAGTGGAATAATTGAAGAATTCAGTAAAATAAGCATTGGACAGTACAGTTGCAAATTTTGTCAAGATAAAAATTAAAACACAGAATTTATGACTATTGGGCACTCAAGAGTATAAAGACAGTCTAATTAAAACAAGACCATATTTTCATTTCAATCAATTTACGGTCTAGCAACTCCCATGGATTAACTTATTTCAAATGGGAGAAATTGCGCCAATGAAATTACTTGGGCATCGAGGAATGCGTTTCCCGACCAATCATTGGCTCCCGGCGAAACCAACAACTATTCACACTTTGTCACTTCTTCACAAGCCATTGTTATTAGCACATTGTGGCCATTGTCGCATGTCAATCAAAACAGTAAACCGTGCCTGTTTCGAAACATGAATATTTAATAATGAGCTGTCGCAAGCTGGGGATTCACTGTTCATCTCTGAAATCAATTTACCTGAGTCTCAAGACTGAGTGTTGACTAGTGAACCTTGGTCTAGTTTTAATTAGACTGAAAGACCTGCTACTTGGTAATATCATTTCACTGATGACCCTTTTTATGTTTACCCATACCATAGTATGGTAAACATAGTGTCGTTGTCCGGATTGACCACTCGTCGTTAGTCCGTCTGTCCGTCCGTCCGTCTGTCTGTCTGTCTGTAGACACTTTACGCATGATGCGTCAACTCGAACATTTTATATCTGATCGGAACCAAATTTTGTATATGAATTTCTCAGCACCAAATACAGATCGAGTTCGAATATGGGTTCGATCCGAGTTTTTTTTACGGAGTTATGGCCCTTTTTCGACTTAGAATTCATGCATGCTACCATAACTCAAATTTTTTTTATCTGATCAGAATCAAATTTGGTATGCAAGTTTCTCGGACCAAAATACAGATCGAGTTTGAATATGGGATTGATCCGATATTTTTTAAAGGAGTTATGGCCCTTTGATATAGAATTTCTGCATATTTTGATAAATCAACCATTTTTCAACTGATAAGAACCAAATTTGGTATGCGAGTTTATCAACTCAAAATACAGATCGAGTTTGAATATGGGTAAGATCCTGTTTTTTATACCAGAATTATGGCCCCTTTTAACTAAGAATTGAACAGATTTGAGATTTGCTTACACTATATAACTGTAGCAGCTTACAATTGTTGTATTAGTAAGAGAGACTAGAGATAATCTCTATTATTGATACCTGGTAATGAAATCTGATACTCACTGCTGCACTTTAATAGCTATATGTTGTTTATTGCATTTCCATAGTGTGTGGACAGTGACTTCTCAGGATTTATCAACTCCAACATAGCTCTCTGGTCTTGCATGGATTTTGGGATTAATATTAACCCATTCCATAGACACATGATATCTGATAGGCAGATATTAAATTATATCTTTCACTTTGAGCCAGGTTCAGTAAGGATTTCTAAAAACATTAGAGGAAATGTCTTATTTTGAAATTCCTCTATTGCATTTGGGGTGCAGGATAATAATTATGTTGCTTGTATTCTTGAGACTGACTTATTGTGTGGGCTTCTAAATCCATATACATGCATTTATAGACTATTTTGATCAGTTCATTAGTGTGATTAAGATCAACCTCTTGCTATCTCATTTAATAACTCAAATATTTGTCATTGATTATATTATATTTCAAGTCATAGTTTATGATAACACACCCCTAACCTGTACAGAGAGGTTCATTTGGTTTAATTGCTTTAAAATATTAACAAAATTAACCCACCCATTCCGTAGACACACAGTATGCTATCCAATGTAATAAATCTAATATCTTCAATCTCATATCCCTGGTGACCTCTAGTTATCTCATAATTATGCATTAAAGTATGTTATATCCAATCATTATCAATCATATTTTACGAATTTTTTTAAATAGTTTATCTTTAACTGTTATGTATGGTTCTTCTGCCTGACTATGGACTGAGCTCTATAAGACTATATATCTATTTTAAACTGACTAAATAGGTTGGAATCAAATGCCATATCCATGTTCATATGGAAGGTGCCCAATAAGTCTTATGCCACTTGTGAACTTAAAGGTACTCAATCCGATTTGATGGTCCCCATATCATCAGATTCCAACAACAACAGTTTTTTTTAAATTCCGTTTCTGTTACCAGAATCAATTAATTGCCCAAAAATAATGCTAACCACAGTCCACTATAGTATAAAATTGCCCAAAATCTGTTGTTTATCAACATTTTGTACAATGAAATTTTGCTACTTTGTCATTTATCTGACACAAAAAAAAACACTTGATTTTAGAGTTATCCATCTTCATCAACTTTCATACGGCCACTAAATATTCCAGGTGGTTAAAGATAATAGATTTAAAAAATTGATATCTGCTTACTCTGAGCTTTGAGGAATGGGTTCCTCGATTTGAATAAAATATTTTTTACCCCCGAAGCCAAATAAAAAGTAACTGAGGGGTGCTTAATCGGATCGAGTAGCTTTAATAGTAAGGTGTGAATTGTTGAAAAGGTTGGTGTAAGGATTTATGAAAATAGCTGATCGTTATCGCCAAGGTATGGGTTAAACATCTGCCGATCGTGATTGGCCTCTCGTTTTTTTTTGTAGATGACAGTTTTACATATGCCGATGACGGTTTGTCTTCCAGAGATGAGATTATTAGATATGATGGCGATCTTGCTGAACAAGCTGGGGTAATTTAGCTTTCATTATTTGACACCTTTCGCATAATGAACTACTACAGATAAGATTTACATATAGTGTAGTAGTAGGGGATCGAGAAATGGGCTCTGTCCATCCGTCAATAATAACTTTGAAGCTCAATATCCTAGTCATTGTCAGTCGGACTCTAACCCTCAAAGACGTGATTTGACATGTTTAATGTGTACCTGTAATGGTATCTGTCCCAGCCCTCACAAGGTAGACAAACGGACGTAATTAGCAGTGAATTTATTGCATTCGTTTATTGATCATTTCATTAGACATATTGTATTGTTACCTCAAATTTCTTGAACACCGCTGAAATAAGTAACATTTCAAGGCAAATTGAATCCGTTATTCCACAAGTCAACTTATTACCAGCTAAATTGTTGTTTTGGAGAATCACACCTACAGGCCACATCTCATCCGATCATCACCAAACTTCATATGGATCATCTTTTTAGCTAACCTGAGATGAAGTCTCTGGTGGAACTATAGTCATCATGCCTCATCCGTCATCTGTCCATCTAGCCATACCAACAAATTGCTACTTGTGAGTCTACACAATTAAGTGGCTAGAGACCTATGTGCAGGCCTCTCATTATCACGAGGCCGCGGCCACCCGGCCCCGTCAACGAGGTCTCTTCGGCGGCCTCGTCGACAACCACGCGACCACACGGCGGGTTCCGGTCAAGAGGACTCAATCCGGGGTCCGGAACGTGCATCTAAGTCGCGATTTCCGGTTGACCGATACGGAGGGCTGATCGAGTGCACCGCTGACCTTAGCGGCTTCCGGTATCTATTTCAAGGTTATTGTCATAGGGATTCAAAATGGGCGATCCCGACCGGCCGGTCTTTAAGAAAGACAAAACAATTCTTGTCTCTTAGTCTACGTTTGACAAATTTACTTTTAAAGACAACTTTGAAATTAAAACAACAGTTGATGATAAAGGTCGGTCATTTGTCACAAAGGCATATTGCAAACTATGTCGAGGAAATGCATCAACATTAATCTCTGCACGTCGGAAAGGAATAATCAGTGAGTAAACATAGTAAATCTTAATCACATGCCACATGGCTTCTATCAACAATGAGTGATAAATCATTAATATTTTATAATATAATACAAAGGCATTGAATGCAACTGCCAACTTAGGCAAGTTACCAACTAATAATATTATTATTAGTATAATAATAAGTATATTAAATTATTATAAAATTGGTAAATACTAAATCTGTAAATATGATCAAAATCATCAAATATAAATTTAATTATTTAATTGATCACTCATTGTTTAGAACTTAGAAGGCCTGTGACTGTGAGGCTGTGTCTGTGAGTGTGATCTCTTGTTTATTATGTTCTGATAATTTGCACTTAGTGACATTGACAAATTGTCACTGTCTCATAGTATGACTCATTATCACTCATACTGAGTCATAGTCATACTGGACTTTTTCAACTTTGAATTTTTTTTCCTAAAGTGTAAACAGTGGCCGGAGGCTCTGTCCAATTTTTCAATTGTGCACCCCCCCCCCTTCTATTTTTGGGAGGGGTTCATAGAGTAAAAAAAAATTATGCGCGTTCTAACAATTTGTATGGGCAAACAACGGGCGTATTTAGCCATGCCCCGACGGCGTGCTCTTGTTTTTGTTTAGTAGTGGGTGGGGCAAGCAAACTGGCATGCACATAAGGAAAATTTCACTACATGTTAAATTGTTTATGAGATTTCAATTATTATTTTGCATTTATTAAATTACAACACTAAGTGTTATTTCTGTTACACTGTATTTTTCAGAATCTCAAGCTACATTTGCCGATGGAGCGGAGAACATATCTGGAAAGTGATGGCCATAAGTATGTTGTGGAGAGGACCAAAGTGGTAGATTCAGCTGAAAATTATACGCCATCGACTAACATCAACTTCCCAACCAACAATTTCGTCGTTTGTGGACAAACATACAAATAACATGTATCGTATTCTTTTCAGTGCAGCATTTGATCTGGTAAATGAACGAATGCCCTACAATAAGTTTCATGTGCTTGTTAAGTGTTTAAAAGACGCTGGAGTTAATCTAGTAGAAGAAAAATCGGATGGCAGGGTTGCAAGAAAATATGTGAGTAACATAGAGAGCTGTATTGACAAAACATTCAGAGATTTAAATATTCCAAATGACACAGTCCTTAAATGCATGGTATCGGCAACAACTGATGGTGCAAATGTAAATACGGGTGTTCACTCGGGACTGCTGACGCGAAAGAGATTGGCTCATTACAATTCATTGCGTAAACCACCGAGCTGAGTTAGCTCTTACGGACTCCCTGCTAAAAAACAATAACATTCAGATTGTCGATAAGCTTCTTCACAGTATCTACAAACTCCACAAGAAGTCCGGAAAACTTCGCCGGTTGTATAACAATGCATGCCTTGCTCTCTGAATTGATAAGTACACAATTCAGAGAGCCCATGGAACTCGGTTTGTGGCTCACCGACTCGGAGCACTTCGGACTCTTCTTCATGGATGGATTCCATTAACAACCAGTTTAGCAGAAGCGCTGGAAACAGAGAAAATGAAGCCAGGGACACGTGGAAAAATTGTTGGATTTCTTAAAAAGCTGAAAAGTTTCACTGTTCTGAAAGCAGCAAATACATACAAAGAGATTCTCGAGGCTCCAAGTATATCTTTGCACTTTGAGAAAGCTGAAGTGTTGGCGTGGAGTGTTGGTTCCGTAGTTAGCAAGGCGAAAAGGCAATTGAATAACTTACTTCATAAAACTGACGACACAAATAGTACTGGTTGTTATGAATTAATTGAAGATGCTGAATCATTCACTAAATATTCGATTGAGGGTAAAATAATTAAACTGGGACACATGAGGCAGAAGGAGTGTAACAGAGAAAATATTGCACTTAAATTACGACACATCACTGACTTTGCACCAAATGTCATTGAGGGAATAACATCAATGAAGCAAAACATACCCACTGTTATAACAACATTGGATAAACGGTTTATATCATTCAATGACTCCATTCTTGATGACATGTCAATTGTGATGGATCCCTGTGACTGGGTTATTGAGGATAATGCTAATGGGACATTTGGTGATGATGCACTGAAGCGAATTGTATCAAAATTCAGCACAACCTTACAACACAAGGAATTCGACTTGGAAAATTGTCTAAAAGAATGGGATGATTTGAAGGCTTTGCGACAAAGAAAGTATAAATTTGGAGGTATAACTGCTTCTAATTTCTGGGGCAATATTATAGGATTTCAACGAGAAAGTTATCCCAACATGTGTTTAATTGCCGAAATATGTCTTAGCATCCCAGTGTCAAATTCCACAACTGAGAGGGGATTTTCAGTTCTCGTGAGTTTGCTCTCTGACAAGCGGCTTTCCAGTTCTCATAAGAGTGTTAGAGATCAGATGATGATATCGGCAAGCCATCATGTTTGGACAAATAGTGAGAAGGAAGAAATTTTGGACAGTGCTGTTAAGAGATATCTCAGTGCTAAAAAACGGAAAAGGAAAACTGACCCCGAGGAAAATACAGAGAGGTGTGTCAAAAAACGTACTCTAAAAATCCTATCAGATTCAGATCGCGACAATGTTGAAGTGGAACAAGTGCCAGAAAAAACGCCGGACAATGGAAATGTTGCTTCAGATGGTGAACTAAGTGATGTGTCATGCTATCATGAAGATTATGATCTACTTGACCTTGGAGTTGATGGGTCTTCGGACAGTGACTCAGATTGAGAATTTGAATTATCTGATATCAGCAATATCTGCGCTTTGTGACTAAGACTTTAATAATTTCAATCAAGGTCTGAATATTTTCAATATTTTGTTAAAGATGCACAATCCGATTAAGCGCCCCTAAATTAATTTAATATTACTTTTGGCTTCGGGGGTAAACACTATTTTATTTGAGTCGAGGAACCCACCCATGACCGATTAAGGCTCAGAGTTATTAGATATGATAGATCATGCAATGTCATTTCTCGATTAACGATGCGCACACATGCTGGTACTGTGTCTGAAAGACGATCAAGGTGTTTTATTGTCAGGCACCAATTAATCGATGTGGTGAAATTTAACAAATTTCAAAAATTGATATCTAATAACTCTGAGCTTTAAAGACACGGTTGGCCTTGGCGGTGGTTATCCTGTGAAAATATATCCACCCGTCAAAAACCGCCACAAACAGAAAGAACATCAAAATGTAGATAGACTTTGTACGTATACAAATAAGAAATATCGCATAAACAGTATGTTATGGTCACATGTTTGACCATTGTTATGTAAACAAGAGCATAAAAAGTTACTTTTCTGGTGTTTGTTTATATTATGATGGTAAACATAAAGAGCGTTCTTTGTTGGTGAATACCTGATATGGAACTAATAAAGAGCGTTTATGCCATTTGTGTGTGATTAGCCAGTAGCATTGTGCTGTCTTCTGTAACACAATCAGGCTCTTGCTTAGGTAAAATATAGTAGGTCTTTATGATAACATGCTGTTTACGCGATGGTCATGGTATATATGGACGGAACTGTATGCGTTTTAATGTTTTTCTGTTTACGGTGTTTGGAACAAATATGAATATTTTCGACAATTAAGGCCGCACGTGCCTTTAATGTGTGGGTTCCTCAACTCAATTAAAATATTTACCCCCCCCCCCCCCCCCCCCCCCCCCCAGAAGCCAAAGAAAATTAAGATATTTAGGGGCGTTTAATCGGATTGTCTACCTTTAACAACAAATTTACAAGTCTGGTAATGGCACGCACATGTTACTGATCATAACTGCTAATGAATTCTCTGGTTATTGCGGAGTTAGATGTATGTATTAAGCAACTTGAAGCAAGCTCACAGTGTTTATTTATCTTTGAGATTTATTATGTTACATGACTTGTTTCCCTGTGTAATAGCGTATATATTCGAGTGTGATCAGAGATGAAAGTTTTCCAGAATTTGACGAAATTCCGGGATTTAAAAAAAAAAATCAAGTCTTCCGGAATGAAAATTAATTCCGGAATTATTTCATCAATATTCATTACTAAGCAGCTTTGGGTTATTGTTTCTTAAGATAACTACAAATCCGAACGAAAATTATAGGGGGTGAGGTTTGCAAAGCGAAAATCGGACATCGATTAAGTTCGCCGGCGATTTGTTGTTCTTGTTAAAAAAAAAAAGGCCGTTATTACGAGCACCGGCTAACTTTTCGATTCACCGATCACAGACAAAGTTATTTACGATGCCTCTGTTGATTGGCGCGGCTATTGCAAGAGACTCTGCGACAGTGTTCGCGCTGTCGGTAGCCAAATTAGCCAATGGCTAATCTTTTTCAAATTTGGCTAATAAAAATTTCATTTGGCTAAAAGTTTGGCTAAACTTTTTTTGGCCCCAAATGGAGAATGAAAGCATGAATTTTTGGCAAGTGGGTTTTCAATTCTGTGATGTGAACGATCTTGTCCGAAAACATCATAAGTGGGAATATGTCGCCGACTATACAAAGGGAAACCCGATCGCGGACAGTACAAAGGGAAACCCGTCACTCTGCACGAAACAGCAAAAGTCATTATTTTAAATTTAATCCGCTAATCCCCCATTGTCTATCTGGTCACTCACGGGGCTCCTGCACAATGCACGTTTATCATGACATTGTATTTATGACGGTCAAGGTTTATGAGCACCAAGTGTAAGACAATAGCTTAATCAGCCAAATGTGAATCACGACAGATATTTTGTGGCTATTTGTCAATACCGATACATTCAAAATAAATTAATGTGTATTTTACCCGTGTCTGTTCGATTTGACGTTTTAGTCATTAATTGTGAACCGACCAGAACACGATGATTTAATTTGGCCATAGTTTTTTTGAATTTGGCCAAAAAACATTTGGCTAAAGTTTTTTTCATTTGGCTAATAAAATTTTCATTTGGCTAAACTTTTGGCTAAAGTTTTTTTCGGTCCAGCGCGAACACTGCTCTGCGATGCTTCAATATCAGCCAATCGCGATAGATTATACATTGAAATTACGGTGCCGATCTGGCGCCAATATATTTCCAAGAATTCGAAGTGTTTATTGCTCGATCGGCCAGGGTCGGCGATAATTATTTTGTGTTATCGGCATTAAATGATGGAATTGAAAAGTCAGGAAGATCTTTCGAAAAAGGAGGAGAATATTAAAAATATATTTAAATGGGGCTGGCTTCAGGAAAAGGATGCTAATGGTGACTATTTGTCTGACTTTGTGCGAAAAATTGACCGTCCTGGCTTCGCAAAATGTTTGTGGTGCAACAAAGATATCAGCTACGGAAACGAAGGAAAGAAGGCCTTAAAAGTACATTCAAACTCAGTGCTACATCGTGGACATCGTAAAAACATACAAACAAATCAGTCTCTATCTGCAACTTTCTTCAATGTAAAAGTCAAGCAGGGCATATTGCAACCAGAAGAAAAACAATCCCTTCCTGGTGGTGGTGATCGTGAAAGGTGCACTCTCCCCTATGGGGCACCTCTTAATGTGCATGATGGAAATCTGTGTTCCAATAACATTCGGAAGCCAGATGTGAAACCTTTTGTGAACATTATTGATAGAAAATCGTATGCAGAAGGCCGAACATTGGCATTTTTGTGTGAGAATTCTCTTCCGTTATCACTTACACCACATCTGATAAAATATGCAAAGGAGATGGCTAGGGACCGTGCAGTACTTGGGGAGTTATCCATGAAGCGAACAACTGCAAGTTATAAACTCAAGGATGGATTGGCAGAAGCGTACCATAAAGCGCTTGTTCGTGACATGAAATATTCAACATTCTCCCTGAACAATGATGAGTGCTTAAGCAACAAAAATGAGAAGGTACTTTCCATCCTTGTGTCGTATTTTAGTGAAGAGGAGGCGCAAGTTGTTGTCAAGCACTATGCTTCAGTTTCGATGAAAGTGGTGAATGCCGAGACTCTTATCAATATGGTTCTGGACTTATTCGATCAAGATGACATTCCTCGGCATAATCTGATCTCAAACTTATCCGATTCAACTAATTATATGCGAGGTAAAACCAGTGGCTTCGCGAGGAGGCATCACATCTGCTTGACATAGACGGTGATGTTTGCCATCATGTTCATAATGTTGTTAAGCATTTCACAAGCCATTTTGATGACTACATCGAAAAACTCACTGATGATGTCCACATTGACTTCAAATGGTGCCCAGATTTACGTGACTATTTGGAGAGACTATGCTCACTATTAGGCATTACTTACAGTTCACCGAAAGATAGGATTGAACACCGGTGGCTTTCGGTTCTTGATGCCGTAAATCCAATTTTGATGATGTTGCCAGCCTTAAAACTTCTTTACACTGCTTGGTTGACAAAGGACGATTCACAATGTTACCAAATAATGATATACTCTGAACTACTCGATGGACTAAGTGAAGGTGGCAAAAAAGAAGTTAAAAGGTTAATAAACCTAGCTCGCAATAAGAAGTTGTCAGTAGCTGCTAAAGAGAGGAAAGTGAGAATTATTGAGAAGATTTACCACACTGATACAAAAACTGAACTTTATCTCAGCCTGTATTCAGAAATTCTGCCACTTTTCAAATCATTCATCCTGACGTTTGAACAGAAGGAACCGTTAGTTCACAGACTTTATGACGAACAAGTGGATTTGGTTAGACACTTTCTGTCATGCTTGATCAAGCATGAAATAGTGCGAGATGTAAGCGATTCAAAACTCAAAAGTTTAGATGTACATGATGATGAGTCTCACCATTCATTACATAAAATATATTATGGTGCAAATACAGAGATGCTGTTGAAAAAGTTCCGAAATCAGACAAAGATTCTGGGAATAATTTCATGGAGAAGGTGCGAGATGCCTATGTGGAAACCTCCGAATATATTCTGAAAAAGTTCCCCCTGAACAACAGGTTCTTGCGATATGTGTCGGCAATTGATCCAAAGGCAATTGGTCATGGAGTGACAAATGATGCACTCAAGAAATTGTGTACATTTTCCCCAAGTGTTCTGAAGGATTGTGATAGAAATAACTTCTTCATGGAATCATCAAAGATCCAGTTAGATCCTACGTTACCAGATGCTCTGGAAGTTGTGGATGTCCAACGGAAACGGTCAGACTAGATTTGTGGTGGGCGAAAATATTCAAGGATAACAAATATCCCACAGTTAGTAAGATTGTATAAGCCTGCGTAAGTATATTTACATCACCACATGTTGAGCTGTCCTTTAGTGGTATGAACTACATCGTAAACAAAACGACAAATAGACTGCATACGAGAACCTATTTGGCTTATCAAACTGTTCGTTATGAACTCCGATCGAAGAATAAATCTTCACTGGAGTTGTTCCATCGTGATGACATTCATCGTGACAAAATAGACAAGAGTGTGTGTTACCATCTTCAAACCTCGTATGGTCGGTATAAGAAACAGTTGTTAACTAAAAGAAATGAAAAGAAGGAGGAAACTGCTTTGCTTGAACTGCCAAAAATTTCCAAAAAAACCAAAACCACACATCAGAAGGCAAAACTGATAAAGAACTCAATCATGTCTGTGAGGAAATATGGACAAATCAAGGAAAACATTTCTGCTACTAAACCACAATCAGTTCATACAGTGACAGGTTCCAAAAGGAAATCTCCATGCAGTTCACTAAAAACTACACAATCCCAAAAAGAAAGAAAATGGAAAAGTAAACATCTTATGTTTACCATACCTGTATGTACAGTGTATAGATGAGTTAACTTTATTTAATTTGCAACTTCAACTGACTCTAAAGGAACTTTCCAATGTGTGTTCTATCTATGTGAAATTACTGCAGTACCTGTATGGACAACAGCACCTCTGTATAAATGCAAATGGTCTCAATCAATACTTTTTGAGGTATGGTTATCATTCTATCAAATATTTGTGTATGTTCTTAATCTAATAATATAATGAATTGGAGGATCTCCTAAAATATTGTGATATAGACAAAAAATTTGAACTTTCCAGCCAAAAAATGCCACTATAATAAAGCCAGAAAAGCTGCCAGGAGAGGCTGAGAATCAATCTCAGAGCTTCAAAAACCCTAGAGCTTCCAGGGGCCTATGCGGCCCCTGGACCCCGGCCAAATTTGTTTCGCCTCGCTGCGCTCTGTTTCAGGGATTTTAAGAGATACCCTCTTTCATCTCTGAGTGTGATAGTTTTTACATTAATTGGCAACAAGAGTGCCACACACAAAAGAGACAAAACATAATATGTTAACTTAAGTAAGGCCACATAAAAAAAGGTGTTTGTTTCTCAAGGAATTTTTTTTTTCAAAAGTGATGAGGGAGGCAGGTATATGTTATTATTATTTATTTCAAATTTTTCAGATGAGGGAGGCAGGTTTTTTTTTTTTTTATTTTATTTTAATGATACCGTGTAACAAAACACTCCTTTATATTCAAATTTATCATATAACATGGAAAGCCTTAGGTGGTGGACAGAGTACATGCAGCTAAATGATAACAGATCTGAAATGTGAAAGTCTGAAACTATATTCCATTTGGGAAGAAATTTATATATGCAATTAGAAATGATATAGAAGCAGACAAATTTTATTATTTTTTAATTTTTGGGGTCATTATACCCAATGAAATGTTCAAACATTTTTGATAAAGAGCATGCCTTTTGAAATCCAAGTGTTCTAATTTCATTGAAACACACAAAGTCTCTCGATAAATCATCTCTTCTTGGTTTGCTGTTGTAAATGTGGTACTTTCCTTCTTTATTAGAATAGAAGTTCAAAAGCGTTTTTTTTTAATATACATGAATCACCAGCATAATTTGGAACTGACTGAACTGTAACATCAATGTCATTCTTTTTTATAATTATTTCGAGTTGTATGTATCGACCGAACATCCGAACGTTGTTGCAACATCAGAGGCATTTAACTGTTCATCAACACAATAAAAATCCGATGTTTTCAATTTTGAAACGCGAACTTGAAACAGTGTGAAAAGTGATTTCAGAATTGTTCGCCTGAGTTTCCTCTCGGTATTCAGTAAGAATTATCCGGTTTGTTTTCGTCAATAACTTTCTCCCGAAGGAATTGAAAAGAATGTGTATTAGGGCATGGTATAACTGTCCATGGTACAAGGTGTTGAAGAGGTGCTCCCAGCTTCTTTCCAAACACGGCAACATTTATTAGTTACGAGCGTGGCCATTTTTCATATCGGAAACAACGAGGAGGTGCGCTCGATCTCGCAACCCGGAATCCGGTGTACTTTTACCACCAAAGAGGCATAACTCTATATACTTACATTGCTTTCATCCTGCCAATCTCAACAGTGAAAATTGGGAACGCGCGGTAGGGTAGTAAGCTTATTATAAGCCGGCGATAAAAAGTGCCAATGCGCACAGTTTTTTAAGACTCAGTGGTCCTTGAGAAACAAAGTTGCATTTTTATGTGGCCTAATAACAAAATTGAATTTGAGGACTGGATGCAATTCTTGTATTGAAAGCTGTAAATTTGGTCACACGGAATATTGCACATTTTGTGATTGACATTAAAGGTACTCAACCCGTAAAGAGGGTCCCCATCTCAACAGATTCCAACAACAACAATCCGATCAGAGGGTCCTATATTACTATTTCTTTGGCTTTGGGGGTAAAAAATATTTGATTCGAGTCGAGGAACCCATCAAACAAAGCTCAGAGTTATTAGATATTGATTTTTCAAATTTGTTATGTTCTCGAGATGAGTACCAATAACTGCCGTAATCTGCTCTGGATGTGTACCTCAAATCTATTCAAACAGACAAGGATGAATAACTCTAAAATCAAGTGGTAATTTTAACGCAATTTTTAATGAGTTCTGGGCCAGATAGTATTCCCGATAATGAAAAATAATAGATTTATAAAATCGATATCTAACAAATCTGAGCTTTGATGGGTGACTTCCTCGACTCGAATCAAATATTTTTGACACCCGAAGCCATTGAAATAGTAATTGAGAGGAGTTTTATCGGGTTGAGTACCTTTAAGTTAGGTCATAACTTTATATATTAAGTTGAATTTACTCATTGTTGCTAATTTATTCATTGTTGCTAATTTGAAAGCCAAATTGTTTGAATTTTTTTCAGAGTTCTAGTATTTCTACATAAAAGACTGTCTTGCAGCTTTTGCTGTATATTGCAAAATTTATCATGGATCAATCTGATTCAATCGTTTGACATTAACCCTTTCATGATGGGAACTGTATTGGACCATTGGTGCAGCATTACATATCATGTGCTAGTGCCTATCATGTGTGCTAATGCTATCACACAATCAACACTCTGTGTCGGTGCATTCTTTGATATACCGTATGTGAATCTCCCACAAGGAGTCCCCACATATTAAAGAATGCACTGGCTTACAGGGTTAAGATTAAAACTGATAGGCAGCATAGGCTAATGTATTCCTGCATATAAAATGGTCTATAAAGATAAAGAAAGTGCTTTGTGACAGGGCTTTTGCAACATTTCAGGAAGCTTGAGTCATGAAATGGCTTTCACCGTTTCACGACTGGAGCTTCTTGAATGTTGCGGAAACCTGTGCCGAGGCATTGTCATAAATTATTTTGCCATTATATGCTAGTCCATAGGGAGCCACACATACATAAAATAATGCAATGCCACAACAATATTTACTTTAACCCTGTAAGTCATTGCACCCTCTTACGGTATTTCTGAGAGGCTTAATATGGGAGACTTGCATGTACTAGTACAAGGTAATGCACTGGCACACTAGGCACAGCCACAGGGTCTTTAATTTTGCACCAGTGGCATCTAACGCAGCTCCCATCATGAAGGGGTTAACATTTTATTCTGAATTTGTTATTATTGTGTTATCACTGTTATGGAAGATATCTATTTTTAAACTGAATTCAGTTGTCTACTGGTTTTATTTTACTGGTACCTCAAGCCACAATGTACATGTATACTGTACAATACTGGGACCACAGGGAGTCATGGACCGTGTAGAGTTGTGAAAAGAAAACTGAAATTTATTTTCAATAAGCTATTGAAGAGCCTAGAGAGAAGTTGAGAACGGGATCATCTATGACTGGAGCTTCTTGCAATGTGTGTGAAAACACTGTGGTGCACCAATGCATTCTCTTATATATGCGAGTTAATCACTGGGAGCCTTGCATATATGCTATAATGCATTGGCCGAACAATATTTACCTAGAATTTTGGAATACAACAATATAATAATCATAAATTACTAATAATATAATCACATCGTAACCAGTCTATGTAAACATACACTCAGATTCATACTGATACTGAGTCTATTGCATTCCCATCAACTTTTCATTTCTGAACGGTTGTGGGCTTCCCCCAAATTACGTCACACCGCACTAAATATAAATCTGAAATTAGTTGTGATTGACAGGCGTAAACATGGTCCCATGCCAGTGCCGTCATGGCCGCTTCAACCCTGTGAAGCCGATTCTAAGAATCGGAATTAATAGTTGCACGGTTTGTGACTTTTCGTTCGGCGGTTGTTTTACTGACAATAAAGGGAAACAGCTATCTTCCGGGATCCAAAATAATATGTACAATAACTAAGACAGATCTTCTTGAAATTATAAAAAATGTCAATTTATGTGGATCTCTTGGACTCAGAACGAATTATTTTTTAGATTGGCCAGGCGATTTGTCGCCCATGTTGTCAAAAAATAACACAAATCAACGGCCACGAATCAAAAATACATGAATGTCGGGACTATCTGCTGAAACAACTACAGAACTAAAAAAAAAGTTAAATGACATAACAAAACGATCTATCAGTTCCCCAGTACCGGCAGTAGTACCACCGCAGCCAAAATGAGCGTAGAGCAACACAATTCTACCACCAACCCCACCGAAACCCTCCCGACCTTACACAGCCGTATTATTAGCTCCAAAGATTGGCCAGTTGTACCCTAATTACAGTTGCCTGCAATCCAAATTCCGGTAATTCTTGATTTTAAACTTTCGACCGCTCGTCGACAATCTTCTTTATTTGTCGATTTGTGAATTTCTCTTCCGGTATAACATGACGTCATGGATACTATTTTAACAACATTTAGCCACACCTTCGGAATTTCCACACCGAGAGCACGTGACATGTTACTAGTTTTTTATTGGGGCACACATTTCTTGGAGCTAAGTTTTGATTGGCGGTAATTACAAGGAATCCCGGGTTTGGGAAATGAAAACTGAACGAAAGGTCGTCAGACCCACTATTTTTATATGTGGGTATGTAGTTTACTCCAGACTGCATCGTAACATGAAGCTGAAAAGTATACTCGCCTAGACAAAATAGTAGTAATTTTACTAATTTAGTAAAATATTTGTGTCACTGTCGGTTAGAAGTTTTGGAATAGCCAATTTTAGGTTAATTTGGATTCTATAAACAAATGTAGGCCCCCAACGAACAAAAGCAGCCTCGCAAATTCTTTTGCGGGGCCTCCTTGGCAGCCTCGCACTGATTTTGATAATGCGAGGCCTGTATGTGACAACTTGTTTTTACGTGGCTTCAAAAAGGGTCTCACGAATGTATTATGTGGCTTAAGGTTGGCGCATGTGAAGTAGTCAGCAGATTGTGTTTTTCAGCCCTTAATTCACTATCTAGAGCGTTCACCTGATAAAGAAAAATATAATAGATTTGTAAATATGTCTAGGCTTAGTCTTGGTTTACTACTTTTTCAAGTGACTCCCTCAAGCCACTTAGATCATATTTCAGCTGTCCAATAAGGTTGCTAATGTGGCTAGCCACTTAAACTTGGGACAGTGGGGAGTCCATAGAACACTGGTGGGACATCCATATTGTCCATGTCCATTTTTTAAAGGACTACTTTTTCAAGTGACTCCCTCAAGCCACTTAGATCATATTCCAGGTGTCCAATAAGGTTGCTAATGTGGCTAGCCACTGAAGCAATTTTGTGAGCACAAAGGATATTTATGTATTTTCTTAGTCACATCAGTAGCATTTTGTTCATCAACAATTCTTTAAACATCCTCCCCGGAACCATAAGACCAAATGGGTTCATATTTAGTGTGGATGTTCCCTAGGTGATTCACATTCAGATTTGTTCAATTGAGGTCACTGGGTCAAATAGTTGAAGCCAGGGCCATAACTATTTAAATTCTCGAGAACTATCCGAGCTATTTATCTTGTATATGGTATGGAAGGTTTTTTTTGGATGACTGGGATTCAGATTTGTTCAAATGGGGTCACTGGGTTAAATAGGGGTGGGACCAGGGACATAAATCTTCTTTTTTTTTAAATTATTGAAATTTTAAACCCACCACACCCACAATCCCCCCTACTTGCTCAATTTAACCAAAAAGAAAACAATGAAATCCTGTTACGATATTATTTATATAAGCTGTTAACTCGTTTTCATCTATGCTAATGATATGTCTTTTTTATTATGCTGATAATTTCAAGCAACATTTATCAGTGGTGCATGCTGATAATAATTTTGTTACTATTTTGAGGAAAATTAATTCACTTCAGCTTATTACTAGATCAATGGATCTCACAGATTGGGTTTTACAATTGGTTCAAATAGGGGCAGATATAAGAGATTTACCCCATATATATGAACTTAACTTCATGGGTTGATTTATGTGTTAAGAACCACTTAATTGGGGGGGGGGTCTGGATTTGCCCCCCAACTTTAGTATTCAGTGGAAAACCTGTTGTAACAAATGGCCACATTTAGAATATTTCTAACTTTATGAGGGAGAGCTTGAAGTACCAGTTGTAAAATTTATAGTTTGGTCCAGTTGGGAGTCGACTGGCAAAAAGTCAGGAGGTTTGCAGTTTGGAAATTTAAAGTTTAATGTAGTCTTCAGAGTCCCAGTCTTCTCCATCTTTAAAGTTAGGTGAGCACTCCAGTCATTGACTGTCTTGTTTTTCGAAATTCTTTTTAAAAAACTGAATCCGAAAACTATGACTATTTACATCATATATTGTCCACGATTATATCAATATTCTTATAGAAATAATTATAATTACCTGGAAGTAATGTTATTCAATGCTGTACTCTCTACATTCATTCTGTTTTAGGATATTGTTCCCCAAAGTTTGCTAGAGAACTACCTGGGAATGGTAGAACCATCCAGGGCTCACACTGTAGACAACGAAATAACTCGACATTGTGCTTATAATCTTCCAGCTGTTGCATACACATTAGGCAGAAAAAACTGGCACTGCATCCGACACCTCTACTACATCTTGGCTCAAGATATGCAGGTACAAAACATATTTTGAACTCCTATAATATGATTGTTCATAGATATGCTGTTAGAAGTTTGTTGTTGATATACTCTTGACAACTGCAGAATACTTTACTAGTATGGTTTGATTTACAAAAATGTGTGTTTCTGTTTCATTCATATAGGCCAAAATTAATTGTCATGTTATGTCATAAAGATAAATAAAAAGATAAAGATGAAATTCAGTGGATGGCAGAATTCTAATAGGATTCAACCAACTGAGTGCCACCACAGTCGCTGCGAGTTTATATCACAGATTGGGGGGGGGAAATTGCAGGTAGAGAAAAGTGGCAAGCCCGCAGACACTGCGATGTTAGACCATTCTACTAGTGCTGCACATAGGTATCTAATGTGAAAAAAAGCCAAAAAGGTTATATTTCATTCTCCTCATTATTCAATTATAGATATATGGCATGTATCTTAAAGTTCCTAAACTAAACACTAGACTATTTTTTTATTTGAACAATAATTATTATTATTATATATATCAGTTGTATATAAATATATTTTTACTGTACACAGCTGTACACGTCAATTTCTGCACGCCTTCATAATGTCAGCAATTGCAGTGGCTTGGACCATGGCTCTCTGTTCTCTCCGATGGCGTTTCAGCCGGATGAAACATTATTTTAACACTCCCTTTCCTGCCTCAACTCAATGGACAATTTGCGACTAGCAGAGTTATCGTCGATGTCCAGTATTATCTCCCCTGACTATTAGGTATATCGAGTTCTCTAAGCAAATGACTCGTCGCCATATGTGTTCTTCTCGAAGTAACTTCGACAAAGTGATGTTTTATAAAAAACTGCATCATGATTTTATTGTGTTATTTGTCTATATTGATAAAATGAAATGACATACATAGGTGTAATTATAAAGCTACAACAATTTAGGCTATATTCGCTTGTTCTTTCACTTCATATGGGGATTCAGGCAGGGTTTGCCAATGTCAAAAATAATTCACATTTGGCAAAAAATATTTTCATTTGGCAAAAGTTTTGGCATGTCACTTTTTAATTCCTCAATAAAGTTGAAAAATATCTGGAAATCAATACCATTCATTTAAGGAAACTATTACAGTATAATTATATTAGTGGTGTTTTATATGGTTTTGGAAAAGATGCAGCTAATCTGGTAACATTATTATCGATTGGTGGAGGGATTACCAGTATTTAGCTAATCCTCTTGTGATGTTCCCTTCTGATGAAGCAACTCTTCTACCATTTTATTGTTCAGTGATTGGTTTATTGTTGTATGATAAACCACAATAGAGATGCGAGTATAATTATTAACTAACTGCATGCGTTCCTATCGATATCAAACGTCGTTCAAACCGCGAGTGTCGAAACATAAAACTCAATCAAGGTTGCAGAAAATTATTCTATCGAGGATAACATTTGGCAAAAAATATTTTCGTTTGGCAAATGTAAATTTTGGTCCAGCGCAGACCCTGGATTCAGGGAATATAATTCCACACCGATAAAGACGCAAATTGCTAATATCCGACTGCGGACTGTTTATATACACCTTGCCCATGGAAAGACATGTATACATATAGTCGTCTTGGAAAGAACAACAAAGTTCAAAATTGAACATTTTCGACTATGTAATGAGGTTTATATCATTCTTGTTGATAACAACCAGAAAGAATATCAGTGGTGCCATGCTGATCAAACCTTACTTAAATATGTTGTTTCCTTTGGGGAACATGGTATCCATTGACATAATCCTTTCTTGACTATTACAGATCCTGTGCCAGTGGATTCTCTTATACGAGGTCTTCCCATTTGACCCATAAATTCTAATAATATAAAGTTATTATACAATGTTGTGTACAGTATGAGTTTTTAGCTCAACTTACTTTTGTAAGTTTGAGCTATTGCCATACTTTGTCGTCTGTGTGTCCGTCAACAATTTCCTTTGGCGCGGGCTGCAGGTTGTACCTTTGGTCTGATCTTCATGAAATTTGTCATGAATGTTGACATTGACATGTAGATGGGAACGAGTCATTTTGGGTTCATTCGGCCAAAAAACATGGCTGTCAGCAGCCATCTTGGATTTCAAGATTCAATCCATTGGCGCGGCCTACAGGTCGTACTGTTCATCTGATCATCATGAAATTTGTCATTGATGTTAATAATGACATGTAGATGGGAACGAGTGATTTTGGGGTCGTTCGGCCAAAAAACATGGCTGCCAGCAGCCATCTTGGATTTTACTCTTTGCATGACTAAATCCTTTGGCGCGGGCTACAGGTCGTTATTTTGGTCGGAAGTTTATGAAATTTGTCATGGATGTTAACACTGTCATGTAGATGGGAACGAGTGATTTTGGAGATGTTCGGCCAAAAAACATGGCCGCCAGCAGCCATCTTGGATTTTACTCTTTGCATGACTAAATCCTTTGGCGCGGGCTACAGGTTGTACCTTTGGTCTAATCTTTATGAAATTTGTCATGAATGTTGACATTGACATGTAGATGGGAACGAATCATTGTGGGGTCATTTGGCCAAAAAACATGGCCGCTGGTGGCCATCTTAGATTTCAAAATTCAATCCATTGGCGCGGGCTACAGATCGTACTGTTCGCCTGATCATCATGAAATTTGTCATTGATGTTAATAATGACATGTAGATGGGAACGAGTGATTTTGGTGTCATTCGGCCAAAAAACATGGCCGCCAGCAGCCATCTTGGATTTTACTCTTTGCATGACTAAATCCTTTGGCGCGGTCTACAGGTCGTAGCTTCGATCGGAACATCATGAAATTTGTCATGGATGTTAACAATGACATGTAGATGGGAACGAGTGATTTTGGGGTCATTCGGCCGAAAAACATGGCCGCCAGCAGCCATCTTGGATTTTACTCTTTGCATGACTAAATCCTTTGGCCCGCGCTACAGGTCGTACCTTTGGTCTGATCTTTATGAAATTTGTCATGAATGTTGACATTGACATGTAGATGGGAACGAGTCATTTTGGAGTCATTCGACCAAAAAACATGGCCGCTGGCAGCCATCTTGGATTTCAAGATTCAATCCATTGGCGCGGGTTACAGATCGTACTGTTCGCCTGATCATCATGAAATTTATCATGGATGTTAATATTGACATGTAGATGGGAACGAGTCATTTTGGGGTCGTTCGGCCAATAAACATGGCCGCCAGCAGCCATCTTGGATTTTACTCTTTGCATGACTAAATCCTTTGGCGCGGGCTACAGGTCGTAGCTTTGATCGGAACATCATGAAATTTGTCATGGATGTTAACAATGACATGTAGATGGGAACAAGTGATTTTGGGGCCGAAAAACATGGCCGCCAGCAGCCATCTTGGATTTTACTATTTGCATGACTAAATCCTTTGGCGCGGGCTACAGGTCGTACCTTTGGTCTGATCTTTATGAAATTTGTCATGAATGTTGACATTGACATGTAGATGGGAACGAGTCATTTTGGGGTCATTCGGCCAAAAAACATGGCCGCTGGCAGCCATCTTGGATTTCAAGATTCAATCCATTGGCGCGGCTACAGGTCATACTGTTCGTCTGATCATCATGAAATTTGTCATTGATGTTAATAATGACATGTAGATGGGAACGAGTGATTTTGGTGTCATTCGGCCAAAAAACATGGCCGCCAGCAGCCATCTTGGATTTTACTCTTTGCATGACTAAATCCTTTGGCGCGGGCTACAGGTTGTACCTTTGGTTAGTGTTGAAACGATTAGTGGTTTTGAGGAATCGACTAGTCGCCAGAGGGAATCGACTACTAGTCGACTAGTCGGACCCCTTCCGAAACTTACCGTTTTGTGCTCATATACGTATATAATTTGCCGTTTGTTTTGAGTACCAGTAACCAACTTTGCATTTTCGAACGCAAAGCAAGACGTGATTTAACACTATTTGCCGTGATTATTTGGCTTAATATCACTGAAGGTTAATAGGTTATTAATTTGTCCCAGGTATATGTTTTATGACAAACAAATTACCATCCAGTTGATGTATGTATCTGAACGGTGGTGACAACACCTGATCGATCGCGGAAACGCTACGGATTACGGAGTGGAAGCGCGTGCAACAATCGGAAACCGGTGCATTATTCTATATGTTTTGTGTAAAAATGTTCCTTTAAAATTGATATGGTATCATTTGTATGGTCTACCGGGCCGTACCGGTTCTTACATACAATCGAACATCGTTGTTTTCGAACTTGCCCAGTGTGCGTGTCACCGATTGACTTCACAAACGGGCGTACATGAAGAAATGGAAGATATTTTGAGAAACGAACTTCATCTCCGACAGTCAAACAAAAGTTACAAAATAAATGTTATAACAGCTGTAGTGCGTACAAGCCTTTTATGCTCGCAGATGTCATGAACATATATCGGACACGGAATGTGGTAAAGTTCCCTGTATATATAGAGTCCGCATATATTAAAAATGGGCCATGCATTGCGTACATAATGTTGTTCCTTGTATTCATTGCAAGGTCACGATATGACATAGCTTAATCACGAACAGTCATTTTCCCGCCAAAACGCACGTGTTTTCACTGTTTGATTTGATCGCGTACATAATTGTCTCTCGTGCATGGTACATTGTAAATATATATACAATATATACAATTTTACTCGCGAGTCCCCGAATACACAATCGATCGTGTCAGTTTCAGAAATAAAACTGCGCAGACCGGCGATGTTAATATAATTATAGTACATTTCAATGCGATGTCGTAAGTTCTATATTTAGCCCGATTCCAGGAATTTGCGTCATCCAGATTACGTTTCTGGGAACAGCTTTGTCACCGCCCAATTCCGCGAAGGATTTAAGTTTGAGGTGCTAAAATACATTGTAATTTTTCACAAAGACAGCCCATAATAAACGACGTGGGATTTCCGAAGTGACTCGCCAGTTTAGTTCGAAATACGCGACGCTATTCGATGCATAGCATGGCCGACCGCGGGTTGGCTTTATATTTATATCTATAATACAATATATCTAGAACGTGCGATCGTATACGCTCACCCATGCGTCAGTTGATGCATGTGGTGGTTGTAAAAAATATCACACAATTTTACAAATAAACTTTAAAGGTATACTGACATAGTGCTTCAATAAACTATAATATATTGGACTTGTTATTAAACTTAAAACTTATTAATGTCACCTCGCAACTAACTTGATTGAAGTTGAGTCCTGCACACCTGCAAACACGTTGACCAGTTATCACTCATATCAATTCCGTCACGCCGAAATAGACAAGGTTGCGATAGGCGCTGATTCTTTGAAGTTGATTATCAAAGCCAGTCGTCTCAACTTCAAAGAATAAGCCGCCGCGGCGCCGACAAATACATTGAGTTGAGGTCATTGGGTTTCGCGCTCGTGCATGACCACCAAGTACTGAAAGCAGTTATCGCATCAAAGGGACAACAAAGAAGGCTTTAACAAGCTAATTGTGAGTGTGTATTTCGATAGCCTGATTGTTTAAATTGTCCAGTAATTCGGCAACGACAGCAACGGCACTGCTTTCGCGATGGCATAATGGTGGTGGGTGTGTTCCGACTAGCCGATTTCGGAATCGACTAATTTAATAATCGCGTCGATTTCGATTAGTCGACTAATCGTTTCAACACTACCTTTGGTCTAATCTTTATGAAATTTGTCATGAATGTTGACATTGACATGTAGATGGGAACGAATCATTGTGGGGTCATTCGGCCAAAAAACATGGCCGCTGGCGGCCATCTTAGATTTCAAAATTCAATCCATTGGCGCGGGCTACAGGTCGTACTGTTCGTCTGATTATCATGAAATTTGTCATTGATGTTAACAATGACATGTAGATGGGAACGAATGATTTTGGGGTCGTTCGGCCGAAAAACATGGCCGCCAGCAGCCATCTTGGATTTTACTATTTGCATGACTAAATCCTTTGGCGCGGGCTACAGGTCGTACCTTTGGTCTGATCTTTATGAGATTTGTCATGAATGTTGACATTGACATGTAGATGGGAACGAGTCATTTTGGGGTCATTCGGCCAAAAAACATGGCCGCTGGCAGCCATCTTGGATTTCAAGATTCAATCCATTGGCGCGGGCTACAGGTCGTACTGTTCGTCTGATCATCATTAAATTTGTCATTGATGTTAATAATGACATGTAGATGGGACCAAGTGATATTGGGGTCGTTCGGCCAAAAAACATGGCTGCCAGCAGCCATCTTGGATTTTACTCTTTGCATGACTAAATCCTTTGGCGCGGGCTACAGGTCGTTGTGTTGGTCGAAAGTTTATGAAATTTGTCATGGACTGACATGTAGATGGGAACGAGTGATTTTGGGGTCATTCGGTCAAAAAACATGGCCGCCAGCAGCCATCTTGGATTTTACTCTTTGCATGACTAAATCCTTTGGTGCGGGCTACAGGTCGTAGCTTTGGTCAGATGTTCATGAAATTTGTCATGAATTATAACAATGACATGTAGATGGGAACGAGTCGTTTTGGGGTCATTTGGTCAAAAAACATGGCCACCAGCATTTTACTCTTTGCATGACTAAATCCTTTGGCGTGGGCTACAGGTCATACCTTTGGTCTGATCTTTATTAAATTTGTCATGGATGTTATAGGCCAGGCAAATATGGACATAGGTGTCGCCTCGAGAGGGAATTTATGGGACCTACATTTTTGGTTAGCGTAAATACTAAACTTTCGGAATCCGTATGTTGGATATGTCAGATAGGCGGACTTTTTTCTCACCGCGTGGTTTTCTTGAGGCACCCGATGAAAAAATTGGTCATTTTTTAAATAAAGCCGACATTATTGACACATTATTTTCACACATTTTGAGAAGAAATATTCGTCCAATTTTGATACCTGAGAGTGGGGCGATAACCAGAGTAGGGTAATACACGTAACCATTGGATCTCGGAATGACAATCATGACGTCATGTGACGTTGACTAATATTTTGGGTGAGACAAATATGACGATTCACTCAAAGCGTTGTCTTTCGTTTCTTTTAAATCACAAAGTAAGATGGGTATGCCACATTGTTTTATACCGTGTGAAACTACTGCCAATTGGCTATATTTTGATATATAACTTATTGCTGCAGGCCACATTATTTTTTATCAGAGGCAGAAAAATCAACCCTCCCCCTAAAGTTAAGATGCGCCATGCTGTGGTATAAGGCACACATAACTCATGGTTACATGTCAATAGGCTTAATTAACACAACGGCCGTTGAAAGTCTGCTAATGAATGTAATAATATATAAGTTTCTGTCTACAAACTCGAACATTAAAGTAGAAACAATATATAATGTACCCCCAGACCCGAAATTTTAATAAATTTTAGAATTTTTCCTAAAAAATTATATAAAACGCATTTTTTTAATTTTCTGGAAGGCAACAAATGAAAAGAATTAGTAAGGATGGACATAATTCGTGTATACGGCCATTTCATTCCGCCTTGGATTAAAAAAGTACATACTAATCCAAAATGGCTGCCAATATGGCAGCCGCAATATGGGTGGAAATTGGGAAATATGTAAGAATGCACAATTACTTGCTTAAATGGCTTAACTAACAAAGCTGTCGTTGATGAACTGCTAAACTATAGTTTAATGTATATATCCCGATTTAAAAACTCGAACAATAAAGTGAAAATTTTACACAATGCACCTCCTGGCACAAAATTTTGATAAAATTAGCTATTTTTCTCCAAAAAATAACCTAAAGCCATTTTTGTCATCTTCTCGGAAGCCATAAATCGCAGAATGTAGCGTGGTGGAGATATTTGGTGTGTACGATAATTCAATGTCGTTTTTGGATTACAAAATGGCTTAATAACGCATTTATCGCCATTGCCGCCATCTAATGTCTCACACAACCCAAAGTATTATATTCATTGTATCATGTTACTCCGGGACATCATGATGCGCAATTCTATTTAAAATTTCTACCAGAATGGTGCCCATTATTGACGAATCTTGCATTCATGAGCATTCGTGCTCAAGTAATCCGTGTCCCTTGAAACAGTTGGCAATTTGAGCGAGGTATTCACAGATGAACAGGATTGTTTAAAACGAAGAACCGAGTAGCAGTAATACATTGAATGCCTGATCGTTATTTATGCCAGTTACCTTTGACATAATCAATAAGAATTACTTAAACCCGACAATAGAAGGTCAATCTTTCTCAAAGGATATTATTCCAAGTGCTACCAGACATGATGGTACATATGAGGTGGATATGTCGTGGATACCATTATCGAAGTCTGGGCTAGACGAGGTTGATGCGGGTTCACACCCCGACTTGATTGGGCGAAAATGGGACCGATTTTAAAGCTAGATGTGAGATAAGGAACATCTCATTTTGCCATCCGATAAACACATGACCACTTCGATAAGAAATGATAATTTGTTCACACTCACTGAAGCAACCATATTTGAAGCAGTGATTTTGATTCTGAGTCAGTGCCTCCATTAATATTTTATATATACAATCTCCAATTGCTGTACAATAGCTTTGACCCACAGAAGACGGTCGTGATAACACCGAGTGAATTTTTCCCGACACTAAATCACCATCGCCGCTTTCATTGACTAGTGTCCAATAACGCAAAGAAGATGAGATTCAGAAAAAATATATCGCTCGTCGTACAAAATTAGTTCAGATTTTGCATCTTCTGAACAATTGTTTGATCAGTGATAAACATAAGAATAGTCCAGAATGAGAATCCCTCCTGTGTGTCTAACTTAATTATGCAGTTTCTGTTGAACAAGATCGCCACGAAAGACCGCTTTATTTGCAATATATGAACGCGATAACCTTCAGAAATATAACTGTTGTTTCAAAATTGGTGGAAAAGTAAACTTGTCTACGTTATGTTACATTTGAACGGCCCATATTCAGACCAGGAGACCGGCTGCTGTTGCAAGCACCATTGGTATTTGAAACGTAAAACTCATGTCATTAATGTTTCAATCGGGCTTTATTCAATATTCGTATTTACAGGCAACACCGGCGGAAAACAATATGGCGAATAATTCCTCGTCCCCATATCGTCCTGATTGAACAAAGACATATGCATGTATTCCCCACACCCTGTTCAGTAAATACTAAACTACGGCTATCGTGTCCAGTTACTGATTTCGCTCAGCACATTCGGAGTTGTTATGGATGAGTTATCGTAGATCATATTCTGGTCTGCACAGAAGTTGTTGCTATTTGTCATTTCTGAGATGCAGAGACAAATTACACCAAGACTTGTGATCCCATTTTGTTTTACCCATTTGCACATCAAACACTATCACAATATAATATCAGGATACGCACTATAGACGGTCCACGTCGCGCATAGTGGGGTAACAAAAGATACATTTGAATTTAACTGTAACACATTTGGCGTTAGATATGACCGTTGGGTGGAATTATAATGCTTTAATCATGAACGGCCATAATCAAGATATGGTATGTTTTCAGACATCCGACCCGCTGGCATCAGCAGGTCCCTAACCGCATTATTTTTGGACTTATCTAGATAGTTATTATACGCTTCCTGGTATCAACCTTTGTATGGCATGTATACAAATAATTGCAATTGTCGTCCTTTTGTTGTCATAATGAGCTAAAACTTACACTGGGATACCAAACGTTCAAAATGTATCAGTCTACTTGATAAAACTTCATGCCAATTATCCGATCTATGTTGTTTTCTGAGTGTACAGCCTTTCAGAAGTAATCCTACCTACTCATCAGCATAGTAATGGGTAATATGGGTAATATGAGTGTTCATCTAGCATGGGATAACTGTCAGTATTTGGGGTACCTCGTCTTACAAGAATTGTTCAGTCACTTCGAGGGCAAATGAGGTGACACGAGACTCCAGTACCATACTATACAGTATAAGATACAATCGAAATGTGATGATGAAACAGAACGAACGTGTATAATATGACAGTTTGATAATTTGCGGACTGGGCAGCAATTTATATTGGTCAGTGAGATCCATTTGTACTTACTTTTAGAACGGTATACATTAGACCCAATGTATCAGTAGCTCCGTTCTTGTAATCACGCCTCGTTGATATAGGGTAACCAACGATTCGTATCAACATGAGTTATTTGATGAGGTATATATACAGCTATGCTCTCAGTAAGCGACCTGTTTAACGAGGTTATGGGCCGGTACTTACCGCGGTGTTACCACCAAAATACCGCGGTTATCATTCTGTACCGCGACGGAGGGAGGTTGACCCGCGGTACTGGTACGGTATTTTTACCGTTGGTTACCGCCGGTCACCGCGTTATTGGTGTTCGTTACCGCCGTACACCGCGGTATTTTTTTCGTAACCGCGTTCAAATTACCGCTAACGGCCCTCCACCGCGGAGAGAACACGACTGAAACAAGGCGTCACACGGTAGGTAAATGATTATGAATAACTTTTGTATTGAATGAATACCTGTAAGCTGCACGTAATTATGAATACGTAATGAATATAAATGAATAATAATGCAATCTGATTACATATTAACATGTCTGGTTTACATGTAACATATTACAAATGTACACGTACATCACGTTCAATCACGTCGGCGGTTTTTGAACTCAGCTATAATTGCTTACGGCGACTGGATTACGCAAAACACCGTGGAGTAATAGTTTTGTTGTTAGCATCTATCTTACATATCGTCAAATGATTTACGCACCCGATTCCTATATCGGTTTCCACTCATGCGGAATTTTTTTTTTTTTTTTTTTGTGTGTTTCCGAAATCTAAATTTCTTATAAAAATGGGAAAAGTAAATCCTCCATTTATCTGAATTTGGTCGAAACCAGCGGGGACGGTGCATTAGTAACACTGAGTCCGAGTTTAGTCTTGGAGGCCAGGGCGGCGATCGTTGCAGAAATATTCATATTCGTTCAAATCTATAGTTGTGTTCATATGTCAAACATAATCGGCGCGTAAATAGTATATTATCGCCAAGACGTATGATTGTACGCATTCGTGAAATAGTAAAGCAATTTACAAACATTTGCGCCTGAAGATTTCTTGTCGGTGGGAATAAAATGTATAACTAAGAAAGCGTGGCACTTGACATGCAGCAAAGTAAAGTTGTTATCATCACCAATGTGCGCGACAAAAGACACACGCAAAACACCAAACATTGAAAGACACAACGTTGTCAAATCAGTCTTTGATTTTGTTACGTGAACATTCATTGTGCTCACGAGTGCGTGTCGGGCGGCATCGTTTGATGTGAAATTGCAACTTTTGGCGAGGGCGTGCACTTGTAGTTCTCGGTGGGTCGCAGTATAAATTATATCACATACCGGTATTCCTATCTAATCGTTATTCGGAAAAAAACATGCATGGTGTTGGAAAGATAAAATATGTTTGTTTGGTTATATACAGAGGTTAACATTGTAACATAATTATTTCAAGTGATCGAATTCGGTGTGTTTTAGTCCTTGTTAGTTTATTCCCGATACTGTAGCAATAAAGAGCGTTTGTCTCACTTTTGTGCGACAAATATTTATAAATAGCTATTACGTGCACAACATTTTAAAGATCGAATGAGACTTGTCTGTTTAAAGCCACGTAAGCGGTTCGCACATAATATTATTCGCAATACCAAAATAGATCGATAAATATCTGAACTACCTTCTGCGAGCATTATGTAAGCCAAACGGACGCATTGAAGTAATGGAAATACAAGTGTCCAAAACACAAAACAGCCATTCGCGCGTGCGTCACGTGTGTAGTTTTACTATATAATAGCACCATCAACAAAACACAAATATTTATTTCACCCATTGAGGCCAGTTATAAAAAGACATGACGACATCTTAATTTAAGTGCCCCGTGACCTATATTAACAAAGTCTGCCAGCTGCAGTATGACGTAATCAGTGACACGTGCTTTTGCCAGAATGTGTTTTTTTCCCTGGATATACGGGAGTTCCACGTTGTGTCTTTTATTGCTAAGACAATAATTCCCGTTATACGAACAAATGGTGTTTGTGATTTGCAGTTAATGAATGTCAATAAAGTTAATAACGATATTTATTCTGGGGACTATTTAAATAGTGGTCGTTATCATTCAATTTATGGATCACGTACATCTGAACATTGATATAAACTGTATAGATACGGGATTTATCGAGCTGTCTAAAATGGCCGAAATCATTTGTTCCCTTCCCGATAACCAACACTGATTACAAATAGTGTCATTTATGGGAATTTTAGGCAATAAAACGAGACTAGAAATGTTATTGTAATATTTTAATATTCACATTAATTGAAAAATGACTTTCTCAAAGTAACTTATACTTACCTTTACTTAATCTGGAAGCCCGTTATAATGGGCATATTTCCCGATACTCGGCTTTCATCTATTTCAATATTTTAATAATACACTTCACGGTACACAAACATGGACGGAGATCGTGAGAACGGCCGTCCTATTTTGGAAGATTGACGGTCAGCCATCGAATCCCGTCATTAACCTCGTTACAAAAATGCTACCGCGTAGCGGTAATGTCACCGCGTTTGTGCGGTGCATTACCGCGTGACACCGCGCTACCAACATTCGTTACCGCTGGTAGTGCGGTGGTACCGTGAACGTCGCGGTGGTACCGCGGTACGCGCGTGGTAGTGCAACCGCAAATCGGCGGTATGTCGCGGTATTGCACCGCGGTATTAACGCATGTACACCTCGTTAAAACAGGTCGCTTAATTTGAGCAGTGCTGTATATCCGAATTGGTTAATTGGTTAATTCTGTTATTCGTGGTCGCATTTTGTTACAAATAGCCATAGAAAGTGCCAAGTATGCTTAAATATCGTGTTAGATGTAATATAACCCACACAATTCCCTTATTCTTTTCGCAAAGATAGTCAGACAGCCATCTGCCTTAAACTAATCATGTTCATTGTGAAATAATTTGCACGACATGCCACCGATTTTGAAGAACAAATCTTACTTGAGCGCGAATGAATGCAAATTTTGTCGATGCTCTCACTCGTGGGTACAATCTGGTTGTCATTTCAATAGAACTGGCCACTGTTACGTGATAGTATTGCAAAATGATATGAATATAATAGGACTATTGGTTTTATAAGACATTGCATTGCGATGGTGGTTTTAATTGCGACGTGACAGATTTAACAATTTCCATCCATACACCGGCAACCGTTTTGGCAGCCATTTTGGGGTTAATATGTCATGTACATGCAGTAACCGACGACGGCATGAAATTATCGTACATACAAATTATATCCACCAACGCTACATTATTGTGTTTACGCATTTCGAGAAGATGACAAAAAGAGTTTTTATGTTTACCCATACCATAGTATGGTAAACATAGTGTCGTTGTCCGGATTGACCACTCGTCGTTAGTCCGTCTGTCCGTCCGTCCGTCTGTCTGTCTGTCTGTAGACACTTTACGCATGGTGCGATAACTCGAACATTTTATATCTGATCGGAACCAAATTTTGTATATGAATTTCTCAGCACCAAATACAGATCGAGTTCGAATATGGGTTCGATCCGAGTTTTTTTTACGGAGTTATGGCCCTTTTTCGACTTAGAATTCATGCATGCTACCATAACTCAAAAAAAAATTATCTGATCAGAATGAAATTTGGTATGCAAGTTTCTCGGACCAAAATACAGATCGAGTTCGAATATGGGATTGATCCGATATTTTTTAAAGGAGTTATGGCCCTTTGATATAGAATTTCTGCATATTTTGATAAATCAACCATTTTTCAACTGATAAGAACCAAATTTGGTATGCGAGTTTATCAACTCAAAATACAGATCGAGTTTGAATATGGGTAAGATCCTGTTTTTTATACCAGAATTATGGCCCCTTTTAACTAAGAATTGAACAGATTTGATATTCGCTTACAATATATAACTGTAGCAGCTAAGAGAGACTAGAGATAATCTCTATTATTGATACCTGGTAATGAAATCTGATACTCACTGCTGCACTTTATAGCTATCTGTTTATTGCATTTCCATAGTGTGTGGACAGTGACTTCTCAGGATTTTATCAACTCCAACATAGCTCTCTGGTCTTGCCTGGATTTTGGGATTAATATTAACCCATTCCATAGACACATGATATCTGATAGGCAGATATTAAATTATATCTTTCACTTTGAGCCAGGTTCAGTAAGGATTTCTAAAAACATCAGAGGAAATGTCTTATTTTGAAATTCCCTCTATTGCATTTAGGGTGCAGGATAATAATTATGTTGCTTGTATTCTTGAGACTGACTTATTGTGTGAGCTTCTAAATCCATATACATGTACATGCATTTATAGACTATTTTGATCAGTTCATTAGTGTGATTAAGATCAACCACTTGCTATCTCATTTAATAACTCAAATATTTGTCATTGATTATATTATATTTCAAGTCATAGTTTATGATAACACTCCCCTAACCTGTACAGAGAGGGTCATTTGGTTTAATTGCTTTAAAATATTAACAAAATTAACCCACCCATTCCATAGACATACAGTATGCTATCCAATGTAATAAATCTAATATCTTCAATCTCATATCCCTGGTGACCTCTAGTTATCTCATAATTATGCATTAAAGTATGTTATATCCAATCATTATCAATCATATTTTACGAAATTTTTAAAATAGTTTATCTTTAACTGTTATGTATGGTTCTTCTGCCTGACTATGAACTGAGCTCTATAAGACTATATATCTATTTTAAACTGACTTAATAGGTTGGAATCAAATGCCATATCCATGTTCATATGGAAGGTGCCCAATAAGTCTTATGCCACTTGTGAACTTAAAGGTACTCAATCCGATTTGATGGTCCCCATATCATCAGATTCCAACAACAACAGTTTTTTTGAAATTCCGCTTCTGTTATCAGAATCAATTAATTGCCCAAAAATAATGCTAACCACAGTCCACTATAGTATAAAATTGCCCAAAATCTGTTGTTTATCAACATTTTGTACAATGAAATTTTGCTACTTTGTCATATATCTGACACAAAAAAAACACTTGATTTTAGAGTTATCCATCTTCATCAACTTTCATATGGCCACTAAATATTCCAGGTGGTTAAAGATAATAGATTTAAAAAATTGATATCTGCTTACTCTGAGCTTTGAGGAATGGGTTCCTCGATTTGAATAAAATATTTTTTACCCCCGAAGCCAAATAAAAAGTAACTGAGGGGTGCTTAATCGGATCGAGTAGCTTTAATAGTAAGGTGTGAATTGTTGAAAAGGTTGCAGTAAGGATTTATGAAAATAGCTATCGCCAAGGTATGGGTTAAACATCTGCCGATCGTGATCGGCCTCTCGTTTAATTAGTTTCGGACTAAACTAATTAAATATTTAATTAAAAATTGGGACCAGGAGGTGCTTTGTGTACCGGTTTCACTTAAATGTTCTAGTCGATGGATCGGGATAGACATATTACATAAAACTGTAGCAGCTTATCAACGGCCATTGTGTTAGTTAAGCCATTTTGGCAAGTAATCGTGCATTCTTACAAATTTTACAATTCCCACCTATTTACCGGTCACCATATTGGCAGCCATCTTGTGTTATTAGGCCTTAAACCAAGACGGAACGAAATTACCGTATACACTAATTATCTCCACCCTTAATCCATTATTTTCATTTTTGCATCCCGGAAGAAGACAAAATGCATTTTTAGATTATCTTTTTGGGGAAAAAATTGAGTCAGGATGTACATTATGCAATATCGTTACTTTAATGCTCGGCTGTGTCGATCGAAACATATATATTAGACAATACCTTAGCAGTCCATCATCGGCCGTTGTGTTAATTTCGCAATTTGGCACATAATCGTGCATTCTGTGTGCCTTACACCACAGCCTGCCGCCTCTCAGCTTTAGGGGGGAGGGTTTATTTTTCTGCCTTTGATAAAAAATAATGCGACCAAAATCGATAAGTGATATATTATAACATAGCTAATTGGCAGTAGTTTCCCATGGTATAAACTAATTGGGCATAACCATCTTACTTCTGATTTTATAAGAAACGAAAGACAACGCTTTGCGTGAATCGTCATATTTTTCTCACCCAAAAAATTATTTTACGTCACATGACGTCATAACTGTTATTCCGAGATTCAATGGTTACATGTATTATCTTACTCTTGTTATCGCCCCATTCACATGTATCAAAATTGGACGAATATCTCATCTCAAAAGGTGTGAATATACTCTTGTCAAATATGTCGGCTTTATAGGAAAAATGACCGATTTTATCAACAGGTGCCTCAATAAAACCATGCGGTGCGAAAAAAGTCCGCCTATCTGACAAAGCCAACATACGGATTCCGAAAGTTAAGTGTTCATGCTAACCAAAAATGTAGGTCTCATAAATTCCCTCTCCAGGCGACACCTATGTCCATATTTGCCTAGACTACAGGTCTACAGGTTGTAGCTTCGATCGGAACATCATGAAATTTGTCATGGATGTTAACAATGACATGTAGATGGGAAAGAGTGATTTTGGAGTCGTTCGGCCAAAAAACATGGCCGCCAGCAGCCATCTTGGATTTTACTCTTTGCATGACTAAATCCTTTGGCACTGGCTACAGGTTGTACCTTTGGTCTAATCTTTATGAAATTTGTCATGAATGTTGACATTGACATGTAGATGGGAACGAATCATTGTGGGGTCATTCGGCCAAAAAAACATGGCTGCCAGCGGCCATCTTGGATTTCAAAATTCAATCCATTGGCGCGGTCTACAGGTCGTACTGTTCGTCTGATCATCATGAAATTTGTAGGTCGTAGCTTTGGTCAGATCTTCATAAAATTTGTCATGGATGTTAACAATTATACGTAGATGGGAACGAGTCCTTTTGGGGTCAATTGGCCAAAAAAAATGGCCACCAGCAGCCATCTTGTATTTTACTCTTTGCATCACTAAATCCTTTGGCGCAGGTTAGACATTTCAATTAGCACCTTTCCTATTCCTCCATTTACTGTCAACCATTAAATTATTCCCCTACCTAAGTTGAGCTACACTTTCATTCTTGTACGAGTCCAGGTTGTGATGAAAAGTCATATTGGTGGCGTGTCTCGTCCAATATGACTTTTCACCGCAACCTGGACGAGTACAAGAAAAACTCATACTGTAGACAACATTGTATAATGACATTTTTATTATCCATCTGTATGTTTATCAAAATTTTGGGAATAAATCTTTTGTGGTTATTTTTGGTATTTGTCGGCACTTAATTCTCTATAAAAGCCTGTATTTTGATCATCAAAAAGCATGATTTGGAAAAGTAAACACGGAAGTGAGAAAAAAAAACTCAATGCGGAAGTGAAACGTCTGCTAAAATCCATCAGTGTTGCGCGTGCAACTCAATTTCACCGATTCATTTCGCAATAGAGTTAATTTGTGACGTCGGGAGTCCAATATGACTTTCGGGAGTCCAATATGACTTTATCCAGGACTATCACGTGGTGGCTTTTGCCCAATCGGAAATGGTGTTAGGCCAAAAAAAAAAACGTCTCTGTTTCCGGTACCCGGCCTGGCTGAGATTTTCTTGCCGGCCTAAATTTTTTTTTTTTATTTTCACGAAGTTCATAGTAACCTGTCTGTCTGAGTTAATGGCTATGGTTTTCCCAATACCAACAGCAGAACTAACCACCAATCGCATACACACCTGACGTATGTGTAGCCATGTGCGCGATCGCGCTTTCTTGATATAAATAAGACAACTATAGGTCGACCATGCTACGCAGTGAATACCGTGGCTTAAATCAAACTCTACCCTGTAGAGTCACTACGGAAATCTCTCCGTCTTTTGTGGGCTGTGTACACTGCTGTGTATTTAAAAAAGTACAATGTATTAATTATACCAGTAGCTCCCTTAACTTCCTTCACCTAATTGGGGGCAAAACTTGACTGAAATACCACCTGTTCGCGACAAAATTAAACAGTGAAAAGCATGTGAGTTTTTGGCGGGAAAATGACAGTCCGTATTACGTTATCAGTCCTGGAAATTAGCGTCGTCAAAAGCCGAAATCACCATCACCATTGACAAGACGAAATCAAATCAAATATTAAAATGCATTGGCATCCTTGTATATTCACATAAACCCGTTTTTAACCCACTTTAAATAAACAACTGTCTGTTATGAATGACACAACAACTGGGTCACTGTGTCAACCAAACGCATCAGTGGGTCACGTGAATAAACCCTGTGTAACTATTTACGACAGACTCTCTTTGATGTTTTCCGACCAAGTAGCAGATACATGTACCACTGATAGAAACAACTCGCACTGTATGCAAGTATTAAACACACATTTCTGATCATCTGATGTGCATACCTGTACTGCATGTAAGGATTATTTGATAACTTGCTGTTAATTACACTGAAAGTTGGCAGGTAATCAATTCTGCTATTTAAAACTTTCCGGGATTGAAACAAAATAATTCGGAAATCGGTGACTTGAAACCACAATACAAGTTAGTGATTTGGTAAAAAGGACAAGTTGTCACTGAAAAATAATGATCATCTATGAAGAGAAATAAGAGGGGATGAAAATACAATAGGTTTTATTGAAATGGCAAGTATTTATTCCATAAAACGATCTCTGTCAACACCAACACCTGGAAAATTGCGTCGGCAGTGATGAATAGAATGGCATAAAATGTGTAACCTCAGGCCCAATCTACGCCAGAGATATTCAGGGGAAGATTGGAACAAAACATGTTTATTCCTGCATATCCAAGAACAATCAGTAACATTGTTCTGGTCACATGTAATTTGTAAATAAAGGTATTAGATGCTACTGTTGCATTGTGGGCTGGTAGCTGCATGGACTACATGTATGTAAGAGGAATAACTCTAAACCCATGGCCATAGTCTAATACATTGAATTTTCACACTGGAGCACCTACTAGAGCTAGAAAATATCTTTAACACCTAATACATGACATAATAGTCCAGCAAGCTGCATAATATATTACCAGTTAGCATGTATAAAAGCATGCCAATTTTATAATGCATGTTAAAATGGTGTACTACACTATTTTATCACTTTCAAATGGCCGGTTAAAAAAAAAAAATGTAAAAAAAAAAAACCCTGCCTGCCTACCTGGAAAATTTTACTCTTTATTGCCATTGGCGTTGCTAAACGGTCACCTATGCGTACGACACTACGGATGCAAAACGCACCGGAATGCATTTATCTTGATTAACCCTTTACCCAACAGAAGGGCCCCTGTGCCAATGCATTCTCTTATATATGCGAGTCGACCATAGGTCGACTCGCATATATAAGAGAATGCATTGGCACAGGGCATAACTGTAACTATCACAATGTGGTCAAGGAGCCGGTTCCAATGATATCCATATTTGTATGGTTCTATTGAGACAGACCGAAGATATTTTAGGCTGTTGAAGCTTTATTTGGCCGGTTTGTTGGGTAAAGGGTTAAAAAGGCAGAATTAACTCATTGAATAAAAAGAATTTAAAAAATGTCATGTTTATGACCAACCACGCCAGTGGCGGGCTAACCAGCTAGTCTACTATATATTTTGAGAACTACGTATATATATGTGTGTGTGTATATTTGTCGTCTATAGACTCGAAAACGGCTGGCTCGTTTGAGCTCAAACTTCCTATATAAGGGTAAAAACACACGGGACGCGTCGTCGCGTTTTCGAGCCCGTGCTACCACCCCTTCACCATTCAACTGCCACTGTCGTTGGATACCTGGAGATTGCCGAATGAAAATAATGGGTTTCGCTATCGATCCAAGAGGCGTAACTCTACATTTTGCCTACATCATACAGAAACGTATTGGATACGTCGTTAAAGAGCGTTATATCTGTATGTGCGCTATAGACTCCAAAACTGCTCGACCGGTTGAGCCAAAACTTGCTACTCCGTTCCAAATTATAGCATTTACAATTTCTGATATATTTTTGTTACAGCTGATATTCCTAGTCTATTTTGGATACATTTATATTTTAATGCTATTATTATTCACCTCTCATTTAGTGCTAAGTCATGCAGAGTTGGGTGCATGGGGTCGCTATGCTTTGATCGAGCTTATTTGGTGTGATACGTCCCAGACTGGTGGTTTTCCCCACCTGACGGGACTTCCACTGGATGGGTTCGCAGGAGGACAAGTGGTCCCGACTTACTGTCTGCTCTTTGCGGGGACTGAAGTCCCACAGGCACATTGCCCATCTCGTAAGGGTGGACAACCTCTGTCAGGGGCTGCTCAGCCGATAAGAGTGGTTCGCAATGGCCACGGACAGGTTAAAAAAACGAGTCAGTTTTTCATCGGGTCAGTTTTTCCGCCCGATGTACTGTAAATTAACTCATTGAAAAACACAAAATTAAATTAAAATATTAACTCGAACCGATTGAGCTCAAACTTGCTACCTACGGGAAGTGTCATGGACTCGTTAAATTTTGACCCCGACTTGACCTTGAAAATTATCAATTCAAGGTCAAATCGGGTAAAACTGGCGGATTTCGACGAAATCGGGTAAAACTGGCGGATTTCAACGAAATTTTACACCTAGGTGCCGCATACGTGTCTCGGAAGCTGTAGCAATTGCTTTTTCGAACAAAGCCATGAGACGAACCATGCCAGTGGCGGGCTAACCTGCTAGTATACTATATAATTCAACATCAAAACTCAAAATTATTATTCCGATCACAGTAATTTATTATCGTGAAGGGATGGGTGAACATCTGCCCTTTGGCCTCTAGTTTTTTATGTTAAAAAAAATAATAATAAAAATTAATTACCGGATATTGAATTATTTTGGCGAAATGGAATTTTTTTTTTTTTTTTTTTTTTCACAAAATAATTCCTTTAAGAACTAATGAACAATATCAAGCAATTATGATTTTATTTTTGCAGTGGAAAGTACGAAGTACATTAGCTTTCTCCATCCATGAGCTGGCCTTGATTCTGGGTGAAGAAATCACGAATAAGGATCTAGTTCCCATATTCCATGGATTCCTCAGGGATTTAGATGAAGTTAGGATTGGAGTGCTGAAGCATTTTGCCGACTTTCTTAAGGTAAATGAACCCCCCCCCCCCCCCCCCCCCCCCAATAATTACAGATTAAATTTTTTTTATTTACCAAGTATTTTGAACATTAGAGCTGTACGACTATGAGAGCTAATGGAATCTAAAAAATCATCATGTACATAAACATTACACATAATTTCTTTTTAAAAAGAACAAGTTGATCTGTAGTGTCATTGACACTTTCTTTTTTAATTAGCGCTGGTTTAAAACAAATGCTGTGACTTTTTCCACTCAATAGTTTTCTGTCGTGTGTAATATTTGCAGTAGCCAATACCATACAGACTGTATTCAGTTTAAGACTTTATTTGATGAGATGACAGTGTTGTCGGCCAAATATCGTGTGAAAATATTTGTTTTCATTTTAATATTTAGTTCTATTGTTTTTTTAAAATGAAAACTCATTTGTTCATTATTGAACATGTGGTGCATTCTTATCTTTGACTGGGTGGGACCCGCTGTCATGTAGTGTTCCCCCCCCCCCCCCCCATCAGGGAAACCTGCAATGGTCAGCCTGGTAGCTTCTGGAACCTAAGCCCCTCCCCTATAGGAACCCCTGAATCAGGGATATCCCAGTACCACCACTGCATATTCATATACAAGTAGAGTAAGAACGGCACATTCTATTTGTCAACAGGACGACCGGATATTAATTAGCTCAAGTACCAACTCTCTTCTGGTAGCTGACTGATATTTATAGTATTAAAACATCGAACGTACAATTATATTTAATAAATATCCATGTACATATTAAATATGGTACATTTGATCATTTAGATGCAGAATGATGTTTTAATACGTGTACCTGTTGACATTGGAAATTTTCAGTTCATACACGGCATGTATATCAGGACTCAACTGACAGCTGAATCCCTTATCAGTTTGTGTAATATCAACCAAAAAGGTTTTACTACCATTGGTTTTACTTTGCATGTTATGGGGTGCTGTATATAGGTACTTTGACAAAATTATAATAAAACAAAAAAACCCTACCCCAAGAAACAAAATTATAATAATAAAACAAAACCCATTCCCTGTGCAACAAAACATTGACTTTATGTGGCCTTACAGACTTTTTAGCTCAACTTTACAATGTAAAGTTTGAGCTATTTCCGTGGGTTGACGTCCGTTGACTGTGCTTCCGTCAACAATTTCCTACTGGCTGCATCCCTCATCCGATCTTCACCAAACTTCACTTCAGGATGACCTATAAATGGGAGCTATCGAATTTTTCCAAATTTTGATTAAAAAACATGGCCTTCAGCAGCCATCTTGGATTTCAAATTTGAATCCATCGGCGGCACACCCTACAGCCCGTATTTATGGCCGGATCATTTTAGCTCAATTTTTACTTTATAAAGTTTGAGCTGTTGCCATTGGTTGGCGTCCATCATCTGTCCATCCATCAACAATTTCCTTTGGCTGTATCCCTCATCCAATCATCACCAAATTTCATATGTATATTCGGGGTGACCTCTAGATGGGAGCCATCAATTTTTTATAAAATTCGTTTAAAAAAATTGGCCGCCAGCAGCCATTTTGAATTTCAAATTTGAATCCATCGGCACATTTATTGGAGAAATGTTTTGAAAATTTACAGGCATGTTTAGAATCGCCTCTAGGTGGGAGCTATCAAATTTTAGCGATTTTCGATAAAAAAAACATTGCCATTTGCAGCCATCTTGGATTTTACTCTTTGTATGACTAATTCCTTCGGCACACCCTGCAGGCCACATCTCTCATCTGATTGTCACCAAATTTCATATGGATCTTCGGGTTGACCTCTAGATGGGAGCCTCCTATTTTGACCGAATTTTGTTAAAAACAGTCGTCCGCAGCCATCTTGGATTTCAAATTTGAATCCATCAGCACAGCCCGCATTTATTGGAGAATTAATTTGAAAATTTACATGCTTGTTTAGAATCCCCTCTAGATAAGGGCTATCTAATTATACCCCCCGCAACGAAGTTAGGGGGGGTATACTGGAGTCAGTTTGTCCGTCCGTCCATCCGTGCTTACATCTGACATTTATGTGGCCAATTTTAAGAAAAATGGATTTGTAACGAGCGAGGGGGTAGGGGTCCTTAGATATTACAAAGCCCTACTAAAACAATTGGCCGAGCGGAATGCCTATGAACGATTCGCCCATATACAAGTTTAACCATAATAACCGGTAGCGTAAATCATGCTCAATAGCATACTAGTAACAGGGGGACAGTGACTTGTAATGTATATTTCTGTCAGATGGTCCTGACCTCTCCAATATAGGTTTATCAAGGGGATTAACGGCACATGACCTGGAAGTTGGTCCCTGGCATCTCCCCTGGATAATGGCACATGACCCGGAAATGGGTCCCTGACCTCTCCAGTATAGGTTAATCAAGGTGATTAACAGCACATGACCTGGAAGTTGGTCCCTAGCTTCTCCATTGGATAGATTATCTCATCCCGGCCTCAGTGATATAGATTGGTGCCGTTCATAGTCCAGCCACCGACAGCCTACAACCTTCTCATGGTATATCAAATTTACCTATATTTACCTGTTTCCCCCAGGGTATAGTTATGGATCTACAATGGCGTCCCAGTACAATATGAAGTGTGCGCATACCTCATATGCCTATTTAGAAATAATCCTACCACAGTGATTGGCCAAAGTGACAGCAATATGAGTCAGATGTAACTAACAACAATGATATTTATTAACCAATAAATGCATAAACATTTTAAACAATAAATGATGAATATAACCACTGATGGTTTAACTCCAGTATTTACCAGTGACATAATTGCACTATAAAAATGTTTAATACTAATGGGAGCAAAAGGCATGTATTTGAAAGCCTGATATGAAAATGTTCCATTACTGCATTAATTTGGTAATTGTTAATTACAAGCAAACTACAAAATTCTGTACTCTTTGCAACGTCTATAAAATGCCGTTTCCTATATGGACAGTTCTTAGACAGAACTACCATACTTGCATACCTTAAACCATTTCATTTACTTCTAAAATACTATCCGATATACAGGAAATAGTAGGGACCAAAGTTGTAGAATATATTCGTGTAAATTCCCAGAAAAGATCTAAACCATGAATAAAGGGTGAAACCCAACCGCAATCTAATATCACTAAGTAATAAGGCAAGATTGTAACCTATAAGCAGCATTTTACACTGGACCACATTAATCAGCTGTTATTGTTTACGTGTGACGCAAATAGCACGCGAACCGATGACGGACAGAAGCCCCGAGGCTTCTGATTGGAAGGCTTATATAGTAACTTAAAAGCCGTTAGAAAATATTGACCAATGAGAATGGCCGTTATAAAAGAGGTTACTAGGAAAGTAACCGGAAGTAATAATTATGACATTTTGCCGCGAAATACAGAATTGTAAATACACAAGATATTTTAGTAAAACGCTAATTGTGCAAATTCTTAAACGTGGTTATGAATTGAGAATGGATGAACTAGAGGAGGCGTGCAACGTTCGTAGTACGTGTTTCAAATTTAAGTAAGAATAAGTTACGTAAAATAGATAAATATGAAAAACATTACGGGAAAGTTTTAACGATTACGAAGAAAAAATGATGCCGGTACACAAACGTTTAAGATAGTTGGGTGGCTGATTTCCATTACGTGGCTAGCCACCTAACGGAGTGAGATCAACCCTTTAAAATGATCTATTTGGCCATATCAGCATATTTAATTTTTTGGTCACTTAATAGTTGGAAACAAAAACTCCATAGATTTGGACATCCATGATCTGTCTATAGGAGCCATTAGGAGGTGTTCGGACAGTTATGTGGCTAGCTACCCAATCACGGACATGTCAGTTTCTCCTATTCAACTGTCCTAGTTGCTGTTTACAAGTTTTTGCGTTTCATTCATCTACTTCTGCTATAATTCCTACATGTTCTGACTCCACAATCAGAAATTGTATCACTTTTAACTACTTGATAGCCACATAAAATTTTGTTCACTACTTGATAGCCACATAATATTTTGTCCACTACTTGATAGCCACATAAATTTTAGCCACATAAAATATTTTAGCCACATAACTCAATAGCCACATATCTCCCCAAATGTTGGTACGTCCGTGGACACAAATTTGTCTGGAGTTTTTCTCAGTCGTTTTTTAATCAATTTCCTTGGAACTTGGCACAGACATCAACCACCATGGGAATCTGTGCACCTGCGATTATGACGTCTGTCGGACCTTTTTTGGTGGAGTTATCCCCCTTTTTCGACTTAGAAATTTTTCGCAACATGTATACTTTTGTCCGAGCTTTTATTCCTACATTTTTATGTCAATTTTGTTCAAACGTGGCACAGATATTTAGTACCATGGGAACTTGTGCACTGTGATTATGACGTCTGTCGGACATTTTTTGGTAGAGTTATCCCCCTTTTTCGACTTAGAATTTTTTTTTGCAACATGCATAATTTTGTCCGAGCTTTTATTCCTACATTTTTCGGTCAATGTTTTTTAATCTTGGCACTGATATTTAGTACCATGGGAACCTGTGCACCTGCGATTATGACGTCTGTCTGGCATTTTTTGTGCGGAGTTATTTCCCTTTTTCGACTTAGAAATTTCTTCGCAACATGCATAATTTTGTCCAAGCTTTTATTCCTACATTTTTCAGTCAATAGGTTTAAGATTAGGGTTATGGTTGTACACCTGCAATTGGAACTGTTATTTTATTATTTTAACTAAATGTTTACTGACATGTGAAACATCTTAGTATTTTAAAAACAGGGGGGTATCCGTAGTCCCATTGGGACAGTCACACCTCTAGTTTAAACAATTTTCTATGAAAAACATGGCTGCCGGCGGCGTTCTTGGATTTTACTCTTTGCATGACTAAATCCTTTGGCGCACCCTACAGACCACATCCCTCATCTGATGATCACCCAACTTCATTTGGATCTTCGGGGTGAACTCTAGATGGCAGCCTCCTATTTTGACTAAAATTTGTTGAAAAACATTGCTGCCAGCAGCCATCTTGGAATTTACTATTTGTATGACTAAATCCTTCGGCGCATCCCTCATCCGATCATCACAAAACTTCATTTGGATCTTCGGGGTGACCTCTAGATCATGATGGGAGCCTCCTATTTGGCCGAAATTTGTTGAAAAACTTGGCTGCCAGTAGCCATCTTGGATTTCAAAATTCAAACCATTAGCATGGGCTACAGTCCGTACTGTTTCATTGCTCATCCCAAAAAAAAATTCTTTTTCCAAAGTTTATCTACATTGTCATTGACACTTTCATTGTTCACATATCGTGAATTGTGATTTAGTCTGATCAAACACTGCCAAACTGCTAATGAAATACAGGTCTAATTGCAGCCTTCATAATTGGCTACGGCAATCAGCATTGCCGAAGCAATTTGCTGAAGCAAACTGGGCCATGGCATACTGTTGCCGTAGCGGATTGCCGAAGCCAAACAATCTGAATTAAGAGGGCTGTAATTTTCACAATTAGGCTTATGTGTATTTAGCCAGGCAAGCATGAATGTAGAGCCATATGCTCCACTATTGCTCTCGTTGATTTATCGTCGTTAATCTATAGCTCACATTTTATTGGTCTTCTCATTGCAGCTTTTAAGAGATGACATCAAAATGACTTATCTTGAAAAATTACAAGATTTCCTCATAACAGACAATCAGAGAAACTGGAGGTTCCGGCTGGAGTTATCTTAGTGAGTATATAGATGACTAGCGAATGCATACCCGACATTGCTCGGGAAGCAATGTTGGCTAACTCCATGATTGGCAATAAAAAAGGGCAAATAAAATAGTCAGACGGCACCCATATTCAATGAGATCCACCCAGGAGGTACTGGAAATTGTGATGCCCGTGCAGATATGACGTAACATCAAGACACGATGTTATGTTAGGGTCATGACCCAGCCCATGTTAACCACCGGGGGTGAGGGGGGGGGGGGGGGGGGGGGGGATAGCCACACCACACCACATTTACTCTTTTTTACAACTGAGAGCTGACCATGATATACATTCTTATACCAATATGACAATATAATGATGATAGTCGGCTGAAAGTAACAAAAATACAGTTGTTGATGATCTAATGTTTTTGTTTAGAATTAATGTTTCGTTTCCCAGTTTAAAAACCAAATTTATTATAAACCAGGGGATTTCCCAAAATACATCATACTGGCTGTTTTTAAAGTGGTAATTGGAGCATGCAATCATGATAGTTTCTTTGCAATTAATACACAATAACAAAACGCTTAGTGATTGTGGTATTGTGCCAGTAATAGTCCAGGAGATCGACCCCAAGAAATAACAAATGTTGCTCATTTTGACGGACAAGTGCTATCCAGTCTAATTTTGTAGTAAAATATATGTAGATTACGAAAATCCATGATAGCAGTGGTGAATTTGTAGATTAATTGGCGAAAAACATGTTTTTATTGACCTACCCGACGACCGAAAATAGAAGAATTTTCCGGCGACGTCATAGTACTATTAGTATTCCGGGAGCTAATATTGGTACCCTTGCACCCCTTGGGACTTAACTTCTCCCCACTCATTTTGTTCCTTATTATGTCCTTCAACTTTTAAGCAATGTTAACAAGAAAAAAAAAGATAAAATTTCACACATAAAAATCACAATTTGGGATTCTAGTCATATTTTAACAATAAATGAACATAACTTTGTAATGTAAGTGATGCATATGATTACCTATGAATATTCCAACTCAATGGACCCAAAATTCTTACTTTGGCTCAAAATGGCCGCCAAAATATGGAAAATGGTAAATATTGCCCCAGCATGTCCTGCAATCGATTACAAGTGGTGTCTGATGATGTACAAAATTGGCTATTCTGCCTCTATACATTGAATACTAACATGTCTGATGTACCATGGTTAATTGTTACTATTGTCACCACTGACATCACCAAAAATATTGGACTTTTCTCTCAAAAACTTGACTTAAATATCGGCAAAAATTAACTTTTCATGTTTGAACCATTTTTATGTTTACCCATACCATAGTATGGTAAACATAGTGTCGTTGCCCGGATTGACCACTCGTCGTTCGTCCGTCTGTCTGTCCGTCTGTCTGTCCGTAGACACTTTACGAGTAATGCGATAACTCAAACATTTTCTATCCGATCGAAACCAAATTTTGTATATGGGTTTCTCAGCCCAAAATACAGATCGAATTCGAATTTGGGTTTGATCCGAGTTTTTGTTACAGAGTTATGGCCCTTTTTCAACTTAGAATTCACGCATTCTGCCATAACTCAAACATTTTTTATTTGATTGGAACCAAATTTGGTATGTGAGTTTCGAAGATCGATACAGATCGAGTCCGAATATGGGTTTTATCCGATTAATTTTAAAGGAGTTATGACCCTTTTTCGAAGAAAAAAATAAAAAAAATTAAAATTCAATTTTTTTTAGATTTAACTCCTTGCTAAATTTAGCATATACAAATATTAAATTTTGTTTGAACTTTAATAACAATAAAAAAAAAATTAAATAAGGCCAAAAAAAAAAAGGGTTTTGATTCTCGGGCATAGCCGCGTCTGGAAAAAAGGCCCGCGTTGACCCTTTTTATTACGATTTTCAAATTTGACCACGCTGTCAAATGATAACACGAAAATAGGAAACTAGAAAACAGAAATTAGTTATGTTTCAAACACCGAATATGATAGACATACAATGATATATGTGTTGGTATTCAAAAACAGACACTAGGTAACGATAACTACCAGGTGTATTGTCACCACAAGGTGCCCAAACCCCAAGTTTATTGAGACAAATGTGTTCAAATATTTCGGTATTTTATCAATTCGAAAAGGTAAACGCTAAACGGGAAACAATTCTGAGATTTACAAATTCGGGAACGCAAACCGGAAAGAAATATGGTGCGTATTGGCGATGTGTATGCTGGTTTAATCATCGATCTACACAATATACGTCGATGGTTTATTATTTGAAGTTGTTATGGCTGGCATGTATTGAGGTACATAATACTTATTCAGATACGGCAGAATAAGTCATTCTAGACTTTCTATGAAGATCACTATATATATCTTTTTGTTTGTATTCAATTTCTGTATTTTTATTTGAGTAATTGAACCGGATATTTAGCTCTGTTTGTTGTTATTAAACATGCTTGTTACGAACAATATTAGAAACGCAAATATTATCTTCCCATTAAATGTGACAACAGGTGATAGAACGTTAGTAGACTGGTCCATCTACAACGTTGAGAACGATCTTATTATGGTCATTCTTTATAGTGGAATAATTAGTTCATAAAATTATATCAAAACAATGTTCTCCTTACATTTTCTTAACCTGGGAAAGTATAACCCATGATTTAAACTATGGGCATTATCCCCAAAACGAAAATAAAAAATAAAAATAAAACCCTCGCTCCCTCATCGATTCTCCAAAAAAATTGCCCGAGAATCAAAACACTTTTTTTTTTTGGCCTAATAAAAAAAAAATATTGACTCTTTCATTTATTTTAGTTTTATACGATTAATTAGGTGTGATATCCTGTTTTGAAAATATGAAGATTTCATTGCAATAGTTTCATGTAATATAATGATATCAATAAATTACCATGTGATCATCCAACATCCAGAGTATATGAGAGGACATTTTATAGATGTCATTCCAAGTGAAATCTGTTATGAAATGAGTGATGACATATTATACAGAGCTCTGGTGGTCAAGATAAACAACACTGGTGGCTGGCTGTTTGTTTATTCTAACTGTCAAATTGATTAATTCTTGAAATTTCATTACAGGGTGAGATAAGAGCCCCCACTCACCTACATAAGACTAAATTCCATTAATTTGCTTCAAAAATAATTAACCCTTTCCAAGGTTTCCATAGACACATGCTATAATGTACATGGACTCTTCCTCATATCTCTTAATATATGTTGGGTATCTTTGCACACTATTCACTTATATCAATTTTGGTTTTGACTGATTAATTGATTTTTATACGCCCTTTTGAAAAAAAGGCCGTATTATAGTATTGGTCTGTCCGTCCGGGCGGGCGGGCGTCCGTCCGTTAACCTGTTGTCCGGATGATAACTTTAGTTAGAATGAACCAAATTTAATAAAATTTGGTATGTGGGTTTATTAGCCGAAAAGTAAGTTCAAGTTCGAATTTGGGTTCCGCCCGCCAATTTTCACCGGAGTTATGCCCCTTATTTGACGTTTTTTTGACTTAGAAAATCCTTGAAATTTGTTGTCCGGATGATAACTTTAGTATAGTTTATCGGAATGAATCCAAATTTGGTATATTACTTTCTCCCACCAAAACACAGGTCAAGTTCGAACTTGGGTTCTGTCCGACCATTTTTGGCAGAGTTATGCCCCTTTTTCGACTCAGAAAATTCAGTTTTTCTTATGTTTTTTGGTTTCCGGATGATAACTCGATTTTGGAATGTTTATACGCAAAACCCGTTTTTTTGTGGATTACATATATCGAAATACAGCTCAAGTCCGAATTTCGTTTTAATCCGATATTTTTTGCGAGAGTTATGGCCCCTTTTTTGACGTAATTTGACTTAGAGTGAACCGATTCAATCAAATTTGGTATGTGGGTTTATTAGGAGAAAAGACAGCTCAAGTTCGAATTTGGGTTCCGTCCGCCAATTTTCACCGGAGTTATGCCCCTTATTTGACGTAATTTGACTTAGAAAATCCCTGAAATTTGTTGTCCGGATGATAACTTTACTAGAGCTTATCGGATTCAATGATAATTTGGTATATTACTTTCTCCCACCAAAAACACAGGTCAAGTTCAAATATGAGTTCCGTCCGCCAATTTTTACCAGAGTTATGCCCCTTTTTTACCAGTTTCCGCCGACCCAAGAGAGGGCGTATATTGCACGCCCAGCGTAGCTCTTGTTGAAAAATATAATAACCCTTCAGACATGTGCTTTCAATTTGAAATTAAAATAACAGCTGATGGCCAATATGATTTATCTATGCAATGGGAATCAGGCAGATAAATATACATGACTATTGTAAGTGATGACTTGTTTTGAAAATCAATATGGTAGATGTTAGTGTTTCCAGGAACCTTATTTTCCCATTTGTTCATATTTTCATGGTTGATTGAATTTTAGGGGCCACAGAGCACTTAGAAGATTAACATTGAAGGTTGTGGCTTTTAGTGTCCAAGCTACATGTACTTGTAAAACATTGTAATGTGTGAAACCATTTAATTGAGGGCTAACTTACTTTCTTTTATATGAACGATTTAGTGGTCATAGGGTCAAGCATCCTCATCATATTATGTCTGTATAACATTATATAGATAATACTTTTGAATTGTATAAACTACATATATTTTTGAAAACCATGCATACACCCCTGTTATGAAACACTTAATCTTATTTAATACACAGGTCAGATCTGATCTTATATCTGTCCATGTTTGATAAACAAATAACTGGGGGGAAGGGGGGGGGGGCGTAATTAAAGCACCATTTAAATATGAGATGGAATCCCCTCATGTATGTCATTCTAAGCAGTCTGGCTTGTCAACAAATTATAATTTCTCTTTAGAAGTGAATACATTTTGAATATCTGGCATGTCAAAAGTGTTAAAGATAGGGATTTATCACTTTTGCTTCCAATGAGTTAACTTAAACTCCTAAACATGTCCTCCGAAATTACTAAACCATTGGATCTTACAGTGAGAGGTCCTTAGGTGAATAGGGACAGAGTTATGAGATTTAAAACTACTCCTCCCCACCCCAAATACTTTAACCCTTCCTTAAAACAAATTATTTGAGCTTTTGATTTCAAGTTGGGTACTGATATATGGATTAATTCCTGTGATCATATCTTTGACAAGGTATCAGTTATGACTAGTCGCTATCGCCAAGGTATGGGTTAAACATCTGCCGATCGTGATCGGCCTCTCGTTTCAATTAAAATGTAACTATCTTTGGGTTGAAAGGTTGTTTTTGTCTATCTTAAATGTGTCACACTGCGGTATTTATAGACCAAATTGTTCGCCCGATTTTGACAAAACTGTATACTCTCATTAAGTAGACATGGATAAACTTTTTATATGCAGCCTGTGTCAGGGAGGACGCAGTTATATAGGAGTTGGTGTAATATAGTGTCTAGTGTGTCATGTTGACGTATTTCTCGATGGGTTAATATATAATGCTATGCTAATTCAAGTCTGAAATGACTAATATCGAGATTTCTGGTGACCATTCAATGTTTGATACCATTTGATGTCCCGATGGGGTATATTCTTGGAGTTCTGACATGTCACGAAGCTTCGGTACATGTCACGAAGCTTCAGTACATAGGATGAAAAACCGCCACAGATTTGGCGTTAATTATGCAAGGTCACATTTTTCGCCAGATTTCGACAGAACTATATACATTCATTAAGTAGACATGGATAAACGTATTGTATGTAGCACTGTGTCATGGCTGAAGCAGTTATATAGGGTGGGTGTAATATAGTGTGTCATTTTGACATAATTACACCATGGATTAATATATATTTCTATGATAGTTATGATCTGAAATGACTGATATCGAAGTTTATGGTGACCATTCAACGTTTGATGCCATTTGACGGTACATGTAAGTGTCACGAAGCTTCGATAAATTGGATGAAAAATCGCCACAGATTTGGGGTTAACGTTGCGAGGTCACATTTTTCACCAGATTTTGATGGAACTGTATAGTTTCATTAAGTAGACATCGATAATCTTCTTACATGTAGCCCTGTGTCAGAGAGGGGGCAGTTATATAGGGGTGGGTGTAATATAGTGTGTCATGACATATTCCTCGATGGGTTAATATCGATGCTAATTATGATCTGAAATTATTAATATCCGGGTTTCTGGTCACCATTCAACGTTTGTTATCGGTGCCATATGATGTCCTGTGGTGGTATATTCCTGGAGTTCTGACACGTCACGAAGCTTCGGTACATGGCACGAAGCTTCGGTACATTGGATGAAAAACCGCCACAGGTTTGGGTTTAAGAATACATTGTCAATTTCTTTGCCACAGCGCTGGGGGATAAGTATCCAGGGCCACATGATTTTTCTTATTTTGAAATTACTGTATACTGATATTAATAACGATACACCTTGATTAACTTCATGTTGAATGAAGCAGTCACAGTATAATTTTCTATTATTGAACATTTAACTTGAATGTCACGAATAATCGGTACATTCGTGTTTTTGTTTTGACGCCGACTGTATACATACATCTGATTTAAATATAGTAATATATGAAAAATAATTAATGTACCGAACTTCGTATCTATAGGTTACAAACACCTAATTATTTTCCATAGATGACAGTGTTAACTAAAAGTCCCTCCGGCCATGGGTTAAGCCTATTTGAACTTCAAGTGGTCAATTTTTCCTTAGAACGTCATCCGTTGCACCAGTATGTGACAACAAACGCGCCCTTTTTCGTATTTTTTTCAAACGATAATCTTGCATTTCTACGACTACCCCATTTACTGCACATAAATCAGCAGCATAGAAATATCCAGACCCCTTCCATATTTCCCTCAATGATAATCAACCAATCAGGAGCCAGATTTTTTTGTTATGCCGACTCGAGTTTCCCTACACAAATTCAAGAAGCGTAACTCTATATAATTAGTTGCTTGTAACATATTGTAAAGAAAATCGAACTTTGATCGTGTAAACCGCGCCAATTTTACAAAAACAGCTTTACTGTGATACGATAGAAATATAGGAGTAATTGGACATCCTATTATCTCCCAGTGGTCCTTTAACCCACATACCCCGTTTTAAAATTTATTTGGGTAAGAAATAACACCGATACTCTATTCCTGATAACTCTGGAAGCACAGTTTAGTAGAAAGATACTAATGTCTCATGTCATGCTTGTCATATACATATATACTATACTGCACAGTGTCGCATGCCCCATGTCCATCCACTCTCTAATGGGAATATTATGACCACAAATGTGATCACACCCAAAATTCAGGGTTTTTCATCATAATTTAATTTGTAAAATCTGACTCGTGCGCATAACGCACATGATAGAAAGGCATATGTATAAGTTTTGAAAACTAGTTGCGTATATCTACCATACGCCTTAAGAAATTGATCTAATTTTGAACAGTACAATGTTTAATTGGATTTGAATTAGACCCCCCTCAATTTAGAAAACAAGTAGAAACCTTCTTAAATCCATTTAAAAACATTGTAGAAGACAAGTTGTAAATTATTTAACACTATTAAAATAATTAATGGCGAATTTAACCATTAAAATCATACTAAGATTAAATGGTTGCAATTTGGACGATTTTGCATAAAAAAGGGTAATAAAATTAGCACGATTAGTTATTTAACATTATTAACACAATTACTATTCAACTTAATCACCAAAATCATACTAAAATGCAATGGTTACAAATTGAAGAAAAATTTGGGCTAAAAACATAGAAAAATGCCAAAAAAATCGCAAAAACCAAAGAAGGCTACAAATTTGTTCTTGCTATCATAATTTTTCTTCATTACCATACCTAAAACATTAAAAATAACATGGTCGCAGCTTGTCCGTCAATATGAGCAACACTACCTCCCGATCTCCTGGACTATAAATGCAAACTCTGAATATACACTTCAACTTGTAAAGGAGAAATGGAGAAATTGCCCCCGAACAAAACCAAGAGAGCCCAGTCACAGCTGAGCTTAAACCTTTCAATACAACCACTGAAACAAACCCATTTTACATTGTTGTGTTCATTGGGAACATCTCAGAGTCATAGGAAAGTGGGTCTGATTTGTGTGATATCAAACCATGCTGAATGAAGTAAAGTTAATGTTGCACATGTTTGTTTTGTCACAACACAATTTGAGGATATAAGATGTACCTCTGATATAATGTGTCCATGTCTGAAATAAACGTGTCTTATTATACTTTACAATTTGGAATCATATTTACTAATTTAAACAGATATGTGGTTCACTCAACACATTTGTTGGAAGTTCAGACTTAAAATATATATGTGTACATGTACATTTTATTTTGTACGGGTAGAATAAGTGAGGATAATTTTTTTAATCGTGGGGGGGGGGGGTTGAAAAAAAAATCCAGACATGTACGCTACCTTTTTGCCGATGACCACTTTTTGGACCCACTGACCCCAATTTTTTTTCCATTTCATATTGTTTTTTCCAGCCATGTTTTGACACCCACCCACTTGTGGAACATTTTATTGCTAAACTGAAGTCATTGTATTGTGTCCAGGTTGCATTCAATTTCCTTCTCGTCACAAATCCTATTAAGCAGCTTTATTGCTATTGTGAATAGCAGCTATGCCTGAGTGGGTAACCGGTCACTGACACAGCACGCACGGTTAATCATAATTAATAGTCACTGTTTTAGTGCCAAAATGTGTGTGGTAGTCCTTTTTAGAGACCTTTTTAGTTTTTGTGTTTTGTTACTTTGTTATGGAAATTTATAAAGATATTATGTCTATACACCAGGTAGGTGATATTGCTCTACACCAGATAGGTGATTGTTTTACACCAGATAGGTGATAATGTTTTACACCAGATAGGTGATTGTATTATATCAGATAGGTTAAATTATTATATGCTACGTGCCACCCAGACTCATTAGACATGACTAAAACATGTTTATCGCACATATAGCAATACACTAGAGCACCCAGGAGCACTAATGGGAAATCAAAGAAAGTTAATGTTACGATTGATTCAGATTGGTCAGGATTGGTTCAGAATTTTATAACGTTCACAGTTTATATTGTATGAATTCAGGAATCTTGTATGAGTTCAGAAAAGGCATTATTTCTATTGGACTGCTCAAGTGTAGCATGTGAGAGTAAAGCATATAATAAAAAACAAACCTACACTTTTAGTAGAAACCTGTATTAACTAATTCATGACTACATGAGATTGTGAATTATTACCATTTTCTATCTCTTTTGTCACATATGAGATAATTGTGTTATCCACTCACAAGTCTAGGTATGTTACATGTTTTTTTCTGTATACATCAGTGTATACATCAGTGTTTAATGTCCATGTTTGACCAGATTTGGCATTAAATTTATTTCTTTAAAGTTATCCTTATTTGATGTTAATTACATAGAATACTGCATGGGCGATTCAGCTGCATTAAGAATACTTTCCCTTGTCCTAAAGAGGCACAAACCAACATCCAATGGCCCTAGCGTGTTTAGTGTTGCTGCTGTTCCATATTATTGATTTCTTAGTGTTACAAACTAGTAAAAATCCAACAAAAGGTGTGAAGGGAAAGAAAAAAATTGCTTTGGGCTTATTTTGACACCCACCACCCCCAGGATATGTGTCGGGGGGGGGGGGGGGGGGGGAATAATCTGCCCCCCCCCCCCCTGTTTTAATCAGAACTTCCAACAACTGTGCTAAGTATGAACTTACAATGGGGAAACAATGTTAATATACACGATTACGACATTTATTATAACAGCTGAAATCTCATTGATTTGAGAGAAAAAATTACCCCGAGAACAAAAAAAATTTACTTTTTTTTTTTGGCCCAAACTGGAGACTTCTATGCAATGATAGCAATGAACACAAGTCAAAAAAGTATATACTGGGGAGAAGCATGCGAATGCACGACAAACATGTATTTTGTTGTTCACCAGCCCGAATGGATTATTCTGAATTTTATTTTACCCTTGCAGCCAGTTGAGGTTGCTGTGTGACATGTATGCTGCCAAAGATATTAGTCGTCACATTGTTCCTATTGCCTTGGTATTGGTTGCAGATAAAGTTGCTGAAGTTAGGCACAGTGCATATCTACTTGTGAGTATGAACTGCATATCACACTGATACATTAAACATACATTTAATGTTGGGGAAATTGTAACTAGAAACTATCATTATTGGAAAATGGCACTTGTCATATCCATTTTACAGTTTTAGAGAAGATACTGTATCTAAATAATCACAAATGTCAACATATATAAATACTACTAATGGATATTAATGTTAATAGTCTCAACTGAATGGAATGAAATTTGCTATGTACCACAAAATACAGGTCAAATTCTAATTCTGGTTCCACCTGCCAATTTTTACCAGAGTTGTGGTCCTTTTTGTTTATAATTGCCCTTTTGAAAAAAAAATTATATTATGTAATCAGTCTGTCTCTTTCATTGGTGCACTTTTTGATGCCTCGTTTAAGCTCGTTAATATGGACGGACCTGAGCTCGTAAACCACGTCCACTTAAACACCCTTTTGTTTGTCTAGCGTCCATCCATCTGTCAACATTTTTGGTTTCCGACTGATAACTCCAATTTGGATTATTTGATCTGAACCAAAGTTGGTATGTGTATGTCCCAGCTAATAATACAGGCCAAGCACGAATATGGGTTCCATCTAATTATTTTTACATGCTTTATTTGTCCATTTTCGACTTAGAATTTCACAGTTCGTTAACATTTCTGACCGATAACTCCAGATTGGATTATTTGATCTGAACCAAAGTTGGTATGTGTATTTCCCCATTTAAAGATACAGGCCATTTTCTAATATGGTTTCCATCTAATTATTTTTACATGAGTTACGGCCCTTTTTCGACTTGGAAGTTGACCGATTTCATAACATTTCGGTTTCCGACGGATAACTCCTGTTTGGATTATTAGATCTGAACCAAAGCTGGTGTGTGTGTTTCCCAGCTAAAAATACAGGTCTTGTTTGAATATGGGTTCTGTCCAATTAATTTCACATGTGTTGCGGCCCTATTTTGACTTGGACTGCATGTTGGAATTGAAATTAGGGGCATATCAGATATTCTTTGTGACTTGTGAGCTCAATTTGGCATATTTTGCCATGTCCTAGCAATGCCCTTGTTGGAATTTGCACTCAATTGCACATTCCTTATCACTCCATTGACTGTAATGTATGGCATTCCCCTTTCCAAGTTGAGCTACAGTGTCATTGACACTATAATTTTGATTAACTCTGTTCATTGTTCCGACATTGATGTATATTCTTATAGGTTGCTGTTATAATGAAGAAGTTGGAACAAGAAGATCCGTCATTGGTCTCGGGATTAGTCAACGATTTAATAGAACAATTTTCAAACAATTCCAAATGGAATGGAAGACAAATGTATGTTGATCCAAGAAAGTTTATATTTTAATATTTATATCAGACCTTTAATTTAAGGCCACATTTTGACTCAACTTGACAAAGTCAAGTTTGAGCTATTGCGATGGGTTGTCGTCAGTGCGTTCTTCAGCAATTTCCGTTAACACAACCTACAGGTCACAAAAACATGGCCGCCCACAGCAACCTCTAGATGGGAGCCATAAATATTTTACGAAATTTCATTAAAAAACATCTCCTCATGTTGATAATCTAGTATTACTTACACATTTCAACTTTCCGCATTCCTAATTACTCCATTGACTGTAACACTTGATATTATTCCCTTTATAGGTTGAGCTACAGTGTCATTGACACTTTCGTTTGTTTTTTGTTTTTTCGCCCCACTTTTAAAGAAAATCTGACTGATGGTGTTTTCCCTGCAAAGATGCAGTTCAAGCATATTGGCAGCATGATCCCAAACTGCTGTGATAAAAACCGGAGATTCCTGTGGAGTGATGGTTACCCCTGTATCTGTATATTTTCAAGCCTTGAAATAGTGTGCCTGTCATTTGCAGAATGAGGTTCCCAGAGGGTGAATTTGGTGATGCTAGCCCATTATGCGGTGTAACATCACTAAATTCACCCTCTGGGGACCTCATTCTGCAAATGACAGACACCCTATTTCAAGGCTTGAATATTTTGATGACAATCATAGCCTTGTTTGGTATTGGCCATTTTGACGACCTTCAACTTCTTCAACCAGTCTTGTGTATTTACGTACTATAATGTAGAGTATCATATTGAACTATCGATGTGGACACTTCATGGTATGCAATGATTTGTTGTTTTTTACGCAATTTTTTTTTCCACATGACTTTTAATGTTCCCATCCGTGGGAATAAAAAAAAGGAAATCTGAATTTTTTTGGGTCAGGGAAACCCGTAACAAAATACAAAAAAATTAAATGCTGTATATAAAAATCTATAATTGGCACCACAATATAAGAAAGATATTGGATCTGACTAGAAAAACAAGGTTGCTAAATGTATTGGATCACACTTTTAATATATACTCTTTAGGCTAAAAAATAAAATAAAAAGGGTTTTGATTCTCGGGCAATTTTTTTTGAGAATCGATGAGGGAGCGAGGGTTTTATTTTTATTTTTTATTTTTGTTATGGGGATAATGCCCATAGTTAGCATGGGTTATTATACCTTCCCAGGTTAAGAAAATCTAAGGAGAACATTGTTTTGATATAAACTAATGTATTCCACTATAAAGAATGACCATTATACCACCCGTACATCATCTATTATATATTTTGGAAGATCTGTGTGTGTGTGTGTGTGTGTGTATCCGTTTTAGTTATCTGCCTCAATTATCAAGAAGAAGTGGTACTATCTTCCATCAGGATAAAAACAATGCGTAACTTCTATGACGTCGTTAGATGTCATAACGTTAGATCACGTTAACGCTTAACCGGCCGATGCATTTGACTGTTTCAGACGTCTTGGCGATATCTCGGGCACCGATGGTAATTTATCTTTACGTTGAAACTTGATAATTAATGAGCGTGTGTATATGAGGCGCGTTTATATACTTGAGTGGAAATCAAATCGGGTTAAACTGGTGGATTTTTACGGACGAAACTTGATGCATAGGGTATCTCGGTATCCGCTGGGCCGATTTCCCGGTATCCGCTGGGCCGATTTCCACCATTTTTGGGGTGTTGGTGTTTGACCCCACCTGACCTTGACCTTCAAAATGGTCAATTCAAGGTCAAAGCCCGGACGAAGTCGGGTCACCTTCTACAAGGTCAAATCGGGTAAAACCGGATGGATTTCGACGGGTACTTTTGTTCGGGCAGTGTTTTGGACAGTTCAAATCGTGACCCCACTTGACCTTGGCCTTCAAAATAGACAATTCAAGGTCAAAGCCCGGACGAAGTCGGGTCACCTTCTAGTCGATTATATATTTTGGAAGATCTGTTTGTGTGTGTGTAATCGATGAACTCGAAAACGGCCAAGCCGATTTCGATGAAACTTGGTATGTGGGGGTATATTCAGCCGGGGAGTGACATAGGCCTATTAATTTGCCCGTGCGACGTGACCTTGAAATTGGGTAATTTCAAGGTCAAACGCCCGAATATCACGGGATTTCGATGAAACTTGGTATGTGGGGGTACTTTCGTATGGGGAGTCTCATAAGCATATTCATTTGCTCGTGCGACTTGACCTTGAAATCGGGTCAATTCAAGGTCAAATCGCCAATTTTGATGGCATTTCGACGAAATTTTATACATAGGGTTACTTTTGTCCACTGAGTGTTTTGGACGTGTCAAGTCCTGACCTCGACCTTCAAAATGATCAATTCAAGGTTAAATCGGGTAAAACCGGATGTATTTCGACGGGTACTTTTGTCCGGGCAGTGTTTTGGACGGGTCAAATCGTGACCCCACCTGACCTTCACCTTCAAAATGGACAATTCAAGGTCAAAGCCCGGACGAAGTCGGGTCACCTTCTAGTATATATATATATTGTTGGTATATTTGATATATGTATGTACCTTTTTATAGTATATATCAATTTATATCAGACCTGTTTACTTTCATAATTGGAAATAGGGAGATTTGTCCTCAGAAATTGGGAGATTTATTGAAAAATAAGGAGATTTTTTTCAATGTCAGTAACATGGAAAACACTTCATATTTTTTATTTAAATGTCATAGACTGTTTGTTGCATTTAATTTTAGTTTGCATCTGCCACACCTCAGTTACCTGTTTCTTGATTTTCTGCATTCAAAGGCACACCCTTTCTGTAGTATTCACAGTTTAGTACATCTATGATCTATGCACAATTAACGGCCTTGACACCGACTACCGAGTGTCTCTAATTTCTAAAATCACTGAATCATTGGGAATAAAATTACGATTTTTCGGTTATGGATCATGCTTTATTTCCAACAAGCCAAAATACAACGATTAAAAATATATTTGCACACTATAAAATGGTGCTCTCGGATAATTTTTTCGCCAAATATATTCAGTAACATTGGTGAATTTAAACTTAATTAAAGAGAATACGCATGGACAGATTTGTTTGAGGTCCGTTCGATTCTCATTCTCTGTTACTGCGTATATAAAACATGGAATACAACAAAGACGGAAATGGAACTAAAACAATCAAAGTTTAAATCGGGATTATACATTTTATATCTATCTATATACTTTAATATTTATCCATCTATACTATAGTAACTATACATGCTAGCCATAAAAACTTCAAATACTATTAAATAAAACCAGCATACACATCGCCAATACGCACCATATTTCTTTCCGGTTTGCGTTCCCGAAATTGGAAATCACATAGTTGTTTACAGCACGGAAACACATTTGACTTAATAAACTTGGGGTTTGGTCAGCTTGTGTTGACAATATACCTGGTAGTTATCTTTGCCTAGTGTCTGTTGTTGAATACCAACACATACACCATTGCATGTCTATCATATTCGATGTTTGAAACTTAACTAATTTCTCTTTGCTAGTTTCCCATTTTCGTGTTATCATTTGACAGCATCGGTCAATTTGAAAATCATAATAAAATGCTTCAACGCGGGCCTTTTTTCCAGACGCGGCTATGCCCGAGAATCAAAATCCTTTTTTTTTTGGCCTTAAACACATATAATAAAATGTTCAGATACCATACTGCGTCATCCACAAAATGATCAGTTGGCCCTAGTTTTTGAAAATATATTTTTAAGAATTTTTTTTTAAACTTGATAAGGAAAATTGACCTGCAATATTAGACTAACTCAATATATTAGACTAACTCAATATATTAATGTATAATCTATATTTATCTAAACCTTTTCGTTTACAGTTATGCTCAATTATGTTATGAAATTCTGGAAGAAGAATCGCTGTCTGGGGTGAGGTTTGGAGCTCTGCTCCTCCCACAGTTGTTGTCTTTGAGAAATGATCCAGTGGCAAATGTCAGGATCTCGCTGGCAAAAATCCTAGCACAGTTTATACTGAACACAGGTATGTCTAACCAGTGTCTGGATGGCAACATTTGCAAAACTCGCATGACCAGAATATGTATTTAACAAGCTTTGGCATACTCCAAGGCATAGATGGAACTGTGTGAGAACTGGTTAACTTTATTTTTATTGCACGCATTTAACAGAAAATATTTTAATAAATTATGAGGTATAATTAAACAAAACATTATCAACCTAAATTTTTGTATATTGCAAGCTACAATCTTCAGAGTGGGCGATAAACATAAAAAGGCCTGAGAAGACACAGGCAGGTCAAGTTTGATTTTGGTCATGGTCCGACGATATTTGAGAGTTATCGACTTAGCAATCTTAATTTTTTGGTTCTTGGATGATAACCTGGGCAATATTCAACGGAATTTCTTGATATTTCGCAATGTGGTTCACATTTAAAAAGTTGGGATTAGGTTTGGTTTTTTTTTTTCAGCTCATAAATAATTCATTTTTGGGCTGTCCAGATTTTTTAGGTACTTATGTGCCTTCGTTCAACTTAGAAATCATAATATTTGCATTGTCATTGTCAAGTTTGAGTCAAATTTTCGTCAGAATTTGACTTCTTTGTTCTTTAAAAAAAACTCCCCATAAAGCCACCTTTTCTTTTCGGGAGACATGGGGTCAGCCACCTTTTATTCTCAAAAATATTATATTCAGATAGACCACACACAATAGCATTCTTATTTATCAGTGTATAAATTATCTCAAATTAATGAATAAATATCTATCATTGTGGTACGTCAAACAGTGTTTTCCGAAATGGTACATTTGATCTGTTTGGAATTTTCGACAATATACCTTGCCACATTTAATTTATGTGTATGCAACTTTTGTACGGTTTGTTGACTGTATCATAGCCTTTGGCCTTTCTTCGATTTAAAAAAGTGAGTTTGGTGAGAGGAATGAGTCAAGTCAATGAATTTGCTTGGCGGGCTTGAAGATCAGGTGTTGTGAATATGAAAAGTGCTATTACATTCAACTATTAAACTGACATTAAAGATACTCAATCTGATTAAGCACCCCTAAATTACTATTTCTTTGGCTTCGGGGGTAAAAAAAATATTTGATTCGAGGAACCCACCCTTCAAAGCTCAGTGATCAGATATTGATTTTTGAAGTTTGTTATTTTTTTATGTTAATTATTGTTAATAGTAACCACTTGATTTTCGAGTTATCCATCTTACACCCGTAATTTGTCCGTTTGAGTGCGTGGAAGTGGACCACATCTAAAAATATAACAATTTTTTTTATAAATTTAAAAAATTGATATCTGATCACTCTGAGCTTTGAAGGGTGGGCTCCTCAACTCGAATCAAATATTTTTTACCCCAAAACCAAAGAAATAGTAATTTAGGGGTGCTTAATCGAATTGAGTACCTTTAAACTGATGCTTTACTTTATTGTTGCTATAGTTGGAGGTAGTAGGACTCTTGGTTACTCTTTTCTTCCAGACTATTTTGATTCTGGAGAGAACCCTAACCAGAATGAACTGGAAGTGACTGTGGCTGGATTGAAGGTTGACCATGATCGGGATGTACGATACTTCCTGGAGGAGCCGCTTCACTCAACCAGTTTCGAGGATAGTAAATCCTTCGACCCGAACCTAATCAATGATGTGAGTAAATAAGCAGACCATTTAATTTGGATTAACAAAAGAAAATACTTAATTGTTCACATCTAAGAATTCTGTTGTGTAAAATGATTCTCTCTGGTGAAGTCATTATGTTTACCCATACCATAGTGTCGATGTCCGGATTGACCACTCGTCGTTCGTCCGTCCGTCTGTCTGTCCATCCGTCTGTCTGTCCGTATACACTTTACGCATGGTGCGATAACTCAAATATTTTCTATCTGATCGGAACCAAATTTTGTATATGAATTTCTCAGCACAAAAGACAGATCGAGTTCGAATATGGGTTTGATCAGACTATTTTTAACCGAGTTATAGCCCTTTTTCGAAAAAATATTCACTCTTAAAAAAAATATTTATAGATTGAATTCCTTGCTCAATTTAACACCAAAAAAAAAAAAAAATAACACCATTATTACTCGGTCAAGGGTACTCCAAGTCACCACACCAAATATTTTTTAAATTGGTCCAAAATCTTGTGTTTTGTAATGGTAAGTTTGTTTGAAGTGACAATAAACTCAATTCACCAATTCCATCCCATGCCTTTGGACTACAGTCAAACTTCGTTAAGTCGAACGTCGGTAACTCGAATACCCCACTTAAGTCGAAGCCATTGCCTGGTCCCGACTGAGCTTGTGTGAAAAGCCAATAGAATAATCACGGTTTAGTCGAAGGCAGATAAGTCGAAATTCCGCTTAAGTCGAAACGAAATTTGATCCCACCAGCCAGCTTATAACACTAATTACTATGGTTAAGTCGAAGCACCGTCGGCGATACATCGCCATGTGATTATAACACAGTGTGCTTCTATTCAATTGCCTAAAAAGCTGTGAAGTTTCCTGGAGTCTTTATTTGTCCTCATGCATTGTTTCTTTAACATATTAACGAGGTGCGTGGATCAATTTCCCCGTGTGAGGATTAGAAGTGTTGACAGACGAAATGAAAATGATATTTAAATCGCCTGATATGGAGAATAATTTCATTCAGTCATGCTTTCCCAAAACGAAAACAATGTTCCGAACGAAAAAATACGCCATCCATCTGATGGTGGAAAGAAAAACATGGACGTTAAAAGCATCGAAGAACGGCTTTTTGACTGAAAACGAGGTCATCGAGTGCACCAAGCCCGACCCGACAATCGATGACACAATGCATAGCTGCGACATTGTACTGCTTTATATCATGACCCAAGCAGACACGAGCGACGACTTAATGAAGATATTGGGCATCAGCGATAAACTAAAGAGAGATTCAACAACTAATTTTTTGCAGGAAAACCACAGTCCTTGATAACCAGTCACTTCCAATCCTGAATCCCAATTTTTGTAAATACTATTGTAACCACTTCCGGGTCAAATGTACTTTTGTTATTTCTACCGCGAATTTGTTGATGTTTTCTTATCATATTCTGTGTTTTTATTATATTATTCAATAAATAATCAGAAAAAATATCATCTCGTCTGTTGTATATGATCAGCATAGTAACTGACTATTTATTTAGCGTGGGTATATAGCGTGCACAAGGTTGAAAACATTTATTATTGGATCGAAATGAATTCGACTAGTTGGAATTTGTGGTCGAAGTGGTTAAGTCGAACACACGGATAACTCGAAGTAAACAAACGGTCCCTTGCGATTCGACTTAACGAAGTTTAACTGTACTAAGCTATTGATAAGGCTATATTATTTTCTGATGTCTATTATGCCAATGTGCAATAAAGAAAGCTATGTTATCTAATTCTAAAAAAGTTTCAACAATACACATCACTCTACAGATGGTCTGAGGTCATTATAAATGTTATTGTTTTAATGGAGATGCCAGGCTTCAACATAAACAATGCCTGTGATTTGTTGACAGCTCTGCTATATAATTGATATTATTGGATCAGCAGTGAGGGGGGTCTTATCTTGATTGCTGTTGTACCAGTGCATTCATTCTCTTATATAAATGTGAGTGACCCATAAATTCCATTAATTTGTGTTGTGTACATTTATCTATAGTATTCTCTACAATTCAACATCAAAACTCTCATTTATGATTTCGATCATAGTAATTTACTATCGCCAATGGATGGGTTAACATCTGCCGATCATGATCGGCCTCTCATTTTGTAGTGGAAACGAAACTCATGACATAAGAGTGTCTGGTTGTGGACCTCATAATTTTAGGCGATGTAGATAATAAATCGTTCATAGTAGAATCTGAAAAGTATCTTGAACAAAAACAAAATTAATAACTTTATTTTAATATTTTTGAGACATTGAAAATATACAAAGAGACCTATTTGTTTACTGGGTATGCCAACAATAGGCAGTATAGTGCTGTAATTGGAACTAATTCTGATTTGTCTTTGTTTTCAGATACCAGTGTAGCCTGTAGCATAATAGATAGCGGGACCAATACAGAAGATTAAATTTTCTAAGCTGTGATAGTGTTCGCCATATTTATTATTTATTTGACATGTTGCCTGCACTAGTATGGCTTAGATAGTATTTATTTCCTAAAGTCTTTACTTAATTTGTGAAAAATTTAGATTTTATTGTTTTATAATCTGCCTGTTATGTTTGTTCATTCATTGTTTGAGGTTCAACTTTTCATTTCTGAAATAAAAAGTTAGGACTCACTATCTTATAGTCCATTATAAAAATGCTATCTAATATATAAATGCGAATGAACATACTCTGACTCTCTATGTATGTTCCTTATAGCCATCCACATTTGTTGCTAAATATCGGGTTGAGCTTGTATATGAAGGGGAGAAAATGAAATGTATCATTTGAAACAAAGGGGCAATTCTTGAGTAGAAAAATATTTTCAAGAAATAAATCTTCCTGAAAATTGAATATCTGAACCCCCCCCCCCCCGCTACTCTCCATCTATATCATTAAAGTACTAACTTAAAATGCATTGTATGTTGACTTAATCATCACTCTAGTGCACCAAATTGGTTTATTCACCTCAGCTCCATTGAATTCAGTAATAGACATTCTTAATGGCTTGGATCAGTTTAAAACAGACTGTCTAGAATGATTATTGCTGTGTAAAACTTGTTCTCCTAAACAGTCTTTGTCAAACCTAGGTTCTTACACAAGCCTCGTCAAATAGGTGCTGAAGCATGCTAGTGCAGGCATTGTTACCTTTTGTATACAGTTTATTTTGGCCTCAATTGTAAAATCTGTTGATTGAATACAGATTATTTATTCTGTCATACTGGCTCCAATACTTAACATAGGACTAATTTGAAGGAGACATCGAGGAAAATCAAATGGCTAAGTCTGGACATTGCATATAAATGATTGAGCTCAAAGATGAGATCACAAAACCTTTTTCAAGAAAAACACTTTATTTCTAAAAGAGTTCAGTAATATCAGTCAACTGTCACAATATCGATGCAATAGTAACAAGAAATGCCCCTCATTTAGCTCAGTAGAATAGTGTTGTTGGTGTTAATTTTGATCTGAAAGAAACATGACACAATTGTTCACTTGATTGATTCGTCCATAGATCTTCTGACAGAAAGACTTGGAACTCCCTACTTCCCGATGCATGTTACTGCCTATGGATACACAGTGGGGAATCACATGGTTTTGAAGTATGTGACTACAACGCCTGTAAATAGCCGTAGCGATCGAAAACTCACAAAAAATATATATGAGGAACTAACACAAAACATAGCATTTTGACTGTTGCGAGCATATGCTAGTCTATTTTTAAAATGGGTTGATACTATATTTGTTCCGAAATACTCAGTAGGTTTTTTTTAATAACATTCTGACCAAAGTTGCCAGTTTGAGGTTCTTGGAATACACCAACCAGTCCATACTTTTAGGTGAATCCTTCGACCGACAACTTGGGTCAGAATGTTAGAGCAAATAACTGAGTTTCAACACAAACGATGTATCGGCTTGTTTGATAAATAGTACAGCTTGTAGCTGCTAAGATACTATTAAATATGTCATATCCTAGTTTATTACCTTTTTCCTTGTTTCTGGTCATGTTTGTGGTCGTCTCGGCCATTTTGAATGCGTGATATTCGTCAACTCGAAACCACATGATTTCCCCACCATGGGATATGTCTCTTACTCTGTTCACATGTAAAAGATTGGAGCCATGTTATGACAAATGTTTGACAATGATTTTGAGATTAATCTACGATTGTTATCCTGGCACCTGTTGTGTTTTGTGTTCCACTATTGCTTGATGTGTATACGATTGTCAGTGAGTGGCCCACATTAATACAGCCTCTTTTATAGGCACATTGTGCTTCCCTTAAAATTCCACGTTAAGCATCAACCTGTACAGTTTAGGCTGAATGCAATATGATGTTATTTCCAAAAGACTAAAACTTAATTATTTTTTTTTAAGTAAATTTACAAATCTCAGCAATAAGTCACCTTGTGGAGGATAAGAGGTGCACTTGTTCTGATTTAGAGATGACTGGAACTAAGTTGAAAATGAACAGTGCCTTGTGATTTATGTTTACATGGACTACCATCTCCTGACTATCTGCTCTTCTATTTACATTTATTATTGTCTCGACACTTGCATTGTTGTAAATTAAAAACTGTCTGCATGCAATTAACATACCAGACAAATATGGAGAATTTGCTAATAAACTGTATTGTGGTGGTACTTCAACTTCGGTTGAAAATGAATTAGTTTTAATATTTTTGGTTCTGCCATTTCTAATAATTAAGTTGCCTTGATGAGCACTGTGCCTTTACAAGATAAATACCAGAGAATGTTTTTTTTCCCCAGATGCCTGGATTTCTTTTGGTCAGCCTCTATTGGCATCGCAATGCTAGTTCAGATTTGTTGAGACTTCATTATGGCTCATACTGACGATGCTTCAATATTATGTTGCAATTGGAAACATTACCAGCTTGTTGTGACTACATTTTGGAAGCAGGTTGCTTATATGCGAAAATTCTAAAAAATTAGTGTTTAATTGTCGGACCTGTGTCATTACTGAATTTATGATACATTAGATAATCAATTGTAAATTTCTTGATATCAAAATTTATGCCTAAATATTTTCTCAGGATACTTTTCAACTGTTCTGCACCTCTTCTAGTTCCATCTTGAATTATAATAATGTAAAATTGAATTATGTTTGTGTGTGTGTGTTTGTGTATGTGAGTGTCTATCTGGCATGAGTAGTTAATTCATATTAGGCCACATTAATTCAAGTCTGTTCTCAACAACTAACCACCATGAAGAATTTGATGAGATTACTTCTGAAGAAAAAAAATCAATCTTTAATTTCTTGTCATAATCTCCCAGTCAGTCAGGAGAAAGAAATTGAGCAAGGTTTATAGTTGCCATTTTGGGATCCCTGTCCCGTTTGTCAATTTTTAAAGTGATGAAGTATGCAGATCTGTGTTCCTATCAAACTTTGGCGACATTTATGTTATCATTTTGCCAAAAACAATGATCTCTTTCCAACCTCAAAGGAAACTTGTTGATCTAGATAAGTTTTTTTGTGCACTATTTTAATCGTAATGGGAGTCCTGAATTTAGTTTAATTAATAGATGTTTAATTGGGTCAAATTAAACAATATCCTCTATTAATTTGTAACATCTCATTTGGCCCATTTGCTTCAATGGATCAAAGTTGTTCACTAAATATGTTAAATACTTTTATATGGACTTAAATGCCTTTTGAATGCTATATCTGGAATACATTGTCACAAATTAGTATGCAGCTGTTTTAGGTTGCTCTAATACAAGACTTGAAATAGCGTGTCTGTCATTTGCAGAATGAGGTCCCCAGAGGGTGAATTTAGTGATGCTACCCTGCATAGCGGGCTAGCATCACCAAATTCACCCCTGGGGACCTCATTCTTCTTACAACTCTGCAGAATGAGGTTCCCAGAGGGTGAATTTGGTGATTCTAGCCCGCTATGCGGGGCAGCATCACTAAATTCACCCTCTGGGGACCTCATTCTGCAAATGACAGGCACACTATTTCAAGGCTTGCTCTAATAGCCTGAGAACAGACTTTTATTCACAGTGGTGGCATAAAAATTATCTTGTGATTCTAAAATGCAAATCCGTGGTTTAATTTTTTAAATGTCTTTGTCCCTTTGAAAGTTCATATTGGGCCAAATAAATTATGCCAGGGCATTAATACTTTTACTGAAGCATTTATCTGATCTTTTATAACTATGGCTGAATGAACATTTCTGAACTGAAGGAAATATTGGACATAATGAGATTTGGGGCCTGCAGCAAGAACAAATATTTCTGTAAACTATTAAAATCAGAATTGTGATGAATGCTGATAAAAATCACAAGACATGAATGGTAATATTGTAATTTGGGTTTACTGATGTCACCGGGCTATGGGTAAGCCCCGTGGGGAAATGTATGATGGAAATTTTCTGAGCTGGTTTGTTCTGATTCCATTCTCTTGAATTTGTTGAAAGTTTTCCAAGAGATGGAGGCGAGGTGACGGTCATGGGATTGTTTTTGCTCTAAAAGAGTCTTCCATCAACCCATAGTATTCAATACCACAAAGTATTATTGTGTTTTCGGCAAAAAAAAGAAGCTAACCTTTGGTAAGAAATCCAAATCCAATGTATTATGGGGGGCATTTTACCACAAGATTCGTTCAAAGGACTATTTATTGCTCCATTCATCAGCAATTCAACTGCTCACATCATGCTTGTTGGTATGCAGGTTCATTGGTGATTGTCTTTCCATTCGTGTGTGTGGACGTGTTTCTACGGAAACCAGAGGCCCATACAGATGGGGCAAATAACTTTGAGCCAACTACAAAACATAGATGCGCAATGTTCTCAGGACCTATTATAATCATAATGCTTGATGTAGAATCCGTTCCATGACCAAAAAAAAATTTGTATGCCTGTTCTGAACAAAACGGGACTTGTTATGTTATTGGTCTCTCTGTCCATCTGTTCGCTTTTTCATTTCCGGATAACTTTAGTAAGTCTGAACTGAATGGAATGAAATTTGGTATGTGGGTTTACTAGCACAAAATACAGGTCAAGTTCTAATTGGTGATCCGTCTGACAATTATCACCGGAGTTACGCGCTTTTTGTTTGAAATTGCACTTAATTTTTGTTTCCGGATGATAACTTTAGTAATACTGAACTGAATGAAATCAAATTTTGGTATGAGTTTACTAGCCCAAAATACAGGTCAAGTTCGAATTTGGGTTCCGCCAGCCAATTTTCATCTTGAGTTATGGTCCTTTGATGAAATTATCACAGTAGTATTTTTCAATCCCTAGCAATGCTCTGTAAAATATTGTAGCAGATTGCCACCAAAATGATTTAAGAATGGTATCAGCACCAGGTCCTGTTGGTTGAACATTATGATAAAATGTTGCCTAGTTCACACATAGAATACTGTTGCTACTTCTAAACTAATTTTGTGACATTATTTAACGTGAATTAGTTTCCGAATGCTGAATGATTTCTCTACCAACGAACCAAAATGCATCATTTTCCAGCTCCAAAGGATGAGCACCTGCAAACCAATGAACCGAAGCATGATTGTGCAACAATGTTTTCACTTGAAAGTTGTCTTTATATGACTGAATGATATTAAACAATAGAATTGAGAAGATAATTTAAACAATACCGAAGAAATTTGAACGCATTGAAACAGATAGTTTTTTTTTATTATTATTGATAAAACTAAATTAATACTTAGGAACACTCGCCATTTTTCCAACAGCACCCATGTTTTCTTTTGAAAATTACCAAAAGACAACAAGCACATAAATCGCCATTGAACATTTTCTTGCTGCGCATATACTCTTTGTTATAAAAAGTACTGCTGCAAAGTTTATGCAAAATTAACCAGTTGCCCTCTTTCAAAACAATAAACCATATATTGCATATATTTATCAATCACTAATATGCCCTGACTTGATTATTTTGCGCAATTGAAATTTGGAATAGATATATTTTAACCCTTTGATAAAAGGATAAAGGACTTGTTATTGTTAATGGTTAGCTACTTATATCATCCACCATTCATTTGTAAGGTTGTTCAGATAATAATGACATCAACTTCATTATTCTACAGTATTTCGCCATATAGTGAAAGTTGAGTAGGAATTTGGCATAGTGACAATTTTCAGATTAATTGATTTGCAATATAATTGCCTTACATGTCATAAGGACAAAAGTGGATATTGGTCATATTTCAGGAGACAAAAAAACTTTAATTTGTGTGTTTATAAAGTAACTACGGTCTGAAGAGATGCAACAACACACCCTTTGAGAATATTTGACTTAATCTTATATGCTGCGAGTAATCATGCAAAAATATTGTTGCAACAAACTTGCACTGGCAAAAACTTTTATTTGTTATTGAGATGAAGATGTTTTAATATGAAAAGGACACATCTCGCTATAAAAATCTATGTTCGGTTTGAGCTTGAGATGCAAAGGTTTGACACAAGCTGAAACCGTCGCAGGGAAAGTGTTTGCTCATGTAAATCTGATTTTTCCCAAAAAACTACTTTTATCCATTTGACTGTAATGTAATAAGGAATAATCTTCATTCCTGATAAATTTGTGCCAATCACATTCTTATTTATGTATGTGTTTCAGCCTAAAAATGTGTTTATCCAGTGCAATCACATCAGGGAAGCAAGATTATTCCTTAAATAAGCCTTAGATTGATATCATCTAAACATTGATACAAATTAATTAATGATAAACATGGCGTTTATTTTCCTCTTGTCTGCTTGTATTATGTGGACTTCCTGCAAATGAAGAATAAACCATTCCTATGTATAATTTTAAAAAATGAATGTGGAAATCCAATCTGCAATCAAAGGGTTAAGTGATTTGGTGCTTTATAACTAGCTATCTCTCAACTGGTTGAATGTTAACTCTTATACAATACAATGTACATGAGATTCTATTTTAATAAAAACAAGACTGACTATGGCTGCTTGCTTATTCACTTTCCTTATATTAGTTGGACATTCATGTTCTTCTGGCAGTGCACATCACAAGCCTAAAGTTTACATTTTGTCAGGGTTATAAACCCTTTGAACCCGCAACACAGATATTTCGGTGCAAATGAATTGTGACTATCCTGCAACACCGATATTTCAGTGCAGCGATGACGCAAGTCGATAGCAAATTTATATGTAGTATAACCATCATCAGAACCAATGATTTATATTTAAATGGCACCTGGATATGTCGGCATTGCCCATGGTGTATATGGACTGGTTTACCTCGAGTATCTGTTAGAAATATATGCGCATATCATATAATCTACAAAGAACATACGATATTTTAAGCGAACTGTGGCGCTATATTTACGGCATATAGTGTCCTGTTCCACATGTTTGTAGAACAGACATAATTTAGACAAATAGTTTCAGTTTAAATTACCCTCACGTATATTAATCAGTGTTCTGCCATGTATGGGGAAGGGTCTATCACATATCAAGTTAATGCGTGCATATGCAGAGCAGCGCAATGAGAAATAAACGGTTTATAGCACACATATGCACGAGAAACCCACTAATATATATTTAAATGGCCCCTTACACAGTCAGTGGTGGCCAAGACATGTATATCGAATAGTTAACTGCTAGTATCGAGTAGGAATATATGTGCATAGCATGGGCTATATATATATTTCATAAAACAAATTGCATTTTTAGCTCAACTTGACTTGTCCGTCAACATTTCCCTGAGCATGGGCTACAGGTTGTATCTTTGGATCATTATGAAATTTGTCATGGCTGTTGACATGTAGATGGGAACGAGTCATTTTGGGGTCATTCGGCCAAAAAACATGCCGCCAATGGCCATTTTGGATTTCAAAATGCAATCCATTAGCACGGGCTACAGGCCATACATTTTGTCTGATCATCATGAAATTTTACATTGACGTGTAGATGGGAACGAGTCACTTTGGAGTCGTTGGGCCAAAAAACAATCCAGCCAACTTGGATTTTACTCTTTGCATGACTAAATCCTTTTGGCACACGCTACAGGTCGTACCTTTGGTCGGATCATCATTAAATTTGTCATGGATGTTAACATTGACATGTAGATGGGAACGAGTCATTTGGGGTTATTTGGCCATAAAACATGGCCACCGGCAGCCATTTTGGATTTTACTCTTTGCATGACTAAATCATTTGACACAGGCTACAAGTCGAACCTTTGGTCGGATCATGTAATTTGTCATGGCTGTTGACATTGACATGTAGATGGGAATGAGTCACTTTGGGGCCATTCGGCAAAAAAACATGGCCACCAGCAGCCGTCTTGGGATTTCAAAATTAAATCCATTAGCACGGGCTACATGCCATACTGTTTGTCTGATCATCATGAAATTTGTCATGGATGTTAACATTGACATGCAGATGGGAAAGTCATTTTGGGGTCATTTGGCCAAAAAACATGCCGCTGGCAGCCATCTTGGATTTTTACTCTTTGCATGACTAAATCATTTGGCACATGCTGCAAGTCGGATCATCATGAAATTTGTCATGGATTGACATGTAGATGGTAACAAGTCATTTTGGTGTCATTCGGCCAAAAAACATTGCTGGTGACGGCCATCTTGGATTTCAAATGCAATCCATTTGCAGGCTACAGGCCTGATCATCATTAAATTTGTCATGGATGTTAATATTGACATGTAGATGGGAACGAGTCATTCGGCCATAAAATATGGCCACCGACAGCCATCTTGGATATTAGTCTTTGCAATGACTAAATCCTTTGGCATGGGCTACAGGTCATACCTTTCGTCGGATCGTCGTGAAATTTGTCATGGATGTTAACATTGACATGTCGGTTTTGGGGTCATTTCCGCCTTTAAACATGGCCGCCAGCAGCCATTTTGGATTTGACTCTTTGCATGACTAAATACTTTGGCATGGACTACAAGTAACGATTGGCTCAATGCAAACATCACACCTGTTTACAAGAAAGGTGATATACATGTAGCAGAGAATTATAGACCTGTCTCCCTTACATCTGTCAGCTGCAAAATATTGGAACATATCATCTATCGACACATCATGAACCATCTAGAAAAACACCAAATCCTAACCGGCTTAAACCATGGATTCCGGAAGGGCCATTCATGCGTGACTCAACTGATAAACACTACCCAAGACCTATTCACCTCCTTCGACAAGAAAATCCAGACTGACATGATAGTCCTCGATTTTAGCAAAGCATTTGATACTGTTCCACACAAGAAATTACTTGCAAAACTTGAGAACTATGGCATTAAAGGAAACATCCATAAATGGTTAACCACCTTCCTCACTAAACGTCATATGAGAGTCGTTGTCGAAGGCTCATGTTCCCAAAAAGAACCAGTGGAGTCTGGTGTTCCACAGGGTAATGTCCTCGGTCCGCTACTCTTCCTATGCCATGTAAACGACCTGCCAGAATGTGTAACACCTTTAAGTGTAAAACATTTGAATATCAAATTTCCATTGGACCCCTGGCCATAGTAAATGTGAACATAATTTTCTGTGAAAAAACAAATCATTCGTTAGTGACACGACAATGCAAGGTTTTAATATACCAAAGTCATAACATGATCTGAGGGTCGGGGTGGGGCATTATATTCGTATACGGAAAAACTAAAATTACAGCAATGATAATTGATTGTGAACGAACCCATCCATTCCATAGACATACAGTATGCTGTCCACTGTAGTAATGGATAATGAACCCATCCATTCCATAGACATACAGTGTGCTATTCACTATAGTAATGACTCTAATGAACCCATCCATTCCATAGACATAAAGTATGGTATCCACTGTAGTAATGACTAATGAACCCATCCATTCCATAGACATACAGTTTGCTATCCACTGTAGTAATGACTAATGAACCCATCCATTCCATAGACATACAGTATGCTATCCACTGTAGTAATGACTAATGAACCCATCCATTCCATAGACATACAGTATGCTATCCACTGTAGTAATGGCGAATGAACCCATCCATTCCATAGACACACAGTATGCTATCCACTGTAGTAATGACTCTAATGAACCCATCCATTCCATAGACACACAGTATGCTATCCACTGTAGTAATGACTCTAATGAACCCATCCATTCCATAGACATACAGTATGCTATCCACTGTAGTAATGACTCTAATGAACCCATCCATTCCATAGACACACAGTATGCTATCCACTGTAGTAATGACTCTAGTGAACCCATCCATTCCATAGACGCACAGTATGCTATCCACTGTAGTAATGACTCTAATGAACCCATCCATTCCATAGACACACAGTATGCTATCCACTGTAGTAATGACTCTAATGAACCCATCCATTCCATCGACATACATTATGCTATCCACTGTAATAATGACTAATGAACGATTATGAACCCATCCATTCCATAGACACACAGTATGCTATCCACTGTAGTAATGACTCTAATGAACCCATCCATTCCATAGACACACAGTATGCTATCCACTGTAGTAATGACTCTAATGAACCCATCCATTCCATAGACACACAGTATGCTATCCACTGTAGTAATGACTCTAATGAACCCATCCATTCCATCGACATACATTATGCTATCCACTGTAATAATGAACAATGAACGATTATGAACCCATCCATTCCATAGACACACAGTATGCTATCCACTGTAGTAATGACTCTAATGAACCCATCCATTCCATAGACATACAGTATGCTATCCACTGTAGTAATGACTCTAATGAACCCATCCATTTCATAGACATACAGTATGCTATCCACTGTAGTAATGACTCTAATGAACCCATCCATTCCATAGACACACAGTATGCTATCCACTGTAGTATTGACTCTAGTGAACCCATCCATTCCATAGACACACAGTATGCTATCCACTGTAGTAATGACTCTAATGAACCCATCCATTCCATAGACACACAGTATGCTATCCACTGTAGTAATGACTCTTAATGAACCCATCCATTCCATAGACACACAGTATGCTATCCACTGTAGTAATGACTCTAATGAACCCATCCATTCCATAGACACACAGTATGCTATCCACTGTAGTAATGACTCTAATGAACCCATCCATTCCATAGACACACAGTATGCTATCCACTGTAGTAATGACTCTAATGAACCCATCCATTCCATCGACATACATTATGCTATCCACTGTAATAATGACTAATGAACGATTATGAACCCATCCATTCCATAGACACACAGTATGCTATCCACTGTAGTAATGACTCTAATGAACCCATCCATTCCATAGACATACAGTATGCTATCCACTGTAGTAATGACTCTAATGAACCCATCCATTCCATAGACACACAGTATGCTATCCACTGTAGTAATGACTCTAATGAACCCATCCATTTCATAGACACACAGTATGCTATCCACTGTAGTAATGACTCTAATGAACCCATCCATTCCATCGACATACATTATGCTATCCACTGTAATAATGACTAATGAACGATTATGAACCCATCCATTCCATAGACACACAGTATGCTATCCACTGTAGTAATGACTCTAATGAACCCATCCATTCCATAGACATGCAGTATGGTATCCACTGTAGTAATGACTAATGAACCCATCCATTCCATAGACATACAGTATGCTATCCACTGTAGTAATGACTAATGAACCCATCCATTCCATAGACATACAGTATGCTATCAATTGTAGTAATGGATCTAATATTTCCAGTCTGCCATTCTCCTATCTCACCTCTAGTTATATGATAAGTCTGACTTAAAATATTTTATATCCAATCATCAATCATATTTAATATCCAGTTCTATACACCCTTCATTTGTATAGTTGTTCAGGTATTGATTAGTTTTTGTGTGGGGGGAAATATTAACCTTTTTCTCTAATCTCAATGATTCCAGCACTTTTTAATGACTTTGAATTGGGCTTAATTAGCTTAATCACTCTATAACACATATATGTGTTGGAGTGACCTAATCTGTTGAAATCGAATGACACATCCAGGGGGGGGGGGGGGAGGGTAGTACAAAAATTGCAGGAATGTATGCCGTTTTTTTTCTGCATCTGGAATGTTTGGGACCCACCACCCCCAAACCTGAAAAAACATTTTTTTTTTACCCCCAATTTTTATGACCCCCCCCCCCCCCCCCAAATTTTATTTATTTTGGTCTGAAACCACATAAAACCATACTTATATTGCTCATACCACTGGGAACTTATCATATTTAGTCAAAATGATGGTTTAAACAGTTCTAGCAGCTATGTTTTAATGAAAAATTTAAATTTAAATTTTTCAAATATTTAATCTTGGTATGTGGTAGACAAAATACATCTATTAAATGTACTCAATCCGATCAGAGGGTCCCCATATCATCAAGATAGAACAACATTTCTTCAAATTACGTTTAGTTATCATAATCGATTAATTGCAACAAAATAATGCTAACCACTGTCAATTGTGGTATTGTTTTTAGAGTTATCCATCTTCATCCGCAATTTTGACCGAGACCATTCGTTTGAAGGCGTGTTTCTGTGCCACAAACAAAGGAAATATCAAACTTCTAAAATCGATATCTGATCACTCTGAGCTTTTATGGTTCCTCAACTCGAATCAAATATTTTTACCCCCCCCCCCCCCCCCCCCCCCCCCGAAGCCAAAGAAATAGTAATTTAGTAGTGTTTAATCGGATTGAGTACCTTTAAGAGTTTCCAGGTCGGTGCGCGGCGATTGTATGCTAGGTCAGCCTGGGTTGTAAAATTCCACACCGTTAAATGCATAATATGCATCCAATTTTACAATATTTTTGTTAACGTATCCAGTGAGATATAATTTTCCCATGCAAGCTATTACATGAACCGAACATGTGTTTGGTTATTTTACTGTAATACCTTTTTAGCTGGTAGAATGTTTTCAGGACAGTGAAGTCGATCTTGACTTTCGAGTCACTGTAAACATGTCAATCTCGACTTTCGAGTCACTGTAGACATGTCCGTGACATATCAGTTATCAACTGAGCTCCAATATAACTATAGAGTTGACATATTTTGAAATTTTGAGATTTACCAGGCTGCAATTCGAACTATTATTTTATCAATTGCTGATATTAGCAAGCCTAAGTCCACACAGGATACACACACTATTTTCTGATTAGTCTGTCAACCAGCTCAGCATTATTCCATACCACTTTTGGAGCAATTACTATTACACTCAATGATAATCAGTTACTATACCATACTTGGATACTTGGCCCCAAAATCATGGACTTTCGATATTTATAAATTTTGGTGTCTCCCCATCGATCACAATCACTGACTTTAAAAATGTAACTCTTGTGACTTCGCAAACGCGTAATTAGATTTCCCACAAACTTCCTTTGAATTGAGCCATCTAGATATTTCCCACATTCATTTCTAAAACAAATATTTATAAACTGTTATATAGTGCCCTTTCCGATGTCAACTCCCCACTCCTGATTCAGACTATCGAAGCATTACGGTGATGTCTAATGTCTATACTAGTACAACATTTCATAATGCACGGACGGAGGCACTGCATGGTTCAGTAATATATTACAAATGCGTTATACTTATCTTTTCATCCAGTCTAATAACATTAGACCGTGTCTCATTTCAATCAACTTACGAAAATAGATGAAAGTAATGAGACTGAGTCTGGATATTTATCAGACTGCTTTTCATCGAACCGTTATATTATTACCAGCATGGCATATCCAAATGTCCCTCATATCAGGCTTGGCAATCGGTCCCGTTTTTCGCCCAACAGTATCAAGCCCAAACTGCATGATCGTGCCCTCTCCCCCGACCACGACGATCCTATACGACGAAGATGCCTACATATAAGTCGGACCTGCTTCACACGACACAATCGTTTCGACGATTCTAAGACCAATTCCACGATTCTGCGGCTTGACAACCACGGTGCTGCGGCAGTTCAACGATTCTGCGGCCTTATTATACGTGATATTTTATGACAAACATAGATAAAGAGGCCTTTTACTGAATTGGGACGATAAAAGTGGGCTTCTTCTTGCATGCATCGTGTAGAGTAGACTTTGCAGGTCCACCAGGTTAATTCACGGAATACATACGAAGATGAGATCTATACATAAAATGAGTCACAATCGGCTCGGTCAAGTCTGGATAATCCGATCAAACCGCGAACCGATCGCAAAAAGTTATTTCTTGGGCTACAAGGGGACATTAACGGTGCGAAAATTAACATCCAACGTAAGCTTTGATAAGCATAAATGTATTATTTGTCAAATTCGTACCCCCGTTGACGCAATATTCAATTAAACTATACACAGAAATGCAGTAACGGTGTCAACTATTTGACAACGCCCCGCTTCGACCATGACAACGACGATTGGGCGACTCGTTGAACGGTAATTTTCATTTGTATACGATGTATCGGTCACTGCACTGTCATCGGACAGCTTATTTATGCGCATAAGCCCGTGTATGCTGCATCAATAAATGTTTGGAACAGTGCCTTCGTTGTACAATGCACATGTCCTGGATTCAATACAGTACTGTGTATTTACTGCATGATCCCCACATGTGAAGCTATAGAGACCAAGTCACATAAGAGATATAGTCATGGATTGGACAAAGCGTGACACACATGCTCGTGTAAAAATATATGTTGATACGGGTCGTAAACCCAAGCCAACCACTGACTATTGACTATAAATGAGTATGTTGGACTAGTATGCATATAGTATGAATTTTATTTGATACATTGTTTTGAAAACTGCACAAATATTTATCGACAACACGAATTTTGTATTTTCGCATTCCGGCTAATCTTCAGCCGTAACATTACTTCGTACTCGATAGACTTTCATATAGACTATAGAAACAGCCATATGCGTGCGACGTGACCTTGACCTTGAAATCGGGTCAATTCAAGGTCGGAGAATTTTGATGGGATTTTCACGAAATTTGATACATTGGGTTACTTTTGCCACTGAGTGTTTTGGACTGGTCAAATCTTGACCCCACTTGACCTTGACCTTCAAAATGGACAATTCAAGGTCAAAGCCCGGACGAAGTCGGGTCACCTTCTAATATCTATATAAAAGCTGAGTGTGTGTGTCTTTCTGTAACTATGTCATGCTTTACGATGCGTTCAAAATATATGACCCTCATATCCATTGCGCCCAATTATTTATCATTTTCTGCACCACATCTTAGAATAAGCGAGATCACCGAGTCGCCGCCATATTGGATTACCCAGACCCCATTCCGCGGTTTAAGTCTACGTGTCAAAGTTCTGGAGGTGCATTCCATATAATGATTTTTTAATATTCATGACATACATGTCCGCGTTCACGGAAAATATATAGCGGTAATTAAGGACGGATGATATAAATGATTTATATAGAGGATCCCCAACGATAAATGTTGGGATATAACATTTTATAAAACGAGTTTGATAACTTTCTTTATGCCCTTTTTTAAAATATCAAAATCTTTAAAAGAAGCTGAAAATGCATGCACAATGGATATATTTACGGTGTCGGCCGAGACGCTACACAAAGGTATACGACAGAATAGCGCACTCTGGCTGGCGACGAAAAAATATAGTTCCCCAATTTGCCTCTTTGTTTTTGTGTCTATTTTCGTCAATGCAAAGGAGTTGGGACCAAAATTTCCAATATCTAATGTTGGTGTCATGCGCGGCTTTTCGAAAGTACTATTAATCCGCGCGGTCATTGCGGGTGTGATGTCAAGTATCCCGGGAAGCACGCACATATTCATCATTAGTGGATATAAGGAAATATGCAATATTAGGATCTTTTAATGATACAATATATACAACTTTGCCAAAGTGAAAAAAAACCACATTTAAAATGGAACATTATTTTGTCTTGAATGTGTCTTTACTTCCTCTTGTGTTGTGGTAAGGAAATCAATATTATTTTTGTTAATCCGTCTTTTTAGCTCGTTTTCCTTCTTAAAATATGATTATGTGATAAAGTGGATTTCAAATTCGTCCCAGTTATTTGCAAAATAATTTATTAACCTTGTCCATTTTAAAGTCAGCTTGAAAAAACACATTAGAGATTATCTATCCCTCCCCATTTACATATCTCTCTCCCTATCTCTCTCACATCTCTCTCCCCTCTCTCTCCCCTCTCTCCATCCCCTCCTCCTCTCTCCCTCCCCTCATATCTCCCTCCCCTCCCCTCTTTCTCCCTAGATATATATATATATATATTAAGTTTCATGTGTGGAGTTAATTTCTAAGGCGACCATTCTCCATCATCGATACCACAACGCAACTGAGAATAAGACATGTTGGCGATAAGAAAATACCGAGACATTGTGAGTCGACTGCGTATACAGACAGACGGAAGGAAAGTTGGATAGGCGGAAAGGCAATTTAAATCATGTAATGTGTGGTGCACATATATGGAAATTAAACATGTACAGTATAGCAATATACGATTCGACATTACGTTATTTTCCTCAGCTGGCTCCAGATAAAAGAGTCTTAATCTCGCAGGCTTGAGGTCGTGTGATTCATATGCGTATTCATGTCTATAGCGAGCGTGCCATTCATTAGAAAACGACTTCTCGTGAGCACAAGTTAATGAAATTTCAATTGCTGGTCGCACAATCGTCGTTGTCATAGTCGACTCATCGGCGTTGTCAATTGAATGCGATGATACCCCCGCAAATATGGACACAGCGCCATCAATCACAGAACTGAGGTTAACATCAGTTGTGAAAAATCACCCAAAGACGTATGGCTATGTTATTATTTGGTTTCCACTCAATTTTATAGGACATTATATATTTTTTCTAAACTCTGAAGACGAATTTCACTCAATGATGTGTGTAATACCAGAACAACCGGTCTATTTGTGTCAAAGATTATGTATTGTTGTGCTAACTGTCTAGTGCTGAACTCTCTATCGATTATCGAATCGAAGATCGCCGTACCTAATAGAAATATAATATATGGTACATATACCTACATATTTCTGGATTTATTCATTCTTTATTTTTTTTTTAGTTTTTATCGCATCGGCCTGGTCGCAGAATCGTTAAATTGCCGCAGCACCGTGGTTGTCAAGCCGCAGAATCGTGGAATTGGTCGCAGAATCGTCGAAACGATTGTGCCGTGTGTGCTTATACATATATAATGGCACTGTGGAGGATCCGCTCCTCTAAATCTCATTCCGCCCGAGCAAATGCCGATTCCGTTGTGAGTTTTTCGACCGAGCAAATTTCAAATATACCAGCCGAAAAACTTAAAAACACAGATATAATGCATGTTTAATAACATAGATATAATGCATGGTTAATAACATATTATGTTAATGTTTACCTCTAGCTTCAACCGGGACATGTTCCCCTATAATTTTGTTGTTTAAGAAGGCAGCAAAATGCTTAGTCCAAGTCTTCTTGTACTAAAACCAGCTAAGATATTGGGATGGCGATGCTGGTGTTTAGTCCAAGACCGCCCTATATGCTCGCTTATGACACGGCTTAAGCGTTAGTGACCCGCTCAAATAAAACCACAATTATATGAAATAAAATATCACAATTGCGACAATAAACGGATATTTTCCGCAGAAGACATGCTATTTTATCTGAAACCCACATCAGTTGTGAATTTAAAACGGTAATTTAATGCGAAAAGAGACATTTACCTCAATGTTTACAATTTTTTTAAAGTATGCGAACTCGGTTGACCTCGCGAACTGTGTTCGGCATTTTCCGTTGAAAATATTCCGTAGATTTTGGACAACAACGCAAATTACGATGAATTCTCCATTGTAATCGTAATTATGTGTGTCAATAAATAAAATAATAAATAGATTAATTAAACATTGGAGATATAAATGTAATACACTAAATAAATGAACCTTAAATTTGAAAAGTCCCACTAAAACGGAAGAACTATATTTCGAAACTGTGTGATTCGGTTCTCCGATTATTTTATCAACACAGATGTCAAAATGCACATCACACGCATGGCAAGTCAGACACAAGAGTTCTAATTTGCTCCAATTTTGACAAGTTGCTTGCGAAAATTGTCAACAAAACTACCGTTCTGATCCTCCATTATGTCATCAAGTTTTTAGTGCGGGAATTGTTCTGAAAGCACATAGAAAACTGGACTTTCGGGCGATCGGTTTTCGCCATTTTTGTTCGGAAAACCCGCGCTATATATAGAAACGGAAAGTAGAATTCCCAGAACAAACAGCGGATTATGCCGAACTTATTCGGACCACTTCGGCTTTCGGTTAAAACGTAAACAAACAGAGAAACAAATCGATGTTTGTGGCAATCAACCGGAATATTCTATGTGTAATTTAACATTAAAGTTAGATTATTATACACCATTATGACCATAAGATGTAAGCCTTTCCGATGTATATAGCATCATGTAGTGATTTGCTAGGTAAATCGAGTAAAATACACCACAAATTCCCGCCACAGATCGTGGGCGTAACTCGTGTGATAGGATTGGTATACAAGCGGGCTTGGACTAAACACCAGCATCGCCATCCCAATATCTTAGCTGGTTTTAGTACAAGAAGACTTGGACTACAAAATGCTGTAATCGGTGATTTATGTTTTCGCTCCGATTCCGCCCTGAAAATATGTTCCGTTGTCGCCCGAGTAAGTTCAATTGTCGCCCAAGCAATGCTCTTTAGATTTTAACTAGAAACATCAAGTTTTTATAACGATAAACGTCTCCATATGACGGCCCTTAGCTTTTGTCTTCAAAATGACGACGAATGTATTAAAGCGGCATGCATTCAGACTCTTTATGCAGTACATTTTCGGATAATGTTATCAAATGTTATCAATGTCTTCGTTTTCCTGATATAAACAGTATTCATCGTTGAAAACTTGTCAGGGACTCCTTATTGCGCTTAAGCGAAATAAGACATTTCTTATTGCACCTATAAGCGCAATTGCATATGTGGCTCCTTGTTCTTATTGCGCTTAAGCGCCATTAATATCTCCATCATGAGATCACCCCTCTGAGCAAATAGTAGAATCTGAATAGGCCGAAACGCGTGGACAGTCACCAGGTCACAAATAAACCCCAACCATTGCACTATATATGAACTACACCATTTGAATTATCGTTTATGTATTGTGGCTAATTGTGCTTAAGCGTAGTAAGGAAGATTTTGATTTCCACTTAAGCCCAATTAGCTCTTATTGCACTTAAACGTAATAATAATATTCCTTATTATTATTATATCTTTATTCTCTTAGGCGCAATTATATATTTCCTTATTGTGCTTAAGTGCAATTAGATATTCCCTTATTGCGCTTAAGTGCAATTAGATATTCCTTATTGCGCTTAAAGGTGCATAGTCGGAATTAACGCTCGTTCACTTACTATTTCCTGGGCTACGGTGGTCAACAATATTTTATTCGAGTCGATCAGGAACCCACCCATCAAAGTTCAGAGTGTTCAAATATCGACTTTTGACATCTATTTTTTGTTTACCACCGATAAAGTTTTTTAGTGGCCCAGTAAAAGGTCGACGAGAAGATGGTCTCGGACCAAATTGCGGATGAAGATAGATAACTCTAAAATCAAGTGGCTTATTGTGTCAAATAATTGACAAACCGGCAAAATTTCGTTGAACAAAATGCTGATAAATAAAAGGTTTTGGGCAATTTTGTACTATAGTTGACTGGTTTATATTTGGGCAATTTATCGATTCTGATAACTGGAGCAGCATTTAAAAAATGTTGTTGTTGTTGTTGGAATCTGACGATATGGGGACCATCGAATCGGATTGAGTACCCTTAAGCTCATTTATTTATTAAATGTCAATTTGACTTCCCATATACATGCACATGTATGTTTGGTCTTTTCAATAAAGTACCTCAAGATATTATAGGAAAATAAACAAAAAACATCGCATCAAAATCAACACCATAGTGAGGTTGTAGATCTGTTTTAGTATAAGACACTAATTCGTTGTACTTAGTTAATCATTATAGGACAATTTACAGTCATGTAGAACCGCCGTGGAGCCAGAAAAATGAAGCAATTAATTGGATTACAGTAAACATTTATCCATGTCAGGAATCGGAACGCCGAAAATGTGCGTGTCGTGAATCAGAACACTCCGAAAACAGAATCGGAACATATGGTAGTGTTACTTTTAAGGCAATATGTCAAGCTAAAATCGCGTATTTTGATCAACTCTATTTTTAAAGTAACGATGGGTTGTTTATGGATACACGTACGCAATTTGTTCTACAAAACATTATCTTTTTCGCTTCGAAATTCACATTTGTATACCATACCTTTCTCATGTGTGTGTGTGGATTTGAGTGAGCAACCATTGTAATTTATTTCAGCGTGCTATATATGGGACTAAAGAATAAGTTAGTGAAGATTAGAATACCTTTAAAAAAGCCGTCTGTCTGTCCGTCCGTCCGTCAATCAATCAATTAACAGTTTCCGTTTGCACACCCTACATGTCACATCTCTCATCCAATCGTCCCCAAACTCTATACGGATGTTCGGGGTGACCACTAGATGGAAGACATCATTGTTTTCTGAATTTTGTTTTTAAATAGCCGCCAGCAGCCATCTTGAATTTAAAATCTGAATCCATTGGCACGCCCTGCAGCCCGAATTTATTGGAGAATTTGTTTGAAAACCTACAGGCATGTTTTGGATCGCCTCTAGATGGGAGCTTTCGAGTTTGAACAATTGTCCATGAAAAACATGACAGCCATCTTGGATTTTACTCTTTGCTTGACTAAATCATGTGGCACCCCGTATAGACCACACCCCTCATCCGATCATCACCAAACTTCATATTGATCATTGAGGTGACTTCCAGATGGGAGCCATCAATTTTTTCCCCGAATTTCATTGAAAAACATGGTCGCCAGCAGCCATTTTGAATTTAGAATTTGAATACATCCCCACACCCTGCAGCCCGTATTTATGGGATAATTGTTTTGAAAATATACTGGCATATCCAACATCAACTATCGAATTTGAACAAATTTCGATAAAAAAAACATGGCCGCTGCCAGCCATCTTGGATTTTACTCACTGCATAACTAAATCCTTTTGCACGCCCTACAGACCACACCCCACGTCCGATTGTCTATAAACTTCATTGGATTATAGAAGGGCGAAAATAAAATACCAGATAGAACCATATTTGAATCTCGTTAAAAATTTCTCCGTTAGATTATCTTTCACAAAGCTTCGGAACAGACACAAACGACCTAAGGTACCCGCCGATGAGAGAATTTGCAAAAAGTGTGGAATGGAGGTAGAAATCGAAGAACACTTCATTATGCGATGCCCCATTTATACAAATCTAAGAAAACGTTCATTTGCAGAAATAAGCGACAATATTCAGACCTTTAATAATATGGCTGACCAACATAAATTCTTAATCATCTTGAGAAATGATGAACCCAAAACATGTAATATCATCTGCAACATGGTCCAACTCTTTCTACATAAACGTTTTGTGAATCACCGAACTTTGAACATTAATATATTTATGTTACTACACTTATAATCACATTTTATGTTTTGACATCGGCCTCGAATGGGCGTATCTGTCAATAAATTTATCTTATCTTATCTTTTATGGACCTTCCGGTGACCACTAGGTAGGAGTCATAAAATTTTCCAAATTTCGTTAAAAAACATGTCCACCGGCAGTCATCTTGGATTTTAATCTTTGCATGACCCTGCAGTCCGAATTTTTTGGAGAATTGTTTTGAAAACCGACAGGCATGTTTTGGATCGCCTCTAGATAGGAGCTATCGAGTTTGAACAATTGTCCATGAAAAACATGGCAGCCATCTTGGATTTTAATCTTTGCTTGACTAAATCCTGTGGTACACCCTATAGACCACATCCCATCAATTTTTTTCCGAATTTCATTGAAAACATGGTCGGCCGCAGCCATACTAGATTTCAAATTTGAATCCATCGGCGCACCATGTAGCCCGTATTTATTGGAGAATTGTTTTGAAAATTTACTGGCATGTTCAGGACTAACTATCGAATTTGATTTTTTTTCGATGAAAACATGGCTGCTGGCAACCATCTTGGATTTTACTCCTTGAATTACTAAATCCTTTTGCACGCCATGTAGACCACAGCCCACTTCCGACTGTCTCTAAACTTCATATAGATCTTCAAGATGACCACTAGGTAGGAGTCATCCCAATTTTCAAAAATTCGTTAAAAAACATGTCCACCGGCAGCCATCTTGGATTTTACTATTTGCATGACTGAATCATTTGGCGTACCCAACATACCCACATCCATCACCGATCGTCACCAGCCTTCGTATGGATGTTCGGGGTGACCACTAGATGGGATACATCAACTTTTGTTGAAAATAGCCGCTTGGATTTTAATTTATATATATCTCTTCATCACGCCCGATAACCCTATAGGCTGGTGGCTGTGGGTAGGCATATTGCTGTAGAGATATTGCGTGGCGGGTTTCTCAACCAAGGTATGTTTTGGATTATAATTGATCAAATACGCTGTAAAGGGTCAGATTTTTTTTATCACGTCAGATGCAGTAATGTCTGATTTCTAAGTTGAACCTCTTGGTAACAATTTGGCATTGTAGAATATGTTGTTTGAAGACAAAATATCTCGGATTTTGTCGACTTTTTCAAACTTTCAAAGTAAACAAACTCCCAAATTTGCTCAGCATGTCGATTTGTAAGTTATTTTCGTGGATACATGTGGTATAGTATCTCAGTGACAAGACAAACATGACTGCGAACTCAAATAATGCATTTTTCAGTTAAAAAAAGCTATTTGACATACTGTCCCGTCAATATTTTGTGGTAGGCATATTGAAAAGCCAAACACCGAGAGGATAGACATATGGCAAACACAGATACGCATGTAGCACAATGATCAATAGTGGTTTTAGTCTGAGAAAAACGCTTTTGTGATGCTATATTATTCACAGTGTTGTAAATTCACATCGTCCATGAGTCAGGAAACATACACTACTTATTTCCAAGAACTAAATACTGGCAGTTGTAATGTAAAACGTTTTAAAGGTACTCAACCCGATAAAACTCCTCTCAATTACTATTTCAATGGCTTCGGGGGTCAAAAAAAATTGATTCGAGTCGAGGAAGTCACCCATCAAAGCTCAGATTTGTTAGATATCGATTTTAGAAATCTATTATTTTTCATTATCGGGAATTCTTACTGGCCCAGTACGTAGTCAATTATTACCACTTGATTATAGAGTTATCCATCCTTGTCTGTTTGAATAGAATTTTGGCGTAAAATCTCGAGCATGTTACCAAATTGACGGCAGTTATAAGTACTCATCTCGAGAACATAAGAATTTTCAAAAATTAATATCTAATAACTCTGAGCTTTGTTTGATGGGTTCCTCGACTCGAATCAAATATTTTTTACCCCCAAAGCCAAAGAAATAGTAATATAGGACCCTCTGATCGGATTGTTGTTGTTGGAATCTGTTGAGATGGGGACCCTCTTTACGGGTTGAGTACCTTTAACTGTGACAAACTTGCAAACTGTGGTTTTAATTGAAAATGGCCCAAACTATTCAGCATATTTTAATGTAAAAAAATGAGCCATGCCATGCAGCTTTGTGAAGTTTTCAGGCTGAATGGTCATGGTCCACTACATATAGATAATATAGCTACCATTTATAGCCGGTTTTATTTTTGGCGTTCTGCGAAAGAATGGCGTTCATATATTTGTTTTTTTTTCTCTTCGACCATAACGATTCATGTCTACGCCGGTTTATGGAATATAAACCGCACACAAATAAATAACAGTATACGATGCTATTAAAAATAATTCAATGTCCCGCCAATGCTAAATGTAGCTAATAGTTATACATAATTTTATGTGGTATCAATATATGTAAAGACATTGGGCTCAGAGAAATATCAGGTGCGAAAATTAGGGTACGCTAGAACCTGGATAGCTAGAGCATACATATAGTGGACCTGGACCATGACCCAGTTATGCCGCATATACATAAACAGGAGCACCGAGCAATAATACAAATGTGTGTGGGGCGTTAACTTAATTGAGTGGGCGCTGTTGTCTCATGGGCTATATATAGGAGGAATCGCCGTGAGATTTCGTGTGCATTTATAGTGGTAAATGTTTTTGTCAAGACCGTGGGGCAGGTTTTTGGGTGCGTCTAAAATTCACCGAGTACGATATCATATCGGAGAAATGATCACCTCAGAAAAAAAACATCGAGTTGTCATCGCGGGATGATTTCAGATTTTCTGACATTTAAATCTAAGATTCTGCTTCTAAATGCAGAAATTAGTCAATAAATCTGATAAAATGTATTAAAACTTAGAAATAATTAGTATTTATTCAGTTTATTATGAACCTATTGTGTTAATTTTCTTATATTGAGCAGTGTAGCCCATACAATATCTTTACCAACGTATTCAACACGTATACAATACGGAAAACGTCGACGTCACGAGTCACAAATTACGTCAACTTTATCTTTTGAACAAGAACTACAAACTTTATTAATAAAGTCGCCTATCAGTTTGATAAAAATGGCTATAAATTACGACAGAAACGAATCAATAAACGCTAAATCTCGATGTTGAATAGTTCTAGTGGGTGTGTAATAAAACACAACCACACATTATGTGTGCGTGGTGAGAAAATTAAATTATGCTGCAAGTTACAACTCGCGCCCCATCGTTGTAACGTTGTAACATTCCGCGTAACAAACTCGTGCGTTATTTTTCACGGCATGCACACATATGTGTGGTTCTGTCTATTTTATATGAATGAATAATCATTCCAGAGTGTATTTATAAAATAATATATGCCAGAAGTTGCATATTGTTGGCTTTAAAGTGCTAAATTGGAGCTTGGTCAATATTTACCACGTGCCTATCAACAATGCCACTTGCCTATCATAACAAGTTTGTGCTTTGCCATGAGCCTATCTGCGGAGGCAATATGCCTGTCATAAATTTGTGATATGACACTCAGGAAAATCGATATTTTTCCACGAAAAATATGTCTTTTATTGTGGATTTTGGTTTCATTGTATCAATGGAATGTGCATCTAGTGACATGTGTACATGAAGCCTACATATCGAGATTTCTACCATTTATATTAGGTAGTTTCTTTGATAAACGACAAAAACCGGTTGTAAAATTCGACAAATTAAGTAATAAAAAATATATCTAAAGGCACACGGCTATCACAAATGGTGTATGAATACACCAGTCATGGTCCTATCTAATGCCATAAGCGTTCTCGCCGGGTGGATTCCAGAATTTCTTATTTTCCTCAAATTCTGAGCACACGTGTGAAAACGCCACACAATATCACTACAGCAATATGCCTACCCACAGCCACCAGCCTATAGGGTTATCGGGCGTGTTCATGTTGACATCTAGTATTACTTGAATATTTCAACTTTCCGCATTCCTAATCCCTCCATTGACTGTAACACATTAACTTATCTCTTCTCCAGGTTGAGCTACAGCGTCGTTGACACTTTCGTTCAGCTCAACTTCACTTTGTAAAGTTTGAGCTATTGCCATGGGTTAGTCGTCCGTAGTTTCCTTTGGCACACCCTACGGGCACATCTCTCATCCAATCGTCATCAAACTGTATAGGGATCTTCGGGAAGACATCTAGATGGGAGCTTATAAATTTGTTTTATCAAATTTTGTTGAAAACATGGCCGCCAGCTGCCATCTTGGATTTCAGTTTTGAATCCATTAGCATACACTAAAGGTCACATTCCTCACCCGATCGTCACCAAACTTCACATAGATCAACGGGGTCACCTCTAGACGGGAGCTTACAATTTTAAGCTAAACATTAAATTGTAAAGTTTGAGCTATTGCCATGGGTTGGAATCCGTCGTCCGTGTGCGTGAGGTTGTGTGTGTGTGTGGGGGGGGGGGTGTGCGTGCGTTTGTCCATCAACAGCACGGACTACAGGTCATACCTTTGGTAGGATCATTATGAAATTTTCCACGGCTGTTGACAGGTCGGAGTGTTCGTCTGATAATCATGAAATTTGTCGTGGAAGTTAATAAGATAAGATAAGATCAGATAGTTTATTACAATACACCAGTGCAGGCAGTTGCAAATAACATAAAGTACAAGTAAATTAAACATAATACATAATATATGTGCATATAACAGTAAACAAACCTATAACTACATCATACATACGATTCTTAATGAAATATAAATTTCCCATAATTTTCATTTCCCCATATTTATATTTGTTCTCCTTTGGAAGAATAACCGGATAATGTTGCACACGGAATTCATAATTACTTCGTCTTCATTTTTCATTATAAAAATGAATTTATCATCATCGTTCATGTTTGTAAAGTGTATGTTATTAGTGTTAGCAACATCAAATAATTCTTTCCTGAGGTCAGTGTACGCACTGTATTCCATTATGAAATGTTTTTTTAGTTTCAACCTCTTTCCCATCACACATGAGACAAATTCTTTTTTTAATAACGTCTTTGGTTGTGTGTGTCGGCCTTTTTCTACAGCTAATATATGATTGCTAACACGCAGTCGGGTGAACATTTCTCTTGCCGTTGGTGATCGGACGTGTTTGAGGTATGGTTCTATTTCATATTTGTCTTTGAACGTTCTATATGTTCGTAGTTTATTAGCACCATTCTTTTTGTCGTCATCGAATATATCTTTTTTGAAATTATTTACATGTTCTGATTTTAGTCTCTCAATTAGTCGGTGAATCCTATCGTTTTATTAGACTGTGATATATTGATACCTCTTTTTGCAAGATGTGTGTCCCACGTTGGAAGATTACATAATAGAGATTCTGTGAACGAATCATGTATTATATTTCCCGGTTGTGCAAAACGAAGTTTATTTAGATATTTGAACATATTCCCGATGGCATTAACTGCTATTGGGTATCGACCTAGTTCAGCCCTCGAAGCATGATTTGACGCTTTTCTATTGAGTTGTAGTATATTTTTACAGAACTTTAAATGTGTCTGCTCAAGAGGGTAGTTATCAACAAATGGAAATTTCAATTCAGCAGCCCATATTTCGCAACCATACAACAGAATAGGCATTATTAATTTGTCAAACAATTTACATTTAGTACTGAGAGACAATTCTGTCTGTGAATTCAATGAATTCGTCATGAAATACATAGCCTTTGAAGCTCGCCCGCTCAAGTTTTCACAAGCTCTCTCCATTTCACCGTCAAAACTGAAAATGAGACCCAAGTATTTATATTCTTCAACTACTTCTAACGACTCACCATTTATATAAAACTTATTATCCATATGCAACTTCCGTTTATTTGGCTTAAATATCATGCATTTTGTTTTGTCTAAATTAACCGTTAGATTATTATTATAAGTATATTTTTGCAATTCATTCAAAGAATTTTGCAAACCCTCGGCTGTTTCAGACAGTAAAACGAGATCATCAGCAAAAAGTAAGTGACTAATCGGGCGATTGTTTATGTAGCACGGATGGCCCATGTTATTGAATTGTCTGCCAATATCGTCAATGAATATTTTGAAAAGGGTGGGCGACAACGAATATCCTTGCCGTACTCCTATTTTCGATAGCAAAGGGGGACCAAATCCTGCTGACGTTTTAACGGAATAAAAACTCGACTTATAAATGGACTGTAGAATCGAGAATACCGACCCGTTAACACCAATACATTGAAGTTTTGTAAATAAAATAGATCTATCAACGGAATCGAATGCTTTCTTGAAGTCTACAAAAGCAGTATATAGAGGTCGTTTCTGCTCTTTTTTCTTATTCACTAACGTACGCAAGACGAACGCACTGTCGATTGTACTGCGATTTTTTCTAAATCCGAATTGATTATCGCTTATAAGTTTGTTTGTTTCTAAAAAGTTGTCGATTCTAGAGTTAATCATTTTATTGAACAGTTTTCCAACATTACTACTCAGGGCAATTGGCCTGTAATTGTTTGGATCATGTCTGTTTCCTTTCTTATACAATGTTTTGATGAATGAATGACTCCAGCATAATGGATAATGTCCTGACTTCAAGACATGGTTGAAAAGTCTTGTCACGTCATCTATTACCAACGGAATTATTGTCTTTAGTAACTCATTCGGAATATTATCTAAGCCTGTCGCTTTCCTGTTTTTCAATTGCCTTAATGTCTCAAGTACTTCCGTGGCAGTTATGTCACTATTATTAAGATCTATCAGTAATTCACTCTGACGTTCGGCGAGATATTGAAAATTTGTTTCAGGTGTATCGCGACAGAGTAATTGGTCGAAAAAATCAACAGCTTCATCAGGGTGAAGGTCAACAGATTTTTCTTGTGCTTTGTTCATTCGCAAGTTTTGATTATATCCCAATACACCGATGGGTCGCTACTTTCTAGCCTATCTATTTTTTTCAGACATTTGTAACCGAAATAATTTAGATTTCAGTTTCGTTTCTCTTTTGTATAATTTCTTTGCATTGAAAAACTTTAATTGTAGAGTTTTATCCCGGGTATTCTTTTTCATTTGACTAACCACATTTCCCATACTTGTTTTCAAATCTTTACAACGTTTATCAAACCAGATACGTTTTCGTTGCTGTCGTTTCCTATGTGTTATTTTAACAACTTTTGTCGAAGCTTGATTAATGCATTTGAATATTTCGCTTAGGTGATGAGTTGCGCTTTCGGTGCCTTCAGGATTTTCCCGATAGGTAGTCAGTCTGAAATTCATCAGACTTTTTTGAATATGTGGCTCGTATAAAAAACCTTTCGCTTTATCGGAACTATCATCGCACCATTTCACCTTGACACTTCGATGGGTGTATTTATATTTAAGTTTTTGCGTTTCATATTTACATACTTTGAAGTTTAGATGCACCGAGAGCTGACTGTGGTCTGAGAATTCTGTTGGCGGTTTTACACAAAAGTACGTAACATCGTATAAATACTTTTCATTTGTTATTACATAATCAACTATGCTGGCTCCATTGTATTGGTAGCTGGTTAAATTACCTAGAGAATCGCCAATTTTTCTGCCGTTGACTATTCTTAGGCCACTTGATTTACAAATACTGAGGAGCTGTTTCCCAAAATCATTGCAGACTTTATCGAGACTAGCCCTTTCTTTTACGGAATCAAGCATATAGTTGTCATGCACTAAAATGTGTCTGTCGTCATCGTGTGCAACAAAATCCGGTTTGCCTCCGGTTCTAGCATTGACATCCCTAATATGACATGTAGATGGGAACGAGTAATTTTGGTGTCGTTCGGCCAAAAAATATGGCCGCCAGCAGCAAACTTGGATCTTACTCTTTGCATGACCAAATCCTTTGGCATGGGCTGCAGCTCGTACCTTTGGTCGGATCATCATGAAATTTGTGATGGATGTTAACAATGACATGTAGATGGAACGAGTCATTTTGGGGTCATTTGGCAAAAAAAACATAGCCGTCAGCAGCCATCTTGGATTTTACTCTTTGCATGTCTAAATCCTTTGGCACGAGCTACAGGTCGTACCTTTGGTCGGATCATTATGATATTTGTCATGGCTTTTGACCTTGACATCTAGATGGGAACGAGCCATTTTGGGGTCATTCGGCCAAAACACATGGCCGCCAGTGGCCATCTTGGATTTCAATATACAATCCATTAACAGGCTGTAGTGTTTGTATAATCATCATGAAATTTGCCATGGATGTTAATAGCAACATGTAGATGGGAATGAGTCATTTTGAGATCATTCGGCCACCGGCAGCCATCTTGGATTTCACTCTTTGCATAACTAAATCCTTTTACACGGGCTACAGGTCGTACATTCGGTCGGATCATTATGAAATTTGTCATAGCTGTTGACATGGACATGTAGATGGGAACGAGTCCTTTTTATGTCATTCGACAAAAAAAAACATGGCCATCTTGGATTTCAAAATACAATCCATTAGCACGGGCTACAGGCCGTACATTTTGTCTGATCATCATGAACTGTAGCATGGATGTTAATAGTAACATGTAGATGGGAACGAGTCATTGGGGTCATTCGGCCATTAAACATGGCCACCGACAGCCATCTTGGATTTCACTCTTTGCATGACTAAACCTTTGACAAGGGCTACATACGAAGGCTGGTCGTATTTTCGGTCGGATCATTATGAAATATGTCATAGCCGTTGACATTGAAATGTAGATGGGAACGAGTCCTTCTGAGGGTCATTCGGCTAAAAAACACATGACCACCTGCAGCCATCTTGGATTTCGAAATACAATTCATTACCACAGGCTACAGACCGGAGCATGACCACCGGCAGCCATCTTGGATGTTATTCTTTGCATGAATATGGCACACCCTACAGACCACATCCCTGATACGATCGTACCAAACTTCATATGGATATCTTGGGTGACCACTAAATGGGAGCCATTAATTTTTTTCCAAATTTCATTGGGGAAAATATGGCCGCCAGCGACAGTGTCACGGCTCTTGACATTAACATGTAGATGGGAACGAGTCATTTTGGGGTCACTCGGCAAAAAACATGGCCACCGACAACCATCTTGGATTTTACTCTTTGTATGACATGGGATACAGGTCGTGCCTTTGGTCGGATCATAATGACATGTGTAATGGATGTGAACATTGATATGTAGATGTTAACGGGTCACGTTGTGGTCATTCGGCCATAAAACATGGCCACCGAGAGCCACCTTGGATTTTACTCTTTGCATGACTAAATCCTTGGGCACGGGCTACAAGTCGTACCTTTGGTCGGGTCATTATGAACTATGTCATGGCTGCTGACATGTAAATGGGAACGAGTCATTTTGGGGTCATTCGGAAAATAAGCATGGTCGCCATCGGACATCTTGGATTTCAAAATCCAATCCATTAGCACGGGCTACAGACCGGAGTGTTCGTCTGATCATCATGAAATTTGACGTGGGTGTTAATATTGACATGTACACCCCGTGTACGTGGTATCGCCAAACCCGAGGGTATCACCATACCAGACCATGCGGTTTTGATAAATGAACGTATCTTCACTCAGATGAATCTATATATATCCCAGTTAAATGGTGATATCCACTATTCAAAACATAAATTCGTAAAGCGGAATGTTCCGTCAATGGGATAGCGACCATAGCTTGCTCTCACCCCGATAAATTTAATAGAAATTCCAGCTAATTTGCGATTTTATCATAAATACTTTTTGACGTTAGTAGTTCGTTTTAAACATTATTATCAGCCATAAATGCGGGATAATGCGTGTATCAATAGAAAAGTATGTGTTTAATTAACCATAAAATTGTCTAGCCGGCACAGTGGTTCGGATATCAAAGCCGCAGATCTATCCTGCGATGAGATGTCGCCAAACCAGATGTGGGATGTCAAAGATGCGAATGATATACTTCACATTTTGACCGTTTATTCTTGAAAATATCCCAATTATCATTCGGACAGGCCGGCACATGGATCATCTTTAGGGTGGGGTGGGGGGGGGGGGGTGAATGTGCAAGGGTGAAAACGTGTATGTTTGTGTTTTATGTTTTAATGTCATATTAATAGTATAGGCTATTCTGTGTTATTCGACATTATAGGCCCGGAACTGTACAAAGAATGGAAACATTAAATCAGTGTAAATCATGAGTTCGCAGGGACGTGGCTAGAGGGTCCATGTTGGTGTTCACCTGTAGTTTCTAAATGCACTCCCTTCCAGTAACTTCTATTTGCACCCCCGTGTTAGGTTCGAGTTTTCATCAAGTTTACAACGGGTTCTTCCAACTTTTGGATATGACAACACCTAAGTTTAGATTTTTTCATCTCGTGACTATTTCAGTTCACAAATATGGCCGAAATTATTTAAATTATCTAAATATGCGGGGTTTTTTTGTCTGAAAACAATTTACAAACTAAATACTAAAAAAAAATGTGAACCAATTTTTGGAAAGAAATTTCCAACTGAGGTTGTGTTGAAAGTGTTGACCGACGTATGTGGGAGGTGGTATGTTACACCAACACACCACTGCCACATGCTATAAGCGAATGAGTGGATGAATTACCTGACTAAGAGAACAGAACATGTGATCTTCGGATGTAGCCCAGTATGTTCATGGATATGGACCACGCATAACTATTTATCTTTTCTTGCGATGTTTTGTATCAGAATTATCATTGCAAATTGCTCGCTTGATTGCCACCACGTGCCATTGTATACATTTTTCTCTGTTGAATGGTTTGACCGAGGTTGTGAGAAACCATGAGATATCGTGTTCGTTTTGCACGAGTGGAGCTATAATCACAATTTATCACTGTGAACAAAGCAAAAACAGTCACTCCGCATCACAGGAGCCTGGAATTTGGTCAAAAACCCTCTTTTATTGGCGGAACCAGCACCCGGGACCGCAGGTCACGGAAGAAACGAAACAGAAAATTGTTGCCACCCATTTTGAACTCAACTGTATTCACACAAAAAATATTTGTTCACTAAAACTGTTGGTACCTCTTACACCCTAGATGCCAATCTATAACATTCCATAGGTATGTGGTTATCCAATATGTTGCTTTCTTCGTTGTATTGCTTGGAGTTGTGGTCATTTTGACAGCCATTTTATGGCCATGCACGGTTGTAAAATTTTCTGTGCGTGTCACTCTTTTCGCTCCCGTACTATAATGTAACACAGACTGGTATAACGGTGTAATTCCGATGCCACAATGTATTGTATAATGACTTGTTTCGAGAACTGATGTAGTATAGGAAACCATGTTGAACGCCATCTTGGATAACAAAGTTTCCCCAAAGCGGATTTTTTATATGTTGTTTCTGAGGCTTTTCCGCGTCGAATGACACCAAAATCAGCATGTATCCAATATCTTCCGGGTTGATCCCCAAATTCTGCTTCAACGACCACACTATTACCCCCATATATGGCTGATAATTATGTTTCAAACGAACTACCTAACGTCAAAAAGTGTCTACTATTTATGATAAAATCCGAAATGAGCCGGAATTTCTATTAAATTTATCTGGCTGAGAGCAAGCTATGGTCGCTATCCCATTGACGGAACATTCCGCTTTACGAATTTATGTTTTGAATAGTGGATATCACCATTTAACTGGGATATATATAGATTCATCTGAGGGAAGATATGTTTATTTATCAAAACTGCATGGTCTGGTTTGGTGATACCCTCGGGTTTGGCGATACCACGTTCGCGGGGTGATGTAGATGAGAACGAGTCATTTCGCCATCTTGGATTTTACATTTTGCATGCATTACTAAATCCTTGGGCACAACTTACAGATCACACCCACATATGATCATCACCAAACTTCATGTGAATCATCGGGGTGACCTCTAGATGGGAGCCATCAAATTTTTCCGAATTTCGTTTGAAAACATGGCCGCAGTGGCCATCTTGGATTTGACTCTTTGTATGACTTAATTCTTCAGCACACCCTGCAGGCCACCTCCCTCATCTGATCATCACCAAGTTTCATGTGGAACTTCGGGGTGGCCTCTAGATGGGAGCCATATATTTTTTTCCCCCGAAATTCTGAACAAATATGGCCGTCAACAGCCATCTTGGATTTCAAATTTGAGAATTGTTTTGAAAATTTACAGCCATGTTTATGATCACCTCTAGATGGGAGCTATCGAAATGGAACATATTTTTATGAACAAAATATCCGTCGGCAGCCATCTTAGATTGTACTCTTTGCATGACTAAATCCTTTGGCATACCCGACATACCACACAACATGTTACATCCATGATAGAATCATCACCTTGGGAAAACATGGCCGCCAGCGGCCATCTTAGAAATTACTTATTGTATAACTAATTAATTTGGTACACTCAAGAGACGACATACCTTGTCCGATCGTCGCTAAACTTCACATGGATCTTCGGGATGACCACAATATGTGAGTAATCTAATTTTTCCGAATTTCGTTAAAAATATGGCCACCGACAGCCATTTTGGATTTTACTCTCTGCATTTCTAAAACCATTAGCACACTACAGACCACGTCCCTCATCTGATCACCACGAAACTTCATATTGATATTCGGGTGACCACTAGATAGGAGCTATCAAATGTTTTGAATTTCACTGGAAGACCTGACCACCAGCGGTCATCTTGGATTTTACTTTATTTACATATATCTCTTCATGTTGATATATAATATTACATGTACTGTTCAAATTTCCGCTGTAATCATACCTTGGTACTATATTGATAATAAAACATAACATAATAAATGTATTTTTGCAGCATTTTCAGATAAGATGGGGTCTTTTGACAGAACCCCACAACACGTAAAAAAAATCACTTTTATTCGAACTTTCGTGAACGCCTTGAAATCTACTGTCATGAATTTGAGTTATATACTAAATACAGATAAGATAAGAATGTTAGTTTGACCCTCCCCTAAAACATCGGAAATTGGCTATTTGTCCGAGTACTGATAGCCTAGTGTACCCATGCACCCCAGGACTTAACAAACTTTCTTCCTTATTATAAGGAAATTATCATTTGACCCAAAATGGTGATCGAAATATGGAAAATTGTCAATATTGCCCAAATGAAGCGGGCCCTGCAATCGCTTACAATAATGGCTAATCTACCCTCTATACAATTTACTCAGAACGTTCCTGAATAATTGGTTAACTGGCTATTGTATTCACTTACTTTACCAGAAATATTAGAATCTCAATGACGATTTTAGGTGAAATTGAAACTGCGTTCTGTAAAATCTACATTTTGGTGTATCGAAAACGGCTGGGAACAATTTATTGCTCCAGTGAATGCAGCGATCTGTTAACATGCATACAAAATAACGCCAAAATTCTCCACCAGTTCTAAACAGTAGAAACTGATCTAGAAAATATTAGTGAAAAATAGTTAAAATGTCCAGTCCCGGCGGCCTTTTTGGCGGTCATCCTTGATGGGATTTCCAATTTTGTTCTAAATTGGTGGAGCTGTGTCTTGGCTTCACAATAAATACATATTTCCATACTTTTGACAAGATGTTCTCTCTATAATTAATTAATTCGGATCAAATTAATTCGGATGCCTCGTCTGTTCAAACGGCGTCCATGTTTGACGCCATCTTCACCCTATGTGTGCCGATCGGTGTATTGCTGTGGGTCGGTGTAGAGCTGTTAACCGCGGGAATTCCCGTACGAGGGGTAGATTGGAAAACGTGTTTTGTCAAAGCACAGAATGAAATTTTCTTAACTGTTTTTTTTTGCTTTAATCATCGAACAAAGGACCCAACAAACAGTAAGTATAATTGCCTAGTTAATAATATCGCATAATCGCGTCCCTTCAACACTTTTATCACAGCTTTTACCTCTAAAAAGGTAAAATTCCTGTTTAAATCTCCATAACGTTTGCAAACCAAGACCTTTACTTCGGGAAACCAATTGAAATTATAGGCAAATATATTGAGAATCGATTTGGGTGCATAAACCCAACCATCAAAGCTATATTTCTTGGTGAAAATTCAGTTTGACGGAGGGCACTACCGAGAAAAAATGGAACGAATATAGCACGAGAAGATCATCTGATAGTTACGATTTTACCTCAAATGGTCGGGAAATAGCAAATTATTGTCATTCCAGTTTCATTGAGATTTTAATGGAATTTGAACTAAATGCAGCTGTTTCCTTATTCGATGATCTGTTGGAATATGCAATTGATCTAATATCGATATGGCATGTCTGTAATAACCTACAACATTGTATTTATTACCTATCTAGTATATATGTGTGATTTATACAGATTTCCCAGTTAATTATCAGGTAGGTCTATAATACTCTATATATGTATATTGTCACTGCCGAAATTGACGTCATTTCCCCTTTGATGTTTAATTTCTTTTTGTGAAATAAATCGTGCATAAATTGTCTTTTAAAAGTTGTTCCCAACAATTTAAACCACACATCAAGCTGCCAAATTTCTAGCTGGGATGTGTAATAAACAGAATAATCAACAGGCTGCGATGATTACGTGATATAACGCACTCAGTAGCTGTACTAACTTGTAAACTCCTTCATTCGGGTTTCTGTCAGGTCCATCCACCCTGTGACGTATATCACGTAATCATTGAATCCAGTTGATTGATCTCACTATATAAGTAAGTTCCATAGTATTCATTCACATGGTTATTTCTCTCATCGTTTCGGGGATGGTGCATGCGTTTAAATGACGAACCTGGGTGACATTGTAGATCGCAATGTCACAGATCACGGACAATGTGAGATGCGCTATTTGGAAAAGTTTTTGGACCATGCAACAGGGACAGAGAAATACGCGCTGAAAGTTCATCGTGGTGTCATTCCAACAGACCTAGTCTCAGAGGGGAGAAGGGTCGATGTTAAGGACGAGTCAATATTCATTGTCAATGTGAAATCGAAAGTAAAAAAACTCAACACATCTGTCAAGCGAAAACTAAACTATGAATCAGAACTAGTTGTTGAACAAGAAGACAGTTCAATGGGTGATACCAGTGGCAGTATAGTATCCCAATAGACGAAACGGAATTTGAAGTTCAGATTGAGGGACTAACAGACCTGCTGCCAAAAGTGTATCGGCTATTTCGAGGAAATTCGTTTCATGCGGGGTCCTCAACACATTGGCGACATAACTCAAGGATTAACAGAGAAAAACTGCTATTACCCTCTAACAGCGAAGCTGAATTTTGCCGTACCTCATAGACTCAACCTTATGACAAAGGACCAAGAATCTAAAAAATACCAAGAATCTAAGGGTTATCTTCCTGGTATTCGCCAAGGCGTTGTACAGCAAGTAGCACATGTGCTTGGAAAAAAAGCAATTAATACAATACGAAACAATTATGCATGGCTAAGTCATAATAAAACGATATTTGCACCTGACGTAAATGTTTATACGATATGCTTAGGCATGATCAACCAGTCCCATATATGTTCGAAGAATGTCCTGAGAATAACACCGCCTAAACCTGTTAAAATACCAGCATATATGAAGGTTTAATTTCAGCTATCATCCGCTCTTTGATAGCTTTTCCCCAATCATACCATGTTTTCTCATTGCTATATTCGTTCCATTTTTTCTCGGTAGTGCCCTCCGTCAAACTAAATTTACACTAAGAAATATAGCTTTGATGGTTGGGTTTACGCACCCAAATCAATTCTAAATATATTTGCCTATAATTTCAATTGGTTTCCCGAAGTAAAGGTCTTGGTTTGCAAACGTTATGGAGATTTAAACAGGAATTTTACCTTTTTCGAGGTAAAAGCTGTGATAAAAATATTGAAGGGACGCGATTATGCGATATAACTAACTAGGCAATCATACTTACTGTTTGTTGGGTCCTTTGTTCGATGATTAAAGCAAAAAAAACAGTTAAGAAAATTTCATTCTGTGCTTTGACAAACCACGTTTTCCAATCTACCCCTCGTACGGGAGTTCCCGCGGTTAACAGCAATACACCGATCGGCACACATAGGGTGATCTTGTTATGTGTCTACACGGCCACGTTTTAATGTTATAATTGCTTAAAGGTTGATGGACATACTAAGTAAGACAATTAGTTGGTAAAACTACTCCTATTTATCTGAACATGCTGTAGAAATCCGCTTCTTAAGTTGGGTTTTCGTTATTTAGTGTATATCTAAGATTGACGACAGTAAATTTCAAGGACGTGAAAATTCGAATAAAAGTGATTTTTAACGTTTTGTGGGTTTCTGTGAAAAGACCCCTTAATCCTTATCTGAAAATGCTGCAAAAAAATAAATAATATTTCTTAAGTTATGTTTATTATCAGTGTAGTACCCAGGTATGATTACAGCAAATGTCATGCTCATACACGAAAGTTCGTTTAAAAGTGATGTGTGTGGTTTTGTTGGACCCCTGGCCCCTTTATGCTGTAATTGTAGAACTTATGAATTTGGTCCGTGCCGTCAGTCAGGTCCTCCCAATTCATTAGACATACCAACTTTCTGCATTCCATATCGCTCCATTTAAACTAACATTTGACAATAGCCCCTATACAAGTTGAACTTCAGTGTCATTGACACTTTCATTCCAATTTCTGTTGAAAAACATCTTGGATTTCACCCTTGAATCCATCAGCACACCCTGCAGTCCACAGTTATAGGCGAATGTTTTGATTTTATTCCGAATTCTGTTCAGCAGCCATCTTAGATTTTACTCTTTCGTATAACTAAATTCTTTAGCACACCACACATCTCTCATACGATCGTCAACAAACATTATATGGATCTTCGGGGTGGCATCTAGATGGGAGCTTACCATTTCCGCCAAATTCTGGTAAATATTGGATTTCACATTTAAATCCATCAGCACACTATGCAGCCCACAATTATTAGTGAAATGTTTGAAACTTAACAGTCATGTTTGGGATCACCTCTAAATGGGACTTCGATGAAAAACATGGCCACTGGCAGCCCTCTTGGATTTTACTCTTTGCAACACTAAACCATTTGTCATACCCTACACGCCCCATCACTCACCCAGTCGTCACCAAACTTCGTATGGATCCTCTGGGTGACCTCTAGATGGGAGCTTACCATTTTTTCCTAAATTTTTTTTTTTTTAAATGACTGACAGCGACCATCTTGCGTTTTACTCTTTGTATGGCTAAATCATTTGGCATACCATACATGACACATCTCTCATCTGATTGTCAACAAACTTGATATGGATCCTCTGTGTAACCTCTAGATGGAAGCTTACCGTTGTTTCCGAATTCTGTTTAAAACATGGCTGCTAGCGGCCATTTTATATTTTACTATTTGTATCACTAAGTCTTAATTTATCACACCCTACAGGTCACATCTCTCATCCGATCGTCACCAAACCAAACTTCATATCGATCATCGAGGTGACCTCTCGATGGGAGTTTACCATTTTATCCGAATTTTGTAAAAAACATGGCTGCTTTTTGTAAATATTTATTGTACAATGCTGACTGAATTTTCTAATAAAATTCAATCAATTGAATTAGTGCAGCGGCCAAAAGTGGTCGGGTGCCCCTACTCACCGTAGAAGAAGTTGAAACCAATTCTATCTGAAGAAGAAATATATATTGTTCACGAAAATGATCGTGAAAAATAACGTAATCGGTGGTGGATATTCAATATTGTCAAATCCACATTGAATGACACCCACCAATTACTTTTTCCAGAAATTGACGATTTTAGTAAGGCAATTAAGCCATGTGGCTAAGTTACAACTCAATTGGCAAAATTGTTGGTGTTAAACTTACTACATCATACCATATCTATAGTTGATAAGAAAAAGAATTGTTGGTTAGTTTTGATTTTCCCTGCCAATTGGAACCGAAACAATTATAGTACTTATCTGACAATCATAAATCATAAATAACACCTTATAAAAATGGACAGGCAGACAGGGGCAGACACTACAGGTTGTATGAAATTGTCTTTCCGATGTGCCATCACCCCCCCCCCCCCCGATTGCGAAAATACAACAAACCTTGTTACCTAAAAACAATCGTGAAATTGGGACTATAGTAAGCATCGATAGTGATGTCATGACAATAACGCGCAATAATGTGGACATGAGGGATTATTTTCGGTGATTTCTTTCAAAATCTGTCGGCTATTTTGGATTTGGGATACTTTTTGTTGGATGCGATATAAGGACAGAAGGCTTACTTCGCCTTGGGCAGTGCTCCCAACACACAACAGCACACGGCACATTCGTTTTGAAGAATCTGCGACCAATTTCACGATTCTGCGGCGTGACAACCACGCTGCTGCGCCAGTTTAACGACTCTGCGACCTTATTATACGTGATATTTTGTAAAAAAAACTTAGATCAAGGGGCTTTTTAATGAATTGGGATGACAAAGGTGGGCTTCTTCTTGTTTTCATTGCATAGAGTAGACTTTGCAGGTCCACCAGATTGACTCACGAAATTTCATAGACGCTTGTCCAGCTCTGTATCAAGGCTTTCTACATGGGACAAAAACATACCTCCTTAACTTTTTGCTCACGTTTCTTGCCATATATGTTTGGCAACGCCCGGGTTCGACCATGACATAGATAGACGAATGTGCGACCCGTTGAACGCTAATTTCCATTTGTATACGACGCATCTGAGACTGATCGAGCAGCTTAGTTTTGCATGTAAGCCCATGTATGCTGCATCAATAATGTTAGGCACCGTGCCTTCGCTGTAATAAACAGACCATGGATTCAATGTAGCGCTGTGTATATACTGATCCCCACATGTGATGCCATAAAGACCAAGTCACATAAGAGATACCCACCTGTCGCTAACCGAGCATTCTGACATTTTAACATGACCAAATTCCCAACTTACCTGAACATCTTCCCTCTTAGTGAACCCAGTGGTTTTGTAATTTTTGGAAAGTTGACTTGTTCATTGTTAACTCACCATAACATGAGTTATAAGCCATTTTAGTCATATTCTGATTAGCAGGTAGGCCCTACACATAACGATATTGACCGTCGAGTTACTTTTATAAAGGTGTTTGTATGAAAGTATTAGCGAAAATTCGTCGAAAGGGGGGGGGGGGGTGGGACTGAAAATAATGAGTAACACTTTTTAAAAATGAAAATGAAAGGTCTGATTACCCGAAAACGTATAACAAAATAAAATAGTAGAACACTTGGTTGGTGAGTCCCGAAAGTGGCCAAAATAAAAAAAACCTATACGCATCTGGATGTACTATTTGTAATAGGGTAGACATGACCGGAGTGCATACGAGTTAAAATTTAAATCGTGGGAAGCTGAGTGGAAATACATGTCATAGAAATGTCATACATGGAGGCAAATCTTTGACTGTGCGAAGGAATCATATTTTAGATAACTAGATTTTAATCACAAATAAATAAATCATTATAGAATATCCTTTTCTGTCGAAAATCGATCCTATACCGGTTATATATTTAATTGTTAAAATGCTTACGTTAAAGGGGTACTGTACGTTATTTTCAACAAATTCCCAGTAATAACAACGATCTAATATCGATAATAGTCATGTTCAAATGTCAGAATGCTCGGTTAGTGACAGGTGGACATCTCTTATGTGACTTGGTCTCTGTGGCATCACATATGGGGATCAGGATATACATTACTGCATTGAATCCTTGATCTGTTAATTACAGCGACGATACGGTGCATAACATTATTGATGCAGCATACATGGGCTTACATGCAGAACTAAGCTGCCCGATCAGTGTCAGATGCGCCGTATACAAATGAAAATTACCGTTCAACGAGTGCACAATCGTCTATGTCATGGTCGGACCCGGGCGTTGTTACTGCAGTTCTGTGTCGAGTTTAATCGAATATTGCGTCAACAGGTACGAATTTGACAAATTCTACATTTATGCTTATCAAAGCTTACGTTGTATGTTAATTATCGCTCTGTTACTGTCTCCTTGTAGCCCAAGAAATTACTTTTTGCGGTTTGGTCTGATGGTCCCGATTTGACCGAGCCGATTGTGACTCATTTTATGTATAGATCTCATCCCCGTATGTATTCCGTGAGTCAACTTGGTGGACCTGAAAAGTCTACTCCATACAATGCAAACAAGAAGAAGCCCACTTTTTGTCGACCCAATGCAGTAAAAAGTCCCTTTATCTAAGTTTGTCATAAAATATAACGTATAATAAGGTCGCAGAATCGTTAAACTGTCGTATAGCACCGTGGTTGTCAAGCCGCAGAATCGTGAAATTAGTAGCAGAATCGTCAAAACGATTGTGCCGTGTGAACAATAAGCATGGATGGAGTTGTCGTGACAATAACGCTCAATCATGTGAAAATCAGTGACTATCGACGATTTTTCAATTTCTGGTCGCCATTTTGGCCGACATCTTGGATTTGGGTGAATATTCATGAATTCGAGTATAAGAGGAACATAGTCCGGCTATTTTCTACACTTATATATGAATGGGGGGGGGGAGTTATAATAACAATAATATCCACTGACTCGAAACAGACATTGCATTATTAGCGGATTATACCGGTATTTGAAAAAACGTGATATCGGACAAAAATATCCGACCAGGAATGTTTATTATGGTCCCGTTGGGTGTTCAGATGACTCTTCTATGAGATAAATGTATAAAATTGCGCCTCGTCAAGATGCCCAAGTTTTCCCACAGAGTCCAATGAAAGGTGGAGAAATGCCGAATAAATAGCAATATTTTCACATTTCGGCCGCCATCTTGGCCGCCATATTGGATTTTGGTGTCGGAATTTTGACCAATATGTAAGGGTTGTATATTAGCATAAGTAGACGAATTGAAAATAAAACAGTATGTGATAATACTATAATGGCGATCAAAGAGACTTGGTGCATGCATATCAAGCAAAATTGCAGCCATGATGACATCTTGTCGGGAGTCTATATGCAGTCACTTTTTGTTCTTGTTAACAACCGAAAAAAGTTACAGGAGACCTTAATGAAGAAAATGAGTGGAGTAAAGTAAGTTGAGTTCTGTGTGTGTGTGTATGGTGGAGGGGTGAAATACAGAAAATAAATAATCACAGGAGAAGGGATTTGGGGACCTTTCTTCAAAGGGCAAAATACCCAACAAGATGACAATTGCCAGATAGCATACATAGCCCTATAATAATATCGTAACCACCAAAACCCGGGGTGTGTTTACTCCCATGATGCGACTGTCTCGTATTTGGGCAAAATCTGAATAACATCAACACCACTTGTTAACTTTGATAATGGATTGCATGTATTGCACAGTGAATTTATTAACTGGTGCCATGATTGACTTTAACAAGTATATATCGTCCGCTTTTTAAAGAGACTTGAACCACCTTGTCAACATAATCCATCGCACAAATAATGTGAATAGTCAGTTGCCCATTCATTCACGGACTTCGATTATGTGTCGCGGTCATAACGGACATGCCTCGCTGGATTTCAGCCAGAATTCGAATCTTTGATGTACTAAAACTTCATGTGATGGCCGACATGTCGAACGTCACCCCCGTCTTTGACGGGTCCCCGTATGACAATGGTTCTGTTTGGTCATGTCGGAATTTATATCCAATGATGCTGAGTTTGAACAAGTCATTTTTTCCAGGGAGAGAGAACAGAACTGTTCGTCCGTCTGCTGACATCATACATGTGCGTGGTGGCTCATCTGGGGTGAATGTCGCAATCCCTTTCCCTGTACGAGAAAAATAGATATTTAATGGACTCAAATGACACGGTTTCATACAAGCTGCTTACTAGCATGTACACGCATACAGAACACGCATGTCAATTTAACTTAAATTTTAATCTTTGAGAAAATTTCACGAAATATAGTTGTGTGATTGAATATGGGGAGATAGAGCTCATATACATTAAATATGTTGTGTCCATCTGTCCAGTTTTCTAGAACATTTACAATCAGTATACCTGTTGGTGTGTGTGTGTATATACTCTATAAGCACATACCTTCATCTGCATCCCACACGCATATCGTCCTTGACCGACCAGTAGTGTCATACGTCAGGCACATGACTCCATTATCACAGGCGCTCATTTTATTACCAGGGACGTGGTGTCCAGACATCAGGCACCTGTGAGAACAACGTTTTATCGGTACCATGAACATGGGATTATAATATATATGCCTTTATATGTCTTAATGGTATGTCGCCCAGAAAAAGCAAGTATCAGCAGTAAATATCGATTTTTAAAGTTGACTATCCATAACTCCGATAACAATAGGTAAAGCTTGGTAACATAACAATGTTTCCTGTAGATGGATACAAACGGACCAACATGGAGAATTGACACAAACCTGGGACTAATATAAACATTATATATATTAGTCCCAGCACAAACGCACCAACATGTGGAGACTTCATACAAACGCACCAACATTTGGAGACTTCGACGACATAATAGTTTTGCATCCCAAAGGGAGATAATTCACGTGTAAAAAAAGAGACATGCTTTTGAGCAGAAAACATTTGAGCAGAACACATATTTCTAAAAATTAAATTAAATTTAGCTGTATTATATTCGAATCATAACGAAAATCACAACAACAAAAAACCTTGAACGTTGTTGTCATCTGGTACTCTCATTGGTTTATTGGGTCATAGCCTACATATTGTCATGAAAGTAAGGAAGTATTATTTGAAATTATTGTGCAAATTGTAGCAGCATATTTTCACAGAAAATAATGAAACCCGTACAAGCTCAGTGTATTAGCTTTTCAGTGAATCCATTGGTAGATTAGTTTCTGAAATATTTACTTTCATTCGACCAAATAACTTACGTGAGAGATCTCGTCGGCAGATCCCACACTTGCACATGTCCATTCTCCAGGCAAACGAGTACTTTTTTCGAGGCACTTGCTATGGTAAGACAAGTCGTATTTATCCGAGCACCATTGTCTTTGTTCCATTTCGCCACGAGGTTTCCCGCGTTGAGATCGTATACGACCAAGAAATTGGGCTCGTCTTCATCTTCCTCCTGAAATCACGTGATCGATGGTTAGCCATATCCTTAATGTTAGTTGTGCAATCGAGCTTGTATAGCAAACGGACTCGGGGAAAGCATACGAGATATCGAGCTTATGGTGTAGCAAACAGACTCGGGGCAAACACACGATAACAATCGAGCTTTTGTAGCAAATGGACTCTGAGCAAGCACACTAGAACAATCGAGCTTATCTATCTATCTACTATATATTTTGAGAACTCCGTATATATGTACGGGGGTCGTCCACGTCGCATTTTGGACAAGCTCTGAGCACTCAATCTCCACTCCCAATAATCAAAATCACCGCAAACGACACTTCGGGGGGGGGGGGGTTAAGGCATCAACGATCTTTATATTGACCGTATTTGGAGTCGTTAACCGACTAACGCTCTTTATTGCCATCGACGTTGCTAAACGGTTAACCATGCGTACGACACTACGGACGCGAAACGCGAAATGCATTTATCTCGATTAAAAAGGCAGAATTAACGTGTTGTGTGATTCTTATGTCTGTCGTTCCTAGGAACGGGGGAAATTTTCAATCATACCTCTTTTAGGGACGGGTACTGCGTGTTTCCTAGGTACGGGGGAAATTTTCATCGGGTCAGTTTTTCCGCCTGATGTACCTTAAATCATACCTCTTTTAGGGACGGGTACTGCGTGTTTAGTGATTCTTATGTCTTCTTCACCTTAATCGGGTAAATACACAGAACGACACGATGTGTAAATGGGTTTGTCGTTACGGCACGAGTGATGTCGCGGAGGGATAGAACGAGAGGCGCTTCCGCCTCGAGTTCTATCCTTCCGCGACAGCACAAGTGCCGTATCGACAAACCCATTTACACATAGTGTCGTTCTGTGTTTATTAAACGCTTCGCGTCCTAGAATCCGTGCATTCAAAATACAGGATTAGAAGGTTTATTTAGGCACATACAGGGCATGATTGTCATGTGTGATGATTCTTTTATTTAAATAGTTCCAGTTTCATGGTTGAGAGAAACGTCATTTATACGTCATTTTATGTCAACGAGATGCGTATGGAACGTACGTTCCATACGGATTTGTAAATATGGAACGGCAATAACACTGTACTTCTAGGAACAAGCGTGTAATAAAATAAGGTCTAATCGGGTAAAATATTGAAAAACCAAAAATTAAATTAAAAAAATTTAAAAATCCAGTAAATTAAAAATGCACGGGTAAAATATTGAAAAACCAATTTTTTTTGCTGAATGACCCAAAAATAATTCATTACTAAAAAAAAAAATTGAATAAAACAAAAAAATCATTTAAAAAATGTCATGTTTCTGACCAACCACGCCAGTGGCGGGCTAACCTGCTAGTCTCCTATATATTTTGAGACTTCTGTAAATATATATATATATATTTGTCCTCTATAGAATCGAAAACGGCTGGACCGATTGGGCTCAAATTTCCCATGTAAGGGTAAAAACCCACGGGAATCGTCGTCGTTTTGGAGAAGCTCAGAGCACCCGTTCTCCACTCTCAGTCACAAAAAAACTGTGGGGGTTAATCACGTGATAATTTAATGAGCGTTTGTATATGACGCGTCGCTATAAAAGAGCGTTTCTTTACAATTCAACGCAACGTTATCGCTCGAAATTTAGCATCGAAAAAAATTAATTTCTTTCTTCAAAAACATAATTACGTGTTGGACTCTGTTATTTTAAGAATATGTAAGTATTACACACAGACACAACAAGTATCAGCTTAAAATTTTGAAAAATAAAAGTGTTATCGACATAAATCGATTTTAATGGGAAATCCTATGTTAAAATTTAGCATCGAAAAAATTTAATTTCTTCCATCTAAAACATAATTACGTGTTGGACTGTGTCATTTTAAGAACATATAAGTATTATACGCAGACACACGAAGTCTCAGCTTGAAATTTTGAAAAATAACAGTTTTATCGACATAAATCGATTTGAATGCGAAATCCTATGTTAAAATTTAAATATTACGCCACTGTCGGCATTCGTCCCATGAAAATTCTATGGAAGCAAAATGGTCAATTCGGAACGGGTCAACCGATTGAGCCCAAACTTGCTACCTATGGGTACTTTTGTCCCGAAAGTGTCACGGACGGGTCAAATCGTGACCCCGATGTGACATGACATTGACGTTCAAACTGGTCAATTCAAGGTCAAATGGGGTAAAACTGGCGGATTTCTGTACTTTTGTCCGGGGAGTGTTTTGGACGGGTCAAATCATGACCAGGACCTGACCTTGACCTACAAAATTGTCAATTCAAGGTCAAATCGGGTAAAACTTGCTGAATTCGACAAAATTTGGTGCAAATGCAGCACAAGTGTCTTGGAACCTGTTGCAATTTCTTTTTCGAACAAAGTCATGGAACGAATGCCGCCAGTGGTGGGCTAACCTGCTAGTGCATTATATATAGCAAACGGACTCTGAGCAAGCACACTAGAACAATCGAGCTTATTTATTATATATAGCAAACGGACTCTGAGCAAGCACACGAGAACAATCGAGCTTATTTATTATACACAACAAACGGACTCTGAGCAAGCACACGAGAACAATCGAGCTTATTTATTATACACAACAAACGGACTCTGAGCAAGCACACGGGCACAATCGAGCTTATTTATTATATATAGCAAACGGACTCTGAGCAAGCACACGAGAACAATCGAGCTTATTTATTATACAGAACAAACGGACTCTGAGCAAGCACACGAGAACAATCGAGCTTATTTATTTTACACAACAAACGGACTCTGAGCAAGCACACGAGAACAATCGAGCTTATTTATTATATATAGCAAACGGACTCTGAGCAAGCACACTAGAACAATCGAGCTTATTTATTATACACAACAAACGGACTCTGAGCAAGCACACGAGAACAATCGAGCTTATTTATTATACACAACAAACGGACTCTGAGCAAGCACACGAGAACAATCGAGCTTATTTATTATACATAGCAAACGGACTCTGAGCAAGCACAATAGAACAATCGAGCATATTTATTATACATAGCAAACGGACTCTGAGGAAGCATACCAGAACAATCGAGCATATTTATTATACATAGCAAACGGACTCTGAGCAAGCACACTAGAACAATCGAGCTTATTTATTATACATAGCAAACGGACTCTGAGCAAGCACAATAGAACAATCGAGCATATTTATTATACATAGCAAACGGACTCTGATGAAGCATACCAGAACAATCGAGCATATGTATTACGCCACATCGTGGTGTTGCTTGGTACGCAGATTTTCATATTCTGTGGTCGATCGATAATCCACTGGGCGACTGTATTATTATGGTTATTTCGTACTGAGTATAAATCGTACCGATAGAGTCACGATAGTACAACAAAGATTAGCACATGTGTTTACGTCACCGGTGTACTTGTGGGGGCATGTTTCTATTATGAAGGTTCGCTATCCCGAAGGTCCGCTATTCCGAAGGTTCTCTATTCCGAAGGTTTTTGTTATTTTTAGGTTAATTCTATATTCTAAAGTATTGAGACTAATTTGAGAGGGTTCATTATCACAAAGATTCTTTTTACGGAGTGTGCGCTCACATCCGAACTGATCCTGCGCGCATACTGATACAGATACAGGAGGAAATAACTTAACTTAGAACATTAAATGTGATTTTGTTTTATTTTCGCGGGTTTTCTTGAGATTTAATGTCATTACTTGGGCCCATACTTTTGAATTCTTGGCATATAATATGAATGTTGTGGTATATTGTGGACCCTCCCGCATTGGGACATGACACAGGTACAGTTGACTTAAGTGATGTTCTGTGTGGGCTCCAATTTGGAGTTCAATATTTTAAGGGCCAAATTTAGGATTTTATGGGCCCATACCTTTGAACTCTGGGCATATAATATGAATATTGGGGGGCATGTCTCTATTCCGAAGGTTCACTATCCAGAATGTCCACTATTCCGAAATTTCTCTGAATGTTCGCTATTCCGAAGGTTCACCAATCAGAAGGTTCGTTATTCCGAAGGTTCTGTATTCCGAAGGTTTTTGTTATTTTAAGGTTAATTCTATATTCTAAAGTATTGGGAGGGTTCATTATCACGAAGATTCTTTTTATGAAGGAAATAACTTAAAACATTAAATGTGATTTTGTTTTGTTTTCGCGGGTTTTCTTGAGTTTAATGTCATTACGTATGACTTTATTTCTCATTAAATATTCACGCCAAGCAGCCCACACAATTGCTATGTTTCCATGCGATTTAATGTCATTACGTGTGACCTAATATCTCAATAATCTGAGGCAAGAGTACGCCTGCTAAAGGCGAATTATAACAGTGGGGCTATAACGCTCAATGAATACTGGGAACTATAACAAACTGCGCATTTTTGTTATAGTATTTACGGTTTTAATAACAATTTATGCCATAAAATTTGAATAAATTACTATAATTCATCACCATTTGAAACGCAGAATCCTTCTATCTCCTAGTTTGAAACACCTTTAAAATACCGCGACAAGTCGTGCGTCGTATATCTAGCAATTAGCAACTAACATGTCCTCTTCGGCTTTCCATAGATTTCAACGTAATTTGATACTTATGGGTATTTGTGTCCGGGAAGTGTTTTGGACGGGTCAAATCGTGAGCCCGACCTGACCTTGACCTTTAAAACTGTCAATGCAAGGTCAATTTGGGTAAAACGGACAAATTTCGGCGAAATTTGATACCTAGGGTTACTTTTGTCCGGGGAGTGTTTTGAACGGGTCAAATCGTGACATCGGCGTGACCTTGACCTTCAATGTGGTCATTCAAAGGTCAAATCGGGTAAAACGGATGGATTTCGACGAAATTTGACACCTATGGGTACTTTTGTCGGGGGAGTGTTTTGGACGGTTCAAATCATGACTCCGACCTTACCTTGACCTTCAAAATTGTTAATTAAAGGTCAAGTGGGGTAAAACGGACAGATTTTGACGAAATTTGATACCTAGTGGTACTTTTCTCCGGGTGGGGGTGTTTTGGACGGGTCAAATCATGACCCTGACCTGGACTTTCGAAATAGTCAATTGAAGGTCAAATCGCGCCTTTCGCCGGAAATCAGATGGGAAACATCCCGGACGAAGTCGGGCCCATCAGCTTGTGTATTAAAGAAGACAGTTTGAAGAAAGTAATGTATAACACGAGAAACGGGAAAACTTGAAATATAGAAGTATGCAAATTTCCCACATAAAATTTGAAAGCTAGTTTATAGAATAATTGTATTATATTTTATATTTATGGTTAATAATATGATCTTGGTGGCGTTACCATTTCTGACTATGGTTTTCTTGTTATACATAGCAAACGGACTCTGAGCAAGCACACTAGAACAATCGAGCATATTTATTATACATAGCAAACGGACTCTGGGCAAGCACACTAGAACAATCGAGCTTATTTATTATATATAGCAAACTCTGAGGAAGCATACGAGAACAATCGAGCTCACCCAGCAAACGGTCTCTGTGGTCAAACACTGCGGGTATTTCCTAAGTCCAGTTATTCTCCATTTTGTGTCACTTCTGGTCTTAAGATAAGAGCTCACACAGAGTCACAAAAAGAATGAAATATTTCAGTATGTTCTCTCTAATCCCATCTATAACAAATGTCCAGTCCTGTGAGTTACTGTCTTGATCTGGGAGTTACTGTCTTGATTGCATTGTGACTGTTTAGTTCGGAATAGTTCGGAAATTGATAATACCACTAAAATGACATTTGGAGAAAAATATGGACGCAGATTTCTCAATCTCAAGGGGCTGAAGTAATAGCTAAATCGACATTCAGGACCCACTGTTCATTATAGCAGGACCACTTACCGTACACGCACACACAAAATACATCCCGTCCTCAGAAATCCCGGCGATGTCAGTGTGGAACTGGTGTGATGCAATCCTCAGGTCATGTACGAGTTTGTTTTCCGGAAGAAACCACACAAGCAGAGGCGATGGTTTTACCGTCTCGTCCCCACATACACAATATCTACCGTCACCACTGACATGAAGACTGTTCAAAAATCGATCCTCGCCGGCTTTAAAAGAAGCAATTACGTTACCATTGCTCATATCAACTACATTGACAGTCATCCGGTTTCTTGACAACACGGTCGCATACTTATCGTTATTAACTTCGAAAAACGGCGTTTTTAAATGAAGAATACCTCTAAGTTTAGCTGAAAATGTCCCTTTATCCAAATTAAATACATACAGTTCACGATCGCATCTAATCAGTGCTTGGTACTGGTCGATCATTCTAATGTCACTCGGTTTCTTGAGGCATTTCATATGCCGAACCACTGTCATCGTTTCAATATTCCAAACTTTGATTTCTCCGTCGTCGGGAGACAAAGTCACCACATGTTGTAAATCGTCTTTGACCTTGCATATCTTTAAAATGTCACAGACCTTCTCCACACTGCACTCTTTCTCTGTTTCGTCTAATGAGACGCTTTCGGTGTGGGATTGTGTGTCCATGGTAACGATTGTATTACTAAAACACGGGCTATCCGGAAGCAGAACGGGAAATTTAGGTTTTCTCGACATTTTAAGGAATTTTTTAATGTTGTGGTGTTTCCTATAATCTTCGTTGGTCTCAACCATGTGCTTAATCCTCCCATACAACTGAGAGTAAATCTCACACGAGTTTAGATCCAACGCCTCCCCTGACATACCCAAGATTATATACAGAATGAGCAAATCAGGTCGGTCCTTATATTTGTTGACTCCAAACACGAGCGAGATGTCTTGGAGTACTTGGTTGACACCCAATAAGTCTATTTTTGGTATAAGCCACGACAAGTCCGTAATGAATTCGTCACAGTACGCACCGATGTCATTCGGGGATATCCTATGGAAAGGTAACTCCATTAATTTTCTTTGGTTGTACTTCTTCTTTCTACGTAGAGGCTGATCTATGATGTACCTCTCAACTAGAATTGGTGTTTTTTCTTTCGGATCAGAATATGGTTTCTTGTTTCCAAATGACCATCGGCTATCGAAATAATCAGCAATATCGTCTTGACCAATCTGAATATTCTGTAGTTTTTCGTTGAAAATAGTTCTAACAACTTTATGAAAGATTTTTAATAAATTGCATCCGTTGAAAACATAGTGAGTCAGTAATGGTTGGACATCTCTTTTTATTCCATACATAATACCAGGTGGCAGCACATGAGCAGTCGGGCTGGTATGGGGATATACTGTCTGAATACACATGTCGTGACACGACATTATGTCGCGCATCTCGGAATCAGCGAGACCACAACGTGACATCGCGAGGAATGCTAGGTACGCGCTCACGATTTGTTCTCCATATTTGTCCTCCGCATGTTCCAACACAGCAATGACTGTGCTTTTCAAGTCGATCGGCATATCGTTGTGATCTATTTCTAGGCTAGACGGCCAACGGAGAACAACACTGGCAATAAGTTTTGAATAGACGGGCAAACGACACGCTTGAAGCGCCTTAGCAACCATCTCCTGTTGGTTCTCTGTCAAACGGCGATTATTGTTGTCCAAAATGCGTGATATCATCTCTTCTGATTCGCCTACTGGGTAAGGGGACATCTCGTACATGTCGATATCCGATTCGGACCAATTCTGAAAGTAAAGATGAAATACAATATATGAAGGCTGGTACTTAATATTATGTTGCTGAATAATCGATTATTTGAGACCAGCTAGAATCAATTATATATTTATACAACGTTCGTTAGAGTGTGTATTATGCATATGAACAGAAACTTTATGGTGCATGAGCATCGTCACGCAGAGCACGACAGGAGACATGAGGTATTGACGTGAGGCGGATGACTTATCTAAGATGGCACGGAGAAAGCATGATTGTTCATGGATACGTTTATTTCATTTGGTGTCATACAGTTACTTCAACCGAAAACGCCCATGCACGTGCACGGCTTTCATTTTGATATATATTTTAAATTGTTTATCTTAATAATTCATCTGCATGTATATACCATAGATCCTCATCTAAGAATAGATTCAACATTGCAATGAACCATCAACTCACATGAATATTCATGCACTTCTTGAGGTAAACTGTACTGGCTGTCATGACTATCTGCACGTGGTCGATCAGTTCGAGTGGGAGCCATGAGAAATCGGCTTCGTCGCCCTCTTCCGATTCGTCAATGCCGTCAACGATGAGTAACAGCGGACGCTCTGTTGGAACACGTGACAGCTGGTTCATAAATGTCTCTCTTGTGATTGGGTAATTCTGAAGCGAATGTTTATGATAGATCATTCAAAGCCCCATACCGAGTTGAGACAGACGTGTCAATTGAAGGCTTCAAGCATTCAACCCATAATGATTCGACCGCATGTGTTCTTGGTCAGGGTGTATTGATTCCTGTTTATTCTGGAAATTGAGCTAAGTCACCATAATTTCTAACAACCATCGTTGAAACGGCTTATTTTATACATAAAACACATCAAGGAAGTATCTAACTTGAAAACCCACTGTCCGAATTCTTATACGAAAGAAGACCATTATGATAACCATATTGACAGCCATTTTGAGCAATATATACTAACAAAATTAATTTGTCTTGACCATCGGAGATGAACATTTTTATATAGGAGTCATTTGACCCGGGGAGCGTATACTAGCTAGGTCTGGTTGACCTCAGATACCTTAAAAGGGCACTAATAATTAATCTAACTAAATAATTTATTATATACGCATATTAAACTGGTTGCAATATGAATGGTGAAAATTGAAACAAGGGTATGAATTGACCCGTAGTGAGTCAAGAAGTAAATGCCGTTGATCTCAGACGACTTAAAGGGGGAGGGACTAATAAATCAGATGATCAATACAGAACGTTTATTATCAGACCGGCCGATATGTGGAAAAATGGGTGCACACAAGCAAAATGACGCGGGGGATGTCACGGTGTAGGTGCTGTTGGTCTCAAATGATTTAAAGGGGCACTAATAAATAGCAAAAAAGAGCGTTTATTATCAACTTAAAAGATAGACGTAACTTTATCCGGAAATGCAATAGGTACTCTTTACCCCCAGATGACTAATAATTATTTAGAATGACTTGAAAGGCCACTAATAAATTGCGCATTCTTTACCAGAGCAACGCCGTGTACCCAAGCTAGTAACCAATAAAATGAAAACAGACACAATCTTCAAGAAACAAATTTTGGATTCTGTTTTCATTTCATTGGCAAATTGGCAAGTGGCAGCGTGAACCCTGGTATCAAATACTCGATATATATGTTTGTTGTTCCCCAAGATATATCCAAAACAAATACAATTTTGATCCAGTCCAATCATATTGCTGACGGGACAGGACTAAATGTTGACGTTCAACCCAATGATTCACACAAGCATGGAGATGAAAGTAATATATTCGAGTGTAAGTCATATGTACATTCTGCATGGTGTTGTGATATATAATCTCGGCGGGTATATATAACGGTATTCTAATGACGTTTATATATATATACATTAATCAATCTAATACACATGACTAACACCAGATACAGTTGTACACATTTATATGTCGCTATAATATATATTCGGCAATGTCTGGACTCCAAATGGGCCAGAAACTTGCAGCCAACTTGTTTCATACTCATACTTACCGCCGATGACCAATCTTCCCCATAAATAAGTCTGAGTTGTTCTTGAACGGACCGCAACACAGAAGCGAGTGACTTGGAATCGGGAGATACTCCGATCCCCCGGAACACGACTACCATGTTCGGGTGTTTTCGGAAGCATGCCCTCGACAGACACGCTGTTAGATTGGATTTCCCGATTCCGTCACACCCGTGTATGAACAGTGGCTTCTTTTTTGTGAACAGGCGTTCGTGGATTTCATCTAAGCTGCTCTTTCTTCCGACACATGCTTCGAACTCTTTCTGGGCGAACACTCCCTGGATGAGCAGTTCGTTGTACAAATGTTTGCTGAGATCTGAAGAGGATACGAAGTAATGTGTATATTAGTTTGCAATGTTCAAACCTAGACAGAGGTAATATAGTTGTAATGATATTGTAAATTTCTAACAAATCGTATAATAGGCCTGCACTTTCAACCTACAGATATAATCAAATGTACGAGGCACGGGCTCTGCGGAATACATCACTTCTTTGACAATAAATGTGAGTAAATGAAAATCATTTATGCTTAAGCACAAATCTTTTGCGTTGTATCATATATATTTACGCTTAAGCACAAATAATTTGCCATTATGCCAAAATCATTTGCACTTAAGCGAAATAAAATTAATATGCAGTGCACCTCGCATTTAAATGGTATACAGCCCATGAAAACATCACTCAAACATATACTGAATGCTACGTTATCAGCATCAGAGAGAGAGAGAGAGAGAGAGGAGAGAGAGGAGAAGAGAGAGAGAGGAGAGAGAGAGGAGAGAGAGAGAGAGAGAGAGGAGAGAGAGAGGAGAGAGAGAGAGAGAGAGAGAGAGAGGAGAGAGAGAGAGAGAGAGAGAGAGAGGAGAGAGAGAGAGGAGAGAGAGAGAGCCAGGCTGGATAATGCAGAATATTTAAATGCTGGTGTCCAAAGTGGAATATTTACAACTGCATGTAAATTCGATTAGGCGAAAGAAGACAACTATAGGACTAACTCTGACCCAGATCAGAGTCAGAATGGGGATTTTATTTTTTTCAAAATTAGTCAAACACTGACCTAACTCAGAATTAATGTGTTCCCTTTCCCTGCTGTTACCATTCCCAGATTCCCCATTATTAGTCAAAAAAGCTTTTCTGTATTTTCGTACAGAACGAGATATCGTAGAGAGAATACCATCAACTTGTGAGTTGACCATGTTGGTGTTAAAGATGCACAATCCGATTAAGCGCCCCTCAATTACTATTTATTTGGACTCGGGGCGTAAAAAAAAATATTTGATTCGAGTCGAGGAACCCACCTATCAAAGCTCAGAGTTATTGGATATCGATTTTTAATATCTATTATTTTTCACCATCGAGACTTAATAGTGGCCCAGTAAAAAGTCGACAAGCCGACGGTCTCGGACCAAATTGGGGATGAAGATGGATAACTCTAAAATCAAGAGAATTTCTATTGATAATTAATCGATTCTGATAACTGAAGCGGCATTTCTAAAAATGTTGTTGTTGGAATCTGATCATATGGGGCCCATCGAATCTGATTGAGTACCGTCAAGTATGAACTGTTATAGCTTATATCAACACAGCAAAGACTCCACCATCTACCTTTGGCTAGGGACATGTGATCTCACAGATAAGAGCGGCGACTTCATCACCCTGGGATCATACGACGACAACACAGCAGTCGAGGAAATTTGTCAACAGTTTGAAGTTATTGTTGAAACCATCTCGCAACAGAAACACTCAAAAGTGACCATCCTGGAATGCCCGATATATTCTATTGAGGCACACAACAAACACTATAATCATCCAAATCCGTCAGAATATAAAGACCAAGACGAGAGACTTGAGGCACAAGTTTTCAAGCTAAATGGGAGGATACGAGAACTAAACAAGATCTCAAATGTTGTATCTCCTTCTTTCTCCTCAGATCTCAGTGAAAGGAAAAAGATTCGTAAAGGTGCACACGACAATCACAAATTAACAACAATCAAGAAATACAACTTTAGCCTATACACAGACGGACTTCATCCCACTTTTCTACTAGCAAGGTACTGGTTGATGAAGTTGTCAGAAAGGATAGCTGATAACTGTTGGTAAAAGGTAAGTGAATTAGTGTCTAACCCTTATCAGTCAGCTATGATTTCCAGGCTATAATGGTAGGGTCCCTAGCACTTAACCCACTTACCTACCCCAACATGTATATTACATTCCTATCGATGCTGCTTATACTCTCTGCGATAAAACAAAGCCAAAATCAAAAGAGCTGCGAAAGCAAACAAACACTTGCAAATCTCCTGAGGATGAGATACAACAGCAGTGGGCGGCTTAAAATTGTACCGACCATCAGTCGCAAACACGCTGATGCTGCAAGTTTTTTCCTACTTCTCTTACTCGCAGGAGACTTGGAGACAAACCCGGGGCCTGAACGAGCAGATACCTACCCCTGTGGCTATTGTGAGACCCCAGTAACATGGGAAAATGGTGGACCCTGCTGCGATACATGTGACATCTGGTATCACAAAGAGTGTCTAGGCAACAACACCCAGGAAATGAGTAGACTTAGCAAGAGCAATGTATCTTGGCACTGCTACAAATGCGATAACATCAATGTGTCTTCATGTTCCTACCATTCATATGACACCGACGCCAGCACCAACTACTATGAACCACTTTCAAGACTGAACAGCACGTTGGAATCAATATCATCCAACTTCAGCCCTATGAAAGCAAGCAGTCCACGGTGGAACAGTGAGCATTGGAAATCTAAAAGAAACACAACGTCTATGACCTCAACATCTGAAATACCATCTTGTCAAGTATTTGAGATACCCAAGAAGACGAATCTGAGACCACTGACGATGAATTGTCGCAGCCTCAAAGACAAGACCCAATAATTGGCTGCAGCAATTGAGTACATCAAACCGGATATTGTATGTGGCACAGAGTCGTGGCTGAGTGGCATAAAACCAGGTAAACCACCAGAACTGGACGCAATCAAGAACAGCGAAATGTTTCCAGCGAACTACTCAGTGTACCGAAATGACAGGTCAACAACAGGAGGTGGCGTATTCATCATGGTAAACAACAACATCATTTCCATCGAGCAACCACATCTAACAACAGAGAGTAAAATAGTGTGGACCAAAATAAAACTCCAGAACAACAAAGAGCTCATGGTTGGTTGCTGTTACATGCCACATCGATCCGAGATGACAGTAGATGAGTTATCAAAATCCATCAAGAAAATCACGGATAACCACTACAAGGAAGTTCTGCTAGCCGGAGATCTCAACTGTCCCGACATAAACTGGGATATTCCAAATGCGCCAACAGATTGTCCCGACTACAACATACAGAATAACCTAATCCGGACTATGACTAAATGCCAGCTCACCCAAATACACAGAGATGCTACGAGAGAGAAGAATATGCTTTATCTGGTAATCACATCAAACCCCACACTTGTCAAGTCATCTGCAAGTGTACCAGGCATATCAGACCATGCAATGATTGTCACTGATATAGAAGTAAAACCCCACTACCTACACACACCACCTAGGAAGTACTATATCTTCAGCAAGGCATCATGGGGAGATCTACGGTATGAAGCCTCTCTATAGCATCTGCAAACATCTACCACGAGAAGAGCCAAGGTAGGAATGTAAACGAGCTATGGAATATATTTAAAGACAACATCAAGGCCTCTATGGAGAAACATATTCCATCTAAAACAACCCAGTTCAGAAACAAACCTCCTTGGCTGACGACCAAAGAAAAACGAATGCTTCGGAAAAGAGCACGGCTGTACAAAAAAACAAGGAAAACAAACAAATGGGACCAGTACAGATCATACCAAAAAGAATGCAAGAAACAACTTAGAAAAGCTGAATGGGATTACACCAACACAATGATACAAGATTCGTTAGACAAAAGAGACACCAAACCATTCTGGCGCTATATTAAATCCAAGAAGAAAGACTCAATTGGAGTAGCGCCCCTCCTCTCTAAGGGAAAACTGGTAAACGATAGTCAGGAGAAAGCGGAAATTTTGGTGAACCAATTTCAATCTGTGTTTACCAAGGACAAGACAGGCCCAGTAACCACAACGAACAAGCACGTCCCAAATACCATCAAATCACTGAAAATCAATCGGGATGGAGTGAAAAAGCTCCTAAAGGAGATAAACCCCGGAAAGGCACCCGGTCCTGACGATCTACCCAACCGTGTATTGAAAGAATGTGCAGAGGAACTGAGTCCTGGACTAACAGCCATCTTCCAGCTCTCCATCGACACTGGAATGCTACCAAATGACTGGAGAAACGCCAACATCTCTTCTGTCTTCAAAAAAGGGGACAAACATCAACCAGAGAATTACAGGCCAGTGTCATTAACATCAGTATCATGCAAAATACTCGAACACATAATATGGAAGCACATCATGAAACATCTAGAAGAAAATAAAGTCCTCACCCACCTCAACCATGGATTTCGATCAGGACATTCATGTGAAACACAGCTACTGACAACAACCAACGACCTTCTAAAAAACTTCATTGCCAGCAAACAAACAAATCTGATAATACTGGACTGTTCAAAGGCATTTGATACAGTTCCACACAACAAGCTGCTATAAAAACTGGAAGAATACGGTATAAGAGGGCAACTGCATACATGGCTAACATCCTTCCTCGCCAAAAGAAAAATGAAAGTAGTGCTTGAAGGCCACAGTTCAACCGAGGTAGACGTGGACTCCGGAGTGACACAGGGAACAGTATTGGGGCCTCTCCTGTTCCTTTGCCATATTATTGACTTACCAGATACAGTGTCATCAACAGTACGACTCTTCGCAATCAACACCACTAAAGACCAGGTCATACTCCAACATGACCTAAAGAGCCTTGAGATTTGGGCAAAAAACTGGGGCATGACATTCAACGCCAAAAAATGTTACGTGATGAGCCTAAAAGGAAAACTCAGCAAATACTACACGCTGGATGGCGAAATACTCAGCCAGGTCGACACCAACCCATATCTTGGTATCCAGATCTCGAAGGACCTGAAATGGACAGCACAAGTGAACAACACGGCCAAGAAAGCTAGCGCTACACTCGGCTTTCTCAGAAGAAATCTGAAGTTTATGCCAGAAAAATACAAGAGAACTGCCTACATAGCATTAGTAAGATCAATAATGGACTATGGAGCTGTAATATGGGACCCCTACCAGCAGAAAAATATAGATCTCCTTGAAAAGATTCAACGAAAGGCAGCAAGATTCATCACTGGAGACTACAGGTCAAGAGAAGAGGGCAGCATGACGAGAATGTCGAAAGAACAACAACTACCAACACTTCATGCTCGTCGAAAAACACAGCGCTTGACCTACTTTTATAAGGTGGCAGAGGGTCTGGTGCCGGCTATACCAACAAACAACTTCCTAACTAAGACTAAGGCAAGGATGATAATTAAACCAAAGCTATTCAAGGACCATCAAACAACAAATATCCTTGAGAGAAGAGAGACGAACAATAATAAGTGCTTTGAAATACCACCAACGTCCTGTGACCAGTACAAACATTCATTCTTTGTGGACACAGCAGTGTACTGCAACAAATTACACCAAGACGTCGTGGCACTAAGCACACCAGAAGAATTCGCTGCTGCGCTATCAGAAACATCTGCAGCAGCTGCTGGCGCCGCGCAATAACATCGCCAACCGCCCGTCCTATCATACCAAATTTGGTTACTTGGACGTATTTATCCAGATCCAGATGAGTTGGGCTCAATCATTCACAATCCGAGGGAAGTAAGGCAGTGCTAGGTATTTGCACTTAAACTCAAATTATTTATGCTTAAGCGCAAACGATTTACGATGAGGAGTCATTTAAGCATACCAATGCTGATAAATAAATTAAGAAATGGCTATTAATTAAATAAACACAGGTTTCTCAAACACATTCCATTAAAAATGTGATAATCGTGATTTAAACTGGTGACCCACATCCGGTGATCAGACATCTCACCAACATAGCTGCGACGTCTGTAGTGAGTATGGGCCCCGTTCTCAATAAAATATATATGAATGAATGACATACTAAACATGCCCTAGCGACAACATAAATAATCGCGGGTGGATTCGTACATGTACCCCGCTCCACCTCATCTGCATTGGGGATAATGGAGACGCAGAAAAGCGTACGATTGAGGTTTCAAGTTGGGGCGGTATTTAACCTATGCCAGCATTCAGTAACCAACAACAATCACACCAATATATCAAATACAAAACTCTTTTCATGTAGTTCTTCTATAAATGAATAGATCGCATAGTACATATAAATAAGGAAGATTTTAATAGTTAATCAGTAATCTATAAGCTGTTATACAATGGATATACAGCTGTAATCATAAACAAATATTTTATTATAAAGGAGTTTAAATGCCTCAAAGGAGAGCAATTTTATGAATATATATAACTAAAGACATATACATAATTGAAAACTGTAACATCCAGAATTTCAACTGATTTTTTATTTTTATAATTGTTGCACAGTATGATCATTATCACATGTACCAACATTCATGAACGTTTTGAAAACTTTGTTCTAAAATATTGAACAAAGCGTTCATTTCGTTCCAATTGATGTAACGTAACTTGCTCACATGGGGACGTGAATTGCTTCTCTTCGAACTCTTTGATTAGACCGTCGATGACATATTTCAACGAATCTTCCACATGCTGTTTCACCTCTCTGATGTATTTAGCGTGCTCTGGACTCTTGATGGGATCAACACCACCTAGTGTCCACGATATTGTAGAATCGAAGAGGTTAGCTTTTGGCACCATCTTGCGCAATGAATCTTTGACGTCATTGAGTCGTCTGTGGAACTCCTAGAAATGATTATGTGCCAATATTTTAGACCATGAACTCACTAGCTTTTTGCATAAAATATCGTTTTGACATAATCCCAAGATACAACACGAAGGCGTTATGACACGTAAGCCGTCCAGCACTGAGGGACTGGTCTGATTCCCGATAAAGACAGACTGTTGTGAAAATGTGTTTCAATTGTGTAGAACAAGGAAGTGGATTCGGGATATTCTGTCATATAGTTACAGCTCTGAATTATTTTAAAGGTAGATTTGTTTTGGTTTAAGCTTTTTGAGGTGTTTCCTTTAAGTATAGACTCGAGAGTCATAGTTCTAATCGTTCCATGTGAATGATTTCGCACAAATCTTGATTAAGAAACCTACACCCAAGGCGCATGAACTTTCGCTGGGTGTGGATATAATGATAATATTGATATCTCATACATATTTTGAAGACCTATGTCTGTCTGTCTGTCTGTCTGTTTGTTTGTCTGTCTGTCTGTCATTAATACAAATCTACGATTCTCGACCGATCGGGACGAAACTTGGTGCGTGTGTGTAGTTTGACCAGGCGGTCGTCGTTGTCGTATTGGTGAGCCCGTGCGACGCCCGTGCAGCGCATGCACAGACGAGATCTCGAAAACGGGTGGAGCTATCGACTTTAAATTTGCTATGTGAATGTATCTTGCCCCGAATACGAATTTTATCGGGTCGCCGAGCCCGTGCGACGCCAGCTTCGCGCATGCGCAGACCAGATATCGGAAACGGGTAGAGCTATCGACTTGAAATTTCGTATGTGAATGTATCTTGCACCGGATACGAATTTTATCGGGTCGCCGAGCCCGTGCGACGCCAGTTTCGCGCATGCGCAGACCAGATCTCGGAAACGGGTTGAGCTATCGAGTTGAAATTTGGTTTTTGAATAGCCCGGACAACGTCGGGCTCATCGGCTAGTCTCATATATATTTTGAAGACCTCTGTCTGTCTGTATGTCCTTTATAGAATCGAAAACGGGTTGACCGATCGAGACCAAACTTCCTATCCAAAGGTAAAATCCCACGGGAATCGTCGACGTCGCATTTTGGAGAAGCCCAGAGCACCCATTCTCCACTCCCAATCATCAAAATCACCGCAAACGCCACTTCGGGGGTTAAGGCATCAACGATCTTTATATTGACCATATTCGGAGGTGTTAAGGATCAACGCTCTTTATTACAATCGAAGCTGCTAAACGGCTACCCATGCGTAAAATACGGATGCAAAACGAAACGCGGAATGCAATTATCTCGATTAATAAGGCAGAATGTGCGATCGGGACGAAACTTGGTACGTGTGTGTAGTTTGACCATGCAGTCGACGTTGTCGTATTTGGCGAGCCCGTGCGGCGCCCACTTCGCGCATGCGCAGACGAGATCTCGGAAACGGGTGGAGCTATCGACTTGAAATTTGCTATGTGAATGTATCTCGACCCGTATACGAATTTTATCGGGTCGCCGAGCCCGTGCGATGCCAGCTTCGCGCATGCGCAGACGAGATCTCGGAAACGGGTGGAGCTATCGACTTGAAATTTGCTATGTGAATGTATCTCGACCCGTATACGAATTTTATCGGGTCGCCGAGCACGTGCGATGCCAGCTTCGCGCATGCGCAGACCAGATCTCGGAAACGGGTGGAGCTATCGACTTGAAATTTGGTTTTTGAATAGCCCGGACAACGTCGGGCTCATCGGCTAATCTCATATATATTTTGAAGACCTCTGTCTGTCTGTATGTCTGTATGTCTGTATGTCATTTATACAAATCTACGATTCTCGACCGATTGGGACGAAACTTGGTACGTGTGTGTAGTTTGACCAGGCGGTCGTCGTTGTCGTATTGGCGAGCCCGTGTGGCGCCCGCTTCGCGCATGCGCAGACGAGATCTCGGAAACGGGTAGAGCTATCGACTTGAAATTTGCTATGTGAATGTATCTTGCCCCGGATACGAATTTTATCGGGTCGCCGAGCCCGTGCGACGCCAGCTTCGCGCATGCGCAGACAAGATCTCTGAAACGGGTGGAGCTATCGACTTGAAATTTGGTATGTGAATGTATCTTGCCCCGAATAAGAATTTTATTGGGTCGCCGAGCCCGTGCGACGCCAGCTTCGCGCATGCGCAGACCAGATCTCGGAAACGGTGGAGCTATCGACTTGAAATTTGGTTTTTTAATAGCCCGGACAACGTCGGGCTCATCGGCTAGTATGTATATATAAGGTTCCCTATTGTTATTATCGATGCTATCGGTGCTATATATATATATACACCTATTGCTAATTTGAACTCAGGTAAGGTTGCGCAATTTCTTATGTTAGCTGAGAACAACTCCGTCGATGAAGGCAGGAATGACTTCTCATATGACGCAGAATCACAAATCTGACTTTTCAGGACAGAAACAGATCCTTCGACGCTTCTCATTATCCATCTCGGTATTGAAATTCAACCAAACTTAGACTGGAATAATCACATTAATAATACTTTTTGAAGAGACTTTCATTTCGCATCTAACAACAATGACGATTTAAATAAAGCCTGAGTGCAACAACATTAGAACAATAATGGATTATGAAGATGTAGTTTGTGACTGTGTACAACAATACTTCATGGATAAGATAGATCGTATACACATGGACGCCGCCATGATAGTCACGGGCTTACCCCCCCCCCAATTAAAATTTTTACTCGAAGTGGGGTGGTTCAACATTAGGGAGCGCAGGGAGAACTCCCACCTGCAAACACGTTTTAAAATAGTAAAGAATAAACACCGCAACGTCTCGCCCTATACTAGCCCGAGCAGCAAATAATCGGTATGATTTTACACAATCGCGGTTGTTTCTCTACTCGTATCACTGGAAAAACGGCACACTATAGAACATCATTCTTCCTATACACCTTCACAAGAGTGGAATAATCCCATACATAGCCCCAAGCCATGTCATTACATGTAAAATAATCACACAGCAGGTAGTCATAAATGTCAATGTGGTTTCCAGCAAGAGGATTTAAACCAGAGACGAACATTTGAATCGAATAACTTCCGTATTTGATTTATTATTATTTTATTATTTATTTATCTCAGGCACTAAGTCCATATAAAATGTCCAGACCGATAGGTTATTCATCTCAGTATAGCAGATCACTCCACAGTTGATACAACATTGATTGGAATTGATTGTCTGAATTATGTATTCCTGCAACAATTGTGTTCTTCGAGCAATTAAGGCGATCCCTGAAACTGTGAATCTGTTTGCGACGGAGCATGTTGAATGATAAGGTGTTGTCCTTCACGAACATATTGCTCGCACTACAACGCCATTCATAACCCATTATTATTCTGTATGCGTTGTTGTAACATACGGTAATTTTCTGGATGGTGGATTTATTATATTTACACCACAACGGCAAACAGTATGTTGAAGATACGAAACTTCGGAAGAGTATACGTTTTACTTCAGGTGAGCATCTCGCGAATTTTCTCGTAATGCTGTTACTTTGAGGACATATTGATCGACACTGCCTTGTTATATCTGCGTCGTCCTTCAAATGTAGGAATTACCAAGCATAGTCTTTGTTGCATTCCTATTTCATATAACATATACGGTCTTGTATCACTGCTACCAAACGATTTGGTTAACAAATAACTTTTCATTAAATCCTGTAATCCAAAAATACATTTCGTTACATATATCTAGAAATATGAAAAAGTATGGTCTGTCTGTCTGCATGTCTGTCAATTCGGATTTTTCGACATGACCCCTGGATCGATTTCTACCAAATTTGGCGTGCATGGCTGATGTTATAACGACGTTAATTTTTCATAATTCTGATTTTTACAAATTTAATTTAATTAATGTTCAATCACCCTTATAGCACAATCAACACTAAATAATCCAACACAAATTGAATATAATTATATTCTAAGTAACATAACAATAAACTTCCGGCATTTACATCGATTATCATTGCGCTCTTATGTTACTGCGCGTGTCGATAATACACATGTGTCTTACTAAAAATATGAGGCCGGAATTAGGGGCTAATTATAGGATAATTTTTTTTATTAATTAGCTATAGGTTATCGGCCGCAATAAGTAGAACGCTGTCCGCGTCATAAGTAAAAAAAAATCGGCCAATAAGTAGAAAACGCGGCCAATAAGTAACAAAAATTCGGCCAATAAGTAAAGGTAACGTAAATGACGTCATACGTAATTAGCTCGATCGGCAAAGAATATTGGGTCGACGGAAGATAGATTGCAGTTGATTTCGGATGAATTAAGGACAGTCACTGTTTTTGGGAGTAAATATACATGTACGTGGATGAACTACATGTATCCGTAGCAATATCATTCCCAGTGGAAACTGACAGTACTGTGAAATCGCTGCAAGTTCTTCACGAAGTTTACAAGAATAAAAATTGCTGGAATAATTGTTAATTTAATAAAACACACAATGGTATATCTATGTTAATATATTCATCATGTGAAACAATTAATGCCATTGTTGCTAATTAATAAATACTTGTTTCCACATTGACCTAGTTATGAGGCCTCGGTCTGTCGTATTAGCCTTCGGCCTCAGGCCAATACGACAGACCTCGGCCAATATGGAAACAACCAATTAATAACATATAATATGTTGCACCTTTGTACGGAGAGAGGGAGATCACTATGTTTAAAAACTTGTGTCCCAATCATCTTGGATATAATTTATATACAATATAATATGTTTAAAGTAAAAGTATGTAATTCATTGTGATTATTAAATCTAAACCTTGTTGTGTTTGGCGTCTGTAACATCAAAGTAGATGGTTGGCTTCGTGTATGGTTTGTATGACTCCGGATAAACAGCGAAGTCACGACAGATGACAGTTGATCTCAGTATGTTGTGTTGGTGGTCCAATATATGGTTGTATATCTCGTCTTGGTGGACTGCATGGGGTAGAGAAAAACAGCTGTTGTTAATAGACACTAACTAAAGTTGTAATGTGCTCAAATGTTGTTGTTGGTTTCTATATTCTCAGCTTCGTAGAATAAGGTAACCATGTCTCCATTATTTGACTGTCTGCTGAGCACGAAGTAAAGTTACAGATGACAGATAAGCCGGAATGCAAACAGAGAATGCTCGTCATCGAGATATTTTTTTTACAGTTTTCACATGCACACGCACACCCTCACACACACCCTCTCTCATAACCACACACACACACACACACACACACACACCCACACACACACACACACACGCGCACCCCCACACACACACAACAAAACACACGCGCGCGCACACATGTGTGTATATGTATCAAATATATGTTAAATTAGATGCATAATAGTCCCAGATACTCATTATTGTTATTGTATAGTCAGTGAGAGTCAGCTTTCTAAAATCACTAACATGGAACATGTACGTATATGCTGGTCATCTGGTCACGTTCAAATTACTGACAGAGTATCAGAATGAGGAAATGCAGGCGGTCGACCCCTTAGTGACTTGGGCACCTTTTGGAACAAAACAAAACCAATTAAACAAGCGGTATACATGCGAATGATACTAAATATTGTGCAATTCCCCAGCTATATAAGTGGGACAATAGGAATGAACATCAATATAAAATTACTGCAAACAGCTTCTCGCCAATACAATTGGGATACAGCACCTGCAAGTATTGGTCATACGTTGACGTGACACGGTCCTTATGTGCATAACGTTGTTACCACCACCACCACCACCATCACCACCAACACCATTAGCGTCAACATCATCATCATCTTCGTCATCGTCGCCAACGTCATCTGTCGTCGTTGCCATCACCATCGTATTATCTTCGCTCTCAGCATCATCGTCATCGTCATAATCATCATCATCATAATTAGCATACATTATAATTATCATATTATTCACGTACCATAATCATCATTTTTGTCCTCATCGTAATAATAGTTTTCACTATCATCATCGCGATCCTCTTAGTCATCATCAAACATCGTCATCCTTGCTATACATTGTCGTAATAATCGTCGTCATAATCATATAGTAAAATTTTCGCTTTCGATTTACTTAGTTCCTGTAGATAATCTTGAAACCCAACTTTACAAAACTGGCAAATTGCTTTAATACATTTGGGTCAGTACTCGTGATTAATTTCACTAAATTAATGACGGTTTCTGGTAGATATGGTCGTCTTAAATATGTTAATTCGGTGCATTATATTGGAAGATTGTTTAAAGATAATGTAGAAGAGTTGTGCTTGACTGGTCGCCCGACATGAACGACGTCAACCAGGGACTTCATTTCACGACAGGGGCGGGTGTCTACCCCCAACATGGGATGAACTTTTCGGCAGTTGGAAATATTATGCCTGTAAGAAGTGCAGTTGGAATTTTTCAGACTGAAATTAAATTTATATTGTTTTGGTGGTGTGCATGTATAGGTTGGACTGACCGAAAGTGAGAAAGTTATGTGAAACGGGATGCAGTTGTAATTTAAGGTTTAACAGCAAAGGCCATCCAGTCACGTGCCTGACACCATACACAATATTTCCGGTATAATAGATGGCATAATAGACAACGACTTACTTGGTTTAAGATACATTTTCTTTTGGTCGTCTGACATATGTGACGTCAGAATACCAGTCAGTGTGTTTCTGGTATCCTCCCACTGCTTCGCACCGTTTTTATTTTTGGAAGCATCCAGCGAGGCATAATCAGATATGAATCTTCTGATTGGCTGTAGAACATTGCATGCTGGGACGCAGTTCTCGTCATATAAAAACCATTTGTTGAGCATGTTCAAGTCATCCTGATTCTGAATAGTCTCTGTTACGATCTCAAAGTCAGTAGCTTCAATTTTTGGGGGCAGGAGACAGTCACCGTATTTGCAACCTAGGAGAATCTAAAACGAAATCGTTTATTCAACAATATATGCAAGAAGCGCATTCGAAACGGAACTCAATTAAAACATTCGCTTCCAATATAGCTCATATTTTATTAAAATATAAAAAAAATATGACATTAATGTAACATTTCACGTAATACAAAATGTATTCGAGACGAGTTTAATAAATTTCATATGAGAGGAATACTAATTTCATGTTCTATTTATCATTATGACTCGATTTGAAATGATTTTCGTGCGAAATACTACGTTGACACGCTTCATGAATGCTTGCATCCGCACATAAAACATAGTTCTGTGATTCGAGCCTATAGTTCACGTAGTTACTGTTTTCCAAACATGTTATTGGATTTTCCCATACCATATCATTGTTTAGATAATCTTTAGTGAAGGAAAACTATTTGCTTTTGGAAGAGTTAGAGCTAGAAGACCCAACTATGCCATGCTATCAGGATGTATATTGAAACAAAAGAAAGAAGTTTTACTTCGAAACTGCATGACTGTAGCACAACATGGATTTATATTTCACTCGAAACAAAATTGAGAACATATTGTAACATTTTGGCGTGTCGTCATAACGGCTTGGACAAATTTACTCAAAAAGCTACCCAGTAAATACTCATATCTAAACTCAAATACTATATAGAATAACGATAATATTAAAGTAAACCAGCATTCAATTGATAAACAGGAATGGACGCAAAAAGGGGTGATATTTGTGAATGATCTTATTTCAGACAACAACGAACTCCCAACTGTAGCTATGATGAAAGAAATTTATGATATATCGACAAATTTCATTACAATCCATAGTATCAACAAACAGTTGATCAAGCTGTCACAAATGCTCGACCAAACACTATCAAAAAAACCAAGCCCCCTGATTCCCGGGCAGTTGTCATTGCTTCTAAAAAGTATTCGGGGTTGCAAGGATTTTTATGACATTCTCATATCTGATAAAACGAAAAACCGTCCTCGATACAGAAATGGGGATTAGAACTTGGATATACCAATATTCAAGTACCATGGACACATATATTCACTGTGCCGTTTAAATCACTTTCTGATACCAGGTTGCGATGGTTCCAGTTCCGCATAAATACCAGAATTTTAGCGACAAAACAATTACTCCACAAGATGAAAATTACTAACGATAGTGACTGTATAATAGATGTCAAATGATAGAATCAATATCCCATATCTTGTTTGACTGTCCTATAGTATCACGCTCCTTAAAAACAGTCCAACACTGGATGAATACCAACATAATAGATATCCAACTTACAAAATGTAACATATTATTCGGCGTTTCATCGGAAAAGAGCGCCAATATAAAAAACATGATTTTAATTATATTAAAGTACTATATTTATAAAACAAAATTCGACCCCATTGAATATCTTTGAAAGCGTTCTTGAGCGAATTGGTAAGCCGATCTCATATAGAAACGATCAATTCTTTGAGAGGCGATGGGCTGTTGAAATTTCAAGAAGAATGGGGAACTTTGACAAAAGTGTTAAACCCATAGCTAAATAAGGCAATCAAAACAATTATGATACAAAACCCAGATACCCTCAATACAAGGAACTGGAACCAGCTACCAATACAACCCCAACATTTAAAAAAAATTATATATGTGTACAAAGACCGAAATGTTACTATATATGTTTTTGACAGTCGAAGATATTTTTTGTGTGTGAGGGAGGGTGTGTGTGCGTTGGGGGGTGTGTGTGTGAGGGTGTGTGTGTGTGTGTGTGTGTGTGTGTGTGTGTGAGGGTGTGTGTGTGTGTGTGAGGGTGTGTGTGTGATGGTGTGTGTGTATTTTGTTATTTATAAATACTGATCTATATACTGTATGGTGTGCAAGGAGAGTGAATGGTGAGTGTACAAGGACCCCCACCCGCCCAACCTGTGGTGTCACTATATAATTATTAATATTATTTGTTTGATTGCATAAATATTTGTATGACATCATAGTATATATATAGTGTAAATAACATATATAAATAAATAAAATAATTATTGTAACAGGCACTAGCTCGAGTTGTCCGGCGTATATGTTTTTGGATATTCTGCATCGATAGTTTAGGGGGTATATAATTTAAGCAACCCAACAATATGTTCATCAAGGCTTGACACGGATTTGACACGAAATGACCAATGAAAAGGCCGGAAAATTTTGATTCCCTCATTTAAAAGAATGTGAAACTTTAAGAAAACTTGAAAGTTTTAGGAAATATAAGATGACTGTAATAATATACTAAGCTCAGACAAACCAAAGGGGGCGTTTAGATGTGAGGATATAAGTTTTAACATACGGTCTTCAAAGACGCAATTGGACCTCGCATAAAAATCGTTCCTTTAGTCAATCGGACTTCAGCAAGACTTTTACATAAGATAAGTAAATAAAATATTTGCAAGTATTTATATATATAAATGTGCAAAATGAAAGTGGTGCGCTGAAAAACCAACGGGAGCGTCAGTAGAAGATTACAAATCGCTCCCGATGTTTTTGAAACACACAACTTTCACATAATGCTGATTTGTGGCGCATAACGCAATAAGCAAATACATTACGCGCCTGTTACAAAATAGTTCCCTAGCGACAACGATATTATAAATATATATCAACATGAATGCAAATGCACAATTATCACAGATGATTAACAACAACAATTAAAGTATAACAATAATTAATATTTGTCAGACGTCTGCAATTATGACCAGCGAAATTAGTACCATCAAGCCCAGCAAGTACCACGTGACCTCCCTCCAAATTTGAGATTTGAGTTGCAAGAATTGCAGAAATGTATTTTCACGAAATGTATAAACATGTGAATATGTCACGAAATGGGACCTTACGCTTCAAATGAAGCATGATACAAGTGGTAGGTGTGAATATATGAGCATGCGTAATATTTACACACTTTATGAATGAAGTTTGTGAAACTGAATTTTGTTACCAGCGAATGCATGTAGTGAGGTATGACTCTGGTGAAGGCTGAAGAAATTGTACACCACCAACTATCTATATACCCAGCTGATATATTAAAATACAAAACTGTCCGTACCAGATACAACAAGAAAAATTAACTAACATTCCACACCATCAGAGCTAATAGCGCAAGTTGCGGAATTTGTATTTAACGAATATATGACATTTGATTAGATATGAATGAAGTTACGAGAAATTGAAATAACAGCGTTGCCCAATGTCGTGATATGGCGAATAGTACGGAGAATTTGAACGAGGCATATAATGACCCGAGAGTCATTACACACACCCCACCACAAAATATAATGACCCGAGAGTCATTACACACACCCCACCACAAAATATAATGACCCGATCGAGAGTCATTACACACACCCCACAACAAAATATAATGACCAGAGAGTCATTACACACACCCACCACAAAATATAATGATTCGAGAGTCATTACACACACCCCGCCACAAAATATAATGACCAGAGAGTCATTACACACACCCACCACAAAATATAATGACCCGAGAGTTATTACACACACCCCACCACAAAATATAATGACCCGAGAGTCATTACACACACCCCACCACAAAATATAATGACACGAGAGTCATTACACACACCCAACAACAAAACATAATGACCATGGAGTCATTACACACACCCACCACAAAATATAATGACCAGAGAATCATTACACACACCCCACCACAAAATATAATGATATGAGAGTCATTACACACACCCCACCACAAAATATAATGACCCGATAGTCATTACACACCCACCACAAAATATAATGAACCGAGAGTCATTACACACACCCCACCACAAAATATAATGATATGAGAGTCATTACACACACCCCACCACAAAATATAATGACCCGAGAGTTATTACACACCCACCACAAAATATAATGACCCGAGTTATTACACACACCCACCACAAAATATAATGACTCGAGAGTCATTACACACACCCCACCACAAAATATAATGACCAGAGAGTCATTACACACACCCCACCACAAAATATAATGATATGAGAGTCAGTACACACACCCCACCACAAAATATAATGACCCGAGAGTCATTACACACCCCACCACAAAATATAATGACCCGAGTTATTACACACACCCACCACAAAATATAATGAGCCGAGAGTCATTACACACACCCACCACAAAATATAATGACCCGAGAGTCATTACACACACACCATAACAAAATATAATGACACGAGAGTCATTACACACACCACACCACAAAATATAATGATCCGAGAGTCATTATAGACATCCACAACAAAGTATAATGACCCAAGTCATTACACACACCCCACCACAAAATATAATGACCCGAGAGTCATTACACACACCCCACCACAAAATATAATGACCCGGTAGTTATTACACACACCACACCACAAAATAAGAATTCCTCCTGGCTTTTGTGACATGGTCTTAGAATTCTCCGAATGAAGACGGAGAGGGACATCATCGAAATGTTATATCAAATAATACTTCTTGGACCACCAACATGAAAGGAGGACATTCGTCTTATCCAGGTACGTAGCAGTGTAGTACTGGCGTGACTGTTACAGCCAAAGAGACTAAAACCCGAGAGTCATTACACACACACACCACAAAATATAATGACCCGAGAGTCATTACACACACCCCACCACAAAATATAATGACCCGAAAGTCATTACACACACCCCCACCACAAAATATAATGACAAGAGAGTCATTACACACACCCCACCACAAAATATAATGACCCGAGAGTCATTACACACACACACCACAAAATATAATGACCCGAGAGTCATTACACATACACCCATAACAAAATATAATGACCCGAGAGTCATTACACACACCCCACCACAAAATATAATGATCCGAGAGTCATTACACACACCCCCACCACAAAATATAATGACCCGAGTCATTACACACACCCCAGAACAAAATATAATGACCCGAGAGTCATTACACACACCCCACAACAAAATAAAATGACCCGCGAGTCATTACACACACCCACCACAATATATAATGACCCGAGTTATTACACACACCCACCACAAAATATAATGACCCGAGAGTCATTACACACCCCCACCACAAAATATAATGACCCGAGAGAAATTACACACACCCCACCACAAAACATAGTGATATGAGAGTCATTACACACACCCCACCACAACATATAATGTCCCGAGAGTCATTACACACCCCACCACAAAATATAATGACCCGAGTTATTACATACACCCACCACAAAAAATAATGACCCGAGAGTCATTACACACACCCCACCACAAAATATAATGACCCGAGAGTCATTACACACACACCCCATAACAAAATATAATGATCCGAGAGTCATTATACACACCCACCACAAAATATAATGACCCGAGTCATTACACACACCCCACCACAAAATATAATGACCCGAGAGTCATTACACACACCCACCACAAAATATAATGACTCGAGAGTCATTACACACACCCCACCACAAAATACAATGACCCGATAGTTATTACACACACCACACCACAGAATAAGAATTCCTCCTGGCTTTTGTGACATGTTCTTAGAATTCTCCGAATGAAGACGGAGAGGGACATCATCGAAATGTTAGATCAAATAATGCTTCTTGGACCACCAGCATGAAAGGAGGACATTCGTCTTATCCAGGTACGTAGCAGTGTAGTACTGGCGTGACTGTTACAGCCAAAGAGACTAAAACTCGAGAGTCATTACACACACACACACACCACAAAATATAATGACCCGAGAGTCATTACACACACCCCATAACAAAATATAATGACCCGAGAGTCATTACACACACCATAACAAAATATAATGACCCGAGAGTCATTACACACACCCCATAGCAAAATATAATGACCCGAGAGTCATTACACACACACCATAACAAAATATAATGACCCGAGAGTCATTACACACACCCCACAACAAAATAAAATGACCCGCGAGTCATTACACACACCCACCACAATATATAATGACCCGAGTTATTACACACACCCACCACAAAATATAATGACCCGAGAGTCATTACACACCCCCACCACAAAATATAATGACCCGAGAGAAATTACACACACCCCACCACAAAACATAGTGATATGAGAGTCATTACACACACCCCACCACAACATATAATGTCCCGAGAGTCATTACACACCCCACCACAAAATATAATGACCCGAGTTATTACATACACCCACCACAAAAAATAATGACCCGAGAGTCATTACACACACCCCACCACAAAATATAATGACCCGAGAGTCATTACACACACACCCCATAACAAAATATAATGATCCGAGAGTCATTATACACACCCACCACAAAATATAAAGACCCGAGTCATTACACACACCCCACCACAAAAGATAATGACCCGAGAGTCATTACACACACCCACCACAAAATATAATGACTCGAGAGTCATTACACACACCCCACCACAAAATACAATGACCCGATAGTTATTACACACACCACACCACAGAATAAGAATTCCTCCTGGCTTTTGTGACATGTTCTTAGAATTCTCCGAATGAAGACGGAGAGGGACATCATCGAAATGTTAGATCAAATAATACTTCTTGGACCACCAGCATGAAAGGAGGACATTCGTCTTATCCAGGTACGTAGCAGTGTAGTACTGGCGTGACTGTTACAGCCAAAGAGACTAAAACTCGAGAGTCATTACACACACACACACACCACAAAATATAATGACCCGAGAGTCATTACACACACCCCATAACAAAATATAATGACCCGAGAGTCATTACACACACACCATAACAAAATATAATGACCCGAGAGTCATTACACACACCCCATAGCAAAATATAATGACCCGAGAGTCATTACACACACACCATAACAAAATATAATGACCCGAGAGTCATTACACACACCCCACCACAAAATATAATGACCCGAGAGTCATTACACACACACCACATAGCAAAATATAATGATCCGAGAGTCATTACACACCCCCACCACAAAATATAATGACACGAGAGTCATTACACACACCCACAACAAAATATAATGACCCGTGAGTCATTACACACACCCCACCACAAAATATAATGACCCCGAGAGTCATTACACACACCCCACCACAAAATATAATGACCCAAGAGCCATTACACACACACACCACAAAATATAATGACCAGAGAGTCATTACACACACCCACCACAAAATATAATGACCCGATAGTCATTACACACCACAAAATATAATGAACCGAGAGTCATTACACACACCCCACCACAAAATATAATGACCCGAGAGTCATTACACACACACCACATAACAAAATATAATGATCCGAGAGTCATTACACACCTCCACCACAAAATATAATGACACGAGAGTCATTACACACACCCACAACAAAATATAATGACCCGTGAGTCATTACACACACCCCACCACAAAATATAATGACCCCGAGAGTCATTACACACACCCCACCACAAAATATAATGACCCGAGAGCCATTACACACACACACCACAAAATATAATGACCAGAGAGTCATTACACACACCCACCACAAAATATAATGACCCGATAGTCATTACACACCACAAAATATAATGAACCGAGAGTCATTACACACACCCCACCACAAAATATAATGATATGAGAGTCATTACACACACCCCACCACAAAATATAATGACCCGAGAGTTATTACACACCCACCACAAAATATAATGACCCGAGTTATTACACACACCCACCACAAAATAAAATGACCCGAGAGTCATTACACACACCCCACCACAAAATATAATGACCAGAGAGTCATTACACACACACCACAAAATATAATGATATGAGAGTCATTACACACACCCCACCACAAAATATAATGACCCGAGAGTCATTACACACCCCCACCACAAAATATAATGACCCGAGTCATTACACACACCCCAACACAAAATATAATGACCCGAGAGTCATTACACACACCCAACCACAAAATATAATGACCAGGGAGTCATTACACACACCCCACCACAAAATATAATGACCCGAGAGTCATTACACACACCCCACCACAAAATATAATGACCAGGGAGTCATTACACACACCCCACTACAAAATATAATGACCCGAGAGTCATTACACACACCCCACCACAAAATATAATGACCCGATAGTTATTACACACACCACACCACAAAATAAGAATTCCTCCTGGCTTTTGTGACTTGGTCTTAGAATTCTCCGAATGAAGACGGAGAGGGACATCATCGAAATGTTAGATCAAATAATACTTCTTGGACCACCAGCATGAAAGGAGGTCATTCGTCTTATCCAGGTACGTAGCAGTGTAGTACCGGTGTGACTGTTACAGCCAAAGAGACTAAAACTCGAGAGTCATTACACACACACACCACAAAATATAATGACCCGTGAGTCATTACACACCCCCCACCACAAAATATAATGACACGAGAGTCATTACACACACCCACAACAAAATATAATGACCCGTGAGTCATTACACACACCCCACCACAAAATATAATGACCCCGAGAGTCATTACACACACCCCACCACAAAATATAATGACCCGAGAGCCATTACACACACACACCACAAAATATAATGACCAGAGAGTCATTACACACACCCACCACAAAATATAATGACCCGATAGTCATTACACACCACAAAATATAATGAACCGAGAGTCATTACACACACCCCACCACAAAATATAATGATATGAGAGTCATTACACACACCCCACCACAAAATATAATGACCCGAGAGTTATTACACACCCACCACAAAATATAATGACCCGAGTTATTACACACACCCACCACAAAATAAAATGACCCGAGAGTCATTACACACACCCCACCACAAAATATAATGACCAGAGAGTCATTACACACACACACCACAAAATATAATGATATGAGAGTCATTACACACACCCCACCACAAAATATAATGACCCGAGAGTCATTACACACCCCCACCACAAAATATAATGACCCGAGTCATTACACACACCCCAACACAAAATATAATGACCCGAGAGTCATTACACACACCCCACCACAAAATATAATGACTAGGGAGTCATTACACACACCCCACCACAAAATATAATGACCCGAGAGTCATTACACACACCCCACCACAAAATATAATGACCAGGGAGTCATTACACACACCCCACTACAAAATATAATGACCCGAGAGTCATTACACACACCCCACCACAAAATATAATGACCCGATAGTTATTACACACACCACACCACAAAATAAGAATTCCTCCTGGCTTTTGTGACTTGGTCTTAGAATTCTCCGAATGAAGACGGAGAGGGACATCATCGAAATGTTAGATCAAATAATACTTCTTGGACCACCAGCATGAAAGGAGGTCATTCGTCTTATCCAGGTACGTAGCAGTGTAGTACTGGTGTGACTGTTACAGCCAAAGAGACTAAAACTCGAGAGTCATTACACACACACACCACAAAATATAATGACCCGAGAGTCATTACACACCCCCCACCACAAAATATAATGACCCGAGAGTCATTACACACACCCCACCACAAAATATAATGACCCGAGAGTCATTACACACACCCCCACCACAAAATATAATGACCCGAGAGTCATTACACACACCCCACAACAAAATATAATGACCCGAGAGTCATTACACACACCCCACCACAAAATATAATGACCCCGATAGTCATTACACACACCCCACAACAAAATATAATGACCGAGAGTCATTACACACGCCCCACTACAAAATATAATGACCCGAGAGTCATTACACACACCCCACCACAAAATATAATGACCCGAGTTATTACACACACCCACCACAAAATATAATGAACCGAGAGTCATTACACACCCCCACCACAAAATATAATGACACGGGAGTCATTACACACACCCCACCACAAAACATAATGATATGAGAGTCATTACACACACACCACATAACAAAATATAATGATCCGAGAGTCATTACACACCTCCACCACAAAATATAATGACACGAGAGTCTTTACACACACCCACAACAAAATATAATGACCCGTGAGTCATTACACACACCCCACCACAAAATATAATGACCCCGAGAGTCATTACACACACCCCACCACAAAATATAATGACCCGAGAGCCATTACACACACACACCACAAAATATAATGACCAGAGAGTCATTACACACACCCACCACAAAATATAATGACCCGATAGTCATTACACACCACAAAATATAATGAACCGAGAGTCATTACACACACCCCACCACAAAATATAATGATATGAGAGTCATTACACACACCCCACCACAAAATATAATGACCCGAGAGTTATTACACACCCACCACAAAATATAATGACCCGAGTTATTACACACACCCACCACAAAATAAAATGACCCGAGAGTCATTACACACACCCCACCACAAAATATAATGACCAGAGAGTCATTACACACACACCACAAAATATAATGATATGAGAGTCATTACACACACCCCACCACAAAATATAATGACCCGAGAGTCATTACACACCCCCACCACAAAATATAATGACCCGAGTCATTACACACACCCCAACACAAAATATAATGACCCGAGAGTCATTACACACACCCAACCACAAAATATAATGACCAGGGAGTCATTACACACACCCCACCACAAAATATAATGACCCGAGAGTCATTACACACACCCCACCACAAAATATAATGACCAGGGAGTCATTACACACACCCCACTACAAAATATAATGACCCGAGAGTCATTACACACACCCCACCACAAAATATAATGACCCGATAGTTATTACACACACCACACCACAAAATAAGAATTCCTCCTGGCTTTTGTGACTTGGTCTTAGAATTCTCCGAATGAAGACGGAGAGGGACATCATCGAAATGTTAGATCAAATAATACTTCTTGGACCACCAGCATGAAAGGAGGTCATTCGTCTTATCCAGGTACGTAGCAGTGTAGTACCGGTGTGACTGTTACAGCCAAAGAGACTAAAACTCGAGAGTCATTACACACACACACCACAAAATATAATGACCCGAGAGTCATTACACACCCCCCACCACAAAATATAATGACACGAGAGTCATTACACACACCCACAACAAAATATAATGACCCGTGAGTCATTACACACACCCCACCACAAAATATAATGACCCCGAGAGTCATTACACACACCCCACCACAAAATATAATGACCCGAGAGCCATTACACACACACACCACAAAATATAATGACCAGAGAGTCATTACACACACCCACCACAAAATATAATGACCCGATAGTCATCACACACCACAAAATATAATGAACCGAGAGTCATTACACACACCCCACCACAAAATATATTGATATGAGAGTCATTACACACACCCCACCACAAAATATAATGACCCGAGAGTTATTACACACCCACCACAAAATATAATGACCCGAGTTATTACACACACCCACCACAAAATAAAATGACCCGAGAGTCATTACACACACCCCACCACAAAATATAATGACCAGAGAGTCATTACACACACACACCACAAAATATAATGATATGAGAGTCATTACACACACCCCACCACAAAATATAATGACCCGAGAGTCATTACACACCCCCACCACAAAATATAATGACCCGAGTCATTACACACACCCCAACACAAAATATAATGACCCGAGAGTCATTACACACACCCCACCACAAAATATAATGACCAGGGAGTCATTACACACACCCCACCACAAAATATAATGACCCGAGAGTCATTACACACACCCCACCACAAAATATAATGACCAGGGAGTCATTACACACACCCCACTACAAAATATAATGACCCGAGAGTCATTACACACACCCCACCACAAAATATAATGACCCGATAGTTATTACACACACCACACCACAAAATAAGAATTCCTCCTGGCTTTTGTGACTTGGTCTTAGAATTCTCCGAATGAAGACGGAGAGGGACATCATCGAAATGTTAGATCAAATAATACTTCTTGGACCACCAGCATGAAAGGAGGTCATTCGTCTTATCCAGGTACGTAGCAGTGTAGTACTGGTGTGACTGTTACAGCCAAAGAGACTAAAACTCGAGAGTCATTACACACACACACCACAAAATATAATGACCCGAGAGTCATTACACACCCCCCACCACAAAATATAATGACCCGAGAGTCATTACACACACCCCACCACAAAATATAATGACCCGAGAGTCATTACACACACCCCCACCACAAAATATAATGACCCGAGAGTCATTACACACACCCCACAACAAAATATAATGACCCGAGAGTCATTACACACACCCCACCACAAAATATAATGACCCCGATAGTCATTACACACACCCCACAACAAAATATAATGACCGAGAGTCATTACACACGCCCCACTACAAAATATAATGACCCGAGAGTCATTACACACACCCCACCACAAAATATAATGACCCGAGTTATTACACACACCCACCACAAAATATAATGAACCGAGAGTCATTACACACCCCCACCACAAAATATAATGACACGGGAGTCATTACACACACCCCACCACAAAACATAATGATATGAGAGTCATTACACACACCCCACCACAACATATAATGTCCCGAGAGTCATTACACACCCCACCACAAAATATAATGACCCGAGTTATTACATACACCCACCACAAAATATAATGACCCGAGAGTCATTACACTGTGTAATTTACACACACCCCACCACAAAATATAATGACCCGTGAGTCATTACACACACACCCCATAACAAAATATAATGATCCGAGAGTCATTATACACACCCACCACAAAATATAATGACCCGAGTCATTACACACACACCACCACAAAATATAATGACCCGAGAGTCATTACACACACCCACCACAAACTATAATGACCCGAGAGTCATTACACACACCTACCACAAACTATAATGACCCGAGAGTCATTACACACCCCACCACAAAATATAATGACCCGAGTTATTACACACACCACACCACAAAATAAGAATTCCTCCTGGCTTTTGTGACTTGGTCTTAGAATTATCCGAATGAAGACGGAGAGGGACATCATCGAAATGTTAGATCAAATAATACTTCTTGGACCACCAGCATGAAAGGAGGACATTCGTCTTATCCAGGTACGTAGCAGTGTAGTACTGGTGTGACTGTTACAGCCAAAGAGACTAAAACTCGAGAGTCATTACACACACACACCACAAAATAAAATGACCCGAGAGTCATTACACACACCCCACCACAAAATATAATGACCCGAGAGTCATTACACACACCCCACCACAAAATATAATGACCCGAGAGTCATTACACACACCCCCACCACAAAATATAATGACCCGAGAGTCATTACACACACCCCACGACAAAATATAATGACCCGAGAGTCATTACACACACCCCACCACAAAATATAATGACCCGAGAGTCATTACACACACCCCCACCACAAAATATAATGACCCGAGAGTCATTACACACACCCCACAACAAAATATAATGACCCGAGAGTCATTACACACACCCCACCACAAAATATAATGACCCCGATAGTCATTACACACACCCCACAACAAAATATAATGACCGAGAGTCATTACACACGCCCCACTACAAAATATAATGACCCGAGAGTCATTACACACACCCCACCATAAAATATAATGACCCGAGTTATTACACACACCCACCACAAAATATAATGAACCGAGAGTCATTACACACCCCCACCACAAAATATAATGACACGGGAGTCATTACACACACCCCACCACAAAACATAATGATATGAGAGTCATTACACACACCCCACCACAACAAATAATGTCCCGAGAGTCATTACACACCCCACCACAACATATAATGACCCGAGTTATTACATTCACCCACCACAAAATATAATGACCCGAGAGTCATTACATTGTGTAATTTACACACACCCCACCACAAAATATAATGACCCGTGAGTCATTACACACACACCCCATAACAAAAAATAATGATCCGAGAGTCATTATACACACCCACCACAAAATATAATGACCCGAGTCATTACACACACACCACCACAAAATATAATGACCCGGGAGTCATTACACACACCCACCACAAACTATAATGACCCGAGAGTCATTACACACACTCACCACAAACTATAATGACTCGAGAGTCATTACACACACCCCACCACAAAATACAATGACCCGATAGTTATTACACACACAACACCACAGAATAAGAATTCCTCCTGGCTTTTGTGACATGTTCTTAGAATTCTCCGAATGAAGACGGAGAGGGACATCATCGAAATGTTAGATCAAATGATACTACTTGGACCACCAACATGAAAGGAGGACATTCGTCTTAGCCAGGTACGTAGCAGTGTAGTACTGGCGTGACTGTTACAGCCAACGATACTAAAACCCGAGAGTCATTACACACACACACCACAAAATATAATGACCCGAGAGTCATTACACACACCCCATAACAAAATATAATGACCCGAGAGTCATTACACACACACCACAAAATATAATGACCCGAGAGTCATTACACACACCCACCACAAAATATAATGACCCGAGAGTCATTACACACACACCATAACAAAATATAATGACCCGAGAGTCATTACACGCACACCACAAAATATAATGACCCGAGAGTCATTACACACACCCACCACAAAATATAATGACCCGAGAGTCATTACACACACACCCCATAACAAACAAAATATAATGACCCGAGAGTCATTACACACACCCACCACAAAATATAATGACCCGAGAGTCATTACACACACACCATAACAAAATATAATGACCCGAGAGTCATTACACACACCCACCACAAACTATAATGACCCGAGAGTCATTACACACACCTACCACAAACTATAATGACCCGAGAGTCATTACACACCCCACCACAAAATATAATGACCCGAGTTATTACACACACCACACCACAAAATAAGAATTCCTCCTGGCTTTTGTGACTTGGTCTTAGAATTATCCGAATGAAGACGGAGAGGGACATCATCGAAATGTTAGATCAAATAATACGTCTTGGACCACCAGCATGAAAGGAGGACATTCGTCTTATCCAGGTACGTAGCAGTGTAGTACTGGTGTGACTGTTACAGCCAAAGAGACTAAAACTCGAGAGTCATTACACACACACACCACAAAATAAAATGACCCGAGAGTCATTACACACACCCCACCACAAAATATAATGACCCGAGAGTCATTACACACACCCCACCACAAAATATAATGACCCGAGAGTCATTACACACACCCCCACCACAAAATATAATGACCCGAGAGTCATTACACACACCCCACCACAAAATATAATGACCCGAGAGTCATTACACACACCCCACCACAAAATATAATGACCCGAGAGTCATTACACACACCCCCCCACAAAATATAATGACCCGAGAGTCATTACACACACCCCACAACAAAATATAATGACCCGAGAGTCATTACACACACCCCACCACAAAATATAATGACCCCGATAGTCATTACACACACCCCACAACAAAATATAATGACCGAGAGTCATTACACACGCCCCACTACAAAATATAATGACCCGAGAGTCATTACACACACCCCACCACAAAATATAATGACCCGAGTTATTACACACACCCACCACAAAATATAATGAACCGAGAGTCATTACACACCCCCACCACAAAATATAATGACACGGGAGTCATTACACACACCCCACCACAAAACATAATGATATGAGAGTCATTACACACACCCCACCACAACATATAATGTCCCGAGAGTCATTACACACCCCACCACAAAATATAATGACCCGAGTTATTACATTCACCCACCACAAAATATAATGACCCGAGAGTCATTACATTGTGTAATTTACACACACCCCACCACAAAATATAATGACCCGTGAGTCATTACACACACACCCCATAACAAAAAATAATGATCCGAGAGTCATTATACACACCCACCACAAAATATAATGACCCGAGTCATTACACACACACCACCACAAAATATAATGACCCGGGAGTCATTACACACACCCACCACAAACTATAATGACCCGAGAGTCATTACACACACTCACCACAAACTATAATGACTCGAGAGTCATTACACACACCCCACCACAAAATACAATGACCCGATAGTTATTACACACACAACACCACAGAATAAGAATTCCTCCTGGCTTTTGTGACATGTTCTTAGAATTCTCCGAATGAAGACGGAGAGGGACATCATCGAAATGTTAGATCAAATGATACTACTTGGACCACCAACATGAAAGGAGGACATTCGTCTTAGCCAGGTACGTAGCAGTGTAGTACTGGCGTGACTGTTACAGCCAACGATACTAAAACCCGAGAGTCATTACACACACACACCACAAAATATAATGACCCGAGAGTCATTACACACACCCCATAACAAAATATAATGACCCGAGAGTCATTACACACACACCACAAAATATAATGACCCGAGAGTCATTACACACACCCACCACAAAATATAATGACCCGAGAGTCATTACACACACACCATAACAAAATATAATGACCCGAGAGTCATTACACGCACACCACAAAATATAATGACCCGAGAGTCATTACACACACCCACCACAAAATATAATGACCCGAGAGTCATTACACACACACCCCATAACAAACAAAATATAATGACCCGAGAGTCATTACACACACCCACCACAAAATATAATGACCCGAGAGTCATTACACACACACCATAACAAAATATAATGACCCGAGAGTCATTACACACCCCACCACAAAATATAATGATCCGAGAGTCATTACACACCCCCACCACAAAATATAATGACACGAGAGTCATTACACACAGCCACAACAAAATATAATGACCCGTGAGTCATTACACACACCCCACCACAAAATATAATGACCCCGAGAGTCATTACACACACCCCACCACAAAATATAATGACCCGAGAGTCATTACACACACACCACAAAATATAATGACCAGAGAGTCATTACACACACCCCACCACAAAATATAATGATATGAGTGTCATTACACTCACCCACCACAAAATATAATGACCCGATAGTCATTACACACCACAAAATATAATGAACCGATAGTCATTACACACACCCCACCACAAAATATAATGATATGAGAGTCATTATACACACCCCACCACAAAATATAATGACCCAAGAGTTATTACACACCCACCACAAAATATAATGACCCGAGTTATTACACACACCCACCACAAAATAAAATGACCCGAGTCATTACACACACCCCACGACAAAATATAATGACCAGAGAGTCATTACACACACCCACCACAAAATATAATGATATGAGAGTCATTACACACACCCCACCACAAAATATAATGACCCGGGAGTCAGTACATACCACCACCACAAAATATAATGACCCGAGTCATTACACACACCCCACCACAAAATATAATGACCCGAGAGTCATTACACACGCCCCACCACAAAATATAATGACCCGATAATTATTACACACACCACACCACAAAATAAGAATTCCTCCTGGCTTTTGTGACATGGTCTTAGAATTCTCCGAATGAAGACGGAGAGGGACATCATCGAAATGTTAGATCAAATAATACTTCTTGGACCACCAACATGAAAGGAGGACATTCGTCTTATCCAGGTACGTAGCAGTGTAGTACTGGCGTGACTGTTACAGCCAAAGAGACTAAATTGTTATCATTGCGAACGCCAACGGATCATGATCTGGACTGTCTCATGATATTCATCCGTATCCGCTAACATATAAATAGTAGAAATATCGCTATAGGGTTTGGCAAAAACACCCGTGGTAATTCCGACAAAGAGTCATAATTGTCGTGAACATGGGTGGGCGGAACCCAAACGATTTTTGAGTAACGCAGCTAGATTTTGATTTTGGTATGAGGACACTTCAGTCCAAACATTACATTCAACCCAAAAGTATCATTTTCAAAACTGAGCATCCCGTAAATATGTTTAAATAGCTTGTAATTTCTGACGGTGTAAGAATTCACAGAAATTAGGTCTAAAAATAGGCTCATCTTAAAAACGTAATTTTCTGAGGTTACACATGCAAGTAACGCTCGAAAAAAAATTCCATCTCCGTCATGATGCAATGCTGGTCAATTATCCTCAAATAAATCATAGAAGTGCTCATGGCGGCTAGAATAACCATGCTGTGTACCAATAACATGCGGTACTTCGCAAAGTATGTTAACATAAAGGCCCGAAAAATGTCACACACGAAACAAAATAATGACCCTGCTGACTTTTTCGACCATGCAATTACCGGTACTCTGTCGTGATACCCCTTAATCGAATTTGCAATATCTCGCCTAGAGTCAGAGTGAATTACTGATATATCTTAATAATAGTGACATAATTGCTACGAAAGTACTGGATGCATTAAGGCAATTGGAAAACAGGAAGGCGACAGGCTTTAATAATATTTCGAATGAATTACGAAAGACAATAAATCCGTTGGTAATAGATGACGTGACTAGACTCTTCAACCATGTCTTGAAGTCACGACTTTATCCATTATGTTGGAGTCATTCATTCATCAAAACATTACATAAGAAAGGAAACAGACATGATCCAAACAATTACAGGCCAATTACACTGAGTAGTATAATCTCTGAAAACTGTTCAATAAAATTATTAATTCTAGTATCGACAACTTTTTAGAAACAAACACATTTATATGCGATAATCAATTCGGATTTAGAAAAAAACGCATTACAATCGACAGTGTATTCGTCTAGCGTACGTTAGGAAATAAGAAAAAGAGCAGAAAAGACCTTTGTATACTGCTTTTGTAGACTTCAAGAAAGCATTCGATTCCGTTGATAGATCTTAACGGGTCCGTATTCGCGATTCCTCAGTCCAGATATAAGTCGAGTTTTTATTCCGTTAAAACGTCAGCTTCCCCCTTTGGTATCGAAAATAGGAGTGAAATAAGGATATTCATTGTCGCCCACCCTTTTCAAATATTCATTGACGATATTGGCAGACAATTCAATACCATGGGCCATCCGTGCTACATAAACAATCGACCTATTTGGCAATTACTATTTTGCTGATGATCTCGTTTTACTGCCTGAAACGGCCGAGGGTTTGCAAAATTCTTTGAATGAGTTGCAAAAATATACTTTAATAATAATCTAACGGTTAATTCAGACAAAACAAAATGCATGATATTTAAGCCAAATAAACGGAAGTTCATGCATATGGATAATAAGTTTTATATTAATGGTGAGTCGTTAGATGTAGTCGAGGAATATAAATACTTCATATTCCTCATCTTCAGTTTTGACGGTAAAATGGAGAGAGCTTGTGAAAACTTGTATTTCATGACGAATTCATTGAGTTCACAGACATAATTGTCTCTCAGTACTAACTGTAAAATGTTTGACAAATTAATAATGCATATTCTGTTGTATGGTTGAGGAAAGAATTATTTGATGTTGCTAACACTAAAACATACACTTTACAAACATGAACGATGATGATAAATTAATTTTTATAATGAAAAATGAAGACAAAGTAATGATCAATTCCGCGTGTAACATAATTCGGTTATGCTTCCAAATGAGAATACATATAAATATGGGGAAATGAAAATTATGGGAAATTTATAGTTAATTAAGAATCATAGTTATACGTTTGTTGACTGCACAAGTATTATGTATTATATTTAAGTTACTTGTACTTTATGTTATTTGCAACTGCCCGCACTGCATGGCAATAAACTATCTTATCATATCTTCATTATCTCTCACGGACTCCAGTCTATACGTATCTGAGATTCTGAGTAGTTCGCCCCCATACAAAAAAACCACCATCCAGCTACGTGACTGCATACTCAAATCACCACCCAGCTACGTGACTGCATACTCAAATCACCACCCAGCTACGTGACTGCATACTCAAATCGCCATCCAGCTACGTGACTGCATACTCAAATCGCCATCCAGCTACGTGACTGCATACTCAAATCTCCATCCAACTACGTGACTGCATACTCAAATCACCATCCAGCTACGTGACTGCATACTCAAATCTCCATCCAACTACGTGACTGCATACTCAAATCACCATCCAGCTACGTGACTGCATACTCAAATCTCCATCCAACTACGTGACTACATACTCAAATCACCATCCAGCTACGTGACTGCATACTCAAATCACCATCCAGCTACGTGACTGCATACTCAAATCACCATCCAGCTACGTGACTGCATACTCAAATCGCCATCCAGCTACGTGACTGCATACTCAAATCACCATCCAGCTACGTGACTGCATACTCAAATCACCATCCAGCTACGTGACTACATACTCAAATCACCATCCAGCTACGTGACTGCATACTCAAATCACCATCCAGCTACGTGACTGCATACTCAAATCGCCATCCAGCTACGTGACTGCATACTCAAATCGCCATCCAGCTACGTGACTGCATACTCAAATCGCCATCCAGCTACGTGACTGCATACTCAAATCGCCATCCAGCTACGTGACTGCATACTCAAATCGCCATCCAGCTACGTGACTGCATACTCAAATCGCCATCCAGCTACGTGACTGCATACTCAAATCGCCATCCAGCTACGTGACTGCATACTCAAATCGCCATCCAGCTACGTGACTGCATACTCAAATCGCCATCCAGCTACGTGACTGCATACTCAAATCGCCATCCACCTACGTGACTGCATACTCAAATCTCCATCCAGCTACGTGACTGCATACTCAAATCTCCATCCAACTACGTGACTGCATACTCAAATCGCCATCCAGCTACGTGACTGCATACTCAAATCTCCATCCAGCTACGTGACTGCATACTCAAATCGCCATCCAGCTACGTGACTGCATACTCAAATCGCCATCCAGCTACGTGACTGCATACTCAAATCGCCATCCAGCTACGTGACTGCATACTCAAATCGCCATCCAGCTACGTGACTGCATACTCAAATCGCCATCCAGCTACGTGACTGCATACTCAAATCTCCATCCAACTACGTGACTGCATACTCAAATCACCATCCAGCTACGTGACTGCATACTCAAATCACCATCCAGCTACGTGACTGCATACTCAAATCACCATCCAGCTACTTGACTGCATACTCAAATCTCCATCCAACTACGTGACTGCATACTCAAATCGCCATCCAGCTACGTGACTGCATACTCAAATCGCCATCCAGCTACGTGACTGCATACTCAAATCACCATCCAGCTACGTGACTGCATACTCAAATCACCATCCAGCTACTTGACTGCATACTCAAATCTCCATCCAACTACGTGACTGCATACTCAAATCGCCATCCAGCTACGTGACTGCATACTCAAATCGCCATCCAGCTACGTGACTGCATACTCAAATCGCCATCCAGCTACGTGACTACATACTCAAATCGCCATCCAGCTACGTGACTACATACTCAAATCACCATCCAGCTACGTGACTGCATACTCAAATCGCCATCCAGCTACGTGACTACATACTCAAATCGCCATCCAGCTACGTGACTGCATACTCAAATCGCCATCCAGCTACGTGACTGCATACTCAAATCGCCATCCAGCTACGTGACTGCATACTCAAATCTCCATCCAACTACGTGACTGCATACTCAAATCTCCATCCAACTGCGTGAGTGCATACTCAAATCACCATCCAGCTACGTGACTGCATACTCAAATCGCCATCCAGCTACGTGACTACATACTCAAATCACCATCCAGCTACGTGACTGCATACTCAAATCTCCATCCAACTACGTGACTGCATACTCAAATCTCCATCCAACTGCGTGAGTGCATACTCAAATCACCATCCAGCTACGTGACTGCATACTCAAATCTCCATCCAACTACGTGACTGCATACTCAAATCGCCATCCAGCTATGTGACTACATACTCAAATCACCATCCAGCTACGTGACTGCATACTCAAATCTCCGTCCAACTACGTGACTGCATACTCAAATCTCCATCCAACTGCGTGAGTGCATACTCAAATCACCATCCAGCTACGTGACTGCATACTCAAATCTCCATCCAACTACGTGACTGCATACTCAAATCTCCATCCAACTGCGTGAGTGCATACTCAAATCACCATCCAGCTACGTGACTGCATACTCAAATCGCCATCCAGCTACGTGACTGCATACTCAAATCGCCATCCAGCTACGTGACTACATACTCAAATCGCCATCCAGCTATGTGACTGCATACTCAAATCGCCATCCAGCTACGTGACTACATACTCAAATCACCATCCAGCTACGTGACTGCATACTCAAATCACCACCCAGCTACGTGATCAGTGCATACTAAAATCACCATCCAGCTACGTGAGTGGATACTCAAATCACCATCCAGCTACGTGACTGCATACTCAAATCGCCATCCAGCTACGTGACTGCATACTCAAATCACCATCCAGCTACGTGACTGCATACTCAAATCACCATCCAGCTACGTGACTGCATACTCAATTCACCATCCAGCTACGTGACTGCATACTAATATCCCATTGAAACAGAGTAGTTCGCCCCTTGCGAAAAATCACAATCCAGCTGCGTGACTCTGTATACTCATATCCCCTTGATTCTGACTAGTTCGCCCTTTGCAAAAAAAAATCACCATTCAGCTGCGTGATCCTGCATATTTCCATCGCCCCCATATGACACTTAATATTTCATTTCTCTGTTTTTAACGTCCTGGTTCTATAATCAAGCTTGGTCACGTAACAAACAGGAAATCTTGCCATAGAATCCCATCTGGTGTTACGTCACAGGTCTTCATTCGATTCTTTAAAGTTTTGCCCTCTACATTCGGCTTCGATAAGTCTATTACAGTTTGAAAGACGCTTTGACAAATTGACCAATCTAATCAACACACTTTAACTAATAACACAAATGTCATGGAATTAGGAAATACCTGAAGCCTAATAATAGGCGCAAGTCAGTATTATGTTAAACTGAATTATCTGTATAGTTTGTCGATTTAATTGTAATGTTTCCCATCGTCATGTTTATTTCTTATGCTGTGACAGACCCCACTGCCCACATATGGGGCGAATCTGGCAGATGAATGAATGGCATCTTCAATCAATCAATCAATATTAAGTGATGATTGAAATGCTGCGCATGCATTTGTAATTTATTGTACTGGTTGGGACACGCTCGTTCCTGTAAGATTATGTACGCATCCGGCACAACGAGAACATATCTTAACATGCAGAAAATTGCCTTATTATTGTTGCTTTATCGGGAACGAGTTTCGATCGAAAGCATACGACCATTAGAAATCACACACCAGTGATGATCAAATCGACTCTATTTCCATGCAAACCAATCAACTTATTGAACCTATATCTGATTCAAACAATAAGTCTTGATAATTGATCGATAGGAGTTGGATTGTCTAATGGAGTTTCCTGATTATTGCGTGACTATCGTCACGCCATTTAGCCTTGCATGTATCGCATTATTGATAGCGACTATCACACCACATGATTTTATTAGGGAGTAGTGTTAAGTAGTAGTGTGTAAATAGTTGTTGAAATCAAACATCCAAAGCTTGAACATAATTATACGTGAGTTGATGCGCGACAAAAATTAATAAATGCTAACTGTAAACCTGTAAGTCAAGCACAGTCGACGCTATCGCACCAAATCAAGCACTCTGTCACACAATAACCAGAGACGACACAACGTCATACAAGCTTGTTGTCGAACCCCCTCCATATAATATATGTTTATTATATTGTATTTACTTTGTTATGAATTATATGGATTCAATTATGTTTACACCGACATAACTAGGGTAACTAAACCATGCACCAAATAGTCATACAGTCGTTTGTTCGGTGTTGAACCAGCAGTAATAGGATGTAAGCTTCTTCAAATGAATAATGAATTTTAGTTCAGGTTCTAACAAATGGTTCCTCTTAAGACTGGGCAGACAATTGTGGTCATATGTAGTATTTTGTGGATCCTTGTGCGGAAAGCTAAAATATTGTTAAGACACTGATGCTGCTCAGTGCTTTCCCTCACAAGTTAATGCTTTTCACGGGACACTGAAAGCACACGACAAGATCAATGTCATGGCTTCCTTCTCGACGCGGAACGTGGAACACACAAGGCATACACCTTTGTATATACAAGGTGACAGCGTCAGTACACTCCACGGCGACCATCGATCCCAACGATACACAGTACTACACAGTGCACTGCCATGGGAATTCACATTAAAGTTCTCGATTAATTTGCGGTCACCTCACACAAAACGTGATGGCAGCGTAATCAATGGCATTAAACCAAGGAGGAAATTACAATGCCAGGGAATAATATCGGCGCAATTAGCGGAACAAAGTCGTATCTGATTATTCCTATCGTCACTTCCGGGTGACTTGGGATAACCGATTTAGCTCTTATTCACTGACAACTAACAACTCATGACATTTACACAGCATCGGGATGCCACCAAAAATGACAACGTGTTATCCTAAAATTCCATTGACGGAGATCATAGTATGTTCAGCAACTTACTAAAAAATGCGCTAGTGAAATTAACATACATACTTTTGTACCCTGTTGTTACGTCGGGTACATTGGTTACAATTTATGAGCACAAATTCAGCAACTTAGAAAATATATTTTCTGAACTACTTTCAGGACCATGGGTACACGGGGTACAAATGGTTACTTCTGGTTACTTTACCTATTAATTAATGTTACATTTGTTACTTTTATTTTTTTACTTCTTAGGAATCTCAAAGTACCTTGTTACATTGGTTACAAATTAGAAAACATATTTCCTGAACTAATTTCAGGCCCATGGGTACACGGGGTACAAATGGTTACTTCTGGTTACTTTACCTAGTAGTTAATGTTACATTTGTTACTTTTTTCTTCTTTTTTTCTTAGGAATCTCAAAGTACCTTGTTACATTGGTTACAAATTAGAAAACATATTTCCTGGACTAATTTACAGCCCATTGGTACACGGGGTACAAATGGTTACTTCTGGTTACTTTACCTATTAGTTAATGTTACATTTGTTACTTTTTTTCTTCTTTTTCTTATGAATCTTAAAGTACCTTGTTACATTGGTTACAAATTAGAAAACATATTTCCTGGACTAATTTACAGCCCATTGGTACACGGGGTACAAATGGTTACTTCTGGTTACTATACCTATTAGTTAATGTTACATTTGTTACTTTTCTTCTTCTTTTTCTTAGGAATCTTAAAGTACGTTGTTACATTGGTTACAAATTAGAAAACATATTTCCTGGACTAATTTACAGCCCAACGGTACACGGGGTACAAATGGTTACTTCTGGTTACTTTAATGTTACATTTGTTACTTTAATTTTTTTTTCTTAGGAATCTCAAAGTACCTTGTTACATTGGTTACAAATTAGAAAACATATTTCCTGAACTAATTTCAGGCCCATGGGTACACGGGGTACAAATGGTTACTTCTGGTTACTTTACCTATTAGTTAATGTTACATTTGTTACTTTTTTCTTCTTTTTTCTTAGGAATCTCAAAGTACCTTGTTACATTGGTGACAAATTAGAAAACATATTTCCTGGACTAATTTACAGCCCATTGGTACACGGGGTACAAATGGTTACTTCTGGTTACTTTACCTATTATTTAATGTTACATTTGTTACTTTTTCTTAGGAATCTTAAAGTACCTTGTTACATTGGTTACAAATTAGAAAACATATTTCCTGGACTAATTTACAGCCCATTGGTACACGGGTACAAATGGTTACTTCTGGTTACTATACCTATTAGTTAATGTTACATTTGTTACTTTTTTTCTTCTTTCTCTTAGGAATCTTAAAGTACCTTGTTACATTGGTTACAAATTATAAAACATATTTCCTGGACTAATTTACAGCCCAATGGTACACGGGGTACAAATGGTTACTTCTGGTTACTTTACCTATTAGTTAATGTTATATTTGTTTCTTTTTTTTCTTTTTTTCTTAGGAATCTTAAAGTACCTTGTTACATTGGTTACAAATTATAAAACATATTTCCTGAACTAATTTCAGGCCCATGGGTACACGGGGTACAAATGGTTACTTCTGGTTACTTTACCTATTAGTTAATGTTACATTTCTTACTTTTTTCTTCTTTTTTCTTAGGAATCTCAAAGTACCTTGTTACATTGGTTACAAATTAGAAAACATATTTCCTGGACTAATTTACAGCCACTGGGTACACGGGGTACAAATGGTTACTTCTGGTTACTTTACCTATTAGTTAATGTTACATTTGTTACTTTTATTTTGTTTTCTTAGGAATCTCAAAGTACCTTGTTACATTGGTTACAAATTAGAAAACATATTTCCTGGACTAATTTACAGCCCATTGGTACATAGGGTACAAATGGTTACTTCTGGTTACTTTACCTATTAGTTAATGTTACATTTGTTACTTTTTTTCTTTTTTTCTTAGGAATCTTAAAGTACGTTGTTACATTGGTTACAAATTAGAAAACATATTTTCCTGAACTAATTTACAGCCCATGGGTACACGGGGTACAAATGGTTACTTCTGGTTACTTTACCTATTAGTTAATGTTACATTTGTTACTTTTTTTTCTTTTTCTTAGGAATCTTAAAGTACCTTGTTACATTGGTTACAAATTAGAAAACATATTTCCTGGACTAATTTACAGCCCATTGGTACACGGGGTACAAATGGTTACTTCTGGTTACTTTACCTATTAGTTAATGTTACTTTTGTTACTTTAATTTTTTTTTCTGAGGAATCTCAAAGTACCTTGTTACATTGGTTACAAATTAGAAAACATATTTCCTGAACTAATTTCAGGCCCATGGGCACACGGGGTACAAATGGTTACTTCTGGTTACTTTGCCTATTAGTTAATGTTACATTTGTTACTTTATTTTCTTTTTCTTAGGAATCTCAAAGTACCCTGTTACATTGGTTACAAATTAGAAAACATATTTCCTGAACTAATTTCAGGCCCATGGATACAAGGGGTACAAATGGTTACTTCTGGTTACATTAATGTTACATTTGTTACTTTTTTTTCTTTTTTTCTTTGGAATCTCAAAGTACCCTGTTACATTGGTTATAAATTAGAAAACATATTTCCTGAACTAATTTCAGGCCCATGGGTACAATGGGTACAAATGGTTACTTCTGGTTACATTAATGTTACATTTGTTACTCTTTGTTTTTTTTTCTTAGGAATCTCAAAGTACCCTGTTACATTGGTTATAAATTAGAAAACATATTTCCTGAACTAATTTCAGGCCCATGGGTACGGGTCACGTGACTCGCTTACCTTTAGTGCTATTATTTCTTTAGTGCATCCTCCGATTCAGATCTGTATATGGATTATATCGACTTCAGAAGACACCAGCGATTGACAACACTGACACACATTTAAACTATCTATATAGTTTTTTTTCTGTAATAACGAACCGTACCTTCTGAAATGTTGGTTTGGGCGACCGATGCAACCACTTATATAATGCTGAGCATTATATTTATATTATTTTATATTTTGGGGTGAAGGAGAAGATCACTCGATCTTTTCGACCATCCCGGACGCGAAGCGCCCAACGACTCTCTCTCAAATATTTACACTGACCGTTATATACAGTTATTTACATTTAATTGTGACTAATTTAACTATTTACTACGTAATTATCTATATACAACCTACATACCCCTGTCTTACAGGAACGCCGCTAATATAATTTTATTTTGTAATTCTTGTTCACCATCTGTATCACGATTGTGGTTTATGTGAATAAACAATTTGACTTGACTTTGACTTTGGCCATACACCCTATACCACAAAGAGTTGTGGTTAATAATGCAGACGAATGTTTCTCACCCGAGTCTCTGAGAATATGTTGCTCTATATTTCTCTGTTTTACAACACCAAGCTAAATTTTTGAGAGTATGTTCTTGAAAGAGACACAAGGTACTCGCATTTGGGTATAAATGTGCAAGAAATATAAAAGTCTGTAAAAACAGCACATGGTGAAATAGATAAACTTTGTTCTAAAACTCTTCATTATTGATAGTTCTCGAACAAAGAAATGTCGCATGTTGAAACCATTGTTATGTGAACAAAACTGTTAAAGTGATTTGTCAACAAGCATCGCTAATCGTGTAGAGTATAAATAAAGTTCAAATAATTTAGTCTGAATATAATTTTTAGAATATTGTTCAATTGTTTGACCATTCCCAATGTTTACCGACAAGATTTGATTAAACATCGTTATTTTATTGGACTTTTATCGGTAAGTCTACGGTAACAGTAATGTTTTTACATCACAGCGATTTTGATATGCGAATCTTATTATTGGAGAGTAATTAATAATGAAATTAGAACAAAGTCAATCTATTTTTTCACGATGATAGTTGTTTTACAGACTTTTATGTTATTTCGCATGAACCCACTTTGAAGCCTTGGGTTAGAATCTGGTTTGTCATATTGGAATCTGTCTGGAAGATGGATTTGATTGCGAATTATAAACTAATTTTTGATCAGATCGACATATTAAGATATACAATTTACAGCTATGTGGTCTATTAAGAATAGCCCGTATATAAAACAGATATATATGCAACTTACCAAGAAAAGTCGACCAATTTCGTGTTTGTCAGCCATTGTTTCGAGACAGGTGGCTCGCCGGCTATGGTCCCAGAAGAAGTCTCTCTGTTGAGTCCAATGGAAATCTATGACATCAAGTGTGAAACCGTGGGACGCACAATGCTGACGTAGATTCAAAATGACGGACTCATAAAGCGCCTCCCTTTCGACAACAAAATCTGAAAATACAAAAACAAAGTTTCAACATCCATTATTAAACTAAACTTTTCGTTGATATTTCCAGATATAGGGTGAAGGTCAGAATCTGATGAAAATTTTAAAGCTTAAAGGGAGAACTGTACCTAAATGGGGCAATCTCCTACTATACTCAACAGAAAATATCCGATAAACAAAAATTTAATATGAATCAGGAATGATAGTTCAATAAACTCACGTACATAAATAATCGCGTGTAATATAACCTGTTAATTATAACGAATCGCGTGTAATATAACCTGTTAATTATACCGAATCGCGTGTAATATAACCTGTTAATTATAACGAATCGCGTGTAATATAACCTGTTAATTATAACGAATCGCGTGTAATATAACTTGTTAATTATAACGAATCGCGTGTAATAGAACCTGTTAATTATAACGAAAATGAGTAAAATACTTCATAAATAGCTGGATATAATTACAGGCTCCCATTAATATTTCCTTATGAACCATACCAGAGGTTTTTTTCAGCTTCATGGATTTCGTTATCAGTTATATATACCTATGCATGTACTCATAAATTCAATATCGTCTCTATAAATATTCTATATGTGAAGCAGAACCACAGAGAAGCAACATGAGCGCACTTGTGTATTCTTGTATGTGTTATCCAAAAGTCACAGCTCGATAATTCACTTCTACAAAAAAATAATCGGAGTGAGTTTTAGGGCTGACATCACCACGAGGGATATAAATACCTATAAACAAGGGCCGGACTTGGTAGAATCTGATGAGTATTAAAACGTTATCTCTAATGGTGTACCATCGCGTTTATACTTGCATTAACAGAGGCGAACACAGCTCAGTACATATTACTAATAACACTGCATTCAACAGCCATATGAGTTGATCCCATGCAATTGATGAGGAAGGATTTGAACCCGTTTTCTCATTGATACGTTGCATAGGCCCTCTGTAAAAGTTAACATTTTTCGTCGTTATTCCACAGGCGTGCGGTCTACGTCGTGGACACTGGACAACATCAGCGCAATAAGAGCTAGCTGACATGGCCATATAGGTTAGACTCCCGATACGGGTCATCCCGGGAATTCACTTCTACAAAATATATTCTGGAGTGAGTTTTAGGTCTGAGTTCGATTCGAGGGATGTAAATCACAGGCCCTGGGGAAAATTAGTAAAATATAATATAGACTATACCAGTGTGTAGTCTATATTGGTATGTTAGTAATTTTCAACAGGGGCCTGTGATGTAAATATCGTAAAACCACCCAATAAAAGACCGGACTTGGTCGAACCGGATGAAAATTAAACTTAGTCTCGAAGGGTGTAGTAGGTGTACCATCTGGTTGATAACTGCATGAACACAGGCCAATAATAATACTTTATACTGCTTCATACATCACCACTAATAATACTTCATACTGCTTCATACATCACCAATAATAATACTTCATACTGCTTCATACATCACCAATAATACTTCATACTGCTTCATACATCACCAATAAAAATACTTCATTCTGCTTCATACATCACCAATAATAATACTTCATACTGCTTCATACATCACCAATAATAATACTTCATACTGCTTCATACATCACCAATAATAATACTTCATTCTGCTTCATACATCACCAATAATAATACTTCATACTGCTTCATACATCACCAATAATAATACTTCATACTGCTTCATACATCACCAATAATAATACTTCATTCTGCTTCATACATCACCAATAATAATACTTCATACTGCTTCATACATCACCAATAATAATACTTCATACTGCTTCATACATCACCTATAATAATACTTCATACTTCTTCATACATCATCAATATGAGCTCATCGATGCGTTGCATGCATAGACCCTCGGTGAAAGTCAATCGTTGTTGTTATTGTTGTTCCATAAGCGTGTGGTCTATGTCGCGGACATCATCTCCAATGAGGGCTAGCCGAAGTGGGCGTAAATTCGACTCCCGGAACCGATCAGTTCGACAACATACTTTATTAGGGGAATACAGCTCAATAGATAGGCCGGGCGGTCATGAATTGTAATGCCATTAAAATTATTTCAATGCATAGTGATGAATTGTAATGACATTTAAGTTAATAACTCTGCACGGGAAATGATGCATGCTCACCTAATGACGTTGACGATACCACTAGCCTAATGTGCTTAGATGCAGTTTTCAGTGGCTTTTCTGTTCTCCCAATCAGTAAGTTTCGGATCTCACACGGATACACCTCAAGATCGGGTAGCCGGATTTCATTATCCGATTTTGATTCCAGTTCCGATTCCAAACGTTCATCGGCCTCTTCTTGTTTCGACAATGGAAGCGCTTTATCGGTTATTCCCTCGTTAAACTCTTGGACACTGAGAATCCGCTCCAAACGACCATTTGATCGTCCATTTTCTGAAACTGTCTTCTTCTTTTCACTGGAACGAATGTATTTTTATACGCCCTTTTGAAAAAAGGTCGTATTATGTAATCAGTCTGTCCGTCTGTCACGACGTCCGTCCGTCCGTTAACATTTTTGGTTTCCGATCGATAACTTCAGTTTGGATTATTTGATCTGAACCAAAGTTGGTATGTGTATTTCCCAGCTAGGCCAAGTTCGAATATGGGTTCCGTCCAATTATTTTTACATGAGTTACGGCCCTTTTCGACTTAGAATTTGACAGTCTGTTAACATTTTTGGTTTCCGACCGATAACTTCAGTTTGGATTATTTGATCTGAACCAAAGGTGGTATGTGTATTTTCCCCAGCTAAAGATACAGGCCAAGTTCGAATATGGGTTCCGTCCAATTATTTTTACATGAGTTACGCCCCTTTTTCGACTTAGAATTTGGCCGTCTGTTAACATTTTTGGTTTCCGACCGATAACTCCAGTTTGGATTATTTTATCTGAACCAAAGTTGGTATGTGTATTTTCCAGCTAAAACTACAGGCCAAGTTCGAATATAGGTTATGTCTAATTATTTGAAACATGAATTATGGCCATTGTTCGACTTAGAGTTTGACCGCATTTTGGCATTGAAATTAGGGGTATATCAGATATTTCTCAAATGTAAGCTCAAAGTATTATTTTATTTTGCGGTAGTACAATTCGAAATGGCTAAAGGGCGTATTTTGCCACGCCCTAGCGATGCTCTTGTTGAATATGTGACTCAGAAAAACAAAATTTGGCAAATCACATAACTTCTGAGAATAATGGACCTGATAATTTGTTTTAAATATTAATCAACTTAACATTACTACCAGTTTCTTTAGACATTTTTTCTTTAATTTCAACTAACATAAGAACTTATAGCACTCCAACTTCAATACACAAAGCGTGAACAAGATTTATGCAACATAAATCACCGACCTTCAGCTGCATCTTGCACTCAAACTTTTTATCGCAGCAACAGCACCCCGACTCATGTTAGCATATATATCCGAATAGATAAGTTAATTGCGCCACACCAGACACAATTATTGAAGCTTTAATATAAAATGATTCTTTACAGTTGCCTACATCGTTTTATCTCCAGACCAGGACTCGAACTGTGGATGTGGTTCGGTTTAATTTATTGCGATTTATAGACCATATCGTATAACTGGGCATGTGTACTATGAACCGGTAACTGGGCATGTATACTATATGAACCGGTAACTGGGCATGTGTACTCTGAACCGTTAACTGGGCATGTGTACTATGAACCGGTAACTGGGCGTGATGTACTATGAACCGGTAACTGGGCATCGTGTACTATGAACCGGTAACTATGCATGGTGTACTATGAACTGGTGGAATCAGGGAGCTAAATGTGTTCTAGAGTCGGGGAGCGAGTACACCGTGGAATGCTAAAGGTGAAGGTAACGACCTTCACCTGATACATGCGACACGTTATTAAAGGATGACATCGCGTTTATTTGATTTGTACATAATATCTAAATAATTTAAACTGGTGAATGAATGGGGGAATGGATTTATGTGAGCGGGAAATTTATTTAACTAGCTGCTGTAGTCCTGGGTTTTTCCAGATCAAATTTGGCTGTGAGATAGCCCTGTCGTAGACTTGGGGATTTATTTTAAAAAGTAAACACATGACCTATGATTTTTCTTGCATTTTCGTGATCAACTGGTGTCAATCTAGCTGGGTAAACATCACTGGTATGGCTTGCAGGCTTCAATTCAGTGAATTTGGCCGAAACGTTAACACTGTCGCCTATGGGAAACCATTTAGTTCAGTGATTCCTGGTAAATGGCAATGGTGTACTGTGAAACGGTAACTGGGCATGGTGTGCTATGAACCGGTAACTGGGCATGGTCTGCTATGAACCGGCAACTGGGCATGGTGTACAATGAACCGGTAACTGGACATGATGTGCTATTAACCGGTAACTGGACATGATGTGCTATTAACCGGTAACTGGACATGATGTGCTATTAACCGGTAACTGGACATGGTGTACAATGAACCGGTAACTGGGCATGGTGTACAATGAACCGGTAACTGGACATGATGTGCTATTAACCGGTAACTGGACATGATGTGCTATTAACCGGTAACTGGACATGATGTGCTATTAACCGGTAACTGGACATGATGTGCTATTAACCGGTAACTGGACATGATGTGCTATTAACCGGTAACTGGACATGATGTGCTATTAACCGGTAACTGGACATGGTGTACAATGAACCGGTAACTGGGCATGGTGTACAATGAACCGGTAACTGGACATGATGTGCTATTAACCGGTAACTGGGCATGGTGTGCTATGAACCGGTAACTGGACATGATGTGCTATTAACCGGTAACTGGACATGATGTGCTATTAACCGGTAACTGGACATGATGTGCTATTAACCGGTAACTGGGCATGATGTGCTATTAACCGGTAACTGGACATGATGTGCTATTAACCGGTAACTGGACATGGTGTACAATGAACCGGTAACTGGGCATGGTGTACAATGAACCGGTAACTGGACATGATGTGCTATTAACCGGTAACTGGGCATGGTGTACTATGAACCGGTAACTGGGCATGGTGTACTATGAACCGGTAACTGGGCATGGTGTACTATGAACCGGTAAGTGGGCATGGTGTACTATTAACCGGTAACTGGGCATGGTGTACTATGAACCGGTAACTGGGCATGGTGTACTATGAACCGGTAACTGGGCATGGTGTACTATGAACCGGTAAGTGGGCATGGTGTACTATTAACCGGTAACTGGGCATGGTGTACTATGAACCGGTAACTGGGCATGGTGTACTATGAACCGGTAAGTGGGTATGGTGTACTATGCAACGGTAACTGGGCATGATGTACTGTGAAACGGTAACTGGGCATTTTCGCCTGCATTGTTTATAATATAAGGTTTCTAAAACAATTTCAGCCAAATTATATATAGAGTTTGGTCCATTCAAAGAGAGCGCAATCAACTGTAAAAGGTCAAAGTATTTAAGATACAGTCATCAGCTCGTATTTGGTCATGGGCTCATGGGTCTGTGTGTGAGACCTGGAACCCATCTTAGCCCGTTTTTCAGTAATCAGCAGATATATTATCGGTCTGTTATTTGGTGCTCAGTAGCTCATATATAAGCCTATCTCTCTTAATGCGAGTGAATGAACAGTGTTCTTTGATATGGTATGATGATCGATTGTTTCTAATTTGCAAATTAGAGACCTATTTATTCTATAAGCGAACGAGAAGGAAGACAATAAGCAGCGACGGAATACTAATCTTTGCACAAACAGTTATCTAAATTCGCAGATGTTCACATAATAAGGCACGTGAACAAGAATGGCCACACAAAGATCATGATTAATAATATATTTTATTGTGTGATCCACAGATTTTCCCCAAATATGTAAAATTGTACGAAGATATATCACCAGTTGTTGTTTATCCTGCTTCCATACACTTCCTTGTCATTACATGAGATCAGATATAAATATCTCCAAATATCTTTGCTTTGTTCCATTATATGCCTAAGGATGGAGTGAATTTGTTTTTACATAGGGGCTCAGAATTGTCTCCATTGTTTTTATTACCTTTGGCTACTTTTACAGCGGCAGGAAAGTATGCATCATGAACGGCAAACTATAATGTATCATTATATGATTATAGCAATGAGAAATGCGAGTGTGTGCATGGAAGGGGAGGGTGATGCAACGAAACTTGAATTTTTCAAGATTCGCTTATATACGGACTCCTTCTGTATATATATTTTCTACCAACATTATAATGCTACATATCGGGGCAAAATGATCGAATACAACTTCACTTCAAACGGCCATAATTCACGAACGTCTAATCCAATTCTTAACATTACAACGTCAATCGCGCGAGTAAAAACTACAATTTACAAATATGGTACAAACTAAGTCTACTCGATTAATATGGTAAAAACTAAGTCTACTCGAGTAAATTGTTCAATAACTTAATACCGAAGACAAACGACAATGTTGTTCCAGAGAAGACTGTGGCACACGTATTGGTAAATTCAGCCAAAAATGGCAAGAGATTTTAAACAATTTTCAAGAATTTCTCTGGATCTATATATCTGGCGAGACATCTTGAGTGTCACATGTCATCATCTTCATTGTATATAATCTGAGCAGTTATAAAGAGACGATAAAAAAAACAATGGATTTTAATACATTTGAGAGGTTGAACATATTTCTTTTCTTTTTAGTCCCTTCGGTACCAAGAAGTGCTAAAATAATTAATAATTTCACACAACACTCCAATCACCAAATAGCTTATTGTATTAGGGTACATTCACACACTGGCAAGTTTGCACGGTATGTTTTGTGGGCATTTCGTCATAGAAAACCACATGGTGCCATAATATGAACGGAACCGGGCACATAACATGCATCTTTACCAAAGTGAAAGACATGAAAAGTAACATTTATCTAATTCCACTTGTAACAGTGCTATTGGAATTTGACTGTATGATTTATTCTTGCGAGATAATTGCATGATATTTACAGGCAAATTTCGGTAGCATCGTTACTAGTGAAACTACACGTAGTTAGCTGTGGCACAGATGCACTTTATGTGCTTGTTTCCGTTCATATTATGGCACCATATCGTTTTATACGACAAAATGCCTGAAAACCATGCCGTGCAAATTTGCCAGTGTACCTTTAGCTCTATATATCCGAGGAGGCTTCATGTGTATCATAATGTTCAGTTATATTTTAATTGCATAATATCGCATTATACCCCAATATATTATAATGAATAATAAAGCAGTCACACATATTCCAGCCCATTGAAAACAATTGTTGATATACAGTGTGGTCCACTCAAGCAGGGATCAATCAACTGAAATTAGGTAAAGTGTTAAGACATTTAGTGGTCAGCTTTAACTTGGTTATGAACCCATGACCCAGAACTCATCCAAATTGTTCATTGGTCAACAGGCATGACAGGAACATTCTCAGATATAGAAAATTATTTATGGGTAATTGCCTGTCTTAATGAAAATAATCATTAAATTTCACGAATCAAATACAAATGTAACATTAAGTCTCCACTCATGATGGTCTTCAGGTATGACATCATGGATATATGAACTGCAATGCAAAACAAAATCTATTTTACAGAAGTTCTTGGTACCGGAAAACAGTGAATTTATATACAAAAAATCATGCCATAAAGGTAAAGTAAATGATTATATAATATCCAAAGGGCTGTTGGTTCTTAATTATTGTACCACAATAATCGCTTGTACCAAATTTCACAAAGAATTTTCTGTCAGATTTGGAGAAAATCCATTTTGAAATACCAGGTAATTTTGGCAAAACGTGCGTCTGACCCTTAATATAGAAAACACACCGTCGATTCAAAACACAGATTTTTCACCAATAAAAACCAGGGAATTCACAGGGGCGTGTCGTCAAGAACGAGTAAAAATATACATTAAAAAAAATCAAATATACGTCCTCACTTCTAGCGGTCATAATTCACAAAAGCCTGAACCGATTCCTAAAATTCCAAGGCCAATCGATCGATCAAAAGCTATATTTTACAAATACGATACACAATTCTAGGACAAGAGAGTTCACAAAATAGAATATACGTCCTCATTTCTAGCGGCCATAATTCACAAAAACCTGAACCGATTCCTAAAATTCCAACGCCAATCGATCGATCAAAAGCTATGATTTACAAATCTGGTACACAATTCTAGGACAAACTGTTAGATAGCTGATAAAACACTCCACGTGTTTGTATTTCATCGTCTGTTTTGAACAGCATAAAAGTGCAGGGTGGTATATATATACAGTTTGATTTTGCATATGTCAATCTCTTAGACTCACCACCCAAATCCTGCAAACAAAATACACCCACACACCAATTTTATCTAACTTTTGTGATATATTCAGGTATCTCAACATATACCCGGAAGATTTCCAGACACATTCGTCGATATAGCGCTGAAACTACGTGTTTTGTTTCTTATAGTTCTCGGATGATAATTTTTAGATCGTTTCGTTTAAGTGCCGGTTAAATATTTTGTCAGCGCGGTCGCGTAAAAATTGCAACTGTAGACCATGGGAAGAAAATCTAGAGTTGCGGTCGCTCTCAAACATTTATGATACTACATATTTTTTATGATTAAAACAAAGACAAAGCAGTGCGTGAAGTTTTAAAATAGTTTCGTGTTATATACCTGTTTAAGATATCGCAAATTTGCAATATAACTTTTCCGGACAGTCCGTTTCCGATTTTGGAATCCGATAAATACAAATGCATGGCTAATTTTTTTATTGGGACCCAATCATCGTGTTGAAAGTTTTTTTTATGACTTCAATGTACTTTCTGTGACATATAACCCTCATAGAAAGGTAGCCAGACTAATATGATCATGTACACTATTAAAACTTCCAAGGGTCCGATAATTTGAACCAGAATAGTATCGGGGTAGACCCGTTAGAAATTCATTATAGACCAACTTTCCCTTAAAATAAAAAACAAATAAATGATTTTATGACGTTTATATAAATAGGAGAATGTTGCATGTCGACTGATTTGGGTTGGCCTCTTGACAGCCGATTACGACATTAATGCTGCAAGCCCACCGTTCTACTGTACAACAAGAGCGCTCGCATCTAAAAAAAAATTGCTCCTCGTATTATGTAAAAAATTAGTGACGTCACAAAATCAGATAGCCTATGTATGAAACAAAGCTTTCGTTATTAGTTTAGTTTCCACTCAGTCATTCTATTAACTTTTTTGACCATGTACCTTCAAAAAGTCTATGGAACATATACTGAGGTTGTTATACCTTATGGTCCTATAATTATGCAATACTGAGGCGCCTGACTGAGGCGATTGACAATTACAATAAAAGTCTATATATAGTTCTAATAGCAAAGTGTTAATTTGCAGTTGTCATGTTTTAAATTCCACAGAGATTATATTTCGGCCTTCAAAGTCTAGAATAAAAATATTTACATGCATGCGGTTGTAAAGACGTGTTTTTGACCATTTTGAACACCGACCCTCTGTCATACATTCCTGAAATTTGGGAACCACCGACAGCATTCTTCTGATACCCACCCCCCTCATTTTGTTAAAAGATTTTCACATTTATTGGCAGATATAACGTGTCTGGCACGTCGTATAAAACAGCGTCGGAACAGAGACGTTCTGACTCTTGGCTCTAATGTTGTCAATATATTTTGAAGGCAATGGTATACAGTACGCAGTAATACGGGGGCATGCATGTATTGACTGACAAAAGACGTTTCACGAAATTTGGGAATAAATATATATACGAGGGTTCAAGGGAGATATCAAGACAAGTTCCCGATTTTGAAACCAATGAACGCGTTTCAGAGATTTAGCACTGTATAAATAAAGACACAATGATGGCCAGTTTATAGTACATTATCAGATGACACTATCACGGCGTATTTTCGTGAACTTCCCAAGGGAAATGATTATAGAAGACGGCATTTTGTATAAGAAATGCTAAAATTGTTCGAACTATACGTTTACGACAAGACTTAGTGCCAGCTGGATCGACGTATAAATAAAAGCCAAAAATAAACGTAGCACGTGCCAGAGACACGCCAATGTCGACATTGTCGAGCCAAGCAAAGATCGCACGGCCCGTGTTTGGCGCGACGTATAAAACGGGCCTGACAGTCCGATGATAATGCCAAGCAATCGTCATCACTGTGAGGACACGGCTCTTGCTAACTCCGTCCGAAATCGCACAATCGTCCAGTGCGCTATTGCGAGGCCCCTGTGCGTTTCTGGCGAGTGTTCAATCGTTATTCCGGTTTTCCGTTCCAGAGTTATTCATCTTTGTAGATTTGGAATTGTTGGTTTTTTGTCCGTATCTCCACCACCGGTTGACAGATATCAACGAAATTTGGTATGGTAATCAATTGAGTGTTCACTCGTATTGTTCACATTTTCAGTTCTATAGAGTTATTTATCTTTGTTTATATGAAAATGTTGAGTTTTTTTCCCATCCGAGCAGATATCTCACCCATACTTTGTATAGGTTGGAATTTGCCACCGTGGGGGTATGCCACCTCTACCGGTGTAACCTCTTGTTTGCCCTGAATCGGTAAATTAAGGGCCGAGAACTGGATGCAATTGGGTCCCTTATTTGAATCTATCTGGACGGCGGCCATGTTGGACCGGGTGGGGTGTGTGAAAAGAGTCTTGCGGGCCGCCATACAACACCCTTTATATAAAATAGTAAAATGTCAAATAAGGAATAGATGTCATATCCGTATACGTTCATGCCAAACCTATTCTGTTTAATATACCATTTATATTTGTTGTCATACTTATCCTGTATTGTGGGGAGCGGAGGTCCATCTAAGTTGCGACAGGGGGAGCTTGAGGGGGTCTAACCCTCCAACAAAATATTCAGCAGCTGGAAATTTCATGCCTCACACAGCATTTGTTAGTTGGTTGATTTTCCAACAAATATTAGTGGGGGACATTTGTGGGGGACAAAATCTTTTCTATATTTAGTCCAAATTTTGGTCTTAAATTGCTATCAATTGGAAATATACCAACATTTAGTGGAGTCCCTTAGAGGTTTAATCGTGACTTTAGTGACTAATGCATGAAACTATAAAGATATGTTGCTTATTCATAGGGAAAACGTTTTGGAGGTGGGTGCCCGGGTGGGGGTTCATGTGTCGCGATAAAATCAGGTTTCCATGGCAACGGCATCAAATATTTGGAGAAAAATTGAAAAAGGCCACTGTTGAGAACCATGCAATGAGCCTTGTGTTTGAAAAAAATGATGTAAACTCATAGTGCCAATAATGGTCCACCAAACGGACTGAGCCACTATGCCATATAGGTCAAGGTCAATTACTAAGGCCAAAGTCATTGAAAAAATGTGATATTTTGGTCTATTTTTTATAATTGTCTCATATTCCGCTTCCCCTAGAAGTGCCTTAGTCATAAAAGCAATCCTCACCACAATGAACAAAAAGTAAGGCGAAATCACCTTGTTTAATTTGGTATATGATGCATTTGGTATAATTCAGTAACTGTCAACATGTGATAGCATTTAGTTGATACATAATCACATTTTAAGTATCAGTTTATTTCGTAAAAGTGGTGGCCATTTTGAATATGTCGACCATTGCGATTGGTTTGTCGGAAAAAAAATCAGTTTTCATAATTGACATACACTGGCCATTCATGCCAAATGTCAGGTTTGCATCATGAAGTGAACGATTCTGTTACTATTTGACACTCAGCCGCCGTATATATGTTTTTCAATGGTAACATCTATATTTGCCCTCCAAATCGCAAATAGACAAATTTGTGCACAAATATTAGATAAAATGTCATTATGCTCGGCTATAACGCCTGTAATCTACTAAATTCTCGATGAATTGTGTGCAATTTCGAAATGATTTATCGTGGGGGCGCACTGAAGCTTATCACTTTTTCTCGTTTTCGAACTGGGGCCATAACAATTTCGCACTGGAGCCACCGTGTGCTTGTCTTTTAATGTGCCACCTGTATATGAGTTCAGATTTTTCGTGTATATGTTTGCATTTTCCTGTCACGAAGATAACAAACTTACCAGGAAACTATGGTTTGCCAATTAGAATGTCCCATTTCTGGTCAAAAACAAACTTGATTGCCGAAGGTTATGTTAAATGTCGAAAACGAAGTGATAAACTCCTGATTATTCAATCCTCCATGAGCGCTATAAATCAAATTCAACAGACACGGATACAGACGGTGATATTGAACAATCACAATTCAATTTTGAAAGAATAATTTGGATTTTTCAGAAAATACTTTTTGTGTGCCGTCACGCTAATTTGTATAAGATTGCAGAGAGTGCAACTTAGCATTTATCGATGCGCACTGGACGATTATGCGATTTCTGACGGATTTAGCAGGAGCGGTGGGCCCCCAGTGACGAGGAAACCTGAAAACGGTGGCTATTTCGAAAAAGTGACGGCAAATTTGAATATGTCGACCATTGTGATTGGATTGTCGGGGGAAACATCAGTGTTCGTAGTTCACATACACTGGCCATTCATGTCAAATATCAGGCTTGCATCACAAAGTAAACGATTCTGTTACTATTTGACAATTAACCGCCCTATATATTTTGCAATATATAACATCTATATTTGCTCTGAAAAGAGATACATGCGCAAATATTAGATAAAATGTGATTTTGCTCGATTATAACACCTATAATATGTGCAAATTCAAAATAATTTATAGTGCATGGGTGCGCATTGCGTAGCACTGGAGCTTGTTTTCGAACTGGAGCCATAATTTTTCTAAAGGTGTTCATTCATTTTGTTTTACTCGTCGAATATTGCTTCTCGATATTTTTCATAATTCTTCAAACTTATTACACCATTCTAATTTATATCGTCAAATGTCCACTATTGAGTGAGAAATAAAAAAAATTCACAAGAGCAGATATCTGTAGATTTTTCTGCGAAACAGTTTTCTTATAATCGGAAGAATGTCAATATAAACTGAGAAGGCTGTGGGGATTCAATTTTAGAACAGAAACTTATTTAAAAATCAACGTACAGGATAAGTAAATTGAGCCCGGACATTTTGATCTATCGAAATAAAAAATGCTAGGGGTGCACCAATCGAAAACTAAATGGAAAACTAAGCGTCTTTTGCGAATGGGCTCAAAGACTGGATGCTTGTGTTAAAGTGGCGCGCCCGTTTTTAATTTTGATAAAAAAAATTTATAAAAAGGAATGGTCGCATTCTTGACGACAAGCCTCCATGGTCGTAATGGCATTCCGAGATGCATCTCAACTCAGATTAAGCATGATAATTGATGCCTCTCAACTCAGATTAAGCATGATAATTGATGCCTCTCAACTCAGATTAAGCATGATAATTGATCCCGATCAACTCAGATTAAGCATGATAATTTATCCCGATTTTCCCCATTTACACAGGGGTTCATCCGCTACTCGAGAATTGACGCTTTTCCGATAAATGCTGCACCGTAAGTAGTATTGGTCGCCACTCTGGCTCACCCCCTCGCTCCTCGCCACTCTGGCCCATGGGCCAGAGTGGCGACGAGTGAGGGGGTGGGCCAGAGTGGCGGTCCAGGGAGGAGCTGTACCGCCACTCTGGCCCACCCCCTCGAGCGAGGGGGTAGGCCAGAGTGGCAACACAGGGCCGAGTTCATCGGTCCAGTGGTTGTGTTAGATTCCAAAAGAGTAAGGTGAGCGCTTCGAATGGGTTTTTTGACAGAAAAGAGCATAATTTACCAATGTTTCCATTTTTTCTCGGATTCTAATGGCAGTGTGGTAAGCGAAGGGCGTTCCCATTCGCTGGACACACTGAACTTAGAATAATACCGAGAAAAAAAATCGAAGCATTTGTAAATTGTGCTACTTTATCAGTGCATTTTAACAAAAGCGAAAGTCTTCGAATAAATTCGAAGACGGTAGCGCTGTGAAAATGTGCATGCAAGAGCCATCTGATAGCAGGTTTTGGGTGGCCCTGAAAAGGACCGTTTTGCGTCAGATCACAAGAAAAGTGGATAAGGGGTCTTTAGGAACTCAAATTCATCCTCTTGGTCAAACTCCCGAAACACAAGCGAACCCTCGATGAGAGATGGAAATATACCTTTCGGTATACTCACATTCCTCACTGGGGATACGCTGAATTTGTATTGCCTTTTCTCTCTCCAAAACACGAGTTTTCTCTGCAGAAGGGTTGCCGCCACCGTGAGTAAGACATATGTTGTCCCAAGTCAGATATGTTCTATCTCCTGTCCACTGAACAGTGTAGGATTGCGAGCCCAAGTTGCACAGACAAAAGTGAATAGTTCAAAGAACTTTTCACCTGTACCATACACCGTCAGGAAAGGACCTCCCACACCGCAATGTCCCTCGGGGTCGATACATGGATGGCTCTGACATAAGATCCAAGATCAGTAACAGCGTATTCCATCGTGGAGAAATGATATGCTCTAAATGGGATTTTGTATATGTAAAACGCGCGGACGTCGTTGGCGACGTCATTGTGTTTTCTACCAATTTTCCCGAACGTCATTTAAAATGTGTTTCTTTTTTTGGTGAATTAAGATCTTCATCGGCATTGCCGAAGACGATCATTAAAAACAGACACTGTTTTTCAACAACATAACTTTTTTTGAATTAAGAATCAACATATTTACAACTGATCATGAAATTATCATATTTACAATCAATAATTGGTAATGCAATGAACATATTTTACATTTGGTAACTCACTTCATCATTAATTAACAATCAACATATTTACAAATGATTATGATTTTAAACATATTAAAACAATTGGTAATGAGCACATTTTATCAATAATGAACTTCACAGTAAGTCTTACAAGTTTGTGAAATACATGTTTTGGGTAATGTTTCTGATTCTTTTCGTAAGGGATCATAGTTTCTATGAAACTAATCAAATACTTTTCTATCATTTTTGAAGTAGTCACCATCAAAATTCATTTCAACGAATACTTTTATACCATATCCGCTTTTCAAGAAATGTAAAGCATATATGCAGTAGATACCACACACGTTTGTACCGTGATGTTGAAACCGCCCAATGTTTATTTTACATTCTATCGAATTTCTTTGAATAAATGATTTGATATATTTATCAATAACTGGTATCCCAAACGAATCGAAATATGTTGCAATGTTTCCATTGAAGAAAATTGCAACCCAGTGTTCTCCTGATTTTTCTGACGTATGCGTATTTACTATGTATGCTTTTACATGATGAGGTTTCTCGTGTGGTAACTGATATTTTGCACACACCACACCATACAATGAACAGAGGTAGGATGATTTGTCTAGTATATGCTGAAGTTCGCTAGTGTTCATCTTCGTAGTATTTGTTTTACTTTTTCACGCCACAAGTCAACAAAAACCGAATTAAATTGGTTACAGTTTGCATGAACAACTTCCTTTATATCTTTCCAAAGTTTGAATGCCTCAAATTTCTCTTATGGTGTAAATGATTCTATTTCTGGATACCATTGTTCCATAACTCTGTAGATGTTCAATTTAAGTAGTGCTATATCAATGGACATATCTACCCATTGTATAGGTGGTGTCCAAAGACAAAGTAAATGTCGTGTCTGACTTGGATGATCTATTTTACATCCTTCACAATTGAGTGTCACTTCTTTTGAAATTTGATTTTGTATTTCATGAACGAAAATTTCTCGAAAGTTTTCCGAACTTTGTCAAGGATAGAAACATATGGAATGAAATCGAGTCCTCCAACTTCCAGTCTCAATTTTTCCTCCAAATGCAATCCATCCATGTTTTTAATAATCTGTTATTATTTCTCGCAAACTGTTGATTTCAAGTTGATTATCGAACTCAGCATAGACTATCACGTTGATCACTGAAGCTAGAGCTGCAGCAAACTGAAGCTCTAACCTTATGTTACCGGTTTTTATAGGATGCAAATGTCCTTCATCTGCTCCTTGGTCAGGTGTGAGGTCGTAACCACAGAAACAATAACCATTCATGTATTTTTCGAGATTCAAACCAAAGGATTTGTTTTGTCCAAACATACCCGAAGACTGATACAGTGATAAATAAGATCTTAGGCATTGTTCTGATTCAAAGTTTGGTTCAAATGGTCGGTTATGGATGGTATGTCCGTCCTGACTAACTTCAAGATTTTTCAGATTGAAGTGTTGGAAATGGAATGGGTTCGTTTCAATATCGCCATTCATATCTTTGTTTCATACCAAGCCTATGAAAATTGTCCTTGAAAAAGGTGATCTTCAATTTTCGATCTAAGCCCTGCACCAATAGTGAATGTTTTCACTTCAACTCTTCTAATCGGTATTTTCATATTTTTCTGTATTATTGTTTGGTTCAAGTTATTTGCTACTACTGGCATCAGCGTAATTGTACGAACATTGAAAACTGCCGTTTCAAATACTATTTTTCCGTCGGCCTGACCAATTAAAGAGAATTTTGGATTCGCTCTATTGAGACGAATTCTTATCTCAATTCCATTTGGTAAGTATTTCTCTTGTAGAAATATATATGTGTGTAAACGACCACACAATTCTACCGTTTTACTACCACAGTGGATCAACGGACACGAACCAAGACCGGAAGTCGTAGATTTCGAGGTGGAGAAATATCTGTCGACAAATATTTGTTGACATTTTTTGACGTTTTTTTGGGAAAATAAACGCTTGGATAGCATATCTGACCAACTGAAGGTGAGTGAACATTTCTTCGCTAATGTTCGGACACCGACGATCAATTTAAGTCAGTTGTCATTGTTCGATCGCGGAAAAAATGTCATTTAATCATCGCCGCGAGACGATTTCTTCCCGAAAATATCCCAGAAAATCATACTTTTCACATTCATCGCAGACAGCGGTCGCAACAACCTATATACCGATCGAAAGGCCTGTTTCCCCCCAACAAATGCCTATTTTGAGTATTTTCACGGACTGTCTCAAAATTCCAAATTTCATCTTTTGATGCAGGTATCCACCTCGAAAAACTGTCCGGTTAGTCCTGTACACCCCGGAATTTAGTTGCAATCCACCAGACCCGGCGGACAGTTTTTGTTGTTCAATCAAGAGTCGAAATGGATTAGTTGGTTTGCTGCCTTTCGTTAACAGTGGCACGTTTTTGGGCAACTGCCTTTCTGTTGCAACTATAGTATACTGATCAAGTTTAGTTACCGAGTACATTTTGCAATTTGTTCTCATATATTCGTTCAGATCGTGTAAGGTCATTAACCAAAGAATCATTTATGGAAATATTGTTAGAACAAGAATATTACAATGCCCTCCATGACCAATGCCGTAGCAACAGGATTGTTTTGATGGTGGGATGTGTAGATGTATTTTCCAATAGTTTGATATTTCAGCCAGTATATAGCGTGAAATTAGATACTTAAAAAACAATTAAAATTCGATTAATTTCAGAAAAAAAAAACAAATCGGGACCCATGGCTGTTGTTTTTCATTATGGCCACTTTCGGGACCCACCACCCGAGTTTTGATTACGATTGTATAAAGTTTTAACTACATGTTTCGGGTATATATACACCCCTTTATTTTTATGTTTTAAACTACAGGCACCCACCCATATTTCGGAGAATTTTCGCTAATATTACATATTATAGCATAGCCATCAAATATGCAGATGTTTATTTCCATTTCTATGAGAGGCCAAATTCACATTTCATAAGTAATTGCAGTTAAGCAATAGCACTTAAGCATAATTATTTGCGATTAAGCGCAATTCATGGTTATACTGTAAGTAACTATGTACCCCCGGTGAATAAATAGGTGTATCTATAACTAAACCTGAACTCATATTGACATATCACCTCCTTGTTTTCGTTGCTTTGGATAGTTGGGATTGTGAACTAGCCTAAATTCTTTATCAAAATGGGTGACTCGCGACAGTATTACCTTCTGTTTTAGTCAAGTCTAGGAACCAACCCATCAAAGCTCAAGTGTGATCAGATATCGATTATTGAAGTTTGTTATGTCAATTGATTGCTGCCCAGAAACACGCCGTGAAAAGGGTGGTTTCGGTCAAAATTGCCGATGAAGATGGATAACTCTAAAACAAGTGGTAATACGGTAAAATTTCGTGATACTTTAGTAATTATACGGCCATATTTTGTTGAACAAAATGTTTATAAATCACACGTTTTTGGGAAATTTGATACCATAGTTGACAGTGGTCAGCATTATTTTTTGCAGTTAATCGATTCTGATAACTAAAGCTTATTTTGAAGAAATATTTATAATATGGGTCTTTCTGATCGGATTGGGGACCTTTAGTTTAAATTAGCCAAATGCAGATACACCCGGTCATGCTAATAGTTAGGTTATATGGGTAGTTACACTTACTCTCAAGCAACTCATAGCGCTTAATTGCAATTAATTGCACTTAAGCGCAATTCATTTCAATTATGCGCAAATGCCATATGTGTGCTTCAGCGCGATATGTGGTATATGCGCTTGAGCGCAATTCATTATTAAATGTGAATTTGACCTCCCATACAGTTAATTTTTTGTCTATATATACGAACGAGTATGGTTTGTCTGCATGTCTTATGTCTGCTTAAATTTGAATATATACGCGACCATTTGCGTTAAAAACTTCCCAACCAAATTATCCAGTGTGTGAATCAATGTGGAAACAATTAATTATGGCGCGATTTGAATACAACAGGACAAAAATCACGTGCCTATATATTTACAAAAGTAACTTGCATCTGGTTCCACATTCAGTTGTACGCTATAGATTGGAATTTTACCCGCTATATACATGTAGGAAACACAATACTTCTACATTAATGGACAGCCAAGGTGGGATTAAGAATACAACAACTCGAAAGAACACTGGAGTTTTCCTGATGATGTTTCTATTCTCTATATCAACCGAGAGTACCAATATTTCGTATAGTATTGTATAGTATAGTATTGTATAGTATTTTATTATAAATAATTTATATATTTTTTATTTTCAATAATTTTATTTTCAAACATTCATTCGGGTGTTGTAAAATCCCATCGTCAATTGCCTCAGCGAAGCCGCAAGCCTTTGCCTCACAGTGGTTACATATATGAAGGCAGGCATGCGGAATTATAAAATAATATCGCTTAGTGGACTTGAACTTAAGCTAATATTAGTAACATATATAGCTGTACACCCCCCCCCGACTGTATGTTTTAGTCCCCTCCTCATTATTGTTTTAACCATTGCTGAATATTGAAAACAATAATTTTCTAAGTCGAAAAATGTCATATAACTCCACACAAAAAGGTCTGACATATTTCATAATCATATATGTTCGCATGTTCCCATGGTACTAAATATATATATGCCAAGCCAAAAAAACAAATGACCGCAAAACTTAGGAATAAAAACTCGGAAAATTGCATCCACGAAAGGACGAACAAGCTGCTTCCTGTATAACCCCACAAGTTGTGGGCCACAACTCGTTGCGAGTGTATAATCAAATATAAAGGGTAAAAATCGGCACACCGCTGCATTTTTTGTGAAAAAAAGTTGGATGTAAATCTTTTTTTTTATGTCGGCCTTCCGAGAGTGATGACAAGTCAGAGTTAACAATATGACATACATCAAAAGTTATATGTTTACCAAACATGTACTTCGTAGTTGGATTTCAGTTACAGGTTACAGTTCAGTCATATATATAAGTCACCGCCTGGATGTTATGTTGTACCAGGAGACATACATGTATACAACATTATGAACACCCAGACCATTGTGGCCACGCAAAAGTCAAATGAAACGCCCATCATCTGCGGCAAAATTGCTTTTTCGACCAGAAATTGAAGATGGCAGACCTCAGCAATATCACGACTAAGCGAACAGATTTTTTACAACTAATGATTAAATTTTTCGGGACTAACCGGACAGTATTTTTGAGGTGGGTACCTACATCAAAAGATGAAATTTGGAATTTTGAGACAGTCCGTGAAAATACTCAAAATATGCATTTGTGGGGGGGGGGGGGGGAAACAGGGCTTTCGATCGGTGTATATGTTGTTGCGACAGTTGTCTGCGATGAATGTGAAAAGTATGATTTTCTGGGATATTTTCGGGAAGAAATCGTCTCGCGGCGATGATTAAACGACATTTTTCCGCGATCGAACAATGGCAACTGACTTATATTGATCGTCGGTGTCCGAACATTAGCGAAGAAATATTCACTCACCTTCAGTTGGTCAGATATGGTATCCAAGCGTTTATTTTCCCAAAAAAACGTAAAAAAATGTCAACAAATATTTGTCGATAGATATTTCTCCACCTCGAAATCTACGACTTCCGGTTTTGGTTCGTGTCAGTTGATCCACTGTGACTACCTGCTATGATTGCTTGGCGAGATTTCAATCCATCATTAGGACCAGCTTGAGTGTTTTCGGTGAACTGTTTAGCGGCGTCTGGATACCACATTTCTAGTGCGGCAAGTTGATTTTCTTTACATTCACCAGAATAAGCCAAGAGATTTTCCATGTAGGCTAGATAAGGATAGGTATCTCCATTACAAGTTTGTTATTTAGGTAAATATCGACACTACTGTATGAACATGCTATGGAAAAAGTTGTTAATATGCGCAATTTCATCAGTGCCATCAACCAAGTTTGTTCCATTTGCTTTTGTGATTTTGAATTTCAGGTACAAATATGAATGATTCACATCTGTCCATTTTTCAGTTTGAGGCGGAATTACAAATTCTATCGGTGCGGAATTATTCAAAGAGCTAATCGGGTGATGTTCTATCCATTGTGATTCCAACATCGTTGTCATTGTTGGTGGAACATCAGAAGCATCTAACTCGGACTTGCTGCATTCGCATGATCCATTTTGCATCATCATGATTAATCAAATATATCGAGAGATCGTTTTGATTTCTTTACAGGCGTTGTAATGGACTTACTTCTAACTCGTTTGCGAGAATGATTTTTCAAAGGTCGCGATGATCTATTTATGCCATTTGGTGTTGATATTTTCTTTATTGTTCCCCTTCCAAAAGATTTCAATGCTTCTTTACCTTGTTTCAAAAATACTTCTTTTGGACTTTTACCACGACGAATGATATTTTCGACTGCAGCAAGTCCATGCTTGAATACTTGTTGTTTAGCAATCTGACTAATAGGTTTTAGAAACGGTACTAATGTTCTCATTGCAGATTTGAATAGTGAATCAATTCCATTTCCATACTGTCTAGGTACGCCTCAATACACAGGGATCATCATAAATACAAATTACTTCGGCGTCGGAAATGCAACTTTACCATAGACTTTCCACCAATAAACTGAATTGGTTTGCCAGTATCACCAGTTATATACACATTTATGGTATAAAAGCTAGACTTTGATACTGGTACATAATGTAAGTTTTTGAATTCATGCTAAATATGTTGACCATCGAATGATGTCACTCGTAATATCGGTGCCTCAACATCACTATCAATTGTATAATCAGCGATATCAGAATAAACAAACAACTGATTATGCTCCGCATTTAAATCAACTCCATATGGAAATGTTATCGAAGGAGTAGCAAATGTAGCAGTCTCTGATTCTGTTCTGTAACCAAGTTTATCCAAAAGAGCTCTGGGGAGTACAAGACCTACTTTGGTGTAACTATTGTTTGAAATTTTAACTCGTTGTGCTTTGGAATATCCGAATTCGATTTTCAGTTCTGGAATCAATCTGCTTACTGTAATATCAATTACACCTTGAATTGTATCTGTCAAATGTGCTGCACCAGAATATGCTCCTTCTGGTATTTTTAATTCTATACCATTTTCTGGTTTTGAAATTACTACATCACTTATTGGTAACTTGTGCAGATATTGTAAAAATCTTGGAACAGAAGTTTTTATTTTTATTATGCAAGCATCTCCAATAATGTTGTATGTTTCTGATGGTACAATTAGTTCAACCATTGCAACTTCCCAAAGATCTTGATCAATATGTATGGTTTTTGGTAATTTCACCGTGAAACAACATTGTGAGTTGGGTAAAGTGACATTGAACTATCACGTATGAGAGTTATGTAGAATGAATTCATTTTTTTCTCTCTCAGTATTTTCAATAATTTCAGTCCAGGTATTGGTAGAATATAACCTAGAGAACTACATAGAAGAATAAGCCACAATTCTTTGTTTGCGCTCTGGATACTAATGTGTACAATAGATGTATTTATTATGATATAAATAATAATTATCTGCGTGAAGTAGGTGACTTGGTTCTAGCAACTTTTTCACCACAGAACTTAAATTGTGATGGTTCATCGAGATTAATTGAATCTGAATGAGTTTGGGACATGATAAATTCTGTTTTATACTAAATTTGAAGCTGGGATCCAACTCAAACTTTTTTGGGTATCCAAGCCAATGAACTTTAATTTCTTTTACTGTTTTACCACCCACTCTCCTCGTTCTGTTATCAATAACTGATTCTATTTCATACACCTTACTGTCTTTTATATGTTGGATTTCACCATCAAGATCAGAAACTTTGTATGTGATTGGATTAGTTTTACAAATTTTATCAACTTTGAAAATTTCACGAGTCCAGTTTGGAAAATAACCCTTTTCAAATGTTCATTTGGTTTTGTTGATACGAACCAAGTCACCGACTTTCAGTGTAGATTTTCCTTTTTTATTCCCTGTTCCATATAGATTTTTTAGAAATTTCAGCTTCAGTTTTCAAAGTAACTTCCGACGGTTTCGATTTTATGCTACGGTGATAACTATTGTTGTAAGAATCGACTAGGGGCTGTAAAACATCAATATATCTTGAAGTTTTATTGAGTCTGAAATACTTCCACATACGAGTTTTTAAAGTTCTTTGAAATCGCTCAACAATACTTGCTTTAGTCTCTGGATTCTCAGTTGTGAAGAAATGAATGCTTTCTGATCGCAGAAATTTCAAAAACTTTTCATTTTTGAATTCAGAACCTTTATCAGCTTGAAACGATTTTTGTTTACGTTTTGAAGATTTCAAAATTTTCCTGAATGATTCGATCAAAGTTTGTCCAGATTTATCGTGGATTGGCAGTACCCACGCAAATGTTGAAAAAACGTCTATCACACACAACAGATATCTGTAATTATCATTATGTTTTTTCAAATTCTGAAGATCAGCTAAATCTGCCTGGCATTGAATATCAATTCCAGCTACGACAGTCATTCTACGTTGGAATTTTCGAATTATTGGTTTGTGTAAAGTATACGTCGACTGGCCTTGCAACCATTTCTTCACATCTATGAGTTTTATTTTTTTATTTTGCTTTTTCGCTTCATCAAAAAGCTTCTTTACACCGCCATAACTTCCAACTTTCTTTGGATTATAGAAAATTTTAGATAACTGTTCAACTAGTATGGATCCCATTGTGTTTTTTTCTGTTTTAATACCCTTTGGTGTCAACCTATCTGCTATTTTAGTTTTTGAATGTCTTGCTTTTATACCTTTCATTGGTGTGAATCGATGAGAATCAAATCGTTTTGGTTTTATGCTTTGTACCGGAGTTTCAAAATCATCATCTGAATCATCTTTCAAATGTTTTTTAATCCAAAGCCAATGGTTTCTATTCCCTACAAAATCTTGAGGTACATTAAGTTCGATCAATCCTTGTGAAAAGGTTTGCCAACCTGTTGGTTCGAAACCTTTTCTTTGTCGTACAATATCATTGAGGAGATCAACAATATTTGATCCTCTAATAACTTTTTCACCATATGTTAATTGTCCATGTTCATCAAACTTCATTTGCGGATGTTTTGAAATCAGTTGTAAAAGTTGTTCAGATTTTTTTCTCATCTTTAGCGGAATACTTTCTAGCACATCCCTATGATGATTAAATGCTTGTTCTGTTTTAGGGGTTGAAATAGCTCTAACTGATTTTTGAGAAGTTTTCAATTTGTGCAAAGTTGTACCATATAATTGAACCTTCTCAGATTCTGACAAATTTTGATCAGAAACTGAATTCAATTATCTGCTTAGTTTTGAAACATTCGTAATTTCAGGGTTAGGTGGTAATTTCGGATTAGATAGACTCATTCTCCATATTTTAATGTCATCCAACATTTTGAAGGGAACAGCGACCATTTCCTTCATGTTTAACCGCGAAGTATTCCAGTGACTGCTTTACCAAGCAACGGTGCTAGCATAAGAAGTGGTAAAAAACCTCCTTTCTGGTTTAAAATTTGTTTTTTTCGTTTCAAAGATGTTGATTTACTTGCAAGTTCTCTGATGAGCCTACACCTCGGACGAAGTTTGCGCTTCTGACCTTCTGTTAGTTTTACATTGCCTTTAAAAATATTTTTACAGCATTCTGACATGCAATCAATCACTCTCTTTGGGGCATCTTTTATCATTTTTTTTTCGAAAATGAGTTGGTGCCTGATTCATAGCCATTACAAAACTACCATATTTTTTAATCAGTGGAGTTTTTTTCGCCATCTTTACTCTTCAACAGTTGATTGTCAAATGACTGAATTACTTTTTACTTTTACGTTTATTAAAATTACGATCAAATGCCATCAAAGCTAATATTGATGGGTTTGAAAGATTCATAATTTTTGAGTATCGTTGAACCAACGGGTAATGTTCTGCTTCTTGAACTGATGGAATTGGTTGCGGACCATTATCGTTGAGTGGTTGAAATCTAGCAAATGTAGAATTTAATCCAGTAGAATTTACTCTAGCTGGAGTAGCTCGCTGTGCAATTGTAGAATTTACTCTAACTGGACTAGCTCGCTGTGCAATCGTAGAATTGACTCGAGTAGCATTTACTCTATTTGATCTAACTGGTGCAATTGATTTATTTTCTTTTTGTCTGAGAAGACTTCTGATCAAAACTCCATCGATAAATCCACCTCCACCAGTTTTGAAAAGTATTTTCTTTTTTGAATCGATATGTGTTCTACTGTCAGCTATTTTCTTCAGCTCTTTTTTGTGTTTTTGCAGGAATGTTCGTGTCTGCTTTGGAAGCTTTAAGTGATCATCAAGTATTAATTTAGCTATAGTCGAAAATACACTCAAGACTGCTTCATGCTACTCCATGATTGGAAATGAAATATTATGTTGATACACTTATCTTTATACCGATGAATATATTACCGCACCTCGGTTGTCATTTGTGAGCCAGCGATGGAAAATATCAGTTCTAAGTCTCAACGATTTATCCGTTTTTGGGTGAAAATCGAGTAGTAAATAACCATGATTGGTTGAAGTTGCATCATCATATGCTTGCATTAAATGAGGTATTTGCATTTGAGAGGCAACAATTTTTATTTGGCCTTTATCATGCACACTTTGAAATAATACTATGTAATGTGCATTCAAACTCAAAGTTCTACTCGCTTTAGATTTCTGAAACATGTTTTGGGTTATGTAAATAACAGACGTATTTCTGTGATGTCCTTTTCTTGTAAACCACAACATAATTTTTTCTTCATCTTTATCACCTAACATGTCATCAAAAACGACGAGGTGTGGTAAATCTGTGTCATCGACAAGTTCATTGTCATCATCCGGTATTCCATTTATAAATTGAATATTGTGAAATTCTTGCATCTGACTATAGGTATTTTGCCATTCTTTGTAACACCAAACGACTTTGTATGGAACAGGTTGGAACAAATCATCTTTATATTCGATTAGTTTCTTAACAAATTCTGTTTTACCATAACCACTTGGTCCCGATATGAAAATGTTACAGGGATGTTTGAACAACAATGATTCGTCCATATTTACCCTGAGACAGACATTTAAGACTGATTAGGATTGTTTGGATTCAACCTTTTTTATTTTTAATGAAGAGTCACCATAACTCCAGTTTATTCCAAATGTCCATATGAGTTCATTATCTAAGTCTGAAATAGGTCTAGTGGTTTTTACAATATAATCATCCAAAGACACATTTTCCTCAAATAAATTTTCAGCAGTGAAAATTGTACTTGTTTCTCGGAGAATAAACTTATCCATATATTCTCGTCACCTCTTCGAATTTCAAAGTTTTATCATTGAGAATCCTGCCTTGATATTCAGCAAAACGAGTAAAATTATTTTCAACTAATTCACGAATTTCGTTTATTTTGTTTTTAGGAACACCATGAAATATCCAATAATCTGAAAACAGTTGATCCATATATCCATTAAGAAATCATTTTCAAATTCTGATCTCTCAATCAAACATCTCAGTCGACTCTGCCCCTCAGAGAAATGTCCGTTCAGCAAAGTCTGTACTATAATTTTACTTTCCCTCAAAAACCAAGTTTGTTTAAGTTCTCGTTTGATTTCTTGATCCATTTTTGACATTTCGATCAATTTATTATAAATTGTCAAAAGCATCTCTGCTGGTAACACATCAATTCCATCCATAAGGAATTGTGTTGTATTCACCCACAACAAGTCGTTTGGTGTACACAGATCGGAATGTTTTTGTTTGCTCTTCACTAATTACTTCTCGGTTCTTTGTGCGTTTAATTCTGCATGGATAGTTTATGACACGTTGAAAGTTTGACCGGTCGTTAACACATTCAATTATTGAATGAAAATTTATTTGCTGCTTAGTTTTATAATCCAGAGTGATACCCTTGACCTTACATACAGATTTTATGACACCATCTTTCACGTACTGATATCCATAATTTTCGGTCCTAACTGTACAAATTTCATGATTTTAGCATCCGGATGCTCATCAGTCCATTTACCAAGGTAGCTGTCTTCGGTTTTGATATTTTCTTTTTCTGGATCGAAAATAATCATACTGCTATCGGTGTCGAAATACAGCACCATATCTTGGAGTTTTTCTAAAACTTTATACAACTCCAAGCGTGCATATGCTGTGACAAATGATGCAACAACTACATTGGCAGATGGATGTGGTTCTATAATATCGGTTTTTATTTTCATAGCTGAATAATATGAATTTATCCTGTTCAAAAATTTCAACTGCTTTGACGGTGATATTTTTTATCAGTTAGTAGTTCAAAATATCTGGATGGTTCTGAGATATATTCAGTTTTAGTAAGAATATTATTTTGTGCATTTTTCCCCCATAAGCAATTTATCATTAATTTTGCGCACTGGCGGAGTCCTGGGTTTTTTTTCGATTTTTTCTTTTTCAAGTTTTATACCTTCAACCTCATAATAATCTTTAATGTATTTATCTTTATCTTCTTCACTTTTAACATAATTTGGATATCCACTTGCTTCTTGTTTAATTTTGAGGTATTTATCAATGTAATCCCTGTATACTTTGTCCGACCACTCAGTCAAATGCCAAACTTTATACACTTCCAGAATTTGGTAACCCAATTCTATTGCTTTGAATAATTCTACATGCGTCCAAACTCCAACTAAAGCACGCTGTTCAGTTTTATGACTACACTGTCCACTTTCATTTTCTGCACAAGTTTTACACAATGTATATATCATTTTGTTGTTACATTGGATCGGTAGCACTGGAATGTACAATTTATTTGGAGGTAATACTTTGCATTTAAAGACACGGTTGGCCTTGGCGGTGGGTATCCTGTGAAAATATCTCCACCCGTCAAAAACCGCCACAAACAGAAAGAACATAAAAATGTAGATAGACTTTGTCCGTATACAAATAATAAATATCGCATAAACAGTATGTTATGGTCATATGTTTGACCATTGTTATGTAAACAAAAGCATAAAAAGTTACTTTTCTGGTGTTTGTTTATATTATGATGGTAAACATAAAGAGCGTTCTTTGTTGGTGAATACCTGATATGGAATTAATAAAGAGCGTTTATGCCATTTGTGTGTGATTAGACAGTAGCATTGTGCTGTCTTCTGTAACACAATCAGGCTCTTGCTTAGGTAAAATATAGTAGGTCTTTATGACAACATGCTGTTTACGCGATGATCATGGTATATATGAACGGAACTGTATGCGTTTTAATGTTTTTCTGTTTACGGTGTTTGGAACAAATATGAATATTTTCGACAATTAAGGCCGCACGTGCCTTTAATGAGTCCTTTGTAAGATTTGATGTCTCCTATTTGTTCCTGACTTAGAATTGTAGAATGGCCAAGAGGGTACTCCCTATATTTATTCACACTAGGACACAAACTGCATATATCAATATATTTTATTTCCTGTTTAGATTTTAGTTCTATTTCATGATATCATTTTAGAGCATTAGTCCTGCCACCAAATAATGCTTCCCTTGGTTTTGATGTAAATAGAATTGGTCCATAGTTTGTTTAAAATTTTTGTCTTCTTTACATTTATTGTCCAGGTCATGTTCCCAGATGCATATTAATTTTGCTCCCAAGCTTTTGATTTCAGTTTCCGTTTTTATTGTTTTTTCATACAATTCATGCATTGTTATATTACTGTATGGGTTTCGGCGGTTTCTATCTGGATAGCAAGTAGGACAGCCATGAAAAAAACACCCATACATTTCATACACTGTGTTTGATTCTGCATGATAACCATCAACAAAATGTGTGCCTATTTTAACTTCACCACCATTTACAGCATGTTTTATGTTTATATTTTGTTTTGTAGCAATATATTGTAGACATCGAATTGCTTTCATTGAAAATTTATGCGCTTGTGGATATCCAGCGTCTGAAATTATACCTAGAGAATTCTCTGGTAATGAATTTTTTCTCCATGCAATGTTACAGGTTTGAGCTAATGTTATTGCTTCCCGGAATGGATCTATTTGATCAGTTTCCATTACACATAGTCGGAATTTGCCACATCCACGACTTAAAATGTCTACATCTGATTTACAATACTTTTGAATTTCTTTTTGGAAATCAAAAATATCCTCACCCCTAGCTTCGTACCATTTCAGAAATGAATCCCTATTTTCCTCAGTCATGATTTCAGGTTTATAGTATTTTTTGTCTAGATATGGTCCTACGTAATTCTGAAAATCCTGTGTATTTGCCCAATGTGGAAAATAACCTTTAACCATTTCTTCAAGTTGGAATGTTTTTGGAAATTTAGATAATGCCATTGGGATGAAACTCAATGAATCGATTACTCTAACGCCATTACATTGTAAACTCAGTATTTTGTTCATAATAACATTAGGTTTTGAATTTCCATTGTTCACCAAGTAATGTAAGAGGAACTGACTATCGTAGCCTCTTGCATTGTGAGCAATACATGTTCTGCCTTTATGGTCGTTGGTGTAAAACAACCATTTACAAAATCTTTCCAATACATTTTCACCTTTAAAAACATATTCTCTATTTGACAATACAGAATCACATGAATTGCATATTTCATCAATGGGTTTACATATACAATTTTCACAAACAGTTTGTGCAACACAAATATTGGGTATATGAACACCAGTATCTTGTTGAAATTCGAAATAAAAAAATATGAATGGTACCTTTACTTCTTTCTGTGTTTCTTTCTTTTCGTACTGTTGAATATGACATTTGTGGTCTGGTGGAACGATTTCCTTACAGTATTTACACTTCTTTGTTCCCGAACAGATATGTCTTTTCTCCTTTCGTGTGACGATTTCAACCCCGCATTTCTGGCATTTGTGTATCATATCACAAATATTTATGTCGTGTTTTGGTGATTTTTTAAAATGATTGTCGAGACATCATTTACTTCTAAAAGTCCTCTTACATTTGATGCAGTGTATCCATCGTTCAAAGGGACATATCTGACCCTCGAAACACATACACTTGTATGGACATAAATGATCACCTCTGTGGTCCGAACCGACATCAGAGTGTTCACAGTAATAATGACATCCAATGAATCCTGTGACAGTTGTGATTACATCGTAGTGGTTGTCATTGAAATATAGATGGACAACTTTACTTTCTTTCCCAACTGGTGGTGGTTGAAAAAGAAACCTTCGTCAGCAAATTGATTATGTATTTTTATAACATAATTAAATCCGGATATAATTGTTCCTGAATAATTTTGTATTCCTCAACCCCGCAACTGGTGTCGTGTGATATCCCCACTTTATCCAATAATGACTTTGCAGCTTCCCGTTGTGGAGTTCTTGCTGGTCTCGTCATCCGTTTCCATTGTTGCTTTCATTCAGTGGTATCTTTTTTGTCAGCATTACACATACCAACAACGACAGCCCTCGCAAAACACATGTTATCTTCTGCGTTCTGAATCAGAAGAATACTTTTCTTCACTGTTTTCATTTAATTTTTTTCACCGAATGCTCCATAATGTAAGGTATGTCTTGCGGTCCATGCAGGCATGTGCGTGACAGTGATATCAAATGTCATCTGTCCGTCATGAATTTTGAATTTTTTGTTCGATTGTGCAACTTTTTCTATGTTGTCAAGCAATAATTCACCCGTCAGGTCTTTTGCTTCAGTGAACGGAACGTGAATCCCTAGATCTAGCCCTGGATGAAAGATGGAAATTCTCATTTGATCGTTTGGTCCTGCGTCACACTCATCTTTCAAACTGTTCACGAGATCTTTGAAAATTTTGTGAACAGTTTGAAATCGTTGATGAAATTCTTGAAATGTGACGTTGTATTTCTTTGATGTTGTTTTAAATTTCCTCGAGTATATATCGGTTAGATTTTTTATGGTATAATAGTTACAATCATCATCATCCAGTCGCACTCTCTTTCTATTATCTCGTTCGCTTTCGCTATCTGAATATGGCACAAGGCGTTTCATCGTGAAATGACGACGTGATGAAAAATCGCGTCGCTTTTATGCCCTGACACGGACATGCGAAGTCATCGTCCGTGTCAGAGCATAAAAGCGACGTGATTTTTCATCACGTCGTCATTTCACTGGCGACTGAATAACGAACCGAACGCTCACCATGGATCCACGATTGCAGAGTAACAAGATACAACATTTACGAAAAATTGCATTAGAAGTTTTAAAGAATACAAAGTGGATACCACCATACAGTAACTGTTTTAGGTGCAATTCGAGTTCACATTGGGCTTTTCAATGTGATGGCACTACGAAAAAGAAGATTGATCAGATGAGAAAATCATCATTGATGGTGAGTGAATCTACTCCTGGGAAGTCTACTTGGATGCACACATCAGACAACGATTATCTCACACCATATGATGTAATGGACATTGATCAAACTAAATTAAGCAAAACACTTTGCCTATCAGAAAGAGAAAAAGACGTTCATCGCGAGAATCTTCCAAGAAAGTTAAAATTGGTGAATAAAATATTATTGATTTAATTACTTGTTACGTTTTTTTTTTAGCAATTTCAGAGCGTATCTTTTGAAAAATTTGGGTGGCCCTGAAACGGGGTGTTTAAATTGTTTGCTGAGTCAATAAAATTCAGACAAATCAGGATAAAGTCCTCCCTTGTTGTATGTGTGTCTCCAGTATGGATCCCGCACGCATTCCGCTGCCTCAGTGGTAATCCACCTTGGCAGTGGTCTTGGAGGATTATATTCAGACAAATCTGGATATAATGCTCCCTCATTATACGTGGGGATCCACTCTGGAGTTTCCACATACACCTTGGGAGGACTAGGTCTCCGTCTTTGCAGGAATTCTTGAACTCCAGCTCTAATTTCTAACTTATGGCTCTCCGAATCTCTAACATTCTTCTGCCAATGCTTTAATCGAGCATCGGCAGAGAATTTTAGCAAAATTTTCTCTTTTAGTTTAGAGAACATTTTGAATATAAATATGATATGAAACGCCGCTGACGACATCATTGCATTTTTTCACCAATTTTCCCCGAACGTCAAATCAAGTGTGTTTCTTTTTGATAAAAAAAAGAAAAACACTTGGTTTGACGTTCTGGGAAATTTGTTAAAATACGCAATGACGTCGTCAGCTGCGCCCGCGCGTTTTCAATAAAAAATAAACATACATCCACCATTCTTCATTCATACCGAAATGGATTACTGAGATCTGTATCGGAGCTATTTGGAGGATGGGATGCTGGTGAGAGGTGTGTTTGGGGATGAAGCACAGACGATATGGAAGGCTTTGAGTTTAGCAGAAACGGGTACTGTAGATAACTTCTTCGATATCTACAGATATACCGTTATGCTGATGACGGACCACAGAGATCGGGTTTTTGGATTACCACCACGGTGGTTCCGACACACCAGATTGCTGGGAGCGTCGTATCATAATCTTCTCAGGGTCTACGAGTTCTTGCCGCTCTGGGGGATACAGACAGGCCAGCCGTGCAATTGTGCCATTTGGTTGCGACGTTCCCAAGTTAACTTTCAGCTTTATTCAAACCCAAATACACAGTGTGGTTTCTTTTGAAACCATCCAAAACGGCCCTTTGCAGGGCCTCACAAATTTTTCAAAAGATACGCTCTACCATTGCTATTGTACGATTTGTTCATTCTTCTGAACTTGGAGAGAATGTTCACATAATTTTTCATAAATACTTGTTCATTCATCCTGAACTTGGAGAGAATGTTCACATAATTTATCAAAGAATACTTCCCTAACAATAAAAAACCCACTACCACCCTTCATATCTATAATCCGATCATCATGTAGCATAATAATACAGAGCGTATCTTTCGTGAATTTTAAGTGGCCCTGAAAAGGGCTGTTTAAAATAATATAAAAATCATTTCTTTTGTTTCTTCATCACTGTTAAATCTTTCCCGAGTGATCCAAATGTTGATCGCTTCGTAGGTTCTTTCTGGAAACCATGTACCTCAATTGGTATGTCAATCGTGTGAGGTTTCAAGTTGATTGTATATTCAGTCGGTCTTTGTGTTAACTGCTTTCGCAAATCCTTCATTTCCTGACAAATATTCAGTAAAAACTTTGTCTGTTCTTCCCATTGTGAACTGTTGATAACTTGGTATATAACAGGTTGAATCATTTGTTGTGTTTTCACCGGCGGTATATACACTGGTTGTTGGTCCGTTCGCGGATATACCGTTGGTACATGTTGCTGTTCTACCCGTGGTATCACATTCCCCGCATAGGATCGTACTGTACATCAATAGTCTTGAGAAATTCCGTTACTGGATCCATGTTTCAAAATAACGCTAACGTTACAATTTACGCATGTAATAACGTTAACACCTTCGAGGACACAGTTCGCACAATGAACGACAACAGATAATTATTACGAATAGGGTACTTCGTCACTAGAATTTTGTGTTCTTTCTATTCGTTGTCATTGTTCCCTATATGCTGTTACGTTTACGGTTTTTGGAATTTCAACAAAACTAACAAATACATCATATAATAATAAGTTCGCGATCGTTTCTCATTCCTCAATGTCGGAGATAACCCCTGGCCGAGTTATGTAACTTATGTTCTTGAATTGTGAAACTTATGTTCTTGAATTGTGATCGCCACGTGGTCTTTAGATGTCATCTATTAGTGGCAATCAAATCATTGGTCGTCGTGAAACGCGAGAATCTTGAAAAAACACTAAGCGCTTAGCTGCATGTATGACCTGATAGAACTATATATATAGTGAACTTATTGACAAAGTTCCATTTAATTGTTTCGAAATGATCATGTTACCATGAATGTTTCTTTGTGTGTATATGTCAATAAATTTGTTCGGTGTTCCATCGTGGCATTATCTATTGAACACTGGAAATGGTTTAGGATTACATGTCCGCTAAAAACCCACCATTAACACTATACTATGGGCAAGTGGATAAGGATGAATAGAAAAGGCAGCGCCCCCAGGAGTTTGTCGAATATGAGTAACCATCTCTCAACCAAACGCCAAGATTTAGATAGAACAAAAATAAAATTTAACCGTTTTTTATTATTTGAAAATAAAAGCAGTACCGCTTTAATAAAGGGTCGACGAGTGCCATGTGGCCAAATTGAGATTTGCATTCTTTGTATCATTTAATGAATGTTGAAAGACCAAACAACATTAACCAAAGATATGCAAATATAACTGATTCAATCGCTGAACAAATAATAGTTGAAATGAAAGAGAATTGTAGTTTGAAAACACCAAGAAAGAGTCCATAAAGACAAAACAGAATACATTTATCGGTCTAGAAACGTAGCCAATTTATCGGACACGATGTGTAGCATGTTGTCGGAAAAGAAAAGTAGCAATTCAGAGCACTTTTTAGGTGTCGATTTTGGTCCGATAATTGCCTCATATTGTTGTGTAATGCATATCCATAGATCCATGATATACCCTTCTGCGAAAATACAAGTTTTCATAACCAAATTACAGTATTATCATACTCTTTTTATTTACTTTTTTGTTGACATTGTTTGCGCTTTCTAAATGTCAAACAAGTAATTCACCATATGATCTCCTCGTGACACATTAGTTCGGGCGACTGGGACTCGTGTATATAGGGTGTCGTTAGTTTCCAAAAACCATATTTCCTCTGCTGTCATATAAAGGTGAAAACAAACTTTGAAAACCGGAAGTGAAACGTAAGTCTCGATGGAGCAACATAGCATTTATCGGAAAGGCGGCATTTTTGGAGTACCGGATGAGCCCCCGTGATTTATGGATAAACAGATTTGTTGTTATATTGCATTGCAACAATAATATGTCCATACGCTAAGTAAAGAATCAAAGCTAAACCGCTCACACGTGGGTATCTGTGCCTTTAAAAAAAATTCCTATCAAAATCAGTTTATAGATTCCCACCAAATAAGATTCACATATAGGGCGTATTTCGTGGTGCGATTATTCTTAATTACACTCCGTTCACAACGGTTCGTCGAAAGAATGGACCTTAATTGCAATTCCGTGTATAGATCGTACATCCCGGTATCGCCGAAGGTTACGGTAAAATGTCGAAAACGAAGTGATAAACCAAAATTCACATACAAACTGATTGACCACCACACGATTTGTAATCCCAATAAAATACTAGAAACTTCGTTTGGTACAAAATACTATAGAATATAAATTACCAACACCAAAGTACTCAAAAGTGAAAATAGTTCTATGACATGTTGTCGAGAGGGGAACGTGGAGTATTTTAATGAAATTAACCATTTATATTTCTTGACGCTGGGGGAGATTTCCGCTTGAGATACTAGATGGAGAAGGGTGTTAATTTCATAATGTCGATTTCAACGACAGTCGACGAAAAGTGTCATCATGTAAATATCCCCATTGACCGAATTAGCGTGAACCTGAATGTATCTGCTGCTTTGTTCATATAATTGTGAATCAAGGAAATAATAGGATATATAAGTGGATTATCAGATGCATATAAATGTATGTACTATGTCTTATTACAACAAATCATTTCCATATTAAAGATATATATATATGTGTTATTTCGTTTCCCATAGTAGACTCCAGACGTACATGTCGTGTTGTGGCTGTCACGATGAGGTATCTCGCACTGGCGCGAAAATAAGTATTTAATCTATCGCCTGTGATTATAGTAGAAATGTCGGTCAAGTTGTTTTAATGTATATATGTCAAATACCAATATATTTGGGGCATAACCCCTGTGTCGTGAAATTAACACTTCCTATTGATACGTTGTTCAACTGATAAATTTCGAGTGTTATCCTAAACTCACCGATGGAGAGGATTCGTGACAAGTGGACCGATTTTGGTTGGCCTCTTGACTTTCGATTACGACAACAGTATACCATCCTACTGTTCAACACAAATTCTATCTCCGCTTCAAGTGTTGACTTCTTCATTGTTAAATATATAATAAGAAAACTTTCCTTGAAGATGATGATATGTCTTTGTATGCGGACAGAAACACATTCTGAGCTATAAATTGAATATATTTTAGTATGAGATTGGACAGTTCGCAAAAAAAACAAAAACAATACAAAACAAAACAAATACAACAGCACAAAACACAAGCAAAAACAATGCATCTTTATCTTACGTGAAGCTGAATGTCTTCTTTTCTGGTGTTGCCATGGTGATGGGACTGACGCTGGTGCAGATTGACCCCATGTCATACCAGATCTCCCGAAATTAGGTACCGCGTACTGTCGAACAACCCGACGTATATCCCGATATTCCCATTAGATCCTTTCAAGCGAGAAATGAATACCAGCAATTCACATAAATCCTTCATAAAAAACGACTGATGTGTCGTATTTTGACAAAATCCATGACGATTACTTCTAAAACGAACTGAACAGTCAGCGAATTTAAATCGATTTCATCCAACCGAGTATGGTTAGAACCTATGGTTGGAACTCGGTTATTATTCCGACACAGCAAACACAACAAACTTACTGGCAAACATAATATTGCATATCATAATCACGTATTTTTGTGATCGATTCTCTGTTCTGAACAAATGTGTTTTCTCTCACGTTCGTGCCCCATGTCGTATGCTATAGGTAGCAGTAGTAAATGATGCCTTCTTCAAACTTTTCGATTTTCTCTCAACGCACACAGCGCGCTCCGTTGTCGTGGAGACCAAGAATAAACACGTTGACAGCCCTAGAAGTTAACGTCGATTGCATAGGAAGCCTTGTATCGGACTATCAATACCAGCTATAGAATGCAAACGACCTCCCTTGGTCCGCTCGATAAGTGTCCCGAGTGCCAGACTCACATGAGTGGTGCTAGAAAGGATCAATCCCATGAATAACATTCATTGCATCATTACAGCTGGTATGACATGACGTATTTCTGTCAGTACTGATTGACAATAAAAGACACTACCGAGCCGAGCCCAAGTGTAATGGTATCTTGCAAAATCGCACTCTATGTCGCACTGTGAGATTCACAGAGTGACTCGTCTGCTAACCCTAGTCCGTACATACTTACCGAACTGCCTGAGCAGTCCTCATTTACGTTGTTTGAACTGGGTAGATGTCTATAGAGTAGTATATTGAGGCTTACATGTACCGTTTGCTGGTAGCCAACAAATACGTTGAAACAAAATCAATACATGCATATGCCAAATAAAAAAATATGTTATTAGTCTTCGTTTTAAAACCGACGGTTGTGTTTTACAATTTAAAGATGCATAATCCGATTAAGCGCCTCTCAATTCGAATTCGGGGGTAAACAATATTGGATTCGAGTAGAGGTACCCACCAAAGCTCAGAGTTATTAGATATCGATTTTTGGCATCTATTATTAATAGTGGCCCAGTAAACAGTCGACCAGCCGACGGCCTCGGACCAAATTGCGGATGAAGATGGATAACTCTAAAATCAAGAGGCTTTCTGTTGGTAATAAGGTCAAATTTCGTCGAACAAGATGTTGATATATAACACGTTTTTATATAACACAATTTTATATTATAGTTGACAGTGGTTAGCATTATTTTTGGGCAATTAATCTACTCTGATTACTGAAGCGGCATTTCTAAAAATGTTTTTGTTGTTGGAATCTGATTATATGGGGACCATCGAATCGGATTGAGTTCCTTTAATAACCGATATTTCACTTTTTCCAACAAAAGAAGACATTTGACGGCATTTGTGCAGAAAATTGATAGCCTCAGTGATTAAAGTACTTTAGGTTATGCTGAATAAAATAAACCGCGGTGCTTGTCCGATTTTTGTGTCCTATATATACATATAGACCTTCAAAATCAAGAAACATAATGGTCATCAGAATGTCCCAAAATTTCGAACAGCATATACCGATTACTTCTGTACAGAAGAAATTAGTGAACAATATTATTCTCCATTAAATCACTCACAAATGGTCACCATGCAATACAAAAAGATAATCGTCAATAAATTATTCGAAATGGTCGCTATACGAATGTCAAGGTCACGCCAAAAGTGTGAATTTACTATCACCCCAACCGAATGTAGTTATTTCGTCCTCCGGGTGTATTAACAGCTCCTGTTTCTTAGTACTAAATGGTATGGGCGTTTTATTTATAGAAATGGGCATTTTTGGGACGAATTAAAAGTTGTAGTGCGACCCGAGGCCGAGTCCGGAAAAAGGTGTAGTTGGGAATTTCACTTTCGTTTATTTCGTTTACATTATTATTTCATGCAGCGGGCGTCTCTCGAGACATGCTTGCTGGTCCCATGGTGCGAGCCGATTAATTCTAACGGGAATTCGCGCGTTGACCATTAGCGCGCTGCGCGTTATGTCTATATTGTTCTTTAACTTGTTTGTTCCATTGTTATTTGAACATCTTTCGTTTATTTTCACGTGACATAATTCGGAATGCTATCTACTATTATATTGCACGGGGATTTCACGATTGTATAAGAAATTTAATGCGAACATGAATCCTATGAGGTGTTTGTTTATATCGGTGTATATTTACATACTAAGTGTTGTCATCACTAAATCCAGCATTCTGATTGGTCGGCGCCCACGTGGCTAGTTGCAGTTATTTCTCGGTGAATGCGCAACGCCTCGTAACACCAAGCTTATAACACCATTCATACGTCATTGAGTTTGGAAAGACGAACGCGTAATGTTTTGGGCGCATTTGAACTCGCGCAGGATTGACTTAATATATATATCATCGGGTTTCAATATGAAGAGAAATTGTTCCTATTAACTTTTGCCAAGGGTGCTATTGGGTATTTTGGGCTGTTTTTGTCACGATACACTTTTCGATTTAAATACATTTACAAAAGTGGCCTTTTCGCTAAATGTATATAAATATAAGGATTAACTGTCATGTGGACTATTTTTATGGAGATGTAACAGTGAGTTAAGTGGTCATAACTTGTATGTAAAACCCTTCGGGTTTTACACAAGTTATGTCCACTTACCTCACGGTTACATCTCCATAAAAACAGTCCACATGAGAGTTAATCCTTATTTAACATGCTATTTAATATCGCTTAGTGAACTTTTTCATTAGTTATACGACAAATATCGCCATGTCATATTCTAAATGAATTGGGATGGTTATTATTAACCGATTCCCATGTTACTCCTTCGTGCTGTTTGTAAATATTGAGTTTTCCTTATGAGAGGTCATATCAGGAGTGCATTACCTGCATGAGGCCATTCTTAGATCAGCATCACACCCTCCTAGGGTGTATATTGGCAAGTATATCTGACCCTGTCACAGGAGGTGGTGGAATAAATGTGATTAAAACATACTCGGTATTTGCATAATTGGATACTAAATGTGATTAGAAACGTGCTCGGTGTGTGCGTACTTGAACCATGTTACGAAGATTGCATTTTGCCCGATTATTATTCTGCATGCTATTTCATGCACTATTCAGACCACTATTGAGAGCAATCAAAATGTCAACTCATATAATAAGATATGAGTCACAATTAGTCTAATTCCAGACTTTATAACACCTCATCCAGGGAATTGGATGGTGGCCAAAACGCCGACAACAGTTATTGCATCATTAGAGGTGAATGCGAAAGTACGTCCTATATAGAGTTATCACCCTTCCGATACTCATTTTCTAAATATAATCCCAGTCTCTTGTGGCACGTGTTACTGCGATTGAATATCAATTGCTATCTAATCGTGAACCACGTTTACGTATATTTCACATCTAATCTTGTGGGTATTATAGGTGGTTAATAAGTTCGCAACTTCGTAATTATATATAAGAGTCGGATCTGTCTGGCTGTCCGGATTTTTCTCCCAGACCCTAGACCGATTTCAACCAAATCTGGTGTGGTGACTCGGACTATCCTGGCGGATGTTCTAACTCCGGGGGGGGGGCGGAAAAAAAAATTCAGGCACGTATGGCATTTTTCCCCTTTCGATTATTTTTTGTACCTACCCACCCCCACCGCCAATTTTGTAAATAGGAATGAGTCATTTTGAGGTCATTCGGCCAAAAAAACATGGCTGCCAGCGGCCATCTTGGATTTCAAAATTTGCAACAAAACACAACACGATAACTGCCTGCAGTCAGTTTACTAGTTAGAATTACATTATTTCTCTCATTCAAAGTGGTTTTGAAGCCCAACTCATTGCCAAAACACTAAAAAAACAAGCAGGAATTTTTTTTTTAGTTGCGGAAAAAATTGCTTGTTGGTGGCTTTGACCACCCACCCACCCCGGCATATGTGCCGGAATTTTTTTTTTCACCCCCCCCCCCCCCTTGCACTATGGGATTATTTCGGAATAAAATAAGTCGAAAATGAAACTATGTGAATATTTAGGTCCAAATGTGAGTGAAACGCATATAGAGGCCGCAGGCCCCTCTGACGCTGAGTAAGGATCCCTGAGGGAGTCTGTTTCAACTATAGGTGCATATATGCATATTGTTCGAACGCCTATCGGTCGACAACTGAAGTGAAGTTCCCCGCATGATGTGGTTTGGCTCCTTATGATATATCAGAAACAGAGTCCGGTAGAAGAACGTTACATCCGCGAGAAACCACGCACAGACATCGATTTCATGCAAATGACCACAAGTCGCTTAGACATTATATCAAGATTCCTGCGTGCATGGTGAGCGGCGACACAAGGGTTTATTATCGTCGGATGACTTGGTGCGTGCGTCTTGTCGCGGTGACATTGAAGGTCGAACCACATTATTACCACGCATGAGGTTAATTGAGTTCATGGTGGTGGAAATTTCTTTTGTTAATGGTGGTTGCTGCACTGTATTTTTTTTTTTATATAACCAATGGTATTAAACAATAATGCATAATTAATTCTTAAACTTAAACTTCAAATTACAATAAGCAGCACGATTCTACCATGAAAGGTGCACATGTGCCATTTAAGTTGGTCGACTGTGATAACACGTCTCTTTTCGGTTCAAGTTTATGGGAGGCCAAATTCACATTTAATAATGAATTGCGCTTAAGTGCAAATAATTGCGCTTAAGCGCAATCAATTGCGCTTAAGCGCAAATACCACATATTGTGCTTAAGCGCAAATAGGGCATTTACGCTTAAGCGTAATTAATTACGCTTAAGCGCAATTAATTGCGCTTAAGCGTAATTGTGACTACTATCTAACCTACCCATAAACTATTAGCATGACCTGGTGTATCACCTAGCAACACAAGATGAGCATTGGGCTAATTTTGACCTGTACTCAACAGTCAAACTGTGAGTATGTGTTCAACAAGGAGAATTCCCTAATTACATATTATCAGCATCCCTCTATCCAAAGAATTGATGTCGCCTTCCCGGAACTCTAGTAATGTTTTGTATTATGTATTTTTGCACAGATTTTAGCCTTTACTATGGTAATATCCTATACATGCATGCGGTGTCACTGCATGAGGGCTTTCTTACCTCATACAGTAATGCTCTATTTAATCGACTTCTTAACCACAGCAGAATTATGGGTAACTTTTCAGGATTTAGTCGGAAATATGGCTGGTTGCCATTCATCGAAAAGCTCTCGAGAGCTTTCCGATGAATGGCAACAAGCCATATTTCCGACAAAATTCTGAAAAGTTATCCATAATTCTGCTGTGGTTAAGGAGTCGATTAATTAGAGCATTACTGTATGGTTTACTTATTGACTTAAATCAGGGGGAAAAAACCCTATTTTCATATTATCAGCATCCCTGTCAAAAAAATGGTGTGAAATTACTGGAGCTTTGGTGTCTCAGTCCTGAAGCTCTAGTTTTTCTTATTAAATCAGCAGCTCTTGCACAAATCTATAGTATTTCCATGATCATATAGTGTGAATGTGGTGTCACCGAGGGCTTGCTTCCCTCATATGGTGTGCCTGTATACTTGAAGAAAATCAATGTCTCCCCGACTAATACAGAAAGTAATGCTATTGCAAGTAGCCCCAACTAATATATACCGAAGATAATATAATGCTATCACGAATCGCTCCAACTAAAACAGAAGGTGATACTATTGCGAGTCAGCCATTTTGATAAAGAAATTGGGCTAGCTCCCTACCCATCCAAACCAATGAAACCAAGAAGTGACATGTCAATAGGAGTTAATGCTAAGTTATGGAGAAACCTATTTATTCACCAGGGGTGTTTTGTTACATATAACCATGAATTGCGCTTAAGCGCAATTGATTGCGCTTAAGTGTAATTATTTGCGCTTAAGCGCAATTGATTGCGCTTAAGCACAATTAATTATTAAATGTGAATTTGGCCTCCCATACAAGTTACAGCAACTGCCAGTTGGTTGATTGCATGGAACGACACAGAAACGGCAGCCATGCACGCCTGGCTATTACGACCTCGGACGGTTTGATTGGCAAAATGGTTCCACACATAAAAATGTCAGACCAAATTGCATCCATATTCCATAGAACGAAATAAAATAAACACAATTTCTTATATTTACACTCAACTTGCAAGCGCCGGTTTTGAAGCAGCGTGAATTCCGTTACTTATTCCTTTTTCGAATAATTTTGTCAAATGTGGGAAATGACCATGACAGCGTCTTTAGAAAGGCGAGACAAAATTTCCTGTAAAAAAGAATCCGGGTCAAAAGTTCAAAAATGCCTCGAAAATAGGCAAAGTCCGCAAATAAACGGAAATTGTCCGAAACAAGTTCGGGATCATAAACGGCCACTTAGGCCATGTACCTTCATTTTACTGGATTAACCTACTTGCTTAGGCCGAACATTTTGGCCCGGAAATATTTTGGGTCGAATCCCAAAAAGTGGGTCGAAGTTTTTGAGCCGAAATTGTTTTGGGTCGAGTCCGAAAAAGTGGGTCTAATAGAAATTCCCGCTCTGCTCGGTTTGGAAAATTTGGGAAATTGTGGCAAATGACCATGGCAACGTCTAGTAAAGCGAGATGAAATGTGGGGTGAAAAAAAGCCCGGGTTAAAAGTTCAAAGATACCTTGAAATTAGGCAAAGTCAGAAATTAAACGGAAAAGAACATTTGAATTGTTTTCGGCTGGCATGTATCTTTTCTTTGTTATTTGTTCTAATTTCTATTGAAATAGAGGTCTAATTAGTGCATGAAATAGCATGCAGAATAATAATCAGGCCAAACTGGTCGATCTTCGTTACATGGTTCAAGTACGCAAATACAGAGAACGTTTCTAACCACATTTAGTCAATCCAAGTACGCAAAACAAAAAAACTGGTTCCCGATGAACATAGAATTAAAAAAAAAATACTGACCGAAGCCAATCTACGGCGACTGAACACTGAATGGTTTACAAACAATCTCGAGACACGTTATCAATAATTCCCGACAAGGTTTCATTCACCACCTATTATTAAAACAACTAAATAGTTGAGAGAATCCATGGCTTCCGATTATTGCAGACTAATTATTCATAATTCCCGCAATGTTTCAGAATTCCGTTAAAACAACTATAATCCTTCTAATTATTACAACAACTACGGCTTATCACTGAAGAATACACCCCGATACTTCGCAATATGATCTTTAGTCTCCATTCCACCGAGACATAATTCAGCAATGTTACCTGTTATATTATGCACTGTATTCCGGCAATAAAATCTTCAAGAGTGGCCCGGCCATTGTCCACACCTAAATATCGAAAGCAGTTAACGTGGTCATAAAAGTTTTTTTTTTATTATTATTTTTATTTATGTGAGTTATTTACACTATATACAGTGATATGATACGGATATATATGTAAGCAAACAGATAATTTTAATAATTATAGTGACATCACAGGTGTGGCGGGGTCCTTGCACACTCATCATTCACTCTCCTTGCACACCATAGAGTATATCGATCATGCACTGTTTATAAATGACATAACTTACAAAAATACCATAACAAAATACCTTCGGCTGTTAAAAACTTGTATAGTGACATTTTTGTGTGTCTGTGTACACATATATAATTAAAACAATACATATGTTTGATTGGTAGCTGGTTCCAGTTCTTCTATTGAAATTATATCGGTTTTGTATCATAATAGTTAGCTCAACTTTACGACGTAAGTTTGAGCTATTGCCATGGATTGTTGTCCTTCGTCCGTGTGTGCGTCTGAACGTCCGTCAACAATTTCCCTCGGCACATCCTATAGTACGTATCCCTCATCCGATCTTCACCAAACTTCTTTTGTAGCTTCAGAGTGACCTATATGGGAGCGATCAATTTTTTCCGAATTTCGATAAAAACAAGGCCGCCAGCAACCATCTTGACCCGTATATATTTTTATGGCCGGACCATTTTTTAATTGTGCAGGCACGATTGTGATCACATATAGATGGGATGTATCGAATTTGAACGATTTTCGATGAAAAACATTGCCGCCGGCAGCCATCTTGGATTCTACTGTTTGCGCGACTTACTCCTTTGGCACATCCTACACCCCTCATCCGACCATCAACATACTTTATATGGATCTCCGGGTGACCTCTAGATGGGAGCTTTCTATTTTGATCAAAATTTTTGAAAAAAACATGGCCACGAGCGGCCATCTTGGAATTTACTCTTTGTATGACTAAATCATTCGACACACCCTTCTGATCACATCTCTCATCCGATCGTCGCCAAAATTTATATCGATAAGGCGCCTTCATGTCTCTATAGATGATCGACTGAGGGCAATGATTTATTCACCCATGTAGGTCAATCATCCCCTAAATACCAACTTTTTGGAAGCTATTGTTTGGAAAATGTGGTCTATGTGCAAATTAGTGCATTCTAATGGGTAACATACTGCCTACATTAATTGGCCCAACTGAACCCAAACGGAGGAGCCGTAATCGTGCGCATGTGGGGCGGAACAATTCACAGTTTAGGGTTATAACATAAGGGACGTGGTGGGGGGGGGGTTGACACACAAACCCCACCCTCTGTCGCCTCGTCACTGTATATTGCATTTCATTTTATCCATCTTCATCCACAATTTTGTCCGAGACAATCGGGTTTGACGACTCGTTTCTGGGCCACAAATAATTATATATTTCGAGAAATAACAAATTTAAAAAATCGATATCTGAACACTCTGAGCTTTGGTGGGTGGGTTCCTCGACTCGAAACAAATATTGTTCACCACCCCCCGAAGCCAAAGAAATAGTCATTTGGGAGCGTTAATTCGGATTATGCATCTTTAACTCTGAATTGTAACACCCTATTTTGAAATTGTTCATTTCCTACTATTTGCTTTGATTTGTCGGCACTTACTTCGTCAATCTCATACAGTATATGCATACGAACAGTTCGTCCACACAAAAATTTACTTTCCGCCTAAAATTAGCAACTGTTGCGATATAAAGGTTTCGAAATGTTGAAACTATTTGCACGGATGTGGGGAAGCTGAGACGCCATCACAACTCAATATCCGCTATATATATCGTTTGTATCAGAACACCTTATATATACAGCACGGTGATTGAATCTTCTTGATTTTTCGTAGACACCACGCAGTCAGATATATGTGGTTACCACGGAAACAACCGCGTCAGAATATCAACAACCGCGATTGATCTAACCTCGAGGTGCGTTACTAATAGACAAACACAATCGCTCGAATGCATACAAATATTATTCAATAATTATATTTGAACCCCACTCGGACAAAAGGAAATTAACCCCTTATGGCAGCCCAGATAATTTGATTCGATCCATTGAGTACGAAAGGTTTTATGTGCCTGAATAGTCGAGAGGACCATGCGGCTGACGGAACAAACCAATTCTTAAGTTCCGCAATTACAGAATAAAGGGACCAGGAGACCATAACATACATAGATGTCTTGGTAGCGTTTTATATGCACAACGGAGGAAACGGATTTCCTGGCATTAGTCAATCAATTTTGATGCCAATGGGCCATAACGTTTAAGTTATTGGGTCAGAGTAGCAACATACTATGGCCCCTCTCAGTCAATAGTAAATCTCGACATTGAATAGATAGAGTTGACGTCGACCATGTTGAATCTCGACATTGCATATATAGTAGAGGCTATTATGTACTCCCGTGTACATTTTGTGAAGAAATATAGCGACTATGCTAATGACTTTGCTTGATATCTCAGGCACCAGAAAACACCTGGGGTCGCGACTGGGTGGATTTATGACGTCATCAATATGGCTCCATCCAAAATTTCAGAGTATGCACCGAGTCAGTTTGATTAATAGCTATTAGAGAAGTTTGGATAGAAAATTGAATATTTCACCACTGCTGAGAAACTAATACACAAATCATTAAGATGGCGGCCAAGATGGTTGAAAAGTGACTACATGTGAACGTATGTGCTCCCTGTTCGCGGAATACCACGGACTTATGGTGTAATGTGTACATTTGCAGAAAAATAGCTGTTATACCTGATAATTCAACAGAATGATACCACGAACATTAGATCAAAACATCATCATGGCAGTCACAAACAATTGCAGAATGGGCACTGAGAGGGGAAGAAAATTTAACACAGAAAATGATAAAATTGCACCAAGCTTCCTTTTGAAACAACAAAATTGATTTAAAAAAAACAAGATGGCTGTCAAAATGGCGACCGAAATATAGAATTTTGTTGAATTTTCACGCATGCGCCTCACACCATTTTCGGTTATTTGTAGACTTGTTTTTACCAATTATGTCATCTAGTACAACATATTGTGTTGTAATTTGGGTCTGATTGCTGTCCATACTCCGAAAAGTGTAAATTAAATATTGTGCTATGTAATTTCACAAAAACTTGCTTCTCGAGGTTCTAGATTAACCTTGGAAAGAAACAGGTAGAATAAAATAAACAAAACTGTACAGTTTTAAATATGGTTAGTGTTATTCACTCACGCTCGACATTGATCAATTTGACCCTAGATGGTCGCCAAAATGGCCGCCAAAAGTCACAATTATACAATTTAACAAATGCTTATATTCTCGAATGGTATTTAGCAAATTAGGTGGATATATTCGCTTGACACTACCATGTAAGGTATGTTGTGACTGTTTGAACAAAATAGTTTTATTATAACCGAGAATATATCAGAATGGATTCCTTGAAACCCCACATGATATTGCCCAATATAGTTTAAACGATATCGCTTTCCACAATAACTCAATGATATGTTAATCGATGGGTATGTAATGCCAGATAGTTCTCTGTCTTGGTAGCGTTTTATATGCACAACGGAGGAAACGGATTTCCTGACATTAGTCAATCAAATTTGATGCCAATGGGCCATAACTTTTATGTTATTGGGTCAGAGTAGCAACATTATATGGCCCCTCTCAGTTAAGTTTCAAAGTTCTGTCCATTTCTGTTCATAAACATGAGCAGAATCTCAAGAAGTTTTCGGAAAAATTACAACCTACGTCATAATAAATTGAGTTTTTCAAGGCCCGTAAGGTACTTGGACATCCATAATAGAATATTTAGTCGTCAGTTGATTAAGTAATATGTTTAATAACTAACTGAGTCCCCATTCTCGGAACAGCTGAGACTACTGTTCTAGATATATGGGTTTTTTTTTTTTTTTTTTTTTTTTTTTTTTTACAAATGTGGTTGCTATTTTGCAAACGATCTTGAGGATTTAGTATAAAACACCGCAGTGTGATACATTCAAGTCCAATCAAAACAATGACACCAAACTTGAAAAAAGTATACTTGAAAAAATGGTCCAAACCTGAAATGTTAATTTTTGCCGATTTTTATATCACGTTTGTGAGAGAAAATTTCAACAATTCTGGTATTTACAATAGCTACAATAGGAACAATTAATATATTAACAAATGTGCATCAGAGATGTTGAAAACAAGATCTAAGCTGGGTGTGGCAATATACGTCCGGTGTGCTTTTATGACCTGTACACAAACAAATAAATGCAAGTGACACTAAATTGTAGTAACCTCAAATATTGACAATTCTAAGTCGAAAAGAGCCATCAGTCAGTAAAAAATATTCGGACCGAACCCATATTCGAACTTGGCCTTTATTTTGGTCTGATAAACTCACATATCAAATTTGGTTTCGGTAAAATAACCCAAACTAAAGTTATCATCCGGAAACCTCAAATGTTAAAGTTATCACCCGAAAACCAAAACGGACGGACGGACAGACCAATCACATAATACGGCTGTTTTTTTCAAACATGCATATAAAAATAGACAATTCTTTTGCAATGAGTTGGAATATTTAAAAGAAATGGTATGCATCACTTACATTGCACAGTTCTGCCCATTTCTTGTTGAAATATGACTAGATCTCAAATTGTGACTTTGGTGAAATTTTATACCGAGCTCTGTAAAATAAATTTTTGATCGACGAGAAAGAGCAGTGACCCCATAAATTGCATATTGTATTGCAGCAATCATCATTTAACACAAACAATACAAAATAAAGTCACAACAGTTCCATACAGCAGAAACTGATCTAGAAGATATTATTGAAAAAACGTAAAATTTTCCATTTCCGGCTGCCATTGTGGAGGCCAGCTTGGACATGGGGTTCCAATGTTGACCTAAAATGAGGCATTATATCTTAGCTTCAAGATATAATACGCATTTGTATACACAAGATAAGAATCTCTCACTATAATTTGCATCAAACTGACAGTGTCCCGTCTGAAAATGGCGGCCATGTTGGACGCCATCTTGTATTGTGTATGCACGGTCACCCTTTTCTTGTTAACATTGCCTAAAGGTTGAGCGACATAATAAGGAAGAAAATGAGTAGAGTGAAGGTGAATTCCGGGACGTACATGGGGTATCCTGTCAGCCCCTGGACTATACGCCATTCTAACCAGAAGTTGAAAATCGGGTTTCGATGGGGTGGTTCCAAATGACCCTTCTTATCTCTAAACACCATGATATATCGTTTCTTAATGTTTTTATTATTCGTGAACATTTGTTAATGTTTTCACAAAAAATGACGGATGTACCCGAAAGTGTAATTGAAAATGACTTTAGCTTTTGTTCTGGAGCGCCCACTAAACACCAGGGGTGCTATTCACCAAGCGAGACTATTTTATAAACCAGGTAGTTTATATGGTAGCGGCTGAACGCAAAGGTATTTTAGCGCAAACGACACACGCTGTCGATGGTGTGATTGATCCAATCTATCAGATTTGTCACATGTCAATTGACGCCGTCTTACGACTAATTCATGAACACTCACCGGCCACAATCGGCATGTATAGCGGTATAATTTTTGGGTATAATTGTGTGGAGACTCATGCTTGCGTTTATATATCTGCAGAATGAGTTTCAATGGTATTAATGAGGTTTTTTAATTAGCACAGTGTGAAAATGAAGAGCCAAGAAGATAACGTCTCAGAAGAATTTTTTGTGTGTTTTGGTTCTGTTTGGATATTTCCCTGCTATTTCCAAAGAAATTTCTTTCCATGCATCATTTTTCCGGCGCTGGTGAATGGTGCCGGTTTCTTTGTTCTTTAATATTTTGATTCTTCTCTCCACAATGCCCAAAAAAAGTGTTACGCTCGTCGGCAGTGGGGGGAGGGGGTCTGGAAAACAATTGCACATATAGGGCCCAAAAAGTTTTTTTCAGACCCCGAGGGACCCACCACCCCATTTATGCAAATTTGTTCCTCCAAATGTTAGGGACCCACCCCCTTTCTCATGTTTTTATAAAAATTTCAGAGTTTTTTTTAGCCGTTCTTCAATAACTGTGTTAACTGCCTTTCAATCCCATTCCACTCTCCTTTTTTGGTGCAAAGTGTGTAAAATTAAGACTCAAGCAATAACATCCTTAATCGGTAAAGCACAGGTCAGAAAAACGAAAAATAAACTGTATTTCCAGGTGTTTCCTGGTGTTTCCAGTATCTAACAATAATAATAAAGCATTGTGTAGGAACACTGTATGTCACAAATTGCCCTAGACCGCATTATAGCCTTAATATATAGAGCGTGTTTAGTCTGACAGAGAACACTGGCCAGTGTAAATAGTGGTAAACAGGTCAGGGGTTCTACAATTATTTGTGCATGATCAAAGAACTCTTTAGTCTTATCCACCGGGGTGGGTGAGGAGGGGAATTGTTTTGGTTATGTATACACATAGATATATGGTTATTATACCCCCGATATTAGTCGGCGGGTATATAGTTGACGTCTCGAGCCGTCCGTGCGTCCGTCCGTACAAACATTTTGCATCATAACTCAAGAGTCGATCGGTTGTCATATTTAGATGTTCTATGACATGTGACGGACCAGAAATGGGGAACGAATATGCATAATATCACGGATTGTGAGTACCAATGCCTACCAGAGTTATCCATGGGCCCTGTTTATGAAATTCAATCCGTACAAATTTTTTGCCATATAAGTTGAAGTGTCGGTTGTCGAATTTTGAAGTGGTTTGGTATGGTGATAGACCTGAATGATACGGGAAGGATGTATGCAGATATTACTGCATATCACAGGTTTTGCCTGTCGATGCATACCAGAGCTACCAACTTGGTTCCATCCGTAAACACATTTTGCATTATTATAACTCAACCATTTGTATGTATATTTGTGCACTAGAGTCTGCAGTATAGTCTCAGTCAGATTTTATTCTTGATTTTAGTTTGAACTTTGAAGACATTGAGGAATGTCATTTCTCAAAGTATCTGAATGCATCACATTATTTCAGTTCATCTATTTGTAAGCGATAACAGTATACAATTAGTATTGTAGTTTAGTCTTGTTGAGCAGTATTTAATTATATAAGCTTCAAGATGAAGTTCGTAAATTCAAGGAGAACAGCGTCACCTTCAGTTGGGATTGTCTGAACAATAAACAGTAACGGCCATTCATCATAACCAATTCAGTTTTATTTGGATAAGTGCTGCAAATTAACATTACTTGCAATCATTAAAAAGATGAGAAATAACCAGAAGGAATGAATTTGATTGCATGCCAGAACAAGACAGTATTTCAGACATTAGAAATTTATGAGATACCCTTTTCAATTTCATGTTATGCAACAATCGGGTCAATGATATCTAGTCATCATTGAGTATTCACCATGTAGTATTTGTGATACAGTTTTTTTTATTTTATAACTATTATTCGGCTAATACAACTGGGTAATACATTAATTTTTTTTACTAAATTACGGTTTTCCACTGAGAAGTGGGACGGGACCCTGTGAAATCCAGAATGTTGCTAAATCTGAGGCTAAATAGTCACTATAGCTGTCTATATAGCCATATGCCAACACACATGATACTAACATGCTTACAGACAACATTACATGTTCAGTACTTGTAAATTGTTTGAAAAAAAACCCATTTTGGAACAAAAATTACAAGCACGATTGTTTCGGCCTCTGGACCACCCACCCACCCCGTCCCTATAATATACGGATTTTTTTGTAGACCCCCTCATGTCGTCGGTGGTATATTTTGCCCCACGTCCTTTTCCTCGGTTGCTCATTGTTGAAATGTGTACAAACGCGTACTGTTACACGCAGCATATTTATGTGACCGGTGGTCAATATATGATTGACGCCAATCACCTTGATTGGATAATCCTGTACCGCGCGGCGATGTCTTCCCATCGATATGTCCACCGATAGCTTCGCATTGAGCGTCGCCTCGTAAAACTACCTGGACTATATTATAAACCCAGCCGGTGAATAGCACCCCAGGATTGCGAAACTTAAGAAATGGGTTATCGGCGATGATTCAAGGGTGATACCAAATCTAGGGCATCAAACATTTCGTATACGATAGTGTAATTGAAACTCTCTGGGCTCCCAGTTTAAATTGACATGGGCTATCGTCTTTGATTATATTAATAAATTCTGATGTTAATGGATCAGAGTAGCCAGTACAGATAATTGCCTTCCCTACTTTGTACGGAAAATTCTGATCAGTTCCATCCCAAAAAACATTGAGCGAACCCACAAAACCAATATTCTACAAAATTCCACATCAGAGGATAATGTTCGAGATTTATGTGAAAAATATAAATCTTTTACCAAATTTTGCAAGGCATCTCGAGTCATTTGGTAAATAATTTGGAACATTAAAACTGAAACAGTTCAAGAGAGGAAGTGATTACAGTAGTCAAAATTAACCAATTAGTCAGAAATGTTAGGAGTTAATGAATAGAGATAGAATATCCATTATTATTCATCAACCACATCGGCATGTCCAGTGCATTTATGAGAACAAATGTCAAAACCGGGAACTAATTGAAATATTGTTTGTTTTGCAGGAATAAGTACACAAACCCTCTATAAACAACATAATAAATTCAACAAACATAAAAAGGGGGAAATTGGTGAATTTCGTTAAATAAATTTGGGAAACTTTGGTCAAATCATCAATTTATTGATTTTCAGGGGTGTAATATAAATATTCAAATTCACAAGGTCTTCCATCTTCCAATTCGATTTCCATTTTGTCGACTTTATTTACGGCCTCTGTTCGGACAAATCGTTCGGCGCCAACCCACATCGTGCGGGGAATCTCACTTCAGTTTTTGGTCGACAGGCTACATGTTGTGCAGCCTATACCACCGACTCAAATGGCCATGACGTTCGAACGATATAGGCACATGACATGAATACGCAACGTGACGCATTTCAAAATCACTGTTATGTATAACGAAGTTGCTGTCTTAACCACCTAATACGCACACGATTAGATAACGAAAGATACTTAATTGGGGTTCACGATTAGATCGCGATTGGAATTCAATCGCAGTGCATGCATGACACGTGACACGCGAGGTTATAATTATATTTCGAAATAAGTATCCCGAGTTAATCGCAAGGATAACTCTATATAGAACGTACTTTGACTAAGTAACCGAGATTTGTATGAAATAATTTACAACACCAAAGTGATTAACTTTGGTCGTGCATAAACGCTCTTTAAAATCACTTCTTCAAATATCTCCGTTAATTAGTCAATTATCCTGACCTCAATCCTAACCTCGTGTGGAACGTGCTTCTCTGATTGAATATCAATAGCTATCTAATCGTCATGGCGATTAAGTATCTTTCGTTATCTAAACGCGTGCGTAGTGGCAGTCTTAATATTCAATTTGGATCACCCCTTGCCACCCGCTGACATATATATTCAAGACTGAGATGTTCCCCTTTTAACGTGGTTTGTGAGTGAGTCCTCCTCTGGTTGATGATGACTAAGATGTTCTTCCTGAATTTCTTTTGTGGTTACATCCACTTCTGTGTGCGGAATATTCGCCGCCTCGTTTGTGGCCAGCGACTGTAGCTCACTGCTCATTGGTGGCACACCTTCTCTTGATCTTTGTGGTCTACTTTTCACCTTCACTATGATCATCAGACACACCGGCACTAATCCAGTGATTGCCATTCCATAGACGAAGCCGTTATACCGTCCTGTCAAATCCCTCACGTGCCCTGGAATTCGTGATAGACAGATAGACAAAAATAGCAAGCGGTAAATCATCTCAAGGACTCAATTCGAACCTGCTCACTAAAAATACACAAATACCGCAAATAAACGAAATGTATGTATCATTTCCTGTGTTATTGAATTTAGACAAATAAATATGTTTAAACTAAAAAACACGAAATACCGACATGGCTACTTAGACGGACTGTGTGGTCCTCTTCCTATTTATTGAAGCGGTGTATCCATAAATTATATAGATAATATAAGTACGCTCCAATTCATGCAGTCAGCGCAGAGCTCGGTAGGTATCCATGTTCCGTCGAAATATTATGCAAATTGACTTACACTGATAAAACAGTGGACAAATGACATTGCGATAAAATAAATACACAATTGACCAAACTTTGGTATACCGTAATTTTAAAAATATATCTTAAAATATATAAATATATATTTTACAACCTAATGATAAATTTAATTCATTTGAAGATATCTCAAATTGTTGGAAGATATCATCAATTTTATTGATGGATATGTGTAGGCTAAATATATCAGGAAAGATCTTCGAATTATCTGAATGTCTCTATTCCTATGTATTCAGTATAAGTAATGAGAAATAAAGAATTGAAATGGAATTGAAGATAATCTTAATTTTAAAACATGTCATCGTTTGAAAATATCTATACAAATATTGGGATAGACCTTTAGAGGTATATATGGAAGTATCTTCAATTATACCTCTAAATATTTAGAATAGTTGGTATATTTTCAGTTATTTAGTGACAGCTTGTTTGTTTTTAGCAAATTGAGATGAAGATTCCCAGGCCTGAATATTAACCACCAAACCAACGACTTCGGGACCCCGTACGTTTCGCGACAGGTTTGCTCAAAATCTTACCAGCAACAGGGCCACATGCAGCTGACAGGATACCTGCGCCGGATAGCATTATACCAAATAAAAAACCAAACAACTTCCGGTCATTACTTATCTCCTTGACAACCATCTTCTCAGCGTTGAGGATGAATCCTACACATAGTCCCATGCCGCAAACAAGAACACATATCGCTGTGAAGTTCGTTGTTAAGACGGAGCCAACGCACAGTATGTGGAAGAATAAAACGACAGAAATGAGTGGGATCCCACCTCCGAAGGTAAACCACACCAGGATCACCATAGTAACGAATGTTCCACATAGCAACCCTATGCCGTAAACAAACATCACTAGCGCACCATCGTCTTGGTTGTAGCCATTTGCCAACACGGAGTCAATCAAATAGGTTCGAGGTTGCGCGAGAGCAAGACTAGCGAACGCACAGGAAACGAGCCTGAAGACAGATTCCCATTTTTTTAGAACACATAACTTCTTTTTTAATGGCTCCTCTTTATCGGAGGTTGACATTCGTTGAGTATCTTTTTCAGCCAATCGGATTAGACAGCCAACAGGAAACAGCTGTGCACTAACTGCGCTCAATAGTAAACATGAACTTCGCCACCCATATTGGTTGATGATGTATCTGAATGGGAGTGGAGCCATAATCCCGATGACGTAGGCGAGACACCCAGACAGCGCCACCCAAAACATGTCACTCTTCCCACCAAGACTGATGGCCACGGCGTTGTAACAGATGAGAAGAATGGACGACCCTATGCCTGAAAAATTAAACAGCCGATCATACAATGCGAGTATATGTCCCTACACTATGACTTAAATTGCCAGTATTTGCGATAGGCTATTGTCAATTCCTGGGCATGTTACAGGTGTAATATCGAACCTGCATGGCGTATAGGGACGGATTGACATCGGTCATCGGTATATACCTTTAGTCCTCACTCCCTTTTGTTTATTACGCCACCGTAGTGTGGTGTTTATTGCTTTTGGTTTTTTTGTATCGCATGGGCGATCGATAATTCACTGGGTGATTGTACATTCGGCAAACCTCGTCAGATTCCGTCACCGTTTCATCGTACCGATAATTACGAGAGTACAACTAAGATTGGCACATGTGTTTACGTCACCGGTGTAATTGTGGGGACATGCTTCTATTATGAAGGTTTGCTATCCCGAAGGTCCGCTATTCCGAAGGTTCTCTATTCCGAAGGTTTTTGTTATTTTTAGGTTAATTCTATATTTTAAAGTATTGAGACTAATTTGAGAGGGTTCATTTTCACAAAGATTCTTTATATGGAGTGTGCGCTCACATCCGAACTGATCATGCGCGCGCACCGATACAGATACAGGAGGAAATAACTTAACTTAGAACATTAAATGTGATTTTGTTTTGTTTTCGCTGGTTTTCTTGTTTTATTATGTTCTAGCTATACGTCAGGTTAATGGATTCGCGACTGCCAATCGTAAACTAGATGGTCAAAGCCGTAGGCCGAGACCATTTAGAAGTATCGGGTGTGTATGTAATCCGATTAGTAGATTTTTGGTCCGCATTTAGAGGCTTTCTGGTGTGGTGAATGAGAAACCTGCAGTGATAATATTTTGCGTAGTTGTTGTAATAATTTGAAGAAGGATTAGATGTTTTAGCGGATTTTAATAGGACCATGCAAATCAGAAGTGATGCCATGAATCAGCGAGAACATCAACCGTTTGTCGCATTTCATAAATCCAAAGAGGTGATAGGCCTGTGAAATCCAAATCGCATTCAAATCAAATCGTGGACTTGAAGGGGCTTATGTCAGATCCAAATCTATGAACCCCTCTTCCCCCACCAGCATTACGTCTATCAGATCATCCATGCTAACAACGAACTGAATTACCACCATATATGACCTGGCATTTATACCCGTATTGCCACAATATATCACGAGAAATACGACTACCAACACTGCTACCAATAGCTATCCGTAATTGTAATTGTAAGGATGCGAACGGTCTCAAATGACAGTTTTATGCATTGGCGTCAAATTGGATAGGGAATCTTTAATGTACATGTATATCAGTTGGGAAAGTCAAGTGGAGTGTGTAGTTGAACATTAGAGACATTTCGCAAGACTCACGAATACGATTACGGATAGATTACTACGTCACCAACATGTGTGTACTTTCTAATCGTCGTCGTAGTTAACTATCCGTAAGATCGGATACGATTTCGTGAATTCTTATATATTCACTCAACACATCTGATTAATTTCTAAAATATACAATTTCTCTCAAGTACACACTGTCTGGTAAAATCAAACTGCTACTTAAGGCCTACAATTTTAGCAAGCAAATTGTAGATTTAAATTGCAGCTGTCTGGAAACTTCTGGATAATCCAAAAGAAAACAAGAGAACAGCTGTCGCTTTAAAATCATATCAAGTTGTATGAACAATTATAAATAGTAGCAGTCAAGAGCTGAATTGTCAAAACCGTTCCCATCCACAGTCTTATAGGTCTCAAATTTATAACAATAACATGCTAATCTGTGGCAGTAATTGGGGAGGAGTGCATGGATAAACGACAACCTCTGTACCAACATCCATATCATCAAGGTTGTTGTACATAACATGCACGGAAATAGCAACTTGGTATAGAATGTATATCGCAACGAATCTGTTGAATCCAAAAGATGTCAGGATATCCCATACCGTATTCAGATCAACTATGCATGGGCCATATAAGGCCGTGGCGCACAGGGAGGGGGGTCTGCTGAACAACTCCAGACACAGGACCGTAATTGGTCACCGAAAGCCGGAAAAACTCATTTTGCACAGTGATTAAAAATTTTGCGGTGAACGATTTTCACAAAATAAATAAATATTACGAGCAAATGTTGTGTTTTTCCCCCCAATATTTAAGCAACTTTGCTTCTCAGTATACTGCCATGTATATACACAGTTAGCCAATTTATATCTATTACTATGCACCATCAGTTAATTATTAAACCGATCAACTGAATTGATTGTGACAATACGCACACAATACATCTTATAGCATGCAGTATTTATATAGCTGTAACCAATTTACGATCAGAGAAGTATAGTTTTTACCAGAAAATGTAGAAATCCCAATGGTGGGTTCATCTGGATTTGACAAGAGACTATATTTGCCATGGTGGAGCCTCTGTAACAATTAAAGTGACCACCTATCGAGTCTGAATGTCTGAATGTCATAATCTGGCAGAGTGTGATTCTTAAATGCGCTTGACACTCAGTCATAGACAACTCATTCATGGCGATATTATATCAGGATTGCCGTGCACAGTAACAGGCAAAGTTAACAAGATGCATTTATGAATATTGTAATCTGTTTATGTAAAAATATGAGTAAAAGTGCAAAAACATGGGAAAAAGGGGGTGGGTCCCAAATATTTTGGTGGATTAAACATTTTCCTTTACGTATAAGTGGGGGGGGGGGGGGGGTCCGTTCCTTTTTAGTCAAAACTGAAAAAGGTCAGTTCTGTGTCTGCAAAATTGTGGCGCGATGGTTTTTAATCGAAAGAGCACACAAGAACGTCCACAGAAACACCCTCCCAATAAACAGTAAGGCCGAATGTGAACTTGTTCAATAACTGTATGCCAATCCTATATACTTGTCTGTTTTCTTATACATTTGCCATGATAATTTGCTGAAAAATTAGGTCGGTCATTATATCTATACATGTATACTCATTCCGTTGGCAGTCTGCATCTAATCATTATCTTATTAGTGTTATGCTGGTTGTATAAATAACGGTACAGACGACTGGATACAACAACAACGTTTCAAGTTTTAAAAGTGGTAGGAAATAATTATTGAACGTGTTCGCCAAAACTCTTATCCGTGGTCGTTTATAGTGAAAGGACTTTTTGTCCATACGGATAGACATACGACTACGAATACCTATCCGTATTCATAATCGTAATTGTAAGGATGCGAAAGGTCTCTATTAGAAGTTAAACAACAGTTCCAAGGTTCCTGCTTGATCATTTAACAGACACTGAGAGCCGCGATCGCTGCTTGGCCAGTCTTATTAAAACTAGATCTAATTTTCATTAATTTCAACTTGACTGTAAGGAAACATTGGTCTAGTTATTACTAGACTGCTACTTGGCCAGCAGTATTCTTTTCTGCGCGAGTCACCGGCTCGGATCTGGCGGATTAATTCGATGGCCTCTTTTACAGTGTATAAACCGTACAAACAAATAATCGGAAGTCGCTTTCGTCTAGGCGAGATAATTCTACTTTTAGCACAAAATACTGCAGAAGAATCAAAACAACAACATACAAAAAACATAATTTTCCGATCGGATAGACGGTTTCCCCATAGCTATACACGTAAGTATATATTGTACATACCCAATTGCCGATCGCAAGCGGGCTCCATTAGAGCGAAGGACTCTTTTTATAGATAAAAACAGCCTATTTTTTATCACTTCAGAAAATAAATTTCTCGTAAAAAATCCCTCTTCAAATGTCATTATAACACATATACAGCATCTGTCGGAAAATTCCACTTTATTGCAAAGGAAAGGCCGTTATGTTTGAAACATATATTGACATTACCTTGCATGGCACGGGTGTATTCACAATCTGAAAGAAGAGACTATTTATTTGGACACCCCACTCGCCATGTCTCTGTGCGCCTAGTTTGTTTAAGTTGCTGATCACTAGTTGTCGAAAATTTGTACGTCAAGTTGTGGTGATGGGATTTGTGAGTCTCTGTCGGAAAATTCCAACTAAGAGGTGCAACTCGAAGCCAGCACTTGCCAGACGAAATAGTGTATAGTGATACCCAAAAGAGGCACTCCTAGTCACGACCTCTTCGCCACAATCATCACAAATAAAAGGCGATGGTGTACATACGACCTGTATAGTTTTTGTTAGTAAATTGACATGCATGTATACAAAATTGCATCACAGACTATAACATATAGCCACCCACCCCCAAAATACACTATTGTTACTTGCGGAGTCGAATAAAAGTCGCCAATTGTTAATAAGAATACCTTGTTTGATTCAGGCCGAGTCTATAAGTTCAATGGCGTGACATTTCGAAGACATAGTTATGTTTAAATGTGTAGAAACGAACATATCATTACTGTAAGATTCATGTACAACGTCGCAACTGGTGACTGTCGTCGAACACAACTGGGCGTACAGAGATTGACGAGTGAGGTGTTAACGCCCGTGCCATGGTAATGTCAATATATGTTGCAAACATAGCGGCCTATAGATGTTGTATATGCGTTAAAATGACATTTGAAGAGGGACTTTTAGCGAGAATTTTTTTTTCCAAGGCGTTTTTATCTATAAAAAGAGTCCTTCACTCAAATGGAGCCCGCTTGCAATCGGAAAATGTGTATGTACAATACTTACGTGTATAGCTATGGGGAAACCGTCTATCCGATCTGAAAACTTGTTTTTATAGTGTTGTTTTGATTCTTCTGCAGTATTTTGTTCTAAAAATAGAATTGTCTCACTTGGGCGAAAGTGACTTCCGATTTATCATTCTCTCGTGTCATGTAGTTGACTGGCTAGCCGAGGTGCGCATCAACCTCGAACACTAGCCATTATTTTACACAATAACCAGTTAGTGTTTAGGGAGGATAGTCTTCTGGACAACAAGCGTGGCTGGACAATAGATATAGAATATGTAGCTAGTGTCGTCGCTTAAATTGTTTATGTCCGTGAGGGGGATTTGAGCATCTAGCGAGGCTCTGCCGAGTCCACTAGATGCCAAATCCCCCGAGCGGACATAAACAGTTTAAGCGACGACATTAGCTACATATTTTATTAATCTGTAATTTTCCTCAGTTTTACATTCGTTACTTCGATGACGCCATTACATTTATTTGGTCAAGCAGACGTGGGAAAACCGGAGTGCAGCTTAGATCGAAATAGTTTGTTGGCATTTTTACATTTATTTTAAGCAGACCTTGTTCTGAGGATTTATAGATGTTTTAGATCTAAATTATATATCACTAGCTGGTGGACCCGACTTCGTCCGGGCTGGTTCCCCATCTGCTTTTCGGCGAATTGGGCGATTTGACCTTGAAGGTCAAGGTCAGATCGGGGTCACTATTTGACCCGTCCAAACACTCCCCGGACAAAAGTAGCCATAGGTATAAAATTTCGTCGAAATCCGTCCGTTTACCCGATTTGACCTTGAATTGACCATTTTGAAGGTCAAGGTCTGGTCGGGATCACGACTTGACCGTCGAAAACAGTGCCCGGAAACAAAATACCCCTAGGTATACAATGTCGTCGAAATCCGTGCGTTTTACCCGATTTGACCTTGAATTGATCATTTTGAAGGTCAAGGTCAGGTCGTGGTAACGATTTGACGGGTTTGACCGGTCCAAAACAAAGCAACACCCTTATGATGTCATAACATATAACCTCTCGGCGATGAGTCAAGAGGTACGAATTAGTGCAAGTACATTATTATTAAGTATTGTTCCCGGGCAATAAAAGATATCTTATGACTTGCAATAAATGTCTCCTCGTGGTCCACACCCTGAGGCATAACTAGGAATTGAACAAATAATTTTAGAATGCCTCGCACGGGATGAATTGAGGCCGAAGTGATTTCGAGTGACAAAAATGACGATGTCGGAAATAATAAGATATCTCGAACCCGGTGGTCGTAGAATTCGATTTTTCATGGGAAAATGGACAGACTCCACGCTTTAATTGTATTAAGCAATTGTCGAAGAGACATAAACGCATTTATTAACAATTTTGCCAGCCTTGGGAAGATTCGTAGAAGCGAGTTCTATGCAATGGAAATGCATGCATATTTCCTATGTAACGGTTTAACAGTGTCGAAACGCTCTTTAACAACGACACTGCGGATACGAACGCTCTTTAACCATCACGCGATTACCCCCCCCCCCACAATTCCAAGACGGCGGCAGTGGGAATGGAGAATGAGTGCTGGGAGCTTCTCCAAAACGACGGTAAACACTGCCCGTGGTTTTTTAACCTTAGATTGGAAGTTTGAGCTCAATCGGTCCAGCCGTTTTCCCGGCCATAGCTAACAGACAAACAGACAAACAGAAGTCCCAAAATATATAGTAGATTTTACGAATTATTTTAGTGAATTATACACGATAAAAACGTTCTGAAATCACAATGACGTCATTAAGGCCGGTTGACGTCCATAGTTACATACGCAATTTGCATACCAAATTACGTCATAAAAGTAGTACTAACCTAAAAAAAAGCTACGTTGACCTAATAAAGCTACATTGACGTAATACACGTAACGTTATTATGCAGGCTTTATGTAGTCAATAGACGTAGTGAGCGGGCGATAAAATAGAATATGTAGCTAGCGTCGTCGCTCAAACTGTTTACTTCCGGAGGGGTTTTTCCAAGGGTATCTATTGGGCGAGGTTCTGCCCCGAGCGGACATAAACAGCTTAAGTAGCCTTTTGTGAAGTAAATATGTCATTAGGCCTATCCTACGTTTTACATTCGTTAATTCGATGACACCCTTACATTTATTAGGTCAATCAACATATTAGCATTCATGAAGTGCACAAACCGGAGTTTAGATCGTTTGGGTTTTTTTTAGTTATTCTAAGCTGGCCGTGTAAACCTACTTACCGGCTACGAATTTTGTATCAATTGCGTTGAATTGTGGACGATACGTAAACGTCCCAAAATCACAATGACGTCATTTTGGTTGGTTAACGTCCCTAGTTACCGGCGCAATTTGCATATGCAATTACGTCATGAAAGTAGTACTAACCTAATAAAGCTACGTTGACATAATAAAGCTATATTGACGTAATAAACGTAACGTTTATTAGGCAGGCTTTATGTTGGCAATATAGGTAGTAAGCGGCGTATAAATATAGAATATGTAGCTAGTGTCGTCGATTAAACTGTTTATGTCCGTCATAGGGATTTGTGCATCTATATTGGGCGAGGCTCTGCCGAGTCCAATAGATGCCAAATCCCCCGAGCGGACATAAACAGTTTAAGCGACAACATTAGCTACATATCTTATTTATCCATCGCGCAGAACCTGCCTTTTTGTGAAGTAAATCTGTCATTTTCCTCAGTTTTACATTGGTTACTTCGATGACGCCCATTGCGTTTTATTAGGTCAAGCAAACTAATTAGCATTCATGACGTGCAAAACCCGAAGTGCAGCTTAGAGCGAAATAGTTCGTTGGTTTTTGTTATAGTTATTTATAAGCTGGCCTTGTACTAATGGTTTATAAATGTTTTTAGAGCGAAAACACATACCCGTTTACGATGTTTGTATCAATTGTGGTGAATTATGGACAATAAAAACGTCCCAAAATCGCAATGACGTCATTTAAGTCGGTTGACGTCCCTAGTTGCCGGCGCAATTTGCATATGCAATTACGTCACGAAAGTAGTACTGACATAATACAGATACATTGACCTATAAAGCTACATTGACGTAATAAGACGTAACGTTTATTAGGCAGGCTATATGTAGGCAATAGAAGTAGTGAGCGGTGGATAAATATAGAATATGTAGCTAGTGTCGTCGCTTCAAATGGTTATGTCCGTGAGGGGGATTTGAGCATATATTGGGCGGGGGCTCTGCCGAATCCAATAGATGCCAAATCCCCCGAGCGGACATAAACAGTTTATGCGACGACATTAGCTACATATTTGTTTTATCCATCGCACAAAACTCCTTTTGTGAGGTAAATATGTCATTTTCCTCAGTTTTACATTCGTTACTTCGATGACGCCATTACATTTATTAGGTCAAGCAAACCAATTAGAATTCATAACGTGGGAAAACCGGAGTGCAGCTTAGAGCGAAATAGTTCGTTGGCATTTTTACATTTATTATTAGCAGACCTTGTTCTGATGATTTGTAGATGTTTTAGAGCTAAAACATATATCATTTTACGAATTATTTTAGTGAATTATACACGATAAAAACATTCTGAAATAACAATGACGTCATTAAGGCCGGTTGACGCCCCTAGTTACCTGCGCAATTTGCATATCAAAGTACGTCATAGAGTAGTACTAACCTAATAAAGCTACGTTGACCCAATAAAGCTACATTGGCGTAATAAACGTAACGTTTATAGGAAGGGCTTTATGTAGGCAATAGAAGTAGTGAGCGGTTGATAATTTTAATTTATCAATATTACGTATGTTGCAAATATGTGCTTGTGTGTTTTATGAGATTCTACATATAGGCTACATACCGGTAATGACGCCCGATGTGATGATGAGGTAATAAGCACCGGTTCCGAAAAAACTCAAAAACATCCCCAGCGTGAGAAATCCAGCGCCGATTATCACGACCAGACCATTTCCAAACCGCATCGTCAATGTTCCCACAATTGGACCTACATGTTTTAAGTATACAGTATGTTAGTCATTGAGTCAACACAGTATGTTGGTGATGTGCACGGTTGTTTTCACCGACGAAGAAAAGGCCCCACATTTTAGTTTTCTGGGGCTTTTTGTGTATATCGCATGCAGTTCATGATTCACTGTAAATCAAACGATACGGCAAACAGGCACGGGCAAAGTGTGACAACATTAAAATAGAAAACAGTTTCTAGCAGAATATCTAGAATATCATTGTTATTGTTGGGGATTGAATCCGCCCCTGACTAGTGTGCCTACTGGACTGAGCTGCTAATCACGTTAATGACTGTGACGCTGCGTGAGACAGTTCTGATTATAAGGTAAAAACTAAAGGCGTTGTCAGACGGAGTGGAGAACCAGTCCATGTTACCGAAAGGGTCGAAATACACGACCACAGCAAATTTAAGTGAGATCCGCCCAGTAGCCTAGTTTGTGAGAACTGCGATGCCCGTGCGGATATTACGTCAAAACGCGACGTTTTCAGATTGCTTGGGGCCACCCTACAACACTCCTTATTTTACCTAAATCGGTCAAGGGTCCCAGAAATGGCAATGGGTGCCATATTTGAACCCATCTGGACGGCGGCCATTTTGGATCCTGGGTGGGGAGAAATGATTGAATATTTAGACTGGCTTGGGGTTCACCCTACACCACCCTTTGTTTGACTTAATCGATCAAAGGGCCGAGAAATGGCATGGGTGCCCTATTTGAACACCTCTGGACGGTGGCCATTTTGGATCGGGTGGGGTGAATGGGGTGAATAATTAGATTGTCTATCTATGCAGTTACTTTGCCTATCTATGCAGTTACTTTGTCATTATATGCAGATACTTTGTCATTATATGTGGTTAGTTGGTCAATATATGTACCGTAGATACTTTGTCATTATATGTGGTTAGTTGGTCAATATATGCAGCTATTTTGTCAATAAATGCAGCAACTTTGTCATTATATGCAGCTAGTTTGTCATTATATGCAGATACTTTGTCATTATATGCCGATACTTAAAATTTGTCATTATATGCAGCTCTACTTTGTCAATATATGCAGTTACTTTGTCATTAAATGCAGCTACTTTGGCAGTATATGCAGCTCATTAATGGCTATTTTCAATATGTGAGGTTACTTCTTCATTATGTGCCAGTTACGTTGTCATTATATGCAGCTATATTTTGTCACTATATATGTGGTTAGTTAGTCAATATATGCAGCTACTTTTTCATTATATGCAGCTACTAAACTAGGGCTCCCATGCCATTTCCCGTTCCCTTGACCGATTTAGGTCAAATTAGGTGTGTTGTAAGGTGGCCCCGACGCCAATCTAAATATTCACACATTTCACCCACCCGGTCCAAAATGGCCACCGCCCAGAGGAGTTTAAATAGGGCACCATGACATTTCTCGGCCCCTTGACCGATGTTTAGGTCAAATAAAGGTGTTATAGGGTGGCCCCAGGCCTTTCCAAATATTCACTCCTTTCACCCCACGATCCAAAATGGTCGCCGTCAAGAGGGGTTCAAATAGGGTATCCATGCCATTTCTCGGACCCTTGACCGATTTAGGTCAAACAAATTCGTATGGTGCCCCCCCCCCCCCCCCCAAGCCAATCTAAATATTCACTACTTCGAGAACGGTAAAGAGTGCATGGTCCGCCCCAAATACACCCTATAAATACCTCCGCAGTCATCCCCAGGTGATGAAACTGGGGTATGGACCATTTTCGAGGACGGTATGGATTTGGGCAAATATGACGACATTTGTGTGTGGTCCGCTCCAAATACCCCATAGAAGCACCACACCCTCATCCGGGGTACAAACCCGAGGGGTGAAAATGGGGTATGGGCCTTTTTCTGGAACGGTAAGGATTTTGACCAATTCGATGGCATGGGCGAGTGGCCCGACCCGATTACCACTAGATATCCCCACCCCACCAGGAGGGTACCATCCGAGGGCCGAAAATGTGGTATGGACCTATTTCGAGAACGGTCAGGATTTCGACCAATTTGATGGAATTGGGGTGGTCCGCCCCAAATATCCCTAGAAACACCCAGTGCCCATCCCTCGCCTCGGATGTACCACCCCGATGGGGTGAAATGAGGTATTGACATTTTCGAGAACGGTATAGATTTCGGACAATTTGACATGGCTCGAAATAACCACTAGAAACACCACACCCTCACCCCTCACAAAACTGCCTCTTTCGGTCAGGATTTGGGCCAATTTGACGGCAAATACCCCCTAGAAACATCCAACCGCACCGGGGGTAGAACCCCGACAGGGTGAAAATGGGTGAGGCGTGGGTGTTTCTAATGGGTATTGGGGCGTGCCACCCACCCATACCGTAAGATTGACCGAATGAGACATTTTTGAGAATAAGGAATACAATGGTAAATACCCGATGTTCACACCTCGGGTGGTACCACCCGGGGGTGATGATGGGTGGTGTGTTTTGGTGGTACTTGGGGCGGGCCAGTCACTCATGTCGTCAAATTGGCCGATATCCTTATCGTTATTGTAAACGGTCCATACTCAATTTCACTCTCGCTGGTTGTACCCCCCACTCCACCCGGGAGGTCAGGGTGTTTCTTGTGAGTATTTGGAGCGGGCCACCCATCCATGCCGTCAAATTGGCGGAAATCCTTACCGTTCTCGAAAATGGTCCATATCCCATTTTCTCACCCTCTGCATGGTTGACCTATTTGAACACCTCTGGAAGACGGCCATTTTGGATTGGGGTGGGGTGAAAGGGATGAATATTTAGTCTAGCTTGGGGTCACCCTACAACACCTTTATTTTGACCTAAATCTGTCAAGGGGCTGGGAAATGCCATGGGTTCCCTATTTTAACCCTCTGGATGGCGGCCATTTTGGATCGGTGGGGTGAGTGGGGTGTGTGGAAATAGTAGGCCTACATTGGGGGCCACCATACAACACCCTTTGTTTGATCCAAGTATAGAATTTCCGAATAAGAAATGGAAGTCTCCTTCCTGACATAACATATCGTTATAAAGAACGGAACATCGCTAACTGCATATAATGACGAAGTTACCACATATAATGACAAAATTACTGCATATAATGACAAAGTAACTGCATATACTGACAAAGTAACTGCATATATTGACAAAGGAACTGCATATAATGACAAAGTAGCTGCATATATTGACTAACTACACTGGGGCTCAACGATTCCTCGGGAATCGGATCTAACAGGTTCAAAATCGGATCTAACAGGACTTCGATTCCGACTCAAACAAGATTTTAATGCCAAAATGGCGGCTTTTGTATGACTATTTACATCAAATCTCTGAAAATGGTAAATAGGAGCACTATATTGCCTATTGGCCTGGCATATAGTTAGTGAAATTCGATTGTAGTAACCCGAAGAACATGTATATGACGTTTGGCAAAGATCTATGTCATTTATGCGCCGTAATTACGCTCAGATCAGTCAAAATCGATGGGGAAAAACATAGCACCGAGGTTCAAGTCATATTGTTAAATGGGTATAAATGTGTATGGTAATAAAGTCCTATGCATCAACGTGTTATTACTGTTCGGGTGCATATTGAAACAAAAATGAATTCAATTAGTCGTGAGTTTTTGTTTTAAACACTAATTTTAAAAGTATAACATCGGCTCCGACCCTAATTTTGATATATTCCGACCCCAATCTGTAGAAATAGATCGGCTCCGACTCTAACACACATTATTCAATTCTTTTTCTGGAAATTGTTGAAATGTCTCATTGGCCATGGCTGTCAGATTCTTGTTGTTTTCATTTAAAATAATCCATTTTCTGGTCGCTAGAATACCTGACACTATAAATTGTGTTTTTGATCACATTTATCTTTAAGATAGTGTGTTTATAACTTGGAAGATTTGACATTTTTGTGGCTGGCCTATTAACCACATAATCTAAGGATATATAATGATACCATTGTACATATGCGTGCCATTCATGCTATCATAGGTGGTGATTAACGAGAAACTTGCCTATCTTCTGTTGGGTAGTAGACATGCCCAAATAAGTGTGCATTTACCTAATAATATAGTCAGTTTAAAATGTAAAATAAACCACACGAAAACGTCCGAAGTAATTTTAACCGGGGTATATATGCTGCACCACAAATTTGATTTTGGTAAAAACTTATACTATTAACATATTCCGTGGTATTTGTGATAAATGTACATCTTATTAACTTCATAAATAATCCGATTCTTTGTTTTGTCTCCCACAGAAATACCGATGTTATCACTGCCACGGGAAATTTGACATTGCACAAAACTTTACGGACGCTTCAGAATTTCCTGATACACACGCTGATTAGGATAGTTCTTCGTGACGCTTTAATGGAGTGTGTATTGTTAGATTATATTTTGTGGAATAGGTACAAATTCCATACTGGTGCATTTCACTGTTTGGTAACTGGGGTGGGGGCAGAAATCGGGACCGGGTTTGAAGAAATGTCAGTCTCAATTTCTTCACGTTCAGCCGCATCAGAAATGACACGGACAAGTCCAACAAAAGCAAGGGATCCTCGAAAGTTATTAGAGATCCCGTAACACCTGGATATATTCTGAAGGTATAAATGTATAAATAATTCAGTTTACATGTAACAATTTATAGTAAATACAGGCATATGCGTGTTGTGCCGAATTTTAATTAAAATTGGTCATTGCTTTTGTTGGACCCCCCAAATTGACTTCTATATTTATGATCATGACATATCAATTGGTATGTAGGCCTATATATGCACACATTTTCCCGAGAATTTTGACAACAGGTTATCACAGTGGATCAACGGACACGAACCAAAACCGGAAGTCGTAGATTTCGAGGTGGAGAAATATCTGTCGACAAATATTTGTTGACATTTTTTGACGGTTTTTTTGGGAAAATAAACGCTTGGATACCATATCTGACCAACTGAAGGTGAGTGAATATTTCTTCGCTAATGTTCGGACACCGACGATCAATTTAAGTGAGTTGCCATTGTTCGATCGCGGAAAAAATGTCATTTAATCATCGCCGCGAGACGATTTCTTCCCAAAAATATCCCAGATAATCATACTTTTCACATTCATCGCAGACAGCTGTCGCAACAACCTATACACCGATCGAAAGGCCTGTTTTCCGCCCACAAATGCATATTTTGAGTATTTTCACGGACTGTCTCAAAATTCCAAATTTCATCTTTTTATGTAGGTACCCACCTCGAAAATACTGTCCGGTTAGTCCCGAAAAATTTAATCATTAGTTGTAAAAATCTGTCCGCTTAGTCGTGATTTTGCTGAGGTCTGCCATCTTCAATTTCTGGTCGAAAAAGCAATTTTGCCGCAGATGATGGGCGTTTCATTTGACTTTTGCGTGGCCACAATGGTTCTGGGTGTTCATATTGTTGTATATGTCTCCTGGTACAACATAACATCCAGGCGGTGACTTATATATATAACTGAGCTGTAACTGAAATCCAACTACGAAGTACATGTTTGGTAAACATATAACTTTTGATGTATGTCATATTGTTAACTCTGACTTGTCATCACTCTCGGAAGGCCGACATAACAAAAATGATTTACATCCAACTTTTTTCAGAAAAATGCAGCGGTGTGCCGATTTTTACCCTTTATATTTGATTATACACTCGCAACGAGTTGTGGCCCACAACTTGTGGGGTTATACAGGAAGCGGCTTGTTCGTCCTTTCGTGGATGCAATTTTCCGAGTTTTTATTCCTAAGTTTTGCGGTCATTTGTTTTTTTTTGGCTTGGCATATATATATTTAGTACCATGGGAACATGCGAACATATATGATTATGAAATATGTCAGACCTTTTTGTGTGGAGTTATATGACATTTTTGGACTTAGAAAATTATTGTTTTCAATATTCAGCAATGGTTAAAACAATAATGAGGAGGGGACTAAAACATACAGTCGGAGGGGTGTACAGCTATATCTGTTACTAATATTAGCTTAAGTTCAAGTCCACTAAGCGATATTATTTTATAATTCCAGGTGCTATTGACGAGAGGATCGCATGCCTGCCTTCATATATGAAACCACTGTGAGGCAAAGGCTTGCGGCTTCGCTGAGGCAATCGACGATGGGATTTTACAACACCCGAATGAATGTTTGAAAATAAAATTATTGAAAATAAAAAATATAAAAATTATTTATAATAAAATACTATACAATACTATACTATACTATACAATACTATACGAAATATTGGTACTCTCGGTTGATATAGAGAATAGAAACATCATCTGGAAAACTCCAGTGTTCTTTCGAGTTGTTGTATTCTTAATCCCACCTTGGCTGTCCATTAATGTAGAAGTGTTGTGTTTCCTACATGTATATACGGGTAAAATTCCAATCTATAGCGTACAACTGAATGTGGAACCAGATGCAAGTTACTTTTGTAAATATATATGCACGTGATATTTGTCCTGTTGTATTCAAATCGCGCCATAATTAATTGTTTCCACATTGATTCACACACTGAATAATTTAGTTGGGAAGTTTTTAACGCAAATGGTCGCGTATATATTCAAATTTAAGCGGACAGAAGACATGCAGACAGACCATACTCGTTCATATATATAGACAAAAAATTAACTGTATGGGAGGTCAAATTCACATTTAATAATGAATTGCGCTTAAGCGCATATATACCACATATCTCGCTGAAGCACACATATGGCATTTGCGCATAATTGAAATGAATTGCGCTTAAGTGCAATTAATTGCGATTAAGCGCTATGAGTTGCTTGGGAGTAAGTGTAACTACCCATAAAACCTAACTATTAGCATGACCGGGTGTATCTGCATTTGGCTAATTTAAACTAAAGGTCCTCAATCCGATCAGAAAGACCCATATTATAAAGATACAACAACAACATTATTTCTTCAAAATATGCAGGGGGGGCGGAAAAAACTGCGGGATACAACGTACCGGGGGTGGGGGGGGGGGGGGTACATAGGCGTAAAAAATTTACGCGTAAATTTTTTTCTTTATTCATTTAGAAGGGGGGGGGGGGATGTTGGAAAAATTTGCATGTAATTTTTTTCCAAATATGTATTTTCAGACTAACAACTTTAATTTTCTCTCATTTTATAGAATATGGATTAACCTTAATGTCCAAATCATATATACATGAGTAGTACAATCCACCTAAAACAATTTTGGATAACCACTGTCTTGCTTTACATGTGATATTCACCCCATTAACCCTCTTAATAATACCGGCTGTCAGTGTCTACCAGTCGAATGCAGAATTCTACCCTGCGATCGGTTATCTGGCAAATTTTACTGCAGAACTATCCCATGTATTAAACAATTTCTCCTCCAATGGTATCAGAAAACAGTTCTATGCTGGTATCTCACTCATCTCATTTGCATCTTTTTCAAAGTCGAGGTAATGACTAGTTGTCATTTTTTAAAGTGCATACAAAGCGTTGCGATCACCAATATACATGTTTGTACATGTCATGACATCACGAGGTACAAATCTGCGTTCTACTTGTAGACAATGACCATTTTAGTCATAATAATCTAAACTAAGTTACCAAGCACCTTCTCGTGAATTGTATGCTCCGGTGTTTTTTTCGGTTTCCGGTCAAACCGAGTTGTTGTCCGGCTGGGGTAGATTTGATTTTTCTGGGGGGGGGGGGGGGGGGCAAACGGTCAGTGGAAAAAACTGCAGTTTTTGCTGTTTTTTTGGGGGGGGGGGGGAAGGGTACCGAAACCGAAGAAAACAGCTTTTTCCAGCCTGTGTCTGCAGTTTTTTTCCAGCCCCCCCCTGAAATAAGCTTTAGTTATCAGAATCGATTAACTGCAAAAAATAGTGCTGACCACTGTCAACTATGGTATCAAATTTCCCAAAAACGTGTGATTTATAAACATTTTGTTCAACAAAATATGGCCGTATAATTACTAAAGTATCACGAAATTTTACCGTATTACCACTTGTTTTAGAGTTATCCATCTTCATCCGCAATTTTGACCGAAACCACCCTTTTCACGGCGTGTTTCTGGGCAGCAATCAATTGAAATAACAAACTTCAATAATCGATATCTGATCACACTTGAGCTTTGATGGGTTGGTTCCTCGACTCGACTAAAACAGAAGGCAATACTGTCGCGAGTCACCCATTTTGATAAAGAATTTAGGCTAGTTCAAAATCCCAACTATCCAAAGCAATGAAAACAAGGAGGTGATATGTCAATATGAGTTCATGTTTAGTTATAGATACACCTATTTATTCACCAGGGGTACATAGTTACATACAGTATAACCATGAATTGCGCTTAATCGCAAATAATTATGCTTAAGTGCTATTGCTTAACTGCAATTAATTATGAAATGTGAATTTGGCCTCTCATAGAAATGGAAATAAACATCTGCATATTTGATGGCTATGCTATAATATGTAATATTAGCGAAAATTCTCCGAAATATGGGTGGGTGCCTGTAGTTTAAAACATAAAAATAAAGGGGTGTATATATACCCGAAAAATGTAGTTAAAACTTTATACAATCGTAATCAAAACTCGGGTGGTGGGTCCCGAAAGTGGCCATAATGAAAAAGAACAGCCATGGGTCCCGATTTGTTTTTTCTGAAATTAATCGAATTTTAATTGTTTTTTAAGTATCAAAGTTCACGCTATATACTGGCTGAAATATCAAACTATTGAAAAATACATCTACACCTCCCACCATCAAAACAATCCTGTTGCTACGGCCTTGGTCATGGAGGGCATTGTAATATTCTTGTTCTAACAATATTTCCATAAATGATTCTTTGGTTAATGACCTTACACGATCTGAACGAATATATGAGAACAAATTGCAAACTGTACTCGGTAACCAAACTTGATCAGTATACTATAGTTGCAACAGAAAAGCAGTTGCCCAAAAATGTGCCACTGTTAACGAAAGGCAGCCAACCAACTAATCCATTTCGACTCATGATTGAACAACAAAAACTGTCAGCCGGGTCTGGTGGATTGCAACTAAATTCCGGGGTGTACAGGACTAACCGGACAGTATTTTCGAGGTGGGTACCTGCATCAAAAGATGAAATTTGGAATTTTGAGACAGTCCGTGAAAATACTCAAAATGTGCATTTGTGGGGGGAAAACAGGCATTTCGACCGGTATATAGGTTGTTGCGACAGCTGTCTACGATGAATGTGAAAAGTATGATTTTCTGGGATATTTTGGGGAAGAAATCGTCTCGCGGCGATGATTAAATGACATTTTTTCCGCGATCGAACAATGACAACGGACTTAAATTGATCGTCGGTGTCCGAACATTAGCGAAGAAATATTCACTCACCTTCAGTTGGTCAGATATGGTATAAAAGCGTTTATTTTCCCAAAAAACCGTCAAAAAATGTCAACAAATATTTGTCGACAGATATTTCTCCACCTCGAAATCTACGACTTCCGGTTTTGGTTCGTGTCCGTTGATCCACTGTGGTTATATAAGATCACATATGCTATTGCGTATAGTCATAATTATACTGAACTGTGGCATTGGGGTCGTAAACATATAGTGCGAACGTATCTGTGATCATGTAAGGGTCGGAGTATTTGAAACCTGTTAGATCCTGATCCGAACCACCAAATATCCGATGAGTCGGAGTATTTTTCGTCACATTTCTTATACATCGTAATTACTGGGTCAATAACTAAAATTATGGGCTTATTTTGACATGTGATAAACACTAAATTCATTCAGAACCCATTCTGTGCTATTTGACATATACAAAGTTTAATAACAAGTCGGGAGATGCAAGTTAAATTATCAATGGGAAATGCATACAAAAAAGCACGTGCTCGAGTTTGGAAGTCAAACAACCATTTACACCTTTGTTTCGGATCATTGTTATTGATTGTGTCGGTGTGTCATATCCTGAACCAAGATACATTGAAGTATAATGTTTTATTCTCTGATCAAATATAGATATTGAGAAGTACAAGGAGAAAATATATACATAAGAATGACAATATAACAGCATATGTATAATATATACAAGAACTTCTTGGTGTAAATATAATCAACGCCTTCCTAATGTATTAATAGCATTATCATCGTCATCACCATCATCATCATCATCATCATCATATTCAGCACCATCATCGTTATCATCATATGCATCATCATCATATCGCAGCAAATCTCTGAGAATATTATTACAACAACATCAACAACAACAACACTACGAGTTATTCATATGTGTTTAACTTAAGCTGTATCAGTCTGACGAAGGAGCATAATCTGCGCAGACTAGCCATATCTTCCAAATTCAGCAGCTCGTCTAAAATGTCAATAGTTGCATGATCTATGCTGGTAAATTTGTTAGGCAAGATACGATTTCTTTCTTCGCTGAAACATATACATTCTAGTAGATAATGCAGTTCGTCTCCGATCTGTCGTTTATTACATAATGGACATAGTCTATTTAGTAGGTTTGTATCGTTCCATCGACCTTTCTCTATTGGCAAGTGATGGTTACAAGTACGGAATTGACACAAAGTTATTCTGTTTTTTGTATCCAAATAATCCAAGTATCTTTCGAAGTTAATATCGTGTTTGAAAATTTTGTAGGTATTGCCTCGGCTAGATTTTTCTATGTCAGATAGCCAGATGCCTCGAAATTGGCTATTCAGACTACATTTGAAATAGCGTGCCATTTGTTCTGGACATGTGATATAACCAACATTTAATAGATGAATCTGCCCAGATTTTGTTAGAATATCTTTTACTTTTTCAATCCATTGGAACTTTGCTTGCTCAGCTTCACATATTTTCAGGGCCAGTTGATAGAGAATCTTACAGAATCGGCCTTGCTCCATATTCTTAACTTTCATCCAGTATTTCACAATACGCAAGTTGATAGTGTACTCTATGGGTAGTCTACCGCTCTCACCATATATCATATAATTAGGGGTAGATGATTTAAGATGGAGAACGTATTTCAAAAATCTTCTATGTATGTTTTCAAAAATCTCATTATTTCCCGACCCCCATACTTCACAACAGTACAACATAATCGGTAATACTTGCGCATCAAACAGTTCGAACATGTTTCTAACCGACAGACAGTGTATTCTCGACTTAGAAATAATAGAGTACATTGCTTTAGTTGCTTTATTTACCAATACCTTCTTTGCCGCGTTATATGAGCCTGATTTGGTGTGTATAATACCAAGATAGTTAAAATGCTTTACTACTTCAATTTCCTCACCGTTGTATAAAAAAGTTCTATTCTTTGGCATGCTTCTTTTGGATATCAACATAATTTTGGTTTTCTCGACGTTTACATTCAATTTCCACTTCTGGCAATACTTTTGAAAACTGTTAAGTGCCTTCTGCAGTTTTAAAGGTGTTTCAGTCATAAGAACGGTGTCGTCTGCGTATAAAATAATGAATAGTTTGACATACATCTTCAAGTGAGTTTCTATATCCCGTGACATTTTAATCAATCCCACCCCACCTTCTGATTTTAGAAATTCTTCCAGATCGTTCAGGTAAAGTGAGAATAACAGGGGTGATAGGTTTCCACCTTGTCTTACCCCAGATAAACATGGGAAACAATCGGATGTCTGGTCGCCCATTCGAACTTTCGATTTAATGTTAGTGTACATGTTTTTAATAACTGTGAGTAGTTTCCCATTTATACTAATGGTCGAAAGTTTGTACCAAAGTCCTTGTCGCCATATTTTGTCAAATGCCTTCTCAAAGTCAATGAAAGCACAGTACAAATTCCTGTTAAGAGCTTATACACGTTATAACTCACCTTTCTGTCATTTGTCTTCTTCTTTTGCGGGTTAAAAACTTCTGGAAAATTTAAAAAGTCGGAATGGGGTCGGAGCCGATCAAATTGGGGCCGGAGTAAAAATCTGTTAGATCCGATCCTCGAGGAATCGTTGAGCCCCAGTGACAACATTTGTTATTAGCAATCAGCGTCGATAAATAGTGACGGTATATGAACCCATATTAGGTGACCTAATATGAAATCAATATTAGGTGCTTATCCGCCATCTTGTTTTTCAGAAACTCAGTCGCCTCGGGAATATTTTTGGTGTATTTTGGCACCAAGAAAGGGGATATCTGTCGGAAATCATTTTCTGTGAATATAAAGACATAGTACGGTATACCATGTACCAAAACCTGCATGCGATACATTTGAGGAATTCTAAAGACTCATAAATTATCTATCAAACTCAACAAGTTGTCCTACTTCTGGTAATTAGCCATTGACTCAATGCGTTGACGTTCAACGCCCATGACGCGTCACTGTGACGTTACATAAGTTAATGGCCATAGACGTACTGATAGACGACACATTTATCTGACCAAATTACAATGAATTACAGCGGTTAATTAAAGGGATATGCTGGATTTTGTCCACTGACATAATAAATACGCTACGGGACGCTTAGTGGTCGGATATGGTGTCATGTGAGGCTCATCGAGATCAATATTGATCTCACTTCGCCTCACATGACACCATATCCGACCACTACGCGTCCCGTAACTTATAATATTGCCAGAGTAGCTGCATATAATGGCAAAGTAGCTGCATATATTGACTAACTAACCATATATATTGACAAACTAGCTTCATATAATAACAACGTAACTGCATATAATGACGATGTAACCTCATATATTGATATGAGCAATTAATAAGTTGCATAGAATGACAATGTAGCTGGGTCATTCTCCCAAAAGCGTATATATTATGTTCATTTCATTTTTCAAAATTGCTGCTTTATGTACAATGGAACAAGGTTCCGTTTTTATGAAAGGGGAGTCCGTTGTATAAAATAACATGATCTATCGCCATCTTCCATTTATCTATGCGTATTTATGAACCTTCAAACTAACCATAAGTCAGTGGTGTCACCTGTGCAAACAATGAACATTCAAGTTAGCAACACCCAAAAGACAACAAAGCGTGGATAGTGTCTGTTGATATTACACCCAAAGTTATTCTTCTATACTCAATATTCATATTAGAATATTTAGACATCACATCAGGTTCTGATTTTTGTAGCGGGTTGAGTGACGGTGTTGTACAACGGAAAGTGGTCAGTGGTGTTACCAAAATATAATTATTATTTATGGTAATACAAAACAGTTGAGAGTAGAATTACTGATCTTTGCTAAGTTCTGTTGCAGTCATTCTTGAAAGTCATGGGGGAGTTTTGAAATATCCCAGAAGGTTAAAGTGGATATAAACCATCAAAACAGGTTAATTAAAAATTGTATCTTTTTTAGTCAGTGGTGTTAACTCCCATCTGCAGGCATGCTATCACATTTTGCTCACAAAAGCACCATAAAATTGTAAAATGAGGAATATAATTTAAAATTATGCAAACAAAACAACCTTGGTATAAAGCAAAGGCAGGTGTATTTGATTGTTTGTTGAAATGTCTGCGGTGTTACCATGTCAGTGGTGTTACTATAGATGCAGCTTAATTGACACAATGTATAACTTGAACATCTTAAATCTTAAGAATTGTTTGCAGAAAAGGAATATGTTTATTGTTGTCGAAAACCTGGGTCATTTGATTCTCATAACACCAGACCTTGCATTGCACCGTGCATGACTTGTGTTTTATGTCACACAGATAGAAGCCCACATGGGTTAAATATTTGAGTAAATGTATGAGTAGGTTATGTCAACAAAGAATTGGTCTACTATATGACAAAGATTCTCATTCAGTTTGGTCGAATAGACCTGTTCGCACACGTTAAATGGTTATGTGAAACAGCATTCCATAGCCTTGGGTATGAAAAATACATGTATATGTATGGTGATTAGACCCTTTAATATGGGTTAATATTGGAACGACTCCAAACATAAAAAATATAAACATTGTTTCCATACGATAGTACGTGGCTGTTAATAACGGCCAAAATGGTGAATGTCATTGGTGTTACAATCGGCGTCATTGGTGTTACTTTTTGTCAGTGGTGTTACCTGTGATTAATCATTTATCAAAATTTCCCATATGAGCTGCTTTTGCGAAGTGTGCACTTATAGACAGACAATGTATAGTCACTCCCTTACAGTTGGTGAAATTTCACATACCGCTGGTATTCTCAGAGCCACCAGAACATGGGTACTCAACTATTGACCCACTTTACGCTTTCTCGAGTGTATGGTGCTGGTTCAACATTTCATGGGCCAGTTAATGTGCAAATTTTCATCACAATTCTATGTTAACACAACTAATCTATTTGTAGAAATATACGGAATGTGTACACCTTACGCATAGCACTACCTCATGGGGCACCATTGTGCAGTAACACCACTGACATCGTTTATTGCGTCATCTTCTGAGAACGTTTCCTGCCTGCAAGATTAAGAGTGTCACAGTGCGCCACTATCGATAGCTTGCTGGTCACATATCTGATTTTTCACTGGGGATAAAAATAGAACTTGTTGAATAGTTTGAATTTTTTTATTTTTCAAAACGAATCTATACGCTTTCATGAGAATGACCCAGCTGCCTATAATGACAAAGTAACTGCATATATTGACAAAGTAGCTGCATGTATTGACTTACAAACCACATACATGTATAATGACAAAGTAGCTGCACATAATGACAAAGTAACTGCACATATAGACAACGTAAGCACTTATATAGACACAGTAACTGCATGTATAGACAAAGTAACTGCACACACCCACACACACACACACACACACACACACACATATATATAAGGCATATATATAAGCTGCATAGAATGACAAAGTAGCTGCATATAATGACAAAGTAATTGCATATATTGACAAAGTAGTTGCATATAATGACATATTTAAAGCTGCATATATTGACTAACTAACGAGATGTCATGACAAAGTAGCTGCATATAGTACCAAAGTAACTGTACATATAGACACAGTAAATGTATATATAGACAAAGTAACTGCATATATACACAAAGTAACTACATATACAGACAAACATAACTGCATATATAGACAAATTAACTGCATTATTAGACAAAGTAACTGCATGTAAATGTATATATAGACAAAGTAACTGCATATATACACAAAGTAACTACATATACAGACAAACATAACTGCATATATAGACAAAGTAACTGCATATATAGACAAAGTAGCTGCTTATATTGTCCGACCGTAACATAAGGCAGCTATAGCGTTCCATATATTGGACTCAAATCGATTCCAATATGACTTTTATAATAGTTATGAGATTGGGTGACGTCATTTGAATAAACGTACAGATGTATAATGAAAATGTCATTATACATTGATGTGTACAGTGTGTTCTTGTACTCGTCCAATTTGTGGTGAAAAGTCATATTGGACGAGACGCTTGGACTCGTACAAGAAAAACACATATTGTACACAACATTGTATGATAACTGTATGGTACCTGCAGCCAGCTGAAATCCGACGTACACGCTGTATATGTTGAGTCCGACGGTCCTTGATTCCATAAAGGTCGTGATTACCTGAACCATGAGAATCGGAAGCGAGAGGTTGAGAACTGTTACGACGCATGCTGGGTAGATATTCGCTAACAAAGCAACCAATCGCAATCCTCCCTGGAAACTGAAAACCAGAAATGGATATGTTATAGCTGTATAACAATTAATATATATATTACAGAGAATAACGTGATTACATACCAAATAATCTATATCTATATTTGCGAATGTCTGTCTGTCTGTCTGTGTTCTATAGAAATTCACAGGGGACCATCTAGATGGCACCAAAGGGTTCTACTAGGGGTAACTTTTTACGAGAAAGATAATGGTGAGGGTTAGGATTTTATAAAGTGACGCCGTTGTTGTCAGGGGCATAAAAGGGGGAGGGGCAAAATATAAAATTGTCGCCGATTGCCACGAAACTTATATATAATCATCCCCTTAATATAAGGAATCTGATGGTGTGGTTTCAAGATGTCAAAAGTGTCGCAGTTTGAGTCAGGGATGCACGGAAGGGGAGAGGGGCACCAAAATTGATTGACTAAGTTTAGCGCCGATAAACCATATAGATGGCACAAACGGTCTACTAGGGGTAACTTTTTACGAGAAAGATAATGGTGCGGGTTAGAATTTTCTAAAGTGACGCCGTTGTCACTGGCAGAAAAGGGGGAGGAGTAGAAAAAAGTTTGCCGCCGATTGCCACGAAACTTTTATATAATCATTCCCATGATATGAGGAATCTAATGGTGTTCTTTAGATATGTCAAACGTGGCGCCGTTCGCGTCAGGGATGAACGGAAGGGGAGGGAGGCACAAAAATTTACAAAAACTAATTTTAGCGCCAATTTCCACCGAATTGATATATATTTTTCTCCATGATACAATGAATCTAATTGTGCGATTTAAAGACTCCAAATTGCTGTCGTTTGGATGAAAGATTGTGGGAGGGGCACTCAATTTGATAAGAATGGGTTTAGTCGCCGATTGCCACCACACTTATACAATATCATCCCCATGGTATGGGGAGTCTAATGGTGAGGCTTAAATCTGTCAAAAGTTGCGTCATTCGAGTCAAGGCTGAACTGAAAGGCAGAGGGGCACCAAAATTAATACGCAATAATTTTAGCGCCAATTTCCACCAAAGTGATAGGCATTCTTATCCATAATAAGAGGAGTCTGATCATGTGATTTAAAGACGCCATGTTAGTGCTGTTTGTGTGAGAGATGGGGGTTAGTGGGCACTAAATTTGATCAAAATTGGTTTACTAAACTTATCAATAATCATCTCCATGATATCAGGAGTCTAATTGTGTGTGTGATTTAAGGATGTCACAAGCTGTCACAAGTGGGGCCATTCGAGTCAGGATGCATAGAGGGTGCGATGAACACAAAAAACATTAACAATATGTTTAGCGCTGATTTCCACCAGATTGATACATATTCTCCGTGATACGAGAAATCTAATCGTGTGGTATAGATACGCCAAATTGGTGCCGTTTGGGTGAGAGATATGTGGGCCCTAAATTTGATACGAATTTGTATACTCGCCAATTTTATACAAAAACACTAAATTTTATAAAACAAAATTATTTAGTCGCCGATTAGCACCAAACTTATAAATATTTATCTCCGTGATATCAGGAGTCTAATTGTGTGGTTTAAAGATGCCACAAGTGGTGACATTCGAGACAGGGCTCCACAGAGTGTGAGAGAGACACAAAAATGGATAAACAATATGTTTTGCGCCGATTTCCACGAGACTGATACATATTCTTCTCCGATATACGAGAAATCTAATCGTGCGGTTTTAATACGCCAAATTGGTGCCGTTTGGGCGAGAGATATGGTGGGCCTAAATTTGATACGAATTTGTATACTCGCCAATTTTCAACAATTTTATATATATTCATCTCCATAATGATTCTAAGTTTGTGGTTTAATGATTTCAAATGTGGATGCGCTTGATTCCGAAATAGCGACGGGTGGGTTACCAAAACTGATAGAAATATGTTTAGTGCCAATTAACATCAAATTCATACACGTTCTTCTCAAATGATACGAGGAATCAAATCGTGCGTGTTAAAAATTTCACATTTGGTGCCTAGATATATTTGCATATATATGTCTGTCTGTATGTGTTCTATATATAACTTCACGGGTTACAATCGAGACGGCACCAAGGCGTTCTAACAGTGGTGCATGTTAAAATATTAGAATAGCTCATGTTAATGTTATAACACAATTGAGTCTGCCCCATTCAATATAGTTTCCACAAAAAAGTTACAAGAGATATGGAAATGTATAGAAGGCCTGTTCAACAATAGTGGTTACAGTGTACCGTCAAATATAATTTCGTCAGAGATAAAAGAAAACGGAGTCAGTGGCACATGACTTCTCAGGATCCTCCAATACTGACATCTGACAAGGTTATATCTGCCCAATATACAGAGGATATCTTTCATGTTTTAGAACAGACTCGTCACCTAACATAAACAACTAAAAATCTCGCTCTGTGTCGATCACAGCTGATATAGGGGCATAGCAACATTTCTTTTAAACTGAGAATAATGAGCCAGTATATACATTGTAGCACAATGAAAAGAGAAGCACCTAGGCCAGTACGAGATTCTCAGAAAGCCTCTAGTTTTTGGGATACCCCGCACTTCCGAGCCCTCGAGAAAATCATGTCCCATGCTGTTAAACTACCTTTGGTACATATGCCATGGGTGTGCGATTTTTGATTCTGGATTGGCTGCTATGAAAAATATTGACTTTTGTGAGTTTCTGAGCCCGAAAATACGCAAAAATGAATATATCCTTAGGAGAACACAAGTTTTCACTAATCGCCGACGAATGTGACATTTTTCGAACAGTATTATCAACATATTCAGATGTATGGCAAAACAGTTATGAAATATATAACATAATGTCAACTTTTCGGGTATTTTGAGAAAAAATCTTGAAAAATCACTCAATTTTCGTTTTTTGTCTTGCAAACTAATGACAATTTATCGAACGCATGATAAGTTATTGAGATGATACAAAAACCAAAACCTTCCTGAAATATCTCGCTTTCAGAAAATATATGACATAACCGTAATTATCCTGAAGGTACCCACTCAGTATCCAAAAACTTAACCCTCCCCATAAACGCTCTCAGATAACTGAAATTGACCAATTAAGATGTTGTTTTGTGAAAGGGTTACATTAATTGTCGGGTGCTGTATGATAAGTTGCAGAATAATATTCTGAATATCTATGCTAGATATATTCCCACCGGACCTGACCAATATACAACTTTCCACTATAAATACCACCAAAAAAGCGAATGGGACATCCAATTGTCAAAGTTTTTTGTCGATTGAATTGAATTTTCTCGGGCACAGTATTGATTTCTGATGATAATTCACAACATAATAACTTCCCTGGATATATTATTCCAAACTATGTATATGCGCTTCGTGTGGTTGTTCTTATAATCATAATTAAGGTTGGAAGTGTCATTTCGGTTAGTATGTTCTTCTTTTTCGTTAGACAAGACATTATTCAACCCAGAAAAAGAGTTTCTTGAATAATAAGTGGTGTGTATACAATGTATATCATGAAACATAGGATTGGCAATCATTTGGCTGCGTAATATTTTACCACCATCTATTATTCCTCATCTTCACTCTCATCATCCGAAACACTATTCCCGTTATCTCGGTTTTCGCAAGTGTCGTCGTCGCATCCGCACATACTGGTACGTGTGAGATTGTGTTTTTGGCAGTCACATCTTTTAGTGGAATAATTACTTTTGCATGTGCATCGAATAAATTCAACCAAATCTTTTGGAACCGGGTCCACGAGCGACACCACGGGGTCTGGTTGCTGTTCTCCCACCCTCCATCCACAGCCACCAGGAGACGGAAGACTCAAGACAAGACTCGTTGCATGCCTCCGTATATAGGTTTGATAATTAACTCGCTGAATATGGTGTTTGAGACTATTCTTTGTTGGTGGCAATCGGTCGCTCGATGACTGCTTCTTGTGAAAAGCTTGAATCTTGCCTCGTCGACTGATTTGATATTGTCAGAACCCGTATACATGGCACATACACACGATTCGCATGATTCTTTTTCTAAGTCAGATAGGTGCGCAGGATCTTCACCAACGTGAACTGATATGATCTTCGTTATCTCTTCGTGATTTTCCGCAGTTGACATGGCGCATTTCTTTCCGTGCTGTACGAAGTAACTGGTGGTATCGCAGCCAGTCAACGCATGCAAAGCTGGAAGCGCTTTACACAATCATGTCTGATCCGATTTCTCTCGCGATGTCATGCAGAGCTACAAATCGTTCCTTCTGTTTTACACCAGTGTGGAAGAATAGCTCATTGAGACGTAAGAATTGGAATTGGTGCAAACCTAGCACAGCAACATCCCTATCCGGGCTCCAGACAGCCGCCGACTTAATTCCATCTCGTTCAATAGAATAGGCAACATGGGACAAACATTCGAGAGTCAGCCTCTTCGTGTTCAGAATTCAAATCTAAACAGCTGTTTGGTCCGACGAAATCTACCATCACACATCTTCCTTCTGTGAAGCCACCCGCCAAATAAACTTTTAGCCTATTAAGTAATCTAGCAGCCCGGTGTGATTCGAGTTGAACGTAGATGTACTCAACTAAATTGCTCTTCGTCTTCGAGTTGGCAAGCATTTTTGTCAACTTCGAGGGCAGGCGAGTGTCACCTGTCTTGAACACTCGCTCAGAGAGGCTGCCTTGTGTTGACCTATTTGATCGTTCAGAAGACTTAATGGAATCAGCGACTGCGACTACGGCAACAACATCAAAGTTAGTTTTGAGAGTACTAAACGTTCAACAGTGTTAAATAGATCTCCAACAGCGTCAGGTTTCGAACTTGCACTGCCACATATCATCTGGACAATTGCCATACAATCAAACACCCACATGTCGATGCTCTTCGGTTCCAGATGCGAACTGTCACTGACCTTGTCTTCTAGAAGATGGAGAAGATCACTTTTGTTCCAGAACGCATAGTTCCAACGATGTTGAATAACGAATGTTTTCATTCTTTCCTTCCAAGTTTCAAAGGACGACAAGAGTTCTATGGAGTGAGGAGTGAGGCTCGTTGGGAAGTACCACGCCTGTGGCAATATTGACGAGTGGCATGGGCGAATCCTCGCTCGCGTCGTTATCAACCTTAAATTGATTAGTCAAACCTGAGTCAACTTTTTCCATGATGGCCCGAACTTTCCGTTCATCCGCAATGGTTTTAGATTGTGTATCTTCCCTGTGGAGTGAAGCTGACCCAGTATTCAGATCACACATTGTAAGTAGGTTCAACATTACTTCCGCTCTTAGATGTGCTGTAAGGACACGACGCTCGGTGGCCTTGTCACTTCGAAATGTGCCTTTCAAGAAAGCACAGTCTCTATTGAGAGTTTGCTCAATTCCCTGATGGGACCATACGCCATTGAATGTTTCCGAAACGTTTCGAGAACGGCGGACTGTATGAAGTCCCTGACCCATAGCAGTATACACATCTGGATGCAAGTCTTCCAGTGTGCTCATATCTGCAAGCATAGACATCCCCAACGCGCGTATGTCAAGTGGTCATATGCGAAGTCAACTGAATCATTTTCGCAAACATATACAAGTGGTTTGCGAAATCAGAGTTTCTCTCGGCTGCAACATAGTTCAACAGGCACTGAACCATACTTAGATATTCGTTCCAAAATATAAACGTGGCTGAAAGTTCGCAGCAGATTCCATGACCATCTCCTTAATTCCAGAATCCTGCATTCGTTTACCTATTATCCTTTGAGCGCACGATAAAAACCACCAAGTCTCAACACTAATCGAGGGAAGAGCTCGCGATTCCTACACTTGATCAGCTGTGCTTTTGAGTATAATGCCTCGTCAAATGTAATCACACAATAGTCAAGAACCATCCTCCTGAATACTTCGGAGAGCCGCATGAGCACAGTGAAGACAGTGTCAAAGTAATTTTGAGGAGCAGACACATTTCTACAGTATCCAACGTTTGTTGTGGGTCCTTGGATCTTCGATGCTTGCTTCATATGCATAACAGTCCACCTGTATGGTATCATATGTTCGCCGACACTCAAATCGAAAAGTCTGTTGCTGATAGCTCTCGCGGTGACCCACGCAATATCACTGGATTTAAATCAAGTTTCTCGGGTGTCATAATAGGCAAAGAAGTCAACCCTTCACAAAAACTGGAGATGCACGTTTAACATTAATGTTAGGACATTTAGGAGATAAACATACCCTGTTGAGTTGTACATTCTGGGATTCGAGAATGAAAACAGTTTGTGAACGAGCCGGCTTGCCGGCGAGTTCACAAACTGTTTTCATGCTCGAATCCCAGAATGTACAACGAAACAGGGTACGTTTATCTCCATTGTAATTCAATCTAGCAAGGAATTTGCAAAAAAACTGTATAAAAAGTATCATTTAGTCATTTTCATGACACGAATCGAGAATTTCATTTCGCCGTTGTCACCGTGCACAAATCATTGGGTGTGTCCATTGCGTTACTCGGAACACTGCTCCGTAACCATTTCCTGTGGGGCGGGTTGGCTCGTTTCGCTACTCCGTTCTGCGCCGATCAAATTGTACCGTACCACATTCAGATTTGATGCACGCTGAAGCGGCCGATGAACGGTATCTATAGACAACAACGCGCGGGTGTGCTCGTTTCGATACTCGTTCTGCGCCGATTACATTTGACCGTGCTACATTCAGATTTGATGCACGCTGAAGCGGCCGATGTCGGTGAATCGAAAACGAAAGTTAGCCGCTCTCGGCCAATCAGAATGCTTGATTTTAGTGACAAATACTCAATTGAATTACAATCAAGAATAGTGTTCATGTTTACCGAAGTTCCTTCCTGTTCAGATACATGTTTCTGCTTCTGGCTAAGAACTCTGCTTTGAAAGATGACCATGTTCATAACATCCGACAATGTGGAGCTATAGTCTCTCAGTTTTTGTTCGAAAATATCGGTTGCGGCTTGGGTGACAAATCCCATATCAATGTTAGTTGGCACAACACAACTTTCACCAGCAGTTTGTATATCTGTCTACACTGATATAATTGTGTGTATGTCGTTGTAACTGACACACACCCCATGTCGATTTAGAACATTTATTAGCATTCCCATTCGAGTACATTCGGGTATACTGACAGACCCAAACAGACGTGCTTCGGAGTTTTCACTCTGCACGAAGTCCCAATAAAGATGAGGTCCTGCGCTACAGAAAGGACGTTTCTGTTAACACTCTTGTTCTGTTCAACATCACGTTTGGTCAGAGAGAGCAACTTGGCATGGGTAATTGAAGCGGGTGATAATATGCGTTGCATGGAACAAAAGACGATCACGACCAATGTCATCGACATCGCTACAATGAGCAGCATTTATAATTAAATTTTAATTTCCATGCTCTCTTTTGCTAAGTATTGGTTCATGGAGAGCATTTTGGTATTAATATGAGGAAACTACCATATGTGCTAGCGAAAACGAGACGTCGTTAGCACAACCTATGCATTAGCGTTTTTCCGACTTTTATGGGGGAGGGGGGAGTTTTACGCTCCTGTTACCGATTCACATGGATCGCATGCTATATTTCTATATTTATTTATGGACAAATGTCCACAGAAGTTTTTTGATAGCATTTGCGACGATTTTCTCCCGACAGATATGCAGTTATCGACCTATTCCGTCGTCATATTTCTGAAAAACGCCTGAAATTTCGAAGACAAAATCAATAAATTCAATAATAGGGCCACCGTTATGATAATATGGCACACAAATTGGCTTATTTCATTCTAACAATTTATTTCGGTTACCAAAATAATCTCATGATCTCCAGGGAAAGTTCTGGATCGAATCTATTGTCGATTTATCGAATTATGTTAAAAATAGCTTTAAAAACCATTAAAACCTATTTTAAACGACCGTGCCAATCCTGAATAAAAAATCGCACACCCGTGCAATGTGTCCCAGGGGTCACTGCAAACGGAAATAGCAAGAAATCTCGGGGGCTCAGAAGTGCGGGGTCGATTGGATTTTTCGAAAACTCGTACTGGCCTAACCTGGTCATTTCTTTAAAACATCTGTATCTTTGTGGAGATATGTTAACCAGGTGTCCTCAAAATCTTAGTCAAACCCACTAGAGTGATTGATACATCTCTATGTAAAACCTAATGTGTTTATGATGTTCATGTTATAACGTCTGAAGTATACGCAGTTGTAAACAAATAGATAGTTCTTTATTGGTGCATGGACAAATTAATCGCGATAAACAAAATGACAGTCGCTCCGATCCGACAAGGTGAGCTACTACTTATATTCCGTGTGTAAGAATCATGTTTTGTGATGCTATTTGGATATATATTTCATGAGAATATGTGTAACGCTTTGAACAAGAGTATCCTCTACTCCCACCATTTATCCACAATATGCAGAGGGTTTCCCATCACTTTAACCTGGGCAACGCCGGGTAACCCTGCTAGTCTGAGCTATAAATGCTAATGTGTGTCTCTGGCTCTATTTCTCTAAAGCGATGTGCAAAACATTCCTCGCCTCGAACTCTACGACTTCCGGTTTTCGTTTGTGTCCGTTGATCCACTGTGATAAAGTTTGGAATTGCTCTCATTGTTTGATTTTTCAACCAGTAAAAGTTGGTAATTTTCCATTCTTAGGGTGTGTCAGGTTGGATATATCCAAGGGGGTGCAACTGGAGTTTGATGTTTGGTTCAAGGGGGGGGGTGAAGTTGGCCGGAAATTTGGTGCACTCCCATGGGAACACTCTAGTCACGTCCCTAGAACTTTGGGCACCCCCATGGAAACCTTCTAGTCACGTCCCTACGTTGTACGTGCGGGTATTTAATCAAATAAATTGACTGACATTTCCACTATATATTCCTGACACCCTAGACTAAGCTTTACATTGGTGTTTGTGCGATTGGGAAATGCAGCTTCCGTGCTATCACAAGACGACAACATTAGCTATATGTGCAAAGCTATATTTCCAACTGATTCACAGCACGTTGGCCAAAAACTGTCCGTGTTTCTGCACAATACATAGGCTATTGTGCACATCGACTGCATTTAACGAACAAAACATTTTAAATGTGAAATTGTTATAAGACTAGATAGTACATACGTGTATCTGATAATCCATTGATATCATATAATTGTGCTATTTTTTTAATAAGAAGGAACATATTATAATAGCCAACTATAAGCAGAAGACATATATGCATGCGTTCGGGCGGTATATTATGGATGGAATTATGAAATGAACATGATGAAAGTGACAATGAAATTGTCAAGGATTTGCTTCAACTTCGCCATCAATCGAAGTGCTCCCCCAGCGTTCAAGTGACTGTCAATAACATTATTATTTGGCTAATTTCAGTAAAATTCTCCCCGTTTACACTCGATAACGCAAATTTGTCTCCGCATTTAAAATGCATTGATATGGATCGTTTATATTCTGCAATAATATGTACCAACGGGACGCATTCTTATGTTTTATTTTGTTTTTAAACTCCGAAGTGGGGAAATCTCGGTTTGTTTACATTATGAATGTTCTGATTCCGATAACGGAATCAGATCGGAAACCAGATTACGACGAAATAACGATCACGGTCTGTTCGTTTACTGATTCTGGTCTATTCGTTTACCGAACCACGTCGTACGGAGTGTAATCCGTAATCTGAATCCAGATTCTCCCACGAAATTACGACTCTGTAAGAACGAAAGGGACGTCATTCTACTTATTTAGTTCCTTTTAACCTCAATCCATGTTCCTTAAAGCCATCCACGTTTCTACACTGATATGTATTTAGCACTCCGGCTAACATGGTCTGGGTCCCGTCTCTGTACGACTTCGCGTTTTGACATTATGACGTCAAATCGGCATTACCTAATAGAAACGACACGATTATCGCTCTTTATCTTGACCTTATCGGGACAAAAACGATTCGAACGCTCTTTATCTGTTCGGTATAGTGGGTGGTCACATACCGAACAGAAACGAACAAAACGACACTCCTGAGTCGCCATTTCGAATTCGAAACCTGTTGGTCATCATGCTTCACTTTTGCTTTATAATTGATTCAATGGCGTTATGGCTGCATATTAATCTATGAACAAAAATATTCTCCATATGGCTAAGAGTCAACATCCAAATGCAACATTCATTGGCACAGTATTTAACAAGAAAACAATAGTCCGAAATGGTAACGCCCTCAAGATCATATCATTAAGCCTATATAAAATATATTGCAGCTTTAATGTAGTGATTGTGAAAAATCTGCATATAGGTAACAGCTATGTGGTTGATTACATGTGGTATTTTTTGTATGTATGTACACTTGGTGAGAAAGGATGTGAAAACATTTTTTAAATCGGACTTGCCAAACTAAAGTTTTATTTCAAATAATTAAATACCATACGTAGGGGTGTGTTCACAAAAGGGCTCATACGTTCCAATTGGTTGAAATGTTCACATCCAAACATGCAACGGCCGTTGCATTGATACACCAATAACCACACACCCATTTCCAAAACAAAAAAAAGTGACGAACGCCTTGACGATTGACACGTTATTATGTTGACGCGCTGCCAGTTGCCGGTTTCTCGATTCTCTTATACGCCATTTGAATTGTTTTCGGCTGGCAAGTATCTTTTCATGGTTATTTGTTCTAATTTCTATTGAAAAATAGAGGTATGAATAGTGTATGAAATAACATGCAGGATAACGATCAGACCAAAAGCTCTCTCGACCTCCGTTACATGGTTCAAGTAAGCAAATACCGTGTACTTTTCTATTCACACTTAGTCCTTACAAGTACGCAAATAACGAGTCCGGCAGCCAAAGTAAAATATTAGGCCTGTGCGTGTTTTAGCGTATAAAGTTTTTTTCTAAGCGGTTTCTGGTTGTATAACCATCCCAGATCAATATGCAATCGGCTGGACTTCTGTCGAGCATAAAAAAAGATGGCCGCCAAAAAGAGGAAATTTTCGTTCCGAAATTTCATTCCGAACTTCTTGACACCAACTTTGCCGTTAACCGGGGGAAATCACAAGGGAACGTTGCGAGAAGGGGAGAGCCTTCAGTGGAATAAATTTTGATCATCAAAAACTCAAAATTTTGGGCAATTTTCTACCAAATGTCAAAAATATGGCAATTTTTCACCAAATTGACACTAAGTTTCCCATTACGTAACAACGCACTCAGTTGAGGTGTAAGAAAATCTCTCTTGTGGAAAGTTTCATACACAAAAGGAGAGAGGTTAGTGAGAATCCAGATTGGAGTTGAAGTAGAGACAGGACGAGGTGTGACTTATGGGCGGAGGGTTATCGAAATGACACAAACAGCTTGTTAAGTAGATAGGTACATATTGTTATGTACAACGACCAAGTCAATGAGAAATGATGTTAGTCTTCAGAAGTCCGAGAGGACCCGCCCCTTGCCAACCTCGACTGTTCGTTGCAGCATTCAATATTTGCATGGCACCTACAGAACACGCAAGCTGCACCTTGCCGTTCGGCATGGCTGTTTGCTTGAACATGAGCATCGAATCATTTGCAGAATATTTGTCAGGGGCAAGAGGGACGTCCTGTGGAACAGTCGTAGGTATTAGTGATTTTGACGCCTCGTCTTTCACAAACCCATAGTCTGTTGGGTCCAGTGGTTGTGGGTCGAGATCCAACGCATGCTTGCAGATGCATGCTTGCAAATGGGCGCGTTTGACGTTCTCTATGAAAGATTGTGTACCCGGGGGCAAGGTGCATAGTTTCGGAACTTTTGATGCTCTTGGTCTGCCCACTTTAGTTGACCACAAGCTCACCCTTGCTTCGGACATCGAGGCGGATGATGGAACCCCATAACAGACTGCCATGAATGATGCCGCTTCTCTGATGACGACGTCTATAGAAGCGTCAATATCACCTACTGGATCGAGACAAACTCCATCGGTTTTCAATAGTTTGAGGGCACGACCTTTCCCTATACCGAAACAACCGGCAACTGTATCGCAGCCAGATATAGCACGTGCCGCTAAAATGTCTGGAACGATATCATGGTGTTTGTTCACGGTTGCACCAATATCTACAACTGACCTATTCCGGATAGGAGACTCCATAATCACTGACGATGTGAGCTTCTGTTTGTAGTAGAAGTGAAGCAGTAATACGAAGACATCAGTATCATCTGCAAGAACGACACCATGTTTCTCACTTTCCTCGGCCACTCTCACTGCTTGCTGCACTATGATATTATCAGCCTCTTCATGAGTGGTCTTCAAGTCGCGCCTTCCGATCATAATACCTTTGTTAATTTCTATCGGTACATTATCTTGGCCGATGACTACCAATTTGTGCGCCATAGTATTGTCGGTGGCAAACCTTTGTCTACCTCGAGCTATTTGCAGATTATACTGATGAGATGCTTTTTATTCTCGGGGGTAGTCAGCATCAGTTTATGAGAAGGTAGCACTAATGTGGAATTCAACTTGAATTCTCGAAAAGAGCCTGTAGCTCTATGGGCTCTCGTGGTACATTTTATGCTAAAATCAAGATACCTATCGAACTCGAGATACACATCACCAATCAACAGTCTATGCTTCAAAGTTTCCTGAAATTTGTGAACGAAGTCCAGAACAGTAGGACTCCGAAGAGAACTTGACGCTGGCCAGTGGGGAATCCACAGAGAGCACACCCATCAATGATTGTGCTAATACTAAGTCCTGCTGGTGCTAACTGCCGAGCAGACGTGACGACTCAGCGTTGATGCTTGAGCACTGATTCGATTTAGGGATGCGCATGTCACCAGACTCATAAAACAAAGCTGATAGTACAGGTGAAAGTTCATAAGATAGCACGTCAGTGATATCCACGTCCCTCATGCTCGACTGGAGTCCCATAACTCTTGTGTAAATCAGGTTGCAGTCATATACATTTGTCTCGCCAACTTTTATGCCCTTTTTCATGGCAGACATTATCACCACCGGGTTTGAAATGGTGTCATAAAATCCATTCGGTAACTTGCTTTCGAACTCTACCATCTTCTCTTGGCCAAGCGTAAGTGCGTTAAACACGTTTACCGATGATGGAGCTATCCTACCAGTCGCGATGTGAATGAGTCATTCTGGATGTTGATAGAAGCATGAAACTTTCAGGGTTTTGTCTGTATGTGGTGTACATTACCCAGTTAGCGGGTTCCAACTTTTCATGACCTCCTTGACCTTTTATTTGACCTTGACCGTCTAAAGTAACAGTTTTTCATGGTAGTCGCCTTAAATCTCAGAAATAACCTATATTTATATCGGAATACAGGTGGAAAATTGTGGGAACATTGTGAACATAATATACTTTCTTCTGAATCTAATTATATTTTAAATAATCCAAGATGGCTGCCCAAAATGGCCGCCAAAATTCAAATAATTTGTTTTTTTAATATTTTTGAATAAAATTGAAAAAAATGTGGGTAAATAATACATAATTATGGTCTTTTTTGCATTGTTTATTGGCGTAAAGCCTACCATATAACGTATTTTCAGGTATGCGAGTAATTTCTAGAATTAGGTTAAACAAAGGTACCAAAGAGACAGTGTTAAAACGTCCTATACATTATTGGTGACATTAAATGAGCTCTAGCTAGTGTGTTGTCGCAATAAGCTTGCTGTTACTCTCAAAAGACATCCATTATATGCATATGATCTGTATGGTATACAATTTATCCACAAAAATGTCAGATAACCCATGAATGGCAACCGGAAGTTAAAAATAACGCCATTTATACAACATGGATACCTAACACAAGACAGTAACTCGATAAAGCCAACTTCTAACGAAGCCCTTTCACTGGCTGAAGTAGCTCGTTACATTGAGGACCACAGGAGTGAATCGACAATCAGCCCTGTTTTCAAGCTATCAGATTTGAGAAAGATGTATTCTGAGAAGTTGAAGCAAATTGACCCTACATACATATCAACTCCGGTCAATTCTACTCGCCTGAAAAACAGGATACTAGCGTTGATACCAGGCTTGCGGGCTCACAATAAAGGCAAAGAAATTTTGCTGGCATACGAAGGTGATATAGGTTGTGCGATAAAACAAGCATGTGACATGGGCCTTGATTATGATGCCTTCCTGATTGGAAAAGTAGCCAGAATGGTGCGTGATGAAATACTTAGCACCCAAGAACACGGGGAGGAATTTCATGGACATCTTAATGCGGAGTGGCAGCAAAAGTCTGTACCGAACATGCTCAGTACCCTTATCAGTATTATACTGTATGGACCAAAATGTGTGTCTAAAGATATTAAAGAGGACAGTCCAGCTTATGCTGTACCAGTGCATAGCATATCACAACTCATAGGGTATAATGTGGTCAAGGATAAACGAACGTCACGCAAACCAAGTGAACATACTCGTTATGATACAAAACGGAAACCCCCTTTGGCAATTTATCTCGGCGTGATGATTCATGGGGCAACCAGAAGAAAAAAACTTGTCGACAAACTTCATAGTCTTGGACTTTCTGTATCATACAAACGCGTGATGAGTATCTCAAACTGTCTTGCTAATACTGTGTGCGCCCAGTTTGTACATAATCCTTCATCGACTACGGCCAAGGATTCATTCCACGCTACAGCCGTATCACTAACAAATCATGTTTCTACAGAAAATACAGGATCACAGAGGGCAAGGCATAACTACGACTCATCAGGGAGTTCATTCACTGGACCATCCCGCACAGTTATACCATGGTCAAACCTGTTTCTTTGAGCAATTCTGATGTTTTGGTACCGCCTCATTGAAGGTGCTGTTCGCCACAGCTGACGAAGACGAGTGGTTGTCCAAGCTGGTGGATACAGTATCTCATGAGAAATCAAATGAAGTGGAGAATGTGGAGTCGATCACACCTTATTGGTCAGCATTATACTCAAATAAACAGGAAAGTGTGATGCCACAAGCAATAATTGGACTTCTCCCTCTATTCACAGAGAATGCAAATTCGGCAGCGATGATTATGCACTCAATGCGAATTGTGCAAGATGCTGTTGAATTTCTCAACGCAGGACAGATTCCTGTTTTAGCTATGAATCAACCTTTATTTAGTCTAGCAAAGCGCATCCAATGGACATTTCCCGAACGTTATGGTGAGAATACGTGCGTCATCATGATGGGTGGCATGCATATCGAGATGGCGTTTTTGTCAGTATTGGGACAGTGGCTGGCTAACAGTGGTTGGTCAGATATGTTTGTTCGTGCGGGTATAACTACATCAGGCAAATGTCATTCAATATTGTCAGGACATAAACTCAAGCAATCTCGTTATGCTCATCAAGTAACTCTGACAGCCCTTCATGTTCTCTTAGATAGGGCATACACTGATTTTATCAATGATCAATCAAACGAGTGTTCTTCAGAACTATCATTTGGGAAGTGGTGCGAAGGGTGTGTTAAAAACTATCCGCAGTTCATGTATTGGTAAACAGTGGCCGAACTAGAAATTCTTCTCAATGTTTTCGTGCGATCACTCAGGGTTGGAGATTTCCCTCTTTATTTGGATTGCCTGGACAAAATGATGCCCTGGTTTTTCTCACTAGATCATATTCATTACTCTCGATGGCTTCCAGTACACATACGGGATATGGTCCAACTGAAAGAGCAACACCCATCTGTATATACAGAATTCATGCAAGGTAACTTTGTCATACAACGCTCAAATAACAAGTTCTCCAAAATGGCATTGGACCAGTCACACGAGCAGTCTAACAAGGTAATCAAATGGGATGGAGGTGCTGTTGGGCTGACTGAGAATCCCGCGGCTCTAAAGCGGTGGCTTTTGTCAGGACCTGAGTTCGCTAGAATTATTAATGAGTTCGAATACTCTAACCACACAGACATATTAGCATCTAATAATCATGAATGGTCACCAAAGAAGCATGCAGATTTTCTTAATGATGTGTCTTCGCTTGTTTCTGTGTTGGAAGCAGTTGGCAACCCTTTCCTTGAGACAAGTGCTGACCTTATTCGACTCGATACTATGGACTGTATGTCAACCGATGTGATTGTTTCTATAACATCTGCAAGGCAGAAAGGAGCTGAAAATATTGCTCAAACCAGACTCAAATGACCCACTTTCTGATACAATTACAAAGTTGTCCCTGTCTCTCTTCGGTACTCAATCTAAAATAAAATTAAAACTCCAAGATAAAAATTACTCTTTGAAAAACGACTGTCTGTTGTTTTTGCGGTTGTATATAGGGTGTCAAGTGAGAGATGGTCACATGGAACAATTCTTTTCCCACGAAAATCAAGCGAACCCTCCAGCACTTTCTGTTAATGGCAAGCTGCGAACTGGGGCTGGAATATTCTTCCACATGGATTCTCACCAAAGTGGTCACAACTTCCTGATGCCAGCAAAGTTTGTCAGGAGTTAATTCACTGCGGTTGCAAGAAAGCGTGCAAAAAACTTGTGCAAGTGTGTTAAAGCTAACCTGCCATGTACTGCACTATGTGTGTGTGCTGGTCATTGTTATTAAGATGCCAATGTTTAATTGACTCTCGATATCCAACAACACAATAGCGATTCGTTTGATCTGATCAGGTGACAAAATATCAACTGACTCAGCCTACATGTTAAACGTTCGCAAATTTTGTTCAAAATATTCCAATTCGTAGAAAACGAAATGGATTTAATTGCTATCAACTGTCCGATTTTCGTCGGTTATTTTTGGGCTAAATTTTGAACATTAGTAAATGATATTTGCCTACTTTCTAGAAATTTACATGTTTTTATGTGTACCTGTGGCTCCATATAGGGTTATAGCATACCTGTTTGCAAAACATTGTGTAGCTTGGCTAATTTTATTTGAACAATAGACCATCTGATCCTGTTTAATATTTTTCACTCATGAAATTACACAAAATTTAGCAAAAATTGTAATAAATTGCTTATTTTCGCCACTTCCGGTTTACATTTGGGTTCATTTAGGCAATCATTTTGGCATTGTTGAGCCGTTTTTGGAACATAACTGCGAAACAGTCTTATCTATGTTCAAGTGTCAATAGTGGGCCTTCGAACGTGTGCATGCAACGCCCGTGTAACGCAAATGGTGTGTGGAATATACCTGCAATGGTTTGTTTTGTCGAATTGTTGACCATTTTTTCAACAACAAGTGCGCGATGCAATGGTGACCCCAGAGTACAGAAATAGCTCCAAAGTAATGTCAAGTGACTACTATGAATATAATAATGACAAATTGCCGAATAACCGTAGTGAATTCTGGTCAAATTGCGAAAGAAATAAAGATTTATAGAAAATATACCATTTTTTTTTCAATTTCGGCGGCCATTTTGGAATATGTTGGCGGCCATCTTGGACGTTGCCTAACAAAATTAGCGTAATTAAATGGGCAACTATATGAGGAACAGCAGGAAATAAATTCCAATGCCATAGCGCAAACATTTTTTCTACAATCCGCGTATAACTAGAGATAGGGTAATAACAAGAAATTCGGCGACCAGGTCCGGTTCCATTCCAGATTTTTACCAGTTCCACTCATCAGAAAGGTGGAACTGGCTATGGTGTAGTTGCCAACATACTAGGCAACATCTGTACCAAATTTGGTGCTTCTATCACAAAGTGAACGATTTGACCATTTTCGTGCAGTTAGGCCCTCCACTATCAGGGCTGAGTTGGTTGACAACAACTTCTAATTTTTCTCTAAGACCATCTCGGTCTTGTTTATCGGCAGCAATTCTACTTCTTGCCTCTTCCTTGTGCAATTGATCAGAGCTAGAATGCCCTTCTGATTCTCTCAACTGATGCGCGTTATTCAGTAAGCGATCACACGTGTGCAAACTGGGTACCCAAACTTTGAGTGTTTCTGGTTTCAGGGTGATGCAAATTATACCCGACTTCCCATGACCATAGCGCATAAAGGTTGTCTCGATAAACATATCACTCCAAATACCATTCCACCAACCCTCTATGTGACGCATCACGTGGTCACCTTTCATGAAATGCGACAGGACATCTTGGGGCAGAGACTGCATCTCACGGAAGTAGTATAATCCATATCGAGCATAATTGACATGTCCAGCTGTAAAGAAGTATGGCAACATCGCTTCTACTGAGGCAAGGTGCAGCGGCCAGTCACCTTCTCGTTCAGCTCGCACATCCATCATCATAATAAATACTGGCTTAATTAGGCAGTCTACCCACAGTTTAGTAGTTTTGCTCTTCTGTGAGAGTTCATCTAATCTGTTTGCAAGATCATCAGGACACTCGATACTGTCTTCCGTCAGTATTCCTCTGAGTAACTCTTCAGTTAATAATCGCAGTGCACGAACATTCATTTGGAATATCTTACCGATGAGCATCTTGGCCACACCGCCGAATACTGACCCAATGACTTCATTCAAACCACTATTAGCCATTAGAGTACCAATACTGCCGACAAAACTCATAAGCATGTACATGCCCCCCAATCTTGGGATCATATTACAGAACATGTCTGGGTTAGACCAGAGAACTTGGAGTGATACGTTGTACAGCTGCTGGTCGGATGTGAACAATGTGAACGTTTACCCGGTATTTTGAGTGAGACGTTGTGCTTCGGCCATAACAGTTGCTATTGTTTCTGGGTCTGCCGGCGGCATACCAATTAGTGGTAAATATACCGGCTTTGTTGAGGACTGTGGATATTGACCACTCTCACGACAGGCTCGTGAGTTATATCCGTTGAACTCGGCACAATCATCTTTCGATATAACATCTTTCAGAAAAGAGAAATCGAGCTCCATTGCATTCTGTTTGCGAGCATTTTCAGTGTAGGGATATCTTTATGTACGAACTTAGTAGGCATTTCAGGTTTCTTGGGTCCGTTGAATTGAGTGGTCTTCAACTGACAATCAATGGGCTTACCCATGTCAACTTTCTTCAATCTCGGGATCCTTGGACTATCGACTTCACCTTTGGTATTTGGTTGAGCCATTATCATTGCTAGTGAGTGGGTGCTCAGTTTCACATTTTGTGAAGAGATGTCGGCATCGAAGTTGTCCACGACAACTTGTACTAACCCATCAGCCGAACTACTAATCGTATTGCAAGCACTGCTACTCGATGCCATGGAAGCAACCGATTTTTTGAAACGTAGAAGTTCGTCATATGTACAAGTTACGCCAAAAGCATGCATTGTTCTCACCAACTCTTTGGGGTCTCTCAAAACCACAGCCAAACTGATCTGCAGCGGGGTTGCAACTCTTAACAGAGACAATGTGAGGATGTTGCCGATCAAGAAAGCCGGAAGGGTACGATCGAGATCCGGAGATAGACTCCCAAGAAAATCGAGCAGAGATTCGCTCACATACTGAGAAACATTCTGGGTATTCAATTCTGAGTCATAACTGTTTTTGTCTATCTCTATATCGCGAATTTCTCGCGAGATTGTCTCCTTCATAGTTTTTATCGATGCTAGTAGATCATCGTTTTGGTCGTCAACAATTCTCACCACAGAGCCGACACGTTGTCTCATTGCTAGAATTGACGGCGACGACAGAAGGATAAGATCGTGACCAAATATTTCAGATAGCCTTGAAACAAGCGTCCGGCGTGCCAAACTAACACCACTGAGCTCGATGTACTTGGAGTATACATCTACGGAGCTCCATCTCAATGATTGATCGCTTCTCGTGAAGTCAACTACTCCATCCAGGGCAGGGTCTGCATCAGCTGTGTCTTTCAAAGTTTGTGACGCAGCTGCCACGTTTCCCGAAGACATGAATTTCTGTCGACAGTCAGAATGATAGCGACCATCTGCAGCAAGTAGATCGCTGAGCGTACCACTGACTCGAACTCTGACTTGTTCTGATAACTGATCATTTCGTTTGTCACATACCCGCAACACCTCTTCTTTGGGAGATATTTTGTCGGAATTTCGCCCGATTTGCCTAAAAATATAGGACGGTCTCCACCTGGGTGGATTTCTTACGTCCTGCTCTACAGCACAACGCTCACCACAGAATTGGCAATCGGTTCTGAAATTGAATAGTGCAATTTCAGATCGACTTTTCATTTTGGCTGGAGGCATTTCGTGTGAGCTTACACTGGCGCTTTCTTTGCCTTTCCGAGCCGTTTCCAAAGATCTAGGGTGCAAATATTTATCAATGCAAGATCTGTGCGAATCTAGAACGAGATTTCGATCGGCTTCGTATCGAGGCCGCAGAACTATGTGTAGTCCATCGCCGTAGACTTCACTATTATGTTAAGATTTGTTCAACCCGCTTGGGTAAAACTTTAATGAAACGACTACTCGAGTATTCACAACTGTACAGGCTTGCGAAAAAACAAAGGTTTGCCATGACAACCAAGTTCCTGATAAATCTCAATACAAGGAACAGATGAACAGAAGCTCGAAACAAGAAACAAAATGAGTAAGAAAATGTAATCAAAAGCTTAACAAATGGGAAGAGATTCAAATAACAAATATCATCAAGCAATAAGATGGCAAACAATTAACCGAACAATGGATGCAAGGAGAGGACGACGAAATCTGAGATTTGATTCGAATCAGAGAATCGCACGAACACGTCTATGCAAGGTGAGTGACAAGGAGACACTGACGACATATGTACAGCGAAGAATGTGAGTGTTCACAGATCACAACGCTCTTTATTTAAAACATTAAAAAACAACGCTCTTTATTTAAAACGTTTTTTCGCGGCTGATAGGAGGGGGAACGCAGATATGTTGAATATGCCTATGCTCATTATCACTACTGAATTCGCCCCCCCCTGGTTCAATGTTTTTGGTGACAATCCGTGACATTATTATCAGCGGGATTTAGTTGAAATTTTCAACAAAATAAAATACTTTCGGCCGATATTTTCGCTGCATTTTGGATTGTTTTTAGCCGGCGTCGATACCAAATCGACGTTTCTGGTATCTGAAACCGTTTTCAGTCCGAGACCGGAGTTTGTAGTATGTTTTCAACAGCAAACTAGGGATTTAAGAGAAAAATGTGTTTTTCGATATTTTGTTTTAGGTCATTTTTTTCGGGGCTAATACAAAATTTTCCTGAAGACTGACATAAGTCCAGCCGATTGATTATTGTTGTAGGGTGTCTCGACTAACAGAAACCACAGAGAACAAAACTTTATACGCCAAAAACACGCAGGTCTGCCTCGGCTGCCGGACTCACATGAGGGTTAAATAAAATATTGCTATTGAGGGTTGATGAAAATATGGTTATATGGGGTTAATAGAAACATATGGTACCATGGTGGTTAATTAAAATAGTACATTGAATGTTTATTAAAATATGGGCCCATAACGTACCGATCAGGGTTAATTAACGTATGGTCCAATTAGGGTTATTAAAAATATGGAACCATGTGGGTTAATTGAAATATGGTCACATGAAGGTCAATTAAAATATGGTAACATGAGGGTTAATTAAAATTTAAATATGGTTTCATCAGTGTTTATTAAACTACGGTCACATGGGGGGGGGGGGGTAAATAAAATATAGTCCCATGAGGGTCAATTAAAATGAAAACGCCGTTCATTTCTTATAAGTCAGGATGAGCATCTTGAATTTGACACGCTCTCCAAGATATGGCTGTCCTGTTTTATACTATTTTGAGTTTATAGTATACAGTGCAACAGATGAGTGCTTGCAGCTTGATCAATATAGGGAAGAACTTTGACAGTGCGTATCTGTTTGTCTGTGTCTGGTATTGTATATACATATATTCTATATTTATATTTGCGAATGTCTGTCTGCCTGTCTGTCTGTCTGTCTGTGTTCAATAGAAATTCACAGGGGAACATCTAGATTATCGATACCAAAGGGGTCTACTAGGGGTAACTTTTTACGAGAAAGATAGTGGTGCGGGTTAGAATTTTCTAAAGTGACGCCGTTGTTGTCAGGGGCGGAAAAGGGGAGGGGCAGATTTTTTTGGTTGCCGATTGCCACGAAACTTACATGTAATCATCCCCATGATATGACGAATATAATGGTGAGGTTTAAATATGTCAAAAGTGGCGTCGTTCGAGTCAAGGATGCACAGAAGGGGAGGGGGCACCAACATTGATAGAACTAATTTTAGCGCCGATTTCCACCAACTTGATATATATTCTTCTCCATGATACAAGGAATCTAATTGTGCGATTTAAAGACGCCAAATTGGTTTCGATTGGATGAGGGATTGTGGGTGGGCACTAAATTTAATATCCACCAACTTGATATATATTCTTCTCCATGATACAAGGAATCTAATTGTGTGATTTAAAGACGCCAAATTGGTTTCGATTGGATGAGGGATTGTGGGTGGGCACTAAATTTAATAAGAATGGGTTTAGTCGCCGATTGCCACCACATTTATGCCTAATCATCCCCATGGTATGAGGAGTTCAATGGTGTGTCTTAACTCTGCCAAAAGTGACCTCATTCAAGTCAGGGATACACTGAATGGGAGATCGAGGGTCACAAAAATTGATACACGTTCATTTCGATGATACAAGAAATCTAATCGTGTGAGTTAAAAACGCCCTATTGGTACTGTTTGGGCGAGAGATTGGGAGGGGAGGGGTGGGCACCAAATTTGATAATAATTTGTTTAGTCGCCGATTAGCACCAAACTTATAGTCATCTCCATGACATCAGGAGTGTAATTGTGTGGTCTAAGGATGTCACAAGTGGGTTCATCCGAGTCAGTGGTGCATAGAGGTGAGAGGGACACAAAAAATTATAACAAAATGTTTAACGCCGATTTCCACCAGATTGATAGATATTCTTCTCCGTGATACGAGAAATCTAATCGTGTGGTTTAGATACACGAAATTGGTGCCCTTTGGGTGAGAGATATGGGACGTTACATTTGATGCGAATGTGGATACTCGCCAATTTTCACCAATTATATATATATATATGCATCTCCATAATGAGTCTAAGTGTGGTTTAATGGTGACAAACGTGTAGCCGCTTGAGTCCGAAATAGGGACGGGAAGGTCACCAAAACTGATAACAAATATGTTTAGTACCAATTACCATCAAATTCATTCACGTTCTTCTCAAATGATACGAGGAATTAAATCGTGCTGTCTGTTTTTCTGTCTGTCTGTATGTGTTCTATATATAACTTCACGGGGTACAATCGAGATGGCACCAATGCGGTCAAAGAGGAGTAACTTTTTACGAGGAAGATAATGGTGCGGGTTAAAATTTTCTAAAGTGACGCAATTATGGTGAAATAGTTTGTCGCCGATTTCCACCAAACACATACATAATCACCTTCGCGATATGGCGCTGTTCGAGTCAGCGTTGCAGGGGGGCACCAACAATTTATTTAATAAACTATTTTAGCACAGATTTCCACCAAATTGATATATTATTCTTCTCCATGATACGAGGAATATATTCGTGTGATTTAAAGACTCCAAATTGCTGCCGTTTGGGTGAGAGATAGGGGGTCATAGCTATGGTAAGAAATTGTTTAGTTGCTGATTACCACCAAACCTATATATACTCATCTGCAGTATATTATGCATCCATGAGTCTAATATACGTGGTTTAAATATGTCAAAAGTGGCGCCGTTAAAGTCATGCATGAGGATGGTAGTTGCACCAAAGCTGATACAAATATAATTAGCACAAATTTCCACCAAATTCATACACGTTCTTCTCTAATGCTACGATGAATTAAATCACATTTGGTGTCACGGATGGCGAGAGGATATGCACTATCGTTGATAAGATTGCTATTCGCCAATATCCACCTATAAGTTACATATAGTCACACAAGCCATCTCCATATAGTTTTAAGGAGTTTTTGGCGTTCAAATTTCACAATCTCGACAACTGGTGACCCAATTAAGTCACTTGAATAATAATATCTTCTCAACTGTCATTTTTATATGAGCTAGCAAAAAAAGATACATAGAAGAAGCATTAAAAGTATATTTATCATTCTATTTAAGAGAGACATATTCTTGCAAACTGAGATACCTCGAACCGTCAGTGGGTTGCATATTATATATTGCTCATGTATATATTACTAGCAGGTTAGCCCGCCACTGGCGTGGTTGGTCAGAAACATGACATTTTTTAAATAATTTTTTTTTTAAATTTGTTAATGATTGATTCGTTAATTGAACTGAATGGTCAGAATACAGAACTGAAAACGCGAGGAGACACATGCGATAATCAATGAGTTAATTCTGCCTTTTAAATCAAGAGAAATAATGTTCTCACCATGGATCAACAACAATTCAAGTACAATATTTGGGAATTTTTCCCCACACCAATTCAATTTTCTGAGTAACTGGGTTTGTATTTTTCTGTCTATACATTCATTCATCTAAGAGTGTCTTAATCCATTAATTATCGTTGTTGATTGATTCGTGAATTGAACTGAATGGTCAGAATACAGAACTGAAAATGTGAGGAGACACATGAGATAATCAATGAGTTAATTCTGCCTTTTAAATCAAGAGAAATAATGTGCTCACCATGGACCAACAACAATTCAAGTACAATATTTGGGAATTTTTCCCCACACCAATTCAATTTCCTGAGTTTTTGTTTTTGTTTCTGTTTATAAATTAATTCATCTAAGAGTTTCTTAATCCATTAATTATCGTTGTTCAGTGATTCGTTAATTAAACTGAGTGGTCATAATACAGAACTGAAAACGTGAGGAGAAACTTGAGATAAATAATCAAGTGAATGAACCAGATTGTGTGTAGAGCGATAATGTGAAATGTACAACGAATGAAAATGTTGGAAGAGATATCAATATAACCATTAAGCGCACCCACATCGAATGAAAGGGGAGGTCTCAAAAATCGAAGAATGAGTTAATTCTGCCTTTTTAATCAAGAGAAATTGGCCATCGACAGATCGTAAGGAGTTAAACAACGATGTTGGACCTTCCACTTCATGCAGCCGCATTCTCAAGAAAAACAAACATTGATGTTGTGTAGGATGAACAGTGTAGACCCTACCGAGAGCATAATCATTGAACACGCCCATTACTCCTTCGACGGGTTCGCCATTCTGCTTTTGAAAATTTACCTCAATGCTTCTGGGTAGACAACGTTCCTAGTTTTCCGTTCTGGTGCATAAACGAACAGACTGGAAGGTGAGCCGACCCGTGAGCATGCAACGTATAGCTGTCCATGTGAGAAACAGGGACTCTGAAGTTGGAGGCCAACAACTTTAAGTGTCTGTCCCTGTGATTTGTTGATTGACATTGCAAAGCTCAATCGAACTGGGAACTGAAGCCGGCGGAACTGTATTGGCGACTCAGTGGGAATCAATGGAATCCTAGGGAGAAAAACATGCTCCTTTTTCGCACATCCAGTGAGAATAGTTGCCTCAATGATATGAGGTGATATTTTCTTGATAGAAAGTCGTGTACCATTACACAACTTAGGTGGTTCAAGATTTCGGAGCAACATGATTGGTGCACCTACCTTCAATTGCAACTGATGAGGTGGCATGCCTGGGGGTTTCAGTGAATCGAGGAACTCGGTCGGGTAATTGACAATTTCTGATTGGTCTGGAATGGTATCAATGGAGTGCATAGAATGAAGCTGTCCAGGGTATTGTTCCAACCAAGTTCACTTCGTCAACAATATCATTTGTAGGAGCTAGAATGGCTCTCTCATAGAGCCATGTGTGATCCGAGAGCTTGCGAGGAAGATCTCTGAAAACATTCACAATGAGCCCATCAAGAGAGGAAACAATCGAGCTCAAAGTACGTAGATCTATTCGTCCCTCGGCATCAGAACTGCACTTGCCATCGCCAATTCTGAGTAACTGGTCGGAAAAATGTGCAGCCACGTCACTACCGAACAGATGCGCCCTTGTGTTAATTGTCAGCTCGAGTATTCGAACACTCTTCCAAAGGTAAGATGATTTGATGCAAGCTTTTAATTCACCAGCCTTTGTGCCTTTTGGTACAACAGGCAGAGTTTGTCGGAAGTCTCCAGACAATAGTAAGGTTATACCACCCATGATATTGTTACAGCTCCTTAGATCTTGCACTGTGTTCGACCCAGTACCTCGAATGCTCGCTTGTGTGACATTGTACACTCATCCCAGACAATCAACACAGCCTCTCTCAACAGGTGAACAAGACCAGTACCCTTGGTTATGTTGCATGTTGGAGTATCGCTCGCATTCAAATTGAGTGGCAGTTTGAATGTTGAATGAGCAGTTCTACCTCCCAGAAGAAGTGTTGCAGCTATGCCAGAGGATGCAACTGCAACAGCGATTTTCCTTTCTTCCCTGACTGTCGCCAAAATAAGGTTGGTCACAAATGTTTTCCCAGTGCCCCCGGGAGCGTCGAGAAAATAAATGCCACCAAGGTGATTGGCAAGACTCTGCAGTATGGTGACATAACAGTGTCGCTGCTCTGGGAGAAGATTTGGCTCGCCCGATGAAAGTGTTTGCTCGATAGTATCTAAATCGTATGACAGTTCACGCAGCACCTCTCGGGGCAGTGCAGACGGGCGAGAATGTTGAGTGCGAGGGAGACCGAAAGTGTGGAGCTCTGGTCCCCCAAGAGCCAGGATTTTGTTTTCGATCCCGATGAGAGAAGCATTGAAAATATCATCGTTGAATGAAACGTCAATGCCAGGATTTGCAACCTGCAGCCTGTACCTCGGAGAGGTTTTCTCTGAATTGGAGCCACACTTCAAGAGGATTAGCAATACCACATATGTGCAAGAGTTTATCCTGGTTGTTCCGAATATAGAGGAGTCTTTCACCCTCCACTTTGGCGTACACATCTACGGCAAACTGACTGAACAGGTTCCGGCTTCGGTGCAAGTGGTTGAAGGACCCATCACGAACCATGAAATGATACGAATAAAAGTCCTTACATGACACATTCTTGTTGCCGATCGAGTGTGGTATACCGAACTTATATCCGTCTTCACCGAAGACACAGAGGAGGGGATACTGGAGAGGGTCGTACGATCTATGTGTCTCGCAAATGCGAAGGATAGTGTCGTCACGACGCTTTAAAACAATATCACGCTTTCCATGTTCTGCGCCTGTAAAACAACCGCTATCTCATTGCACGCAGGTTCATTAAATCGACCACTGTGTTGACTGAGTGGTCTTCTGTCCGCGTCTATGACCACCTGCAAATTTGGTGTGTTGTGGGTTTCTAGAGCATATTTAAAACTGGACACATAAGAGTTGTGTTGATGGATCATTTGCTGGAGAGTGTATATAACTTCAGGTCTGGTGCCATCAGACAAACCGGAACGGAGTTCTACCTCTCTATTAAAATCACCAACAAAGTATATATGCATGTATTGAGGTTGTGCATCATCATTGGGTTGTAGAGGGCCGATGCGATGGTAAACTTGAACTTTGAACGTTGGCATATACACACCTTCAGTTATGATATTTGGCCCAAAAGATGTCATTTGGAATGCGGCATTATATTTCGGGATGTTCTTGAGAAAATGATTAGATTCTGGGGTTGAACCACGAAGCAGGTCTTGAAGAGGTTCAGGTGGGTCAGCATGTTGTTCAAGCATAACTTTGGCATTCAACCAGCATATCCCTGGTGGTTCGCCTTGCCATTTGAAAGCGCGACAATGTTGACACAATTCGGTCATTCGGGCAATCTGCAAAATTCTGTGCGACTTGTAGTCGATGTGAGGGTCATAAACGAAAGCGGAGTTTTGCCACTCCCCGATCGCGTGTGCATGTCGCCGGCGACGATCAGCCTCATGGTGCCGCTGCTCATCGGTTTCAACGGCTCGAGCATGAACAGCCCTCTCCCGGAGATCTAATAGGCGCTGTTCACGCTGCTGCCCAGTTTCCACTTATCGAGCCTGAACAGCCCTCTCCCGGAGATCTAATAGGCGCTGTTCACGCTGCTGCCCAGTTTCCACTTCTCGAGCCTGAACAGCGGTCTCCCGGATATCTAATAGGCGCTGTTCACGCTGATGCCCAGTTTCCACATCTCGAGCCTGAACAGCCCTCTCCCGTTTATATAATAGGCTCTGTTCACGCTGCTGCCCAGTTTCCACTTCTCGAGCCTGAACAGCCCTCTCCCGGAGATCTAATAGGCGCTGTTCACGCTGCTGCCCAGTTTCCACTTCTCGAGCCTGAACAGTCCTCTCCCGGAGATCTAATAGGCGCTGTTCACACTGCTGCCCAGTTTCCACTTCTCGAGCCTGAACAGCCGTCTCCCGAAGATCTAATGGGCGCTGTTCACACTGCTGCCCAGTTTCCACATCTCGAGCCTGAACAGCCCTCTGCCGGATATCTAATAGGCGCTGTTCACGCTGCTGCCCAGTTTCCACCTCTCGAGCCTGAACAGCCCTCTCCCGTTTATCTAAAAGGCGCTGTTCACTCTGCTCCCCAGTTTCAGTAGCCTTTTCTATTTTCTTACGTTTGGCACCTGAACTTGTCCGGCCAACGATTGGTCTCTTCTTGGGCGGCATGCCAAATAAAGTAAGATTACAAAGACACAATACCAAGCAGGACTCAATAATGGCAGTCTGATTGTCACAATACAAAATGATTCAAAGTATTATGAATGCACAATAATGTTTGCAGTCTGATACCAATGGTCAGAATGCAGAAAATACAATATAAATATTTAGGCAGTCTGTTTTCACAATACACAAAGCAAGAAATGCACAACACACAAAGCAAGAAATGCACAATAATGTAGGCAGTCTGATTCGTATGGTAAGAATGCAATGGAATATAATGATTTGGCAGTCTGATTGTCACAATACAAAATGATTCAAAGTATGTTTGCAGTCTGATAACAATGGTCAGAATGCAGAAAATACAATATAATTATTTTGGCAGTCTGTTTTCACAATACACAAAGCAAGAATGAACAGTGATCGAAGGCAATCTGACTTTCAGAATGCGGACAATAGGAATGCACAATAATGTAGGCAGTCTGATTCGTATGGTCAAAATGCTATGCAATAGAATGATTTTGGCAGTCTGATTGTCACAATACAAAATGATTCAAAGTATTATGAATGCACAATAATGTTTGCAGTCTGATAACAATGGTCAGAATGCAAAAATACAATATAATTATTTTGGCAGTCTGTTTTCACAATACACAAAGCAAGAAATGCAGTCTGATTGTCACAATACAAATAGGCAGTCTGATGCGTATGGTCAGAATGCAATACAAAATGATTCAAAGTATTATGAATGCACAATAATGTTTGCAGTCTGAATGCAATGCTATCGAATGAATGACAGTAAAGCACTGATCGAATTAATGGCCGTAGGAAAAGAATGCTATCGAATGAATGCGACTAACGCACTGATATAATGAAGGCGCTCGGTAAATAAAAACCAAGCAAACTGCCGATGGCAATAAAGAGCGTTACTGAGTTAACAACTCCAAATATGGTCAATATAAAGATGGTTGATGCCTTAACCCCCGAAGTGCAGTGAATGCAATGCAATATAATGATTTGTCTGATTCTCACAATAAAAAAATGATTCAAAGTATTGAATGCACAATAATGTTTGCAGTCAGATGAATGCAATGCTATCGAATGAATGACAGTAAAGCACTGATCGAATTAATGGTCGTAGGAAAAGAATGCTATCGAATGAATGCTACTAACGCACTGATCTAATGAAGGCGCTCGGTAAACAAAACCAAGCAAACTGCCGATGGCAATAAAGAGCGTTAGTCGGCTAACAACTCCGAATATGGTCAATATAAAGATGGTTGATGCCTTAACCCCCCGAAGTGCCGATCGCGGTGATTTTGATGATTGGGAGTGGAGAATGAGTGCTCAGAGCTTGTCCAAAATACGACGTGGACGATCCCCGTGGGTTTTTACCCTTATATACGAAATTTGAGCTCGATCCGCGCAGCCGTTTTCGATTCTATGAAGTACCCACACACACACATATATATACACACATATATATACGTAGTTCTCAAAATATATAGTAGAGACTAGCCGATGAGCCCGACGTTGTCCGGGCTATTCAAAAACCAAATTTCAAGTCGATAGCTCTACCCAGCCCGACGTTGTCCGGGCTATTCAAAAACCAAATTTCAAGTCGATAGCTCCACCCGTTTCCGAGATCTAGTCTGCGCATGCGCGAAGCTGGTGTCGCACGGGCTCGGCGACCCGATAAAATTCGTATCCGGGGCAAGATAGATTCACATACCAAATTTCAAGTCGATAGCTCCACCCGTTTCCGAGATCTCGTTTGCGCATGGGCGAAGCTGGCGTCGCACGGGCTCGGCGACCCGATAACATTCGTATCCGGGGCAAGATACATTCACATAGCAAATTTCAAGTCGATAGCTCCACCCGTTTCCGAGATCTGGTCTGCGCATGCGCGAAACTGGCGTCGCACGGGCTCGGCGACCCGATAAATTTCGTTTCCGGGGCAAGATACATTCACATAGCAAATTTCAAGTCGATAGCTCCACCCGTTTCCGAGATCTCCTCTGCGCATGCGCGAAGCTGGCGTCGCACGGGCTCGGCGACCCGATAAAATTCGCATCCGGGGCAAGATACATTCACATAGCAAATTTAAAGTCGATAGCTCCACCCGTTTCCGAGATCTCGTCTGCGCATGCGCTGCACGGGCGCCGCACGGGCTCGCCAATACGACAACGTTCACCGCCTGGTCAAACTACACACACGTACCAAGTTTCGTCCCGATCGGTCGAGAATCGTAGATTTGTATCAATGACAGACAGACAGACAGACAAACAAACATACAGACAGAGGTCTTCAAAAATATATATGAGACTAGCCGATGAGCCCGACGTTGTCCGGGCGACGTTGTCCGGGCTATTCAAAAACCAAATTTCAAGTCGATAGCTCCACCCGTTTCCGAGATCTAGTCTGCGCATGCGCGAAGCTGGTGTCGCACGGGCTCGGCGACCCGATAAAATTCGTATCCGGGGCAAGATAGATTCACATAGCAAATTTCAAGTCGATAGCTCCACCCGTTTCCGAGATCTCGTCTGCGCATGCGCGAAGCTGGCGTCGCACGGGCTCGGCGACCCGATAAAATTCGTATCCGGGGCAAGATACATTCACATAGCAAATTTCAAGTCGATAGCTCCACCCGTTCCCGAGATCTCGTCTGCGCATGCGCGAAGCGGGCGCCGCACGGGCTCGCCAATACGACAACGTTCACCGCCTGGTCAAACTACACACACGTACCAAGTTTCGTCCCGATCGGTCGAGAATCGTAGATTTGTATTAATGACAGACAAACAAACAAACAAACAAACAAACAAACAAACAAACATACATACAGACAGAGGTCTTCAAAATATATATGAGATAACATAATTGAGTCTGTTCCATTCAATACAGTTTCCACAAAAAAGTTACAATTTGTCAAGAGATATGGTAATGTATCGAAGGCCTGTTCAAAAATAGTGGTCACAGTGTGCAGTCAAATATATTTTGTTCTGATTTAACGAAAACGCAGTCAGTAGCACATGACTTTTCAGGATCCTCCAATACTGACATCTGACAAGGGTATATCTGCCCGATACAGCTGATTTTTTTAGAACAGAATTATCGACTAACATAAACAACTCAAAATCTCGCTCTGTGTCGGGCACATGTAGCTGATATACTTGCGCACCAACATTTCTTTTAAACTGAGAATATTTAGCCAATATATATATATAGCACCATGAACAGAGGAGCACCTGGACATTTCTTTAAAACATTTGTATCTTCATGGAGATATGATAGCTAAGTGTCCTCAAGGTCTTAGATTGATTGATACATTATACATAGCTGCATGTAAAACCCAATTGTCTTCTTTTATTTTTGCGAACTAATGTGTTTATGATGTTCATGCATCATGTTATAACGTCTGATTTATACGCAGTTGGGGAAAAAATACTTCTTTATTGGTGGAACTGATTAATCGCGATAAACAAAATGACAATCGACAAGGTGAGCCACTACTTATATACCATGACTGTGTAAGAATCATGTGTTGTGATGCTATTTGAATATACAATTTATGAGAAAACGTGTAACACTTTGAGCAAGAATATTCTCTATTGCCAACAAATATCCACAGCATGCAGAGAGATTCACATCACTTTAACCTGGGCAACGCCGGGTAACCCTGCTAGTCTATATATATTTGCGAATGTCTGTCTGTCTGTGTTCTATAGAAATTCACAGGGGACTATCAAGTGACGCCGTTGTTGTCAGGGGCAGAAAAGGGGAGGGGCAGGTTTTTTTTGTCGCCGATTGCCACCAAACTTATATATAATCATCCCCATGATATGAGGAATCCAATGATGCGGTTTAAATATGTCAAACGTGGCGGCGTTCGAGTCAGGGATGCTTGAAAGGGGAGAGGGGCACAAAAATTGACCAAATTATTTTAGCGCCGATTTCCACCAAATTGATACACATTTTTCTCCATGATACAAATAATCTAATTGTGTGATTTAAAGATGCCAAATTTGTGTCGTCTGGATGAGAGATTGGGTGGGGTGGGCACTAAATTTGATAAGAATTGGATTAGTCGCCGATTGCCACCAAACCTATACAAAATCATCCACACTGTATGAGGAGTCTAATGGTGTGGCTTATAGCGGTCAAAAGTGTCGTCATTCGAGTCAGGGGTGCGCTGACAGGGAGAGGGGCGCCAAATTTAATAAAAATAATTTTAGCGCCGATTTCCACCAAATTGATATACATTCTTCTCAATAATACACGGAATCTAATTGTGTGCTTTAAAGACACCAAATTGGTGCCGTTTGTATGATATATTGGGGGGGGGGTAGGCGCTAAATTTGATAAGAATTGGTTTAGTCACCGATTGCTACCAAACTTATACAAACTCATCCACATGGTGTGGCTTAAAACTGTTAAAAGTGGCGTCATTCGAGTCAGGGGTGCACTGAAAAGGAGAGGGACACCAGAATTGATACATACTAATTTTAATACAAGGAATCAAATCATGTGACTTAAAGACGCCATTTTGGTGCTCTTTGTGTGAGAGATTGTGTGGGATGGCACAAAATTTGATAACAAAAATTGTTTAGTCGCCGATTAGCACCAAACTAAAAATAATCATCTCCATGCTATCAGGAGTCTAATTGTGTGGTTTAAAGATGTCACAAGTGGTGCCACTCGAGTCAGGGGTCCACAGAGGGTGAGAGAGACACAAAAATAGATAAACAATATTTTTAGCGCCGATTTTCACCAGACTGATACATATTCTTCGATGAATCTAATCAAGTGGTTTAAATACGCCGAATTGGTGCCGTTTTGGTGAGAGATATGAAGGCCCTAAATTTGATACGAATTTGTATACTCGCCAATTTTCATCAATATTATATCAATATTAAGTTTGTGGCTGAGTCCGAAATAGGGACGGGCGGGTCACCAAAACTGATAAAAATATGTTTCGTGCCAATTAACATCCAATCCATACACGTTCTTCTCAAATGATACGAGGAATCAAATCGTGCATGTTAAAATCGAGATGGCACCAAGGCGTTTTAACAAGGGTAACTTTTTACGATGAAGATAATGGTGCAGGTTAAAATATTATAAAGTGACACTGTTGGTGTCAGGGGCAGAACAGTGGGAGGGGCAGCCAAAAAGTTATGATATAGTTTTGTTGCCTAACATAAACAACTCAAAATCTCGCTCTGTAACTGGTACATGTAGCTGATATAAAGCATAGCAATATTTCTTTTAAACTGAGAATAATTAGACAGTACATAGCACCATGAACAGAGGAGCACCTGGACATTTCTTTAAAACATCTGTATCTTCATGGAGATATGATAACCAGGTGTCCTCAAAATCTTAGTCAAACCCACTAGATTGGTTGATACATCTCTATGTAAAAACAATTGTCGTCTTTTATTTTTGCGAACTAATGTGTTTAATGATGTTCATGCTGTAACGTCTGAAGTATACGCAGTTGGAAATAAATAAATAATTCTTTATTGGTGGGACGGATTAATCACGATAAACAAAATGACAAAATTCGCTCCGATCCGACAAAATTCAGCTACTACTTATATTCCGTGTGTAAGAATCATGTTTTGTAATGCTATTTGGATTTACAATTTATGAGAATATGTGTAACGCTTTGAGCAAGAGTATCATCTATTCCCACCATATATCCACAGTATGCAGAGGGTTTGACATCACTTTAACCTGGGCAACGCAGGGTAACCCTGCTAGTTATATATATATGTTCTACCTTAAATGGCAGCCATATCAATAAATAATATATAACAGCGCATTAATGGTAGCCATAGTCTTACAGCTCTGTGTCAATGCATATTATACGAAGAACTGACGAGAAATGTAATGGAAATAATCTGCGAACTAAGATCATAGTTAAAGACAATACAGCGCGATAACCAAGAGCAATGTTTTAAAATTGAATATAGAAAAATATATTAAATTTAACACAGAAACTGATGTTTGTGACGTCTATAAATGCAAATATCGTATATGTAATTATGGGAACTAAGAGTCGGTTTTACTCGTTCCGCCATTTAATGATGATGATGATGATATAAAGATCAATTATAAATTGGAAATGTCACAATGCTAGGATTGTTGGGTTCAACCGTTCTTGTAGCATAAATTATGGTAAATTCTTACCTGCCACACGGACGGGTCATTGCGCCATCGACCAAACTTCAGTCATAGAGTTGAGCTACATAAATTCCACCGTCGTAGTGTGTGCCAGACAATATATTTAAGCAAATCAATTCACGGACACGTTTAGTAGCCTACTTAATACAATGTATAGTACCACCTTATCGTGCAATTTGTTCTACACTACACCACAAGTTCACAACAATTCCGAATATGTGTATACACATGACCTAGTATTTATAAGCCATAATAATTGTAGCGAAATTTCCATCCTGATTTATGAGGACACCGATTTTCGCCAACAAAGATAGTGGGCCAATATACTATATTTTAGCTAACTGACTATGCACGCATGCTTGTCGTATAATGGTGAATGGAAGCAGTTTTTTAATAAGTTTGACATGTGCCGCAACATCGGGCCATAACACTGAAGCGTGACGATTGTCCTTGATATTATGTCTGTACGCACGTGTTATCAATTTTAAATTCCTGCTATTGCCAAAAGGTCACAGTACACCAATTCTCCATAGGCGACAGTGTTAATGTCCGGGGCTATGCTCGATTCATTGTGAATGCTGGAACTTTCTAACCTAGTCAATTTTGAAGAATGACCCTTCGGACCCAATCTGACCCAAAAAAAATAATAGGTCAATGTCCATTTTCCGTCTTTAAATGTACCGCTTTGGATACTACCATAATTCCGCACAAAAAATCATCACCAAATTTTCAAACATACCCCCATTAAATGCCAGGTTAATTATTTCACCCACTCTGGATCAATATTCATCTAGGTATATTTACATACTAAGTGTTGTCATCACTAAATCCAGCATTCTGATTGGTCGGCGTCCACGTGGCTAGTTGCAGTTATTTCTCGGTGAATGCGCACCAGCTAATAACTGCAAGCTCATAACAACATCGATACGTCATTTGGGTTTGGAAAGACGAACACGTAATGTTTTGGGCGCATTTGGATTCGCGCAGGATTGACTTAATAAATCATCGGGTTTCAATTGTTCCTTTTAACTTTTGGGCTGGTTTTGTCACGATACACTTTTCGATTTAAATACATTTACAAAAGTGGCTTTTTCGCTAAATTTATATAAATATAAGGATTAACTGTCATGTGGACTGTTTTAATGGAGATGTAACCGTGAGGTAAGTGGTCATAACGTTATGCCCACTTACCTCACGGTTACATTTCCATAAAAACAGTCCACATGACAGTTAATCCTTATAAAATACAGTCTAGTAATAACTAGACCAAGGTTTCCTTACAGTCAACTCTCAAGTTGAAAGTAATGAAAATTAGGTGTAGTTTTAATAAGACTGGGTATAATATCTCCATGATGGCTTTGATTTTTCTTGTTTTAGCATTAATTTTATCTTAATCATAATCAACCATTCAGCTGCCAGATGTGATTTTATGCTGACTTGAGTGTGGATGACAGCACACCAAGGGGGATATTTGTTTATATTTGGTGTACTATAACCTATAGTGAACAATGGACATATAATAAAGTCGCTCAAACGATATTAAATTGCGGCCATTTATATACCGACGTCAAAATAAATAATTTTGATTCGAAACGTGTCTGTGTTCTTACGTCATTAACCCTCTTCTTCCACCACCCATATCTGAATGTGCTAAAACAATATCTTGACTTGAATGTGATTTATTTTCATTGAAGCTGCATTCTGGCAAAGTAAACAATGACGACGTACATGCATGTGGACGATCTGATAGCTTGTAGATATCACTTCCAGAAAATATGCCATTCGATTCGCCATGCGAATTGGGCGCACTTGGGGTTCACATTGGGCGCACCCACCAAATTTTCGAAAATAATCGACAGAAAACCCAAATTTGCCCGTCACAAGAATGCATTTATTGGCGGAAATTTGGGCGCATTAGATCGCTAAACCAATTCTGCAAATTTCCAGGGTTGTCCTTTTTTGTCAAACTGTCATCTTAAAGGGGAAATTCGACTTTGTTTGACCAGTTACTGGACCGATTTTGCATCATGTGTTAGAGTGTGGCCCATAATGAAACAATGATTTACACCGACGTCGTGCTCAATCCAGACAAATCCGCCTTTGCATTCATCTGGAATCTCGGGTGCCCCAAAAGGTGGTCTCACGTTCATTAAAGGGGCATTCATGGGCCCGAAATAGGCCGAAAATGGCGATTTTCTGATTTACTGAGAGAAGCAGAAATGGTATGGGAGGGGTTAATTTTTAATTTTATTTGACGGCTCCTGTGTCTTAGTAATCTGTCGTATCATGTGCTTCAAGTTCCCAATTTGTTTTCTGGGGATAATGATCACGGGACATTTTTCAGAGCAGAAATCTGAAAAACGACCATTTCTTGCTATAGGTTACAGTACACCAATTATTCTCCATAGGCGACAGTGTTAATATCCGGGGATATGCTCGATTCATTGTGAATGCTGGAACTTTCTAACCTAGTCAATTGACCCTTCGGACCCAATATGACCCAAAAAAAATTAATAGGTCAATGTCCATTTTCCGTCTTTAAATGTATCGCTTTGGATACTACCCTAATTCCGCACAAAAAATCATCACAAAATTTTCAAACATACCCCCATTAAATGCCAGGTTAATTATTTCACCCACTCTGGGTCAATATTCATCTATAGGTATAATATATCTATGATGGCTTTGATTTTTTCTTGTTTTAACATTAATTTTATCCCAATCATAATCAACCATTCAGCTGCCAGATGTGATTTTATGCTGACTTGAGTCAAACTCCATGCAGCACCCTCTACGCTATCGCTGCGATATATCACTGCCACAATGAGTGTACTTTGCAGACGATAAATCTATTTTTACATATCGTCGCGGAACTGTATTTACTACCATTTAGTCACCTATTATCTTGTTTTGACCACCAAATTTTTTTTTTAAGTTTGCAATAATGGTAATTCGTTCGGTATTGATAGGAACAATATGAACTGAGCCAGACATAGACAATTTTAATCCTAAAACATAAGAACTAAAAACACGTAAGAATTCCTTACCAATTAATGTCATTATGGCAGTGGTATCTCAGCGGAGCGATGGGCGATAACTCTGCCTGGAGTTTGGACTTGAGTGTGGGTGACAGCACACCAAGGGGGATAATTTTTTATATTTGGTGTACTATAACCAAAATACATTTCCTCAAAATTCCTCTATAAAGTTGGCCATGTGACTCAATATATAACAATCATGACAAAATTGAAATTATAAACACACTTTCTATTTGTACAGGTATAACTTCTGTAAAGTGGAATATTTCTAGGAGTGCAGTTTATATATTCGTGATATGACTCACATCATACCTGAAGATCGTGAGAGGGCGCTTATATAATAGTTTTGTTTTCCATTAATCATTTTCTGCATTACACTAAGAGTGGGTGCGATCCCCGACATGTCCCTCAAACAAAATAAAGCTTGAAAATCGGTCGCGATTTTCATCCACACCGGGGTTCGAACCCGCGCCAACATCGTCTAGCCCAGATTGTGATTATCTTATCCACGACGTAACCACCTCGGCTACGGGGATATCCTTAAAAAGGAAGCCATTTCACAGAGAGTTGGGAAGCGTATCAGTCTGGACATGGGTTTGAACCCACTACCTTCGAGATTCTTGATCTGCCATTCTGGAAACATGTCAATGCACTTCCTCCGAAATTGCATCTGTGACCATACGATTACTGGTACTGGCGTATATATATATATATGTCAGAGTTGTGGAGGCACGGACTCAGTATGATTGTTCATTGCTTCATATTTGATTAACTCAGTGAGCGTGAACAAATTCTCATTTCTTATCGAAATGGCCATGTGTCGATCGGAATGGTACATTGAGATGTCCCTCAAACAAAATAAAGCTTGAAAATCGGTCGCGATTTTCATCCACACCGGGGTTCGAACCCGCGCCAACATCGTCTAGCCCAGATTGTGATTATCTTATCCACGACGTAACCACCTCGGCTACGGGGATATCCTTAAAAAGGAAGCCATTTCACAGAGAGTTGGGAAGCGTATCAGTCTGGACATGGGTTTGAACCCACTACCTTCGAGATTCTTGATCTGCCATTCTGGAAACATGTCAATGCACTTCCTCCGAAATTGCATCTGTGACCATACGATTATATATATGTCAGAGTTGTGGAGGCACGGACTCAGTATGATTGTTCATTGCTTCATATTTGATTAACTCAGTGAGCGTGAACAAAGCGTGGTTTCGAACCACGGCGTGGGTAACCGATTTTAAAGCTTGATCTTGTTTCAGGGACACCTCAATGTGTCATTCCGATCGACACTGTCATGGCCATTTCGACAAGAAATGGGAATTTGTTTCCGGTCATTGAGTTAAGTACATATGAGGCAATGAACACTCATCTCTCCTATATAGTTTGATACAATCTGTATCCAAGAGATAACCCACATCCTCCGGACCTCAATGATATGATCTTGAATGAGTATTGATATACCCCACTAAACTTTGACAAACACCAGTAATGGTGTGTAGATAATTTACATATCTCTCCTATATATTTTGATACAATCTATCTAATTTACATATCTCTCTTATATATTTTGATACAATCTATCTGTTTGTCTGTTTGTCATTTATACAAATCTACGATTCTCCACCGATCGAGACCAAACTTCCTATCTAGGGGTAAAATCCCACGGACACGGTCGTTGTCGTATTGGCGACCCCGTGCGACGCATGCGCAGACGAGATCTCGGAAACGGTTGGAGCTATTGACTTGAAATTTGATATGTGAATGTACCTTGCCCCGGATACGAATTTTATCGGGTAGCCGAGCCCGTGCGACGCCAACTTCGCGCATGCGCAGACGAGATCTCGGAAACGGGGGGAGCTATCGACTTGAAATTTTGGTATGTGAATGTATCTTGCCCCGGATACGAATTTTATCAGGTCGCCGAGCCCGTGCGACGCCAGCTTCGCGCATGCGCAGACCAGATCTCGGAAACGGGTGGAGCTATCGACTTGAAATTTGGTTTTTGAATAGCTATCGACTTGAAATTTTGTTCTTGAATAGCCCGGACAACGTCGGGCTCATCGGCTAGTCTCATATATATTTTGAAGACCTCTGTCTGTCTGTCTGTCTGTTTGTTTGTCTGTCTGTCATTTATACAAATCTACGATTCTCGACCGATCGGGACGAAACTTGGTACGTGTGTGTAGTTTGACCAGGCGGTGGACGTTGTCGTATTGGCGAGCCCGTGCGGCGCCGCTTCGCGCATGCGCAGACGAGATCTCGGAAACGGGTGTAGCTATCGACTTGAAATTTGCTATGTGAATGTATCTTGCCCCGGATGCGAATTTTATCGGGTCGCCGAGTCCGTGCGACGCCAGCTTCGCGCATGCGCAGACGAGATCTCGGAAACGGGTGGAGCTATCGACTTGAAATTTGCTATGTGAATGTATCTTGCCCCGGATACGAATTTTATATTGGTTTTTGAATAGCCCGGACAACGTCGGGCTCATCGGCTAGTCTATTATATATTTTGGGAAATCTGTGTGTGTGAGGGTGTGTGTGTCTGTCTGTTCGCGATGGAGCGGTTCATTGTTAACAGGCCAGACAAGTGAGCAGTGCTAGGCGAAGTCAAATTGTCTTCTATCAGTACATTTAAGGCCAGTCCAAAACATGTCTTCTCTCACGGATGCGGAAATTAGTCAAGTCTGTGTGATAACTGGCATTTTATGAATGCACGACCACCAGAATCCATACGTATGGTATATACAGGCTTTATGTAGAACATTTTCAACCATGATGCTTGTTCACCGAAGACAATAAGCTACATTCCATCGAAACTCTGAGAACTAAGAACAATATCACCACAAACTTTATCACTTTACACGGCCTAAACAGACAAATTAATAGGTTATTAAAACGGACCGATCAAACTATCGTCAGGGTTCAAAATCCAATCATTCCTGAAAATATAATATCACTACTTCAGAATGAGCGAGGTTGCAGAAATTTTTACGACGAATTCATAAAAGCGACTAAAATAGGACAATCATCGTCGCAAATGAAATGGGAAAATGAATTAAGATGTTCCCTTCACTGGAAACATATATGTTCATCACCCTTCAAACTATTAGTCCACACAAAACTACGCTGGTTTCAATACCGAATACTGACTAGAATTATAGGCACAAACAGACTTCTGAACATAATGCGAATTCGGTCAGACGGTCTATGTCTCAGATGCAACGTCGCAAACGAATCAATTTCGCATATTTTCTTTGACTGTCCATTTGTAAGAACGTTTGTAAATACCACTCAGGCCTGGCTAGATCGCTATCAACTGGGCATCTCGCTTTCTCGGAAAAACATTCTTTTTTGGGATTGGTGCTCACAATAAAAACAACAAACTAAACTTTCTTATACTATCAATTCTGAAATATTATCTGTATAAAACAAAATTAACCCCGACGAACTCTCTCTGAAATTACTCATTCGAGAATTTGAATTACGATATAAATCGTATCGATATATTGCACTGAACTCCGACGATCTGAACAATTTCCAACTCGAGTGGGGGGACCTAATGAAAGCCATGCAACAAACAACAGGGCACACACATAATTAACTTAGCAGGGAACATAATCATCTTGAATAGTAAATAGTCCGAGTTTACAATCTGACATTCGGCAAACCAGTTCAAAGTTCATGAACAAATTTGAGACAGAATATAACTGGCATAAATATATATATACGTGTATACATGTACGCATACAATGTTATTAATATATCAATGTGTGTGCAAGGAGTGTGTAAGTTGTGTACGAATGTCGACCCCCCCCACCACTCCCGTCTATATATTTATGCAATCGTTGTTATCAGATATTGTTCTGTACATAATATAAATGTGTAATATAATGAAAAAATAAAATATTCAAAAAAAAAAAAAAAAAATGATGCTTGTTTGGGTGGGGTCTCGAAAGCTTCAAATCGCTAAGGGACTTAGTTGAATGTATCGGTCGGAATAATCTGGGCAAGAAGGTACAATATGATATGTTTTACTTAAATAACTCAGGGTTAGCCGAAGTTGCTTTCGGGGTCATATATAGCCCCTGCATGCGTCGGGGAAATCGTGATCCACCACTGCTATAAATAAGAGAGGACTGGTAATTATTTAAATAGAAAGTCTACCATATGGGTTATCCCACGATCAATTATTTTAAGTGGCCTGGCGACTCGGTCCAAGATAACGCCTTATCTACATTCCGACTTAATTGGAACTAGAACTCAGTGCGTTCAACACGTAGGCAATGATTGGGTTGTCAGTGGACACCTATTGGCTATTACATCGTCTGTATGATCCATGTAAAACGCCAAATACACGATAATTACAGAGATTACATGCATGTGTGTATCCACCCTTAGGGTTTATCAAATCCTTCTATAAAGATAACAATTCATCCGATAATCCCATGTAACAAGCGGGCGCAAATTACGTTTACGTACATGATCATATATTATTATTAATATTAGTCGCAAATGAAGATATGTTCTTAGTTGGGCATTGTATTAGTACTATTACATTAACTTGATTAAGCCCGTCAGCGGTGACTCCCAATGTTGAAGTCAACAATTGTCGACAGCCCTCGAAATCGGCAATGCCATAGAATTTGCCGAAATGAATCATACATTTTGTATCTTTGTACATTACTGCCGTAGAAAATGCCGTAGATGAAAAATCCTAATTTCGAGGGCTGTGTCGATAACTCTAAACAATAAAGTGTGTTATTCAGTAAAAGTCAGTTTTACTGAATAACATGTATTCTTTAAAACACCATTTTCGGTGAAAATCCTCTGATGTATATTGCAAATGAAATTGTTATAGGATGGGACTGCATCGATCCGGGGAGGTTTGGGATACGATACTTACAAAATGTCAGCCCAATATTCACGATGTTCATGCGATTTGACACAAGAGAAAAATCAACAAATTCTATGAACCCCGAAGGAGTTCAAAAAGAATTTGTTGATTTTTTTTCTCGTGTCAAATCGCATGAACATCGTAGATTCTAGTCGAAAATCTACGGGATACTAAAGATACATTTCAATGTATAGTCAATTTTGGACTACGTAGATTCATACTTTAACTTATATTTACACACTTAAATGAGACAAGATATACAGAATGATGCTAAAAACACACCCAGTGAAAATTATCTCGCCACACCTGCAAACCAACTTGAACCCAAACAAAAACTGCCGAGTATATGTCGGCGACTGAGTCACAGGAAGAAGTTCTATTATTTCGATGTGAATTATTTGAATAAATAACAATTATTCATGGAATAAAACAATTAAAAATGTAAAACTCGAACACTGAATTATGTGGATTAATAAACTGTGTATTGTCTCCCCTTATAGTCGGCAAAGAAGCAGCTGATTGTGGGAATCCCAGAATAAGTTCAAATACGCCCAATTTAATAACGCACATCCGTGATGTGCGTTATTAAATTGGGCGTATTTGAACTTATTCTGGGATTCCCACAATCAGCTGCTTCTTTGCCGACTATAAGGGGAGACAATACACAGTTTATTAATCCACATAATTCAGTGTTCGAGTTTTACATTTTTAATTGTTTTATTCCATGAATAATTGTTATTTATTCAAATAATTCACATCGAAATAATAGAACTTCTTCCTGTGACTCAGTCGCCGACATATACTCGGCAGTTTTTGTTTGGGTTCAAGTTGGTTTGCAGGTGTGGCGAGATAATTTTCACTGGGTGTGTTTTTAGCATCATTCTGTATATCTTGTCTCATTTAAGTGTGTAAATATAAGTTAAAGTATGAATCTACGTAGTCCAAAATTGACTATACATTGAAATGTATCTTTAGTATCCCGTAGATTTTCGACTAGAATCTACGATGTTCATGCGATTTGACACGAGAAAAAAAATCAACAAATTCTTTTTGAACTCCTTCGGGGTTCATAGAATTTGTTGATTTTTCTCTTGTGTCAAATCGCATGAACATCGTAAATATTGGGCTGACTTTTTGTAAGTATCGTATCCCAAACCTCCCCGGATCGATGCAGTCCCATCCTATAACAATTTCATTTGCAATATACATCAGAGGATTTTCACCGAAAATGGTGTTTTAAAGAATACATGTTATTCAGTAAAACTGACTTTTACTGAATAACACACTTTATTGTTTAGAGTTATCGACACAGCCCTCGAAATTAGGATTTTTCATCTACGGCATTTTCTACGGCAGTAATGTACAAAGATACAAAATGTATGATTCATTTCGGCAAATTCTATGGCATTGCCGATTTCGAGGGCTGTCGACAATTGTTGACTTCAACATTGGGAGTCACCGCTGACGGGCTTAATCAAGTTAATGTAATAGTACTAATACAATGCCCAACTAAGAACATATCTTCATTTGCGACTAATATTAATAATAATATATGATCATGTACGTAAACGTAATTTGCGCCCGCTTGTTACTGTTGATGAAAGACACTGTCAACTTGAGGTTAATACAGATGGTGAGGTATGTTTTAAATATATGGAAGTGGAGAAATAGGACCAGTTGATAATACGTTCTGAAAAATTAACAGTGTGGGGTATTATGTTATTAAACTGAACTGGGCCAAACAAAATTATATCTGTTTCCATTGTCCAGGCCTGGTGTTTATATAAAATCCAGGGTGGCAGAACATCGCTTGCCTGACAGATTACTTAGGAGGGCAAATCGCTCTCCTGAATAATATGTTGTGATTTTTGTATGTAATTCATCCCATTTTACACGAAGAAATAAATCACAATACATGCAGAGTACAAAATCAATCCACTTTTTCCAGAACAATTAATAAATTAGTTCAATGCAGCGCGGAAGATCTTGGAATGACACATGACGAACTTGTCAACCAAAGCACGCAGCACTTACGTCATGACATATCGCTGTAAAATATATCGGGATACTGATTTACGAAAGTCGGAACTCATTGGTGTTTACAACTCAAAGCCTCGATGCTGCTCTGAACTATATCTGAATACATGCGATAACCGAAAGATGTCAACACGACTTCAACGACATGATGTCGCTGTAGAATTTAACACCGCGCATGCAGGGAGCAAATTACTTTTGAAATTTTTATTAGCATATAACCTCACATTGGCATGATTAGATAGCATTGTTCTAAAATCATATAAAATTCATACCAAATTGCATAGCTATTATCCAAAATGGGTAGCAAATTGCGATGCGATACCAGTTAATTTGCTGCCTGCGCGCATGGAATTTTGTTACCGCTCTTGAGTGATCGTCTGTCTACTAGTTTGGAAATATGTAAGTGGTGTATGGGTCATGGAATTGTTATGGTCATGGAATTGAATGTTTGTTTCACAAACACGATAAACCGCGTACGTGGAATGTGCCTAGTAACCCCGGCATGTGGGCAAAAAGTACAACTTACAAGGTTGTCCAATGCAATTCCGCCTGTCAATCAACCAAGGCACGTCTTGCCATCATAACATTATGACACAGTTTTCATTTTGAGACAATGCTCGACGATCCGAGGTAGTGATCGGTGTTGGAACATCAAAGACTCAACGCCGCTGCTCTGAAACACGTGGTCACTGACGTCACTCATGTTTGCACTTCAAAGAATCGGTGCAGCTATTGAATTTAACCCAGTTCATATGTGTTTGGTTCTTGCTATTGGGTGATCTCCCATTTATACTTGTTTGGAACAAGAGAAGCATTGTATTGTCAACATCGCACACAGCATTAATTGTTTGTTTTAGGCACGCAATAAAATGCGTATGCTGAATCAAAATTAGGCAAGCGCAAGGCGCGAATTCGAACTGAAGTGAAACATGGATAGTAACAATTCAGTGATCCACATTGAATTTATTCTGTGCCTTCATGTGGCATGAGTAATACCCCTCCCATATCCATACATGAGGCATTGTACAGTAATGGGAAGGTCCTTGAAAAAGCCCATAAAGTCCTTGAACTTTAAAGCTTAAATTTAGACTTTGGGAACCTGTTTGAACCCTGATTAGACCACTCACCATGGTATAATTGGCTCGAAGGCTTCAGTGTATCCCGCCGACCACCCGATAATAGAACCTAATGACCATGTCCCTATCGAAGGCAAGTGATTCGAAAGCGATGTCAATCGACCTTGAACGAATTTGGCCATCAAATTCATGAACGTCGACATATGTCGGTCATCTTCAAAGAACTTGAAAGGCTTCTATTTTTTATGTTCATCGCTGATTGCCGACAGAATAAAGCCGTGATTTCATTCCTATGGCTACTGGTTGATTTATCGGTCACGAATATGGTTTGTCTCTCATTCTCACCCGTGAATCTGAACGAACTACTTTAATTGGTCCATACCCCTTCATACATTAAACAAAAATGTCACGCAAACAGTCCAATCTGTGGAGATATTTTGATGAAAGTCCCCATAGACCTCTCATCTTGGCTCAAAATAAGTTTTGAAAAATGAATCGCGAATTTCTATATACCTTCACATGAACATGAGTGTTGGACTATATTATATTGAATGATTTTTCTAATAAGTTGGTTATTAGAAATATCACTGGATGTATTCACAAGTGTTTGTGTGACGAGTGTGAGGATTTACACTCCCCTCTGGTAAATAATTCCTCCAATGCAGATTTGAAATAAAGAAGATAGGTTTTATAGAATGGGAGAGTCCTAATGCATTTTAGGTGTTGTTTACACATATCCGGCTATCGATCTTACCGGCGAACGCGTTATCCGGCGAAGGTTACTGCATAGCGTTTATACATCGCCGGCGAAGAAACGCATATATCCATGTGTCTCCTTTGCTTGTTAATAGTTTTCATTTTAGTTCTGAACTGCAATATGATATTGCTGTACAGCTGTAAACATCCAGCCGCTTCCTGCTAGAGGTATGGTTGGGCAGTATAGTGAAGTGAAAAATTTTATAAATGGAAATGTCGAAATTATTAATATCCAACTCAAACTTTCAGGTATTGCTATTGGTAATTTTAAAGATATTTAAACAACATTGTTAAAGGTTTGTTCGAGTTCATAGACAAGCTGTGAAGTGAGTGTCGCACAAAAAGAATGGTCATTGTCAGTTTTGAGATCTTTTCGTCGCATACATCCACAAATTGGTGTATAATTATTCGGATTGGATTTTATATTATATATTTTATATATCAGTTTCAACAACGCGAATCAATTGTGACACATTTTCCGTTTGAAAATTATACAATAAAATATGTTTTTCATTTTACTTGGGCGTTCATCATGTCCATGTATACAGGGCCGTGGCGATGGGGTATTTCATCCGAACTTAAATAAAAATATTCCAAAGCTAGAAATTTCATACATGACACGACATTAGTTGGAAATTTGACATCAACAATATGTTGAAATTGTTCTCGTAGTTTGATTTTCCTAAATTTATTAGTGGTGATTTTTTTAGACCAACATTTGCTTATTATTTTTGCCAAATTATTGGACTGAAATGGCCATCAGTTGGAAATGATCCAACCTTAGAGGTGTGTCAAGTTTGGAAAATGTCCAACAATTGGAAATCTTAAGGCAAGTCTGGATGCTAGGATTTTGTAATTTTCAGGGTTCAGTTTTAAAAATGTTCTCACACCTGGTCATAACCATGGTCGGTCAATAATACTATGTCTTGTTCCCGCCCCCGTTGTCAGTTAAACAGCTATCTAATTTAACTGAATCAAATCGGAGTTCAAGTTGCTTTACGTCAGATCACTAAACATGTTAGGATTGGGCAATTTCCAGGTTTAGACACTGGTTCAGATTTAAAGGAAATTGCTCAATACGGGGCCGCCTGGAGGATTACTGTGAGTGGAAAGTTAGATTAAAGCCCAACGTGGTGCGTACATGGATTTACGCGAACTTGTGAGTTTGGTGAGATTCAAGGTTTGGTGCAGTTGGAAATTCCAAAGATGAACAGTCCCACACCTTCAAATCAGGCCATCTGGACCCGTCCCTGTGTATATATGTCCACGGCGCACTCATATTTATAGTATTGAACTAATTGTCCATTAAGTTTAAATCCATTGAAACGTGCCATCCCATTTCTTCCATATATATACATATATAGATGAACATACATGTACATGAACACGCACATTTAATTCCCTCGAATGCGCAACAAAATTTATGTACCATGCACATGCAGAGTAAGTGTACCATCATCAGGTAGTATTTATAATAATAGCTTATAACCAAGGTGTGTGACAATCAAACTGGCACACTTACCCATATATACACAGGTGAAAAGCGGGCTGGTCAATCAGCGATTGCACAATAATATTGTTCGAGTTAATTGTTGAAAGGAAATCACCCATGACGGCATGACCCCAGATAAACATCTAACTTAACCGCAGAGCGAATTAGAATCCATACGACAATCAGGTGCTTGTACTAAATCATTTTATCCAAAAGTTGAAAACCGTATAGCTGAGTATCCGGATAGCCGTAATTCTTATCCGGCGAAGTATAAACACTCTATTGTTATCGCTGCCGGCTAAAGCGAATGCGATCTTCGCCGGGTAATGTATAAACACCCCCTTAGTGTTTGAACGGGAACGGACGGAGATGTTGACCACATAACTGTGATAGAATGAGTGTAATCTTATCGTAATAGTGCCTTTATTTATCGCAAATTGCGATTCGTTACCAGTTATTTCAATCCCTACGTCTCATTCATTCTACAGACATCCAATGTACACACAATGTCCTCATAAATAAATTTGTCCTCTCAATGTTGGTGTGCAAGTACCGAAAACGAACACAATCACATATGTGCCATTTTGCCTGGCCTCTTAATGTTGATGCATGCACAGTATAATCCGCTCACAGTCTAGTTATTTTAGCACTTCATATGTTGTCACACTCAACTTTTACTTTATGTACCAGTTGATAATGTTATCTTCTTGTCAATAAATCTTGTCTTCTGGATACGATAGACGTCTCATCTTGGATCAAAATAAGTTTTGAAAAATGAATTGCAAATTGCTATATACTTTCAAATGAACAAGAGTGTTGGACTATATTATATTGAATGATTTTCCTAATAAGTTTACACTCTCCTCTTGTAAATAATTCCTCCAATGTAGTTTTGAAATAAAAAAGATAGGTTCCATAGAATGGGAGAGTCTTAATGCATTTTAGTGATTGAACGGGAACGGACAGAGATGTTGACAAATAATGTCGCTAAATTTGATAGAATGAGTGTAATATTATCGTAATAGTGCCTTTATGTGTCGCAAATTGCGATTTGTTACTGGTTATTTCGATCCCTACGTCTCATTCATTCTATATACATTCGATGTACACACAATGTCCTCATAAATAAAATTGTCCTCGCAATGTTGGTGTGCAAGTACATATGCGTCCTCCCAACGCAACGAAAACGAACACAATCACATATGTGCCATTTTACCCGGCCTCTTAATGTTGATGCATGCTCAGTATAATCCGCTCACAGTCGAGCTATTTTAGCACTTCATCTGTTGTCACACTCAACTATTCGACCATCCTGTGGTTAGCCCCCCAAACCACATACCCCGCACACTCAACTTTTACTTTATGTACCAGTTGACAATAGACCCTGTTAGGTATGAGAGAGTTAGTTATCTTCTTGTCAATAAATCTTGTCTTCTGGATTCGATAGACATTATTTTATTTAGCTAGTATTTGTCCCTCAGTGAACAAACTTCAGAATTATCTGAAATTCTGTACCATTTCTTCATCAAATCTGTGGTCCGCTTAGGTACATTTTATTATGATGAACGATTTATTAATTCTGAGAATAAAACATTATGGCAACACTAGTGAATAGCTGATATATTTGTATAATTTACAGGTCTTTCTTGTGAATATCAGCCAGTATAAGCCTACCTGTTTGAACAACCTACCAGTTACATATCTAGGATTTGCCTGTGTTCTCCATAAAAGTGTGATTTCAGTTGGTAGCAGGGACTTCAGATTTGAATATGGAGAGGGCTCACCCCATTACACATCTTCATCAGATGAAGATAATACAACGAAAGAGCCCCAGATAGACATGAGTTGCAGAACCAGAAGTGAGTCTCGGAATATATAACCTATACATATAAAAACATATTGAATTATTGTATTTATTTAATACCAATGGAAATTTGACGAGTTACAATTATTGTGTTTGACGTAACAGATTTCGAGATTCAGCAAAATAGCATTATTTGTGAAAACATACACTCTCAAGCACCAACATTGTTCACACACCACCCAATATGACATTATATCTGCCAACTAAACTACCACAACTAATAATATCAGGATATATTAAAACATTTATTTCTATTGGTGAAATTGATGTAGTGTCTTTAGACTGATGTAACAACAAATTTGCGAAGAATTGCAATAATCCTTTCTCAAAACCATGGATGGGAGGTGGCTTGAGACTTTAATAAACAGAAATTCGGAAAAATTATCTTGTGAACTATCAACTCTAAACATCTTCAGATCTGCAGTTTCTACTATTTTTATGTGCTTGAATTTATACATTTTTTCCAGGGAAGAGGATAAAGCCAATCAAAGCAGCTATTAACTGCTTGATAAACAATACTGACCCAGCTGGATTTGTCATAGATGAAATTCCCCCAAAAGGCAAGTTCTTTTTACATTTGTTTTTCAGTGAGGGAGGGTATTATTATTTCCTCGAGACCTATACAACATGAACTCATATTGTTCATTCTTTTCTTCGCTATACTCTAATTACATTCACTCTTTCAGTTTGATATTGTCCCAAGAATTATTACGTATGAATCGTTTTTATGGTTATTTGCAAGGGCAGAGTCAAAGGTATATCAAGTGGACTGTCCAACTATGTTCGATATTGCATTTATACCAACATCCATAATAACTGCATTTATTTGATCCGCTTTTGAATAGAAACTTTTTTATAAGTGCATGTGACCGGGCTCAAAACGTTTAACCATAGTCTGTCTGAATAAGTTGAAGCCAACAAAAACTTAATTTTTCAACAACATCTATATCACAAAACCACATTTTGAAATATATATGATTAATGGTCCCATTGCCATTGGATCTAGTCTCGAACACCACAAAAGTAACAGTTTGTCCATTCTAGTCTGCGTCTTCCCAGCCTCTGATGACTAAGTGGTCCTGATGTTTGTCATAAAGAGCACATGTTCCAAGACATGAGTCCTCCATGCAGGTGCACCCATAGATCTGGGCATGAATGGTGCATGTTTACAAACTATCTGTTGCGCCTATATGTATTTTCTGGTCATTGATTGTTACACTTCGGTTGTTACCCTTGTATAACTGAAATAGGTATAGGTATATTCTAAAATTTTTTAAACAAAAATATATTTTTTTAGATGCTTGGCAAGGTCCACATCCCTTCTATGGGAAAGGATCCATGTTCCTTCCAATGGGGAAATTTTGTAGCATAATGATCCAAATTGGGGTGTTTTTATATGCCTTTCAAACTTATGGTAAATGTTCATATTAGTCCAAAAGGTTAATGATTTCTTTCATGGGCGTTGGTGCACAGGATGTCAACCCCAACACTAAATCTTTTTATTTTACTTTCAAAAATTTATATCTTCCAAATTTCAGATTGACAATGCAATCAACAAAATTAAGCGACAGTTCACTATTTTGAAAGTAATGCTAGCTGCAAGGTATTTTTCTATACCTATTGTTTTTTCATTTATACAAGGGACCACTTAGTCATCAGAGGCTGGGAAGACGCAGACTAGAATGGACAAACTGTTACTTTTGTGGTGTTCGAGACTAGACCCAATGGCAATGGGATCATTAATCATATCTATTTCAAAATGTGGTTTTGTGATATAGATGTTGTTGAAAAATTTAGTTTTTGTTGGCTTCAACTTATTCAGACAGACTATGGTTAAACGTTTTGAGCCCGGTCACATGCACTTATAAAAAAGTTTCTATTCAAAAGCAGATCAAATAAATGCAGTTATTATGGATGTTGGTATAAATGCAATATCGAACATAGTTGGACAGTCCACTTGACATACCTTTGACTCTGCCCTTGCAAATAACCATAAAAACGATTCATACGTAATAATTCTTGGGACAATATCAAACTGAAAGAGTGAATGTAATTAGAGTATAGCGAAGAAAAGAATGAACAATATGAGTTCATGTTGTATAGGTCTCGAGAAAATAATAATACCCTCCCTCACTGAAAAACAAATGTAAAAAGAACTTGCCTTTTGGGGAAATTTCATCTATGACAAATCCAGCTGGGTCAGTATTGTTTATCAAGCTGCATTGATTGGCTTTATCCTCTTCCCTGGAAAAAATGTATAAATTCAAGCACATAAAAATAGTAGAAACTGCAGATCTGAAGATGTTTAGAGTTGATAGTTCACAAGATAATTTTTCCAAATTTCTGTTTATTAAAGTCTCAAGCCACCTCCCATCCATGGTTTTGAGAAAGGATTATTGCAATTCTTCGCAAATTTGTTGTTACATCAGTCTAAAGACACTACATCAATTTCACCTATAGAAATAAATGTTTTAATATATCCTGATATTATTAGTTGTGGTAGTTTAGTTGGCAGATATAATGTCATATTGTGTGATGTGTGAACAATGTTGGTGCTTGAGAGTGTATGTTTCACAAATAATGCTATTTTGCTGAATCTCGAAATCTGTTACGTCAAACACAATAATTGTAACTGGTCAAATTTCCATTGGTATTAAATAAATACAATAATTCAATATGTTTTTATATGTATAGGTTATATATTCCGAGACTCACTTCTGGTTCTGCAACTCATGTCTATCTGGGGCTCTTTCGTTGTATTATCTTCATGTGATGATGATGTGTAATGGGGTGAGCCCTCTCCATATTCAAATCTGAAGTCCCTGCTACCAACTGAAATCACACTTTTATGGAGAACACAGGCAAATCCTAGATATGTAACTGGTAGGTTGTTCAAACAGGTAGGCTTATACTGGCTGATATTCACAAGAAAGACCTGTAAATTATACAAATATATCAGCTATTCACTAGTGTTGCCATAATTTTTTATTCTCAGAATCAATAAATCGTTCATCATAATAAAATGTACCTAAGCGGACCACAGATTTGATGACGAAATGGTACAGAATTTCAGATAATTCTGAAGTTTGTTCACTGAGGGACAAATACTAGCTAAATAAAATAATGTCTATCGAATCCAGAAGACAAGATTTATTGACAAGAAGATAACTAACTCTCTCATACCTAACAGGGTCTATTATCAACTGGTACATAAAGACAAAGTTGAGTCTGAGGGGTATGTGGTTTGGGGGGCTAACCACAGGATGGTCGAATAGTTGAGTGTGACAACAGATGAAGTGCTAAAATAGCTCTCGACTGTGAGCGGATTATACTGAGGATGCATCAACATTAAGAGGCCGGGCAAAATGGCACATATGTGATTGTGTTCGTTTTCGTTGCGTTGGGAGGACGCATATGTACTTGCACACCAACATTGCGAGGACAATTTTATTTATGAGGACATTGTGTGTACATCGAATGTATATAGAATGAATGAGACGTAGGGATCGAAATAACCAGTAACAAATCGCAATTTGCGACACATAAAGGCACTATTACGATAATATTACACTCATTCTATCAAATTTAGCGACATTATTTGTCAACATCTCTGTCCGTTCCCGTTCAATCACTAAAATGTATTAGGACTCTCCCATTCTATGGAACCTATCTTTTTTATTTCAAAACTACATTGGAGGAATTATTTACAAGAGGAGAGTGTAAACTTATTAGGAAAATCATTCAATATAATATAGTCCAACACTCTTGTTCATTTGAAAGTATATAGCAATTTGCAATTCATTTTTCAAAACTTATTTTGATCCAAGATGAAACGTCTATAGTATCCAGAAGACAAGATTTATTGACAAGAAGATAACATTATCAACTGGTACATAAAGTAAAAGTTGAGTGTGACAACATATGAAGTGCTAAAATAACTAGACTGTGAGCGGATTATACTGTACATGCATCAACATTAAGAGGCCAGGCAAAATGGCACATATGTGATTGTGTTCGTTTTCGGTACTTGCACACCAACATTGAGAGGACAAATTTATTTATGAGGACATTGTGTGTACATTGGATGTCTGTATAATGAATGAGACGTAGGGATTGAAATAACTGGTAACGAATCGCAATTTGCGATAAATAAAGGCACTATTACGATAAGATTACACTCATTCTATCACAGTTATGTGATCAACATCTCCGTCCGTTCCCGTTCAAACACTAAAATGCATTAGGACTCTCCCATTCTATAAAAACCTATCTTCTTTATTTCAAATCTGCATTGGAGGAATTATTTACCAGAGGGGAGTGTAAATCCTCACACTCGTCACACAAACACTTGTGAATACATCCAGTGATATTTCTAATAACCAACTTATTAGAAAAATCATTCAATATAATATAGTCCAACACTCATGTTCATGTGAAGGTACATAGAAATTCGCGATTCATTTTTCAAAACTTATTTTGATCCAAGGTGAGAGGTCTATGAGGACTTTCATCAAAATATCTCCACAGATTGGACTGTTTGCGTGACATTTTTGTTTAATGTATGAAGGGGTGTGGACCAATTAAAGTAGTTCGTTCAGATTCACGGGTGAGAACGAGAGACAAACCATATTCGTGACCGATAAATCAACCAGTAGCCATAGGAATGAAATCACGGCTTTATTCTGTCGGCAATCAGCGATGAACATAAAAAATAGAAGCCTTTCAAGTTCTTTGAAGATGACCGACATATGTCGACGTTCATGAATTTGATGGCCAAATTCGTTCAAGGTCGATTGACATCGCTTTCGAATCACTTGCCTTCGATAGGGACATGGTCATTAGGTTCTATTATCGGGTGGTCGGCGGGATACACTGAAGCCTTCGAGCCAATTATACCATGGTGAGTGGTCTAATCAGGGTTCAAACAGGTTCCCAAAGTCTAAATTTAAGCTTTAAAGTTCAAGGACTTTATGGGCCTTTTCAAGGACCTTCCCATTACTGTACAATGCCACATGTATGGATATGGGAGGGGTATTACTCATGCCCCATGAAGGCACAGAATAAATTCAATGTGGATCACTGAATTGTTACTATCCATGTTTCTCTTCAGTTCGAATTCGCGCCTTGCGCTTGCCTAATTTTGATTCAGCATACGCATTTTATTGCGTGCCTAAAACAAACAATTAATGCTGTGTGCGATGTTGACAATACAATGCTTCTCTTGTTCCAAACAAGTATAAATGGGAGATCACCCAATAGCAAGAACCAAACACATATGAACTGGGTTAAATTCAATAGCTGCACCGATTCTTTGAAGTGCAAACATGAGTGACGTCAGTGACCACGTGTTTCAGAGCAGCGGCGTTGAGTCTTTGATATTCCAACACCGATCACTACATCGGATCGTCGAGCATTGTCTCAAAATGAAAACTGTGTCATAATGTTATGATGGCAAGACGTGCGTTGGTTGATTGACAGGCGTGATTGCATTGGACAACCCTGTAAGTTGTACTTTTTGCCCACATACCGGGGTTACTAGGCACATTCCACGTACGCGGTTTATCGTGTTTGTGAAACAAACATTCAATTCCATGACCATAAAAATTTCAAAAGTAATTTGCTCCCTGCATGCGCGGTGTTAAATTCTACAGCGACATCATGTCGTTGAAGTCGTGTTGACATCTTTCGGTTATCGCATGTATTCAGATATAGTTCAGAGCAGCATCGAGGCTTTGAGTTGTAAACACCAATGAGTTCCGACTTTCGTAAATCAGTATCCCGATATATTTTACAGCGATATGTCATGACGTAAGTGCTGCGTGCTTTGGTTGACAAGATCGTCATGTGTCATTCCAAGATCTTCCGCGCTGCATTGAACTAATTTATTAATTGTTCTGGAAAAAGTGGATTGATTTTGTACTCTGCATGTATTGTGATTTATTTCTTCGTGTAAAATGGAATGAATTACATACAAAAATCACAACATATTATTCAGGAGAGCGATTTGCCCTCCTAAGTAATCTGTCAGGCAAGCGATTTTCTGCCACCCTGGATTTTATATAAACACCAGGCCTGGACAATGGAAACAGATATAATTTTGTTTGGCCCAGTTCAGTTTAATAACATAATACCCCACAATGTTAATTTTTCAGAACGTATTATCCACTGGTCCTATTTCTCCACTTCCATATATTTAAACATACCTCACCATCTTTATTAACCTCAAGTTGACATTGTCTTTCATCAACAGTGGGCAGTCCAATGCAAATGTCACAACTTTTATTCCTGAAAAAAAAGCCACACATCATGGCATGTACAGCATGCTTTCCAAAAACATGTACATTGAAACCTCCGCTCATAAGCATTTTAAAATGCCATGGTTAAGACTCCTTCTCTGAACGTCAACTAAATAGCAAGACAAGTTCATCTTTTGAATTTGAGTATTATAAATCAACACAACTTCTTTTCCAGCTTCCGTAAAAGTTATATTTGTTGGGCTAGATTGTCTTGTTTCAATATTAATAACATAAATTTAGTGATGCAAAGAGTAAATTATAAAATGGCCACCGGCGGCCATGTTTTTTCTGCCGAATGACCCGAAAATGACTCGTTCCCATCTACATGTCAACATCCATGACAAATTTCATGAAGATAAAAACAACAGATCAGTCTATAACCCATGATAATGGATTTTGTAAAAATATTTAGTCATACAAAGAGTAAAATCCAAAATGGCCATTTGTGGCCATATTTTTTTGCCAAATGACCCCAAAATGACTCGTTCCCATCAAGACTCGTTCCCATGTGAAGTTTGGTGATGATCGGATCAGGGATGTGGTCTGTAGGATGTGTCAAAGGATTTAGTGATGCAAAGAGTAAAATCCAAGATGTTTTTTTGGCCGATTGATCCTAAAATGTCTCGTTCACATCTACATTTAAATGTCAACATTCATGACAAATTTTATGATGATCAGACTTACAGTATGGCCTGTAGCCCGCGCCAATGGATTAAAATTTGAAATCCAAGATGGCCACCAGCGGCCATGTTTTTTGACCGAATTACCCCAAAATGATTCGTGCCCAACTAGGGGCCACCTCAATGATGAATATGAAGTTTGGCGATGATCGGATCAGGGTTGTGGTCTGTAGGGTGTGTGAAAGTATTTATTGATGCAAAGAGTAAAATCCAAGATGGCTGACAGTGGTCATGTTTTTTGGCCAAATGGCCCCAAAATGACTCGTTCCCATCTACATGTCAATTTCAACATTTATGAAAAATTTCATAAAGGGATCCGACCAAGATACGACCTGTAGCCCGCGCGAAAGCATTTAGTGATGCAAAAAGTAAAATCCAAGATGGCTGACAGCGGTCATGTTTTTTGGCCAAATGACTCCAAAATGACTCATTCCCATCTACATATCAATTTCAACATTCATGACAAATTTCATGAAGATTAGACCAAAGATACGACCTGTAGCCCGCTCCAAAAGAAATTGTTGACGGACACACGGACGATGGACACCAACCCATGGCAATAGCTCAAACTTAATGTGCAAAGTAAGTTGAGCTAAAAACAAAGTTACATGTATATTGATACATTAAAAAGAGGCGAGTGTGTATTTAATGTATATGATATCCATGCACTGACGAAGGTATCATGATTTCTTGCATTTCATGTCAAAAAATATATTCAGATATGTTATATACACCTCTTTTTGGCGACGTATACATTGTGTAAGACAGCTTTGAAATTGGGCTGATTTAATCGGTCCCAAATCTCCCCCTTACCCATCCACCTTTCCAGTTTATTTCCACAAATTCATCAAAAGTGGTGTTACAATGAATTTCTGTTATTCCGTAAAAGTAGTCTCTTTATACTAGTATTCCCAAATAGCATGAAACACTAAAGAATTAAAAAATACATGGCTTTCTAAAACCACTAATTTTAATACCTTCCAAACAAACAGACTGTCGACACTAATGGGAAATGAGCACCATCTTTACCACCATGTTTGATAACAACAATCTTTCCATATAACATCTAACACAGTCTGAAAAATAAATTAATAAATAAATAAATGATTTGAAAGTTAAATTTAATTTAATTTTCCAAGACTTCTGAAGCAACAAAACAATATTAGTATTGCACTCACATGTCGGCTACCGGAAACAGAATCTAAATTGGACACTATATAGATTATTGGCTGTTGTAATCCAATGTAATTGAATGACAAACTGAGTTCACTGTGAATTAACGAAAACAATGCTATTTTTATATTATGCCCTATGAGGACCTATGAAATGTCCTCATTTAAAACCAAATTGTCCTCACATAATTGGTGTGCAACACAGGTCCTCAGAACAAAAATTGACCCCACTCCCAATAGTACTTAATCCTACAGGATTAAGTACTATTGGGTGGGGGTCAATTTTTGTTCTGGGGACCTGTGGTATTGCAACAGTGCAAACTACTTTAAAGATGTACACGTATGTCCTCTCAACGCTAAATACAAACAGTACATTACTGAGATCATGCACATAAGTCAGAAGTTTTTACGTATAAGTCTGTATTTAGTTCTTCTGTAGGGACTCATAACAAATTTAGAATTTTAGATTTTCTTTGATAAGTCTAGCATTTCAGCTAGCAAGCAACATACAAAACGTAAAACATCAATTGACCATTGATCTCAAATTGAAATCAGAGCATTCTATTTACCTAAACTGTCTAAACTAGTTGAATAATGAAAGTGTCAATAACACTGAAGCTCAACTTGTGTAGCAAATTTTTGGAGAGGTCTTTGTGCATGATTTGTTGACTGTTATCTGAATGTAGAGGAATATAAAGCAGATGACCGACACTAAATTGATGCAATAGGCTATGTTTTCTGGGCTGCTAATCGGAATTGGAAAACATCATCAGGAATATGAGCTAGGTCCTAGAATTGTTCAACTGTTCATTATATAAGCTTTTCGCAGTTTATACGATTACCAAGTGGTTTTCATGGCACTTGTCCACATGTACTTCCTAGCGGCAGCACTGAATGTTTATAGTCTGAGTCTTCGCATACTGTTAACGTTAATTCTGACTTGGCTAACAGTCTTGAGTGCAGAGTTCATATGTTTGCAGGTCGCAGAAACCGAATTGATCTTATAACTTCTCTCTCTGGTGACAAATCAAATAAATGAAGCTTATTGTTAGTACGTTCATATGAACACAATGTTCCACCGATAGCAATTTCACCTAGACATACCTGAATGCGCAAGTTCGTATGAAAATGTAAACAAAATAGGAGTAATCATGTTTTAGGCCCAACAAGTATAGCTGAAATCTTCTGGGGAATAAACATATCTTTTCGCTGTGGATTTGGTTTGACCGGAAACTGAAGTTATGAGACCTCGGTGCATAACCTTCAAAAAAGTGTGCAGACTCGTCTGCTCCAACTGCCAATCATCCAAACGTCAATTTATCCAGCAGTGTAAATTTGGATTGATCTGCATATACCTTGATGCTCTAGACATACTAGTAACATTTTCAAACAGTGACACTGTTAAACCATATATTTTTCACCCAAGCAATAGGAGAGATACTACTCAATGCATATCAAAAAGTATATTCTTTATGGCATGAACACCAGAAGGTTTCGCAAATGAAAGAGTCAACGACACTGTAGCTCAACTTAGGTAGGGGTATAATTTAATGATTGACAGCATATAGGAAAGGAAAGGTGCTAATTGCAATGTCTGACCTGTGCCAAAGGATTTAGTCATGCACAGAGTAAAATCCAAGATGGCTGCTGGCGGCCATGTTTTTGGACAATTGACCCCAAAGGACTCGTTCCCATCTACATGTCATTGTTAACATCCATGACAAATTTCATGAAGATCTGACCAAACCTACGACCTGTAGCCCGCGACAAAGGATTTAGTCATGCAAAGAGTAAAATCCAAGATGGCTGCTGGCGGCCATGTTTTTTGGCCGAACGATCCCAAAATGACTCGTACCCATCTACATGTCATTGTTAACACCCATGACAAATTTCATGAAGTTCCGACCAAAGCTACGACCAGTAGCCCGCGCCAAAGGATTTAGTCATGCAAAGAGTAAAATCCAAGATGGCTGCTGGCGGCCATGTTTTATGGCCGAACGACCCCAAAATCACTCGTTCCCATCTACATGTCAATATTAACATCCATGACAAATTTCATGATGATCAGACGAATAGTACGACCTGTAGCCGCGCCAATGGATTGAATTTTGAAATCCAAGATGGCTGCCAGCTGCCATGTTTTTGTTGCCGAATGACCCCAAAATGAATCGTTCCCATCTAAATGTCAATGGCAACATTCATGACAAATTTCATAAACATCAGACAAAAGGTACGACGTGTAGCCCGCGCCAAAGGATTTAGTCATGTAAAGAGTAAAATCGAAGATGGCTGCTGACGGCCATGTTTTTCGGCCGAACGACACCAAAATGACTCGTTCCCATCTACATTTCATTGTTAACATCCCTGACAAATTTCATGAATTTCCGACCAAAGCTACAACCTGTAGCCCGCGCCAAAGGATTTAGTCATGCAAAGAGTAAAAACCAAGATGGCTGCTGGCGGCCATGTTTTTTTGGCCGAACGACCCCAAATTCACTCGTTCCCATCTACATGTCAATATTAACATCCATGACAAATTTCATGATGATCAGACGAATAGTACGACCTGTAGCCCGCGCCAATGGATTGAATTTTGAAATCCAAGATGGCCACCGGCAGCCATGTTTTTTGGCCGAATGACCCCAAAATGATTCGTGCCCAACTACATGTCAATGGCAACGTTCATGACAAATTTCAAAATTTCATAAACATCAGACAAAGGGTACGACGTGTAGCCCGCGCCAAAGGATTTAGTCATGTAAAGAGTAAAATCTAAGATGGCTGCTGACGGCCATGTTTTTCGGCCGAACGACACCAAAATGACTCGTTCCCATCTACATGTCATTGTTAACATCCCTGACAAATTTCATGAAGTTCCGACCAAAGCTACAACCTGTAGCCCGCGCCAAAGGATTTAGTCATGCAAAGAGTAAAATCCAAGATGGCTGCTGGTGAAAGTGTCAATGACACTGTAGCTCAACTTAGGTAGGGGAATAATTTAATGGTTGACAGTAAATGGAGGAATAGGAAAGGTGCTAATTGAAATGTCTAACCTGCGCCAAAGGATTTAGTGATGCAAAGAGTAAAATACAAGATGGCTGCTGGCGGCCATGTTTTTTGGCCAATTGACCCCAAAAGGACTCGTTCCCATCTACGTGTCATTGTTAACATCCATGACAAATTTTATGAAGATTTGACCAAAGCTACGACATACAAATTTCATGATTATCAGACGAACAGTACGACCTGTAAACCGCGCCAATGGATTGAATTTTGAAATTCAAGATAGCTGCTGGCGGCCATGTTTTTTGACCGAACGACCCCAAAATAATTCGTTCCCATCTACATGTCATTATTAACATCCTTGACAAATTTCATGATGATCAGACGAACAGTACGACCTGTAGCCCGCGCCAATGGATTGAATCTTGAAATCCAAGATGGCTGCCAGCGGCCATGTTTTTTGGCCGAATGACCCCAAAATGACTCATTCCCATCTACATGTCAATGTCAACATTCATTACAAATTTCACAAAGATTAGACCAAGGTACGACGTTCATAAACATCAGACAAAAGGTACGACGTGTAGCCCGCGCCAAAGGATTTAGTCATGCAAAGAGTAAAATCCAAGATGGCTGCTGGCGGCCATGTTTTTCGGCCGAACGACCCCAAAATGACTCGTTCCCATCTAAATGTCATTGTTAACATCCATGACAAATTTCATAAACATCAGACAAAAGGTACGACGTGTAGCCCGCGCCAAAGGATTTAGTCATGTAAAGAGTAAAATCGAAGATGGCTGCTGACGGCCGTGTTTTTCGGCCGAACGACACCAAAATGTCTCGTTCCCATCTACATGTCATTGTTAACATCCCTGACAAATTTCATGAAGTTCCGACCAAAGCTACAACCTGTAGCCCGCGCCAAAGGATTTAGTCATGCAAAGAGTAAAAACCAAGATGGCTGCTGGCGGCCATGTTTTTTGGCCGAACGACACCAAATTCACTCGTTCCCATCTACATGTCAATATTAACATCCATGACAAATTTCATGATGATCAGACGAATAGTACGACCTGTAGCCCGCGCCAATGGATTGAATTTTGAAATCCAAGATGGCCACCGGCAGCCATGTTTTTTGGCCGAATGACCCCAAAATGATTCGTGCCCAACTACATGTCAATGGCAACGTTCATGACAAATTTCAAAATTTCATAAACATCAGACAAAGGGTACGACGTGTAGCCCGCGCCAAAGGATTTAGTCATGTAAAGAGTAAAATCTAAGATGGCTGCTGACGGCCATGTTTTTCGGCCGAACGACACCAAAATGACTCGTTCCCATCTACATGTCATTGTTAACATCCCTGACAAATTTCATGAAGTTCCGACCAAAGCTACAACCTGTAGCCCGCGCCAAAGGATTTAGTCATGCAAAGAGTAAAATCCAAGATGGCTGCTGGCGAAAGTGTCAATGACACTGTAGCTCAACTTAGGTAGGGGAATAATTTAATGGTTGACAGTAAATGGAGGAATAGGAAAGGTGCTAATTGAAATGTCTAACCTGCGCCAAAGGATTTAGTGATGCAAAGAGTAAAATACAAGATGGCTGCTGGCGGCCATGTTTTTTGGCCAATTGACCCCAAAAGGACTCGTTCCCATCTACGTGTCATTGTTAACATCCATGACAAATTTTATGAAGATTTGACCAAAGCTACGACATACAAATTTCATGATCATCAGACGAACAGTACGACCTGTAAACCGCGCCAATGGATTGAATTTTGAAATCCAAGATAGCTGCTGGCGGCCATGTTTTTTGGCCGAACGACCCCAAAATAATTCGTTCCCATCTACATGTCATTATTAACATCCATGACAAATTTCATGATGATCAGACGAACAGTACGACCTGTAGCCCGCGCCAATGGATTGAATCTTGAAATCCAAGATGGCTGCCAGCGGCCATGTTTTTTGGCCGAATGACCCCAAAATGACTCATTCCCATCTACATGTCAATGTCAACATTCATTACAAATTTCACAAAGATTAGACCAAGGTACGACGTTCATAAACATCAGACAAAAGGTACGACGTGTAGCCCGCGCCAAAGGATTTAGTCATGCAAAGAGTAAAATCCAAGATGGCTGCTGGCGGCCATGTTTTTTCGGCCGAACGACCCCAAAATGACTCGTTCCCATCTAAATGTCATTGTTAACATCCATGACAAATTTCATAAACATCAGACAAAAGGTACGACGTGTAGCCCGCGCCAAAGGATTTAGTCATGTAAAGAGTAAAATCGAAGATGGCTGCTGACGGCCGTGTTTTTCGGCCGAACGACACCAAAATGTCTCGTTCCCATCTACATGTCATTGTTAACATCCCTGACAAATTTCATGAAGTTCCGACCAAAGCTACAACCTGTAGCCCGCGCCAAAGGATTTAGTCATGCAAAGAGTAAAAACCAAGATGGCTGCTGGCGGCCATGTTTTTTGGCCGAACGACACCAAATTCACTCGTTCCCATCTACATGTCAATATTAACATCCATGACAAATTTCATGATGATCAGACGAATAGTACGACCTGTAGCCCGCGCCAATGGATTGAATTTTGAAATCCAAGATGGCCACCAGCAGCCATGTTTTTTTGCCGAATGACCCCAAAATGATTCGTGCCCAACTACATGTCAATGGCAACGTTCATGACAAATTTCAAAATTTCATAAACATCAGACAAAAGGTACGACGTGTAGCCCGCGCCAAAGGATTTAGTCATGTAAAGAGTAAAATCTAAGATGGCTGCTGACGGCCATGTTTTTCGGCCGAACGACACCAAAATAACTCGTTCCCATCTACATGTCATTGTTAACATCCCTGACAAATTTCATGAAGTTCCGACCAAAGCTACAACCTGTAGCCCGCGCCAAAGGATTTAGTCATGCAAAGAGTAAAATCCAAGATCGCTGCTGGCGAAAGTGTCAATGACACTGTAGCTCAACTTAGGTAGGGGAATAATTTAATGGTTGACAGTAAATGGAGGAATAGGAAAGGTGCTAATTGAAATGTCTAACCTGCGCCAAAGGATTTAGTGATGCAAAGAGTAAAATACAAGATGGCTGCTGGCGGCCATGTTTTTTGGCCAATTGACCCCAAAAGGACTCGTTCCCATCTACGTGTCATTGTTAATATCCATAACAAATTTTATGAAGATCTGACCAAAGCTACGACATACAAATTTCATGATTATCAGACGAACAGTACTACCTGTAAACCGCGCCAATGGATTGAATTTTGAAATCCAAGATAGCTGCTGGCGGCCATGTTTTTTGGCCGAACGACCCCAAAATAATTCGTTCCCATCTACATGTCATTATTAACATCCATGACAAATTGCATGATGATCAGACGAACAGTACGACCTGTAGCCCGCGCCAATGGATTGAATCTTGAAATCCAAGATGGCTGCCAGCGGCCATGTTTTTTGGCCGAATGACCCCAAAATGACTCATTCCCATCTACATGTCAATGTCAACATTCATGACAAATTTCATAAACATCAGACAAAAGGTACGACGTGTAGCCCGCGCCAAAGGATTTAGTCATGTAAAGAGTAAAATCGAAGATGGCTGCTGACGGCCGTGTTTTTCGGCCGAACGACACCAAAATGACTCGTTCCCATCTACATGTCATTGTTAACATCCCTGACAAATTTCATGAAGTTCCGACCAAAGCTACAACCTGTAGCCCGCGCCAAAGGATTTAGTCATGCAAAGAGTAAAATCCAAGATGGCTGCTGGCGAAAGTGTCAATGACACTGTAGCTCAACTTAGGTAGGGGAATAATTTAATGGTTGACAGTAAATGGAGGAATAGGAAAGGTGCTAATTGAAATGTCTAACCTGCGCCAAAGGATTTAGTGATGCAAAGAGTAAAATACAAGATGGCTGCTGGCGGCCATGTTTTTTGGCCAATTGACCCCAAAAGGACTCGTTCCCATCTACGTGTCATTGTTAACATCCATGACAAATTTTATGAAGATTTGACCAAAGCTACGACATACAAATTTCATGATCATCAGACGAACAGTACGACCTGTAAACCGCGCCAATGGATTGAATTTTGAAATCCAAGATAGCTGCTGGCGGCCATGTTTTTTGGCCGAACGACCCCAAAATAATTCGTTCCCATCTACATGTCATTATTAACATCCATGACAAATTTCATGATGATCAGACGAACAGTACGACCTGTAGCCCGCGCCAATGGATTGAATCTTGAAATCCAAGATGGCTGCCAGCGGCCATGTTTTTTGGCCGAATGACCCCAAAATGACTCATTCCCATCTACATGTCAATGTCAACATTCATTACAAATTTCACAAAGATTAGACCAAGGTACGACGTTCATAAACATCAGACAAAAGGTACGACGTGTAGCCCGCGCCAAAGGATTTAGTCATGCAAAGAGTAAAATCCAAGATGGCTGCTGGCGGCCATGTTTTTCGGCCGAACGACCCCAAAATGACTCGTTCCCATCTAAATGTCATTGTTAACATCCATGACAAATTTCATAAACATCAGACAAAAGGTACGACGTGTAGCCCGCGCCAAAGGATTTAGTCATGTAAAGAGTAAAATCGAAGATGGCTGCTGACGGCCGTGTTTTTCGGCCGAACGACACCAAAATGTCTCGTTCCCATCTACATGTCATTGTTAACATCCCTGACAAATTTCATGAAGTTCCGACCAAAGCTACAACCTGTAGCCCGCGCCAAAGGATTTAGTCATGCAAAGAGTAAAAACCAAGATGGCTGCTGGCGGCCATGTTTTTTGGCCGAACGACACCAAATTCACTCGTTCCCATCTACATGTCAATATTAACATCCATGACAAATTTCATGATGATCAGACGAATAGTACGACCTGTAGCCCGCGCCAATGGATTGAATTTTGAAATCCAAGATGGCCACCAGCAGCCATGTTTTTTTGCCGAATGACCCCAAAATGATTCGTGCCCAACTACATGTCAATGGCAACGTTCATGACAAATTTCAAAATTTCATAAACATCAGACAAAAGGTACGACGTGTAGCCCGCGCCAAAGGATTTAGTCATGTAAAGAGTAAAATCTAAGATGGCTGCTGACGGCCATGTTTTTCGGCCGAACGACACCAAAATAACTCGTTCCCATCTACATGTCATTGTTAACATCCCTGACAAATTTCATGAAGTTCCGACCAAAGCTACAACCTGTAGCCCGCGCCAAAGGATTTAGTCATGCAAAGAGTAAAATCCAAGATCGCTGCTGGCGAAAGTGTCAATGACACTGTAGCTCAACTTAGGTAGGGGAATAATTTAATGGTTGACAGTAAATGGAGGAATAGGAAAGGTGCTAATTGAAATGTCTAACCTGCGCCAAAGGATTTAGTGATGCAAAGAGTAAAATACAAGATGGCTGCTGGCGGCCATGTTTTTTGGCCAATTGACCCCAAAAGGACTCGTTCCCATCTACGTGTCATTGTTAATATCCATAACAAATTTTATGAAGATCTGACCAAAGCTACGACATACAAATTTCATGATTATCAGACGAACAGTACTACCTGTAAACCGCGCCAATGGATTGAATTTTGAAATCCAAGATAGCTGCTGGCGGCCATGTTTTTTGGCCGAACGACCCCAAAATAATTCGTTCCCATCTACATGTCATTATTAACATCCATGACAAATTGCATGATGATCAGACGAACAGTACGACCTGTAGCCCGCGCCAATGGATTGAATCTTGAAATCCAAGATGGCTGCCAGCGGCCATGTTTTTTGGCCGAATGACCCCAAAATGACTCATTCCCATCTACATGTCAATGTCAACATTCATGACAAATTTCATAAACATCAGACAAAAGGTACGACGTGTAGCCCGCGCCAAAGGATTTAGTCATGTAAAGAGTAAAATCGAAGATGGCTGCTGACGGCCATGTTTTTCGGCCGAACGACACCAAAATGACTCGTTCCCATCTAAATGTCATAGTTAACATCGCTGACAAAGTTCATGAAGTTCCGACCAAAGCTACAACCTGTAGCCCGCGCCAAAGGATTTAGTCATGCAAAGAGTAAAAACCAAGATGGCTGCTGGTGGCCATGTTTTTTGGCCGAACGACCCCAAAATCACTCGTTCCCATCTACATGTCAATATTAACATCCATGACAAATTTCATGATGATTAGACGAATAGTACGACCTGTAGCCCGCGCCAATGGATTGAATTTTGAAATCCAAGATGGCCACCAGCAGCCATGTTTTTTTGCCGAATGACCCCAAAATGACTCGTTCCCATTTACATGTCAATGGCAACGTTCATGACAAATTTCAAAATTTCATAAACATCAGACAAAAGGTACGACGTGTAGCCCCCGCCAAAGGATTTAGTCATGTTAAGAGTAAAATCCAAGATGGCTGCTGACGGCCATGTTTTTCGGCCGAACGACACCAAAATGACTCGTTCCCATCTACGTGTCATTGTTAACATCCCTGACAAATTTCATGAAGTTTCGACCAAAGCTACAACCTGCAGTAGCCCGCGCCAAGGATTTAGTCATGCAAAAAGTAAAATCCAAGATGGCTGCTGGCTAAAGTGTCAATGACACTGTAGCTCAACTTAGGTAGGGGAATAATTTAATGGTTGACAGTAAATGGAGGAATAGGAAAGGTGCTAATTGAAATGCCTAACCTGCGCCAAAGGATTTAGTGATGCAAAGAGTAAAATACAAGATGGCTGCTGGCGGCCATGTTTTTTGGCCAATTGACCCCAAAAGGACTCGTTCCCATCTACGTGTCATTGTTAATATCCATGACAAATTTTATGAAGATCTGACCAAAGCTACGACCAACAAATTTCATGATTATCAGACGAACAGTACGTACGACCTGTAAACCGCCCCAATGGATTGAATTTTGAAATCCAAGATAGCTGCTGGCGGCCATGTTTTTTGGCCGAACGACCCCAAAATAATTCGTTCCCATCTACATGTTATTATTAACATCCATGACAAATTTCATGATGATCAGACGAACAGTACGACCTGTAGCCCGCGCCAATGGATTGAATCTTGAAATCCAAGATGGCTGCCAGCGGCCATGTTTTTTGGCCGAATGACCCCAAAATGACTCATTCCCATCTACATGTCAATGTCAACATTCATTACAAATTTCACAAAGATTAGACCAAGGTACGACGTGTAGCCCGCGCCAAAGGATTTAGTCATGCAAAGAGTAAAATCCAAGATGGCTGCTGGCGGCCATGTTTTTCGGCCGAACGACCCCAAAATGACTCATTCCCATCTACATGTCATTGTTAACATCCATGACAAATTTCATGATGTTCCGATCAAAGTTACAACCTGTAGCCCGCGCCAAAGGATTTAGTCATACAAAGAGTAAAATCCAAGATGGCTGCTGGCAGCCATGTTTTTTGGCCGAACGACCCCAAGATGACTCGTTCCCATCTACATGTCGGTCTTAACATCCCTGACAAATTTCATAAACTTCCGACCAACGCAACGATCTGTAGCCCGCGCCAAAGGATTTAGTCATGCAAAGAGTAAAATCCAAGATGGATTGAATTTTGAAAGTGTTTTGGCCGAATGACCCCACAATGATTCGTTCCCATCTACATGTCAATGTCAACATTCATGACAAATTTCATAAAGATTAGACCAAAGGTACAACCTGTAGCCCGCGCCAAAGGATTTAGTCATGCAAAGAGTAAAATCCAAGATGGCTGCTGGTGGCCATGTTTTTTGGCCGAACTTGTTCCCATCTACATGTCATTATTAACATACATGACAAATTTCATGATGATCAGACGAACAGTACGACCTGTAGCCCGTGCCAATGGATTGAATCTTGAAATCCAAGATGGCTGCCAGCGGCCATGTTTTTTTGCCGAATGACCCCAAAATGACTCATTCCCATCTATATGTCAATGTCAACATTCATGACAAATTTCATAAAGATTAGACCAAGGTACGACCTGTAGCCCGCGCCAAAGGAAACTGTTGACGGACACACGGCCACACGGACACACGGACGACGGACGCCAAACCATGGCAATAGCTCAAACTTACAAAAGTAAGTTGAGCTAATAATGGGAAAAACCATGTGAAGAATAGGGTGCATCAAAGGAGTATACATAGAATTTGTCATCCTTCATAAGACTGAATATTTTAAGGTTCCCATAACTATGAGTCTATGACAGTATAAAAACGCTTGTGAATAAAATAGTATAAATACATGCAGATATATATTTAAACTCACTATGTATTTATACTAAGATCGCCATTGTAAAAGCATTGCACGCATTATGTGACTCACTGTTTGTTATTTTCCAATAACAACAGAGTCGCAGGTCATTCATTATAGCCAAAACAGGTGCGTCATTCTCACCTACAATGGCTTCCGTGACGTGCGTTATTAAATTGGGCGTATTTGAACTTATTCTGGGATTCCCACAATCAGCTGCTTCTTTGCCGACTATAAGGGGAGACAATACAAAGTTTATAAATCCACATAATTCAGTGTTCGAGTTTTACATTTTTAATTGTTTTATTCCATGAATAATTGTTATTTATTCAAATAATTCACATCGAAATAATAGAACTTCTTCCTGTGACTCAGTCGCCGACATATACTCGGCAGTTTTTGTTTGGGTTCAAGTTGGTTTGCAGGTGTGGCGAGATCATTTTCACTGGGTGTGTTATTAGCATCATTCTGTATATATTGTCTCATTTAAGTGTGTAAATATAAGTTAAAGTATGAATCTACGTAGTCCAAAATTGACTATACATTGAAATGTATCTTTAGTATCCCGTAGATTTTCGACTAGAATCTACGATGTTCATGCGATTTGACACGAGAAAAAAAAATCAACAAATTCTTTTTGAACTCCTTCGAGGTTCATAGAATTTGTTGATTTTTCTCTTGTGTCAAATCGCATGAACATCGTGAATATTGGGCTGACTTTTTGTAAGTATCGTATCCCAAACCTCCCCGGATCGATGCAGTCCCATCCTATAACAATTTCATTTGCAATATACATCAGAGGATTTTCACCGAAAATGGTGTTTTAAAGAATACATGTTATTCAGTAAAACTGACTTTTACTGAATAACACACTTTATTGTTTAGAGTTATCGACGCAGCCCTCGAAATTAGGATTTTTCATCTACGGCATTTTCTACGGCAGTAATGTACAAAGATACAAAATGTATGATTCATTTCGGCAAATTCTATGGCATTGCCGATTTCGAGGGCTGTCGACAATTGTTGACTTCAACGTTGGGAGTCACCGCTGACGGGCTTAATCAAGTTAATGTAATAGTACTAATACAATGCCCAACTAAGAACATATCTTCATTTGCGACTAATATTAATAATAATATATGATCATGTACGTAAACGTAATTTGCGCCCGCTTGTTACATGGGATTATCGGATGAATTGTTATCTTTATAGAAGGATTTGATAAACCCTAAGGGTGGATACACACATGCATGTAATCTCTGTAGTTATCGTGTATTTGGCGTTTTACATGGATCATACAGACGATGTAATAGGTGTCCACTGACAACCCAATCATTGCCTACGTGTTGAACGCACTGAGTTCTAGTTCCAATTAAGTTGGAATGTAGATAAGCCGTTATCTTGGACCAGGCCACTTAAAATAATTGATCGTGGGATAACACATATGGTAGACTTTCTATTTAAATAATTACCAGTCCTCTCTTATTTATAGCAGTGGTGGATCACGATTTCCCCGACGCATGCAGGGGCTATATATGACCCCGAAAGCAACCAGGCGGGGGTGGCTAACCTTGAGCTATTTAAGTAAAACATATCATATTGTACCTTCTTGCCCAGATTATTCCGACCGATACATTCGACTAAGTCCATAGACAAACTGTGAAAAAATCTAGAACCAACCTAGTCATCAAACTAAAAGATAATGAAGCAAATAGGAAATTAATGAGGCAATCTAGATCTGACCCAGTCAAAAGACTCCGTGAAAATGAGGAACATAGACAAACTGTGAAAAAATCTAGAACCTACCTAGTCATCAAACTAAAAGATAATGAAGCAAATAGGAAATTAATGAGGCAATCTAGATCTGACCCAGTCAAAAGACTCCGTGAAAATGAGAAACATAAAAAAATCTTGAAAAATTCTCGAACCAACCCAGTCATCAAACTCAAAGATATTGAAGCAAATAGGAAATTAATGAGGCAATCTAGATCTGACCCAGTCAAAAGACTCCGTGAAAATGAGAAACATAAAACAATCGTGAAAAATTCTCGAACCAACCCAGTCATCAAACTCAAAGATATTGAAGCAAATAGGAAATTAATGAGGCAATCTAGATCTGACCCAGTCAAAAGACTCCGTGAAAATGAGAAACATAAAACAATCGTGAAAAAATCTCGAACCAACCCAGTCATCAAACTAAAACATAATGAAGCGAATAGGAAATATATGAGGCAATCTAGATCTGACCCAGTCGTCAGGCTGAAAGAAAGAGACAATGAAAATCTTCTGAAGCAAAAAAATAGACAGAACCCATTTGTTCAAGAAAGGGAACGCTCATCAAAACAATCATCTCGGTTAAAAAATAGGAGCACCGAGATCTTAAATGACAGAATTCGTAAAGCTGAGAAAAGAACACATGACACAGATTTCAGTAAAATTGAACTCTCATACAGACAAAAGTGCAAATATGGAGACACATTGCAAGACTGTATAGCCAAATGTAATCAGTCTATTGATATTGGACCAATATTTGTTTGTTCTGTCTGCCAACAAACTTGGTTCAAGGAGTCGGTTGTGCAAATTAATTCTGACACCAAAAGTCAACTGCCTGATATATTTCAAAGATGTTTGACAGACTACAAATCTGTTGATGATAAAGAGTGGATCTGCACTACATGTAATAACAGTCTGAAAATGGGAGAATTCCTACTCTGTCAATAACAAACAAGATGGGATTCCGTGAAAAACCACCAGAGCTTGAACTCTTCCAACTTGAGGAAAGACTTATTTCACTCAGAATTCCTTTCATGCAAATCAGGGAACTTCCAAGAGGTGGTCAGTTATCTTTGAGAGGAAATGTAATAAATGTCCCTTGTGATATTTCCTCAACCATCAGTGCTTTGCCCCGGAAGTTATCAGATAGAGCTACAATCCCAGTCAAGTTAAAGAAAAAGGTTGCTTTCAAGAAAACAGACTTTACAGAAAATATTCGACCCAGGCTAATGACAAACAGTACACTATATAAAGATTGTGGCATTCAAATTGATGACTCATGGGTAGAGCAGGTTAATTCTGAAACCTGCGAGATGACAGAGTTTCTTGAAGAAACAGGTGCTCAAACTACCCAAAAATCTGAGAACACACATCACAAACAAGACAAATTGACAGGTAATGATGATGATCTTGTAGAATCGGATGATAATTTCAGTGAAATTGATGAAGCAGAACAACCATCTTCCGGAAATATGGATACAATGCTTGACGAAGCTGAAGTAACAAATGATAAATTATATACATTTGCTCCTGGAGAAGGACAAATACCTATTAGTTTATATCAAGATCAAGACGCTGAATTTCTTGCATTCCCAACAATTTATTGTGGTGAAAGACGACCGAAGAATGAAGAGAGACACTCTCGTGTTTACTTCAGTGATATCTGTAAATGGGAATTGCGGTCTGTTGACAGAAGTGCTGCTAAATCTGTACAAAATCTGTTTTTCAAATGTAAAAAACAACAAATGAAACAAATAACAGACAAAGTCAATCTCGCATTAAGAAAAGGGAAGAAGAAAACAGGCACTGTAACTGCTGGAGATCTTTTAAACCCACAAAGCATAAGTAACATTGTCAACTTGGATGAAGGGTTCTATTGTTTTCGAACTTTGAGAAATTCACCACCATATCTTGAAAAAACGAAAAAAAGATGTATTTGCCATGATTCGCCAACTTGGATTGCCAACTTTCTTTGCATCTCTTTCTGCCGGCAGACACTAAATGGCCTGAGTTACTCAAAGTGCTAGGAACGCTTGTAGACAACAAAATTTACACAAATGATGAAATTAATACAATGAACTGGAAAGAAATAACAAGATTACTCAGTTCTGATCCTGTTACATGTTATCGATTTTTTGACCACAGAGTGCAAAACTTCATAAAAATTGTTTTGCAAAGTCCGCATGCTCCAATAGGTCTTTTGCGCTCATTTTTCTATCGAGTTGAATACCAACAAAGGGGTGCTCCTCATATTCACCAACTTATGTGGGTGGAAAATGCTCCAAAATATAAACAGAATACAGAAGAAGAAATAACACAATATATAGACAATTATATTTCTTGCTCAAAAAGATGTCAATGAGGAATTACAACCGTATGTACATATATTTACACACTAAGTGTTGTCATCACTAAATCCAGCATTCTGATTGGTCGGCGCCCACGTGGCTAGTTGCAGTTATTTCTCGGTGAATGCGCAACGCCTAATAACACCAAGCTAATAACACCATCGATACGTCATTAGGTTTGGAAAGACGAACGCGTAGTGCTTTGGGCGCATTTTGACTCGCGCAGGATTGACTTAATACATCATCGGGTTTCAACATGAAGAGAAATTGTTCCTATTAACTTTTGCCAAGGGTGCTATTGGGTATTTTGGGCTGATCTTGTCACGATACACTTTTCGATTTAAATATATTTACAAAAGTGGCTTTTTCGCTAAATGTATATAAATATAAGGATTAACTGTCATGTGGACTATTTTTATGGAGATGTAACGGTGAGGTAAGTGGTCATAACTTGTATGTAAAACCCTTCGGGTTTTACACAAGTTATGTCCACTTACCTCACCGTTACATCTCCATAAAAACAGTCCACATGACAGTTAATCCTTATATAAACACTCACAAGCATTCAAAAACATGTCGCAAGAAAGGCAAAGCTATTTGCAGATTCGGCTACCCATTGCCACCAATGAGGAAAACATGTATCCTGCAACCCATCTTGGAAGAAACTGAAACAAATGTCATTGAACACCATTCAGATAATTATAAGAACATTACTGAAATTCTCAAAGATGAGAAAGATGGTCTCCATGTATCATTTGACCAGTTATTGACCGATCTTCAGTTAAGCGAGGAAGAATACATTATGGCCATTCGAAGCTCATTAAAAACAGCAAAAGTTGTTTTGAAGCGAGAGCCATCGGAGATACGAGTCAATGCATATATGAAGCATCTTCTCGGAACTTGGCGGGCAAATCATGACATACAATTTTGCCTTGAGCCATATGCATGTGCCATGTACATTGTCAATTATATAAACAAATCAGCTAAGAGTATGAGTGAACTGCTACAATGAGCAAGTAAAGAAGCAAAACAAGGCAATATGGACATTAAAAAATCTGTCAGGCACATCGGTAATCATTTCTTAAATAGTGCAGAAATATGTGCCCAAGAGGCAGCATATCTTGTTCTTCAACTGCCTGTGACGAAATCCAGTCGAGAGGTTGTCTTCATAAACACATCTCATCCTAAAGATCGTACATTCTTGGTCAAAACTAAAAAAGCTCTAGAAAAAATGCCAGCTAACAGTACAGATGTTGAAGCAGATAACATGATCAAAAGATATGCTCGAAGACCAACATGTTTGGAGAATTGGTGTTTGGCAGACTACTGTCCACAGTTGAATGTCAAATCCAAGGGATCCAAAAAGCAAAAAAACACGGAATCTGACCCATCAAACACTAATATTTCAAATGACGAAGATGCATCATCAGAAGATAACTTACCCAATGACAATGAGAATGCTGAAAGTCATTCTAACTCGCACAAGACGTTAAACATTACATGCAAAGGTGGCACCATCATAAAAACCCGAAGAGTTCAAAGGTCATTCGATATGTCAATTTCAGTAAGCAGACTGATTACGAAAATTACTGTCGAGAAAAACTCATGTTATTTTCCCCGTGGAGAGAGGAGGGAACTGATTTGATCAGACACTTTGATACTTACCAACAATCATTTGAAAGTATGAAAATTTTTTGAAAAACAAGATGAAAGAATATGCATATCATGCTGATATTGTGGATAATGTTGAGCAACATGTTACAGATTTCCACACTGATGCATTTGACAAAATTGCACCGAAGAAGCTAACAGAGAAGATTCTGAAAGCGCTAGTAAAGCCAGCGAACAATTTATCTATTTTGACCCAGATAGACCTGATTCGCATAGGGACGGTGATATAGGCCCAGACATAGGTTTGGCCAGCACAACATTTGGAAATACAACAGAACAGTTACAACATATCATTCCAGATGATCAATATTATGCTTTATTACGATCATTGAACATGAAACAAAGTGAATTCTTTCTCCATATTTTACATTGGTTTAAGACCCATGGAGAGCCGTTGTATTGCTTTCTTATCGGAGGAGCTGGATGTGGCAAATCAGTTGTGATTAAAGCTGTATATCAGGCATTATACAGACACCTCTGCACCAAAGCTGGACAGGACCCTAATAAAACCAAAATCATTCTCTGTGCGCCAACAGGAAAAGCTGCCTGTAACATTGGTGGTACTACAGTACATGCTGCATTCGGCATACCAGCTAACCAAGGCTATTCTAATTACAATACACTCACTGTCTCTGATTCCAAATTACAAACACTTCAACGCAAATTCCGTTATTTGACATTGATAATTATTGATGAAATTTCCATGGTTGGTTGTGATATGTTAAAGTTCATACACCTTCGCCTTCAGCAAATAAAATGTAATAAAAAACTGTTTGGAGGAGTAAGCATTCTTGCAGTCGGGGATCTATATCAACTTCAACCAGTTTATGACGGGTAGATTTTTTCTGGTTTACCACAAAAACTGGTGCAATGGCTACTAATCTGTGGAAAGATCTTTTCAAAATGTATGAACTCACCGAAATAATGCGCCAAAAAGACGACAAAACTTTTGCTGAATTATTAAACAGGCTGAGAGTTAATGAACAAACTAAAGCCGACATTGAGCGTTTAAAGACAAGAATAATTAAACCTGGACACCATTATCCAAACACTGCTCCCCATCATTATAGATTCGCATTACAATCTAATGAATTCAACTCTAACGTGTTTCAAATGCATCACTCAACAAAATGTGTTATTCATTCTCTTGACACTGTAGTTGCCGATGTAACACCAAAGGTTAAAGAGATAATAAAAACCACAATATCTGGAACCCCTGCTCATTCAACAGCTGGCCTATTCCACAAACTCGAAGCAGCTGAAGGATTACAATATGAGTTGACTGCAAATGTCGATCTCGACGATAGCTTGGCCAATGGAACGGCTGGAATTCTTATGCATATTGACTGCAGAATGCCTGACACAGACAGACCTAGCATATTGTGGGTTAAATTTTGCAAACCTAATGTAGGCTCAATCAGAAGGAAGGAGTATCGCACACTTTCCCACCAAAAAATACAAGCAGACTGCACCCCAATTTTTGACATAAAGCGATCTTTTCATGTCAATAGTCGTTACTCACAAAATGTTTCAGCCATTAGGATTCAGTTTCCCCTAAGATTGTCAGCAGCTAAAACAGTTCACAAATCACAAGGTGGCACGGTTGAACAAGTTGTTGATTTGAGTGGAAGAGCCGCTGCCCATGTACATTATGTTGCAATCAGCAGAGTTACAAATATAAATGGCCTTCATGTCCTTCAATTGGCAGAAGACAAAATAAAAGTTGACAAACGTGTCGCTGTTGAAATGGAAAGACTGAGGTCAGACTCACAAGACAAATTCATATTATGCTACACACCAGTCTATCAACTCCCTGACAACACAACAAGGATTATGTTTCACAATGCCAGATCAGTTCACAAGCATTTTGAGGACGTTGCTGCTGCCAGAAACTTTCAAGCATGTGACATCATAGGATTGGCAGAATCTAGATTGACTGACACAGACATTGGTATGTACACAATTGACGGATATCAGTCAACTTACAACAACTGCCACACAAGTAACGGTGGCCGATCACATCATGGTATTCCCACTTTGTACAGAACAAATTTTGGAATTGATCCATCAGCTATAACACACTTCAGTGAAGCAAACTTAGAATTCACTGTTATCAGGTTTCCAAATGGACAGCAAGTCGTGTTTCTCTACCGAGCTCCATCTTCATCACTCACTCAGTTTAAAAGTTTCAAGTTTGAGGACATGAGAAGTCACATCAATATTCAGTTGCCATTCATTTTTGCAGGAGACTTCAGTGTTGACCTTACTGAACCTAGTTCTTCATCTTTTGTTCAATTCATGAAAGACACCTTCAAATGCCAACAGCTTATAAATGATAACACTTACCAAACAACAGTAGCCAAATCCACAATTGATCTCATTTTCACAAACATGACTGATGTTCTCACAACAGTGATAGAGTGTCCATGGTCTGATCATAAGGGAGTTGTTACTGCAATTCCATCAATGACAGAAACGCCACCTCCAGCGATTGACAATGATATGTAGATCGGAACGAGTCTTTTTGAGGTCATTCGACAAAAAAAATGGCTGCCAGTGCCCATTTTATCATTTACTATTTCCATTACTAAATCATTGGGCTCACAATATTTACCACATTCCTGATACGATCATCGTGGAACTTGTAATGAATGTTGATATTTTTCATGTTCATTTGTTCTTACTTACACATTTCAATTTACACCTTTACTATCCCTCCATTTACTGTCAACCATTAAATTCTTCCCCTACCTAAGTTGAGCTACAGTGTCATTGACACTTTCATTTTTCTTGTTAACAAGTGAAAAACATTGGAGGAGACCTTAAGGAAGAAAATTAGTGGGGTGAAGTTAAGTCCTGGGGGTGCAGAGGTCGACCAATATCTCCTGGACTATATCACGGGTTGTGACATGAGTGCTTTTGACTAACGATATCAGTAAAAGGAAAATAGAATGTGTGGACCTAAATATTATCAAATGTTCAAGAACTTTTGAGTTTTAGTGGCGCTTCAGTTGCTATGGATTTTAAATATTTGTATGTACATTTGTGCACTAGAGTTTGCAGTATAGTCTCAGTCAGAGTTTATTCATGATTTTACTTTTAGTTTGAACTTGAAGACTTGAAGAATGTCATTTCTCAATGCATCTGAATGCATCACATTATTTGAGTTCATCTATTTGTAAGTGATAACAGTATTTATATCCTATCTCCCTACTTTACGACAATTCCCTGGGTACCACTGTTGGGTTAAATAATTAAAGACTAAGACATATTTGCGTAATGGCAATTCTTTATTCGAATTACCGAAATTAAGACAACCATCGGCATGTGGCGCGGCCCCGATTGAACAATATGCAACCTGGGTGTACCACGCCACTTGCCGAGTGAAGTGTTGGACGCGAGCTCGGCATACACCCACCAGAAGCCAAGAAAAAACACCAGTATAAAGACTGAGAAAAGAACCCACCTATAAAAAGAAAGTGTAAAAATTACGCAACGCCAGTGCGGGGAAATGAGAAAAACCCACTGCAACCCCAGAGACTGATTAGCGCTGAAAAAAAAACACCAAAAATAGTCACTATAAAAGTGAAACCGGCGCTACCAGAGACTGATGAGCGCGGAAAAAAAATTAACCAAAAAACCAATAGTGAAGAATAACCAAAAAAAAACTATCACTGTAACAGCGAAAAAGAAAACACAAACCATCACTGGAACAGTGAAACCGGCGCTACCAGAGACTGATGAGCGCTGAAAAAAAATAAATATTAACCACCAAAAAACCGTCACTGGAACAGTGAAACCGGCGCTACCAGAGACTGATGAGCGCTAAAAAAAAAAATATATTAACCACCAAAAAACCATCACTGGAACATGTGAAACCAGCGCTACCAGAGACTGGTGAGCGCAACCAAAAAACCAACAGTGAAAAAGAACCAAAAAAAAACTATCACTGTAACAGTGAAAAAGAAAACAAAAACCATCACTGAAACAGTGAAACCGGCGCTACCAGAGACTGATGAGCGCTTAAAAAAAACAAATATTAACCAAAAAACCATCACTAGCACAGTGAAACCATTGCGCACCACCAGCAGAGGCGGATGTCGGTCGGACAGGAAACGGAAACCGGGCCATGAAGGACATGTAAACTGTGTAGCGCATACGCGGACAACGCTCGGGCGCAGCTTGGAACAGAAAATTAGGGGGGGGTTCGGAAAACAGAAAAAAAAGGACAGGGAGAGACCAGGCAGCGAGATCCCCCACGCGTGCTGCGACACGACTTACAGGCCGGATAACCCCGCCAAACCCCTCCCAGTTGCGGAAATCGGACTGTGCGTGCCCGCCGAGTCGGCAAACGGAACTGCAGATAACGACGCCCGGCATTGATGGAAGGGTGCCAGCTCGGCCGCTGTGACTGTGCTATACGAGGGTGGCAAGACGCACGAACGGAAACGGGCAATCGCGGAACTCTTGTTATGACAACGGCGGATGCCGGATGTACTTACGAAACGCGTCGGAGTTCCAGCGCCCGAGCATCCGGATTTGTTCATCGGAGTAACCCCGCGATGCTGCCAAGCACGCCCCTCCTATCCGAAAGGAGTGAGACTTGAAATCCCGGTCATCCAATCGCATAATTGACAACACTCTCCGGAGAACGGCATTGAAATGCGCCCGTGTTATGCCCCGACCGTCCGGTGAGCAGAAGGAGGGGCCCGCCGTCGAAACGCGATGTTTAGTGAAGACGGAAATGAGTATGCGGACAAAAGGTGGGATCCTCTAACTTGCCAATAGCGACCACTTGGGGCAATCTATTAACTCTGTGCTTGAAATGCCGGAAGCAGAGGTCGATGGAGGCGGGCGTGACCGTGACATCGGAAACGAGCAGGACAGTTAGATGAGGGGCAGAGGGTGAAGTGCACATTTCGCCGATACGGGCCAGCGCGTAGAACGCGAATACGAATAGTGCGCGGAAAAGGACAATTCCGTGTGTGATGCCACGCACCAGGGCAATACAGCGATCATAGAGTGTAACATGGGAACAGTAATTGGTCGGCGCGGGTCGCCGCTCGGGCGCAAGCGTTGAAAGCCCGCGAGCATTTTGTGAATCCGGAAATGTGTAGTGGGAGTCGCTAAGCCCTGAATATTGTGCTGATATGTGATGACCGACAAAACACTACGCACCGTGGCGGTGCTATACCCGATCTGGAAAAGATGTGCGAGAAAGAGCCCCAGCGTGTTCACGTTAACGGGCGGATATGGACGGACGTTAAAGCGGGAAGCAAACTGAACAAAAAACCCCATTGCCGGGCGTATACTGCCGAGATGAACAAGTAAGGGCAGCATCGAGTAACCGAGTCATAGTTCCCACAAGGTGTCGATGGTCAGCGACGCAGGCAACGGAGTCTGTTCCGGGTCCGCCCATGGGGCCAGCCGGTGGAATATCGAGATCAGAAGCCACAGTAGCGTAAGTCTGTGGCTGTCCTAATGCCGACGAGGGACCGCGGCACCCTGAACGGGAGACGATGCCACCAAGTCCCAGCCATGCGTCCTGCAACTTTGGAGCCAGACGCGCCTTGTCCTCTGCAGAAAGCACTAACGGGATTGAGAGGAGAGGCCCGCTATACTGACCCGGAAAACACACTGCTCGTCTTCCCCGCGAATATCGGCCGAAGCAGCGACCGATGCAACCTCCTCGGACATGACCACAGCACGCACCCGACCACACGACGATCGCGCACCAACCGATGACGCTGGAGTCGACCGCACCGACCTATGACGCACTGCCAGGCACCCGCGTGACCCGCGGCCGTACGGGACGAACAATTGAAGGCGCGGCCGTAGAATATGTACCACTCCCGGCGGGCATCCCCTTCGAACGGGCAGGGACGCCGGCTGGTAATGCCTGCCTGGTCCCCCGCGATGGCCCAACCACTTCCACCGGGACGTCGGGTACTAATCGGTGTCTGGACATTGCTGTCGCTTTTGGCATCTGAAAAAAAGGAGAAAACAAGTACTAAGGTCATAAAAAGAGGCTTAACCGACGCCCCGGCCAGAACGCCGTACCGGATGACGACCGTTATAGCCCGGAGACCACCGTATGATGCACCAAAACCCACCGGTACATCATGGCGAGCGCCCACACCAACTAGGGTAGCTGATGCAACCAACCATCTACTTAACACAATCACTGCATTAACCACCAACAGTAATGCTACTAAACAGTAAAACCAGGTTAGGCCTCTAAGCTGCAATGGAAATAACCATGGGTATAAAAATGATAGCAGAAACCTTCCCCTCAATGATATCGCATATGATGGCCAACACACACGTGGGGAAAAACTGCATGGCATTGTAAACCGGTTTTTTAACAGACTACCGGGACAGTGCATACTAGGTAACTAAGATATATGGTTAGACAGGAAGAAAATAATCAAAGGGGCAGAACGGCATGAAGAATATCGGATCAAACCATAATCGAACTCGATCTATAGTCGTGCGTTGAGAACTCAGACCAAGTTTATGGAACCTAACAGCTGAAAAATGGTTGAATTGTCGAAGCATGCATGATTTCAATGGCAATGGGCTATAATCCTTTAAAATATATCGGATTTCGATCTGAATTTAGTGCGGAGAAATGCATACACAACATTTGGCACCGATCAGCGTGAAAAGAGGTCAGTTATAGCACCATGCGTAAAGTGTCTACAGACAGACGGACGGACGGACAGACGGACAAACAAGTGGTAAAACCGGACCACGACCCTATGGATACCATGCGATCACCGCGACACCACTCCCCATGAGGAATATTACCTAACCGAGTTTGGTTTAAAGGATTACTATCCTCATGAAACAACAAAACACCATCGGAAAGCCACCCCTATTGTGATCACAATGATCCAAGTCCCATAAAAATCGCGTAATAAATAAGCCGAGAAATAAATAAATAATACCCCATCGGTTGTCGGCTATCCCCGTCGCAAAACATCGCATGACGTCAAGCGAGGAAAACTAATTAAAAACAGGGAATCGGAGTCTGAGTTAATTATCAGCGCGATAGTGTAATGTAATTACTGCGGGGCATATCAATAGCATTGTGTACACATGGTGAATTGTCATCGCGCGGTGAGTTATCATCACTTGTGATTAATCTTAAGTGCTGTTTGGAAAGTTAATGTTTTGACAAAAACTATAGAAGGCCGATTGAGCGGGGTAGATAACCTTTCGTGTCAAAAATAAAGCTTATGAAAACACGAGCCGGCATGTGAACTGTATTCGGGTGCGTGTACGCGATGTTGTATATCTGTCACTGTATATTTTGTATATAAATACTTTTCGTTATTCTGTCCCTCTTATGTATATAAATTCGTTTTCTCAATATCCATTCATGTTATTTAATTGGATCAAAGAATAAAGCAATTCAGTTTCCCGTATTTACAATCATTCGTGACAATGCCATATAAATGCAGTGTTTTCGGCTGTGGCCGGTCTAGTGACTCTCGGTTAGGTATAATGCTGTATTCATTTCCACACGATGATCGTTTACGTGACATTTGGCGGGATTCCTGTGGGAAACCCGTTGCGCAAAATCAGAAACCGATTACATACACCAAATAAAGAGCGTTTAATTTGACGAGTCAGGCATGGATACGAATACATACAGTTGCAGTTAAAGTGGGGAGTAAGTTGATGAATAATGCACGATGACAACTGTTCTAAGTCGAGTCCCCATTTCCTTCACCATGGCTCAATAAAGAGCGTTCCATGTTAATAGTTTTCCTAATATGGTACGAATAAAAAGAGTTTAATAAAGCGGGAATTGCTATGACTTGGAAGGATATATAAAGCATGCATATCGAAAATTCGTGTACATGATTGTATTGACCTGTATTTGTGTAATCAGTAAACAATCACGATGACAATTGTTCTAAGGCGAGTCTCTTTACCTTGACACAATAAAGAGCGTTCACTATTACGATATATTTCGAATAAAGAGTGCTTGTATATGTGATAACATATTAAACTGGATTATTATCCCTCCTTCAAAAAGTGTTATATATGATTGGGTGTTTAAACGAACCACGGCGAACGTTTATATATTGTATAATCCTATTGTTATGCGTAATTGACACATAGGTCGAGTTATGACCTGGATATTCAATAGACCGCATCGCTAGAGTGCTAATTTTATAGGCCAATAACCATGCATAGACGCAGTGAATTTCCATCAGTGACAGTCGGCAAGATTGTTGGGGTGTGGGAAGCAATATTCCGAAATATATATAAACACCATATTGCCCTAATATATACATGATTCATAACCAAGAAAAAATGAATTGAGCATATCATATTGGTAATGAATGAATTGATTATAATTGACTAAATCCGACAGCAAGAAACCGATTTTTATTTTTTGTTCTACCGCGTTACAATAAATTAAAACGAAACGCTCTTTATTCACACACGACTAAGGGCATCTGGAAATTGGAATGTTTACGAGACGATAATTGCCTAATAACCGTGCAAGTCTTCGCATATATATGCAATCTTTATATGAATATATAATATATAATATAATTTGGACTATTCCGGTAACGAAAAAAAAAAAATATATAAATACGAGCACGTGTTTATATAGATAAATGCGCGCCACACTGAAAAATATACAGGCATGGCTTTATAGTAACAGCACATCGCGATGCATATAATAATAATAACACGATAAAGACAGTTAATTACGAGAACGGCGATGTTTTCGGCGAAGTTTTGCATTCGCAGTGTGATAACACGACAATCTTCAAAGGCCGCGATCGACTACATGCAAACTTAAAATACCGCCGATGCGTATCTATGCGTTGTCAATGAGTTATCACGTGATCTTCGGCTAACTTCGGAATTTTTTATTTAGTCGTTATAAAAAGAACGATTGGCGGCCGAATATTAGATTATATGCGCCCAATGGACATTTTATATATATATTATCGGTATATGGAAAGAAAATATTATTGTTTTTTTTTTTTTTTTTTTTTTTTTTTTTTTTATATTCAGGATTGTATTCCTGTAAACATATTTATTACCAATAAGTATATAACAATACATATTGGGATTGGAGGACAAGTGCGATCCACTTATACATAACCCCCTCTCCCAATTTCCGTTTTAACACCGATACATAATAATGTGGGTTGTCAACACGATAGGTATAACATAATGTACAAGTGTATACATACAGTGGATCATTGGATATTATTTGAAGTATAGTGTAAAGTCTCAGCACCCCACCAATTCTAAATAATTTCATTAATGATTTCAAGTAGCTGTTTTAAATGTGATACATGTACCTCATGGTGCATTGTTAACATTTGTACAATTTGCATTCAAATGATTCGAGCGCCTTAACAGAACTTTGTCGGATTTTCCTCTCGAGTTGTATCTCGGAAGTAATTTTGCACAGCTTGAAAGATATGTTCAGTTTATAATTGTTCGAAGTTCGGGTCCCCAAATATAAGTGCCATAACTGACTGAATATTAAAGCGCAGAAGATTATTACGGCGTGTAATTCTTTCTTCAAAGTGTGGTTGGCATTCCAAAAAAATAGTGGAAAGCATTCGCTACAGAATGTCCACACCTACCTGTAGCAGAAATTTTAAGTTTATCAGCTTGGAGATTAACACATTCACACCACTGTTTACAATGAAGGATGTTTAATAGCAGTTTACCATATGAAAAACATGTTGGTAGTTGTAATGGCTTAGTTACTAGTGCTTTCTTGAACCTATCGAGTGGAATGTTTCATCCTTTTTTGGTTGTGTGTTTGTTTGTTTTTTTCCACCAATTTGTTCCACAAGGCATAACCTGAATTATCACAGGTAAAAGGCAAATTACTATATTAATCATTTAAGTAATTAAAACCAATTCCATGTTGCCGAAAGGATGAGACTTTAATATCGATTACATTTTTATTTTCAGCGGCATATTTTCATTTTCATTTTCCGATAGTCAAAGTTGACCGAAGGAGCAATTATAAGAAATAATTAAAACCATGATGTAAATATTGATAACAGCCAATATGCAACAATAAATATCAAGAATTAATCAATAGGTAATCAATAACGATCATTTTATGTAACAAAAAACTCTTCAAACGGTGTCAACCCATGCGTTTTGTTTTGTGTTACGTCATTCGTCGTATTTGACCCGGAACTCGGTTGAAGGTTAGGCTATTCAGCCAATTGCGTCGAAGTACGAAATCGCGTTTGAATGTCTTTTCCCGCATGATAAAAAGAGGTCTTCGCACGAACCAAAAACGATCACACTTCCTAATTATAAGTAAAAATACCCAAATGAAGAAGTCTATGTAGGTCCCGAAGGAGTCTATAGACTCTTTGATGTAGAGTTCTGATGGAGAAAATGTAGGTCGATCTATTTTTTGTCATAACTCTGACGTATTTTGACCTGGGAGGAAAAATCGAAACCGAGGCTCACTACGAGCATGCCAGTTTTAAATATAGAAACAGGGAATCCCGACAACTGGCGAAATCGGCGACAAACAAATAATCGAAAACAACACATAAATTAAACATAGCAAAAACGCGGCACAGTAAAAATGTCAGAACGCCACGAGGTTTTACGTCGTTTTTGGTGACGTCATGGAGTGAAACGGAGTAGAGTGACACCAAGGTACGAATCTGTCTGATCGCCATACTGTTGCGCGAGCGCACGTAACAAGGAACTTGCCGAATGTCGTCGGAAAAGGCTGAGACTTGTTGTCCGTTTCCCAATCCATGCACTTGAAAGAAGCGAATGAATCGGTTATAATTAAATGTTTGCGCCTAGTATCAGGTATTCAGTCGATAGGCCGATCACGCAAGGGGTCCAGGAAGATGTAACCTATCTTTGGCGGCACGTGGGGGTCGCGTGACTTCGTGACGTCATTGTTCCAAAATGTTGGCGCCGAGAAGCCGAAGTCATAGACGCGCAGACAAGACTTCGGTTGGAAATCTCCATGGCAGGCGAATCTTTACCACTTCCGCGGAAAGACAAGAAACGCGAGTATTTTATATATATACCTGGACCATAGCTTGTGGCAATTAATAGCTTTTGATTCAAAATGTCGCATGTCGACATCTCGAATAGCGCAATTACAGCCCCCAAACGCATAACTTTCCGAAAATGGGTTGCCCCGTCAACCGGACGCAAATTGGGGGCATTGACCAAATTATTTTGGAAGATTTATAGACCACGACTGATGACCCGTATATTATGAGTTGTCACCTGGATAATTCCGTCATGCCAAATAGTCGGACACGGCATGAAATTAACGCGTACATGGCTATAAAGTGATATAAAAGTAAGCATTGTAACATTAGAAAGGGTGGTTCGGTGGCCATTTTGAATGGCGCCCACAGTCTGAAGGAAGATTTGAGAGTAAGGTTAGTTTCAGATGTTGGAAAATAGCCCTGGATCATTTAGCTTTAGAAAAACCATTTATATTTTATTCAAACATAACAGCATATAGCGAAATTACAGCCCCCAACATCATAAATTTCCGCAAAGAAGTTGCGATGGCAACCGGTCGCAATGTGGTGGGATCTACCCAAAATTCCTAGGATATTGATAGACTGCGGGTGATACCCATATAGTATGAATTGTCACGATGAGAATCCTGCCATGGCAAATGGTCTGCCCCAACCTTGAAGGAAGGCATAAGTTACTATAAATTCATTGAAAAGTAAGCATGTATGCAACCAATCTCGTCTGAGTAAAGTTATCGCAAAAGAATCACGACCCAAACGAGTTCAGTCCTCGTGAGGCTAATTAGCACTCATAGCACAAACCCCACTCACTGGACCACAATGATCAAATCTAAAATAATAATTATTTTGAACATGACCCTAGTGTCGTAGAAATCCGCTCAATCTACATGATAACCTATGTGCCCGCATACATAACTATCATGTAACAGAGTTTGTAATAGTAACAACGGTAATATCCTATATGATGACCAGAATAAACCAACGGAATTGAATTAAGGGGATGGAAAAGTCTGTTTCATGAAAAATGTCGAACAAACGGGCTGACAAAAATGCCCTTGTCCACCTAAAATCAGACATAAATAGACATAACAACATGAGAAAAATTAGAGCATACATCGGGGTAAAGGGGGGGGGGCACTAATAGATGTGAACTAAAAAGCATTATGTACCAGAAAAGTGACTTGGAAACAGAATATATCTGCAATATTATGACAATGTTTGGGCAGTCAAATGTAAAAAAAAACTATACCTCAACAGTAACATTAGGCAGCCCATTATGAAAAGTTGACCGTTTGTTCAAGTCGTTGGAATTAATTTCATTGCCCGATTATCCACGATTTATATAAGTTTTGTACCGTTTACAGATGAAAATGTTGATACTCTAAAAGTTTAGAATTACTACTCCAGTCGAAAGCGAGATTACAAGATGTCGTATTATGACCCAAAGTACATAACTAGAAAAATTACATGTTTTATATATTAAAAAACAAATTTATAAAAGGGAAAGTACCGTATTCCGACGAAATATGTCATATTTCACGACGGACCCACGGTGGGGGTTCGCTTCCGGTCAATTCTAGTTTGGTGCACTGGAAGAAAACATCGCGAAGAAAAGTACGGTTTATAAAATGTAAATAGAAAGTAATCGGGAAATTGTCGGTTATCAGATACAAACATAGAGCTTATACTGACGAGAACTTTGTTGATTATTGAATATTATGTGTGAAAAACATGAAGTTCATCCATTCTAGGCCGGTGAGTAATAAGTGATCATCGGGATGTAGGGTGTAATCCACCGTGGCCACATTGACCAAACTCGCCATCCGCTTAAGAGCCATCCCACTGCATTGCGCACCTGGCAACCCACCACAAAGTAGTCATAAAAAGCAAATCGCCACATATTCGCGTGCAACGGATAAAGGGTGGCTGCCCCGAATAATTTGGAGCTAAAACAGTGATGGAGCTCCTAACAAGGTGGGCTCTCGCCTCCGGGAAACCTAGCTGAATGCCAAGTCAAATGTCTCAATCCAAATATACCTGTGAAAAATAAGAATGGAATGACGAAAACCTTAATCTTCAAACATAGCCCTAGAAACTAGTCAGAGGGTTATAGTGGTCCATTTCAAGATAACTGTCCTCGAGCCTTTCGACATTAAATTGATATAGTCAGCTTTGGCAGTCAATGAATTCTCATTCCCGGTGGGCAGGGTCAATGGAAAGTGCATATTACCTGTATAAGTCTTCATAGCATTTTTGCAAACGTCATGCATAAGCCTAACACAGCTCTGGTTAACAACGCATCTCACATGAACACAGACAATCATTTCAAGACAGCATCCCCAGACTGGAATAGACTGCACACATAGCAAACACATAGATGGTGATGATACATCAGTAGACCCAAAAGTATCTCGAAACAGGAGCTAGAAATTATTGACCTTGTGGTCTGTGCGAAATTCGTTTGAATGGGCAGTCGGGTATCGACAACGTCACCACGAAGACAATCAATCAATCAAGGTACCCGACTTTCTCGTGGTTGGCGCTCAGATGTTCACTTGACCTCGAAATTTCTAAACCGCTGACCCCGGTCGCAGGTCGATACAATATTAAGGTCGACCGTCTATAAAAATCTTTTCCTTCGTAAAATTTATTATATATTAGTATTTTAGTTTAGTCTTGTTGAGCAGTAAAGCAGAAGTTCGGAAATTCAATGAGAATAGCGTCACCTTCAGTAACGGTCATTCATCATAACCAATTCAGTTTTATTTGGATAATTGTTGCAAATTAACATTCAAGATGAGAAATAACCAGGAGGAATGAATTTGATTACATGCCAGAACAAGACAGTATTTCAGACATTATAAATTTATGTGATACCCTTTTCAATTCAATCAGGTTAATGATATCAAATCATTGAGTATTCACCATGTAGTATCCAATTTGTGATACAGTTTTTTTGTTTTATTACTTTTATTCAGGTAATATATTAATTTTGTTACTAAATATTTCTTCCGTTGATCATAAGTTTCCTGAACGCTATTACGGTGGTCCACTGTGAAGTGGGCCGGGATCTTGTGAAATCCAGAATGTTGATAAATCTGAGGCTAAAGAGTCACTATAGCTGCCTATATAGCCCTATATCAATAAGCATGGTACTAACATGCTTACAAACAACATTACACGCTGCTGGAGATTCAACCCCTAATAGTGGAGCGGACGGAACCGATTTCAGAAAGTTTAGTCCATCGGCACCACACACGGGCTTGTGATACATCATTTTGAAGGTTATGACATTCCGCATCGGATAGGACCCGGTGTGAAATATACAAATGATGCAAAAGATGATTTTTAGCTGATTAAGTGCCCAAATTCAGCAAAAATCCCTGTTTTTGTAAAATTCGGCAAAATGAAAAATAAAAATATAGAAACGCGAACATTTTGCGCTAAAATATTGTAGTCTACATACCTCTAGATATTTACTATTATATTGGTACGATTTCTATGACATAACGAAGATATTTTTTAGATTTGTTGTAAAAATAGACAAAACAGCGCAATTTTTTTATTGTTTTGCCTCACTTAATGGGCGATAGATCAATATTGTTTTGACCGGGGATATCATATATAGTCTAGAAAAGTGCGTATATATATACCGCAGACGACAGTATGCTGAATATATCATCATATTTAACACGTGATGTGTTATGTAAGATTATTTCAACCCTCACCCCAAAATTCAGCAAAAAGTCAATGTTTTAGGGAAATTCGGCACAAATGATCACAAAAGAACAGGTATTCGGGATATGTTTGTGCTACGATATAGCAGGTTACACACTTATAAATAAAAAGTAATGAAATGCCATGATTGCGGTGATAGATGTAAAAATTTCTTAAATTTACGTGGAAAATAGACAAAAAATCATTCATTTTCAGTTGTTTCGCCCCTCTTAACAGTCGATAATTCAGTATTGCATTGAATGGTGATCCCGTATATAATATAGAAACCTGTGGAAATATATACTGCATATGATTGTAGGATAATGATGTCATTCTTTGCCATAGATGCTATGTGGTGGTAGATTGTGTCACCCCCACCCCAAAATTCAGAAGAAACAAAATCAGTTTTAGAAATTTCGGTATGGCAGAATACAAAAGCACAACTCCGATTAGTTTGTGCTATTATATTGAAGTGTTCCCACTTCGAGATATACATTATGATAACGTCATGGTATAATTTACAGATGGCAACATTTCGGAGTTTTCTGATGAAAGTAGACCGAAAATCGTGAAATATAAACTTGTTTTGCCCCTCTACATGGGTGATAATTCAATTCCATTTTGAACAATAATCCAAGACAATCTCTCAAGAGTTTACGAGACACATAATGCATATGAATGTTTTCGGATTGTATCATCTTCTGTCGCATTTGTTTGGTTACGTTATTGCACCCATCGCCCCAACAATACAAAACATTGAAAGATGAGACAAACACGGAATATTCCTATACACATTTATGCATTATACACATACCTTATCAAGCTGAAGCCTTTGTTGTTTCTTGAGTTGAAGAAATTACATCATTGTATATGTTTACTTCGCATAATATAGCTTCACAGTTGTATAAGATTATACGTAATGGGATGTTTAGTGATTGTTAATAACCAGGTTCAGCCACAGTACATGCAACTTGTAACGTGTGTTGCCATTACCAACGGAATCACCTGACTCATATGACCGTTCCGCTTACATGTACACCATCAAACAACCGTTTAGACGTTTTGTGTCAAATGTGCAGCATTGCGAAATGTGTATCAGAGGGGTGTCCAATCTTTATATCAATCGACGAACCTGTGCTTAATGAACTTTTGTTAAATTCTTCAGCAGCGGTGACCACGCCGTTACTTTTCCCAAATGAGTTGTTGGTACGACTTCCTTTACATCGTACGTCGTCTGCACCCTGGAACCGATGGAAGCCAAAGTTTGTTTGTATCTGGGTGCAGAAATATTCTCCAATGCGATCGCATAGCCTACTCTTCTTCGATACACATAGAGGGTTTTTAGCGACCAATGGGCATGAACTACCCACGAGACGGCACAGCCATTAAGGTGAGCTCGCGATCTCACCACATCTATTCGTGGCTCAGCCCTGAAAGTTGAACCAAGGGGTCGTGTTTGGAATGAACCTGCAGTCACCGGGACTTGATGTTCCCCCCATGGCTGCCACTTCCCTTTAATCATATAATAGAACATTTGTTTTACATCAACAGTACTGTACAAACAGAATATACACTGTATTTCTGTGGCTCTCCTATCTGGGAGTCATCATCCACGACTTTGCCATATGGAGAACTTCCCACAGTATTTGGGGTTTTAATGCGTCACAATCGTCTTTGTCACAGCCATCAAATCGAGCGTTGTCATCAACCTTGCGATGTTCTTTAATTCTATATATCGTCTGTGAATCCCCCTTGGGGTACCATGGCGCCGTTTTTTGCGTTGGGTCATATCTCTTGGAATATGACGAGGAACAGATGCCGTAATATCTCCAAGGCCTTGGTCATTACATGTCGAATTTATCTGACCATGTATGTCTGCCAATGTGTCAGGAAGAATATATTTCTCCTGTGCATTTGGTTTCACTTCAGGAGAGGGTGGTTTTGGTTCAGCTCTTTGAAACCCATCCTCATTGCTTATATGGTAGCAGAAACTACTGCTGTATTGCCATGTGATCATATAGACCCATAATAGGTTCGATAAACTTTCTGAGCATTTGTGAATTTCCAGACCTTCCAGGAGTCACATATGGCATATTCTGCCAATATCTGTGTTCTCTACCATAGCTGGTGCCTGAACCGTGCTGCTTATCGCGGTATAAATAGTTCCAGTTCCTTCTGGGGAATTTGTGTTGATGTGCTCTGACAAGTGACGAGAAGATACTATCTCTGGCAGAGTTTCCGATGAGTTAGATGATACAACTCGGTATGCCTTATTCGTTTCGTTGGACTCAATGATCAGCAGCTCGTGTGGTACATCATTTATGTAACATATGGTATGTATCTTCCGATAACTAGTCATACAGTTTCTTGAGAGCATGGAAACTGTTGTTCCAGTACCAATCAGAAACCTCACTGGCTGCCCATACAGATTGCAATCTAAATACAGCCCCCCCCCCTCTTCAGAAGATCTGTATCTAACAAACTCGTTGGAGTTACGATGTCCACTTGTGTTTTGCTGGTCTCCGGAGCCTACCACGATATGCATTATGGTACATGTCGCGTGGATTGTGAGAAGTGTGTTGGGTCTGCTTCATTTTCTGCCCTAGCATAGTCTTTAGCCCTATGTTTTTCAGACTTGGCAAAAGCCTCTAATTCAACTGCATATCTTATGCTCTCACCAAGAGAGCCCAATCGTGCTTGTTGTACAATGAGCCGTATATATATCTGGATCATACAACCCACCTTTGCCAAAGTGTCTCTCAATCCATGTGTTGCAGTATGATATAACATATTGGTCAGACGTCGGTAACTCCCCCTTGCCCTTTGCCGTCGTGCACGCAATTGTACCATCTGGTCAGCCTGCTTTTTGGCAGTAAATCGGCCTTTTATCGCACTAACAAGAACGTTGTAGTCTTCTTCTCGTCCTGGGAGTAGGTCACCGAGTGTTCCTTGCGCCAATCCTCTCAAGGATGCGCATAGTTAAAGGCCCATGCCATCAATTTCCAATCCATTTATATTGGAACAAATTTCAAAGGGTGATTGGTAATCTAACCATGATCTTGTGACATCATAGCTATCTAGTGTCACAAATTGTTTCCGTTTTTCACCGGATTTTCTAGAATTTTTTTGGTTCGGGCGGTATTTAGCGCAATGCATTTCAATGCATACCTATACCGTAAATTATTATTTGCTGTGTTGGCACTTGACAGCTTACGCATAATAATATACTGCACGCATGAATCCTCTCAAGGATGCGGATAGATAAAGGCCCATGCCATCAATTTCCAATCCATTTATATTGGAACAAATTTCAAAGTGTGCTTGGTAATCTAACCATGATCTTGTGACATCATAGCTATCTGGTGTCACAAATTGTTTCCGTTTTTCACCGAATTTTCTATAATTTTTTTGGTTCGGGCGGTATTTAGCGCAATGCATTTCAATGCATGTCTACCGTAAATTATTATTTGCTGTGTTGGCACTTGACAGCTTACGCATAATAACATACTGCACGCATGAATTACGCATATGGTGCTACAGGTACATCACTAGAATATGTGTTCTTTCTATCAGTTGTCGATATTCAATAGCTGTAGTTACGATTACGGATTCGAGAAACCAAGTATATGGGTACGCGAGTTTTGCATGCATTCATCTAGTGTACAATTAACAATATTTATCATGTAAACAACATAATTAAATACAAACATAACTATACAAAATGTATCACAATACTGTGTGTGGCAAGAAGATTGAATGCAATGAACGGCACTATTTTCTCCCAAATGGACTCGCAATCGTCACTTCTGTAAAATGGGTTTAGACCATACGAAACACATACGCCTACTATAAGCTATATTCGTAATTCGTATATGATAGTACTACTATAACGGTAGTTCGTACCAACAGCCAATTTGGGAAAAATAACGACGTGGTCACCGCTACTGAAGAATTTAACAAAAGTTCACTAAGCTCATGTTCGTCGATTGATATAAAAAATTGGACACCCCTCTGATACACATTTCGCAATGCTGCACATTTGACACAAAACGTATAAACGGTTGTTTGATGGTGTACGTGTAAGCGGAATGGTCATGTGAGTCAGGTGATTTCGTTGGTAATGGCAACACATGTTACAAGTTACATGCATGTACTGTGGCTGAACCTGGTTATTAACAAACACTAAACCTCCAAATATGTATAATCTTATACAACTGTGAAGCTATATTATGCGAAGTAAACAGATACAATGATGTAATTTCTTCAACTCAAGTAACTATCAAAAGCCTCAGCTTGATAAGGTATGTGTATAATTCATAAATGTGAATAGGAAATTAGGAATATTCCGTGTTTGTCTCATCGTGCAATGTATTGCACTGTTGGGGCGATGGGTGCAATAACGTAACCAAACAAATGTGACAGAAGATAATACAATCCGAAAACATTCATATGCATTATGTGTCTCGTCAACTCTTGAGAGTTTGTCCTGGATTATTGTTCAAAATGGAATTGAATTATCACACATCTAGAGGGGCAAAACAAGTTTATATTTGACGATTTTCGGTCTACTTTCATCAGAAAACTCCGAAATGTTGCCATCTGTAAATTATATCATGGCGTTATCATAATGTATATCTCGAAGTGGGTAGACTTCAATATAATAGCACAACATAATCGGAGTTGTGCTTTTGTATTCTGCCATACCGAAATTTCTAAAACTGATTTTGTTTCTTCTGAATTTTGGGGTGGGGTGACACAATCTACCATCGCATAGCATCTATGGCAAAGAATGACATCCTTATCCTACAATCATATGCAGTATATATTTCCACAAGTTTCTATATTATATACGGGATTTCCATTCAATCCAATACTGAATAATCGCCTATTAAGAGGGGCGAAACAACTGAAAATGAATGATTTTTTGTCTATTTTCCACGTAAATTTAAGAATTTTTCACAATTATCACCGCAATCATGGCATTTCATTACTTTGTATTTATAAGTGTGTAACCTGCTATATCGTAGCACATACATATCCCGAATACCTGTGCTTTTGTATTCATTTGTGCCGAATTTCTCTAAAACGGTGACTTTTTGATGAATTTTGGGGTGAGGGTTGAAATAATCTTACATAACACATCACATGTTAAATATGATGACATATACGATATCCCCGGTCAAAACAATATTGATCTATCGCCCATTAAGTGAGGCAAAAAAATTGAAAAATTGCGCTGTTTTGTCTATTTTTACAATAAATCTAAAAATAATCTTCGTTATATCATAGAAATCGTACGACTATCATAGTAAATATCTAGTGGTATGTAGACTACAATATTTTAGCGCAAAATGTTCGCGTTTCTATAGTTTTATTTATCATTTTGCCGAATTTTACAAAAACAGGGATTTTTGCTAAATTTGGGCACTTAATTAGCTAAAAATCATCTTTTGCATCATTTGTATATTTCACACCGGGTCCTATCCGATGCGGAATGTCATAACCTTCAAAATGATGTATCACAAGCCCGTGTGTGGTGCCGATGGACTAAACTCCTACTTCTAGTGAGCTTTTTGAGTTTGTCCGCTTTACTATAAATTGTAAATTGTTTTTAAAAAATCCATTTTGGAAAAAAATTACAAGCACGATTTTTACGGCGTCTGGACCAATCCCCCAACCACCCCGACCCTTTTTTTTGCAGACCCCCCCCCCCCCCCCCCCCCCCCCTGGAGGTGGCCATTTATGACCACGCACTTGTTTCGGAGTATTTCCGTTTATTTTCGGACTTTTTTTCACACGAAATTTCGTCTCGCCTTACTAAAGACGTTGCCATGGTCGTTTGTCACATTTCCCCAAATTTTCCTGACCGAGCAGAGCGGGAATTTCTATTTGACCCACTTTTTCGGACTCGACCCAAAAACGTTTCGGTCCAAAAGGTTCGGCCCAGGTGACCATTTTTTAATATGTGACAGTTTGCCACATTTTCAGAAGTTTTCCCGGCAGAGCAGAGCGAAAACTGAAATTCGGCCAACTTTTTCGGACTCGGCCCAAAAAAAATTTGGCCGAGGTGACCATTAATGACTCAGCACTTCTTTCGGCCAATTTCCGTTTATTTTCGGACTTTTTTAACTTTTTTCCCGGATTTTTTATCACAGGAAATTTCGTCTCGCCTTAAGACGTTGCTATGGTCATTTGCAACATTTCCCCAAATTTTTTGAATATGGAATAACTAACTAAATTCACGCTGCTGGAGATTCAACCCCTAATTTATATGGATAACCGCAGCAGCCACGGGGCTATCCTTGTGGATTCTTCTTGTGCACAAATCAAGTCACAAGTCCAGCGCCGTGGCAAAAGTCCAGCAGTATCTCAGAAAAAGTTTTAAAAAATCACTTTTGACCCAAAATTCGAACAGGGCAGCACGAATTGCAACACAACAATGAACTTGAGGCAAAACAAAAAATAGGGGTTGAATCTCCACCGAATTTCGAACTTCGAACGAATCTCCACCGAAGGTTCGAACGCACAGATTGAAATTCAAACCTATAAATCGAGTGATTTCTCGAAGCTGAGCGTTAGTTTGCTGGATTTTCTACCGGAAAGTATCAAACATACCAAATTTCAGCTCGATCCAGCCATAAACAATGCCACTTCCCTTCGGCACCTTCATATTGAAGGCGAAATGCCACTTCCCTCCGACAACACCCCTATCATAATATTGAAGGCGAAATGTTTGAGACAAAAAAAAGTGGGGGTCGAATTTCAATCTGAATTTCGAACTTCGAACGAATCTCCACCGAATTTCGAACGCTCAGATTGAAATTCAAACCTATAGATCTAGTAATTTCTCGAAGCTGAGCGTTAGTTTGCTTGATTCTCTTATGGAAAGTTTCAAACAAGTCCAGCGCCGTGACTAAATTTTCTAAGTCCAGCACTATCTCAGAGCAGGGAATTGGAACACAACAATGTATTTGAGGCAAAAAAAAAGTGGGGGTCGAATTTCAATATGAATTTCGAACTTCAATCCAGATCGAAATTCGCCCAGATTGAAATTCAGATTGAAATTCAAACCTATAGATCGAGTAATTTCTCGAAGCTGAGCGTTAGTTTGCTTGATTCTCTTATGGAAAGTTTCAAACATACCAAATTTCAGCTCGATCCAGCCATAAACAATGCCACTTCCCTTCGGCACCTTCATATTGAAAGTGAATGAAATCACTTTTGACCCAAAATTCGAGCAGGGGAGCACGAATTGGAACACAACAATGCATTTGAGGCAAAAAAGGGGTCGAATCTCCACCGAATTTGGAACTTCGAACTTCAATGTAACTTCACGCGAATCTCCACCGAATTTCGAACTTAGAACTTCGATCCAACTTCACGAACCCTATTTTTCTGTGTCTTGTAAATAAGCTGAATCTAGTATATGTTGTACGCGTGAGCACATAAGAGCGTTCTAGCCAAAATACTCCGATAGCGACATATCTGCAGGGGACATTATTCTATTTAAAACGTGATTTAACAACGCTTTTTCTTTTTGGGCTTTGCGCAACCTTTGTCAAAACATTTATCAGATATCAATTATGTTTTAAAGTGATTTGTCAAAAAAACAGCGATATTTAGTTTTCTACCAACGTCACAATTAACTCACCACTACCACAGTATTGTAGCGGGATCAAGTTTCTATTATTATGTGTACAAAGGTGACCACAAATTAGCTCAACCAATAGCCGAAAATATGTATTGAAAAAATGGGATGTTTGAAGAATGGAATTATAAAAACCCTCTCCACTGTGACGACGCTAACCGGCCCATGCAACCCTTCACGAAAACTTGGCTATATATAGGCGCATTGGAAAGCTGGCGCAGTTCTCACTGCATATATACATCAGGCAAAGTTTATGACAAAAGAAACATAAAATTGGAATAACAGCACGTATACGGGACATGTCAGATAGTGACCATGCAGCTATTCCATAGTTCTCCTATTATTGGTTAATTCTGGAAGAGACACTTATAATATTTGGGGTGGGGTAATATAAATTATAGTCGAAATGATTACCATGGTGACACTGATTTCCATAATATATTCCTTGTTCAACCACGGGGTGAATATTGCGGAAATTTGTAACGTGAACGTCTATATACCACGATGACCAAACATGGACTAGTATATACAGATGAATTTACAGTTTTATTAACTATACTGATATTATGCTAATAAAGTTTGTTCTGTTCTATCCATTTTATAAATGAGCTGACTTTGGTGTAAACTCCCGCTGTTCCGATTTCAGCACATCCGGTTCCAAACGAAACGATCCCGGTAACCTGCCACCTGCCATTGATAGGGCACATGAGAGGTCCCCCCGAATCTCCCTGAAACAAAAAATCGAAAATAGTTTTTATATAGGCAGAAAAATCATTAAACTCTCTGCAATAACAAACGAAACAACTGGTATTGCACATATATATTGTGCAGATGGCATGCAGCCTGCGGCGGATCAGCCAGAACATATCGAAACTAAAAGAAACGAACGATGTTATATATTTTTTGTCGTGTGGCAAAACAACCAAAATTTCTGAAACAAAAACAAAACGTGGCGTGGACGATATCACATTAATCATGGATAATTAGTGTCATTTTGAGACACTTGATGTCAACGGGAACTGTCCCACGACAATACGCCGCGTTTCATAAAACAATCTTAAGTAGAAAGTTAAGTTCCTGCGCTTTTAGACTGGCTCTCAACAATTTGTTACAGCTATACGCAGGGAATATTGGTTATGTGTATGCTATATAGGCCTATATACATTGTCTGGTGATAGAAAATAGGGCATAATTATGATATTCTAATGAAGGAGCGATAACCAGAATAGTGACTGGTGCATACTGCATGGGCGCTCCTTATAGGAATAAGGGAGCTATATGTGTTCCAGAGTCGGGGAGCAAGAACACCGTGGAATGCTAAAGATTACTTCAGGTAACTGAAGAATGACATTCACCTGATACATGCGACACGTTATTAAAGGATGACATCGCGTTTATTTGATTTGTACATCATATCTAAATAATTTAAACTGGTGAATTAATGGGGGAATGGATTTTTGTGAGCGGGAAATTTATTTAACTAGCTGCTGTAGTTCTGAGTTTTTTCAAGATCAAATTTGGATGTGGGATAACCCTGTCGTACACTTGGGGATTTATTTTAAAAAGTAAACACATGACCTATGATTTTTTTTGTATTTTCGTGATCAACTGGTGTCAATCTTGCTGGATAAACACCACTGGTATGGCTTGCAGGCTTCAATTCAGTGAATTTGGCCGAAACGTTAACACTGTCGCCTATTATATATACTGAACCATTTAGTTCAGTGATTCCTTTAACTATGTTCTCGCGTCAGATACCATGCACACGATTCAATTCTTTAATCTCAATAAATCAACAATCATGATATATGAGATATACAAAATTCAAATATAAATATATGACAAAAGCACATTTAACATACATACTTATTATATTATAGTATATGTAATATAAAATATTAGATATCGCTAATGCATTCTTTGAAGGCACATCCACCCAAAACAGGGTGGATGAGCCCATTACTATATAAGACTATCAATTTATTTGATACACTCGTGTCATTTACACAGGAATACTGTCATAGCGACATGCATATACATAAATGTTGACTTGAGACGATGGGGCACATGAGCTACAGATGTAACTTTGAATTTGGAAAAATATCGTATGGACAAAATCAAAACGAAAGATGGGAGTGAAGCGACTTCAATAATGATTATCTATATTTTGATATGCCGTGATAATATAGTGAGGTGGAGTTTAAATATTCATACATGAGATCATTTGATAAACATTAAATTATACTGCAAGTGTTATCAAGTTGTATAAAGAGGTTAACCAAGCATGGGTTCCCAAAGAAACCCATATCGGTGATTCCCGGAAATCTAAACTTGGCCCATCCCCTGAGGATCATAGGTGCATATGTTTAAACACGAAGGGGGGTTAACTGAGTAAGGGTCCCAAGACACACAGATGCATGCTTCTATACAAATAGAACGAGCCCCAATATATTATTTGTTATCACAGGGACTTGTACATCATAACTCTGGAGGTGAACCTTCACCTATAGCACATGCCACTAAAGCCAGGACACTTGTTCGCTCCTTTCGGGTTGATGATATTAGGTTTTAATACACTATACGTCTTTGAAGCATCCTTAATATTAGAAAACCGAATATTTCCCCACAATGGCATGCACACGCAATACACATGGAAGCACCGAGCTAAACGCTTTATTAAATACCAACATTCATAGAGTAGTGATACCAAGCGCTCTGTATGCATATTACTGTAATGTGAATATAAGTACTTCATATCATACTCCAAGTAGACTTATTTCCAATCTGAGACATAATTTTAGAATCCATATATAAATGATGTTAATACCATCTGCTCTGCTTCTGTTTACAAATATGCTAAACGCCTGTCATATTCAGTTATAATTAATAAACTGCGTCTGAAGTTCGAAACTACGCACAGTGCTACGTTGAGGGACAATTTTTCTTAGATGTTTTTATAAAACCAAAGCGACGATATGTGGTAAAGAGCGTTTATAATTAACAAAACGTGAATAGATGGTTCATAGTGATATATTTAGTATTATTTACATACACCTATAATATCGCTTCCGATTTCCCCATAGCTTTACGGTAGACACGCCCCCCCTGATTCAATGTTTTCATAAACCTATGAACGTAACGTGACGTCACTTTCAATGTCGTTCATAGGTTTATGAACACATTGATCCCGGAAATCACCGGGGATTGTCGGACATGAACGACTGCTTGAGTATCTAGCACGTCCGGATTTGGCAAGAAATTTGTTTTGGTCTATAATCAGTGTTGTTGCCCGGTGTTGATAAGCGTTGGTGTTCAAATAACCGCGCTACTCAATAGAGTTTTATCATTTTCCTTGCCGCTATAAATTTTCCCCCGACCTCACAAATATATCATTATGGTAGAACGGCGTGTTGTCGATTTCTTATCTTCGACATGATATACCATTTACAGTGATAGAAAAGGGTATAGCGGTGATACGATCGTTCAATGTATTGTTTACATGCATTTTCTGATAACGTGACAAATTATCTGGAAAACACGTTTTGTTTACTTATATATCTCATTACTTTGACATGTAACGGACCTCTGATGCTTTATATAATCATTTTCGCCAAAATATACTTTGTTTATTTTCTAACTATTTCCTTAATGAAAATTTAGAATTACGATAATACGCAAATGTTACCCTCTTTCACCCAATTACGTTTCTGCCAAGTAGAAGGTGAATATAGTAAACTAATTTGCTTCTTCCAAATAAATAATCGCCATGTTACGACACATTGCTATCAGTTATCGCAGTGACTCGAAATGCGAGTTCATATGGCAATTATTGTCCAAATAAGCATCGTGAAAATTCGCCAATCATTAATTTTGTATACGTCAAATAACATGTCCATCACAGGAGAATGATATCTCCTGTCAGATATATGAATGAATGTACTCCGATTTAGATAATCCGAAGTTATTAATATCTTATTGTAATCGAGATTTAACATTAAAATACATATATTTCCGAATTTTTTCCCAGCGTGTAAGAATGAAACATATGCATATCATTATGATATAATTTATTGGCTTTCGGTGAGAACATACCATTCACCATATAAACAGAAATATAGCAAGCACGTTAAGTAAATGGACTTGTGCCAAACTAGATTCTGATATTATATACATATTTTAATAGAGACCAACATGATATGTGGAGAGAATAGTGAAATTGCCAACTTCAGGCGCGGTCAGCCAAACGCTCAAATGATACATGTGATCGCCATTAGTTCTTGCATATCGATAATGATTGAATATATCTACTCGTATAACGGACTCAATCAAATTACTATATATAGCTAACAGTGACTGGCCTTTAAAGCCTGAAATTGAAAATATAAACAAGGAGATCGCCCGAGGCCTTGCTCAGATATTATAGCTATACTTTATTCGTGTCTATTCCACTATGGCACATGGTTGGTGAACGAGGTTGGATAATCTGTCGAAGGGACGTTTTTCTGACATAATATCCATAAAAGTTCGTAAAATGAAACCTTGTATGGGTACTCTTGGTGATTGTACTGGAAAATCGACACAACTTATCAGACACCTGCGTCTACCATCTGGCAAACATATATGTGTGGGAAAAAATGTTGATGATTGCCTCATGCTTAAACTACTTCTTGTCACCAGTTCATACTAAGTACCGGTACATTTCCAAATGTGCATTAATATGACGACCAAGATGGGATCATGACAAATTTGAACTAGAACTCAAGCAATATATTTACTTGTATTACAGCGATATTAGCATATCTTTGTATCACTACATGTATGTATAGAATTTGTTTGTCTCATATACAAGTGGCGCTAATGTGATTCTGGATCATCAAACTCTCGTTAGGTGGGGCGAATATAAAATGATTTCCGGAAATGACTCACATAAGCCTGCACAGTTGATGCCGAATCCAGTCCACGATGAAACGTTGTTGTATTACTCATAGAATAAATAGTGTTTAAACTATAAGGTTTATCTGATCAAACTGGATTGCTTATCGAGTCAACATGTATGGAGCTGTTCGTACAATAGCGTCCCCGTGACCGTTTATATTTCTGCTTAAGTTAATCTGTATATGCCACATGGTTGGGGTAGATCATGATGTATGTAGCATGGTATACAGTTTATGGGATATAGCCAGACTGATCTGATAACTCCTAGTCGAACAGAATTAGAACAGTTTGAGGCATTAAGATATAGATGGATCGGCCTATATAATATGATCTGAAAGATGTTGTTATTATTATAATGAACCATGGCCACCTCCACATTTACGTGTGCTAATTCAACTTCCTTCATTTTCGCATTTCCTTTGGTTCGTGATAACGTTCTAACCAGAATCAACATGGCACGCCACGAGCTGTTATTAATTCCAACAATTACTTCACATTAAGAAGTTAGTGGACTGCGTTGCCCCATAATTATGCCATTCAGTATTCAGAACCTGGATTCCAGAGTATATGGGATATAATCAATCAAACTGATGACATGACACCAGAAGACCCATCACTTCCAATGGATCATTCACCCGTTTCCTACCGTGTGATCGTACAGTTCGGAAAAACGCGGGAATTGGTAATATAATAAATATCGCCTGTCTATTTTGGATCGTATCTATTGCGTTTACCATTCACATTACTTCGTCATCTAAGCTGCAGGGTTGGGTGTGTAGAGCAGTTGCGCAGTCCATTTTGATTTCGATAAACTTCATAATAATCGTTAATAAAGTGCGACCGACCGCAGCACAATCATAACCGTTGCCAAGAACCACCGGAAGGTCATTTCATTATTTTGCAAAATTGTTGATTTTGTGGTGCCATTTAGGCAGCCATCTTTGATTGGAATAACTTTTCCCCCTGAATTTGGGTACTGTACTTTGAGTACTATTGATGTATTGTCCTTACTGAAAAATAATGTATAACAATTAAGAAATATGCTAAGAATTCGTCTGTTCTTAGGTCAACCCAACATCTGAACTGAACTGACAATGACGTCATATTTTTGACGTCATTATTACCCCCAGTCGCGGACCCATGAAGTCGAACAGACTTTTCTGAAAAAGTAAGTGATACCCTATCATACAGTCTGATATATATCCAGACTCCGTCTCGATTGAAATGAAACACGGTCTGAGTTTTGTTAGGCTGCCTATCATATTATCATAGTCTCTACATTTGTTAAAAAAAAATCCAACGAAAGTGCATAGGCGACTCTACTAATAATTGTACATGAATATTATTAGTCTGATAAATATCCAGACTCCGCGGTCATGTTTCGTCATCTCCTTGTTTACAATACGGGCTTGGAATTTAATACGAAGTTGTAATAATCCTTATTTGGTGCGTGACGTATTATCCGTAGGTTTGGATACAACACTATTTTTTTGGAATATCTTTGCAAATACAATTCTGTTATGTATACTTGTTCTGTCTGAACATTTCCCAGTTGTGAATAAACGTACGTTAGTTTTGATTTAAGTTAAGATACGCAACACTAACGTATGGTTTACACGATAACTTCATGAAATTGCAGTCAAATGCCGCGGGTGTGGCTTGAATGAATAAGTGAATATTAATTGAATTAGCAGGAAGCTATTCATAGGTCACTCAAGGCATCAAGGCATGCGTATTGGCTAGATTTCTCTCGTTTGAAATAATTTTAAGCATGAGAGTCCTCAGACAGTAAGTTGATTGAAATGAAACACGGTCTGATTTGTGTTAGACTGGAACATTATATATATATATATGAAAATAAGATGGGGCACGCTGGGGCACGCCTCCTTTTCTTATTTCAAATACTCGCCTTATAAAGTTGATTTGTGTGTATGAATGTCACACAAATACATTAGCATACCATTGTGAATACATTTTAATTTGATATACATAATTTGACATATATAATAGTTAGACAATCACAATAAATCAAATTTGTCTTAGCAATTGGAGAATAATTTCGTAAAATGTCGTAATACAAACAAAGTGTGTTTGTCGAAATTTTTAAAATTATCACAAAAAGTGTGATAATTAAGGCTGCCCAAATCTACTTAAAAAAAAACAAAGTTGTCCAGTTTTTGGATCGGGCTAAGCTTTCACTGACGGACTAGACTAAATAACGTATTATAATGTACGTTACTCACTCCACATGCATCACGTCCGCCCTGTCTATCTCCAGCGCAGACATTTGTAGATTTGTAGTAGAACGATGTGAATAATTGTCGACAAAATGAATCCTCTACAATAGGCAATGTGACTTTTCTCATCGTCGGGGAAAGCTGCTTTTCATCTGCAATACATAATTGAACAATTACTTAAATAAGCATCGACATATTTTCTCGAAATGATGAACGACCATTGTAATTTATGACGAATTGTGGTTTATGAAAATTTATGGTACTTGTTAGGTCATTTAGACTGAGTTGCTTGATTGGAGGGATTATTTATTTTCAATTTTAAAGCGAGAGTTGGGAAAACATATAAGCGCGCGTGAATGACACCCGAGCCTAGTGACTTACTCCCAATCTATTTGGAGATTGCTTCAATTCATTTAGAGATTTATATAGTTGGAGCCATTGGCTGATATCTCTACATATTTTAAGATACCCCAACTAAGATCTATCCAGCTGATTAGTGATAAATTCATAGAGCACATGAGTGTATTTTGCACTCATCCATGGCTCAAATTCATTCATTTGTTGCATATACTCTGTTGAATATAAAAGGAGATGTCCCATACATGGCCGGATTTAAGGTACAGTCCCCATTTAGATATGAAACGTATTTCTCAATAATATATATTACTGTATCAGGTATGTATCTATCACATTGTATATGTATATATTGTATAATGATAACAATGTTATGTAAAAAAAATAAAATCATCTTCGAAGATGACAACAAAATTAAACTGGAAGCGAAAGGTGAATATTGCTGTCGAATCAGCTGGTACTGGTATCACCATGCATTTACCTATTGGATGCGTTGTTCCCCATCCAATCACAACACAGTTGGTCCCCACAGGTGCCGGCTCGTTCTCTGATGGGAGACATATCGGTGAGATATCTGGATACTGCCGGAAATCTATCCTATCCCTGAGGCGAATAATGGCGACATCGTTAGCTGGAATTGAAGAAACAAACAGCCATACTACTTACAGTCAGTGGAAGCTGTATAGATGGCGGAACTGGTTCGAATGCCACGAAATGCCGATTTGAGCGCCACGCACAGGTAAGATACCCGATTCGCTGATCTGATGGGCGATTTGAGCTCCCCGCACAGGTAAGATACCCGATTCGCTGATCTGATGGGCGATTTGAGCTCCTCGCACAGGTAAGATACCCGATTCGCTGATCTGATGGGCGATTTGAGCTCCTCGCACAGGTAAGATACCCGATTTGCTGATCTGATGGGCGATTTGAGCTCCTCGCACAGGTAAGATACCCGATTCGCTGATCTGATGGGCGATTTGAGCTCCTCGCACAGGTAAGATACCCGATTCGCTGATCGGATGGGCGATTTGAGCTCCTCGCACAGGTAAGATACCCGACTCGCTGATCTGATGGGCGATTTGAGCTCCTCGCACAGGTAAGATACCCGATTCGCTGATCTGATGGGCGATTTGAGCTCCTCGCACAGGTAAGATACCCGATTTGATGATCTGATGGGCTATTTGAGCTTCTCGCACAGGTAAGATGCCCGATTCGCTGATCTGATGGGCGATTTTAGCTCCTCGCACAGGTAAGATGCCCGATTCGCTGATCTGATGGGCGATTTGATCTCCTCGCACAGGTAAGATACCCGATTCGCTGATCTGATGGGCGATTTGAGCTCCTCGCACAGGTAAGATACCCGATTCGCTGATCTGATGGGCGATTTGAGCTCCTCGCACAGGTAAGATACCCGGTTCGCTGATCTGATGGGCGATTTGAGATCCTCGCACAGGTAAGATACCCGATTCGCTGATCTGATGGGCGATTTGAGCTCCTCGAACAGGTAAGATGCCCGATTCGCTGATCTGATGGGCGATTTGAGCTCCTCGCACAGGTAAGATACCCGATTCGCTGAGCTGATGGGCGATTTGAGCTCCTCGCACAGGTAAGATGTCCGATTCGCTGATCTGATGGGCGATTTGGCAATTTGGCAGTTGCATTTCGGAGGTTGGTGGTTTCTACATACAGTGAAGCGATTTCACAGTAAAATTAACCCTCTGTGCGGTAGTTCCTCAGCCCAACCAACCATCGGAGACCGGCACTCAGATGAGGGTTGTGCATGTCACACGGATTATGTAATCTCATCTTCTCTGTCACTGTCAATTTCATCAAATGTGATAGTATCACTCAGTAGAATTTCTGTGCAACATCTTCAGGGAAGGATGGTTCAACAACTCAAGTTGTCTATCGGCCGTGCACCAACGCAGTGCTACATCTGGAGTGGTTGATTTGGCAACGGTTGCAAGTCTCCACTGTATTGCTATCATGTTGTTTTAAGTGTAGAATTAAAGATTCCTCGCATGGTGGAAATGCAAAAAGATCAACTATCTTCTGCTAATTCTCGAACTGCTGGAACATCATCCACCTAGCTTGATTCACTGTTCTCGAACGTTGAGCATATAAGGCACATGTTAACTCCTCAAGTGTAGTAAGCTGCACAAAACCCAATCCATTTCTAAATAAGTCATGACATATATTTGGATCGACTCTCCAGCAACTTCCAGAAGAGTTTTTTCCCTTTTTGGAATGTAATCATTACCCCGTGAATGAATGGCACTCAATAAATGCATTCTTCTGTATGTTTGACTTCTCGATATCACCGACATGAATTACATGCCCATTAATATCAAAACTGATCAACTATTGTCAGGAGGAAATAGTTTAATGTTTCCTCCATTGTGCATAAACGCCATCAAGATGGAAAACTCTCTGAAATGACCTCTCTATCGATTACTATATCTTTGAGCTGTTGTGCAAAGCGATAGCCACACACGGTACACATGTACAACCCACCCAATAACATAAAGTCAACATACAACACATATATACATATAGACACAACACCAATGGCAAGATCGTCACTTATTCTATTCGCATACACCTGACCCATGACCATATAGTCACTCCCTGTATACTTATGCACCACTTTCGTGATCATAAATCAATCATTGTATACCTATTCGCCACACCCATGGTCGAACATCCATTCAAGATATACACACCCCATCCATGACCATATAATCACTCCAGGTATACATATGCACCCCACCAATGGACATATAGCCACTCGCTTTATACACATACCCCTCACCCGTGACCATATAGAGCCACACATGTGTATACCCGTACACCGCACACATGCCACACAGCCATGAGTCACCATGCAGGCACACGAGGTAAACTCATAAACCTGACCCATGACCATATAGTCACTGCCATGTGTACCTATTCAACACATTCATTATCATACAGTCAATCCGTGTATAACTATTCACCTCACCGTTGGTCCTACGTCACTGTCTGTATACCTGTTCACCGAACCCATAGCAAAATAGCCACGCAATATATACATTTCCTGCCCAACCATGACCATAGAATCACTCCAGGTATTAATATGCCCCTCACCGGTGGCGATATAGCCGCCCACTTTATACACCTACCTCTCATGCATAACCATACAGCCACACTTGCGTATACCCGTACACCCTACACATGACCATACAGCCACACAGCCCCACCGGGTATACTCCTGCACCTGACCCATAACCATATAGTCACACTCTGTATACATATTCACCACATTCATGATCACACAGTCACTCATTGTATACCTGTTCACCTCACCATTGGCCATACAGTCACTCCCTGAAAACCTATTCACCTCACTATTGGACATACAGTCACTCACTGTATACCTATTTTCCACATCAATAGTCATATAGCTACTTGATATATACATATACATCCACACATGACCATCTACACGCTCGACAATGATCATCCAGCATTCTCCATCGGTCAGATGCTCGTAGCCCGTTTATATATAACCATGCATGGTATAGGCGAGAAATACACAATGAAAACACACTCCACAGTTTGGATCGATAAACCTTGCCCTGTGTATTTTCATGTTTTTGTCAATCGGTCTTCCGTATAATTTCTACAACAGAATTATCGTCTTACTTGCAGCACGACGTTACCATGTGATCGCCACGGAAGCGTTTTCATTTAGAGTATGGTTTATATATTGCCGCCGGTGCAGTGTATTCTCGGATATAAAACAAATATGCCTATGCCGAAAGCAGAAACTAAGTCGCGAGGAGCACCCCTGCATGGTTGAGTCTGGGATATTTGGCACTCGGGACTTAGCTAGAGGGTTTTCGTTGTGGTGGTCTCCACTTTGGAATTTCCAACTGCACCCATCCCATTGAACAACACCAAACTCATAAGTTTGCGTAATTCAATTTGCACACCCCCACCCCCGGTGGTTTGATTTTCCCCAAATGTTCCCCCAAAGACTACAATAGATGGTAGCATATGCTAAATGGACCAGTACTCTTGTGGCTAGTGACCATGCAGTGAGATAAAAAGCATGGTTCGGCCCAGTATGAGATTAAAACATCCTAACATCTAGTGGTATAACGCCAGACAAATTTACACCCCGATTTATTTTTTCTTAAATTAATTAGCAAGTAACTACTGGCAAGGGCACAGCACACACGGGTCGGCCGATGGTTTGGCTCGATGTGAGAACATTTTGAAAATCTGAACATGAAAATATGACAATCCAAGCATCTAGACTGGCCTCAAGCTTTGCAATTCGGGAATTTTTTTAACCCGACACTACCCTTATATTTGAAAATTGCCAACTGATGCACATTTCAGTCCAGAATTTTGGAAATGAAAGGGAAATATGCAAATGTTGGTCTATAAACAACAGATTCGTCGCTAAGAAATTGTTGGAAAATCAAACTACGAGAACAATTTCAACCTAATTTTGGTGTGAATTGTCCAATTAATGCTGCATTAGGTTTGACTACAGTTTGTGGGGTAAGACTGCATAACCACCCTGTCGACACGCCCCTGGTTTTTGTTTGTTTAAACATATTTTATTGTAATATAATATTTCAAGAGGGATCGGGGCACAAGTTTTAACAACGTACAACTTACACGCCCCTGCTTGGCATCCCGTGCTAAGAGCGCGGTCTTGCATTCACTGAAGACGAGAAATCATCGATACTAAATTATGTTAGGTGGCACCCGGGGAGTAATCAGGGGCTACATCCCCACCCCTGTCGGTGAGGTGTAGCCACCCCCTGTCGGTAAGATCTGACATGGTCAACCCGGTAGCTAAAGCCCCCCCCCCCCCCGTGTCGGGGAATCGTATAGCATCTACGCCGGGGATATCCTGGAACCACCCATCTAGAAATTATAAAGAAGAAGACCACATATGGAGCAGAAATCAGGGGGAAATGAACTCTCATAACCACAAAACTACACTAAAGACATCCCAATAAACCCAAATTGGATGCAGTCACATATAGTATATATATGGTATCGTTCCGTTGGCCTCTCTATATTATATAAATACTTTTTCTAAAAACCCTTAAACCAACGTGCGATTTCCCTGCGCTCCTGTTGCGCAAATTCTAGTATAAAAAGTGCGTCTATTTCAGACAAAGTTCAAAAAGTAAATATTACAAGACAAGACATATAAACCGCTAATCTCATTACCAATCTAACAACACCAGTGGAACATGATTGCTTTTCAAAGCAATAACACCGGGCACCAGGTTACGGACAACCACAGGCACACACACCATGGATAAATACACGGTCAAAAGAACGGTGTTTTTTTTGTACGGTTATATCTGGCATATACCCATGGTTATATATAAACGGGATACGAGCATCTGGCCGCATGCATGCATATACACTTCAATCATGACTGTACTGTCGTTATCCATGTACACATAGCTGCACATATATGTCCATTCACCACACCCATGATCATACCATACCTTTACTCCCTGTGTATCTTTTCACATCACACATGATCATACACTCACTCCGTGTATACCTATAGATCTCACCATGGCCACCACATTCATGACCATATGGTTAATCATGTATACATACTCGCATCATTCATGACCATACAAGAACTCCCATTATATGTATTCACCTCACATATGAACATAAGTCCATGGTTGCCATTTTGACCTACACCCCGTATCAAGTTGATCAAGTTTTATCTTAATAGGCCAGAAAAGCCACAGATTATGATTCATTTCAGTTCAGTTTCAAAGTGCTGCCCATATATTTAAAAAAAATATATAGCCATTATCCAAAAAGATGTTCTTGGCAAAATTCCATAAGGCAACTTTAAAATTAATTTGTCATGCCCCATAAGGAAATGGGACAACCAGAATAGAACATTTAGTTGTCAGTTGATTAGCTAACATGTATAATAGCCAGGTGAGTCACAATTTGCTACATTTTCGGAACAGCAAAGAATAATGTTCGGGATATATGTACAAAAAAAAACTGTTGCCATTTTGGAAGCCATCGTGAGTAATTTGGTTTATAAGCACAATAGTGTGACACATTTAAGGTAGATCAAAACATTAAACACCTTTCATACCAAAGATAGTTATATTTTACTTGAAAACAAATTTGCCGATATTTATGTCAAGTTTGTGAGAGAAAAATCCAATATTTCTGGTGAAAAATAGTAAAAATTAACCAAGGTGCATCAGACATATTAGTGTTCAATGTATATAAGGAATAATAAACAATTTTATACAGAAACCAAAACTTGTAGGGCTCTGCTTATATTACCTGTATATCCCTACATATGAATAAATAATATATTAATGTACACTTTTATAACTGAATGGGAGAATCCATTTAGTATATATAGTAAGAGTTACGAGAATACTCACCATATGTGGAACTGAATTGCGAATGAATTATTGCGCTATGTATCGGTGCATTCCTGATTTCCTGAAACTCAGATTTCCGTTTATCGTATTCCGATATATTCACTTGGATGTTTGGCAGAATTTTGTGTGTGTCTAAGTTACTGGAAGAATAAACAGAAAACAATGGCTTATACATCGATCGTATTAGCATATTATGACAGAAAGTAAACTTGCAGCTGCAAGTTATAGCTATGTTGTACATATAAGTTATTATCTTGTACATGCATAATAACTTGCAGGTGTAAGTTGGCTGCAAGATTATTAGGCCATCTAATGGTGTTCTCTCAGCCCGTGATTCTTGGTATCCAGTGGTGCCATGGAGGTTTTAGTTATAGAAATTGTTATTTTTAGGACACACTAAAAGTTGTAGTGCGACCCAGAGAACGAGCCCGGTAAAAGGTATAGTTGGGAATTTGAATGTCGTTTATTGTCATTTACATTATGTCAATAATGTTGACTTTTGACAAGATGTTTGTTATAAGCTATGCCAATTACAAATAAAAGAAATGAAAAAGATAATTTGTAAGTCTTATATTTCAACTGTTATCGACATTTTTCATTCTTCAGCCCATTAAAAGTTGTAGTCGGAACTAGCCGAATCAGCCGCCTGTTTGTTAATTAGGTCCTAATTGTTACTAGTATTGTTCGGATTATGTTGGCGGCCCAAATCAATGGATGTTTTAGTTCGACGTGAGTGTATGAAACAGTGAATTATACGCAAAGTATTGTGTATACACTATACGGTTGTTTTACAAGTAATATTATATCATGCATAGCAATGTGTTTTATTAGAGATATCGCAGCTGATCATTTTATAGTCCTATAGGGGATAATTAACGAACCGGTGGCTGAATCGGCTGTCTCCGAGTACAACTTATAGTCGATAAAAGTTGAAACAAAAGATTTACAAAATATCTTTTTAATTTCTTTAATTTGTAATTGGCACAGTTTATACCAAAAATCTACATTATTGGCCTTATAATAACAAACAAATAAACGAAATTGAAATTTGCAGTTACACCTTGTTTCGGGCTCAGACTCGAACTGCAACTTTTAATGATTTTTAATGTTCTACTATGCCAACACCGCTGAAAGTGTAATTCCTTGGTAAACGTATCGCATAACGAGGTATACATCAGTAGGATTATGATCTTGTCATTATGTAAATAATATATATATATTAAAAAAAACATTTAAAACTAATTCCACATTTTATTTCCGGTGTTTTTGATGTTTTTTTAAGTTTATGATTATAATTTTTGGGCAAAACATTGGGGAATGAGGTTTAATGCCAAAAAAAATAAAATACTACCGGTACATATTGAGCATTAAATTAAATTTAATTAAATTAAAGCTTCAAAATCTACAATTCAAGTTGGCTGCAGCTGTGATTAAAAATGCACTAGCAATTCCCGTACGGGTTAGACTTTGGCAGGATGGATGTATTCGCCGATGTATCTTCGCGGATGTCTCATTGTTGCAGTATTTAAATTTTACGACATCGTATTTTGCTGTGAACAATGGCTGGACGACTCTTGAAGAGTTTATTGCGGGAATACAGTGCATAACGTAATGTTCAGGTAACTTTGCTGTACCGTAAAACGGGGTGACTTTGGACAATGAGGTTACATAGGATAGTATGAATCTCTAAGGGTGCAAACATCTAACACTTTCTTATGACACATGCTTTTATAAATCCACTTGTGTTTTACTTGTCAGTCAACCATGACCTTAATTTTAAATGTTGTTTGAGCTCGGATATGTTCCAGATATTACCAAGAACGGGCTGAACACAACGCAGTTGAAAGTTTTTTTTAATGGATATGTCAAAACTTGACGTCCTGATAATTGCATTAATTGAATGACATATTGAAACCAAATTATGACCGATAAACATGGATGTTTAAAATGTGGTCTAAAATGAGACAAAAAATAAAACTCTACCTTTTGGATTTTTCACATTGGAAACACCCTTTTGTGGGTCCTTAAAATTCCTTTGGGGTGATTTCGGACACTAGTCCAGGGTAAGCATCTTCCGCCACGACCGCTAATATAACCTATATATTCTATTTCAGTATAAATGAAATGTGTCCAGACTTGTAATTATGTCTAAAGAAGGAATATTTTTATTATTCATAAAGCCAACATGTCGATGTTGTGATATTTGTTTTTATTACCCCTTGGTGGTGTCCGAATTAACCCCGACAACTCAACACTGTGAACATATGTCTTCGTTGGAATGTAGACTAAAGGTCTTATTGCGAAGTATCCGGAGTGTATTTAATCCGATTAGTAGATTTTTGGTCCGCATTTAGAGGTTTTATGGTGTGGTCAATGAGAAACTTTCAGTGATTAGCCGCAGTTGTTGTAATGATTTGAAGGATTAGTTGCTTTAACGGAATTCTGAGGTGGTGCGTTCATGAAACATTGAAGGCATTATGATTAATTAGTCTCCATAATCGGTGGTGAATGAAACCTTATCGGAAATTATTTCATAATGACACTCGACATTGTTTGTAAATCATTCAGTGTTCAGCCGCCGTATATTGGCTTCTGTCAGTCAATTGCTGACCTCTATTTCGATAGAAATTAGAACAAATAACAAAGAAAAGATACATGTATGCCAGCCGAAAACAATTATAATGTCGTATAAAAGAGAACGGAGAAAACAACACTTTCGTGTATTTGCCGCGAGCTGGCAACACGTCAACATAATAACATGTCAATCCGCTAGGCGTTTGTCCTTTTGTTGGCAAATTATGGCAATGGGTGTTTGAATATAATCAGTAATATATTGGTGTATCAATGTAATGGGTGTTTGAATATAACCAGTAATATATTGGTGTATCAATGTAATGGGTGTTTGAATATAACCAGTGATATATTGGTGTATCAATGTAATGGGTGTTTGAATATAACCAGTAATATATTGGTGTATCAATGTAATGGGTGTTTGAATATAACCAGTACTATATTGTATCAATGTAATGGGTGTTTGAATATAACCAGTAATATATTGGTGTATCAATGTAATGGGTGTTTGAATATAACCAGTAATATATTGGTGTATCAATGTAATGGGTGTTTGAATATAACCAGTAATATATTGGTGTATCAATGTAATGGGTGTTTGAATATAACCAGTAATATATCGGTGTATCAATGTAATGGGTGTTTGAATATAACCAGTACTATACTGGATCAATGTAATGGGTGTTTGAATATAACCAGTAATATATTGGTGTATCAATGTAATGGGTGTTTGAATATAACCAGTAATATATTGGTGTATCAATGTAATGGGTGTTTGAATATAACCAGTAATATATTGGTGTAACAATGTAATGGGTGTTTGAATATAACCAGTAAGATATTGTATCAATGTAATGGGTGTTTGAATATAACCAGTAATATATTGGTGTATCAATGTAATGGGTGTTTGAATATAACCAGTAATATATTGTATCAATGTAATGGGTGTTTGAATATAACCAGTAATATATTGGTGTATCAATGTAATGGGTGTTTGAATATAACCAGTAATATATTGGTGTATCAATGTAATGGGTGTTTGAATATAACCAGTAATATATTGGTGTATCAATGTAATGGGTGTTTGAATATAACCAGTAATATATTGGTGTATCAATGTAGTGGCCGTTCCATGTTGGCGATGAACCTTTCAACCAATCGGAACGTATGTGCCCTTTGTGAACACATCATACGTGAGTACACATTTCATAATTATCATAACTTGAGTTTGGCACGTCCGATTTAAAAAAAACAATAATATGCTTTCTCATCAAGCACATAATATACACATATATACACAAAAATCCAGAGTATGTCCCCATTTGCATGAATTTACATGGGTTTTACACGTGTATGTCCTGTGCACCAACTGTTTACGAGAGCAAATCGGGGTACTCCGTGGATTTAGTAGGAATTTACACGGGGTATATCCTTTTATAGCGGGTTTTACATGGCTTTTGTCAGAGTATATAACTGTTTATCAGGGCTTTACCATAGTATAATTAGTTACACCATGACTCCATTAAGAATTTACTAGAGTACATTCTGATTTACGTGGGTTTACATGGTTTTACCCATGTATGTCGTCTTTCACCAGCATTTTACGAGTGTAAAATTGGTACACCATGCCTTTTCTAGGAATTTACACGGGTGTGTCCCTTTTAAATGGACATTACATGGCTTTTACCCGAGTATATAATTGTTTACCAGGATTTTACAAGAGAATAATTTGTTACACCGTGACTCCTAGTCCAAGTCTGCTCGTACGTAAACCAGTTAAGATATTGGGATAGCGAGATGCTAGTTTACGTCCGAGAACGTCCCGAAACCCTTTATATGACATGATTTACGCGTTAGTGACCAGCTCACATGAAACCACAAATAAATGTTATTAAATATTACACGATAGTTGTTCTGACACCACATCAGTTGTCAATTGAAAGCGGTAATTTAATGTGATAACAGACATTTACGGCAGTGTTTACGTGTTTTTTTAACAGTATATGAACTCAATTGACCTCACGAAGTGACATCATCATATACAGGTAAAAATATTCTAGCAATCGTAAGATAAACATAAACAAACCCACGTGGTCGTAAAGTGAATTAATTCTGTCACTTATACCGGGTAATTTGTAAATTCAAAAATGCATATATATCGCGAGGCGTTCCGTGTAAGAAATACATATTTAACTAATAAGTAATATAGGACCACTTACAATAGAAATAAACACAAAATAGTGATGGAATATATTAACAGGACACGATGTTTGAATAAGGGTGCATTCGATTTTTATGGTGTATACTCTGTTGACGGCATAGACGCTGAACTTTGCCGAGTACATCACGGAACACTTCGGCTTTCAGTTAAAATGTAAACAAACATAAACAAACCGATGTTAGTCCTACTAAACCGGAATATTCTATGTGTAATTTAACATGACAGTAAGATTATTATACACCGTTATGATCATAAAATGTCACTCTTTTCGATATATATAGCATTAGGTATTGATTTTTAAGTTAAATCGTGTAAAATAGACTACAATTCCCGCCACCAAGTCTGGACGTAAATCATGTCATATGCAGGCTAAGTGCCACCGCACACGCTACGATTTTCGCTACGATTAAAATCGTAAGTGGAGAAAATCGCAGGTGGAGAGAAGTGACTTGCCCGCAGACGCTACAGTGCTGCGATGTATGCAGCTACGATTTTATCCACGTGATCGATCACATGATAACAAAATGATATATCACATTCTCCGCATTATGCAATTATATACATATACATGGCATGTATCTCAATTTTCTAAACTAACAAGTTGAACTTGAAAGTTCAAGTGAAATTGAATATTTTTTTATTTTGACATTTTTGTACCTGTCAACTCCATAGCTGCCCCAATTTCAAAAATTGCGGCAGCCCTCTTCTCTTTGTCTGCATACACTCTCATTACTAATGTGTAGGTTTTCTACACAAAATGTGTAGCCCTGCTACACAATCATTATTCAATTTTGATCTTAAACATATTTGTGTAGTATATGTGTAGTTTCATATTCGTACACAAATTGTGTAACAATTTTTACACATAAATGGGTAAATTTTTACACATTTATACACAACTGTGTGTATAAAAGCAACACATATCCCTTACACATTTTGTGTAGGTTCTTACACACACAGTTCGTAGACAAGAAATACAAGTTCAGTAGTCCGACCTGTGGGTATAGTATTAAAGATATATGCAGATTTATATGTTAAAACTTTCATGGCGCATAGTGGTATATAGTATTTTGTTCTGTACTGTGAGTTTTTGTTTTGAATGAACAAACCAGGGTCGAGGCGTGATTGCATAATATTAGTATTATTACAACAATCATAACAAGAGTCTAAGGGCAGTAATCGCCATGAAAGGTTTAACAAATAAATCCTCATATACTATTAATACTAAACCCAAAAATTGGAATTCTGAACTTACATCCTTGTCTATGATCGCTGTAGATTGTATTCCAAAAAATATACTCAAACAATATGGCCGTCACGTAGCAGACTATGAAACTGAAGGCACCGCAGTGCGCATGCTCTACGTTCTTACACAATTGTGTGTAACAAACATTACACATTATGTGTAGAACGGCACTTGGTCAATGTATTTGTATGTAAAACTACACATTGCTATGTGTAATAACCGGGTTACACATTTGATGTGTAATCGTTTCTACACATTAGTTATAAGAGTGTAGCAGATGGCTGATATGTCCCAGTATGTGGTATAGGCCTGCACTCCCTGTCGTGCCACATCTCCACCAACGTGGTCTCGTTTTTGTAAGGGTGGATACACACATGCATGTAATCTCTGTAAATATCGTGTATTTGGAGTTTTACATGGATCATACACACCGTGTAATATGTGTCCGCTGACAACCCAATCATTGCGACTGTGTTTGACCACAGTGAGTTAAACTCTGAACCGCTGAAGAGCCGTTGACTGGGACAAAGTCGTCAGGCCGCATAAAATAATTATTCGCGCGATAACTCAAATGGTCGACGTTCTGTTTATATCATTGTCAGTCTTCTATTGATGTTAATACCAGTGATGGTCTCTTCCCCAACGCATGGGGCTATGACCCCCAACATGCACGGGGAGCTATATTATCCCAGAAGCTACCGAATTCACCATTGCATATTTCCTAGACGGGGGTGTGCATGCAGCACCCTGAGTCCTGACAACCTGCTTTATAAATATCGTAGTCATGTCTGTCGTGTCTGTTTTCTACGAGTGATTAATCTAATATGCAGCAATTTATGCTATTCATATAATTATTAACATATTATAGAGCTTTAAATTTGAATGCATGGTGTTGCTGTTTGTCTTCATTCGGCGAAAGGGTTGCCTAGCTACGAGTTCCCAACTACGTCACATTTCCTCTCTTGTGTTATACAGTTATACATGTATACGCAAAATTTACAACTATGGAATATTTAAGTAAAACATTATATTGTAATTCTTGCCCAGATAATCACGGCTGATACATTGAATTAACTCCCTTAGTTATTGGAAGCTTTCGAGAACCAGCCCCTCCCCCAATCATGGATTATGGTCGAAAATGTTATAATTCACGCTTGTGACAGTTAGGAGCTTGTTCAACCTTTGGCTTGAGAAACATATATATAAATGGGGGGGGGGGGGTGTCACTCTTTTTAATTTCAACGCTGTACCTGCATTATTTTTTGGCGCTATAATGAATATTTGCAATCCCAATTGAATTAATGTTATCACATGAGCTCGCTCTCAAATTATCAGAGAAATCTCAACAAGCCGGTATCATCATATAAAAGAATTCTGCATATTTTATTATTGTTTTGGATAACCCTGTTTCCAAGAAATGACAGAAACAAATCAAGTATAAAATCGACCGGCTCTAATCCACTTTTCGAAATGAATTATAACTCGTGAAAAATAGCAATATATATCAGACAAGAATTACCCATTTCGGCATCCATGGAAGAAGACATGTTTACGATTGGCCTGAAATTTCTTGATGGCAGTTTGTTTGATAATGGCTTATAACTACTCACTGGTGAAATTGACCTCTCGCGCGCAGGTGATTAATTTTGTCAATTATTGGTGTGGCCATGTAAAATACATCTATTTTACATACAGACAATACATGCATGTGTGTATCCACCCTAAGTCCAAGAAGTTTGTGAACTTTGCGCCATTTTTGAATTTTTCTTTTCGTGGTATTTACAACATGACCAGTGTGACAATGGTCATGTGACAGCTACGATCGCGCGCGTTGCCACGGTCACGCCGCGATTTTCCTGGTAAAAATCAAACAGTGCTTGATCGCTACGATTTGGCTACGATATTGTCGTGGGCATGCGCATCTAAGGGAACACAAATATATTTTCAACCTCTCACATGTATTAAAATCCATTGTTTTTGGCCTTCTCGTAATAACTGTTCCGTTTTTTTTTATAATAAAGATGAGAATAGATGAAATTCTATATGTTTCGCTAGATAGATCCAGAGAAATGCTTTGCTGAAAATATCACTTGCTCTTAAAAATTGCACTATTTGAGTGGTTATGGAGAAGCCTGCTCGACAGTGAGTGGCTGTGTTATTAAAATCTGGCAAATATAATATGGCGGTTGGGGGGGGGCTTCATTCTTTATAACAGTTTATTGGTACATGTGTATAGTAGTGAGGTCGGGTATAGATATCCACGCGATTGCGGATGTTGCAATGAATTACACTTCGCGACACGATACAGTAGTTGCACCATTTCACAGATACGCTAATCATGTTATCTGATGTTTACCTACACTCTCTAACGACAGGCTGCCATGCATACCTCGGGGGAAATATAAGATGCCGTGCAGTTCAAACGCCAAATGACAACATGCATTGAGGAATGCATGACCCAGACCCGAATTACACATATTTAGAGTAATCCACCGAGTATACTGTACATGTGGGTCAGTGGGACAGTATGTGGGATATAATGTTCAGTGAGGTAGGGGCATGAAAGACAAATTCCAGGCACAGAAGCGTCGAAATATTCATGTCTCATATGGGTTACGCTTATATGTTCTTATTTGTTGTTTCAGTGTTAAAGAGGGACTGTACCTAAATCCCACCATTTATGTGACCATCTCCCATTATGCTCAACAGAATATATATATATACATATATACATATATGCAACAAATGAAGGAATTTGCGCCATGGGTGAGTGCAAAATACACTCATGTGCTCTATATGAACGATGGAAACAACATGGTAATTGTAATGGAAATGAGTTGATGACTCGAGTCAAAAAAGAAAATTAAAATGGCTCGCGCCTTCAACTGAATTACCACAAGTACAGTTTGGATGAGCTGGGATGTCATTTCATATTTTTCAAAGTTTAGATCACATCAGTCATTTATAAATCTACAGTCCAAAATGTTTAGTCTCCTCTGATCTGCATTAAAGTTTGCGGGGATTTAAAGGTGATTTCTTTTTTAACAGAATATTCTGTACATGTTACTTTTGATTTTGTCTTTGGTTGGCTCTGATAAGGCAGGCAATACGCACAAGCTTGACTACCAAGAGATATCTTATCGGAGTCCACGATATGATGGCTCTTGGTATACAATCGCGACCACGGGAGGCACGTGATGTTCGATTGAATATCAGAATGTTGGGTATCATATAATACCATATCCCATAATATGTCAAATATAGCGAAATATAAAATAAAACGAAAAAGCGAAATAGGAAAATACATCGAAAATCGAAATAGGAAAATACAGCGAAATAGCGAAATAGAACGAAAACTCGAAATAGGAACATACAGCGAAATAGCGAAATAGGGAGAAATATAGAACGAAATATAGAAATATGAAATTATTTTGATAAACGAAATAACGGAGATATTTGAAAAGGTGTCTTTGACGAAATAACGGACATATTTGGAGAAGTGTTTTAAAGAGCGTTATTTTGCATGATCAGCGAACATGGATGGGATGAAACTCGATTTTAAGTGGCCGTATTCATAAAGTAGTTTATGTATAGCAAAGGGTTTCTAATGGGGTATCGAGATGCTTCAGCGACGGTAGCGGGTAATAGATTGATGAGGTAGGAAGGAACATGATTAGTAATTATATTGTTTCAGATATGAATTTTATAGAGGTTTTATGAAATTTCGCTGGTGGGGGCTAGTTGCAGGTATATAAATATACTTGAATAAAACAATTTTGCACTTTTGTTGACTTTAAACAAGCATTTTATTATGTTTGGAGTAGTATCTCTGGCAAAAGATGACCGTTTGTCGGGACAAACGGTCGTTGTTTTCGGTATATTCGAAACATGTATGTAGCAGAGTTAAATCAATAGTACGCATTGGCATCGATTTACCCTCATGCTACCCGAATTACACATATTTAGAGTAATCCACCGAGAATACTGTACATGTGGGTAGGTGGGACAGTCTGTGGGATATAATGTTCAGTGAGGTAGGGGCATGAAAGACAAATTCCAGGCACAGAAGCGTCGAAATATTCATGTCTCATATGGGTTACGCTTATATTTTCTTATCTCTAAAATAGGCACAAAAACAAAGAGGCAAATTGGGGGACTATATGTTTCGCGCTTGTCGTATACGGTTGTGAAGCGTTTGAGCCAAAGCAGTGCATGTATGCATTTTACATGAATTTTTCCAAAAAATTATTTGTTAAAAAGACAGAACGCTCTATTTTGTTCCACGAGATATACAAGATCTTTAACTCGTTATGTTGTGATATAGGATTTTATGAAACTCGTTCGATAAATTTGATTTCTCGTTTCATAAAATCTTATATCTGAACTTAACTCGTTGGAAATCCTCTATATATTGAGTTGAAACTGAAATATGAATTGAACAATTATTTTAAGATTTTACTGATATGATGCTAGATACGCTGACGATACAGTGATCTTTGCTGAGACAATTAAAGATATATACGAGGCGCAGAGGACGCATTTTCGGATTGTTTTGACTTCTGCAAGTTGACTAAAACCAAAATAATGACGCTATTGGCGAAGAGAGAACACCGCGATGTAAAGTGGTCATGGGGACATAAAATTTTGAATATTGTGTCGAGGGTCTTTTAATTTTCCAATATGTGAAAGCACAGCGCAAGCCTCCTTGGTGATGTCTACAATAGAAATTTAAGGTCCCATTTCGAGTTTTCCGGAGATATAATGTCTGCACTTCGCAGGGACGTTGATTGGTACGACTTGGCCCTGGAATATCATGGCTTTCATTTTCGATGCGCTAAGGGAAACAGCGACTTATAAGTCCAACTATCAATTTATTTTATATGAGTCATGCTATATTCGAATGATATAGTAGTTCACAAAATATACATGTGTCATTTGCAATTAGGCGAACGTTTGACTTCAGATTGTCATCGATGTCATTTATGGATATTAAGAACAAAAACGGTCCAAGAATAACACATGCATGGGGGGACTTTAGATGCTGGTTTCAACGGATTAGAGTACTCCGAGCGAACAAGCGCACGTTGGGACCTAAGATATCAGTTACAAATATAGTCAGTTGTATCCAGGAGAGTAATTTGCCGCTGCACCATAATTTCACAAAGTTCTACGTATTTTTATAGTCAGTTGTATCCAGGAGAGTAATTTGCCGCTGCACCATAATTTCACAAAGTTCTACGTATTTTTATGAATTATGGTCCTTTATGCCAAACCCATTTGCACACTAAACGTTTTAGAGATGGCGCAAATTAGACATACGGTAGAGTTTTGCCAGTGAGTTCTTTTAATATCAACCAACTGAATTTCTTATTATCGGCCTATTGAGGTAAACTAAGCACGATGATCCATTAACTTGAAATCATTAAACGAAAACAATAATTTAGCTTTGAACTTTACAATTTTTCGTTTACCATTCTATCATACGATACATAAGCTATTCGAAGTCCATCTACAATACATGAAGACAACATAGGTCATTGTGAATACGGCGAATTGGAAATACACAAGTTTATATATAACTAAGGGTATATCAATGAGCAAATCAGAATAAGATATATATATATGGCCATTTTCATCAGAAATTTCTATTAGGCCTATTGCCTGATCCTCACTCACATAACCACCAGTCAATTAATCTATAAATACCTGATGCAATGTGTGGCTGTGAGAATGTTCCTGTCGTCGATTACAACGCCGCCACACGGACCATTTTCCGAGTATATAGAAGCCACCCACGGAAACTCGTCAGGAGACGACATTTGGCCACCGATTATGCGAAATGAATGTCCCCTGAATGAGGATGCTGGCGAGCTTCTGCTGATTCCACATCCTGGACAACAAAATATAATTAGTTAATGTTTAACATTAAAAAGGTCAGTAAACACTTGAACCTGAATATATGTTATGATTTGCATACCTATATTATATAGATAATATATGGCTTGGTGTTGACTATGCCAAAATAGTGGTCCGAGAGGAGGAATAGTCAACGAGGCGCATGCAGGCGAGTGAAATATTCCTCCTATCGCATAAATAGTAAACGACAAGACATGCATTATTTATTACATTATATAGCACACTTGTGTCAAATTTCACACAAATTCTATCTCTGTCTGATGTTGTCAATTTTATTCGCCGCGAATTTAGGAAATCGGTCTTAGAGTTTTACATTTTACCTGCATTCTTTTGACGATGGCAGAAGAGTATACATATCTAATTAGTTACAACTGACATCGTCTCTTCATAATTCATTTCTATAAATGCGTCGTTAACAAAGAAATTTCGGGAAAAGTTAAGAAGATCAATTGTTTATCTTCAATGAAATCAGAAATGGAAGTTAACCATTCACTAAACATTAGGACACTCCGCTGGCCAAACTATAAACGGACAAACTATTTAACTAAATTGCATAACTAGGATCGAACACTTAAAACCATTACAATTCATCATTAAGTCTAACGATATACAATATTGCAACAAGCATTGTACAATATATTTTAAGACTGGCCGTGTGTGCAAGGTGTCGATCATTCCGATTGTGGGAAATGAGTAATGTTACTATAAATAGAAAATAATAGCATATGAGTAGGTCGGCTACTGGGGTACTATCGAAAAATAGTATAGCAGTATGCAGCCAATCAGAACGGGAGAAGGTCACACGTGTAATATTTAATATTACCTGATATTGGTGATGATGTTGTTGTTGGACTTGTAGGCGCCGTGGTGGCTAGGCTGAAGCAGCACGCAGACCCGGCTCGACACAGAAATGATGTCCTTATTGGTGTCAACGACGGGGGGCACACTCCAGAACAAAACCCCTTGAGCAAACGACAATCTGAAAACAGTGCCAATATCAGTGACAGCATATTGCAATCGGTTCTAAAAGAAGAAGAGATTGTGCTGAAAATATTATTGAAATGGTGCAGAATAGTTTCCACAACACTTGTGACACAGCTACTGAACGCCCATCCAAACACTACAACTATGCCTGTCCGCTTGCCAACTAAACGGACAAACTATTAGATACATTGGAAAGCTATGATCGGACATTTGAAAGATCATTAAAATTCACAAATAAAAGTATAGTGATATACCGATAGTGCAACAAGTATCGTGCAAGATTTTGCTTTAGATTGGCCGTGTCTTCAGGCGGCAATCCGATAGCAGTGTGCAGCCAATCATAATGCGAGAAAGCCTCATGAGATATAATATACCTGATTAGTCTGTCAATCCAGTTGATCATCCGCATCAACTCATACAATTTGTTTTATCCTCCATTGAATATAAAACTAATTACAGGTCAAAAATCAGTCGCCAATGCATTGGATATAATTCACACACTGGATGATTCATTAATATACTCTAGTTCAATATTAATATAATCTGATTGGATATAATTCACACACTGGATGATTCATTAATATACTCTAGTTCAATATTAATATAATCTGATTGGATATAATTCACACACTGGATGATTCATTAATATACTCTAGTTCAATATTAATATAATCTGATTGGATATAATTCACACACTGGATGATTCATTAATATACTCTAGTTCAATATTAATATAATCTGATTGGATATAATTCACACACTGGATGATTCATTAATATACTCTAGTTCAATATTAATATAATCTGATTGGAAATAATTCACACACTGGATGATTCATTAATATACTCTAGTTCAATATTAATATAATCTGATTGGATATAATTCACACACTGGATGATTCATTAATATACTCTAGTTTAATATTAATATAATCTGATTGGATATAATTCACACACTGGATGATTCATTAATATACTCTAGTTCAATATTAATATAATCTGATTGGATATAATTCACACACTGGATGATTCATTAATATACTCTAGTTCAATATTAATATAATCTGATTGGATATAATTCACACACTGGATGATTCATTAATATACTCTAGTTTAATATTAATATAATCTGATTGGATATAATTCACACACTGGATGATTCATTAATATACTCTAGTTCAATATTAATATAATCTGATTGGATATAATTCACACACTGGATGATTCATTAATATACTCTAGTTCAATATTAATATAATCTGATTGGATATAATTCACACACTGAATGATTCATTAATATACTCTAGTTCAATATTAATATAATCTGATTGGATATAATTCACACACTGGATGATTCATTAATATACTCTAGTTCAATATTAATATAATCTGATTGGAAATAATTCACACACTGGATGATTCATTAATATACTCTAGTTCAATATTAATATAATCTGATTGGATATAATTCACACACTGGATGATTCATTAATATACTCTAGTTTAATATTAATATAATCTGATTGGATATAATTCACACACTGGATGATTCATTAATATACTCTAGTTCAATAATAATATAATCTGATTGGATATAATTCACACACTGGATGATTCATTAATATACTCTAGTTCAATATTAATATAATCTGATTGGATATAATTCACACACTGGATGATTCATTAATATACTCTAGTTCAATATTAATATAATCTGATTGGATATAATTCACACACTGGATGATTCATTAATATACTCTAGTTTAATATTAATTATCTGATTGGATATAATTCACACACTGGATGATTCATTAATATAATTTAGTTCAATATTAATATAATCTGATTGGATATAATTCACACACTGGATGACTCATTAATATACTCTAGTTCAATATTAATATAATCTGATTGGGTATAATTCACACACTGGATGATTCATTAATATACTCTAGTTCAATATTAATATAATCTCATTGGATATAATTCACACACTTGATGATTCATTAATATACTCTAGTTCAATATTAATATAATCTGATTGGATATAATTCAAACACTGGATGATTCATTAATATACTCTTGTTCAATATTAATATAATCTGATTGGATATAATTCACATACTGGATGATTCATTAATATACTCTAGTTCAATATTAATATAATCTGATTGGATATAATTCACACACTGGATGATTCATTAATATACTCTAGTTCAATATTAATATAATCTGAATGGATATATTTCACACACTGGATGATTCATTAATATACTCTAGTTCAATATTAATATAATCTGATTGCCTACTTATGCCCACAGTTTATCAGAAAATCAGTTTTCGATAACCTTAAGTTGGTCCTCATATTCCTTACTCGCAAATAGTCGCACTAATATTTGAACAATTGTTCTCCATGTGGACTTCGATCTAAGCTATATGCTTTCATATTTGATCTCAGTTTTATGAGTAAAAACAAATTAGTTTTAATTTTGTATTTCATTTTCTCAATTCAATTATGACAGGTACCTTCGATATACCCCAGAAACATATGTTTCAACCTTATATATTGCGGTCCCATATGCAACATGACTTGGATAATAATAACTTAACTAACGGTCGTTAGAATATTCTCTTTACAACTGTTACATAGTTTATATCAGCATGACCTATAAAGTTTTAAATTAAAACAAACGTATTTTGGCAGTACTGTCTTCATGCAGCACCAACCAATATAACGTTATATTAACTGGCGATGAACACTCTCAATCCGTAACAATGATACTTACATATATCAGACGCATGAGGTGTGTACCATCCACCAACGACGCCGACGAGAGCCAGGATCTCACTTATCAACAAAATCATAGTGAATAATCTAAAATCCAAATTCAAGTTCGATGTCTCATTGGTCACGCACCAGGATGATCAGGGTGTTGGTTTGGAAAATCTTCAGAATTCTCGTGGTGATATCTGCAAACCTCTTCTATGTTGATATATGAATATCAACCGTTCACTTCCAGTACCCAGTGGAGTTCACTATGCAACAAGGTGTGTCGATGGAATCTATTCGCCGATGTGTTTCTTCGTGTTTTTGTGGATGTGGTTCACGATATACAGCCCAATAAATGCGAATTATTTTTGAGTAGCTACCCTATATGGCGACGAGAGGTTAGTGAGTCCATGCACCCGGAATTCCTTCTTGTGACACCATCAAGCGAACAAGATATCCTTCATCCATATATTGTCCAAAGAAAAGTGATATTGTCATGAAGACAAATTAACGAGATCCGAGAGTTTGCTTTCCACGCGTTATAAAACATTTTGAATTGAGGTAGTTTTGCTGGTGTTTGTTTTCATCTATTACCGTATCCTGGTTTGTGTGGTCTGTATATCCTATATTGTGTTGTCTGTCGGTCGGTCGTCTGCCTAACAAGCGACAGACAAACGAAATCTAACAAATATCTGTGACACCTGACGATCTTCAAAAGACGAGTGAGCTCCCTTTTGTCATCTGGATAGGCATGGCGCGATGCGGAGTTGGCGATTGTCTTCTAAAATAAACGGGCGGATCTTACGCAAACAAGCAGATTTTGAATTAACGGTGGTGTGGAAACTCAATTAGGAGTGTTGTGTGTTTTGTGGTTTTAATGTGAGTTTGCATGTTCCTCGATTCGTATTCAGTTCGAACATTCCTATAGGATGCGCTCCTCTTTCATCTGTAGTCATGCATTCATTTACTAAGCAATACCAATGGAAGTTAACATATTTATGACAAAGAGATAATTTAATGCCATTTGAACGTTAAGACAGTCCTATCGAGATATCTGAATGTTTCAGTGCATGTAGGGATGCAAAGGTTGATTTTTTTTTCACTTCCGCGTCACCTAAAGGCCCAGCCCTGGACGCGCGTTATCACATTCTGTAATCAATTGAATATGGTTCGATGCCACATCCCGTTCTCGGTAGTTATATGTCCCGTTCTCGGTGACACCGAAAAAGAAAATAATGACATTTGTTCCAGTGTTCACATAGAAATTTCGCAGAGGGTGCGGTTATGAGCGACACTTTTTCATAATATATACGGGCCCAATATAAACTCCATTTGTATCTCGACAACACTATATACAAGAAAACTAAGATGCATGCATCAGGTCGGCCGTGAACTATCTACCATAGAATTGTTGTAGCTATCGATTATACATTTTGAAACACCTGTCTGTATGTGTGTATGCATGAATGCATGTGTGTATGTGTTATAGACTCTAACACTGCTCGACTGATCCGACTCGGATTTGGTATTTAACGTGTCAACTTGACATCGCTCATAGGCATGTTTCTGGACCTTGACCGATCCGACTAAAAATTTGTGTGTATGACTACTTCGATCCCGGGAGCAATATGGACGGGTCCAATTTCACGTGGGACCATGTTCTCGAACGTGCTGATATAGGCATGTTTCTGGACCAATTGAACAATAGTTTGGCCAGACGCTGTATATACTGGGTACTGTCCAGATGGAGGCGATCACAAAAAAATCCCTATATAGCCCGAACGAAGTCGAGTACATCAGCTAGTTTAATATATATTTTGGACATGTGTCTGTCTGTTTGTCTGTTAGCTATGGCCGGGAAAACTGCCGGACAGATTTGACGAAATTTGATACCTAGGGGAAATTATTTCCAGGGAGTATTTTGGACGGGTCAAATCTTGATCCCGACCTGACTTTGACATTCAAAAAGATCAATTCAAGGTCAAATCTGGTAAAACGGAAGTATTTCAACGAAATTTAATACCTACTGTTACTTTTGTTCCAGGAGTGTTTCGGGTGGGTCAAATCATGACCCTGACATGATCTTGACATTCTAAATTGTCAATTCAAGGTCAAATCGGGTAAAGCCGGGCGGATTTCGACGGGTACTTTTGTCGTGACTTTTGGACGGGGAGTGTTTTGGACGGGTCAAATCGTGACCCGACATGACGTTCACCTTTAAAATGGTCAATTCAAGGTTAAATCGCGAAATTCTCCGAAAATCAGAGGGGAACATCCCGGTCGAAGTCGGGTCCACCAGCTACTATTATATATTTCTAGATTTAGTTACAAACTAAATACCTGTATATTGTACAAAGAAATGTTTGACAAATATATCTGTATCAATATTACCATACGGGTCATTAAAATAGATACGACGAAACAAATTTCTAAGGGTGCATGTATCAGGTAAATTTTTATATTTATGATGACAGGAATGCGGAAAGTTTAAGTACCTACGTAATACTGGCTATCCGAATGAAGAGATATACATGTATATAAAAACCAAAATAGAAGATGACTGCTGGCGACAATGTTTTCCAAAAAAATTCAAAGCATTCGATAGCTCCCATCTAGTTGTCAGCCCGAAGATCAATATGAAGTTTGGTGACTATCAGATGAGGGATCTGTCTGTACAGTTGCTAAACAATTCAGTCATGCAAAAGAGGATCAAACAGTAAGATACCAAATTGCTGCCTGTGGTAATGTTTTTTAACGAAATTCGGGAAAATTAGATTACTCTCACCCTGGTTATCCAGAATATCATTGTGGAATCTGGTGACGATCGGACAAGGTGTGTCGTCTGTAGGATCAACCAAATTATTTAGCCATAAAAATAGTAAAATTCAAGATCACCGCTGGCAGTGATGTCTTCACAATGACAGTTTGAGAACAAAATATGGCTCACATCTAGCGGTGACCCAAAATATCCACATGTGAAAAAGTTCTCCAATAAAAGCTGGCTGCAGGGTGCGCCAATTGATTCAAATTCGAAATTTAGCAGGGTGTACTGCTTGTGGCCATGTTTTCCCCGCAAATTTGATAGACTGGTGGACAAAACCACTGAATCCGTTGAATCAATAGACATGTATACATGGATTAATTTATATGCATTGGTATACACAGTACTGTACTGGTATATAAAGGTACTGAAAATAACAATATTACTAGTATACACAAAATAAACCATATATCATGGCTATGGGTTCTAATATCCGAATATGACAGCTGAGAACTTGGTGTGAATTGAAGAGTGGTGGTGTCTCAAGCATATCTAACCCTCCACGTTAGCAACATGCCATTAAATGTCATAAGTATAATCTAGCTTGAGGACATAAGTTATCCATAAAACCCCCCTTAATTCAACCAGGTCCTCGCGCGATGTATGGTCGATCACATGATGATCTAGGGGGATTAGAATTGTTGTATAAAAACAGCACTGCATGTAAATATAAAATAAAATAGTGCTACATCTTATTACAGATTATTGCCATATATAATCAGTGACTATAGAGACAGTCTGACAAATAAAGTTTCAGTGACACTCTATCCGAAGAGGGGAATAATTCCATCTGTTACAGTCAATGGAGCAATTATGAATCTGGAAAGGTGAAATTTCTAAGTAATACTAGATATCGACATGACGCGATAACATATAACGTAAATGCAATATGGCCGCTGGCGACCATTTTTTCCTATAAAATTAAATAAATATTTGATAGCTCTCATCTGATAGATCAATATCAAGATAAATATGAAGTTTGGTGATGATCGGATGATTGAAGTGGACTGTGCTAAACGGTTTAGTAATGCTTAAAAAGATTCTTACCTTAATATTGTTATGTTCACTTTATAAACTGAGTCATCTTTGTCATGTATTGAGTTTGATATCTTTTGTTAACAGTTTATAAATAAATCATGTATGTCTCATGTTTGTTATTTTAATTTATGTGTTTATTATCATTAAATAAAGTTGCATTCCTTAAAAAGATTCTTACCTCAATGTTTTTATGTTCACTTTATAAACTCCACTGAGTCATCTTTGTCATGTATTGAATTTGATATCTTTTGTTAACAGTTTATAAATTATGTATGTCTCGTGTTCGTTATTATATTATATACACTTTATAGTGTGTTTCAGAACGAAAAAAAAAATGAATAAAATCAACAAATTTGTAAATTTAAAAACAATTCAAACGTTGTTGTTGTCCCAGCCCGGACATATACACCAAATTTCAATAATATTCATTGAGAAACAACGGACCAAACGCCATTTAACACGCCGTATACATCTTTTATTCCGAGCTGGCCTTTTATTCCGAGTTGGCACACGCCGATTGGGGCGAGTTAGCCCTGGGGCGAGTACGCCGATTCCGGCACCTTATCTACTTGCAGCAGGTATACGTTTACGTGTAATTTAATTTACAAAGTTCCCCAATTGGTATCGTAAATAGAGCGACCTTATTTGACAGAGAATGCCTCTGTTATTGATTATCAAGTTGCTATACATTAAAAACGACAAATTCACATGCTCGTTCAAGCGCAGTAGTCTATTTTCCCCATGTTAAAGGACATCCACAAATACTAAATAACGCTAACCTACTGCCGAATGTTTGACACGACAACTGTTAACATATTTGGGCTGAATTCATCAGACGCGGTATTATTCCTCAAAATAAACAACAAAACCATCGTTACTTGGAAATGTAGTTTGGGCTAACATTTACATAAATCCTCCACATCAATTATCCCGACACACACGTCAGATGAAAAGCAGCCATGAAGTAACCGGTCAAATTGGCCGAAATGACAGAATATCTGGAGAAATAACAGAATGACTTTTAAATATAATCAATTTTTTGTTGTTTTTAAATTAGGCAGCGTAGAAAAAATTACACCAAACTCCATGTAAGGTTTATCTCCCTTGATGACTCTTTTAGATCGCTGCCACCAGGACATCCTCGATATCAATATATACTAAACGAACAGAGCCACATGTTGCCCTGATCAGGCGCGCAAAATATCTAACAAAGTATAATTTAATTCACTAAGTCTGTAAAGACACACTAGAGCCAAAGAACTACATATATTTCGCATAATGTACTGCTTTAGTTCCCCGGTTATTTTATCAACACAAATGTCAAAGCTCACACGGATAACACAGTGGTCGGTTGGTGGGTCCTTCTGAGACCTGATAGCAGATTTATTTCAATGACATGTAAAAAAAAATATCAAAATCCACGTTTAAAGACAATTATGAATTTAAATGTTCAGGCTTATAAATTGGAACAAACCCCATCCTCTTGGGAGACAAATTTTGTGTGTCAGTGTCAATTGAAAGCGTAAAGCCCCCCTGAATCCTGAGTACTGGATTGTGGCGCCCTTCTACGTCGCTTGAAGTAGGTTAAGACGTCCATATACTTTGATATAGCGGAGCGGTATGCAGCCTGTACAAAATCAATGGTGGTGCGCTTGTAAATATTTTTGATTGATTTGGCGCGGGGTCTTCAATCAAACACCATGAACACAGGAAACGGGTTGGGAAAACATGTGCTACATCCAAAATCAGGGAAAATATGCAGGCCCACAACAACCAGCTGATGTCTTTATCAAATATGATAAACAAGATTCAGTTCATTGATTTGTTGTGTCGAACACTTAGCGCTAATGGACGATGGTCACTAAAAAGTCTACTCCGGCCCCGGCTCCGACTCGGGGGAAAATGTGTACTCGGAAGATATATGTTGCATATCTTTTCTACTTTATGGAGAAAAAAACAATTCTTTTGCTAAATTATAAACGAATATAATTTAATTATTTCAACGAACTATAAGTCAGCGAATTCATAGTTATACCAATGTTAACTTCATTCAAACATTACAAATTATTCTTCTATTATAATAAACTTTACATCCAAATTACATTTAAAAGTGCACTCCGATGTCTGCGGCCAACGTCGGGGTTTTTCATTCAATGTCTTTTGGTTCATTTTTAACTCCCCTCATCCTTTATCTGGGCTTGGGACCCGCATACTTCGTGGAAGTCAGGCGGATTTAAAAAAAAATTTCCGTCGATTTATTATTTGTTCACCCACATGTACTGGTCACGTTTTGCATCTTGTTGGCTACTGAGTACACTTTTTAGTGTGTTTTCGAAGTAAAAATGCTATTCAAAAGTATGTTAGTAATTTTTTCGGTAAATTTTTTATTACATATGTAATAAATTGGCATAGTAGCATATAATTTAGCAAAAGAATTATTTTTTTCCACAAAGTGGAAAAGATATGCAACATATATCTTCCGAGTACACAATTTCCCCGAGTCGGCGTCGGGGCCGGAGTATGACATTGTTTGACACCATGACAAATGTGAGAATTGATTATGTTTCACTGCATAAATTAATTAATTCATATCACTAATATATTTCTACAACCTGTTAATATCTTTGTACAACATTTAGTGTTTGTGAAGTTGATAGTGAAGCATGAAATTCAAGATTTAACTCGGGTACATTTTTCTTGGAGTACACTTTTTAGTGTGTTTTCGAAGTAAAAATGCTATTAAAAAGTATGTTAGTAATTTTTTCGGTAAAGTTTTTATTACATATGTAATACATTGGCATAGTAGCATATAATTTAGCAAAAGATTATTTTTTTCCACAAAGTGGAAAAGATATGCAACATATATCTTCCGAGTACACATTTTCCCCGAGTCAGAGCCGGGGCCGGAGTACACTTTTTAGTGACCATCCTAATGGATGCGAGGTTAGAGTTAGAGCGGATGATACCGATATTCTCGTTCTGTTAGTGCATCATTGGATAGAATACATGGCCACGATTTCTCTACAATCAGAAGCTGGGGGTCCTCATGGAGTATCAGAGAGCTGTTGTCGCAAAATGGGAAGGTGAAGCAAGCACACACTCTGTTTATACATGCCTGAATCGGTTGCCACACTACATGCAGACATTCAGTACAGGCATTGGTATCAACAATAAAGAACGCTACAATAGTTGACACCATTGCTGCGTGGTGCACAACTTTTCAAAATGTTATATGGCGGGAAGACATCAGATATCTCGACAACCTTGAGACACAATAAATTAATGGGCATGGTCTCAACGCGTGGAACATCGATTGAGCCTGGAAGTTTGCCACAAACTGGAGGTAATGATATTTTTCACAGCTTATGATGAATCTGCAAGTTGTCATATGGAGCTCATATAACTCAATGAGCGTGATCCCAAGAATCGGGGCTGGAAAATAGATGGAAATGAACTCGTTCCAATTACGACGGACATAGAAAAAATCCGCATATTGCCTTCTCAAATTCGTGCGATGTCTATGTAAGTTAAAAAGAAGATTATATATGTAACACCAATATAAGTTATTGTAACAAGAACTGCCTGATATGTGTCACGAGTTGTAGTGATTGCAGATGGGAATGACGCAACAATTGCGAGGTCACGGTTGAGGATGACACATATAGTTCGCATGTTGAGTAGACTGTCTGAATATCGATAATAAAAGGCCAGAGTCGTTATCTCGTGGGAATCCGGATTCAGAATCCAAAGCCGATTACGGGTGCGGGGCTAATTCCCGATTCTAGGTCAGATTTTGAAATCCACGTGGTCTCCGAAACTATGTTTAATGTTCTCCCAGCGTCAAACATGGCTCATGTATTTGACACAAGTATCATTCGTATCTTATATTTATAAAGTTCACGTTTGTTGTGAAAGTCTTTTCTTCTATGTGTGAATACACGGGACATAATTTGCTGCCAATCCGACTTAATCGCATCTTTTTTTCAAGTTAAAGCAGGTTAAAGTGTGTTTATTGATGAGGGCAAGCATTTAATTCTAACAGCTCTAGGCCTCCTGAATCAAATTCCGAAGATGTTGTGAAGAACACACGAAACTTGTCAGTTGCACAGGGACGTGACGACAGGGGTTGGTTGGGTGTCTCGACCCCCCCCCCCCCGAACATTGGTACAATTTGCTTAGCTGTGCAGTCATTCATACGTGAGGAAAAAATCAGGATTCTTTTGACTAACTGTTCCAAATAATGATACGTACAAGCCAGCAAACGCAACAAACAAACCCGATTTTAAATAAATACATATACAAACTTATGACTAACTCGGGTGAGGGGTTGACCGGTGATCTGTATATATGTTCAACTTGTTTTGGTAGTCATGTTGCTTTGCCATTACTAATTATTTATTTTCTCAGTGTAATAACATATGGGAGAGGGGGTACCCTTCAGTGAGTCAGCACTTGTCCTCCAATCCCATTGTATGTATAAACAAATGTATGTGTTATATATCATGTGTTATTTAAATTTGACAAATATTTGAAATAAATATGTTTAAACTAAACTTTGGTACATTTCCAGCAGTTGGAAATTTCATGCATGACACAACATTAGTTGGACATTAATTTGACACCATATATAGGTTGGAATTGTTCTCATTGTTTGATTTTTCAACCAGTAAAAGTTGGTAATTTTCCAATCTTAGTGTGTGTCAGGTTGGCTATTTCCAAGGGGTGCAAATGGAATGGACCTATCCGTACGTCCCGCCCACCTGTCAACTGCATGGTTACTGTTACTACGCACCACAAGCCATCTCAATTTCGCTATCTCTTCAGTGCTAAAATGGCTTCCGATGAGAAAGGACTGTGCTGTTAAACGCCATGTAACACTATAATAAAGCTTCATTCTGAATATCACGATTTTCAAGATACATTTGTGTGTATATATGCATCTTGTAAAAGTGACTGTCATTAGATATAAACAAAAATAGAACCAGTTTTTAAACAAAAAGCAGGTGTGATTGTTAGGCCACTTCCGACAACCAACAAAGATAGATGTTTACGATGAATCAAACGGTGTAAATGAAGCCATTATGAAACTTCAATAGCAAATTAATATCGAAGCTATGCTAGTGGTTCACACCTTGATGAAATAAACCAAACGGAGGTGTACATGTGGTAATTAATATATAATCCCTCTTTTGTCGAAATAAATATAACGATATCAGTTTACCATACCACGAGCGCCCCGAATGAACACTGATGACATCAGGCCGGATGCAAAGGATTATCAAATAATGGCCTTTTAAAATTCCACGTCCTATTTTGCCGTCAGTAAAGTACATTAAAGAAAACGCCAACTATCATGGAGTCAGTTACATGTTGCCATGAGGCATGCAAAAATGGCACAAAGTGAACTTGTTCGGTGAAGGTTGCGTGTACATACACAGCGAAGCACGTGCAATGTGTGAAATTTCGTGTAATTCTCTTGGAAAACATCTGTTGATTCTCATTTACACGTACATTGTCGGAGGAAGTTTTAGATTCTCGAATGGATTCAGTAAAACGTTCGCAAGATATCCTACAGGTTAGTGTGAATAGCAGACATTTGAACTCAATATTACCACGTTGTTATAACAGCAACAAATGTATACATTTATAACGAAAAACACTTCACATAAAACACATACTCGCGGCACAAGTTATATTCATAACGCATCATCGATCGGGACTACTATTTCCACGTTTTAGTTTGAAATCTGTTATATATAAATATTGAAATTTAAATAACACTAGGATCCGAGTGTGGTCGTTGGCATTGTTTAATCCAGCGTAAACAGATGTCTTAGTTACTTTTTTATTTAGGAAACCGAACTAAAACATGTATATATATCGTTCGTCACCCGGACATGTACCCCATGCCCATTTCAACACCATTGTAGCTTTTGAAGACATATTTTGCTCTCGTGTTCGTAAATTCCCTATAGCTTACAATGGTAGTTAGGGACCCGCTTGTGGTGCGATTCATATCACTAGGCAGGCGTAAGTCGCTTCAGGGTTTAAGCTCATTGGCTATAATTGAAATTGGGGCGGTACCTACGGATGGGTCCATTCTGCGAACCTGTGAGATTTATGTTTGGTTCAATGGGGGGGGGGGTGCAGATGGCCGGAATTTTTTAGGAAACCTCTAGCCACGTCCTTAGAAATTGACTGACATTTCCACTATATAGTCCTGAGATCCTAGAATAAGCTTTACAATTGTGTTTGTGCGATTGGGAGATGCAGTTCATCTGCGATCACAAGACCACAACATTAGCTTCATGAGCAAATCTTTATGTTCCAACTAATGTACAGCACATTGGCCAAAAAATGTCTGTGTTTGTTGTCTATACAGAGAATATTGTGCAAAACGACTGAATTTAACGAAACAAAACATTTTAAACATGAAATTGCTATAAGACTAGATAGTACATACGTGTATCTGATAATCCATCGATATAATATAATCCTACTATTTCTTGAATAAGAAGAAACATTATAATAACGAACACAACAGAAGACATATACATGCAGGTAATCACATGAATTCGGTCAATAGTGACGTATCCGCCGAATTCGAAATCGACATGCGTTCGGGCGGTATTTTATGGATGGAATTATGAAATGGACATATGAAAGTGATAATGAAATCGACAGTGATTTGCTTCGCCATCAACCGAAGTGCTCCCCCAGCGTTACTATCAATAGCGTTATTATTTGGCTAATTTCGGTAATATTCTCCCAGTTTACATTCGATAAAACAAATTTGTCTCCGCATTTAAAATTCTTTGATATAGATCGTTTATATTCTGCAATAATGTGTACACAAGAGTCGGATTCTTATGTTTTATTGTGTTTTTAAACTCCGAGGTGGCGAAATCTTGGTTTGTTTACATTACGAACATTTGAGTCCGTAATCAGAATCCGAATCCGAATCTGGATTACCACGAGATTGAGATTACGGTCTGTTCGTTTACTGATTCTGCCAATTTCTGGTCTGTTCGTTTACCGAACCAAGTCGTACGGGGTCTAATCTGTAATCTGAATCCAGATTCTGAATCCGGATTCCCACGAGATAACGACTCAGGTGTTCACCATTGCACTTCTATTTAATCATAAATTCCTTTCCTTTCGGGAATAGTCGTCACAACATTAGTCGCTCAATGAGCAGAAGTTTCAATTAGAGTGGATCTCCAAAGAAATGAAAATTGGAATTTCAAGATTTCCGGCCACCAGATTGGCAACCATCTTGGAGTGGACCATCTATATCCTATAAAGATATAAAAAATTAGCTCCATTTACGATATAAATAGGGAGTGATTTGGTGTAAATAATAGTTTTCGGTCGACTAATAACTGAAAACTTAAAAGGAATTATTATACAACCCCATGCTGTCTGCACTGCGTTGAAAATGGACGGACAAATGATGTACCTATATTTATCCGGACTCTGAACGCAAAAAAAAGGGGAGAGGGAAAGGTAAATGGTTATTGCACGTTAACTGTGAAGAATTGGTTGACAAATAATAGCGCATATTATTCAGAGACGATCACTGCAGTTTTGTAAATGCAAGAGGGATATATGTCGTTATTTATCACTCGCGCCACGCTGTTTTGTTGAAACAGCGAAAAAAAAATTTGCTGACTTTATCATAAAACGTCGTGTTAGTCGCGCTTTCCCCACAATTTCTACGAAAATGCAACTGATTACATTACAGTCTATCTTACTCATATGTAAATTCGCGCAGTACTATTTTTCGCCCAGTATTGAATTCGTGCACTTTAAATTCGCAAAAGTCTTGGATTTGATCACGGTTTCAATTTTTGTTTCTGAAGTCACATGTATATTTTAAACATGATCACGGCGGTTTTTCATGTAGACCAGACCATAACAGCAAGATCATTTTGCTGCGATGATGGATGTTGATATGCTCCAAATAATTACCCTAATATGGGAATAGTTAAGGACTGGACATCAACGAAACACAATAATCAAAGGGATATGTCAAGAGTGAAACAACTCGAATAATAATGGTTAGTTTTTAGTTTAGATTAGTTTAGAATCAGTTTATTGCAAAAGCTATGATTTAACATAAAACATGCAAAATATATATACATATATGTACAATAGCAGGAAACTATAGTGTGGCTATAATCTTATGATCATGCCACAGCCATATATACCATATAATATTAATATATTTCAACCCCTCTGGGTGAAGGCACGCCCATTTTGTCACCCACATCGAATAATGCAGCGGAACAGAAGTTATATGTACCCGGTCTCAACAAATGTGATGTTTTTTTAAATGGGGAATTTTTGCCCAGGCTGGGTGGGGTCTTCAGTGTCTCAAATTTTGGGCAATTCCTTAAAGGCACACTTCAGATATAATGACAATCTCCGCAATATACTAATATTTTCAATCGATAGAAGTCTATAAAAAATTTCTTCGCTGGGATATTTCCAGTAATAGTACCGGATATATTTGATTTGGATATCATTAAGGTGTGAACACTTAATTACAAAGTGGCACTCGTCTCCTATGCTGTCATTACATATATAATGTACATAACTCTGCCATTCCGTTTTGATTTTTTCCACCGTCCACATTCTATTGGCAATCGATGGTTTGATGTCCTAATCTTATCAATGCATTATTAATTGTTTATTAAAAAAAATCCAATGTTCACCCTTTTTGTTTTACATATTCCCGTCTTAGGAGCCAAAAATGACAACTTGCCCATTCTGGAATTCATGGGGATTTTGGATATGTTATTGTATGAGTATAGTCACAATCAAAAAACCAAAAGTCATTGCATAGGAAATTTCTTCACGGTTGTGCGTTTCTTTCCATCAGTTTGACTGGACTAATAAGGAACTGCAAAATTGACACAACAAAAAAAGGATATAAATACGACCCTATTTCAAAGATATGTAGAACATATTCGCCTTACGGGAATTTTGGATATATTGTTCCACAGATTCTGCCGGCAAAATAACACCAAAAACAGCGTGTTCCCATTTTAATATAGGTTCACCTTAAAATCCGAGTTTCAACCAGAAAATAGCAATTTTCACAATTTTTTGTTTACATATTCCTGAATTTGACCCAAAAATGACGACTTTGCCACCCTGGGATTCATGGGGATTTTTGGTTATGTTATAATATGGGTATAGTCACATTCAATTAAGCATACCAAAGGTCATTGCATATAGCAATTTGTTCACGGTTGGGTGTTTCTTTCCGTCAGATTGACTGGACAGCAAAAATATTGGAATAACTTGACAAAACATTTTGTCGCCGATGTCCACCAAATTTATATAAAAGCATCTGTATTATACGGGGAAACTAGTTGTGTTATTCAAGAGTTGCCACAAACAAGCAAACGACGACATGTGTTACCATCCTATCGTGATATAGCAACCCACATATATTACAAGGAAGATAAATCAGCCGTAACTATTTCAGCCCAAGAAATATTCACTCTAAATTCCCCGTTGGGTAAGATTTTAGCCCACCTCCATAGTAATTGTGTGTTGTGCAGTTTAGTAAAATGTACCCAATATATAGTAATAATACACCATGAATTGGGTTAATCTGATATAATCTGCGCGGTAATATCCGTTCGCGTGTTATTTAACTGTTTCTGTAGTAAACGTCACGTGATACAATTCAGGCCATTTGTTCGTCGCGACCGAACCACGGCGCGTGGTTAAAACAAAGTAAAACTGGCTGCAGATTTCGTTATCAGCAAGTTGAAAGAATGTGGCTTGATGTGTTTGTTTGTTCGTTATAATTAATTTACGTAGATATTTAATCATATGCCCAAAATGGTTGAACATTTAATCACATCTATTATATATTTTGGAAGATCTGTCTGTCTGTGTGTCTGTGTGTGTGTTCGCGATGAACTCGAAAAAGGCCGACCCGATTTCGATGAAACTTCGTATGTGGGGGTATTTTCGGCCGGGAACGGACATAGGACTATTAATTTGCCCGTGCGACGTGACCTTGAAATCTGGTAATTTCAAGGTCAAACGCCCGAATATCACGGGATTTCGATGAAACTTGGTATGTGGGGGTATCTTCGACCGGGGAATGGCACAAACCTATTAATTTGCCCATGCGACGTGACCTTGACCTTGAAATCGGGTCATTTCAAGGTCAAACGCCCGAATATCACGGGATTTCGATGAAACTTGGTATGTGGGGGTACTTTCGTATGGGGAGTCTCATAAGCATATTCATTTGCCCGTGCGACGTGACCTTGAAATCGGGTCAATTCAAGGTCATATAGCCAATTTTGATGGGATTTCGACGAAATTTGATACGCGCTGTTACTTTTGTCCACTGAGTGTTTTGGACGGGTCGAGTCGTGACCCCGGCCTGACCTTGACCTTCAAAATGATCAATTCAAGGTCAAATCGGGTAAAACCGGATGGATTTCGACGGGCACGTTTGTCGGGTACTTTACCTTCACCTTCAAAATGATCAATTCAAGGTCAAAGCCCGGCCCGGATGGATTTCGACGGGCCCGTTTGTCGGGTACTTTTGTCCGGGCAGTGTTTTGGACTGGTCAAATCGTGACCCCACTTGACCTTCAAAATGGACAATTCAAGGTCAAAGCCCGGACGAAGTCGGGTCACCTTCTAGTGTATATATATGTATATATATCTATTATATATTTTGGAAGATCTGTCTGTCTGTCTGTGTGTCTGTGTGTGTGTTCGCGATGGACTCGAAAACGGCACAGCCGATTTCGATGAAACTTGGTATGTGGGGGTATTTTCGGCCGGGAACGGGCATAGGCCTATTAATTTGCCCGTGCGACGTGACCTTGACCTTGAAATCGAATAATTTCAAGGTCAAACGCCCGAATATCACGGGATTTCGATGAAACTTGGTATGTGGGGGTACGTTCGACCGGGGGTTGGCATAGGCCTATTAATTTGCCCGTGCGACGTGACCTTTTTGATGGGATTTCGACGAAATTTGATACGTGGGGTTACTTTTGTCCACTGATTGTTTTGGACGGGTCCAATCGTGACCCCGACCAGACCTTGACCTTCAAAATGATCAATTCAAGGTCAAATCGGGTAAAACCGGATGGATTTCGACGGGCACGTTTGTCGGGTACTTTTGTCCGGGCAGTGTTTTGGACTGGTCAAATCGTGACCCCACTTGACCTTGACCTTCAAAATGGACAATTCAAGGTCAAAGCCCGGACGAAGTCGGGTCAGCTTCTAGTATATATATATATACTTTATTCCTCCATATCAACGGAGATTACATATAATACAAATATATACAACAAAATAATCTTACATAAAATTTGTTAAAGCTCAGACGTTAGGCGCGTAAAACAAATGTGCTAAATTTCAGTGCAATTATATTAAATATAATATATACGGCTGGTCCCTGGTCGCTGGAAATTGGTATACCGTGGTGAATTGACCCGGTGAGCACCATTGGATAGGTTCCATTGATCCTAAAGGGGAACTTAAAGATTACATTATCATAATTTACAATAGAGAGCGTTCTTTATCAGCTTCGACGATATGTAGGAACATTGGTACACATGGGTCACCTGACCAGGGAAATTTAATAATATATGTGCCTTTGATCTAAGATGACTTAAATGAGGACTAATAACATAGTTGAACATAGATGATCAAAGAGTGTTATTATCAGCGCAGAAGAAATATGGGGAAAACTGGCACACAGACGTAATTTTACACGGGGAATATCGTGTGATAGATGCCGTTGACCTCAGATGACTTAAATAGGCACTAACAGTTAGCAATAAATAGATAGAACGACACAAGTGTGTGAACTCGTAAAGTTATCACACGAGTTTTGTTGTGACGCGATGGTACGAGAACCGTAGTTCGAGTTTTACCTCGCAACTTGACAAACGCGTGCAATAACGTTAACATGTTCACACAACTGTGTTGTTCTATATTTATTGCACACTCTGAAGATTGTAGCTTGTAGGCCTATATAGTGAATTTAGGTCGATATTGTTTTATTTAATTGAACGTCTGCTTTATGTAGACAATACCTCATAATTTAGTGAAAACATTTTCTGTTAAAGTTGATGTCGCCAATGACGTTTTCGACGTAAACGGTTTGTATTGTTCAAGAACAATACAACAATTTTTATTGAACGTTTTGAAATTTGATGTATTTTGCCATTTTTTCGCAAAAATAAATGATTGGGTGCGCCATCAAGAGCGTTTATTGTCAACTTAAAATGCAGAGGAAACTTGATCCGGAAAGTGCATGCAATAGGTGAGTAATCAGGTGATTAATAATTAATTTAAAGGGCTGATGGGGGGGGGGCTAATTTACTCATTCTTTACCAGAGCAACACCGGGATTCCATGTTGTTTAGTATAATTTAGACAATTCGCCCTTTGAAATAATTATTTTTGTCCATCGAAATAAATGATATATATGTTTTTCCAGAAATATCTTCAAATATACTATCGCCAAAATAATGATTTTATCCCAACGGTAGTATAGAGGTAATAATTCCCCCGACATTAGTTGATTTGATCCAATAATTAAGTAATTAAAATTCACCCAATGTTGGGAACAAACAATTGCCCAACGAAGAAAGAAAATTAATATTGGGTAAATTGTTTCCTTGCGTTGAGTAAAAACATTGCCCAACTTTGGGTAAAATTGGCCCAAATTGGGTGACATACGTTTTACCCAACAAAAAAAAAGTAAAAAGTTACCAAACGTTTGAGTGGTGCTATATGCACCATTGTGTTGGGTAACAATTTTACTCAACGCGAGTTAGAGTGTATGGACAAGAATATAACTCGATTCATTTATAGATCGTAAATTCATAACTTCTATAAATATATTTTTTATTTCTATTTGATCAATGACAAATTAGTTTTACGCCATTTCAGCTTAAATACAAACTTTGACAAAAATTGCCGTTTTTGGAATTTGGAAAAATGCTTCCGGGTTCTGAAACCTCCATATGTCGTGATTTCTTTGAGTAGGTCGGTAAACAATTGAGCTTCTCATGATATATAATATACATGTATATATGCTACTTACCGTTGAGCGTGTCTTCGAGGCGCGAGTCTGTATAAAAACTGATTTTCTTTAAGTCGAATAAGTAGAAAAAACGGTCGGCGTCAGACATGTGCTCATAACCGGAGTTCTTTTAAACATATTTTACACGGGATACATAAAATTGAAGAATATTAAATATCTGTATACGTAAATATGAGGTGTTTATGTACGAAATATTAGTTTTGTGTATTTTGAACCATGCTGATTGCGCCTTTGTGGGCGTTAATAATAACGGTAAACATATTAAGTTGAGTACCTTTCTATAGGTTTGAGTATTCATGGGGGTGAGGTTATTTTTTTTGTTCTGGTGACCCGTGGGCGGAATCGGAACATCTACGGTGATCTACCCTGTCGAATAAACATGTCTTCCGGGCGGAATCTAAACTGTTGTGAGACGGAATGATAGTGATATAGAATGCGCTGAAACAGGCATGTGTGCATGGGGAGGAGATGTAACATTGGGAATGCTATTCAATCAAACTAATGTAAAATTAATCTGGTACTCGAAATGTTTGCTTGGTGGTTTGTCCCATCAAACAAACAACTAACAGAATAGAAGCCGCCCAAAGTACTGAAAAAAAATGCAATCCCACAGGTAGCCCGTTTGAAATAAAACTGCCCAAGAGCACGACTGATAAATATGCGGGGTGGGTGTTAATTGAAATAATCTCATGAATCTTCTCGAACTGGCTGACCACACGATCCACCGAGTCCTCTATATAAAATAAAAACGAGCCTGTGTTTAATCCAGATTTAGACTCCAAACGTTGTGACGATGTTGGGGACGACTGTGACGTGCCTCCTTGTTTCTCTTTTTGGAATTATCCGTGGGCAGCTTTATCACTGTGAGTTTATATACATAAATCACTGTACCGATATGGTTGCTTTGTTTTCTGTCTAAATCCGCATACTAGGGATTCGAGAGTACCTGCAATTGATACTCCACCCCTACCAAAAAAAGTTTTTAAAATAGCGAGTATTTATATATATACAAATATAGAGCGTTAAAGAGACAGGTCCGGTTTGAATATTTCCAATCAGTGGTATACGTCGAAGGTAAACCGCTTTCAATAACTTTTGATGATAATTAGGCAGATCAGTATTTACATATACAAAATAAACCTACATATATATATATAGAAGATGGTAATATTATTAATAAAACCCCTGAAAGCTTTCATGAAACGCAGAGAGCTTGGCATTATAATCAGGTATACCTATATAGTATATGTATCATGGCATTATAATCAGGTATACCTATATAGTACGTATCATGGCATTATAATCATGTATACCTAAATAGTATGTATCATGGCATTATAATCAGGTATACCTATATACTACGTATCATGGCATTATAATCAGGTATACCTATATAGTATTTATCATGGCATTATAATCAGGTATAGTATGTATCATGGGATATATTCACATTCTAACAATTAACCTGATATATAACTATGTAACCAACTGACAATTTACTTCGACAGCTTAATCAGTAAGTCAATTACACATTGCTTGACCCCATAATTTTATTGTGAACCTATCTTAAAAGTCTACGTTAACCTCATCAAACATAGCAACCGACGACGTTCTCTTAGGCTTGCTTCACTGATGATATGTAAGGCAACGGAGACGATTACACCGACAGAAGGCCTTCGAATAAACGATATTTCGCATGTTGGAATTATTGTTATGTTAACACAATAGCTGAAACAGGCTCCCTTCGGCACAATTTGATCGGTTAAACATTTTGATTTAAGAAAAACATAATATAATCTCAAACACCATGTCAATAACCACAATCCATTACACACGGTGGGGAATCACGTGGTTTCGAGGTTGGTGAGTACCATGCACGCATTCAAAATGACCGAGGCGAGTACAAACGTACAAAACATAATATACGAGGAACTGACACCATTTTGACTGTTACGAGCATACTTATGCCAGTGTATTTTTAAATCAAGTTGATACCCTATTTACTCGGAAATACTCAGTAGTTTTCTATAACATTCTGACCAAAGTTGTAAGTCGGAGGTCTATGGAATATGCCAATCTATACATCTAGGAGAACCCTTCAACTGACAAATTTCGTCAGAATGTTAGAGCAAACAACTGTGAGTTTGGACACAAATGAGGTATCATGCAGCTTGTTTGAAAAACAATATAGGATATGTTCGTAGCTACCAAATACTATATGAAATATCATTATCCTAGTTTATTACCTTTTTCCTCGTTTCTGGTTGCGTTTGCGATCTCCTCGGCTATTTTGAATGCGTGACACTCATCAACTCGAACCCACGTGATCCCCCACCGTGAACACACTCCTGATGTCTTGACTCCATATATTACTGATGCATGGATGTTAACATAAACGCGAAAAGTACTACGATTTCTGCAACCGCATCCCCGCGTTTACCGATTATCCCTAATGTGCCATCTCGTTGTTGTACACACAACCCCAAATAGCAACATTTAACGAATGTTCAACGCTGAAATAAGAACTATAACCGATTATTCCCTGCTATTTACCACAATTACGTGGGTGGTACTGGTAAAATATTTTCAAACAAAACGATACTGAAAACTGATATTGTGCATTGGGTGGTAGTATATCTCTGTTGTAAATTGGGAATTTAAGTAATTTGAACAAAAGTGTCTTCTCATAAACCGGTTTGGTAGCAGCGTAAATATGGTGAGATATGGCGCTAATCTATGGAAGAGATGAGTGTTTCTTTGCAGTATGAGAAGCATTGGAACATATATGTGTATGGTATATTATCACGGAGAGTGTAGCAAAATCCAGTGACAAATAAATCCTTCAGATGAATCTGTTTTAATGATCGGTGTACATTAAAGATACCAAACAACATACTTGTACATTAATAATACGTATTTTCTCTCCTATATGGTTATCCAATATGTTGCTTTCCTCGTGGCATGTCTTGGAGTTGCGGCCATTTTGACAGCCATTTCATGGCCACGATGGTATTATTTTCTGTCCGTGTCACTTTATAGTCATGGGTCACTGGTGATCGGATGTTGTCGCCGAAAAACATTGGCATTTGCGATGTGCGGCATACATCTTCCCCACTTGATGTATTGCCGCGGTGTTTGGAACTAATTCATGGATGTTGTGGCGATGGTTGGGGATTCGTCGGCGGTGAGAGACACAAGCATTTGGCATTGCTTTCTGTGCCACACCATACTTCGGTCAATCTGGTCATTGTGGGCGCGCAAAGTTTCCATTAGATTATACACATTATCGAAGTTATTTTGGTGGTAGACAAAATATAACAATGCATGTACCGGTACCAGTTTAATGTTCTTTCCTCATAACTAGAATCAGCTATTTCCTGCTGTTGAGTGTCATGCCCCCTCTAATCAGTCAGATAACAATATCACATATAATCAACTACATATGCGTTACCACCTATATACAGATTTTTCACAATCACCACATTAAAGTTGTTATATTGTATATGTGGCAAATAATATGATCTTGAGGGCGTTACCATTTCTGACTATGGTTTTCTTGTAAACTTTGTTTTAACAAATTTACGATCCCCACATGACAATGTTTCTGATCGCAATATTAAAAACAATACCAAGATGACAATAAACTGATGATTTTAGTAAAATTGAGCACATGCTCCACTCAGACTGCTTTCGGCTTTGTCATAGTAAAAAGCACTGGAAATGATGAGGTTGGGAAAAATACAAAGAATTTCATGTTTATTGAATCCTGCGGACCAAGAGCCGCTTTACATATTCATAATAGCCTTTTATTGAGGGGGAAACGTAATTTTCTTATATAAACTTCCCACAATAACGCTCCCTGGGCATGGTAGACTTAATTTATCTCGCCGGAAACGCACAGGAGCCACGCGATTGCGCACTGCATGGGCGATTATGCGGTTTCGGACGGGTGTAGCAGGAGCGGTGGGTCCCCAGTGGAATTGCAACTGACAAAAGTCTTAAATAAAAAAAGTGAGTGATTTCCTCTCAGTCTGTGCACGATATGGTAGTGTTCAGTCCAGTGTAGCAGGGGATTGAACTCTGCCTTGCAGTTTGGAAACATTCGGCAAACCTCGTCATTCTCCGTACAGTATGTCAAAGGTTTGTCCAGAATGGGTTTGGAAAGTGACATGCCGGGAACGGAGACCGGAAGTAGCAATATCTGCGTAGTTACAAAATGTGGAACGCGACTAGTGTACGGTACGGAACACATTGGATCGCCAATAAATCACCCCAACCCTGATCGGCAGTGGGTGGATTTTATTTATTTATTTATTTATTTATTTATTTATTTTTTTTCTTAGATTTCCTGGATTTCCTTGCTCAATTTAACAAAACCTTTTTTTTTAAATCAAAATTTAGAAAAATTAACCGACGTTATAACATCCCCGACTCACCACGCCAAATTTGGTTGAAATCGGTCCTGGGGTCTGGGAGAACAGACAAATCCTACTCTGTTATATATATAGCTAGATTACCGTTAGATTGACAATTATTTATCAACAAACATCTTCGATGGCGATTGTTATTCTATAGCATATTTACCATCGTCGATATCGCTGGCTGTTTATGTGATATCAAGACAAGACAATGAGCCCTATTCAATTTGAAAAATCTGGTTGAAAGCATTTGAGAATTAAGTTGGATGTCAACGAGGTTCACCTCGAGGCAGGAACATATTATCGTTTTTTTTGTGATAGGCGGAAGCAGGCGGAACCAGTTCGGATTCTGACACATTGATATTGATATTCCAGGGTGGGACCTGATAATGCATAATTTCTATTTTCTTTCTTAATTTTGTAATAGTATGTAACGATTTTGGTGGACGATGCGTCTATGGATCCAACTGTCCCGTGAACAGCGAATATGTTACTGTGACAACTAGTTTGTTGTATTGCCCGGCAAATAACGTCTGCTGTCGAACGAAATCGTCTTCTTACACACGTCCAACAGCCCGACCGACGGTGCGCCCGACACCATATCCAACCAGACGACCGCCAAACAATCGACAGAATCTGGCAGGGTATCTCAATATACCGTATTTGCCAGCAAACTCCCAGCAGTATAATCCATACAGCCAGTATAATACAAACGGCCAGTATAATACATACAGCGGCCAATATAATACAAACGACCAGTACAATACATACAGCGGCCAGCAGAACGCATATGGGTATCCACAGACACAGTACCCATATGAGAATGATAGTAAGTATTTATATATATATAGTTCACCATACCCAGAAATGGCGCCTCCTGATTTGTGGACAGCTATATAGTGGAATAGTGTTGTGCTAAAAATTAGCACGCTACTATACTTTATATATTACTAGCTGGGGTATACCTGGCGTTGCTCGGGTGAAGAATGCGTAATTTACTAATGGCCCTGCAGGTCATTTAAAATAATTATTATTCATCTGGGATAAACAAGACCTATTGCACACCTCTCCGGATAAAGCTACATCTATCTTTTAATTGCTAATTATAGTAGTCCCTCTTTAAATCATGTGAGGTCAACTGAACGTATCCCGTGACAATTCCATCGTAATTTTACTTTTGTGCACCAATTTTCCCCACATATCGTCTGGACTGTTAATAAACGCTCGTTGTTGATTATATAATTCATGATTACCACTTTAGAGGACGTTCTCTGCACAATATCACAATTTGCACGGGCGTTAAAATGCATTAGAGCACAATCCCATTGTTACAATCGTTCCCTGCTTTTTGTTAAAGCACATCAATTCCCAAGGCTGGCGAAGGAATAGTTCAGTGATTATCCCATTGTTAGGCACAGGTAACTCATAACAGATAAATCGCACGGGCGCTTCAAAGTGGGACCAGTCCCTGTAGTTTCTGACATATCTATTCACATTCGATGGCGATCAGTTCATTTTAATAACGTATTGGGCGTGGCTAACCGGCTACTGTGTCCAATCGCGGCCAGCGCACTGATTGTGCGTCGTGGTCAAAACACGCTCAACTGCACATTTCCATTTGATTGCATTATGTGGGATCAATTGTGCTCTAAGTCGATCAGAGCACGCGAATAGTTATTTAACAGAATACATCTCGTCTTCGACTCGATTGATTCTGGTAAAGAACAATTCTTGTGCTCTAACCATTACTTAATGCTCAACACGTAAAGTGACGTGTAGGGTCGATTATGACTTTTCAGGTCAATATCGGCCCGACACATCACGTGACTTGTAAAAGAGTCACCGATTTTCGAAGTAGTCTGATTCCTTCGCTTGCGAATATAAACAGCGATTAATTAGGTGTTTTTACACGTACTGGAAACGTATTTTGGGTGGATTTTAAATAATCAATATTTAACATTGACATTCCTGTCTCATACTCAACAACTACTTTCTCTGGTACACATCAGCTGATGAATTATCCCTTCCCAAACGCTGTATATATAGTGTATTCAAATTTCCATAAAATTTGCAATTTCAATGTCTTTCAAAAGTGAATAATGCCATAAAAATAATGCTGTAATCAGTATTTAAGAATTTGAATCATTAAAATTATGTTTGATTGTTTAAAATATCCCTCATGTTCCAACAGGAGAAGCGCTAATGATAGTAATAACATGACGTTGTCGGGCATTTTGGAGTATTAACGCCCCTCCAGAAATTATTAACATACACACCATACTAGATCATTTTGGACTATCGTACTACTGGCTCAACCAATGTATACCATCTCGTGATATTTTTATCGCGGCGGTGAAACGCAGGCTCTCTGACGTATACATACAGGAATGGACAGCAAGCATAGCGAATTCAAATAAGATGACCTTTTACAGAATAATTAAGCCAGAAAAATATCTTTCACACACCAACCGTAATGTCGTTTCAAGCCTGATGAAATTCCGTACTAGGAATCACCGACTTCCTATCGAGACAGGCTCCTGGGTTGGACAAGTTCACGAAGATAGAAAGTGTAAATTATGTAACAATGGCCTTTGAGACGAATATCACGTTATTTTGAAGTGCACCAAACTTACTGATCTCAGGAAAAAGTGCATTAAATCATATTAATTACACCCGACCCAATGCATTGAAACTTAACAGCCTTTTCAAAACAAGCAATAGGAAAACCCTTATGAACCTATCGATATTCATCCGCGAAGCCCTCTTTCAGATAGGAGCCCCTGAGGAATTAAACTAGAAATCCCCACCCCATATAAACACAACACCTTGTATAAAAGCGACCAAAAAATCGCCCACGCAGGAAATACCCATACATAATAGAATGACCTAATTTGTACTGTATATGATTAACAATGTGTATGATTATTATCCAAAGCCCCATCCCCACTCAACTCCACCACACCCGATAACCCAAAAAGAACTATAATAAGACAATTATACTGGTATATATAGCCTACTCGGAACATGTCACATTCATTTATGTTGTTATCTTCGCGTATGTGCATAACTTATATGTTTAATTCCTTTTGTTCATGCTCATATATCTTGTCGATGAAAAGAGTAATAAATCGATCTATCTATCTTCACCTTATTAAAGGCCCTCGACCTCGCCTTGGGCCTTTAAGAAGCTATCGGGCTGCTAATCATTACTGTTAGGCCGTTAATATACCAATAACATGAGTTTGAGGGCGTTATGGTTTATTATTACCACTTTAGAGGGCGTTCTCGAGTAGATTAACAGTATTTTACCCGAACGGTCAAAAGCCATAACGCCCGGTATCAAACCGGAAGTTATGCGTGAACGATATTAATGGCCCGATTCCGGCCATATAACGCCCGGCATCAAACCGCAAGTCATGCGTTAACGATATTAATGGCCCGCTTCCGGGTTGCGATTTGCTATGAATCTAATCGAACGCAACCTAATTTCTGAATTCGGAATGTTAAAACAAGATTATAGTATAATATTACGAATAAAACTGATATTTTACTGAAGTAGATGTAATAACAGACCAACAACACATTCAAGATGAGTAAGTGTTATCTAACAAATGGAATAAATTATATTTCTGACTGAATTTTCCTTAGATATGGCCCTATTTTCGTGGTAAATAATAGTAATTAGTCACGTGACAATTTGTTTGACAATAAACAGACGACACATGGTTTGAATTGTTAAAAGAGTTATTATTTCAGTTGACATATTGCTGCTTACTCACTCATCTATGTTCTAATTGGGTTTCATTTCAGAGTGGTAATAATAGTAATACCATGATTTAGTCGGGCGTTAGGATTATTAACGGCCCTCCAGAAATTATTAACAGCCCTCGGTCCATTAACGGCCCTCGACTTCGTCTCGGGCCTTTAATGAACAGCTCGGGCTGTTAATCATTTCTGTTGGGCCGTTAATAAACCACAACGCCCTCCAAAATCAAGTTATTGGTATATTAACAGGCATACAGGAATTATTAACAGCCCGAGTGCCTATTTGATAATAGGCCCGAGGACTATTAATCATTTATGGAAGGCCGTTAATAAACCACGACGCCCATCAAATTCATGTTATTACTATTATTACCACTCCGTCCTCGTGTGATCACGTGATCAGTGACTTAACTGGACGCGGGCGGCGGGCGTCAAAGCTTCATTAATGCCCACTTCCGATCAACTTGCATGGCCTCAAAATTATGCAATCAATCTTATCGTGCGGTTAAAATACTGTTAATTTATCAGAGAAAGCCCTCTAACGTGGTAATAATACACCACAACGCCCTCCAAAATCATGTCATTATATAAGTCATCTGAGCCTTCTGGTGTACATCTTTTAGTCGAGCTTGATGTTCGTCCGGTGTCTCGCTGCTCGCGTAGCAGAATTTCTATCGTTATTAGCGCGCGCCGCTTGTTTCGCCCAATTTGGGCGGTTCTATGGTGGCTGTTTCTCATCTGACGTGTGTGTCAGGATAGACGAGGTGGAGGATTTGTGTAAATGTTAGCCCAAACTACATTTCCAAGTAACGATGGTTTGTTGTTTATTTTGAGGAATCATACCACATCAGATGAATTTCAGCCCAAATATGTTAACAGTTGTCGTGTAAAACATTTGCAGTAGGTTAGCGTTATTTGGTATTTGCGGGTGTAGTTTAACATGGGGGAAATAGACTACTACTTTTTAACGGCATGTGCATTTGTTGTTTTTTAATTATAACAACATGATAACCAATAACAGAGGGAGTCTCTGTCAAATACAGTCGCTCTATTTACGATACTAATTGGGGAACTTTCTAAATTAAATTACGCGTAAACCAGCGTATAAGCGGATACCTGCTGCAAATTATAGAAGGTGCCGGAATCGGCCTACTCGCCCCAGGGCTAACTCGCCCCAGTCGACGTGTGCCAGCTCGGGACACACTATAAAATGTATACCGAGGCCGAGGCCGGCTCGGAATAAAAGGTGTATACGGGGTATTATATGGCGTTTGGTCCGTTGTTTCTCAATGAATATTATTGAAATTTGGTGTATATGTCCGGGCTGGGATATGTTTGAATTGTTTTTAAATTTACAAATTTGTTGATTTTATTCAACTTTTTCGTTCTGAAACACACTATACGCGTCATGTCGATATCTAGTATTACTTAGAAATTTCAGCTTTCCAGATTCATAATCGCTCCATTGACTGTAACAGATGAAATTGTCCCCCTCTTCGGATAGAGTGTCACTGAAACTTTATTGTGTTAGACTGCCTGTAGTCACTGATTATATGTGGAAATAATCTGTAATAAGATGTAGCACTGTTTTATTTTATATTTACATGTAGTGCTGTTTTTTATACAACAATTCCACCAGGCTTCTCAACGGTACGCAGTACCGGTACCGCGCACTCGGGCATTTTTTGCGGTAACGGTACTGGTGTGCAGATCCGCCGGTCCTCGGTACAGTGGTTGTATATATGCACGTTCGTAGATCAGCATGCTGTTTGGCAAAATACAGTAGTATCAAGTTTCGCTCTTCAAACTACACGCGATGCACATCGATCGTGAGTGTATTCATGGCGCGAGAGGTCGGTCACGGAACGGTGGTTCCTGGTTTTTATGTGTCTATTATAACTCTTCAATGGTTCACTTCCAATTCTTTGAAAGTACGGCTTGTGATATTGTTTTAATCTTCAAAGATTATTTTGTGTTGGGAACTTGTGATTGCAACTTACATTTTTGCCTTTATTTTTGCCCAGTTGTGGCAATTATACACTAAACCCAGTTACAATTTCTTATCATTTATTCACCAACGACCCCACCCACAAGTATGGCCCACACGTTTTGATTAATCACATACACACGTACCCGTTCACACGTTGTATCAGTTTGCATATATAAGGTAGACCATTTTGAATTTAAATGGGACTCATGGAACCTCCAGTTATATAATAAAATCGGGAACGAATATCCACGAACCGTGCACAATGTACATGTAATTTGCTGAATAGACATGATAGTTCATATTTGGTATAGGAACTCGTGGAGAGAAATTGTTGCCTAACTTGACTCATTATTGTTTAGATTTAAAATGGCCGACCGCGCGACTTTGCAAATACATTTATTCTGATTGAATATTGTGAAGTGAAAACCACCGACGTGTGTCGCGTTACTTTATATCAGTTTATCACACACAGAAGAACAATAAGTTACAACCACAAAACGTGTGCAACGAATAGTTCCATTTGGGTTGATTGAATTGTCTATGTTGTCATTTGCGCATCACTATACTATACGGGAAAGTTTGTTAGTATATTCCAAAATGGTATCTAATATTCCGAAATAGTTTCTTTATTCTGATATCAAATTATCATTAGTTAAAGTTAATAATAGAGTTCGTGGCTTGTGATTTTCAGCACTGTATAACCTCCAGATATACCTAGAACTATAAAATGGCATGCCAGTACCGGTACCGGAACCGCGGTACTAGCAAAGTATCGATACCGGTACCGGCATGTGTGGTACCGGCGGTAATTTGAGAAACCCGATTCCACCTAGATCATCATGTGATCGACCATACATACGGTGTGATGACCTGGTTGAATTAAGAGCGGTTTGATGGATCACTTCTGTCTTCGAGCTAGATTATACTTATGCTATTTAATGGCATGTTTCTAACGTGGAGGGGTAGATATTCTTGAGACCCCACTACTCTTCAATTCACACCAAGTTCTCAGCTGTCATGTTCGGATATTAGAACCCATAGCCATAATATATGGTTTATTTTGTGTATACTAGTATTATATAGTTATTTCCAGTACCTTTATATACCAGTAGTGTGGATAACAATGCATATATATATGTGTGCATATGTATATTGATTCAACGGATTCAGTGGTTTTGTTCATTAGTCTATCAAATTTGCGGGGAAAACATGGCCACCAGCAGTACACCCTGCAAAATTTCAAATTTGAATCAATTGGCGCACCCTGCAGCCAGCATTTATTGGAGAACTGTTTCTCATGTGGATATTTTGGGTCACCACTAGATGGGAGCCATGTTTTTTTCTCAAAATGTCCTTGAGAAAACATCACTGCCAGCGTTGATCTTGAGTTTTACTATTTTTATGGCTAAATACTTTGGTTGATCCTACAGACGACATCCCTTGTCCGATCGTCACCAGATTCCACAATGATCTTCTGGATAACCAGGTTGAGAGTAATCTATTTTTTCCGAATTTCGTTAAAAACATGACCACAGACAGCAATTTTGTATCTTACTCTTTGTATGACTGAATTCTTTAGCACCCCTACAGACCACATCCCTCATCTGATAGTCACCAAACATCACATTGATCTTCGGGGTGACCACTAGATGGGAGCTATCGAATGCTTTGAATTTCTTTGGAATACATGGTCGCCAGCAGTCATCTTCTATTTTGGTTTTTATATACATGTATATCTCTTCGTGCGGATAGCCAGTATTACTTAGGTAGTTCACTTTCCACATGCCTGTCATCATTTGCAATATAAAAAATTACCTGATACATGTAGTCCAATGAAAATTAACAAGCGTCCATAATTTAAATTTACCTATGATCCTATTATTCCTCACAATCACATGCACCCTTCAAACTTTTGTTTCGTCGTATCTAATTTGAATGACCCCTATGGTAATATTGATATAGATACATTTGTCAAACATTTCTTGTACAATATACAGGTATAAAGTTTGTAACTAAATCTAGAAATATATAATACTAGCTGATGTACTCGACTTCGTTCGGGCTATTCGGGATTTCTTTGTGATCGCCTCCATCTGGGCAGTACCCGGTATATACAGCATCTGGACAAACTATTTTTCAATTGGTCCAGAAACATGCCTATATCAGCACGTTCACTGACATGGTCGCACGTGAAATTGGACCCGTCCATATTGCTCCCGGGATCGAAGTAGTCCGACACACAAATTTTTAGTCGGATCGGTCAAGGTCCAGAAACATGCCTATGAGCGAGGTCAGGTTGACACGTTACATACCAAATCCGAGTCGGATCGGTCGAGCAGTGTTCGAGTCTATAACACACATACATGCATGCATTCATACACACATACATACAGACAGATATTCCAAAATGTATAATCGATAGCTACAAGAATTCTATGATAAATACTTCACGGGCGACCTGATGCATGCATCTTAGTTTTCTTGTATACTGTTGTATACCAAATTCTTGATAGATGTGGTCCGATGGGCATTTTATTTATAGATAATGGGTTTTTCCGGTTTAAAAGTCGAACTGCGCGACCAGGAGGCCGAGTCCGGTAAAAGGTGTAGTTGGGAATTTTAATTTCGTTTATTGTCCTTTACATTATTATATCAATAATGTTGATTTTTGGTTTGTGACAAGCTATGTCAATTACCAATAAAAGAAATTTAAAAGATAATTTGTAAGTCTTATATTTAAACTTTTATAGACTTTTTTCGTTGTCCAGCCTACTGGGGGTTGTGGTCGGAGACGGCGGAGTCGGCCGCCGGTTCGTTAATTAGGTGCTGGTTGTTATTGTTATTTTAACGGAATTCTGAGTTGGTCATTCGCGAAACCAATATATTGTATATTCTATAATTACAATCATGGGTATATAATATATTATCTTGAGCGCGTTACCATTTCTGACTATGGTTTTCTTGTCAGTTGTGTTCTTTCTTCTTGGGAACTTGAAGCTCTTCTGGGGGCATGGTGTTCTATAAGACAATCGTGTTCATGTAACAATAAAGAAACAACTTGAAGTGTTTTGACATACACTCTTAGAACAAATGTGTATAAATTCTACACAATATGTATAAATTTTTATCTTAAACAAAATTGTGTAGAAATGACAAATGCCATATATATATGTGTCGGTGGAACTTTCTCAGCATTGAATATGACTGAATATGTGAGTATATTATAGTTAGTAGATAAGAAATGTTCAATTTGAGAGACAAACATCGTAAAAAGTTACCATATTACAAATATGACAGTAGCTTTAAAACTTTATATGCTACACTGAGTTTTGTCAAAACTGAAAAGCACATGATTGTGTAGCACAAAGTTTTTAAGTTACAGCCATATTTTTAATATGGTAGCTTTTTACGAGGTTTGTGTCTCAAATAGAACCTATCTCATCTACTTACTATAATATATACTCCCATATTCACACATATTGTGTATATAATTTATACACATTTGTTTTATGAGTGTACATTTACTCAATTTTGAAGAACTTCTTTGTACACCACATTGGTGGGTGTGGATGAGGAGGTTTTGCGATGATCCAACCCATGAGCACATGTTGATCTATTCCTTATATGATATGATAATCGAGGCGCTGTCTGGCGCTGAGTGCGGTAACAATAAAGAGCGTTCAGTGTTGATCTATTCCTGATATGGTATGGATAATGAGCGTTCTGCTCGTTTATATGCAACAACTTGTTAACAGTAGTCCCCGTGCGGAGTCTCAGCTGATCTTTTGTGACATCTGAGGCCAACAGGACCTATATAGTATGATTCCCGGGGCAAATTATCCCTATGTGCACATTTTCAGCTCTGGAGTCCAACCGTTTGATCACCTATAGCCCGGACAAACACAAACATAATTGATTTTTATTAGTACATAACGAGTATTGTATTTTAATGTGAAACTTTTCATGTGTAACTGCTTTTTTTTCTTTTCTTTTTTGCAACTGCCTCCATTTGTGTATTTCAACAAATCATCTTATCTTAACTTATCTTATGCATCCCGAGCACTAGTCGACATCCATGTGATAGATCATATCCTGCGTAGGCATACTAAATTAAGAATCATCCGAATTCCGCGTAGGCTACAAGAAAAAGAGGGTATATATACATATCATCATGATTGCTATTCACACCAATATGGATCTGATTTCCAGAATGTGGTTTCGATGTGAACCCATCTCTGAGGATTCTAAATGGTGACCGGGCGCCCAAATGCGCATGGCCGTGGATGGTGTCTATTCGGTACACGATTGACGGCAGCACTAGGCAGCATATGTGTGCTGGAGTGCTTTACAAACGAGATAGAATACTGACATCCGCGTCATGTCTAACGCCGTGAGTAATAATACTAGTTAATCACAGTCACAATCACATTTCCCAATCTCTACCAGAGCGCACCAGCCATGCTTCCTTTCTGACTCTGTAACCGGCTGGGTACTGGTCAGTGTTTCTATATTTAGCATGGGATTTCCATCAACAATGGCGAACCCGATCGCTCCAATGTCAAATTTTCTACGAGCTTTGAGAACAATTCCCACACTAAAACATAATGACAGAATGGAAAATCAGAGCGGTAGTTTTGTTGACGATTTTCGCAAGCTACTCGTCAAAATTTCAGCAAATTATAACTCTTGTGTTTGACTTGCCGCTTGAGTTGTGACAATGTCGTACACGTGCGTTTATACTATTGTTTTGATAAAAATAATCGGGAGAACCGAATCACACCGTTTCGAAATATAGTTCTTCGGTTTTGGTGGGACTTTTCAAACATAAGGTCAAAAATTTCTACAAATTTTGTTCGATATTTTGTGTGCTTAACAGGGGCATCATGTTGCTCTGTTTGCTTAGTATATATTTCAATATCGCGGAAGTCCACCAAATGTGGGCGAAGTGTCGCCGGTATCAGCGGTCTTACCGAGTCAACAAGGGAGGTAAACCCTGCATGGAGTTTGCACATTTCCGTCAAACTTCACATTTAGCCAATTGATGACGTATTGTTAGTATCGACGAACACTTTTCCGGAAGTCTCTATTTGTCTGTTTGTTAGCCATGCGCACTGCGAATTGTTCCGTGTTCGGGAGAGTACAACACACGTTCATAAATACAACGGCCCGCGCTCGCTAACAATCATCACAAACTTTCTGAGATTTCGATCGGAAATCTCGCATGTTGATGGGGAAGATAACTATGACAATGCTGGTGAATCGAAAACTGTAAAGTTAGCAGCTCTCGACCAATCAGAATTACCGTTTTCGCGACAAATATTCAACTTGATTTACAATAATATTTATCGCGATGTCATAGTTTAGAGAGTGCATCATATTAAGAATTCTCTGTATATTATCTCATATATATTTTGAAGACCTCTGTTTGTCTGTCTGTCTGTGTGTCTGTCTGTCTGTATGTCATTTATACAAATCTACGATTCTCGACCGATCGGGACGAAACTTGGTACGTGTGTGTAGTTTGACCAGGCGGTCGACTTTGTCGTATTGGCGAGCCCGTGCGGCGCCCGCTTCGCGCATGCGCAGACGAGATCTCGGAAACGGGTGGAGCTATCGACTTGAAATTTGGTATGTGAATGTATCTTGCCCCGGATACGAATTTTATCGGGTCGCCGAGCCCGTGCGACGCCAGCTTCGCGCATGCGCAGACGAGATCTCGGAAACGGGTGGAGCTATCGACTTGAAATTTGGTATGTGAATGTATCTTGCCCTGGATACGAATTTTATCGGGTCGCCGAGCCCGTGCGACGCCAGCTTCGCGCATGCGCAGACGAGATCTCGGAAACGGGTGGAGCTATCGACTTGAAATTTGGTTTTTGAATAGCCCGGACAACGTCGGGCTCATCGGCTAGTCTATTATATATTTTGAAAGATCTGTGTGTGTGTGTGTGTGTGTGTGTGTGTATCTGTCTGTGTGTGTGTGTAATCGATGAACTCAAAAACAAATTGTCATGTTTCTGACGATTGCTGCCAGTGGCGGGCTAACCTGCTAGTCTATCTATTATATATTTTGGAAGATCTGTGTGTGTGTGTGTCTGTCTGTCTGTAATCGATGGACTCGAAAACGGCCAAGCCGATTTCGATGAAACTTGGTATGTGGGGGTATTTTCGGCCGTGGAGTGACATGGGCCTATTTACCCGTGCGACGTGACCTTGACCTTGAATCGGGTCATTTCAAGGTCAAACGCCCGAATATCACGGGATTTCGATGAAACTTTGTATGTGGGTGTACATTCGACCGGGGAGTGTCATAAACCTATTAATTTGCCCGTGCGACGTGACATTGACCTTGAAATCGGGTGTTTTTTTAAGGTCAAACGCGCGAATATCACGGGATTTCGATGAAACTTGGTATGTGGTGGTACTTTCGTATGGGGAGTCTCATAAGCATATTCATTTGCCCGTGCGATGTGACCTTGACCTTGAAATCGGGTCAATTCAAGGTCAAATCGCCAATTTTGATGGGATTTCGACGAAATTTTATACATAGGGTTACTTTTGTCCACTGAGTCTTTTGGACGGGTCAAATCGTGACCCCGACCTGACCTTGACCTTCAAAATGATCAATTCAAGGTCAAATCGGGTAAAACCGGATGGATTTCGACGGGCACGTTTGTCGGGTACTTTTGTCCGGGCAGTGTTTTGGACGGGTCAAATCGTTATCCCACCTGGCCTTGACCTTCAAAATGGTCAATTCAAGGTCAAAGCCCGGACGAAGTCGGGTCACCTTCTAGTAATTATATATAGTTTTTTGCGTCGCGTCTGATTACCGAGACACAAGCGGGCGGCCGATTAATATTAACGTACCGCACAGGGGGGGGGGGGGGGGTCGCACAAAAGTTTTATCATACAGGGCCGGGGTGGGTGGGTCCGAAGATGCCCGAAAAAATGAGTTTGTGCAAATTTTATCTATTCACATTTTTGCCCTTGTTTTAAGTTGTTTTCAAATATATTCATTAATAATTGTGTTCTAATGCATGTTATGGTCTTTACAGACACTTAGGAACAGGGTAGGTATAAGATATAAGTAATACAGGGGAGATCTTCCAAAAACATACCTATACCGGGCGGGGAAGGTGCATCTCAGAGGCCTGAAAAAAATTGTTTGTGCAAATTTTGTTCAACCCACATTATGCACATTGTTTTAAGTTGTTTTCACTAATAAATGTGTTCTAACATAGATTATGATCTTAACCAACACTTAAGAACATATGTAGGTATAAGATAAAGCACTCTCTGGTGCCAAATAAAAGTGATGACTGAATAGGACTGCTGGTTTGCATTTCACCTCAAATTAATGTTGAATAGTGCCTGATAGTGTTGGCATTTTCACTCTGGCATGTCTAATGACCAAATAATACTAGTGCTGCAGAGTGCTGGCTAACAAAATACCTCAAATTAAAAAATAAACATGCCAGTCTGTTTATTTGGCTACAAAGAGTGATACTTATATACTATATAACTGTCATTGCAGGTATGGCTATAAGGTGTTCTGATATGATGGTTGGTGGCACCTTTTTGTGAACAACAGTGAAGAAGTCATTAATTAGTAACTGGACTATTTATGTAAAAATTAAACACAATGTTGGCTTATTGGCACTATAAATATTACCTCACAATATATGTGCATACTGTAGAATAAAACACTTTTTATTTCAAAATGTATTTTTCAATGTCGAAAACAACATCATAACCGTTAATAGTTTTTCAATTGTTTGAACACTTGGAATCTGCCAGAAACGGACCATTTTAAAACTTACCTTTGATTCTGTTTGATTTTGGTTTTGAATAGATTTAAAATGATTTTTTTCTTATTTTAGACGGTGGGTCCAAAAAAATCAGGCGGAAAAAAATATTTTTTTTGCACAAAAAGGGTGGATGGGTAGCAAAAGGGCTGTAAAAAAAAAATTGGGCCCTCTATGTGTAAATTTTCTCACGACCCCCCCCCCCCCTGTACCGCATATAAAACATTTATCATGTGACCCCATACTACTTACAGGCTCGCAACGTTCGCCCAGATCTCGATGGATGTTGTTTTGGGGGAGAATGATAGAAGGATCGTGGAATCACACGAAGAGTTCGCAAGAATAAACGTACAGGACGTCATACAACATCCCGGATATAATCCAACCACGCAAGGTAGGATGGATCGGGAATCTAATAGGGAATCACACATTACAGTTGCCCCCCTCCCAATATTATTTCACAATATTAGTTGACATTTTCGAATTTCGAAATTCGGCTTCAGAGATACAGTAGTGTCTCTCTGTTGACGATAACCCAAGATGCTACTATATATCTATATATCATTTTTCCAACAACCAAAAAAAAATCTTGCTAATTGCCAATGTTAAAAAATCATGATAATTGCCAATGTTATCACCATGATTGTTTTTGTAAACAAGAAAACCAATGGCTGTTGAGACATGAGACACCGAGAAAGATCTTTTAAAATGTTATGACAAGACAAAATTTAATATGCATTCTATACTTGTTTGGTATTTTAAATTATTTACATAGCACAGTAGGCTACAACCATTAAGAGGATAGCCCTATAACAGCAGCCCCATCGATGGCGACTGAATTGATTATGGCAAAGAGAAATTTTCAATGACTTGGGAATGAGTGGATGTATATCTGAGTTCGCTTGTTTTGTTAAATGCGTCAGCTGCATATACAGTTACTGGCTGGATTGTTGGGGGTTAGGTCCCCTGGATCACCATGCACCAACAAGTGTGATCCGAGATATTCTTACTTATCTCACTTCCATACTCTCCCATGCAACCGAATTATGCTTTGTGAATATGATATATATATATATATATATATATATATATATATATTATCATAATATTTTTTTTCTACCACACAGCCAATGATATCGCTATTATAAAAATGCCACGACAGGTGGATTACACTGACTGCAGATTGCCAGTGTGTCTTCCTTCTAAAATCGGAAACAACGCATTCTCGACCAACTTTAACAACATTCAGAGCTTTTACTCTCAACAAGCTCAGTTCACAGGACAGTTGCCATTCACCACGCCGTTCGCTTCAGGGTGTGGTGGTTTGTTTGCCGCCGAGAGGAGTGGATGTGTGATGGCTGGATGGGGACTTGCTAATGGTACGTCATAACCAATACCACTGATTTAATGGTGGTCGTGTCGAACTCTTTTCGTGCGTGTTGCATATAAATTCGCCAATGTGCCGATACAATCAGGGACGTTGCGCATGGGGTGTTTCACCCCCCAACTTTCCAACATAACTGACCCAAATTTAATTGGAAATTTCACACCAACAATAGGTTGAAACTGTTGGAAAATTTCCAACCTTCTGGGTGTGTCAGATCGGAAATTTCCAACATTTACAGAGCTTGAGGCCAGTCTAAATGCTAAGATTTTGCAATGTTCATGTTCATATTAAACATTTTATCACAACGGGCCGAAACATGGTCGGTCCGGTGTGTCCTGGTCCCTCCCCAGTGGCCAGTAACAAAAACTGCCAAATCATTTAATAAAAACAATCTGGGTGTGAATTTGTCTGGAGTTACCACTGGATGTTAAGAATTTTGTAATTTTCAGGTTTATATCTTAAATGTTCTCATACTGGGCCAAACCATAGTCGGACCAGTTGACTATGTTCTTTCCCTAGCTATATATAGTGGTCATAAGACTACTGATTCTATTTTCTTTTCCATGGCAACTTCCCTGATCACAAGTCATGGAAGACAATCGTTAAAAGTGTCGTGAAGATCACTTACACGGCACAGTGTAAAGCAACTATTTTCAACGATAGGAGGTTTACTGTTGTCAACCAAGTTCTCCATGTCGGATGGAAAATATGGAGACTCTTTCAATGTCACCGAACGCAGTTGATAAATTCGATAATTTCGCCAAACTTCTCAACAAAACAACCTACCCGAATAACTTGGCCTGCTACCAGTGTTATAAAGCATACCACAGTGAACTTTTTAATGTTAATGAACCATCTATGGGGGGACACTATACTTAATCATAACGGCATGTCAGTGGTCCTCTTCCTGGACGACTTATCTAAAAATGAATTTCTAGCAATAATTCTTAGGACCGAGGATCCGTACTTTTAGAAATGCCACAACTTGATTATCGAGGTGTATATCTTTTTTTCTGTCAGTGTCCAGACTGGTCACAAACACACATTGACTGATATGACAATGTCCGGATACATCATGCCAAACATTTGAAGTATCATAAGAACCTAATGCAATGGATATTTTCCGTAGTGATGCCCATCATTCGATCACACGGATGTGATATATATGCATGTACGTAGATTTGTTGAGTGCAGCCTATCCTATATGTATAATTTGTTTTCTAAAAAGTATATATGCTTGCCTAACTAGTATCATGACAACCATCTGGGCTCATACTGGCGCGATATATGTAAATTTGTTTTCTGCGTCCAAACATGTGTATTATTTGTTTTTCTGAATAGTCTATACATGCATAACTTTGGATTGCCATAATAATCTCACGCATGTGTGGTATTCCTTAATGACCGCCATCGGCGATCACATGTATATAACTTCGTTTTTGTATATCCATTTTATGTATAATTTTGTTCTAAATAGTCCATATTACGAGTTATACCTTCAGCACTCGAGAACACGAGTACTATATTTATATATAATTATAGAACGTGAACATATCATCGTCACTTGTCTATACACTGTTAGAAATTAATGTCGGTTCGACGGTTTCGGGCCGTCATAATCGACGGTCCCATACCATTTTATCAGTTTGACGGTCCCACACCGTTATTTTATGTGCCCATGAAAATTGTCTAAATTAAATATTTTCGTGATTCAAAGTCATGCCGTCAAAATGCAATAGTATAGGGTCTGACCTTTATTAGTTACGGTCTTGATATTAATTAAACGGTGTTGAACCGTAAAAAAATACAACGGTCTGACAGTTACTTAAACGGTTTTATACCGTGGAACATGCTACGGCATGACCGTATAATCGATATATGTTTAACAGGCAAATGTTGGCAGCGATGTTGCACGGCCTCAGGCCGTTAAAGCGACAGTCTTTTTACGGTCTTGATATTAATTAAACGGTGTTAAACCTTAAAAAATACAACGGTCTGACAGTTACTTAAACGGTTTTATACCATGGAACATGCTACGGCCTGACCGTATGTTTAACGGTAAAATGTTGGCAGCGACGTTGCGCGGTCTCAGACCGTTAAAGCGGCGGTCTTTTTTTCTAAACAGTGTAGTTATACGTTTAGTTCATGTGCTTGCGATTTGACCTTTTGATTTATGTCCAACGATTTACAAATAACCACGCATACATACTATCTCTCTCCTCAAAAGGGGACAATAAAGAATATATACACGTCCCTGGTTACAATACCGATACATTGACAAGAGATGGGCAGTTTCCCTGTGTATATTTGTCACTGCACTTGACACAAACTGCAAGTCAGAGTTCAGTCCCATCGCTACGCTGCTCTGGCCTCTGCCACTACGTGTATATCAAACTCCATACAGCGCCCTCTACGCTATCGCTGCGATATATCACTGCCACAATGAGTGTACTTTGCAGACGATAAATCTATTTTTACATATCGTCGCGGAACTGTATTTACTACTATTTAGTCACCTATTATCTTGTTTTGACCACCAATTTTGTTTTTAAGTTTGCAATAATGGTAATTATTTCGGTATTGATAAGAACAATAACATAACATAACATAACATTTTTATTGACATAATACACCCACGCGGGGCAGTTGTCATAATACAGATAATTTAAACACAAGTCAAGACAATTTCATATAAAATATATATATAACATGTATTTGTAACTCAACACTATATTCTCATTTATTTGCGGAAAACTGCCGAACCATGTTACAGATCAGATTGCATATACTCGGATGTTCAGCCTTCATGAGGAATATGAACTTTTCTATTTCATCAAAGTTTACGAAAATTGGTTGGTGAACTCCTATTTCAGTGAAAAATCTCTTCCGCAAATGGTTATGTTTTTCACATCTCATTATAAAGTGTTCTTCCGTTTCAATTTCATTTGCTTCACATTTTTTACATATGCGTTTCTCGTAAGGTATTTTTGGCTGAGCGTGTCGCCCAACCTCTACCTGCAACTTATGATTGCTTACTCTAAGCTTACTGAAACACGATCTCGTATAAAAATTAGTAATTTGGAGTAAGTATGGTTCAATTTCATATTGTTCTTTGAAACAACGATACGTTCTTAATTTATTCATACCATTTTTCTTGTTGTCATCGAATATTTCGTTTTTGAACGTTAGAATATGAACGCATTTTAATTCTTCCCGGACTTTATTGAGATATTCCAGCGATAGGTTATTCTCTAAATCGCTTATTTTTGGCATGTGAAGTGCTTCTGCCAAAAACGGTGGAATTATATATTCCTCGCATATTTGGGCAGAATTCTGAAGTAACATATTCGGTTTTCTTTCAGACAGTTTAAGCATATATCTTACAGCATTCATTATCGCATCATGTGCTATCGGAAATCTGCCCAATTCTGCTCTTGTCGCGTGATTAGACGCCATTCTATTTAAACCCAACACTGATTTACAAAATTTAACATGTGTAATTTCACATGGAATAGATTCGAGCTTGTTAATATTAATATGCGATGCCCATATTTCGCAACCATATAAAACGATAGGTTTTATCAGCTTGTCAAATAGTTTACACCAAATGCTTACTGAGAAAATTTCATGTTTGCGCAAGGATGACATTAAACTATACATTGCTTTTAACCCTTTGTTGTTAACATCTATCTGGGCTTTGCAAAATTTTCCATTCGCACAAAATTTAATACCAAGATAGGTATATTCCTTAACTGTTTCCAACGGAGTGTTGCTTAATTTAAAGGCAGTTAGTTTTTTTGTTGCTCGTTTCCTGAATATCAGGCATTTAGTTTTCTGAAGATTCACTTCTACTTTGTTCCTTATGCTGTAATTCTCCAATTTATTCAAACATCTTTGCATACCTTCAGCAGTTTCAGATAGCATAACCAGATCATCTGCAAATAGCATATGACTTAGAGATTTTTCGCCAACTTTAACCGGTTTGCACGAATCATCAAATTCGGCGCTAATGTCATCAATAAATATTTTGAAAATTGTGGGAGAAATAATACATCCTTGTCTAACGCCAATATTTGAAATCATATGAGGCCCATAACCTTGGCTAGTTCGTACCGAATAAGCACTTGACGCATACATAGATTCAATAGTTTTCATAATATTGCCATTGATACCAACATGTTTCAATTTAGTAAACATTGTCTCTCGGTGGACAGTATCAAATGCCTTACGGAAGTCTACAAATACTGCATATAGAGGTTTTGCCTCTTTCAGGTACTTAGTAGTTAGCGATTTTAAAATGAACGCACTATCAATCGTGCTTCTATTTTTTCTAAATCCATATTGATTATCACTTATAATATCATTATCATCCACAAATTTGGAAATTCGTGTATTGATTATTTTGTTAAATATTTTACTTATAGAACTGCTCAAAGCTATAGCTCTATAATTGTTTGGATCGTGACGATCACCTTTTTTATAGATAGGTGTCAGTGTGGACTCGCTCCAACATGTAGGATAATATGAAGAGTTCAGAACCAAATTAAACAACTTTGTTAAATCTTGTGCCATAATCGGTCCGACGGCTTTCAATAGTTCATTCCGCAGCCCGTCACTGCCTGGAGATTTATTATTTTTCAAACTCTTCAGAACGCCTATTACTTCCAGGGTCGAAATTTCATCATTATTGAGATCGCAAATGATCTTAGGTTTGTCTGTTTTACATATAAAAGTATCTTTATCCCGATTAGCGCTATTGCAATATAAATCATTAAAGAATTTAACACTAATGTCTGGATCAAGATCGTCGTTATCTTTCCTACTATCATCTCTCATTTTTTTAAACTGAGCCAGACATAGACAATTTTAATCCTAAAACATAAGAACTAAAAACACGTAAGAATTCCTTACCAATTAATGTCATTATGGCAGTGGTATCTCAGCGGAGCGATGGGAGATAACCTGCCTGGAGTTTGCGTGTATATACGAAATTCAATCTAACATTTTATTCAAGAGTTTTTTTTTTCGGTAAAAATTCATTCTATCTTGTCCCAATTTCCAAATGAATATGGACAGTTCACAAATGATCCACCACGTCGCAGTTTTATAACCCAATCAAATATAGGAAACCATTCACTGTGTATACAAATTATTGTATAATATAAAACGACCCACATAAAAGTATTTAAAAGACGATGACAGACGTGTTCTGTCGAGTGGGAGCTGGGAGTATTTTAGAATTATAGTTCGTGACTATGGGGGAGCACTTCTCTTAAGAAACTAGACGGAGAATCTTGTCAATTTCCACTACGAGGGAACTGTTACATTGGAAGTCATTCTATTGTCGGTATTGTGGTGTTTCGGGAATGATTTCTTTGATTAGTTGGTGTACACTGGAACCGTAACATCGGCACGAATGATAAATCGCGCAAAATTATAGATATCTTGAATTCATTAAACTTTTCTGACTGAACCGAGGCTGCAGAATTAAGTGCCGATCGAAAGCTGGGCCCTGTTTCATGAAAGCAACTTATGACATAGTTAGGACTTAAGATGGTCATACGTTCAAACTTCAGTCATAAGTGCGTTTCACGAACAAGGTCTTAAAGCCCCTGTCACACTCAGATCGGCGCTTGCATTGCGCTGCAAAAGTTTCAAAGCGCACACATAAACGCACTAAGGTCTCCAAGAACCGATTGGTGACGCAGTGGACACTGGCTACGACGGGCGAGGGTCTCCATGGTCGCCCATAGGCACCAGAGCACCGCGCTTGTTTTGTGCATGCACAAAACAAGCGCAGAGTCTCGGCGTTCTGACCAAGGCGTAGTAATCTTACTGCAGTTGCAGAGGAATTCTTGCTGCGACCACGAGTAGCTTGTATCCGCCCTTGCTACGTCAACGGGGCGCTCATGTCGTTCGCGTTGCGCTGTCGTGGCGACAGTACTGCGCCTGGTCAGAACGCCGAACCTCTGCGCTTGTTTTGTGCATGCACAAAACAAACGCGGCGCTCTGGCGCTCAGATGCGATCACGGGGACCCTCTCCCGTCCTAGCCAGTGTCAACTGCGACGTTACTGCGTTACCAATCGGTTCTTGGATACCTTAGTGCGCTTTGCTCGGCGCTTTGATAATTTTACAGCGCAATGCAAGCCCCGGCCTGATCTCAGCGGAGTGTGACAGTGATTTAATCGGACAGCTAATCTATTGCGGATTGTTGGGTATATTCCCCACAAACTAAAAACTATCTATGACTGGAGAACGCAGTAGACGATATCTATACTATCCGCGCCCGCGCAGAGAGCGTTTTGCAAACGTATTGAGAACGTACTAGCATCACAATGACAGCGACTTGAACGCAATAAGAGCGTGAGACTTGACAAAGTAGGAACGCAATAGGAGCATACTTTGTTTTAAAAGTTTGACAATTTTGGACAGTTTTCTGCGCTCCTCCTGCGTGTTACTCATATTTGGGTACTTTTGCAGCGCAGTGCAAGCGCCGGCCTGAGTGTGACATGGGTTTAACTTAAGATGGTCTTAACTTTGGTCTTAACTTTAAGACTGCTGTGAGGTGTCATAAGATAATCTTAAAGTTAAGACCCACGTGATAAGTGGAATATCGATCACAAGTATGGCGGCCTATGTTATTTTGCAATTACGGAGATATCTGTACATTGTCTGGGTGGGCAATTCGTCGTCTGGTATACAGGGTCGTGGCTACAGAATGAGAGGGGGTGTTCGCCTCGAAATGTCCAACTACACCCCCTTAAACAACACCAAATTATCTTTGGGTTTAAACATTCCAACTGGTAACTCAAACATTCCAAAACCAAAGTTTGGAGAGGGCAACCCCCCCCCCCACCGTATAACCATAGGGTTAATTTGGTAAAAACAATTCAGAGTACAGACTTATCATCAGGGACGTGGCGAATGGGGTTTGTGTGTTGTCCACCCCCCCCCCACCCCACCACAAACACACATACTTTGGTCAAAATGTTTAGCAATTGGAAATTTCATGCCTGACAAGAACATTAATCGTACACTATATATAGGTCTCAATTGTTTGAAATTCTAACTAGTAAAGGTATGTGTTGTTTTAGACAAACAGCAGCAACCGAAAATCACCAACTTTAGGGGCGTCAGGTTAGAAATTTCGAACTGTTGGAATATTTGAGATACCAATTGGAAAGTTTAAATCCAACGGGTGGGGTGGACATGGCATTTCGCGAACATGGAAGTTTGGTCCGGTTCAATCAAGGGGCGGGTGCAGTTGGAAATTGCACGATGTACCCCCCCCCCCCCGCCACAGAGACCAACTAGCCACACCGAGCCTCGTGTCCAATGTAGGATATAGTCAATTATCAGCTGTGTATGTGACCTATAGATAATATATATTATAAAATTGTATTACCCACGAATTAAACTTTTGATATGAATTATGGCCTTGCTCAAAGCTCACAATTTCCTCTATGTTATTCCATGTGTGTGTGGGAGATGGGGTAAAATGAGATCAATTAACGTATTGATTCTTTCCTCTTTCCAAATTTCCGTCGGCTGTTTACAAAGCAGATATGTCATATAGGAAAGGTAACACAAACGCTCTTTATCAAAATTTGTTTTAGAAATAGTGACAATTTTCTATAGAGAATATTATTTTTATTGAGTTTATGCCCACGCCCATATGTCGTGATTTTAAAGGCTGTCCAAATTTTTGTCATGTTTTTTTTTGCAGGGGTGGGATGACTGTTGTACAGCATACTGTATATATGATATACACACCCGTAACGATGACACCCCTTAATACGAGTGTGTTAACGAAAACGTAGTTTTATATATATATGACAACCGCATAAAACATCTGCATACAAATAATAAAAAAGTTACTCTAACAAATATTTTTCATTTCCCTTTGAATCGAAAAATGACCTGTGTGTGTCCTGATGACATCGCCGATTTATTTTGAGAGCGGTGGTCGATGATATACGAGTTATGTCGGCTCACATAAAAAAAAATCGCCGCCTGATCATTGCTCTCAGTTGATTAACTCGGCGTGAATGCATGGTCGCAGTCATGCATCGATCCATATAATTATATTGTCTTATTTCTGACACCGCCACTCGTCAGTAAACGCAAAGCTCGTCATTTTAAGAGCCTGCGATGTACTCATGTTCGAATTCACATCGTGGAACTCTTACAAGTCTAAGATCCATATGCGAATATAAGGCCATGCATTGACTATAGACACTAAGATGCATGCGCTGATTCGCCCACCCCATCCCAGCCGCTATCCAGCATCCCTGTCACACAATAATGTAAACTCGGACTCGGCTCTTTCTCGATAACCTCTCAATGCCGTACATAAAGATTGCACAAGCCCACATTTTTTCGTTCCGGACTGTAGAAAATTGTCGATAACCAGTCTAAATGAGCGGGAACTTAACTTATTACTTAAGTAGGACTTAATCTTGTTTTGTGAAACGCGTTCTTGAAACGGAAAAGTTACATCATAAGATCCACCTTAGATCTTAGATTAAGTCCACCTTAAAGGGGTACTGTACGCCATTTTCATTAAATTTCCGGTGACAACAACGATCTAATATCGATAATATATAGAAACATAAGTAATTTGAATCGAAGATGTATTCTGTAAACGCTCAGGGGCCTGTTTCATGAAGCAAGGTCATAAGATTATCTTAAGATGGACTTAATCTAAGATCTAAGGTGGATCTTATGATGTAACTTTTCCGTTTCAAGAACGCGTTTCACAAAACAAGATTAAGTCCTACTTAAGTAGTAAGTTAAGTTCCCGCTCATTTAGACTGGTTATCGACAATTTTCTACAGTCCGGAACGAAAAAATGTGGGCTTGTGCAATCTTTATGTACGGCATTGAGAGGTTATCGAGAAAGAGCCGAGTCCGAGTTGACATTATTGTGTGACAGGGATGCTGGATAGCGGCTGGGGTGGGGTGGGCGAATCAGCGCATGTATCTTAGTGTCTATAGTCAATGCATGGCCTTATATTCGCATATGGATCTTAGACTTGTATGAGTTCCACGATGTGAATTCGAACATGAGTACATCGCAGGCTCTTGAAATGACGAGCTTTGCGTTTACTGACGAATGGCGGTGTCAGAAATAATACAATATAATTATATGGATCGATGCATGACTGCGACCATGCATTCACGCCGAGTTAATCAGCCGAGAGCAATGATCAGGAGGCGATTTTTTTATGTGAGACGACATAACTCGTATATTATCGACCACCGCTCTCTACGTGTAGCAAGAATCAAAATAAATCGGCGATGTCATCAGGACACACATAGGTCATTTTTCGATTCAAAGGGAAATGAAAAATATTTGTTAGAGTAACTTTTTTATTATTTTTATGCAGATGTTTTATGCGGTTGTCATACCATGGATATATATATAAAACTACGTTTTCCTATATGACATATCTGCTTTGTAAACAGCCGACGGAAATTTGGAAAGAGGAAAGAATCAATACATTAATTGATCTCAGTTTACCCCATCTCCCACACACACATGGAATAACATAGAGGATATTGTGAGCTTTGAGCTAGGCCATAATTCTTATCAAAAGTTGAATTCGTGGGTAATACAATTTTATAATATATATTATCTATAGGTCACATACGCAGCTGATAATTGACTATATCCTACATTCGACGAGGCTCGGGGTGGCTAGTTGGTCTTTGTGGGGGGGGGGGGGTACATCGTGCAATTTCCAACTGCACCCGCCCCTTAATTGAACCGGGCCAAACTTCTATGTTCGCGAAATGCCATGTCCACCCCACCCGTTGGATTTAAACTTTCCAATTGGTATCTCAAATATTCCAACAGTTCGAAATTTCTAACCTGACGCCCCTAAAGTTGGTGATTTTCGGTTGCTGCTGTTTGTCTAAAACAACACATTCCTTTACTAGTTAGAAATTCAAACTATTGAAACCTATATATAGTGGACGATTAATGTTCTTGTCGGGCATGAAATTTCCAATTGCTAAACATTTTGACCAAAGAGTGTGTGTGGTGGGGGGGGGGGGGGGTAGACAACACACAAACCCCATTCACCACGTCCCTGATGATAAGTCTGTACTCTGAATTGTTTTTACCAAATTAACCCTATGGTTATACGGTGGGGGAGGGGTTGCCCTCTCCAAACTTTGGTTTTGGAATGTTTGAGGTATCAGTTGGAATGTTTAAACCCAAAGAGAATTTGGTGTTGTTTAAGGGGGTGTAGTTGGACATTTCGAGGCGAACACCCCCTCTCATTCTGTAGCCACGACCCTGTATACCAGACGACGAATTGCCCACCCAGACAATGTACAGATATCTCCGTAATTGCAAAATAACATAGGCCGCCATACTTGTGATCGATATGCCACTTATCACGTGGGTCTTAACTTTAAGATTATCTTATGACACCTCACAGCAGTCTTAAAGTTAAGACCAAAGTTAAGACCATCTTAAGTTAAGACCTTGTTCGTGAAACGCACTTATGACTGAAGTTTGAACTTATGACCATCTTAAGTCCCAACTATGTCATAAGTTGCTTTCATGAAACAGGGCCCAGGTTAATAGGCTATCTTAAAATTTTATAATTTAAAAGTTAATAATTTGATATAAATTGAATTTATGACTGGAGCCATAAAATGGCGTCAATTAAATTACGAATTTGCGTAATCAAATAAAGTAATTGAGGGATACTGGATTTTTAAACGATCGCACACACGATCGCTTAAAATTTTATGATGATACGGGGAGAACACTCAAGCCACTCACTGACTAGCGACGATACAATAACTTAAATGATTATATGGGACTAGTATGCCTATAATATAACTTTTATTTGATTCATTTGGTTGAAAACTGTACAAAAATTACTCGACAACGACAATTTGTATTTTTGCATTCCGGTAAATTTGTCATCCGTAACACTACTTCGTACTCAACAGACTTTCAAATAATGAAAAAATTGTTACCTTATTCTCCGACTCGGAGACTATAAAAACCAACAACAACATTTGGCGTACAGTACCCCTTTAAGATAATCTTATGACCTTGCTTCATGAAACAGGCCCCTGAACTTTAGGTCACAATTAACTAGCGATTTATCGTGTAATGTGATCACTATCAAATATTTAAGGAAAACAATTAATTTCCTGTGTAGTGTTAGAATCTTGTGTTACCTCTTTCTATGTGATAAGACAATAAATCAACCCTTCAAGTGGTGAGAAAAATGGTTGAGATCACATTTCTCACTGTTAAGAACACTTTTTTCTTGTGTTGAAAATACTGTAAAATTCATTACCACTTATAATAAGAAATTAACTTTTCTAAATGAAAGTTAAATTAATAAAAGTTTCTTATATTTCTAGGAATTTGAGTTTATTTTTAAAGTTAGAAAGTGCCTTTCTTAACATATTAGAAATTATTTCTAGCTATAATGTTATAATATCTTGATAGTTAAGGAATTTTTCTTACCTTTTTCTAGGCACTGAGAAAATAACTCTCTAGGATTTAAAAAATAATTTCTTACTAATTCGAAATTATTTCTAAGCTTTTTCTAGATTATGAAAAAAAATACTTTCTAGTATTTAAGAAATTATTATTTACATTTGTGAAATTTCAGAAATTATTTCTTACCATTAAGAAATCATAAGAAAACAATTCGATCCTTTCTTAGAAAATTGTGAGAACAAAACTCTCATAATTAAAATTTGAATTTCCATAAGAAATTCATTTTCGAAATATTATTATTAGAAAATTTGATGTAAGAAAATTTTCTAGGTATACTCCCTGAGTCGTTATTTGGTGGGAGAATCTGGATTCAGAATCCTAAACCGATTACGGGGCGGGTCTAAATCCAGATTCTCGGTCAGATTTTGAAATCCACGTGGTCTCCGATACTATGTTCTCCCAGCGTTAAACATGGCTCATGTATTTGACACAAGTATCATTTGTATATTATATTTATAATGTTAATGTTTGTTGTGAAAGTCATGCTTCTATTATATGTGTATATACATGGCACCTAATTAGCTGGCAATCCGACTGAATCGCATCTTTTTTTCAAGTTAAAGTGTGATTATTGATGAGGGCAAGCATTTCTAATAGCTCCAGATCTCCCGAATCAAATTCCGAAGATGTTGTGCAGAACACACGAAACCTGCCAGTTGTATAGGGGCGTGGCGACAGGGGTTGTTTGGGGTGTCTGGAACCCCACCCCCCCACCCCCCACCGAACTTTGGTACAATTTCTCAGCTGTACAGTCATTCATACGTGAGGCAAATCAGGATTCTTTTGACTAACTGTTCCAAATAATGATACGCAAAAGCCAGCAAACGCAAAAAACAAACTCGATTTGATTTAAAAAAAATACATATACAAACATCACTAACTCGGGGGAGGGGGGGGGGGGTGACCGGTGATCTGTATATATGTTCAACTTGTTTTGGTAGTCATGTTGCTTTGCCATCACTAATTATTTATTTATCAGTATAATAACATATGGGAGAGGGGTACCCTTAAGTGAGTCAGCACTTGTCCTCCAATCCCATTGTCTGTATAAACAAATGTATGTGTTATATATCATGTTTTATCTAAATTTGACATTAAATAAATATGTTTAAACTAAACTTTGGTACATTTCCAGCAGCTGGAAATTTTATGCCTGACACAACATTAGTTGGACATTAATTTGACACCATATATAGGTTGTAATTGTTCTCATTGTTTAATTTTTCAACCAATAAAAGTTGGTAATTTTCCAATCTCAGGGTGTGTCAGGTTGGATATTTTCAAGGGGGTGCAAATGGAATTCTGCCGAACCTGTGAGTTTGATGTTTGGTTCAAGGTGGGGGGCGTGCAGTTGGTCGAAAATTTGATGGAGCACTCACATGGGAAACCTCTAGCCACGTCCCTAGAACTTGTACGTGTGGGTACTTAATCAATAAATTGACTGACATTTTCACTATATAGTCCTGAGATCCTAGAATAAGCTTTACATTTGTGTTTGTGCGATTGGGAGGGGAGATGCAGTTTACGTGCGATCACAAGACCGCAACATTGGCTTCATGGGCAAAGCTTCATTTTCCGACTAATGTTGGCCAAACATGCCTGTGCTTCTGCACCATACAGAGACTATTGTACAAAACGACTGCATTTAACGAAACAAAACATTTTAAATATTAAATTGCTATAAGACTAGATAGTACATACGTGTATCTGATAATCCATCGATATCATATACTCCTACTATTACTTGAATAAGAAGGAACATATAATAACGAACAAAGCAGAAGACATATCCATGCAGGTTCACGTGAATTCAGTCAATGGTGACGTATCCGCCGAATTTGAAATCGACATGCGTTCGGGCGGTATTTTATGGATGGAATTATGAAATGGACATGATGAAAGTGACAATGAAATTGACAATGATTTGCTTCACGTTCGCCATCAACCGAAGTGCTCCCCCAGCGTTACTATCAATAACATTATTATTTGGCTGATTCAGTAATATTCTCCCTGTTTACACTCGAAAACACAAATTTGTCTCCGCATTTAAAATTCTTTGCTATAGATCGTTTATATTCTGCAATAATTTGTACACAAGGGACGGATTCCTATGTTTTATTGTGTTTTTAAACTCCGAGGTGGCGAAATCTCGGTTTGTTTATATTATGAACGTTTGAGTCCGTAATCGAAATCAGAATCTGAATCCGGATTACGACGAAATAATGAGTGATTACGTCTACGGTCTGTTCGTTTACTGATTCTGGTCTGTTCGTTTACCGAACCACGTCGTATGTGGACTAATCCGTAATCTGAATCCAGATTCTCCCACCAAATAACGACACTGGATAACATGTCTTGATTTAAAGGTACTCAATCCGATCAGCGGGTCCCCATCTCAACAGATTCCAACAACAACAATCCGATCAGATGGTCCTATATTACTATTTCTTTGGCTTTGGGGTTAAAAAATATTTGATTCGAGTCGAGGAACCCATCAAACAAAGCTCAGAGTTATTAGATATTGATTTTTGAAATTTGTTATTTTCTCGAGATGAGTACTAATAATTGCCCTTAACTTCGTAATCTGCTCGAGATGTGTACACCAAAACACTATTCAGACAGACAAGGATGGATAACTCTAAAATCAAGTGGTAATAATAACGCAATTTTGACTGTGTTCTGGGACAGAAAGAATAGAAATAACGAAACTTCAAATATCGATATCTGATCACCCTGAGCGTTGATTGGTAGGTTCATCGACTCGAATCAATTATTTTTTTACCCCCAAAGCCAAAGAAATAGTAATATAGGACCCTCTGATCGGATTGAGTACCTTTAAGTTTTTTTTATCGCAAATAATAAAATCCTTTTTGCCAGTGTACCTTGTCCTCGTTGAGCTACAGTGTCATTAACAGTATCTTATATCTATTCTCAGAAACAGATCCCGACTTCTTTCCTACTCTCTTGGAGATGAAGGCAACTGTATTTAGTAAACATACATGTAGGACGATGATGCGTTACATTGATAACTCATTTATACCTGACAACAGTATATGTGCCGATGCTCTCAACCCAAAACAGAAGACATGCCTGGTAAGTAGAATGTTCCGTCCCATGCCAACCCGGTGTTGATTGAAACCAAGCTCCCTACATAGTTCAATCCAATGCTACGCATGACTTACCGCTGTGAGCACCTACACATAATGTGAAGAAATCGCACATTTATCTATTTGAGACTTGTGTAGGTTACAATTCATTCTGCATTATTCTGAGAAACTGAACTGTCCATATTAATTTGAAAATTGTCTACATCAAGCCAGAATGAATTGTAACTGAAAAACACTTCAATAAAAAATGTTAGATTTAATTAAGAAAATACACATGCCGGCAGCGGTCAGACATAGCGTAGCGATGGGACTGAACTCTGTTTTGCAGCTTGGATTGAAACGAGCGTTGATCTCATGTTTGATCTTAACGTCAATCATGCCTGGTTGTACTTGAAGGCACGGGTGACCTTTGTTGTAGGTTATATTTTAGAAATAACAGTTACCAAATTATGGAAAAATCCTCAAGAACATTAATAGTATACTTGTCATTTTATTTGGGGGAAATGCCAGCTATTCCATAACTAAGTTACGAATTTCCAGGTACAATACTTAATCAAATTAATTGACGGATAGTGGTTTTGGCAAAGAATGGCACATCTCGTGTAAAAATTATGTTGATACGGGGCGTGAGTTCAAGCCACTCACTGATGACTATACAATAAAGTTAATGAATGTCTAGGACTATTATGCAAGTAATATAACATTTATTTGATACATTTGTCTGAAAACTACAAAAACATTTGGACGACGATCGTTCTGTTTGCATTCCGGCTTATCTGACATCTCTAACATTTCTTATCAGCCATCTGTAACATTTCTTATCAGCCATCTGTAACATTTCTTATCAGCCATCTGTAACATTTCTGATCAGCCATCTCTAACATTTCTTATCAGCCATCTGTAACATTTCTTATCAGCCATCTCGAACATTTCTGATCAGCCATCTCTAACATTTCTTATCAGCCATCTGTAACATTTCTTATCAGCCATCTGAACATTTCTTATCAGCCATCTGTAACATTTCTGATCAGCTATCTGTAACATTTCTGATCAGCCATCTCTAACATTTCTTATCAGCCATCTCTAACATTTCTTATCAGCCATCTCGAACATTTCTTATCAGCCATCTCGAACATTTCTTATCAGCCATCTCGAACATTTCTCATCTGACATCTGTAACATTTCTTATCAGCCATCTCGAACATTTATTATCTGATATCTGTAACATTTCTTATCAGCCATCTGTAACATTTCTTATCATTCATCTGTTAACATTTCTTATCAAACATCTGTGACATTTCTTATCAGCCATCTCTAACATTTCTTATCAGCCATCTCTAACATTTCGTATCTGACATCTCTAGCATTTCTTATCTGACATCTCTAACATTTCTTATCAGCCATCTGTAACATTTCTTATCAGCCATCTGTAACATTTCTTATCAGCCATCTGTAACATTTCTTATCAGCCATCTCGAACATTTCTCATCTGACATCTGTAACATTTCTTATCAGCCATCTCGAACATTTATTATCTGATATCTGTAACATTTCTTATCAGCCATCTGTAACATTTCTTATCAGTCATCTGTTAACATTTCTTATCAAACATCTGTGACATTTCTTATCAAACATCTGTAACATTTCTTATCAGCCATCTGTAATATTTTTTATCAGCCATCTCTAACATTTCTGATCAGCCATATGTAACATTTCTTATCAGCCATCTGTAACATTTCTTATCAGCCATCTGTAACATTTCTTATCAGCCATCTGTAACATTTCTTATCAGCCATCTGTAACATTTCTTATCAGCCATCTGTAACATTTCTTATCAGCCATCTGTAACATTTCTTATCAGTCATCTGTTAACATTTCTTATCAAACATCTGTGACATTTCTTATCAAACATCTGTAACATTTCTTATCAGCCATCTGTAACATTTCTTATCAGTCATCTGTTAACATTTCTTATCAAACATCTGTAACATTTCTTATCAGCCATCTGTAACATTTCTTATCAGTCATCTGTTAACATTTCTTATCAAACATCTGTAACATTTCTTATCAGCCATCTGTAACATTTCTGATCAGCCATCTGTAACATTTCTTATCAGCCATCTGTAACATTTCTTATCAGCCATCTGTAACATTTCTGATCAGCCATATGTAACATTTCTTATCAGCCATCTGTAACATTTCTTATCAGCCATCTCGAACATTTCTTATCAGCCATCTGTAACATTTCTTATCAGCCATCTCGAACATTTCTCATCTGACATCTGTAACATTTCTTATCAGCCATCTGTAACATTTCTTATCAGCCATCTGTAACATTTCTTATCAGCCATCTGTAACATTTCTTCGTACCCAGCATAGTCAGATAATGCAAATCTGGCAACCTATTCTACGAAGCAGATAACAACATTTGAATACAGTGCCAATTTAAAGGACAGTTTCTCAAATTTGGATCTGGCACTGAAACTTAATTATATATAACCTTGTGCAAATATTTCAATGTCAATAGCTTACAAAATTCCACAACAAATTGATGATGTAGAGCAATGATAAACAAATCACACATGGGCTCAGTTTGATTCTGTGAAAGATACCAGGAGTCAGAGTGATGCCTCACACAAATGGTCAGGTCCGATTTGTGAAAGAAAATATCAGATTCCTGAGTATCTTGCAAGACAAAATCAAGTGCCAAGAATAGCATAAGATGCTGGGAGATGAATAAAGGAGTTCTTTTAAATAATCACTATACTACTAACATGAGACTGTGTTTTATCGAATCTTTTAAAGGTACTCGATCCGATCAGCGTGTCCCCATATCATCAAGATAAAACAACAACATTTCTTCAAAATGCGCTTTTGTTATCAGAATCGATTAATTGCAAAAAATAATGCTAACCACTGTCAACTATGGTATAAAAATTAACCAAAACGTGTTATTTGTCAACATTTTGTTCAACGAAATATGGCCGTATTACCACTTGTTTTAGACTTATCCATCTTCATCCGCAATTTTGACCGAGACCATCCGTTTGATGGCGTGTTTCTGGACCACAAACAATTGAAATAACAAACTTGAAAAAATCGATATCTGATCACTCTGAGCTTTGATGGGTGTGTTCCTCCACTCAAATATTGTTTTATCCCGGAAGCCAAAGAAATAGTAATTTAGGAGAGTTACGGTAGATCGGATTGAGTACCATTAAAGATGGTGATCGCAAGCTTATTGTGGACATTTCAGCCGGCAGTGGATTACATTCGACTGTTAGTATTTGAAAGAGGAAGCTACTAAACATTGTATTATCGACATATTCTTTTTGTCGAGGTACCAAAGTGCTATGTGCTTAATTTTGATATGGGCTGTACTGTATTCTCAATAGAAGGGGAATAGCTCTATCTCTTAGTTTTGAATTTTGATGCATTCTGGGTAAATAAAGGGGGAGTATTGTGCTGAATCTGAGAATCTATATCACTTGGCGGACAGTCCTCGGCCACAGTTGTTCTGTATCATGGTGAGTATATATGGTTTTATTGCATGCCAACAATTATAATCAATAACACGGTCTCTGTATATAAATAATCAGGGACTCAAAGATTAAAGGTACTCAATCCGATAAAACTCCTCTCAATTACTATTTCAATGGCTTCGGGAGTCAAAAATATTTTATTCGAGTCGAGGAAGTCACCCATCAAAGCTCAGATTTGTTAGATATCGATTTTAGAAATCTATTATTTTTCATTATCGGGAATACTATCTGGCCCAGAACTCAGTCAAAATTGCGTTAAAATTACCACTTGATTTTAGAGTTATTCATCCTTGTCTGTTTGAATAGATTTGGAGTACACATCCAGAGCAGATTACGGCAGTTATTAGTACTCATCTCGAGAACATAACAAATTTGAAAAATCAATATCTAATAACTCTGAGCTTTGTTTGATGGGTTCCTCGACTCGAATCAAATATTTTTTACCCCCAAAGCCAAAGAAATAGTAATATAGGACCCTCTGATCGGATTGTTGTTGTTGGAATCTGTTGAGATGGGGACCCTCGTTACGGGTTGAGTACATTTAAGTGGGCCTTTAATGGAACCCTGTATATAGTTAACAAGTGGATTCATATCAACTGGGATGTTCGTTCATTCAAAACAGGAATCATAATGAAAATATCAACCGTATGCTAATTAATTCACAGGGTGATAATGGTGGAATGCTGCTGTGTCCAGAGAATGGACGATGGGTGTTGACTGGAATCATTGCTCTACCTAATTGTGTTCGCAATGGACCAACCGTGCTCACTGACATTGAAGCGATGGGAGAGTGGATTCGGACGATAGGCTAACTTCTGGACAATGAGTCTGCGGTTATCAGAAAATCAATCCAAATCTTATAAGGAGCTGAACCAATGATAAAGACTGATGACAAATGTATGGTTTCACCTTTTGACTAGATATACTATAGTGTAATACATATGTCCTTCACGGCGAAGTGCAACATCATTGAATTAAGACTACTACAAGGCCGGCTGCATTGTATATGCCATGAATGTCAACTAAACGTTTGGTGTCTGATGCACAATGTATCTATATATGTGACAGTATGATAGGTACCAATCATTTTCATTGTACATTAAAGTTACCATTGCATACACAAATATATTCAGTGTTCTGTGATCCAGGTAGCCATGCAATGGTTGTTGTTCGTAGTTTGTGTGCACGTGATATAAGGATTTTTCAATCGGAAACTTTAGAGAAACTGTTGGAGAGAATGATGAGTAAATCGACACAAATGTGGTATTAATTATTAAAGTGTCCACAATACAATCCCATATGCGACCGACTATAACTATATAGACCGGCCCCCAGATGAGGGTAGTGTCACACGAAAGGGTAGAAATTTTGACGCTATCTCCAATTATCCTTGCCCCCATGGGGGTTCCAAAACACTGAGGTATCCAGGGCGGAGCAGGTGGGAAATATATTTTTTGGACCTTTTTGGTGTTTTTGACCTGCAAATTTCAATATAATCAGGAAAACCAATACAATAAGACAAATGTTGAATAAAATATACTTGAATATCAGATATTTATTCTATCTGGGTTGCTTAATATTTATGATGTGCAAAAAGTTATATTATCCAACAATTTTTGTGAAAAATTCACGAAAATGCCCAAAAAATGCTTCAATTGCAGTGCTTTTTCAAAAAAGGTTTTCCAGAAGATTTCCTATAAAATTTTCATTTTTTGGTATAAAGCTCTCAGTGGTGCATCAAAATTTTCAGCATTATATACCTGATTTATTAATATCAACATCACAAGCAATGATATCCAACAAGCCGAGATATTTTCAAAAACTTAACCCACCCCCCTAAACTGATTTTCTATCTGAAAATACCTGTCAAGTCAGAATAGCCCGTTTTCGTTCCGTTTTGTTAACCAATTCAGAGTATTATCATATATCATGGAATTAGCATGTATCTGAGGAGGTTTATGTTATGGTAGAGTCTATTTTGTTTAAATATTTGATTTTTTTGGGGTAAATTGGCTAAAATTTTGATTATTTTTAAGTGAATTTTTTTTTTTAAATTCCCATGACGGTCAGTTTTATGGATAAAGCTGCACAACATGCACCACAATAAGCATAAATTCATCCCCACTATCAGACATGAAATGCTATAATCATGTACCAGACCAGTTAAGAAATAAAGTAAAACTTAACCCTACCCCAAGATAGTGTTATCAATGCTTTCAATTTTATGCTATACTAAACTCGAAAGGTCGTTCATACTAGTTGATAGAATTCATATCATAAATTGCAATAGTTCTGCCCACGGATTATGTAATCACATCTTCATTGTCACTGTCAATTTCATCAAATGTGATTCAATTCAATTCTTTATTCTCGTGACCTATAATACATAGGTATCGAGATAACATTTGTACACTATGGATCAGTCAATAGAATTTCTGTGCAACATCTTACGGGAAGAATGGTTCAAACAACTCAGGCTGCCTATTGGCCATCCATCCATGAAGTGCTACACCGGGAGTGGTTGATTTGGCAACGGTTGCAAGTCGCCACTGTTTTGCTATCATGTTGGCTCGTTTTGAGTGTAGAATTAAAGATTCCTCACATGGTGGAAGTGCAGAAAGATCAACTACCTTTTGCTGATTCTCGAACTTCTGCTGGAACTTTACCCACCTAGCTTAATTCACTTTTCTCGAATGTGGACCATATAAGGATTAACTGTCATGTGGACTGTTTTTATGGAGATGTAACGGTGAGGTAAGTGGACATAACTTGTGTAAAACCCGAAGGGTTTTACATACAAGTTATGACCACTTACCTCACCGTTACATCTCCATAAAAATAGTCCACATGACAGTTAATCCTTATATTTATATACATTTAGCGAGAAACCCACTTTTGTAAATATATTTAAATCGAAAAGTGTATCGTGACAAGATCAGCCCAAAATACACAATAGCAGTTATAGCACCCTTGCCAAAAGTTAATAGGAACAATTTCTCTTCATATTGAAACCCGATGATGTATTAAGTCAATCCTGCGCGAGTCCAAATGCGCCCAAAACATTACGCGTTCGTCTTTCCAAACCTAATGACGCATCGATGGTGTTATGAGGCGTTGCGCATTCACCGAGAAATAACTGCAACTAGCCATGTGGGCGCCGACCAATCAAAATGCTGGATTTAGTGATGACAACACTTAGTGTGTAAACATACATGTATAAGGCACATGTTAACTCCTTGATTGTATTAAGCGTGTCACTGTCCAAAACCCAATTCGTTCATAAATAAGCCATGACTTACATATATCTTGATGGTCTTTCCAGCAAATTCCACAAGTTTTTTTTTTTCATTTTCGGAACAACGATGAAAAGGTAATTGTTACCTGTGAAGGAATGGAACCCAACAACTGCATTCTTCTGTATATTTGGCTGCCTAAATGTGGAAATGGTAGATATTGACCCAGCGTGTCCCGCAATCGCTTACAGGTTGTAGTTGAAGCATAAAATTGGCTATTCTGCCTTCTATACATTGAACACTAACATGTCTGATGCACCTTAGTTAATTTTTACTATTGTCACCACTGACATTACCAGAAATATTGGATTTTTATCTCACAAACTTGACATAAATAATGGCACAAACATTTTTCGAGTAAAATATAACTATATTTGGTATGAAAGGTGTTTATTATTTTGATCTACCTTAAACGTGTCACGTTAATGGGTTTATAAACCAAATTACTCAAAATGGCAACCATTTGTTTTACATATATCCCGAACATTATTCTCTGCGTTTCTGAAAATTTAGCAAATTGTAACTCACTTGGTTATTTTACATGTATCTAATCAACTGACAACTAAATGTTCTATTCTGGTTGTCCCATTTCCTTATGGGGCATAACAAATTAATTTTAAAGTTGCCTTATTTGTTTTTTTTTCGGAGAACCTGTTTTTTTATACTGGCTATATTTAAAAAAATAAATTATCAGAACTTTGAAATGGAACTGAAATGAATCATAATCTGTGGCTATTCTGGCCTATTAGGATAAAAATTTATCAACATGATACAGGGTGGAGGTCAAGATGGCAACAATGGAGTTACCGTGTGGTCATAGGTGAGGTGAATATGTATAAAGGGAGTTATTGTATGGTCATGAATAATGTGAATATGTGTACATGATTAGCTATATGGTCATGAGTGGGGTGGCCATGGTGAGGTCTATAGGTACGCAAGGAGTGAGTGTATGGTCATGTGTGAGGTGAATATGAATACAGAGAGTGACTGTATGGTTGTATGGTTATGACTACCCAGTACAGGTGTACACAATGTGGCTCAATCGGCATTGTTGTCATTTATGTAAATAACGAGAGTACCTACATGGTCATATGTGTGTTTATGTGTATGTATGGAGTGACTGTATGGTCATGGTGGGATGTACAGATGTACCTTGTGTGGCTGTATATTGTCACAGGTAGGTGTATATGTATACATGTGTTGTTTTTATGATCATGGGTGGGGTGAATGGACAAATAGATGTGCAGCTATGTGTAATGCGTATAGGTGTACACGGAATGGCAGTAGTAATAATGTGTATATGTGTACCCGATGTATGCTGAAGGGTCATTGACGAGCGTGTGGATGGTAATGTGTGGATGTATATGTATATATCGAGTAGCTATATGACTATTTTCGTGGCAAATATGTATACAGTGAGTGACTATATGGCCAATAGTGAGGTGAATATGTTTTCAGGGAGTGACTGTATGGCCAACGGTGAGGTGAACAGGTATACAAGGAATGACTGTATGATCATGAATGTGTTGAATATGTACACAGGGGGGTGACAACATGGTCATGGGTCAGGTGTATGAGTATACCTAGTGTGCCTCATGGCTGTATGGGCATGTGTGGGGTGTACAGGTATACACAGGTGCGGATATATATGGTCATGGGTGAGGGGTACGTATATAAAGCGAGTGGCTATATGTCAAATGGTGAGATGCATATGTATACATGGAGTGACTCTATGGTCATGGATGGGGTGTATATGTTTATCTTGAATGACTATTTTAGCCATGGCGAATAGGTTTAGTTTAAACATATTTATTGTAACTCAATTTACAAGGGATTGGGGGACAAGTTATAACAACTTAAGGTGGCCCCTCTCCCGGCAATAATTACACAAATGTTTAAACAAGATGAATAACAGATAATAATGTACATGTAATAATAAGAATGTTGATGATGATGTCTGGTGATTGATGTTATACTGGTCCTGAGGTCCTCTCCTGTATATATATCATGCCATGCCGTGCCGTAAGTTGTTTACGATTTTCTTCGTTAAGTGAAACGTTTACTTTCTTATATATATTTTTGTACAATGTAAAAGAGTAGCTGGTTTCGATGCTGTGGAATACTTGGGGCGCCTCTGAGGAAGTGGTTTACGTCTACTATTGTGAAAGCATACTCATCTAGTCTATCATATAATTTAGTTCTTTGCGGTCGGAACAATGGACATTCGAAAAAGAAGTGAAAGGCATCCTCGATCTCTGTGCCACAATTACACACCGGGCTTTCGGCTATAAAGTTATCATACATATCTAAGCGAAGTTCACAGCAACCGTTGCGAATTTTAGAATGGATTATATTTTCTTTCCGACTCCCAGTTTGAAAATAAGGAGGTGGTTTTAGGGTCAAATCTATAAAACTAAGATTAACCTTAAATTCTTTTAGGTTAAACGTATCAGTTACGATAATTGGAAGCTTATTCCATGATTGTGTCATAAAGGGTAGGAAGGATTTTTTTAAATGTTCTGTGTGACAGAAGTAACAATAAAAGTTTCCAGGGTTCCGCTTTGAGTATCTCGAGACATTGCCAGCACGAGGAGGTAAGATAGTTGATAAGTAGTTGGGTGCAATGTTGTTAGTAATGTTATATATGTAATGTAACTGATGATGTTCGCGTCTATTACTGAGCGTGGGCCAGCCGATTTCAAGGAGTGGGTCTTTATCGGATAGCGATCGGTTTAGTCCTGTTACAATTCTGGCAGCTTCTTTATGAAGTCTTTCAAGTTTATCAGTCAAGTATTTTGGTGCGTTCGCCCAGACAATATCAGAATATTCCATTATAGGCAAAATATAAGTATTGTATGGCGAATAGGTATACGGGGATTGACCGTATGGCCAATGGTGAGATGTATAGGTATACAAGGGTTGACTTATGAACATGAAAGTGCTGAATATGTATACAGGGAGTGACTATATGGTCCTATATGGTCCTGGGTCAGGTGTATATTGTGTGGTGTTTATGTGTATACGTGGAGTGACTTATGTTACTGGGTTGGTTGTACATGTGTAGGAGCATCAAAATGGATTAACTATTATCAGGGGGAAATCATTTAACGTTTCCTCCATTGTGCATAAACTATCAAGATGGAGAACTCTCTGACATGACCTCTCTATCGATTAATATATCGTTGAGTTATTGTGGAAAGCAATGGTCCTATATGGTCATGGGTCAGGTGTATATTGTGTGGTGTTTATGTGTATACGTGGAGTGACTTATGTTACTGGGTTGGTTGTACATGTGTACCTTGGGTTGCTATTGCTTTCCACAATAACTCAACGATATATTAATCGATAGAGAGGTCATGTCAGAGAGTTCTCCATCTTGATAGTTTATGCACAATGGAGGAAACTTTAAATGATTTCCCCCCTGATAATAGTTAATCCATTTTGATGCTAATGGGCAGTTTATTAAAGTCAGTGATATCGAGATGTCAAATGTACAGAAGAATGCACTAATTGGGTTCCATTCCTCCACGGGTAATGATTACCTTCCAAAAAGGAAAACAACTTGTCTGGAAGTTGCTGGAAAGACGTTCAAACTATATGGAAGTCATGGCATATGTAGGAACGAATTGGGTTTTGTACAGTGACACGCTTACTACACTCGAGGAGTTAGCATGTGCCTTATATGTTCAACGTTCGAGAACAGTGGATCAAGCTAGGCGGGTAATGTTCCAGCAGAAGTTCGAGAATCAGCAGAAGGTACTTGATCTTTCTGCACTTCCACCATGTGAGGAATCTTTAATTATACACTCAAAATGAGCCAACATGATAGCAAAACAGTGGAGACTTGCAACCGTTGCCAAATCAACCACTCCCGGTGTAGCACTTCATGGATGGACGGCAGATAGGCAGCCTGAGTTGTTTGAACCATTCTTCCCGTAAGATGTTGCATATAAATTCTATTGACTGATACATCACATTTGATGAAATTGACAGTGACAGTGAATATGAGATTGCATAATCCGTGGGCAGAACTATTGCAATTTATGATATGAATTCTATCAACTAGTATGAACGACCATTCGAGTTTAGTATAACATAAAATTTAAAGTATTGAGAACACTATCTTGGGGTAGGGTTAAGTTTTACTTTATTTCTTAATTCTGGTCTGGTACATGATTATAGCATTTCATGTCTGATATTGGGGATGAATTCATGCTTATTGTGGTGCATGTTGTGCAGCTGTATCCATAAAACTGACAAAGTGATGGGAATTTTTCAGAAATATTTCATTAAAATTAATCAAAATTTTAGATAATTTACCCCAAAAAAATCAAAAGTTTAAACAAAAATAGACTCTACCATAACACAAACCTCCTCAGATACATGCTAATGATATATGATAAGACTCTGAATTGGTTAACAAAACGGAACGAAAACGGGCTATTCAGACTTGACAGGTATTTTCAGATAGAAAATCAGTTTAGGGGGGTGGGTTAAGTTTTTGGAAAAATCTCGGCTTGTTGGATATCATTGCTTGTGATGTTGATATTAATAAATCAGGTATATAATGCTGAAAATTTTGATGCACCACTGAGAGCTTTATACCAAAAAATGAAAATTTTATAGGAAATCTTCTGGAAAACTTTTTTGAAAAAGCACTGCAATTTATACATTGTTTTGGCATTTTCGTGAATTTTTCACAAAAATTGTTGGATAAAATAACTTTTTGCAAATCATAAATGTTAAGCAACCCCGATAGAATAAATATCTGATATTCAAGTATATTTTATTCAACATTTGTCTTATTTTATTGGTTCTCCCGTTTATACTGAAATTTGCAAGTCAAAAACACCAAAAAGGTAAAAAAATATATATTTCCCACCTGCTCCGCCCTGGATACCTCAGTGTTTTGGAACCCCCATGGGGCAAGGATAAATGGAGATAGCGTCAAGATTTCTGCCCTTTCGTGTGACACTACCATCATCTGGGGCCGGTCTAAGGGGGGGGGGGGGGAGGTGAATTTATGCGACAAGTATTTTCTTATTGGAAAATTATTTCAGCTCCTCGATATTGATTGATAACTGACTTCAAATTAGACACCAACCGTTAATAAAGTAATGAAACGTCATGTCAGCGTCCGTCCAACGATGACGCGTAATAAACATTCTCGTACGATCGAGTGAGGGATGTGAACTGTAGGATGCGCTAAAGGATTTAAATCATACAAAGAATAAAATCCAAAATGGCCACTGGCAGCCATGTTCTTTTAACTGAATTCTGAAAAAAATCCATATGTTTGGTGATGATTGGATGAGGGATGTGGCCTCTAAGGTGTGCCAAATGATTTAGTGATGCAAAGAGTAAAATCCAAGATGGCTAGCGGTGGCCATTCTTTTCATTGAAAATCGGAAAAATGGTAAGCTCTCAACTAGAGGTCACCCCGAACATCCATATGAAATTTGGTGATGATTGGATGAGGGATGTTGTCTGCAGTGAGTGCTAAAGCATTTAGTCATACAAAGAGTAAAATCAAAGATGGCCGATGGCAGCCATATTTTTAAAAGAATTCGGAAAATGTAAGCTCCCATCTAGATGTCACCCCAAGGATCCATATGATGTTTGGTGACGATTGGACAAGGGCTGTGGCTTGTATGGTGTGCTAAAGGATTTAGTCATACAAAGAGTAAAATCCAAGATGGCCGATGACAGCCATGTTTTTAACATAATTCGAACAAAATAGTAAGCTCCCGTCCAGAGGTCACCCTGAGGATCCATATTGATATTAATATTAACGATCCGATCAGTGATGTGACCTATAGTGTGCCAAAGGATTTAGTGATGCAGAGAGCAAAATACAAGATGGCTGGTGGTAGCCATGTTTTTCATCAAAATTCAGAAAAAATTGTTATCCCATCTAGAGGTCACCCCGATGATCCATATGCAGTTTGGTGAAGATCGGGTGAGGGATGTGGCCTGTAGGATGTTTTTCAACGAAATACGGAAATAAAGGTCACCCAAAAGATCCATATGAAATTTGGTGATAATCGGATGAGGGATGTGGTATGTATGTAGGGTGTACCAAGTTTTTAATCGAAACATTTTCATATTCGATATCTCCCATCTAGAGGTGATCCTAAACATGCCTGTAAATTTTCAAAACAATTTTCCAATAAATGAGGGTTGCAGGGTGTGTCTGTCGGTGGATTAAAATTTGAAATCCAAGATGGCTTTTAAACGAATTTCAGTCAAAATAGGAGGCTCTCATCTAGAGGTCACCCCGAGGATCCATATGAAGTTTGGTGACAATCGAATGTGAGATGCAGGCTGCAGGGTGTGCCGATGGAATCAAATTTGAAATCCAAGATGGCTGTGCTGGTGGCAATGTTTTTTAAAACAAATTTCGGTCAAAATATGAGGCTACCATCTAGAGGTCACCCTGAAGATCCATATGAAGTTTGGTGATGATCGGATGAGGTATGTGGTATGCAGGATTTAGTCATGCAAATAGTAAAATCCAACATGGCTGCTGGCGGCCATGTTTTAAAACAAAATTGTCAAAACAGGAGGCTCCCATCTAGAGGTCACCCCCCCCCCCCACAAGAACCATATGATGTTTGGTAAAACTCGGATGAGAGATGTGACCGGTATGGTGTGCCAAATGATTTAGTCATGCAAAGAGTAAGATCCAATGCGGCCATGTTTTAAAACAAATTTCGGTCAAGATAAAATGCTCCCATCTAAAGGTCACCCCAAAGATCCATATGAAGTTTGGTGATGATCGAATAACATACTTTTATGGGTCCTTGGCATAAACATATATCATATATAAGGGGCTGTGTTCATGCCTGGGTACAATGTCATGTCACACATACATCGACCTGTGCCCATGACCTACATATATGACCTCGGCCCATGGTCAATCTACATCATAGTGGCATTTGTGCATGGACTATTTAAAGGGACATCCACCCATGGCCTTAATAGAGGCATTGGTCCAATACCTACACACTAAATAAAAAGTTGCTAAATTAACCACAAAAGTAGTTAATTTTTACTACTTTTGGTAGTTCGTATTCATCCCACTACCTTGGGTGGTTAATTTTACTACCTGGCGGGTAGCTAAAAAATTAAATACCTTTGGTAGTTAAAATAACTACCTTCAGTGGTTGAAATAACTACCTCTTGTGGCTATTTTAACTACCCAAAGGTAGGCTAAATTTTAACTACTTTAGGTAGTGGGATGAATATGAACTACCCAGTATTTAAATTTACTACCTGCGAGTGGGAATTTTTGCTACCTGCGGGTAGTTAATCTGATAACTACTATTGGTGGGAAATTATTCTACCTCGAGTGGTTGTTCTAGCTATTTTAATAGGTATTCAAAGGGGTCCAATCTAATCACTCAAAGTAGCTATTTAATCAACTTTTAGGGGATAATATTGCCTCTAAAGATATTAATGACATGTGGACCACAAAATATGACAATGGAGAAAATAATTTCAATATTTATTCAAAATAAACAAATATATATAGTTCAGAGCATTTGTGCTTTTAGCTTAAAATAAATTGCAACACAAGGCCTCTTACCAGGAATAAGTACATTAGCCTACACACAAAAAAAAACAATGTAAATTTCGTGAAAATTTGACCAAGGGAATCTTATCAGACATCAGACACTGAAACTTATTTTATCTAAATAATTGATAATGTACCCAAAATGGTTGCAATCTGGGTCGTCAAATTTTAAAAACAGCAATAAACTGAAATGGAGTGTCATTTCGTAGATTCTGTTAAAATCACTCTTAAAGAAGCAAAATGAGCAATAAAGAGCGTTCCTTATCACATTAGAAAATATGTAGAAATATTGCGGGTAACAATGCCTTTGACCCCCAGATGACTAAGGGGTGGGGGATTTCCAAAAATTATATAACCAATAAAGAGCGCTTCTTATCAGTTCAAAAGATATGTGTGGAAAATTGCACAAATGTAAAATAATGCATTGTTAATGTCATGGGATAGGTGATGTGGGCATCAAATTATTGACAACTATATCACACTGTGGCAGTGTCATTTCATCGATGCTGTTGACGTCTTAAGGACGCAATAAAGAGCGTTCCTTATCACATTAGAAAATATGTCGGAAAATTGCGGGTATAAGCGCCTTTGTCCCTCAAATGAAGTGGGGGGGGGGGGTGGGCAAAAAAAATAATGTGACAAATAAAGAGCGTTTTTTATCAGTTCAGAAGAAGTGGGGAAAATTGCACAAAAGTAAAATAATGCATGGTTAATATCATGTGATTGATGCTGTGGGCATCAAATATTTAAAGATGCACTACTAATCAGCAATAAAGAGCATTTATTATCCACTTAATAGATGTAACTTTATCCGGAGTTATATTGCAGCTGCTGTTTATCCCAGATACTGGGTCTTTATTCTATTCCAAAAAATGTCGTATTGGGACATTTTGATCTATTTTAGAGATATGTATTTGTTCAAAGATATTTATATATAAACAGAAAAGTTCACTCTGTTGGCTTTGCAATACTAATGGGAGTGCATGAACTAATGGTTGTGTCGTTTATATGGGGTTGTGGACTACACAAGACTCTATAAACAATTCCAAAGAACATACATGTACATGTTCAAAATATTGTTTTATAACTTTAACCGACAATAAAAAAGACGTAAGCACCATTCGGACATGATATCAGTCTTCAACCCAGAGAACATTGCGGGCATGGATTAGTATCCCTTGTCACCACTGGGCGGAGCCACTCTCCCTGTTCATTCATTAAGAGCATCGAAACACCAGGTGCGTGGCATCCGAAATAGTATTATAGTCTATTTCATACCATTTCAGTTGAGTAGAGTCACAACAGCCCTCGCACCTCGCATAGCCATTAGCCAAAAGATCATTTTATAATTTTGTGTAGTCCACTTGAGGTAAAACACACCACTCTAGTTGTTATATGCAGTGAAAAAAATATTATTTACCAAATTGCCTTAATGTTTACAAGGAAAACATACTTTTTTGCCAACAATTGCACAGAGGCTGACATAATTTCATTATGATATTTAAAATAAAAATAAATAAATTAAAAATAATACCCATATAGTTTAACGAGATACAAGGCTTATTTTCACTCGTATATATAATTCACCAAATGGGGACCTTGCTAAAGCTTGGTTCCCCATTTGGCATTTGCTGAATCATACTCGCGAAAACAAACCTTGTATCTCATAAAACTGTATGGATATTCTATATTTAACCATTCAACCAACTCACCGATGCGCTGCCCGGGAGTGACAACAGTCGTACCTCTCTCCCCTTGTGTCGCTATTCTCTTGGGATGAATTACGCAGGGTACAGATTCGCCAACAAGTAAATGTATAAGGGCAATTGAACATCATCACCAATCACCATTATCAAAAGAAAACTGTTTCCACATAAATGGGGCCGACCTAACCAGCAAGCGACTCAATTTTTGTCAGTGATCTGACATCTGATAGTAGAGCGAGATCTCTTGGAGATCCCAGAATTGTGGACAACAGCTGCAAACGAGGTAATTGGTCCAGGTAGAGGACACCTTTAGTACCATATTGGTCAATGACATGGTACCACACGTCATTCCGAAAATTTAACAATGACTGGCAGTCTAAATATATGACTAGATGTGTTTTAATTCATGACATGCTAGGGACAATGATGACATAGCCATGTCGTTTTCACTAGCCATGTATATTTCACTCAAACCAATTAACCAAGCTTGTGTGGGTATCGTGCTTTGCTTTTCCAGTATATACCAAAATCATCAAATAAAATCATAAATGTGACATCAGATTTCTCCCCTGATGTACCGTTATGAAACTACTGAAATGTGCCAAAATTGGGTATAAGACAAAACATTGAGTATGTGGCTCTTGGGTTTGGGAGAAAAATAATCCATGACCTGGGATGTGGGCATAGAAAAATCTCATCTTCGGGACCAGCTATTGGGTCCGGACAATCGGCTGAAATATCTTGCCTCTCGGGGTGAGATCTTTCCATCCCCACACCTCAGGTCAGGATGAATAATATTATTTTTATCTCAATCTAACTTCAGCTGAACATGCACTGCGCCCATAATGTTTTGCATTCAGAATTTTTTATTTCTGGTATAGTTACAAAGAGCTTATAAAGTCAATGAAAATGTCCCTGATTCTAATCAGATGTTCATGACATGCATGTGCTATCAACTGATACAGATGACAATCAGCCATGACATGAGGATACACCTGTTGCGTCTTGTCAATACAAAAGAACGATCAAGTTTTACATGTGTATATCACCTGGATACACATGTGTATAATCAGTTCTCATTAAAATTAGGCTCTCAGGCTGGAATAAGCTACACATAACAGTCCTAATGAATATACACATGTAACTATAAGTCACATAACCACCACTTTAAATAGTTTATGCATGCAATTCCTGTTGTATAACATCAAAGCGCAGTTTTACGATTGACAGAATGTTATCTCCTGTTACTTGAATTTTGGCAAATAAGAAAAACGGGTGCTAACTGTTGAAATTCTTGGAAAAACTTAATTCTATTCTCCTTGATGGCTATTATTGATAATTTCTGGACTCTTCAAATGGACACACATTAGTGTTAAATTAGTTGTAATCACAAATTTGTGAACACTGAAATAAGCATTGTGACCAGATATGACAGGAAACTTATTATGCTATTTTAGCTATGTGTCGAAAAACTCTGGAGCCGATGAAAATCGTCAATATACTGATTGGCTTCATCACTTTACTGTTAAATGTTGTGATTGACTGACATTGATGTAAAGATTCTTGGGGATAATGGAAATACCAGATATTTTCTTCATGAATCTTTAATGCTTATATAGCTTGTTCAAGAGTGTAATTTAGTTAGAACTGTTGCATTTATGTAATACACACGCTTCACACATCTCGATGATACTGAAATTAATATATGAAATAATATAAAAAAAATCTTCAAGGTGACATGCAACAGTTTTAGAGTGATCTGGGCCCCCACATCTGATCCCAAAAAGTGGAAAAGTGTAGGTTGTGTTTGTGTAACTACCACACTTTTCAGTTAGATGAGAATCCAACCCATATTTTAAGAGTTCAAGGAATACTATTTCACATGCGGAATATCCGTGTCACACAATAGGCCCATAGCCCCATAGGGGATAGCCCCAAAATTGTCTATTTGATCATATCAGATTTTGAAAACATTTTTGAGACAGTCCGTAAACTCTTCCTTTTCTGGTCAAATCGTATCATTGGCTCTGTATTCAATTAGAATTATAAGATATACTTTGTAAAAGAATGAATACATGTATCACTTGACTTTTCATTTTGCAGAAATATGCTATGTGTTGGTAGAAATCAACAGCGAAGGCTTTATCCTCAATCGGTGATGTGACAAAATATGGGGAGATAGCTAGGTCATGAAGTTTTCGCTCAAAATGCGAAACATATCTCAAAACATTGAAATGTTACGCCAAACATCACTAGATAGGAGCATTTCTAAAATATCGCATCTGACCGAAGTGGCAACCAATTAAATTCATTATTTAGCCAAACCGGTTGCATATGTCACCTTTAACTGTAGATTAAAGATCCAAACATTTTCAACGTATTGTTCAGGTTTCTAAATCTGAGATAAATTGAACACATTGTATGCATTCAATATGTGATTACATGTTATTTTGAAAACTTTCCTGTATTAATATAAGTTTAGTTGTGGTGTATTGATGGTAACATGGCGTGACATTGACAACTTCAGGTTTATGTTCAACCGATTCACAAAGCGACAAGGTTGAACACAAGCTAAAAGTGGTCAATGTCATGACATGTTACCATCAATCCACCACAATGGCGTACATGTATTTGTTCTGCCAACAGTCCTGGTCATTCACATTAATTTGGCACTTATTCCGCATAATGATCAGCAGAAAATGTCAAAATCTCCTAAACCTCTCTCCAACATATGACATGAAACGGCCATCGAGAGACGATGAAGCGGTCTTGGTTTCCGTTATGCTAATGGCTCCAGACGTAAACATGGGATATGTTGCACGACTGTCTGACCAATCAAAGATGCGGTTTCTTACTGGAAGCAGAACATTGTATGATTTTAATCCTGGTCAGCACATTAGAAAATTTCCTTCCGTATATACACAGGTACATACTAGTAGATGCAACCTGTGGGTACGATGCTGAACATTTTATTCTTAGTACGAACATCAAACTCAAGCTCAGGATCATATTAGGCATTTGCGCTGAATTTCTTCTCTGTAGTTCCAAACATGTTTCCGTTATTTTGATGGCTCCAGGCGTAAACATGGGATATGCTGCGCGACTCTCCGATCAATAAAAGATGCGGTTTCTTACTGGAAGCGGAACATTGTATGAATTTCATCCTGGTCACCACGTTAGAGAATTTCCTGCTGTACATACACAGGTACATGTACATAGATGCAACCTGTGGGTATGATGCTGAACTTTTAATTCTTAGTACGAACATCGTACTACATGGACACTACCTGAAGCTCAGATCGGGATCATATTATGAATTATTCTCTGTAGTTCCAATGTAGTTCCAAACATGTTCCTGCACTGTACCTGCAAATAAAGGGCCAAAATAGATGATATAGATTAATAAAAGTGTTAAGGCCAGCGAAAAAATTAGGGTAGGTAGGTCGGTAAGGAATTTTTATTTTATTTCGATATTTTTTATCCAACTGCAGAAATACCTCGACTGATGTTGCCCAGTTGAGGGTCATCAAGATATGGATATATGACGATCCACATCATGCTGACTCCCAAATGGGGTGCACTCAGCCTGGTGTAGGCATAACCTCGTACGTGGCTGTCTTCCTGCTGACCCCATCATAATATGTATTTTGTCAACTCCGGTTACATAAAATGCTAACCCATGCTGTGGGGAAAGTATTACTTGATTAACAGTGGAAATATACATTAAGATTAAACTTACTTCATGCTTAAGTAAGTTTTTTATTATTCACATACCACATTTTTAAAATAAATTTTGCTATAAACTTGGTACAAAATTCATGTCACTAACTTTTTATAAGAATTTTACCAATAATACCGCCATTATACCGTACTTGTATTGTGACAACTACATCCCTTTTTCTGGGGGTAGCCAGTACGCCCACCGAGCATGCCTGGTTTGTTAAAACAGTAGCTATACCCCTAACATATGTGGTGATAACCTATATACATGTATATATACAGATACACACCCACCATGTCTGTTGATAGTGTTCCAGAAGTCCCAAAACAAGACATAAAGCAGGCAGGAGATCAACTCTCAGGAAATTAAAATTGCAAAATGTATGCCCATTAATCCACAACCCAACACACACCTGGGGCTTTTGAGACAGCTGTCACTTCGTGGTCACTTTTCACAGGGATATGTTAGAAAACATGTGTTTTGCACACTAAAGATCATCAATATTTATGAGCATTAAATTTTGACTTTTTCTCAAAATATCAATAAAAAGTTTAGGGTCGGCAGGTTATTTTTAGGTTCGGTCGATGTACGGAAACATAGTATCTCTTTTTTGGCCTAATGTAGCTCAGCTTGGACATGAGATATAATTTTCACAGAAGTTCATGGAATGATGGAGGAAAGATGGAAATTTCCAGTGATGGATTGAAGAGTATACCCTCTGTTAAGCGGATTCATGATATACCCCCCGGTATCACACACGGTTCTAGGCCTTATGCCGACCCGTTATAATAAGTTTGGGTTGCCGGAGCCTGGGTTCCCAAAATTAAGTATAACCGAACCGTAATATTCAGAATTTGTCATGCTTTTGTACATTAATTTTATTTGGGAAAACGCTGAAAGATCTAATTAAATGCGAAAAAAGCATATTGGATGTAACAATAAACAGTGCCATTGTAGCTATATATAACACTAGCAGGTGGACCCGACTTCGTCCGGGCTGTTTCCCCTCTGCTTTTTGGCGAATTGCGCGATTTGACCTTGAATTGTCCATTTTGAAGGTCAAGGTCAGGTGGGGTCACGATTTGACCCGTCCAAAACACTGGCCGGACAAAAGTACCCGTCGAAATCCATCCGGTTTTACCCGATTTGACATTGAATTGATCATTTTGAAGCTCAAGGTCAGGGTCACAATTTGACCCGTCCAAAACACAGTGGACAAAGGTAACCCTATGTATAAAATTTCGTCGAAATCCCATCAATATTCGCGATTTGACCTTGAATTGACCCGATTTCAAGGTCATGTCGCACGGGCAAACGAATAGGCTTACGACACTCCCCATATTAAAGTATCCCCAGACACTAATTTTCATCGAAATCCCGTGATACTCGGGCGATTGACCTTGAAATGACCCGATTTCAAGGTCAAGGTCATTTCGCACGGGCAAATTAATAGGCCCATGCCACTCCCCGGCCGAAAGTACCCCCACATACCAAGTTTCATCGAAATCGGTTTGGTCGTTTTCGAGTCCATCGCGAACACACAGACAGACAGACAGATTTCCCAAAATATATAATAGACTAGCCGATGAGCCCGACGTTGCCCAGGCTATTCAAAAACCAAATTTCAAGTCGATAGCTCCACCCGTTTACGAGATCTGGTAACCAAATTTCAAGTCGATAGCTCCACCCGTTTCCGAGATCTGGTCTGCGCGAAGCTGGCGTCGCACAGGCTCGGCGACCCGATAAAATTCGTATCCGGGGCAAGATACATTCACATAGCAAATTTCAAGTCGATAGCTCCACCCGTTTCGCACGGGCTCGCCAATACGACAACGACGACCGCCTGGTCAAAATACACACACGTACCAAGTTTCGTCCCGATCGGACGAGAATCGTAGATTTGTATAAATGACATACATACAGACAGACAGAGGTCTTCAAAATACAAGAATACAGGATATAGAAAAATAATCATAAATAGGATTGAATCATCAAGTGCATAAGATCAGTTACTTGCCCAGTTGAGGGTCAGCAAGATATGGATACCGGTATATGACGATCCACATCATGCTGACTCCCAAATGGGGTGCACTCAGTCTGGTGTTGGCATAACCTCGTCCGTGGCCGTCTTCCTGCTGACCCCATCATAATATGTATTGTGTCAACTCCGGTTATGTCAACGATTAAATGTGATACTTATTATATAGCAGACATACGGTATGTGTATGTTCTTCTTAATTTGACGGACCCGAGGGAGTGTGGCATGTGGTCCCGCGGGTTTCTTAAATAGAGATTTATGTAAACCAAGGTTACCCTCATTTTTGAAGAAACCCGCCAGGCCAGTTAGACGAGATCCAAATAGAACGCTAAAACAGTATATTGTTGAATGTGATGGAAGGGGGTGGAGTCACTGCACGGTGCATACGGGTTTGAAGTGTCACGCATATACTAAGTAGCAAATCGGGATCAACAAATCTAAAACGAACTGTGCTTGCATTCAGAATTTAAGAGTTATAGTGCCATCGTTAACATGTGCAATCTGGGCAGTATGGGTTATTACAAGTCACTGACGTGGGATATGAATCGATGAATTTACTGATCTTTTTTTTTTTAAATTGCATCTTGTCGTGTCTTAATCACGAGGAGATATCTCTTAGCCATGAGAAGATATTTGCAAATAGTGGATAAATATGCCCAAAGTCGAGGTAGAACAAAGGAGCTAGATTTTAACAATTGAATAATTATTAATCAATAATTATATTGATATCTGTTTGGTTTTAAAGCACAATTGTTTGAGCATTCACATACTAATATAATAGAAGTAATGTGCCACACACATATGTGAAATGATCAAGAACTTTTGACATAAAACATAGTAAATAACTCATTAAACATTGCCATTAGCAATTATTTTATGTTCTGCCCTGCCAGTGTGAACCAATTTACATCAGCGTGAATTAAATTAAATAAATTAATCAAATAAAAATGAAATTTAGAGACATTATTTATCGGAAATTTGAGTCTATATATATACTCCTTAATATTACCAACTTAACTGTGAAGTTATTTTTTTAATTTTTTGTAAGTATCATTGTTAATTGATATATTGAAAGCCATTGATAATAAATCAAATTTTGGGAAAATGAACAATTTGATGATACAACTTGAGTATAATATTATGACATACTGAAAAGAATAATAAAAGATACTTTAAATCTGTGACAGAATTGTTTGGGTCTTGTTAATTGAGAGTACCACTTATCATAATTACGCAATGACTTACAATGCGCATCAATGACATTGCAAATCAAATGGTGTTATTTCTTTGTGTGTCAAAATGACGCTGCAAGAAATTATGGCTAAATGTTGGCTGGAGGGAATAACTTTGGTCATATGTGCATTGGGTTTTGGGTTAAGAATTTGCTATCTAAAATATGACAATCTACCAACATAATAGCACAATATACTTTTAAGGCTTTTGAACATACACAGATTCACCCCCCCTCCCCCAAGCACAAGCCATCACCATTTCTGGCCATAGGACTGTGGCCATCGGGACAGTACCTAAATGGTGCCCAAACATGAAACCTGGATCATTGCCTATATATCCAAAAATGTTTTTTTATTTTAATGATGATATATTCTTCGAGAATAAGTTGTATATAGTTTCCAGGGCATAAAATAATAAACATTGAATCAAAAACATGACAACATATCCGACCACTAAGCATCTGTAACTTATAATATGGGTAGAATAATACATCAATAATTATGTTTTGTAGTTACTAATTATATTGTTGAACATCATTATTCGGACAAAGTGATAGCTACACAGATATCTGTTGTCGACATAAATTCAATAGCTATTCTGACAGTACAATGTGAACAAACACACTCTGAATATAAGGGAACTTAAACCTTTCATGACGGGAGCTGCAGTGGTACAGTAATGCTCTAATTAATCGACTCCTTAAACACAGCAGAATCATGGGTAACTTTTCAGGATTTAGTCAGAAATATGGCTTGTTGCCATTCATCGGAAAGTTCTCAGGCATATATTTGCTCCATTGCTAGTACGGTAGACCAAGAATTTGTTGATGATTTTGGGATTTGACATGAAAGTCAGTTGTTAGTTGTTACTCAGTATTATTTGCAGAGCATTAACCCTTTCTATACTAATTAATGTCTTTTCCCTAATCAGTTATGAAAGTATACATAATAACATTGGAATTCCTTGTTATTAATCTGGAGGGGTGTTCATGAATAATCATCACATAATAACAGATAATATCAGTGCCAAAATAGTTATTTAATAGAAGGAAATGTTCAGATAATAAGTTCCAACAAACCAGATGTTGTTTATTGACCTTATTATCTGTATATTTTCTAAGGGAACTATTCATCAATGAGTATTTAGTATAAAAAGAGGTAAAGCTACCGGTGGTGTGCCTGTCCCAATGGTAAAGTATAAATGTATACTTACTGTATGAAAACTCAAAAACAAGTCTACAATCCTTTGATCACATTCTTTAAAATGCATGCAGCTTCAATTTTGGAACAACTAGGGATATAGCACATGTGTCCTTTCTCCTGGAAATAACAAAAGTCAAACATTCAAACATTTCGCACTCTTCAAATTCCCCCTTCAATTCAACACCATAGAAACTACTCTATTTTTTCATTTTCACTTCCTACTATTTCTCACTATAAATTGAAAATACTCAAACCTGATTGAATGAGGGTATGTGTTTGCCATCTTGACACAAATTCATGCCATATAATTTGATTCTTGACTGGGGTGGTAAGCATGTACCATTTGGCACCCAACTCATCTACTTCTTTGTAATTTAAAAAACTCCAAATTGTTGAAATTTTGTTGAAACATAATATGAGGAAACTACTACTAGTAGCTAGTGAATATTTAGTATAGAAAGGGCTGAATTAAAATGGTTTCAAGTATGACTATGAGGAGAATAATTATGTGTGTTGTAGTTAATGAATGATGAGGGATGTGGCTTGTTGGGTGTGCCAATGAATTTAGTCATGAAAAGAGTAAAATCCAAGTTGGCCACTGGCGACCATATTCTTTAACAAATTTCGGAAGCTATCATTCGCTCCCAACTAGAGATAATGCCCAGGAGATCCTTATGATATTGGTGCAAAATATCTCAGATCGAAGTACTTAATACATGTGCCGATCAGTTATCATCTATATTATTTACTCTGACAGTCAGTGTTTTAATTACAGTGGTGCCATACTGATAGGCCTGGTTCAATCTGAGGTTGATGTCGCAATCATTTTTGATTAAAAATAATAGGTTTCATTTATTCCTCCCAATACATGTGCGATATGCCCATTCAGCCCAATTGTGTCCCGTTATATACTTTGTGCTGCCATGGGCATATTTTTCAGAATGAATATATTCCACAATCCACATATGATCTTATTGTGGTCGTTTCCAAAAAACAATGAAACAATTGAATTCCACCTGCCCTACTTTTCTACCATATGTTACCGGAAACAAAAAAAATTTGTTTTAGGCCTATGTAGCTATACTTACACTTTGGCAACTTTTCGCAATTTGGGCTATGATTGTCATTTTCTTGTTATATTTTATGCTCTCAAGTCAATATTCCACCTTCTCTCTTAGAATCTTACTCAGCCCCAAAACTTCAACTTAATCCTTTGAAGATACTTGTACCTTGATGGAATGAAAGAATTATATAATTTTTTTATGCAAATGACCTGTGGTCAGATGCCCGTAGCCTGTTTATATATAACTATGGGTATATGCCAGATTTTACCGTTAAAAAAAAATGCTGTGCTTTTGACAGTGTATTTATCCATGGTGTATGTTGCTGTGGTTGGCCGTGTTATCTTATATTTTGAAGGGTTATCTTGTTTGACTGGTAATTAGTTTAGTGGTTTCTATGTTTTGTCTGGTCAGATGTTACCGGTATGTTTGAGCTTTGTCTGAAATAGAAAACACTTTTTATATTAGAATTTGCGCAACAGGAGCGCAAGGACATCGCATGTCCAGTGTGTTTAAAGACATATTATGTACTTGTTCGGGTGCGTGAAACTGATAAGTTAGTATGCAGGTGCTACACCAACTGGAGGAATGTAACATTCTACTAACATCGAAAATCTCAAGCAAATCTACCGTACCACTCCATTGAAAACATCGTCTGAACTGGGCTAAATTGTAAATATTTACTACTAGAATCGGGACGCATCTATCGGCGGTAAACTAACGAAAATGATTTCGCCATCGGCAGTCACTGCATTGAATTAGTATATAAGAATGACAGTGTTTGTTGTCAATTTAGATATAAGATTTGTAAAAATAACTACTTTGAACAAGATTATTCTCCACTTCTATTTGACCACCCTACCGGAGTGTTTCACATCACTTTAAGGGCTTTTAGAAACCGAAAATATATATTATATAGAGATAATGAAATTATATATGTACCGGTATATAGTATTTGAGTTGATTGTGATGACTTTAATTTGTGTAGTTTTGTGGTTATGAGAGCACATTCTTATTGTCCCCTTGATTTCTGTATCTTTTCTACTTAAAAAATATATCTTTTCCAATATGGGTGGCACCAGGATATCTCCCGATTATATCTACCGGGCAGACTACTGCAGATCTCCCCGATGGGGATGGGGCCAACCCTCATGGACAAGCTAGGGGTTGTGGTCCCATCCTGTTTTCCAACAAAATCTAATATTGATGATTTCTTATCATCAGTGAATGCAAGACCACACCTTTGTCATGGGGTGCCAGACAGGGGCGTGATGACATGGGCTGGTTATGCAGGGGTCTTACCCCCCCCCCTTATAGCCAAACCTCACACAACATTTAGTTGGAAATTATACCAAAATTAGGTTTGATTTTCCAATGTTCAATTTATTAGTGACATATTTGTTTATTTTAGAACATTTGCATATATTCCTTTCATTTGCAAAACTTTGGACTCAAATGGCCATTAGTTCAGGGGGGGGGTGGAAAAAACGTGCCGGGGTGGGTGGGTGGTCAAAGCCACCAACAAGCAATTTTTTCCGCAACTAAAAATAAAATTTCCTGCTTGTTTTTTTAGTGTTTTGGCAATGAGTTGAGAGAAATAATGTAATTCTAACTGTAAACTGACTGCAGGCAGTTATCGTGTTGTATTTTGTTGCAAATTTTGAAATCCAAGATGGCCGCTGGCAGCCATGTTTTTTTGGCCGAATGACCTCAAAATGACTCATTCCTATTTACATATCCATGTTAACATCCATGATAAATAGTATGCACAGAAATTCATATACAGCTGTTTACAGTGAATTTCCCCCCGCAAATCTCTGTTTTAGTGTTAAAAGGGGGGGGGTGTAAAAAAATGGTCGGAAAAAACTGCCGAAAACAGAAAAAAAATTGGCGGTGGGGGTGGGTGGGTGGGATTACAAAAAATGATCGAAAGGGAAAAAATGCCATACGTGCCTGAATTTTTTTCCGACCCCCCCCCCCCCCTGATTAGTTGGCAATTTTCCAACATTTGGATGGGTATCAGGTTGGAAATTTCCCCCAATTTGAACATCTTGAGGCCAGTCTAGATGCTAAGAATGAACAATTTTCATATTCAGAACCACCGGGCCGTCCGACCTATTTGTCTTGTGATGTTCTCAGTGGCCAGTTAAAGCTGTTAATTAATTTTTTAAAACACAATAAATTGGGGTGCGAATTTTCCTGGCATTCATCAATATCACAGACAATTAGGTGTTGTAATTTTCAGGTTCAGATCTAAATAAATTTGCATACTGGGCCGAACCATCCTTTTCATCCCCTGCATGGATAGTGGCCACAAGACTACTGATCCATTTAGAATATGCTACCATTTACAGTAATGCCCTAATTAATCGACTCCGTAACCACAGCAGAATTATTGGTAACTTTCAGGATTTAGTCGGAAATGTGGCTTGTTGCCATTCACCAGAAAGCTCTCTGAGAGCTTTCCAATGAATGACAACAAGCCATATTTCCGACTAAATCCTGCTGTGGTTATGGAGTCCATTAATTAGGGCATTACTGTAGTAGTCTGTGATGGAAAAGTTCAGAAAAATCAAGCCCCATGGGGTTTTGCAAATTGAATTACGCAAACTTAGTTTGTGTCGTTCAAGGGGTTGGGGGGGGGCTTCAGTTGGAAGTACCAAGATGTCGACCCTCCCCACCAAACCATCTAGCCACGTTCTAAGTGCCAAATATCCCAGACTCAACCATTGGGTGCCCCTCGCTTAGTTTTTGCTTTGGGTATATTTATTCTATCCGAGAATACTCTACACCCACAGCAAAATATGGACATATATATATGTACTCTTAAAAAAAAAATTCTGTGGCGATCACACATTAAAATTGTGTAGCCAAGTAAATATAAGGTGATAATTTTGTTGTAGAAATGATACGGACAACCGATCATCAAAAAACGAAATTGTCTCAATTACTTTACTGTACAAACCCTTCCATGAATGGAGCTTCTTGAAATTTTACAAAAAACCCTGTGGCAATGCATTATCTTATATATGCGAGTCTCCCATAGGGAGCAATGACAAACATTTTCCAGACTTGTTTTTGATAATGGCAAAAATTCAAATGAAGCGACATTTAGAAGAAAGTTAGAAAATCAAATTGGATAATTTACTCACTCCATGTACTGGATTTACCACATACATGTATGTTCAAAATGTTAACCCAATCGGGCACATATCGTAGGAGATACAGGGTATTATTACTTTTATATGAGATGTACTAATGGTTATATGGACTTTTATATTATTGGCAAATTTATTCATCATTTGTTTCTCGAGCCCCTTTGAGCATTGACTGAAATCTAGAAGGGGCTAATTAGTAATATGTGCCATGTGGATACATTTTGAATGGCTGACCACATAAACTCACTGTGCAATGTTATGTGATAGTTGAACATTTTTTCAAAAGTGTTGCTTAAGTTATCTCAGGCGATTTAGACTTGGTCGTGGCAATTCCAACAGATGGCATATCCCTGGTGAAAATTGGTGGTCAAAACCCAAATATTTAAACTTGACTTGTATTTTTGGGCTAGAGAGATGAAAATTTATTGCGAATTTGAACAAAAAGGGACTTACCTGCGTTAAAATTTGTGGACACAACCCACATACCAAATTTCATTCCCTTCAGTTGAGACTATCTAATGTTATCAACCAAAAGCGAACATATGGACGGATGAACCAACATTTGGTATTTATGGGTTAATTTAACTGAGCTAATTCCACATGGTAGTACACCTACCATTCGATGTGCTGCCTCTCTGGCTGACAAGACCACCTCTATGGCCAGAACTTTTTGTTTCATAAGGCTGCGGGCATTTAAATCAATAAAAACAGAATGGACAGGTACTGGTACTAGTATGTGTCAAATTTAACACAATCACCCCAGGGCATATATTTCATCTGATTTTGTGAGAATCTATACATACTTTTTCATGAGAATCCAGGGTAATTTGCGAGAATATTTACGAGAATCTAGAATTGGATTCTCGCCGAAATATAAGACCTGCACCCTTTATTCTGTGATTATAGCCTGGCCACACATGGTGGTATACTCCTAACAACAGATAGCAATACAACTCAGAAAAATAGGCTTCAAAAAGCGAGTGGGTATGACTTTTCTACACCTGCCAAATTGAATGTCAGATGTCTTTCAAGCCACTGACATATTCAAAGACACGGACAATCGTAGCTGCACTGTTGATGCAATTGCAATGTTGCAGTGACCAACCTCATACATATACATTTATGCTGAATAAACAATGTACATGTACTGAATTACTAGGTGTTTAGTTAACATGAAAATAAGATACCCTGATATGGTATTTGTGAACTAAATACTTTGCGATTGAACATGGCATACTAGTAGGTCAAATGTGGATGAGTTTAAAAATTTCTAGATTGAATTTACCGTTATTGCAGTCACAAAAAATGTATTTGGCATTTATTTACTGGGTTATCGCAGTTAAAAATCATTACTGTGGTAAGACTACCGATGGACACCACATGTCAGTCGCTATTATTCGACGTAATACCACTTGATTGTGGTTTACTGGTGGTACGAACGGTAACTACCCGGCCTACATCCACGTTAAAGGGGTCAATTATTTTGCGCATACATGTAGCTGTATATATTCGAATTGAGATTTGATTCGCGAACCTCATCCCCAATTGAATTCAAAATTTGATTTGACTGTAAACTCAGATTCGCAGGGCCCTAGTAGAGCTAAGTTTAAAAATAAAAAACCATGACGGGCTGGACAAAATACCATAATTACCCCATAGTTGCCAAATGTTAGCATGGATGAACAAATGGACTGACAGACAAATAACATAATACAACTGCAGCCTTCATAATTGGCTACGGCAATCAGCATTGCCGAAGCATTTTGCTGAAGCAAACTGGGCCACGGCATACTGTTGCTGTAGCAGATTGCCGAAGCCAAACAATCTGAATTAAGAGGGCTGCAACTGGCATATAAAAAATTTGGTTAACAATTTTATCTGGTGTGAACAAGCAATGGGTTAACCAACAAGACAGTCAAAGACTGTGGGGTCGCTCACCAGACTGCAAAGACTGGGACTCTGGAGACCACAATAGTCAGAACTTTTCATAAGCATAGAGAGGCTTCAGTAGTGTACAGTGGGTAATTTCAAGGTGAATATCCACCATGAAATTGCCCACTGTTCACTACTGATCACCCCCCTCCTCCAGCTCAACAAGTCCCCTCCCGACCGGGCACCAGACTCCCAAGTCTTGGGTTGGAATTTCACAACCGACATCTCAAACTTTCTCAATTTTTGGAAATTTCCAATCTCACAAGCACCTTTTTATAAAACCATTTAGACATGTTTGAAGCCCATTTATCCATGGACCCAAAACACCATACATGTATGTCAGATTAATCAGTTAGGTAGTTCCAAGGAAGATGTTTTAATGAATTTGGTATTTCAATGATTTTTTAAACACAAAATTGTTAACTCCCCATAGCCCCCGTCATTTCTTAACAGGTTGACCTGATGTTAACAAATCTGAATATCAGTCACTAAAGGATCATCCATACTATATGTAAGCTAAATAGTCCAACCTCTCTTGAGAAGACAATTTAAGAATGACTATAGAGACATACAGTTATGTCCCTGGTCCCACCCTATTTAACCTGGTGACCACATCTGAATAAATTTCAATACCAGACACCAAAGAACCCTTCATACTAAATATCAGCAAAATAGACCTGTTAACATTTGTGGCGATTTCGGTCGAACAGTTTAACCCGAAGTAGGAAAATGTGGACTGTTACTGGTTGAAAAATCAAATCTACAGCCTCATTGCCTCCACCCAGGCAGCTTAGAAATCAATAGGAATCTATATATTATTATACCAGTATCAAACAGCATACATACAGGTAGGGTGGGTGGTTGAGAGTTAAATCCCCCCTTGAATCAGATGCAGACCAAATACATGTTTTTGCATAATTCCATTTGCACCTCTGGTCTAATATCATATATATTCATAAACCATGGTTCTATATATTCCCGGTATGAGACCATTCAGATATTTTTACCTGAAAAATTGCATAAAATCTAACATCTAGCGGTCTAACTCCAGACAAATGCACACGGCTACGGACAAGAGACCAGGACACACCGGGCTGTTCATGGTTGTTCGGCCCGGGGTGAGAACATTTTGAAAACTATACAAGAAAATCTCGAATCCGATAAACTAGACTGGCATCAACTGAAGCATTCCTATTTTCTTGTAAATTTCAATTGGGGAAGGGGTGCGTAAGAATTTTTTGGGGATTTACAGCTGGGAGTTACTGTTAAAATCTCGAGATTAATGGGGTCTTTACGTGGTGTTATATGATGCCGACAAGTTCATTTAATGTCAAAATTACGATTAGCCAATTCGGCTGGTTAAACAACACATGTGGCGGCCCACGTCCGGAATTTTCCCGGTCTCCCGATCGGCCATGCAGTCCGCCTCTGCCCTCATGAATTTATGTGAGAAGAGTACCATCTTATTGGATACACGGCTGGTTAAACAACACATGTGGCGGCCCACGTCGGTTTCATTTGCGGCCCAAGTTGTGGTTGGGCGGCCCAACCACATATGATATACCCCCCCCCCCCAAACCGTAAAAAAAACCCTCGGATTCTCGCTTGATAGAAAATCACATGGAATCAGAATTTTTCCGGCCTCCCAATCGGCCAGTCCGCCTCTGGCCAACAGAGAAATAAAAAACAACTGAAATCATAGATAGGTGGTATTTTACCTCAAAAAAAATTATAGTGATGGTGCCTTATAATAGTGATGGCATGGGGTGATAGTCTGAGGTTACAATTCAGATAATCTCATGCAACAGAATTCGGAACATGGCTTAATTGACAGATTGAGAATGTTGTGCAATTTTTGACCACACGACTCACAAACGGTACCCCATATGTTTAAAGTCGAAAAAGGGAGATAACTCCACCAAAAAAGCCATAATCGCAGGTGCTCAGGTTCCCATGGTGGTTGATGTCTCTGCCAAGTTTCACGGAAATTGATAAAAAAAACGACTGTCTGAAAAAAACGACGGACAAATTTGTGTCCACACACGAACGATGGACGAGCTGATTTCACTATACCAACACAACATTGTTGCAGGGGGTATAATGAGCACAATGTATTGAATACCATTAGCATCACAGTTCTCAGCAATGTTATGGTTATAATATTTGTGAGTTCATTATAATGAACATAGCGATTAATTTCAGTGTTATGAATAGCCAAATATATACAAACAATATAAAAGTAGGAATGTATGATGGACCTCCGGTGGTTCCTAAATAAAGGAATCGAATCGGAAATTAAAAGTTTCATCAAACTACCAGATAGTGGTTTATAACAATTACAATGGACTATAGTTTTGTGTATAATGCAAAGTAAATCGTGCATATAAAAAAATTGCATGCAACGTCTCGGTCAGGGCATGATAATTGATATTTCAACTTAGATTCAACGTACAGCATGTATCAACATTCAGTGTTAGGTTTCCCACATTAAAGGTACTCAATCCGAATTAACGCTCACGAATTACAATATCATTGGCTTCGGGGGTACAAAATATTTAACTTGAGTCGAGGAACCCACCCATCAAGGTACAGTAGGAGTAATCAGATATCGATATTTTAAATCTAGTATTTTAATTATAAGTGGCCCAGTAAACTGTCAGCGAGAAGAACTTATCTGACAAGATAGCGGATGAAGATCGATAACTCTCAAATCGAGCAGCCTTCATAATTGGCTACGGCAATCAGCATTGCCGAAGCAATTTGCTGAAGCAAACTGGGGCACGGCATACTGTTGCCGTAGCGGATTGCCGAAGCCAAACAATCTGAATTTAGAGGGCTGAATCGAGTGGCTTTTTGTGTCAGATATTTGACAACCAATAAAATTTTGTTGAAAAAAACTTTGATAAATAACAGGTTTTGGGCAATTTTATAGTTGACTGTGGTTCTAAAGCATTGTTTTGGGCAATTAATCTTTTCTGATAACTGAAATGGCATTTAAAAAAATGGTGTTGTTGTTGGAATCTGATGATATGGGGACCGTCGAATCGGATTGAGTACCTTTAATTCAACATTAGATAACATCTCGATATTCAACATTAGGTTTCCAACTTTATTTCAACATTGATTCATTGTTGAACGATTGTCCAAATTTAAACTGTTAGATTTCTAACATTATTTCAATGTTGATCGAACATCACAAAACTTGACAAAAGTGAACATTAGCTTTCAAACGTAATCCCAATGTCGATTCAATGCTAAATTAATGTCCAGAAATTAAACATTAGGCTTCCAGCGTTATTTCAACGCTGAGCGAACATAAAACAAAATCAACATTAGGATTCCAATGCTATTTCAAAATCGAGTGATCGTCCCAATATTCAACATTAGTTTTCCAAAATTATCCCATTTTCAATTCAATGTTGTTGATCATATCGAGCGAACATAACAAAAAAAATACTTTTTTTATTCCAATATTATTTTAACGTTGAACGAATGTCAAAAAATTCAACGTTAGCTTCCCAATATTATTCCAATGTTCAAAGTTAGTTTTTCAATGTTGTCTCAAATGTATATTCTAATATTTCTATGTTCACTTCAACGAGCAAACTGGACCAATCGCCAACGTTATTTCAAATTCAACGTTGAAACAAAATTTGAGACAACCGTTTACTTTAGTCTTTACATTGGATCAACATAGGGATGCTATCTGGCCTGGTGAGGCCATTTGGCATGATTTTGGGAAACATTGGGACATAAATATTATACAGACTGGAATCAGTAGGCCCTATAGCTGATTTCACCTATTGTCGCGGATTTTTTATACAACTACCAGGTCTGGCAAATGTGAGAATACAGCTACAATAGCTGTATTCAGCTAACCTAGATGTATTCAGCTATAAATTATACTCTCAAAGCGGCTGTGCATCAAAATTAGGCTACCATATTCTCCGGTCACCCTCAACCAAATCAAAATCGTCGCTTGTGTTCTGACAAAGTGTTGCCTTTTGTCGACATGGCAATTCTGATTTTGTGTGAAAACTTACTACGGTGGTCGATGTCAGTAAATATTCTGGGGACTTTTTTCTGCAAATGCATTCATTAACTAACTTATAAAATAAAGATCAAATTCATCCCAAACACTCGTTTACTTCTTCCCGATGCTAAACCGGTAGGGGGCGTTAGAATGGTGTACCTATATCGAGCATTTAGAATTACCGGTACATACCACTAGCGGTTTGTGAGCGATACTGGTAACTATTCATAACGGTATATATACAGATATTGTGCGGCATATTGCAAATGTATGGCACAACATAGGGACAACTGAAATGAAAATGCGACTTATATAATTTCTGAAGTATTTCAAACATGAAGTCCTGGTCGTTAGCGAGTCAGAACTATTCAATCTGTTTTGGCGGGAAAATATATAATGTGTGAAAACTTACTAAACATAACATTGGTATTTGTATTTTCACGATTCGACATACATGTATGCGTTTCCGTATTTTTGGAGAGAATCAGCTCAAGCAGTGAGTGGAACTCGCTCGGTTAAACTCTGGCTAGAGATGTTCCCCTTTTTACCTGTTTTAACGCACCAACCAAACTGAGTTTTACCAGCATCGACATATTGATACTTCCGGGAATGATTAAGATGTTCCATCTTCGGTGATAAATATTGTATTTTTCAAGGTATTCCGCATTGCATACTTTTAAGAGAGTTATTAACCGTTATGACCGACATCGACGCCATAGTAAGTTTTCACACATAATCACCATCGTCGTGCCGACAAAAGGCAACACTTTGTCAGAACACAAGCGACGATTTTGATTTGGTTGAGGGTGACCGGAGAATAGGGTAGCCTAATTTTGATGCGCAAATTAGCGCTTCTAGTTTATTATCGAAAAACAGCCGCTTTGAGAGTATAATAATATATAGCTGAATACAGCTAGGTTAGCTGAATACAGCTATTGTAGCTGTATTCTCACATTTGCCAGACCTGATCGACTACTTAATGAACTAGTGGAATTATGTTTATATGATTACAGTTACCAGTAGGCTACAATGTGAACACAGAACATATAGATATACGTCAATATAGAAACAAAAGCTACATGAGCGCAAATATTACCTCTCCTTGTCACAGATTCAAATTTCAAAAATAAATTGCGAATGAATGAATTGGAAATTTGGTGACGTCTAAATGTCGTATCAATAATTGATAACATCGTTACCGGATGTCCTGCATGTACCTAAGATTATAAATAACCATGACTTGTCACACAGAAGTTATACATTTTACGCCTTTCAAATTTTAGTCTAGCTGGATTGACAGAAACAGTAATTGTGCCTTTTCTCGACTCGACTGGGAAGCCGCCATTTGAATAGGTTGTCACGTGCAGTTATAGAACCAATCACGAATAGACATCGCTTAACTATCCCCGATCCGTCTTGTAACTACTTGTCAAGTAGCAAAAATAGCATATTTAAGTAGCTTATAATGCTATAAAAGTCGTTGGAATATTGTAACCACCCAAATTTAGCTACTCGAGATTTAGTGTGTATGTATAGGTGTATACGTGGCATAACTGTCCCATGTGTCCATAACCAATATATGGACATCATATACCACTGACTGGGTACATCATACATGGCCTACATATAGCCTATAGGCATCTGAATCCATGGCCTACCTACTGTATGGGCACTTGGGTATTTACACCACGTTACAGTGGCATGGTCCTTTGTCAAGCACCTTAGATTTAAACACATCGGCTAAACCGTACAAACATATAATCGGAAGCTGCTTTCGCCAAGACGAAAAATTCTATTTTTAGAACATAAATACAACAGAACGATCATGACAACACCATAAAAACACGTTTTCATACCGGATTGACGGTTTCCCCACATCTATAAACGTAAGTATAAATTGTACACACACACTTGCCGATCGCAAGCGGGCTCCATTTGAGCGAATGACTCTTTTTTTTATAGATAAACGCGGCATTTGATCACTTCAGAAAATAATTTTTCTCGCATAAATTCCCTCTTCAAATGTCATTTTAACACACATACAGCATTGTCGGAAATCCCACTATATTGCAGCGGAAAGGCCATTATGTGTGCAACATATATTGACATTACTGGGCTCGGGTGTGTTCACAATCTGAAAGTATAGAATATTTATGTGGACACCCCACTCGCCAGCCTCTGTACGCCTAGTTGTTTAAGTTGCTGATCACTAGTTGTCAAAAATATGTAAGTAAAGTTGTGATGATGGGATTTGTGTGGACAAAGACGAAACCATGAATTAGGTTTCCATATTAGACATGTTCCGCCTCCCGATGGTCATTATTAACCTTCAAATCACACGACGAAGGCACTGTTCCGTTCCACATCCGTTTTCCGATTATTCGACACAATGTGTTCGTATCCAAGCACCGAACCTAACTATGTTGATCAATAGCTGAAATATTTAAGTATATTTTAGATTTATTTTAAAATGTATTATGACATTACTGTTGAATTACATGATGTAGTCCACGGAAAAGCATGTACGCAATTGAATACTTCTGCTCTACATGTATACATACCATGCATATTACTTCTCAAGTTCTCCGGTGACTCAAGAGATGAAACTCTATCTTTTCAATATAAGTAACAACAGCATTTCAAATACATTTAAGTAAACATAATAATGTAAAATTAAACTTATTGAAAAACATAAAATCTCAAGGCCTGAATGTTCGTTATCATAAAAGTCACTAAATGTTAATAAGAATACCTTGTTTGAATTCAGACAGAGTCTATAAGTTCAATGGCGTGACATCTCGAAGATCGATATAGTTATGTTTAAATGAGTTGGAAGGAACACATCACTACTGTGCGATTAATGTACAACGTCGCAACTGATGATTGTCGCCGTACACAACTATGCGTACACAGACTGACGAGTGGGTGTCCAAATAAATAGTCTCTATTTTCAAATTGTGAATACACCCGACCCAAGGTAATGCCAATATTATGTTGGACATTATATTATATTTTGAAGAGGAATCCATCCTCTATAACATATCCAAAATCCGCTAAAATCCGATTTGAGCATATTTTTTTGTAATTCAAGATGGTGTCCAAGATGGATGCCATTTTTCGTTAAGTCAGTTTGGTGCAATTAAAGTGAGAAAATATTGTCATATGTATACACATGTTTACATTATGTGAATCCAAGACATAACGCCACCTTTTTACGACCTAATTGGATTTCCCAGTCCAAGATGGCCTCCAAAATGCCGGCCGGAAGTGGAACATTTAACTTTTTTACTAATATCTTTAAGATCAGTTTCTGCTATTTGGAACCGATTGAGAATTGTGACTTCATTTTGTATTTAGCATGCTAACTGACCATTGGAACAATGAAATATGCCATTCGTGGGGTCCCCACTCCTTCCGATCACTCAAAAATTCGATTTTAAAGAACGCTGCATAACATTTTTGCAAAAAATCACCGTTGGGATTCTAGCCATATATCATCAACAAATGGAAAGAACTGTGCAATGTATGTGATGCATTCTATTTATTATGGATAGTCTAATTCAATGGTATAAAAATTGTCACTTTGGCTCAAAATGGCTGCCAAAATATGGAAACTGGTAAATAATGTCCCAGCGTGCCATGCAACTGCTTACAAGTTGTGGTTGATGCACAGAATTGACTATTCTGTCTTATATACATTGTATACTGAAATTTCTTATGCACCTTGGTTAATTCTTACTATTTTAACCAGTGAAATTACCAGAATAATTTAACAGAATGTATCTGTCACAAACTTGACATCAAAATAATCAAAAAATCACTTTTCAGAACGTTTTGAATCGTTTTCAATGGAATATCTTTGGTATCAAGGGTGTTTATTGTTTTGATATCTGTTAAATGTGTCACATATAGTCCGAACACTATGCTCTGCTGTTCCGAAAAGGTAGCAAATTGTGACTCACTTGGTTATTAAAGATACGGGCGGCGTTGGTGGTGGGTATGCTGTTAAAATATTCACCTCCGTCAAAAACCGCCATAAACAGAAATAATACTAAAATACAGACATACCTTGTTCTTATACCAATAAGAAATATGGCATAAACAGTATGTTATTTGTCAAATGTTTTTCCTTTGTTATGTTATCAACACTTATAATGCAAACTTTAAATGTAAAAACAAAACTTGCAGAGAATGTTTTCGTCCCAAAATCTCATAATAAAACTACATATATATACTCCTGAGTAACAAGCCAGCCCCCTCCCCTGTCGTGAGTGCTGACTACCCTGAAAATTCGCCCTTATTGGACCATGCTAACACGATTTAAATATCATATATGGATTATCATTGTTACTTTAGCAAGGTCCACATTACTGTTAGAAAGTGTTCTTTAATTGTTGTGCACACGCCTACATAACCATAACTATACAAATATAGGTACATAATACAATATTTTGATATTATAAATTCCAGTATTTCGTTATTAGCACATCAACTTGAGGTTATGCCATTGATAAATTATTTATTATATTGACAACGGGGGGGGGGGGGTGACACGAAGACAGCCAATCCTGGTTATGCCACTCCCTCACAATAATTACACTTGATTTTTAATTTATTATTGTTGCTTTGTTGTAAACTAATTATTGTGTGAATAAAACATCATCATCTGTATGGTCATGTGTGGGTTATACCGATTTAAAACCCACCGGCGTGTTATCCCTTTGTCCGGACAGGGCTCTTATCTGGCAGAACGCTCAAGCGTTTTGATCGCATGAACATTATTTTAACGCCAACAGTCATTCTTTTTTAAGAATGCCCGTGGGCATTATTTTTTAAGAATGCCCGGCATTATTTTTTACGAATACACGAGGGATTAAATCGACTGAGTGACGTCATAGAGTGGCTCCTCCCCCAATCATGTAAGTCGAGTCAATATAGCGTGTCGGCAAGCTGCATTAAATATCGGAACACTTAAAAGGTACTCAATCCGATCAGGCCCTCATAAATTACTATTTCTTTGGCTTCGGGGATAAACAATAATTGATTCGAGACGAGTAACCTACCTATCAACGCTCATAGTGATCAGATTGCTTTTTGAAGTTTTGTTATTTCTATTGTTTCTGGCCCAGAAACACGTCGTCAAAATGATGGTCTCAGTCAAAATTGCGTTATTAATACACTTGATTTTAGAGTTATCCAGCTTCGCCTGTTTGAATAAGTGTTTCTGTGAAAATTATACATCTTGAGAAAATTACAAACTTTGGGGCAATTATTAGTACGCATAATTGAAAACTTCAAAAATCAATATCTAATAACTCTAGAGCTTTGATGGATGGGTTCCTCGACTCGAATCAAATATTTTTTTTACCCCTGAAGTCACAGAAATTGTAATTTAGGGGTGCTGAATCGGATTGAGTACCTTTAATTTGCTGAGCTAATTAAAACTCACAAATATTTAGCGATTTTGATTTTATATTGCCAAGCCAAAAAATAAAATAAAATTTCTTCAAACTTTGATACAAAAACACCAACATTTAGAAAAGTCCGCAGACAGGCTGAAACACATATAGATAACATCTAAATACGTCCCTAAGTCGGTCAAATAAACACAAAACCGTTTAACACAGATTTTAACTACACGTTACTTATTGAACGAGAAAGTGCTCACATGGTTATTTTTAATACAATGGGGAAGCACAGAAAAAATATAACATTTCCAGTATCAAATTGAAACAGAATAGCGTATACCCATGTGTATAGACATGTCATGCATATCTACTCTGGCTTCGCCAAGATATCATACTCCACTAGTTCAAAACATGGTAACTTTCTGTTGCTCTGACAGGGAAGTTTTATAACATTGAAAAAAAATGCAGTTAACATAATGCTCGGTTATAACTGTTCCGTAATAACACTGTATTTTATAGCAGGTAAAGGTCTGGGGGACTTTAATTAAACGATTGTACTATGCGTCGCTTGGAATTTCATTGATGTTGGCTCACAAAGCTACACAAATCTTGCAACCTCGAGCTGGGAATTTATATTCAAGGAACAAGTATTAACACAGAAATATATTCCCTGCATGGTTTGTTCAATCTTCAACCCCATCAGAAGATAATAGAAAAGGCTCCCAGGGTTTGAACATATGGGAAATGATATATACGGGGGTACGGGAGCCTGATAAATTATTATGGAATGTTAACGTATTTGATGTCGAATTAGATGGGGCATCTTTAAATCAAGAAAGAAATATAGTAAGATATTGCTCACACACACTGTCCGAATCCATAGCGCAACGACAAACTTCGGAAGAAACGTCCCTCAACTGGCGAGTCCTAATTCGAATTAAATAATAATTGAACTGTGTTTGCTTTTCATCGTGGACAACACGGACATCACAAACTGTCCGTGCTGAACTGTGGGCGTGTACTCAGGTAATCAAGGCAGAGCTGTCGGCCAGACACATAGTTGGCTCCAACGACAATTCAATGAGTGGGTTTTAAGTCAGATAATATTCTCAGCGTCGGGAATTCGGTAAAGAATAGACTCGGGCAAGCCCTCGTCTATTCTTTTACCGAATTCCCTCTGCTTCGAACATTATCCTTTACGTAACTTTGGGTGACTCGCTTTCCACAATAACCCAATGATATGATAATCGATAGAGATGTAATATCAGAGTGTTCTCCGCCTTAATTGCGTTCTATATGCAATATGTAGGAAACGGGTTACCTGACAATAGTTTATAAGTTAATCAATGTTGATGCTAATGGGCCAGAGTAGCCACACAATATGATCACTCTTAGTTCCGTTTCAACGTTCTGCCCATTTCCGTTTAAAAGATTTGGACAGAATTCCAACAGAAGTTTTCGGCAAAATCCATACTGCATTAAAATGAACTTGTCATGCACAAGGTACCGCGACAACCAGAAACTAACATTTAGTTGTCAGTCGATTATGTAGCATGTTTAATAACCAAGTGAGTCACAATTTGCTACCTTTTCGGAACAGCAGAGCATAATGTTCGGAATATATGTGACAAATCAACTTTTTACCAAATTTGGTTGCCATCTTGATTAATTTTGTCTAAAACACCAGTGTGACACATTTAAGACAGATCAAAAATAATAAGCACCTTTGATACCAAAGATAGTTCCATTTTAGTTTTATAAAAAATGGTCCAAACCTGAAAAGTTAATTTATGCCTATGTTGATGCCAAGTTTGCGATATAAAAATCCCATTTCTGATAATTTCAGTGGTTATAAAGTAAAACTTATTCATAGTGCATCAGAAATGTTAGTGTTCAATGTATATAAGACAGATTAGTCAGTTTTGTTCATCAACCACAACTTCTAAGCAGTTGCATGGCACGCTGGGATATTATTTACCATTTTCCATATTTTGGCCGCCATTTTGAGCCAAAGTGACAATTTTGATACCATTGGGTTGGACTATCCATAAGAAATATAATGGATCACTTACATTACACAGTTATTCCCATTTCTTGATGAAATATTAATAGAATAACAATGGTATTTTTTTGTGAAATTTTATATCGCGTTATGTAAAATCAAATTTTTGAGTGATCGAAGGGTGGGGACCCCATGAAAGGCACATTTCATTGCTCCAATGGTCAGTTAACATGCCAAATACAAAATAAAGTCACATTTCTCAACCAGTTCCAAACAGCAGAGACTGATCTTAAAGATATCAGTAAACAAGACAGTCAAAGACTGTGGGGTCGCTCACCAGACTGCAAAGACTGATAAGACTGGGACTCTGGAGACCATAACAGTCAGAACTTTTCATAATCACTTTAAAAGAAGTAGATCTAAACAGGATATGTGGATAGAGAGGCTTCATGTATTTAGATTGGTGAATATCTCCTTTCAAATTACCAACTGTACACTACTGATCACTCCCACCCCCCCCTTCACCAGCTCATGTCCCCTCCCGACCGGGCTCCAGACTCCCAAGTCTTAAGTTGGAATTTCACAACCGACATCTCCAACTTTCTCAATTGTTGAAAATTTCCAATCTTACAAGTGCCTTTTTATAAAACTATTTAGACATGTTTGAAGCCCAAATATCCATGGACCCAAAAACACCATATATGTCTGTCAGATTAATCAATGAGGTAGTTCCAAGGTAGATGTTTTAATGAATTTTATATTTTAATGATTTTATTAGACACAGAAGTGTTAAGTCCCCATAGCCCCGTCATTTCTTGACAGGTTGGCCTCATTTTAACAAATATGTATCTCAGTCACCAAAGGACCTTCCATACTATACGTAAGCTAAATAGTCCAACCTCTCGAGAAGAAATTTTAAGAATTACTGCAGAGACAAATAGTTATGTCCATGGTCCTGCCCGTTTTAACCTGGTGACCCAATCTGAATAAACTTGAATCCCAGTCATCAAAGAACCCTTCATACTAATTATCAGTAAAATAGACCTGATGGTTCTTGTGAAGGAAGCATATTAAGAATTATTATGAAGGGAAACAGACTTTCGCTTGGGCCTTACTTGACCTGGTGACCCCATTTTATCAAATCTGAATTTCAATCAAACAAGAACATTCCATGCTAAATATGCCAACTAATTCTTGCAAACACGTTTTAAGAATTACTATGGAGAGTTATGTCCCTTAGTCTGCCCTTAATTGATTCTGTGATCCCATTTTCACAAATCTGAATTCCTGTCACCCAAGATCATTTCATCTATCTATCTATATTTGCGAATGTCTGTCTGTCTGTCTGTCTGTCTGTCTGTGTTCTATAGAAATTCACAGGGGACCATCTAAATGATGCCAAAGGGGTCTACTAGGAGTAGCTTTTTACGAGAAAGATAATGGTCGCGGTTAGAATTTTCTAAAGTGACGCCGTTGTTGTCAGGGGCAGAAAAGGGGGAGGGGCAGAAAAAAAATTTGTCGCCGATTGCCACCAAACTTATATATAATCATCCCCATAATATGAGTAATCTAATGGCGTGGTTTAAATATGGCAAAAGTCGCATCGTTCGCGTGAGGGGTGCCCGGAAGGGGGGGGGGGGCAGATTTTTTTTCTGTCGCCGATTGCCACGAAACTTACATATAATCATTCCCATGATATGAAGAATCCAACGGTGTGGTTTAAATATGTCAAAAGTGGCGTCGTTTGAGTCAGGGATGAACGGAAGGGCACCAAAATTGATAAAACTAATTTTAGCGCCGATTTCCACCAAATTGATATATATTCTTCTTCATGATATAAGGAATCTAATTGTGCGATTTAACAACGCCAAATTGTTGTTTTTGGATGAGAGATTGGGAGGGGTGGGCACTAAATTTGATAATAAGTCGCCGATTGCCACCACACTTATACAAAATCATCCCCATAGTATGAGGAGTCTGATGGTGTGACTTTTATCTGTCAAATGTGGCCTCATTCGAATCAGGGTTGCATTGACAGGGACAGGGGCACCAAAATTGATGCACAATTTTTTTAGCGCCAATTTCCACCAAATTGATACACGTTCTTATCCATGATACGAGGAATCTAATCGTGATTTAAAGACGCCATAGTGGTGCTGTTCGGGTGAGAGATGGAGAGGGGAGGGATTGGCACCAAATTTGATAAAAAAAATTGTTTAGTCGCCGATTATTACCAAACTTATAAACAATCATCTCCATGATATGATGAGTGTAATCGTGTGGTTTAAGGAAGTCACAAGTGGGGCCATTCGAGTCAGTGGTGTATAGAGATGAGAGGGGCACAAAAAATTATATCTATATGTTTAGTGCCGATTTCCACCAGATTGATACATATTCTTCTCCGTGATACGAGAAATCTTATCGTGTGGTTTAGATACACCAAATTGGTGCCCTATGGGTGAGAGATGTGGGGACATTAAATTTGATACGAATTTGTATACTCGCCAATTTTCACCAATTTCATATATATGCATCTCTAATCTCTAATGAGTCTTAGTGTGTGCAGCTTGAGTCCGAAATAGGGACGGGAGGGTCACCAAAACTGATACAAAATATTGTTAGTACCAATTACCATCAAATTCAGACACGTTCTTCTCAAATGATACAAGAAATAAAATCGTGCTGTCTGTCTGTCTGTCTTTTTGTCTGTCTGTGTGCGTTCTATATATAACTTCACGCGGTACAATCGAGATGGCACCAAGGCGTTCTAAGAGGGGTAACCTTTTACAAGGAAGATAATGGTGCGGGTTAAATTTTTCTAAAATGACGCTGTTGGTGGGAGGGGAAATTTAAAAAATATGGTGAAATAGTTTTGTCGCTGATTTCCACCAAACGAATACATAATCACCTTCGCAATATGGCGTTGTTCGAGTCAGCGTTGCATCAACAATTGATTTAATAAACCAAATTCCACCAAATTCATACACGTTTTTCTCTAATGATATACCATGAATTAAATCACATTTGGTGTCGTTTGCGATATGCACTATCATTGATATTCGCCGATATCCACATATAAGTTATATACAGTCACCAGGCCATCTCCATATCATTTTAAGTAGTTCGGCGTTCACATTTCACAATCCCGTCATATGGTGACCCACATAAGTCACTTGAACAATTGTATCTTCTTAACAGTCATATTTATATGGGAATGGCAATCAAGGCATTCACACAATGAGCTAGCAAAAAGAGATAACTAGAAGAAGCATTAAACGTATATTTATCATTCTATTGAAGAGATACACATATTCGTGCAAACTGAGAGACCTCGAACCGTCAGAGGTTTGCATATATATAATAACAAAATTTAGTCTGTTCCATTCAATACACTTTCCACAAAAAGTTACAATTTGTTAAGAGATATGGAAGGCCTGTTCAAAAATAGTGGTCACAGTGTGCAGTCAAATATAGTTTCTTCTGATATACAAGAAAATGCAGTTAGTAGCACTAGACTTTTCAGGATCCTACCAATACTGACATCTGACAAGGGTTTTAGAACAGACTCATCGACTGACATAAACAACTCAAAATCTCGGACTGTGCCTGTCACATGTAGCTGATATATATGCGCAGCAACATTTCGTTTAAACTAAGAATATTTAGCCAATATATATAGCACCATGAACAGAGGAGCACCTGGAAATTTCTTTGAAACATCTGTATCTTCATGGAGATATGATAGCCAGGTGTCCTCGAGATCTTAGTCCAACCCACTAGATTGATTGATACATCTCAATATGTAAAACCCAATTATAATCTTTTATCGAACTAATGTGTTTATGATGTTCATGTATCATATTATAACGTCTAATGTATACGCAGCTGTAAATAAATAAATACTTCATTATTGGTGGAACGGATTAATCGTGATAAACAGAATGACAATTAAGCAAGAGCATTCTCTATTCCCAACAAATATCCACAACATACATTAACCTGGGCAACGCCGGGTAACCCTGCTAGTACCAAATATAAGCAAAAAACATGTAGGCCATTTGGTTCTTGCCAAGACATATCATGAATTACCAAAGGAGTCTCAATATTAAATGTGAGCTATCAAAATAGACCTGGCGATTCTTTCAAAGAAAACATTTCAAGGGTTACTATAGAGGGAAAGTATGCCCCTGGCCTTTCCCCTGGTCGACCCTATCTGAACAAAAGATCATCAACTGTTGGAAATTTATCAAAACCTTACTGATAATACCAGTTTATATCAAAATTATGAGTACCAAACATGAATTCATAGCATAGACAGGGTGGGTGCAGGAGTTTCAAATCTCCTATCTCTGCCCCTATTTGAACCAAATGTAAATGCCAATCTATGAGATTCATTGATCTCTGATAATTGTTCATTGAAATCATAAATATCACACATCATTATCACAGATGAAAAGAAGTTAATAGCCTAGATAAACATAATATAACACTTGCCTAGAATACAGCACATGGGAATTAATATAATTTAAATTGAAATGAATGAAACAAATAAACATTATCTGTGATGTGTTTATCAACAGCTGTCAGCTAAGATAATGTCTCATTATTAAGAGTGGAAAGGGTTAAATAAACAATACCAAAATCCATACAGACGAAGAACGTGCTAAGAAAGACCTAGGTAAGAAATATGAGGCAGATCAGAAGAAAATGTTTTGACTTAGATGCATCAGATAGCATTTGTGTGCAGGGTTAATTATTTTCCAAACTGATCAACCAATCGATACCAAAAACTATACAGGCGAGGGGTGTGTATGAGGTCCCGAAAAGGTGAATTTAATGACACTATTCCCCCAAGGTGGAATATCATTAACGAATTCACCCTCTGTGGACCTCATTTCCTAAAAGATTTACTATGGAGGGAAAGAGTTATGGCCCTAGCTTTGCACCTATTTGATCTGATGAACTTATTTGAACAAATCTGATTGTGAGTCACCTAGGGAACATGCATACTAAGATATATAAACATATTTGATCGTTAATATGGAAAAGAAAACAAATGTTGATAGATGGATGGATAGACATCCCAACAGACTGATGGATGGATGGAAGGACCGCCTGACAGACAGAAGACAAATTCAAGCCAATATACACCCCCAATGTTTCTTTGAAAAATCAGGGTATGATTTCATCGGTATGAGTGAGCCTGGTTAAGAAAATAATATGCCAGCCAAGTCTGAATATAGTGTGTCTGACATCTGCAGAATGAGGTCTCCAAAAGGTGAATTTAATGACAATATTCTGCAAGGCGGGCTAGCATCACCAGATTCATCCTCAGTCTGATTAGGCCTCACCAGCCAAGGGTAACCTTGAAACAGATTGAAGTTCTACAGTTGAAGTTGGTAATGCACACCCATTGAGCACCTCAATTATGCATTTAATCTTCTGCAAATTAGGGGGGACATAGAAACTGAACAGAAGGGAACAAGTCAAAAATTAAAAATTTCAATTTGATACTTGATGAAGAAGATGATGCCTAAGCAGAATTAAGTCCATGGAGGGTGTATTTGGTGATGCTAGCATGCTGTACAGGGTAGCAACATTAAATTCGCCCCCTGGGGACCTCATTCTGCAAATGTCAGACACACTAAATTCAGGGAGTGTGTTTAACATTGCTAGCAGTTACAATGTTTACACAAGCGGCTAGATGACATATTATTCTAATCTTGATTAATGACTTGTTTCTCTATCCATCTATCCACAAAGATATATCTGCAACTTTAATAGAACAGGTATTAAGTGGAAGCTGGAGATTTGGAAGGAATGTTGGTTGGGTGCAGTCCACTACAGGGTGGGGTGGGTGAGGTGGGGATGGGGTGGGGTGGATCTGGGCTATGTGGGAGGGAGATGGGTAAAGAAATATTTCTGTAATTTCAGAATATTAAAGTTTCATAACTATGCAGCTGTTATAATGGTGTCACTTTTAAAAAAATTTATGAAATGATTAAAAAATAAATTTTCTGTTAGTTAAATTGAGTAAGGTGAAAATTTCAAAAATCCGAATTTAACAAATTTTTATTTATTTTTAAATATGGATATGCCCACATTCGACCCAGTGACCTCATTTGAACAAATCTGAATAACAGTCCTCCAAGGACACTTTGTACCAAATATGAACCCATTCGGCTCAATGAAATTTGAGAAGAAGTCGTTGTAAGAATTACAGAGTTATGGCCCTGGCTTCACAACTATTTGACCCAGTGTCCTCATTTGAACAAATCTGAATGAGGGTCACCTAGGGAACATCCACACCAAATATGAACCAATTCGGTCTGACGGTCAGAGGAGAAGATGTTCAAAGAATTGTTGACGGACGGATGGACGGACGGACGGACGAGGAGTGATGACTATAGCTCCACCGGAGACTTCGTCTCAGGTGAGCTAAAAACGTAACATTTTCCACTTCCAGCCGTCATTTTGGCCGCCATCTTGGAATGGGAGTTCCAATTTTGGCATAAAAATGTGACGTTATGTCTCAGCTTCACAAAAATGTGTACATGTATATACATATGACATGACATTCTCACTATAATTGCATCAAACTAAATCACCTTAAAATGGCAGCCATCTTGGAGACCATCTTGAATTACAAAAAATGCTCAAATTGGATTTTAGATAAGTTATAGAGGATATCTTCCTCTTCAAAATGGTATACAAACCAACTTAGTCCAACTTTTTTCTAGGTTTACCCTAAAATTTGAGTTTATCGACCAGACTAATTATATGTTTGTTCGGTTCAGCCACTGTGATAATTGTGCCTGTTAATGGAATGGTTCCATGTCCATCCAGGCATAGCTATATCAACATGGGTCCATGGCCAATATAAATATATGGACCTGATAATATGGCTAACATGTAGCGGCCTGGTTCATAATATACATATGGGCATTGTTCTTTCGACTACATATAGATGTCTGTGCAGGCTGGGTCCATTGCTAAAATATTAAGGGAGCTCTTCATGGGCCTGTGACCTAAACATCTAGATGTGTGGGTCAATGGCTTATAATACTTTTGGTAACATTATGACATGTGGTAATAGATTGTCAAACTCTTGAATACCACATATGAGGTCACACCGAAGATCCATATGAAGTTTGTTGATGATCGGATGAGGGATGTGGTCTGTAGGGTGTGCCAAAGATTTAGTCATGCAAAGAGGCAAAGATGGATGCCGGAAGCCATGTTTTTCACAAACAAGACAGTCAATGACTGTGGGTCTGAGAAGACGGGGACTCTGAAGACTACAAGAGTCAGTACTTGACAAAAATCACTTAAGACAAGTAGTTATAAACATGGACATAGCTGGATGTTCTCAGATGAGCAGGGCTCTTCACCTTGAAATTTCTAATTGCACATCACTGACAAATCTCCAACCTCTTACCTTTTAAAGATGACAACCATACCACAGTACTAAGTTCACAAAAATCCTTTTGTACATTCCTCTTAGGTTGAATTGTACGACTGGTACCAGTACTTCAAGCTCTCAAACATTTGAAAATTACCAACCTGGCACGCCCATAAAGTTAAAATTTGTGGCCAATTGGGTCCAACAGTTTAACCTGAAGTAGGAACATATGGACTGATGGTTTAAAAACATACATGTTAGAAAATCAAACCAAACTACGAGAACAATTCTAACTTATTTTTGGTGTGAACATCTAATCTACAACTAATGTAGTATCAGGCATGAAATTTTTAACTGTTTAACTTTTGATTAAAGTAGGGGGTCAAATCTCCATCCCTCTACACTCCCTCCCCATTGCCTCAAACATTGCCCCCACCCAGGCTGTCTAGAAATCAATATTATTATACCAGTACCAAACAGCATAGAGAGTTAAATCTCTTATCTCTGCCCCTATTAGAACAAATGTGAATCCTCATCTATGAGATCCATTCATATAGTAATATCAATATACCCCCCAATTTTACTTTGAAAAATCAGGGTATGATTTCACCTGGATAAGTGGTGGTTAAGAAACTAATATTGGAACAGCCAAGTCTGTATTTAGTGTGTCTGAACTTTGCAGGTGAATTTAATGACAGTATTCTGCAAGGTGGACTAACATCACCGAATTCACCCTCTGGGGACCTCATTTCCTAAAAATCACCCCATTTGAATAAATATGAACCCCGGTCACACAAGGCCCCTCCATACCAAATATAAGCTATATATACAGGGGCGGCCAAATGCCAAAAGTGGTCGGATACCCCTACCCTCGGTAGAACAAGTTGAAAACAACTTTTTCTGGAAGGTAAATCCATATCATTTATGAAAATGATTCTTGGCCTTGTCGGAATTGGTGGCAGCTATGTATGGTAAGACTATTTGTGAAGGTACCCTACCGAAAAATTAGCCTGTTTTCAGCGGTTGACCAGCTATACACAATTGGTTAAAAGTTGAGCACATCACCAAAAACAGAACATTCTATTTGTTATTATTGGGTACATGGTGATACTAGATTGGAACGTTCTATTTTTTCTGGTTTGTTTGAGATTTCACGACGTCATGGTATAGAATGTAACGTTCTGCATAAAAAAATCATGACGATTCAGATAAACTGTCGCCCGTTAACTCTGTACAAAACTAGCACGCTCGACCTAGCTTATCACATCATATATGATTGGAATGACTGGAGTATTTTCTACCAGTAGGTATGAACTTTAGTATCCTATCCCTACCAATCTTGCAATAATAGGCAAAAACTTAACCCTCCCCCAATGTCATAAAATGCTGAGTATAGGCATCGCCGTGGATTGGATCCCAGAATGATAGAATAGTGCGTAGTATTTGATTTTAATTAGTGTAGAACACACATAACAAGTGTAAAATGCGAATTTCCAACAATATTCACTATTAGAAGAGTATCAAAATCCAAGATGGCGTCCAATATGGCGGTCAGTTTTTATTTTAAGACTTTGTGAAGTGACATACGAAAAATCCAGAAAAGGAACATCCCCAGTGGTAATATCTATATTATTGTAATGACTACATAGAATAACATTTCATATCAAACATTAATTTGACCATTAATACATCTTTTCAATTGGTAAAATAGTAGGTAAAAATTTATCCCTCCATCCATTGTCATAAAATTTGAAATAAAGTTATCGCCTGGGATTGGAACCACGAATGATAGCATGATGCGCAGTATTTTGTTTTATTTAATGTAGAACACACATACGAAGTGACAGGTATGAATTTCCATCAATATTCACTATTAGAAGAGAATGAAACTACAAGATGGCGTCCAATATGGCGTCCAATTTTAATTGTACCACTTAGCGAACGGATATACGGACGAACTATAAAGGGGACATCCCCTGTGGCATTGTATATCATTGAAGTGACTACATAGACGATATTTCATATGGAACAGTAGTTTCACCATTAGTCCATCTTATCAGTTGGAGAATTAGTAAACAAAAACTTAACCACCACCCAGTCACAAACGTCCACATAATGGCGGCACTTGTGACTATAGTCCAGAATGCAAAGAATTAAGCAAATCATTAGGAATTAATTTGCGTTGAATACAACGAAGAAACATAAAATGTCAAATTTGCATCCACATCTGGTCTTAGGAGACAACCAAAATCCAACATGACGTATATTTATAATGTCAACACGTTGCGAACAATGAATACGAAAGCCGGTCAAAATGTATCAATCGGCAGTTTGAAGTGATATATTGTTTCGAGTGTGTTTATATTAGACGCGAAATGTTGCGTTTGAGTGATGGTGGTAAGACAACATTTTTTTCAGATAAATCTTTGACATGACTGTCTCAAATAAACTTAATAAACTGTCGACCAGCTCCCTACGGGCGGGTAAACCGTGTCTTTCATGTTGCCATTGGTTTGGTAGTATCCTACATCACGTTCCAAATGTCACACCCTTAGCTAAGGATTAATACTGGATGGAAATTTGCATTTGTTGAATGTTTAGGTTGTATTGTTTAGCAATTATAAGGAACTTTATATCAAACATTTGGAGAAAGACAAACCAACCAAAATAAAAAACACTGAGCGAAATTCAGAGAATGACTTAAATAGTTTAATTTGCTGAATCGTGTATCGTGTATCGATCTCCAGTGCGCATTTTGACTATTGTTTGACAATTTTATGTCATTTTGAGACGTTAAGTAAGTAAGCACTCACAATATGTAGACAACTGGTAATAATAGAGGATGGTCATTAACCGTTAAAAATAATCATGCACTCGATGCGATACGAAGTGATGTTGTAATGTTCAATACTACCATATGACTATCATATCACTATTAATATATTGTGATAGTCTTGAATGAGCACTCCTCCTTTGAATTTCCACCAACATTTTCAGAGAGCCTTGCAATAGTTTTGGCCAAATGAAACATTAAATAACGGAATCACTAACTGTTGTTATATGCAGTAACGCAAAAGACAAAAATGGCATACATTTTGAAATACAGCAAATAAGATATCTAATCGATCTCTGGTTTTGGGAAAGTGGGATATGAGTCCACGAGCAATCAAAGTTCACACATCATAGTAACTACACACAAAATACTCTTTAATGGCATAACACAATGTCCATATAAGCAATCAGCGTAAAAAATAGGTTATAGATATGCGTTATAGTGATCTAGAGGTTGCTGGTTTGTATAATCGTCCGAGTTTCGGCTCAGCGTGAAATAAGAGAATAACACAGCATACCTATGCATATAAGTTGTTCTCGCCATATGTTGCTTGATGTGCATGTTTTCCGTTCATTGATATTTTAGTCTCGACTAATATGTTAGTTAAATTGTTGTGAATGTCAATCGGATTCATATATGTTACAAACAGAAGATATTGAGTTCCCTGGCAAGACTAATGAAATTGAATCTTCTATATCTCTGGTGGATAGCATATCTGTATTAGTTCTTAGGGACGTGGGTCCGGACTACATGTGTAGTAATATCTCTCATGCTAATACATTTTATTGATACATAGGTGATAGTGCGATACTGTCACTGAACATGCACGTTAGTGTTCCGTTTACGATTGCCGTTAGATTATATTCATAATCACGCAACTCACTAGCAAACAAGAATGTCACTAAAAAAAGTTGTTTTGTCCACGGTTCTTTTGAGTCAGGTGGCATTTGAAATGGATAAAATGGTAAATAATGAAAAACTGTAGGCTAGTAGCAAATATAAACACAATTGAAATGGTGACAGGCAAAAGGCAATTCACAATAAACACTAGTCATTAGTCTTGATATATAGATATTCAAATTGTGTTTATGGTTTGGTCTAGGGCGACTAGGCCATATCACGACATACATTGTATTCTTATGGGTGGCGGAAAGACAGCGCCGATCTTACCGCGGAATCAATATACTCAGTCCACACATAAACCACCTACCCCCAAACTGGCACAGATATTCGAAAGTTATTTTCACTTAACATGGACCTCATATCAGTGTTGCTGATCGGGATTCATAACACCTTCGTCGTTGATCTAGTGTTTTAGGGGGATACAAGTAAATGAGTGTAAATCAGAGTGATGTAATCAACTCAAAATCACTGGCATATAGTGTTGTGTTCTTGTTCGCCCAGTAGGGTCCTTTGCGTTTCTCAAGAAAAACTGGACATGCCATGCTCAAGTGTCCATTGCTGTAAATGCATAGGTTCACATTGTATGACTCATATTCAATGAAAATGTGGGAATTATAAATGTATTTCTCATATCCATCTGTCTCTATGTTTCTATGAACATGTCGTCACTGGAGTCATGTTTGACCTTTAGTCACTGAACGTTAACTGAATGGTTGGCTATCAGAGCCATGTAGTTTTTATGATTGATAAAAGCAACTGTTGCTCATATTTATGAAGATAACATATATGTTGATTGCCATTTAATAATGGAAACACACATTCTAGCTAATACATCGCATAAGTAAATACCATATGAGACGTTCTTTGCCCGCATATCGTATTAGTTGTTCACAAAGTGTTGACATTAAACTTAACTGCCATGTTGGCCGCCATTATGGCGCAATAGTGGGCATGACTTCAAACTTTTGTTTCTTTATCGTATTCACCACAAATGAAATAAAAAATGTATGCTCATTTCTGTTTGGCCTGTACTACAATCCCCAGCGGCCCATTTGTGTGGATGTTTGTGACTGTAGGGGGTGGTTAAGTTTTTTGTCTAATTATTTCATCAAGTGATAATATGGATTAATGCTGAATCTAATGTTTGATATGAAATATTCTATGTAGTCAGTAAAATGATATATAATATACCACTGGGGACGTTCCTTTTCTGTATTTGTCATATGCCGTTCACTAAGTTTTAAAATTAAAATTTGGCCGCCATATTGAACGCCATCTTGGATTATGATCCTCTTCTAATAACAAATATGGATGGCAATGTTCTCTGGTCAATTTATTAAAGGCCGAAAAGTTTGTGTTCATATGCTTAATATGGCACAGGTTAGCGACTTGCAACTGAAGAAGATCCTATAGGTTGTATCTTTCTTTTGACTTTTCAAAACTTTACCTCTTTGGTCTTCTAAAATTTTAAAGTTTTACCTTTTTCCTTAAATTACAAATTCTTAGGTATCTTTGATTTTAATTACCCTCTTTCGATCTGTACGTTCTTAATTACTTTTCAAAAGAATTCCAGCCGCTCCGTGACTTTGCTCTCCGACTCAAAATTGTATGCCAAGAACACGAGGAACACAGTATCTGCATGTGATTGGGACCCTGACCCTAATATATCCCCTTTCTTTCATATACTTTGCAGACACTCTCCTCTTGTTCTTGACATCCATTACATTTTTTCTCCGCCAATATTATGTGGGTAAAATGACGAATATGTTTGAGGCGTTTTTCTTTCCTACTAAAACCTATGTTGACTAACAAATAGGCCATTTATGGTCTACCTGCCAGTGCTTCACTTTGACTTGTTTTCTGTCATTCTGGTGTGCTAGGTTTGGTGTTGCTTACCCTGGAACTCGTGTTACCTGGTCTGACACCCACTTACCTGATTGGTTACACATAAAAACAATTTGCATGTGTATTCTACATTAAATAAAACAAAATACTGCGCATTATGCGATCATTCGTGGTTCCAATCCCAGGCGACAACTTTAGTTAAAATTTTATGACATTGACTGGCGGAATAAATTTTTGACTATTATTTTACCAATTGATAAGATGAATTATTGGTAAAAATACTGTTTCATATGAAATGCTATTCTATATGGTCATTAAAATAATATACATTTTACCACTGGGGACGTTCCTTTTCTGGATTTTTCGTATGTCGCTTCACTTAGTCTTAAAATAAAAACTGAATGCCATATTGGACGCCATCTTGGATTTAGATACTCTTCTAATAGTGCATATGGTTGGAAATTCGCATTTTACACTTGTTATGTGTGTTCTACACTAAATAAAAGGAAATACTACGCGCTATTCTATCATTAAGTTTTTGCCTATTATTGCAATATTTGTAGGATCAGGAAAATAAATTTAATACCTCCCGGTAGAACATATTCCAGTCTTTCGAAAAATATATGACAAGATAAGCTCAATCCAGCGTGCTAGTTTTGTATAGAGTTGACGGGCGACAGTTTATCTGAATCGTCATGATTTTTTGACGCAGAACGTTACATTCTCCACCATGACGTCGTGAAATCTCAAACAAACCAGAATCAATTAACAACGTTCCAATCTAGTATCACCATGTACCCCATAATAACAAATAGAACGTTCTGTTTTTGGTGATGTGATTAACTTTTAACCAATGGTGTATAGCTGGTCAACCGCTGAAAACAGGCTAATTTTTCGGTAGGGTACCTTCACAAATAGTCTTACCATACATAGCTGCCACCAATTCCGGTAAGGCCAAGAATCATTTTCATAAATTATATATGTTTACCTTCCAGAAAAAGTTGGTTTCAACTTGTTCTACCGAGGGTAGGGGTATCTCGAAAACTAAGGCCCTTTTTGGATTTGGCCGCTCCTCTAATAGGCCCAAAGGTTCTTGAGAAAAAACTGTTTTAAGAATTACTATGGAGGGAAATAGTTATGGCCCTGGCTGTGCACCTACATGTATTTGATATGATGAACTTAATTGAACAAATCTGATTGTGAGATACCTAGGGAACATGCACACTGAACTATATAAACACATTCCGTCTTTAATATGGAGAAGAAAACAATTGTTGATAGATGGATGGATAGACATCCCAACAGGCAGACGGATGGAAGCCTGACAGATAGAAGACAAATTTAATCCAATATATACCCCCAATTTTTCTTTGAAAATTAGTGGTATGATTTCATCTGGATAAGTGGTGATTAAGAAAATAATATGAAATGGTCAAGCCTGAATTTAGTATGGCTGACATTTGCAGAATTAGGTCCCCAAAATGTGGATTTAATAACAATATTCCCTAAGGCAGGCTAGCATCACCGAATTCATCCTCAATCTGATTAGGCCTCAATGGTCAATAAAACCTAGGAACAGATTGAAGTCCTACAGTCTGCAAATTAGGGGGGACATTGAAACTGAACAGGTGGAAAAAAGTTACTAAAACAAACTGTCAATTTGATACTTAGGATACTTCCCAGAAGATGAGGCCTAAGCAGAATTAGGTCCCTGGAGGGTGTATTTGGTGATGCTAGCATGCTGTATAGGGTAGCAACACTAAATTCACCATCTGGGGACCTCACTCTGTAAATGTCAGACACACTATTTCCAAACTTTAAGAAATCTAAGCCATTCACAGTACCATTGAATGTCAGGGAAACCTATTATTCATCACCTAACCTTGAAAGCACCAGTTTGTTTTTAAATTGCTACAGATATGTTTACATAAACTAGCCAGATGACATCTATTATTATAATCTAAATTAATGACCTGTGTATTTGCAGATATATATGCTTCTGTGGTGAGAAGAGGTATTAATTGAATTGAGAGGTGATATGGCTTGGAATGGATGTTGGTTGATGGCAGAGTGGGGGGGGGGGGGGGGGTATGGGCCATGTGGGAGGGGTGGGTGGGGGAGGGTGGAATGTTTCCATAATTTCATTAAAGAGTCAAGTTGCATAACTCTGCAGATGTTATAATGGTGTCACTTTTTTCAAAATTTCAAATTTTATAACATGTTTAAAAAATAATTGTTTTCTCCCAGAAGATGAGGCCTAAGCAGAATTAGGTCCTGGAGGGTGTATTTGGTGATGCTAGCCTGCTGTGTGGGGTAGCAACACTTAATTTCAGCATCTGGGGACCTCATTCTGCAAATATCAGACACACGATGTCCAGGCTTGAAGAAATGAACAATGGACTATTCCTATTTATTCTTGTAGAATAGGTGTTTAACTAATGTCATGTCATGTAATGACAGATGGTAAACTAGCAAGCAAGCAGTCTTCAGCCAGATTATCAGGTGTCCACACTGTGATAAATTGGCTTTTTCAATAATACAGGCTTCAGTGTTCTCTTAAAAATTCATAGTTCATAGCAAAGAGGTGTGAATTATAAAGGGCCATAAGTCTGTTAAAATATATCGGATCAAACCCATATTTGAACTTGATCGGTATATAAGTGTCAAAAATTCATATACCAAATTTGGTGTCGATCAGATGAAAAACATTTTAGTAATCCTGTCTTGGATGAATTCTATATAAAAACAAGAGTGGAAAGGGTTAAATAAACAATAACAAAATCCATACAAATGAAGAACGTGCTAAGAAAATCTAGGTAAGAAATATGAGGCTGTGATGTGTCTAAAAAAAATTAAAGGTCAAAATGCAAAAATGAAAGTTTTTGTTTTTAGAGTCATGTCCCTGGCTCTGCCCCTATTTGACCCAGTGACCCCATTTGAACAAATCTGAACCCCAGTCATCCAAGGTCCCTCCGTACCAAATATAAGCTAAATCAGCCTAATATTCCTTGAGAAGAAGTCATTGTAAGAATTACTATGAGTTATGGGCCTGGTTTCTCAACTACTCAACCTGGTGACCTCATTTGAACAAATCTAAATGGGAGTCACCTAGGGAACATCCACACCAAATATGAACACATTAGGCCTTATAGTTCTGGAAAAGAAGTCGTTCTAAGAATTACTATGAAGGATTAGAGTTGTGGCCCTGCTTTTTCAACTAATTGATCTGATGACCTCATTTGAACAAATCTGAATGAGATTCACCTAGGGAACATCCACACCAAATATGAACCTGTTCCATCTTACAGTTCTGGAGGAGAAGATGATTCTTGACGGACGTGACAGACGAACAGACAGACAGACGGACGACGAGTGATGACTATAGCTCCACCGGAGACTTCGTCTCAGGTGAGCTAAAAATCGTTCAAATTTGATAGCTCTCATCTACAGGTAATCACACTCATGCCTGCAAAATAAAAAAATGATCTGGCCATAAATACGTACTGTAGTGTGTACCAATGGATAAAAATTTGCAATACAAGATTGGCTGCTGGTGGCAATGTTTTTTCATTGAAATTCGGAAAACTTTGATAGCTCCCATCTATAGGTCACCCTGAAACTACATATGAAGTTTGGTGAAGATCAGATGAGAGATGCAGCCTGTAGGGCGTGCCGAAAGAAATTGTTGATGCACGGACGCATGGACAACAACCCATGGCAATAGCTATAAACTTTACGTTGTAAAGTTGAGCTAAAATGCTACATGATGTATTTTCATTTGTTAAATAATATCAGTCATATGTGCATTTCTTCGATGTCGGGTAATTGCCTAAGGAAGGACCTCCTGCGAATACCTCCATATCTGAAAATGATCAGTAATGTATAAGGAACATTTGCAAGTTTCATGCTTTTATCACTTTGCACAATTCTTGTGTATTTCTACACCAAGTGCCTGGACTAAAAGGGACAGTTTCTCAAAGAATATGAAGACATACGACCAAATCACATGTGAAGATAAGTTCAAAAATAAAAATAAATGAAAGTGTCAATGACACTGTAGCTCAACTTTGTAAAGAAGGTAATTTTTTTGTGATGAGCAATGAATAGAGAGATTAAAAGGGAATGTAACGAGAGGCCGATCACGATCGGCAGATGTTAACCCATCCCTTGGCAATAAAAATTTAATATGATCGGATAAATGAGAGTTTTGGTGTTGAATTATAGAGTATACTGTTATGTACTATTATAGACAAATGTACATAACACAAATTATTGGAATTTATGGGTCACTTGCATTTATATAAGAGAATGCACTGGTACAGGATCTGTAATGCTAAACCACCACAGCCAGCAAGTCCGTGGGTTAAATGTGTAGGTGTGACATGGACATGGAATACTTGGGTTAAGAGAGTCCAATTTAAGTTTACAATAATAATGTGTCCTAGTATACAGATAAGCAACCTCACCACTGACCCATTAATATCAATTATATAGCACAGCTGTCAAAAAATCACAGGAATTGTTTATGTTGAACACTGACCTCTATTAAACCAATAACAATTATAATGATATCAGACCATCTGAAGATATAACTCTGCAGCACAGATGTCCAAGTCTACTGTTAATATCATGTGATGTTTATTGTTGAATCTTATTTTAAATTAGATACCATAGCCTTCTTTATCAGATTATTTGCACATTGGCATAATAGCTAAGTAGTCCAAATGCAATTGGTGAATTAATTAAAAAATTAAAGGGACACATTGGAAATCTTTTTATCAACTTGTATCATAATCATCAATATCTAAATGAAAACAAATGACAATGTCAATGAATTTTTTTTTATTGTTATTATAAAAGTTAAAAATTATTATTTTTTTTCAATTTTTTTTTTATTTTTAAAATGGTCATAACTCCTTTAAAATAAATCGGATAAACCCATATTCGAACTAGATCTGTATTTTGGGCTGTGAAACTCACATACCAAATTTGGTTCCAATCAGATAAAAAATGTTTGAGTTATGGCAGAATGTGTGAATTCTAAGTCGAAAAAGGGCCATAACTCTGTAACAAAAACTCGGATCAAACCCAAATTCGAACTCGATCTGTATTTTGGGCTGATATACCCATATACAAAATTTGCTTCTGATTGGATAGAAAATGTTTGAGTTATCGCATTACACGTGAAGTGTCTACGGACGGACAGACGGACGGACGGACGAACGACGAGTGGTCAATCCGGACAACGACACTATGTTTACCATACATGGTATGGGTAAACATAAAAATGAGCAGTAAAGGATTTAGTCACACACAGAGTAAAATCCAAGATGGCTGCTGGCGGCCATGTTTTTTAGCCGAATGACCCCAAAATGACTCGTTCCCATCTACAAGTCATTGTTAACATCCATGACAAATGTTATGATGATCAGACTAAAGGTACGACCTGTAGCCCGTGCTAAAGGATTTAGTCATACAAAGAGTAAAATTCAAGATGGCTGCTGGCGGCCATGTTTTTGGGCCGAATGACCCCAAAATGACTCGTTCCCATCTACATGTCAATATTAACATCCATGACAAATTTCATGATGATCAGATAAACAGTACGACCTGTGGCCCGTGCTAATGGATTGAATTTTGAAATCAAAGATGGCCGCTGGCGGCCTTGTTTTTTATCCGAATGACCCCAAAATGACTCGTTCCCATCTACATTCCAATTTCAACAGCCATGACAAATTTCATGATGATCAGACTAAAGGTACGACCTGTAGCCCATGCTAAAGGATTTAGTCATACAAAGAGTAAAATCCAAGATCGCTGCTGGCGGCCATGTTTTTGCCCGAATGACCCAAAAATGACTCGTTCCCATCTACATGTCATTGGTAACATCCATGACAAATTTTATGATGATCAGACTAAAGGTACGACCTGTAGCCCGTGCCAAAGGATTTAGTCATGCAAAGAGTAAAATCCAAGATGGCTGGTGGCAGCCATGTTTTTTGGCCGAATGACCCCAAAATGACTCGTTCCCATCTACATTACAATTTCAACAGCCATGACAAATTTCATGATGATCAGAGTAAAGGTACGACCTGTAGCCTGTGCTAAAGGATTTAGTCATACAAAGAGTAAAATCCAAGATTGCTGCTGGCGGCCATATTTTTTGGTAGACCTGTAGCCCGTGCTAAAGGAATCACGGAACTAAATGGTTTCCCATAGGCAACAGTGTTAACGTTTCGGCCAAATTCACTGAATTGAAGCCTGCAGGCCATATCAGTGATGTTTACCCAGCTAGATTGACACCAGTTGATCACGAAAATGGTAGAAAAATCATAGGTCATGTGTTTACTTTTTAAAATAAATCCCCAAGTGTACGATAAGGCTATCCCACAGCCAAATTTGATCTGGACAAATCCAGAACTACAGCAGCTAGTTAAATAAATTTCCCGCTCACAAAAATCCATTCCCCCATTCATTCACCAGTTTAAATTATTTAGATATGATGTACAAATCAAATAAACGCGATGTCATCCTTTAATAACGTGTCGCATGTATCAGGTGAAGGTCATTCTTCAGTTACCTTCACCTTTAGCATTCCACGGTGTACTCGATCCCCGACTCAAGAACATATTTAGCTCCCCGATTCCTATAGGATTTAGTCATATCCAAGATGGCTGCTGGCGGCCATGTTTTTTGGGCGAATGACCCCAAAATGACTCGTTCTCATCTACATGTCAATATTAACATCCATGACAAATTTTATGATGATCAGACTAAAGGTACGACCTGTAGACCGTGCTAAAGGATTTAGTCATACAAAGAGTAAAATCCAAGATGGCTGCTGGCGGCCATGTTTTTTGGCCGAATGACCCCAAAATTTATCGTTACCATCTACATGTCAATATTAACATCCATGACAAATTTCATGATGATCAGACGAACAGTACGAGCTGTGGCCCGTGCTAATGGATTGAATTTTGAAATCAAAGATGGCCGCTGGTGGCCATGTTTTTTATCCGAATGACCCCAAAATGACTCGTTCCCATCTACATTCCAATTTCAACAGCCATGACAAATTTCATGATGATCAGACTAAAGGTACGACTTGTAGCCCATGCTAAAGGATTTAGGAATCAGGGAGCTAAATGTGTTCAAGAGTCGGGGAGCGAGTACACCGTGGAATGCTAAAGGTGAAGGTAACTGAAGAATGACCTTCACCTGATACATGCGACACGTTATTAAAGGATGACATCGCGTTTATTTGATTTGTACATAATATCTAAATAATTTAAACTGGTGAATGAATGGGGGAATGGATTTTTGTGAGTGGGAAATTTAACTAGCTGCTGTAGTTCTGGGTTTTTCCAGATCAAATTTGGCTGTGGGATAGCCCTGTCGTACACTTGGGGTTTTATTTTAACAAGACAGTCAATGACTGTGGGGTCGCTCACCAGACTGATAAGACTGGGACTCTGGAGACCAAAACAGTCAGCACTTTTCATAATCACTTTAAAAGAAGTAGATTTAAACAGGATATGTGGCTAGAGAGACTTCAAGTATGTAGCTTGGTAAAAATCCACCTTGAAATTGCCAACTGTACACTACTGATCACCCCCCTCCTCCAGCTCAACAAGTCCCCTCCCGACCGGGATCCAGACTCCAAAGTCTTAGGTTGGAATTTCACAACCGACACCTCAAACTTTCTCAATTGTTGGAAATTTCCAATCTCACAAGCGCCTTTTTCTAAAACCATTTAAACATGTTTGAAGCCCAATTATCCATGGACCCAAAACACAATACATGTATGTCAGACCAATCAGTCAGGTGGTTCCAAGGTAGATGTTTTAATGAATTTGGTATTTCGATGATTTTTTTAGACACAAAAGTGTTAACTCCCCATAGCCTGCCATTTCTTGACAGGTTAACAAATCTGAATCTCAGTCACTAAAGGATCCTCCATATTCCTCCATACTATATGTAAGCTAAATAGTCCAAACTCTCTTGAGAAGACATTTTAAGAATTACTATAGAGACATATAGTTATGTCCCTGGTCCCACCCTATTTAACCTGGTGACCCCATCTGAATAAATTTGAATCCCAGACACCAAAGAACCCTTCATACATATCATAAATATCAGTAAAATAGACCTGATGGTCCTTGTGAAGGAAGCATATTAAGAGGGAAACTGTCCTTCGCTTGGCCCCTATTTGACCAGGTGACCCCATTAAAAAAATCTGAATTGCAGTCAAGGAAGAACATTCCATTCTATATAAGCCAACTAGTTCTTGCAAACATATTTTAAGAATTACTATGTAGTGAAATAGTTAAGTCTCTTGCTCTGCCCTTATTTGACTTTGTGATCCCATTTTCACAAATCTGATAAGGATAAAAATTAAGTTCCCCAGTTGAAGTTGGTGATATTCACCCATTGGGCACCTCATTTATGAATTTTATCTTCTGCAAATTAGGGGATATAGAAACTTCCTAGAAGGGAAATTTAACTAACAACAATGTAAATTTGATACTATAGATACTTCCCAGAAGATGAGGCCTAAGCAGAATGAGGTCGCCAGAGGGTGAATTTGGTGATGCTAGCCTGCTGTGCGGGATAGCATCACAAAAAGCGTGTCTGTTCCTACATTGTGCATGCCTGGCCTCAAGCAACACAATGTATTATACAACAAGCCTTGAAATAGTGTGATAGTGTGTCTGTCATTTGCAGAATGAGGTCCCCAGAGGGTGAATTTAGTGACGCTAAATTCACCCTCTGGGGACCTCATTCTGATAAGGCCCTCAACTGCTATGGAAGACCTAGAATAAAATTGAATTTCCTCAGTTGAAGTTGGTGATGTTCACCCATTGGGCCCCTCAATTATGAATTTTATCTTCTGCAAATTAGGGGATATAGAAACTTCCTAGAAGGGAAATTTAACTAACAATGTAAATTTGATACTATAGATACTTCCCAAGAGATGAGGCCTAAGCAGAATGAGGTCTCCAAATGGTGGATTTGGTGATGCTAGCCCGCTGTGTGGGATAGCATCACTAAAAGCATGTCTGTTCCTACATTGTGCATGTCTGGCCTCAAGCAACACACTGTATTATACAATCAAGCCTTGAGATAGTATGTCTGTTATTTGCAGAATGAGGTCCCCAGAGGGTTAATTTAGTGACGCTCTCCTGCACAGCGGGCTAGTATCACTAAATTCACCCTCTGGGGCCTCATTCTGATAAGGCCCTCAACTGCTATGGAAGACCTAGAATAAGATTGAAGTTCCCCAGTTGAAATTGGTGATGTTCACCCATTGGGCACCTCAATCATGAATTTTATCTTCTGCAAATTAAGGGATACAGAAACGTCCTAGAAGGGAAATTTAACTAACAATGTAAATTTGATACTATAGATACTTCCCAGAAGATGAGGCCTAAGCAGAATAAGGTTCTCAGAGGGTGTATTTGGTTATGCTAGCCTGCTGTGTGGAGCAACATGAATTCACCCTCTGGGAACCTCATTCTACAAATGCCAGACACTCTTGGAGAAAATGAAATTAATCTGATTTTAATGACCACTGAGTGATAATGTAAACAACAAGGGTGCTTCATTGATAACACCATTAATCTCATTTAAATTATGAATGACATGAATACACTCCCTGGGAACTCTTCCTATAGCTCTCTTATCTGTCTATGTGTCATGTCTGTCAGTTCATGTTTTTTAATTTATTTAAATAAAAAATACTTTATTTACCTGTGAGTTAGTAGGTGAGATAGGGTGGAATGCTGTTGGTTGGGGACAGGGTGGGGTTCTGGGTCATGTGGGGGGGGGGGGTGATATTTTTTTTTTGTATGTTAAATTGATCAAGGAGTTCCTGAATGTTTTATTATTTTTTGGGGAATTATGGCCATAACTCTGTTAAAATATATTGGATCAAACCCATATTTTAACTTGATCTGTATATATGTGTCAAAAATTAATATACCAAATTTGGTGTTGATCAGATGAAAAATGTTTGAGTAATCCTGTCTTGGATGAATTCTATATCAAAACAAGAGTGGAAGGGGTTAACCCTTTACCCAACAAACCGGCCAAAACAAGCTTCAACAGCCTAAAATATCTTCGGTCTGTCTCAATAGAACCATACAAATATGGATATCATTGGAACCGGCTCATTGACCACATTGTGATGGTTACAGTTATGCCCTGTGCCAATGCATTCTCTTATATATGCGAGTCGACCATAGGTCGCCTCGCATATATAAGAGAATGCATTGGCCTAAAAAAACACTTTTTACCATTTTTTCTTACATTCTTTAACAATTTTATAATTTGTAATGTGTTAAGCCAATGCATTCTCTTATATATGCGAGGCGACCTATGGTCGACTCGCATATATAAGAGAATGCATTGGCACAGGGCCGTTCTGTTGGGTAAAGGGTTAAATAAACAATACCAAAATCCATACAAATGAAGAACATGCTAAGAAAAATCTAGGTAAGAAATATGAGACTGATGTGTCCTAAACAAAAATTAAAGGTCAAAATGCAAAAATTTAATTTTTTGTTTTTAAAGTTATGTCCCTAGCTCTGCCCCTATTTGACCCAGTCACCCCATTTGAACAAATCTGAACAACAGTCACCCAAGGTCCCTCTGTACCAAATATAAGCTAAATCGGCCAAATATTTTTTTTAGAAGAAGTCATTGTAAGAATTACTATGAGTTATGGCCCTGGTTTCTCAACTAATTGACCGGGTGACCTCATTTGAACACCAGTCACCCAAGGACCCTCCATACCAAATATTAGCTAAATCGGCACAATGATTATGGACAAGAAGTTGTTGTAAGAATTACTATGGAGGAATAGAGTTATGGCCCTGGTTTCGCAACTATTTGACCCAGTGACCTCATTTGAACAAATCTGAATGAGAGTCACCTAGGGAACATCCACACCAAATATGAACCAATTCGGTATGATGGTTTCAGAGGAGAAGATGTTTTTTAAAAAGTTGACGGACGGACGGACAGACGGACGGACGAGGAGTGATGACTATAGCTCCACCGGAGACTTCGTCTCAGGTGAGCTAAAAAGTAAACACATGACCTATGATTTTTCTTACATTTTCGTGATCAACTGGTGTCAATCTAGCTGGGTAAACATCACTGGTATGGCCTGCAGGCTTCAATTCAGTGAATTTGGCCGAAACGTTAACACTGTCGCCTATGGGAAACCATTTAGTTCCGTGATTCCTTTAGTCATACAAAGAGTAAAATCCAAGATGGCTGCTGGCGGCCATGTTTTTTGCCCGAATGACCCAAAAATGACTCGTTCCCATCTACCATGTCATTGGTAACATCCATGACAAATTTTATGATGATCAGACTAAAGGTACGACCTGTAGCCCGTGCTAAAGGATTTAGTCATACAAAGATTAAAATCCAAGATGGCTGCTGGCGGCCATGTTTTTTGTCCGAATGACCCCAAAATGAGTCGTTCCCATCTACATTCCAATTTCAACAGCCATGACAAATTTCATGATGATCAGACTAAAGGTACGACCTGTAGCCCGTGCTAAAGGATTTAGTCATACAAAGAGTAAAATCCAAGATGGCTGCTGGCGGCCATGTTTTTTGCCTGAATGATCCAAAAATGACTCGTTCCCATCTACATGTAAATATTAACTCCATGACAAATTTCATGACGGTCAGACGAACAGTACGGCCTGTAGCCCGTGCTAATGCTAATGCTAATGTGACCATGTTTTTTTTCTGAATGACCCCCAAAATGACTCGTTCCCATCTCCATGTCAATGCCCATGACAAATATTACAATGATCGGACCAAAGGTACAACCTGTAGCCCGTGCTAAAGGAAATTGTTGACAAATCGCACACACACACGGACAACGGATACCAAGACATGGCAATAGCTAAAATTTTACGAAGTAAAGTTGAGCTAAAAATGTTGTTGTTGTTGGATCTGATGATATGGGGACCATCAAATCAGATTGAGTACCTTTAAAGTGAAAAAATGTGGCTACCCAAGGTGCAAAACCTGCCCAAAAATATAGGAGATGAGCTCTTGTTGAAAAGCAGCATATCAATCAGACCAAATGAAACTAGAGGTGTGACTGTCCCAATGGGACTACGGATACCCCCCTGTTTTTAAAATACTAAGATGTTTCACATGTCAGTAAACATTTAGTTAAAATAATAAAATAACAGTTCCCATTGCAGGTGTACAACCATAACCCTAATCTTAAACCTATTGACCGAAAAATGTAGGAATAAAAGCTTGGACAAAATTATGTATGTTGCGAAAAAATTTCTAAGTCGAAAAAGGGGAATTACTCCACACAAAAAATGTCGGACAGACGTCATAATCGCAGGTGCACAGGTTCCCATGGTACTAAATATCAGTGCCAAGATTAAAAACATTGACCGAAAAATGTAGGAATAAAAGCTTGGACAAAATTATGCATTTTGCAAAAAAAGTTTCTAAGTCGAAAAAGGGGGATAACTCCACCAAAAAATGTCGGACAGACGTCATAATCGCAGGTGCACAAGTTCCCATGGTACTAAATATCTGTGCGACGTTTTAAAAAAATTGACCGAAAAATGTAGGAATAAAAGCTCGGACAAAAGTTACATGTTGCGAAAAATTTCTAAGTCGAAAAAGGGGGGATAACTCCACCAAAAAAAGTCTGACAGACGTCATAATCGCAGGTGCACAGGTTCCCATGGTGGTTGATGTCTGTACCAAGTTTCACGGAAATTGATTAAAAAACGACTGAGAAAAACTCCGGACAAATTTGTGTCCACGGACGGACGACGGACAAGCTGACTCCAGTATACCCCCCCCTAACTTCGTTGCGGGGGATATAAATACGAATTGTAAGTCACATAATCTGATATATGGCCTTGTATGTCACGGCTGCAAAGATCTGTATATTGGTCAGATGGGAAATTCACTAGTACAACATTACGGATCCATCACCAGCATATAAAGACTGAGATACAAAGATCTGAAGTTTCCATAAAAGCATTTTAACCCAAGGGCCATAACTGTATGACAAATTAATTGACGAAACCTGTTTCATGTGGATATGCCCTCCTTCCTGGTGGATAATAGATCATTGAAGTCCGACTTATGATGATCAAGATAGAGAGTTCCAAAGTTGTTACTGACTGATGGAGCCGATTTCTATATTTTAAGCTTTTTCATGTCTGGCTTATATGTCAGTTTTTGAGATATGACACGAATGAGGACCAAGTTGAAGTCGAAGATATTAGTAGTGTCTAGATCGAAAATACAACCAAGGAAGGGTGTTTAGGCAAGTAATGCCGCTGCACGTCTGTCACCAATAAATATATTCAGTGAGCTGACAAGATGATTCTGGTAGAGACTATGATCATAAGGAGACAATTTTTCTGGAGGGAAACTTTATTCAAGTCTTACACTGCATTACAGTTCCTATATCACAAACCAGTCAAATTGTAGTTATACATGTACACATTACACAGACTATCGTAACCATGCTATATATTTGTGTTACACATAAGTTATTGTCAACACCTCTATTATGTATGTGTTAACAACAAATCACATATACATGTATATATATCACCCAGGAACCAGAATTACATACAATGTAAGAGACATGGGTCTACAGTCTTCAGAAAGTTTCCCTCATGTACAGAGCAATGGTGATGCTCTGTACGAAATGTCGACTGTAGAACCCCTCGAAAACCATCACTCTCAACACAACACATGGATTCATCCTAGAAATGCAGTCTGAACTAATGCCAATATCTCCAAGAATGTTCTTGTCAAATTGTTCCAATTACTACATTAATTAAAGCCACATGGCAGTTTGCACCCCATAATACACCTAATAATATTCGCTTTTAAATTTTTCCCGGTATCGAAATAGGTCGATAAAAAATTTAACTACCTTTCTACAAGTATTCTATGTCACAGAAAGACACATTGAAGTCATAAAAATTCAACCTTGAACACAATGTTTTTGTCCCAAACAAAAACAGAAAAGAGCATTCTGTGTTAGTCTATATTGTAGCAATAAAGAGCGTTTGTTTAACTTTTGTGCAAAAAATTAAAAACAGCTGGAAAATGGATGTGACCATGACAAGTATGAAGCTGGTATAGTAATATTTTGTGTATTTGCCAACCTATCTTACACATCCTTCCAAATTAAGTAGACAAAATTTGAAAGCTTGAAATAGTCATGTCTGTTTAAAACTTTGTACAGTTTTTAGGTGTTCATGATAGATCTGATGGTTAATATTTATAGGCAAAAATAACCACAGGCAGAGAGAACCACATGACCAAATATGAACACTGGTTTTACTTTTATAATGCCTCAGTCACATGTGTTGGCTGTAGTATAAACTCTGTTGCAGAATCTGAACTTAGTTCTAGAACAAGGTTTGTTTAATTTATCTTTAATTTATAATGTTCTTTCTGTGAGATGAGTAGTCCACTTATGAAATTTTCAGATAATAAATTCAACACATAACCATATAAGGCCTCTTAAGCCTCTTATTTTTTACCAAATCAGGAATAAGTAATCTGAAATTTACTTCGTTGTTCTTCACTAGAGCATCCGAGGGACTCTTGGAATTGATTGTTGATGTGTAAGCAGTCTTTCTCGTGTATACCCCCACCAGTCCGTATATATGAATATGATATTTAAATATATAAAAAAATGAAATCCAACAAATTTTAGTCTTAAATTTAACCTTGAACAGGTCACTCTAAACAATAATGAATTAAATGAATCTTTCTCTGAACTTCTTATGGAGAAAGTTGGCATTATTAACAGCATACATCCCCTAACATGTCCCTGTATTACAATACACCTACACAACTGTCATTCACTAAATATACAATGGTAGCCTGGCTTTCAATATGAACCAGGCTATTATAATTAAACTTCTCTGCACACAGCTATTGTAACTATTCAATAATTGAACTAGAACCACCAATGGATATTCACTGTTATGTTTCCCATTGAAATATTCTCTTTTGGAACTAGATCAAACCAATTCGGTCCAAAATCAGGATCAAATTGGTCAAAAGAACAGTGCCAAAGATTTCAATCAGACCAAGTCTCACATTTCTGTTGAATTTTAACAAGATTGGAAACTAGTTCACAAACAATTAACTGGCAAAAGATTGGCCTTTGTATCGATTGAGATTCCCAATGCTAGCATTCTAATTATAGTAATTGCGGCATGATCTAGTTGGTCTTGTTGCTAAAAAAGTTGAGCATGGGAATCACATAGGCTTCACTACATTGCATGTAATAAATGTAAGTTGATACTTTCTGTAATTCAACTCATGCCATGATATGATGCCATGATATAAAAATTGTCTTTGATTTAGTCTGAATATGCCCATCTTCATTGAGGTAATTTCCAGCAGGATATGTCTAGAGAGAACAAATCCTGTCACATTCATAAAAGAGGTTTTTAAAAATTCAAACAAGAATCTATGCCAGTAAACATCTAGTGGTAGTGCTAGTTTAAACCGCCTTGTCCATCAGAAAGAAAAAAATTCTTCATTTCCACAGCTCCACATGGAGACAAACATCAAAACATACAACAAAAGGATAGTGCATACCACTATAGTTTCTCTTCAACTTCTACTCAGTGAAACTGAGAGGTGTGAATGATCTTTACTGGTAATAATGTCTTTCGATAGTATGGCACTACAGTCAACATGGAAAAGGATATAACATAGAGGAGCCTATACATTCATAATAAACATATTTCTTCCCACTGTTCAGAAGAAAAAAGATTTGTTTGTCGATGGAAAGCACCAATCATCTCTATCCCACACAATACAATAGCTACAAATTAAGCTTATGTGATTTGGTTCCAATGTATATACATGTCTTAAGTATTACACACCTGCTATTTCCAGCGATTACACTAGTTGAACCTGCTGTGAGAACAGATATCACATGCGCCATACCAATGGAGTGTTCCACATATAATCATTGGTGGGAGGAGCTTACATAGGCAATTTAACACAGAAAGTATGCGCAGATATAAAAATTAGGGTGAACAAAGAATGTCAACGCACCAAGCGACAAGCTCAGTCGCTGATTGGTAGAAAATATCTTAATAATTATTTAATTGATGGCTGTGGAAAGGTCGATTCTTCAGGTAACACAATATATTACTATAAACAATGTTTCTATTTCGATGTTAGGCAATAACAATTTAATTGCCTGGTTTATGAACCCATCCTGCAACTTATTTCACCAGAACACGAGGCATTTTGTGAAGAAAATATAGTTAATAACAAAAGTCTATCCTCTCACGTTCTCTTTTTTCTCCTTATTTCAATTGTTTTCTGTTATGGGAATAAATACATTAGATTATTTGTATAAATTGAATAAAACATATTGTTTACAAAAAATTTGTGAAATTCAAATAGATTTCCATATCTATCGTTGAATGGTGATGAATATTTTGTTTATAATAACTTGACATCATCAGAGCTCTCATTATAGCCATGTACATCATAGAAACAAACTACTGCAACAATCAATGCCCCCCCCCAACACTACTCATGATTTTGCCCATTGATGAACATTTCTGTGACTGTTTTTAGCTTCTTAACCATGTTGACTTCAGTAACTGTCATATCTTTCATGAAGTGAATATTTTCACTTTAAAACAATTATAACCAATTACAAACAAAAATTGATGTATGTTAGATCATGACATGCACAGCTTGTATTACATTATATCAGAATTCTGTCATATGTTCAACCAGTTATCTTTCACTTTCAGTGAACTTGTCATTATGATTACACATATGGCAGTTCGTTAGGTTTCAGATGACATTAAAAGGTGGGTGGTTTGTGCCGGACATTGGGTAGATTTGTGTAATCTACACTACGTAACCCCACACTAACTGTGTTAAACAGGTTTCATGTCAGAACAGACCAAAGATCGCCAACAATGCTAATCACAATTTATATAAAATTTAGACAGAATATGGTAGTATATGAAATTGCTGTCCATCTGTATACATAGGATATTTTCAACATTTTGAATCAATACCAAAGCAAACAACTGGCCTGGCATAACCACCACCTATAACGATAAGTTGCTTTTGAAATCACATCATCAAAGTGAAAATTAAATGGTTGAACATTCATGTCAGTTACTAATAGTAAGACGGAATTAGCTACATCAATGTAGCCTTTATTCAATGTCAGAATGAGATTAACACATCCCAGCTGATAGTACATTAGAATGGGATTAACACATCCCAGCTGATAGTATGGTAGAATGGGATTAACACATCCCAGCCGAAATATTTCAGAATGAGTTTAACACATCCCAGCCGAAATATTTCAGAATGAGTTTAACCAAACCCAGCTGACAGTATAAGACGAGACTGAAATCATATTATACATTCCTTCCATGTGTATTTCTCCAGCTATAGTCTGTCATAACATGTCATTAACACATATGTAACAAAAATTTAGTTGAATTCTCGCAATAATTTGTTCCAACTTGGAATCTTTTGGCTAATGCCTATCACTGTTATATTAATCCTTAAGATAATTTAATTATTAAATTAGGAATAAAGTTTTATATTCTCAGATCGAAGAGCATATTTTGTGTAATGTTCAGTAAATATAACATAACATTCAACATCCAAATTATTTAACAATATCCTTTCTATGATTGAAGAAAACCTGTAACAAAAAACAAATAAGAAAGGTTAATATCTACTGGTTCATGTATTGCTAATAAGGATATCAACTTAATGGAATTGGCAACATCATGCCATGCTTTCTTATGTGCATCTAAACACTCTGTGGAGTGTATCATCTTACACAAGAAATTCACCAAGGAATGTACAACATGTGTTTCATTGACTACATGAACTATATGTAAACATTAAGGCAGTTGGTCAAGCCAGAGGTAAAAGGGTTGTGTTATTTCAAGAATTCTAACGCGAAAACTTTGGTAGAATTTTCAGATCCATATTGAGTTCATCATCCAAATAATGGACATCAATAAAAGAACAATGCTCATTTAAGCACATTGCTTAAATGAACGTTCTTATTTTATTGGGTAGAATTGCGAATGAGGTAAATTAGATGCCTGCATTAAAGTTTAATTTCTGTACGCATACCATCGCACAAAAATTGCAAAAACAATGGACAGGGTCGTAAATAAAATAACAATGCTCATTTAAGCAATGTTGTTATTTGATTGGGTAGAATCGCAAATGAGGTAAATTAGATGCCTGCATTAAAGTTTAATTTCTGTAAGCATACCATTGCACAAAAAGTGCTATGATCATTAGAAGCATGATGTTGAACACATTTGTTGCTTAAAGTGATGTGAAATACTCCGCTGAGGTGTTCCGAATGGAGTAACAAATAATTATGCCAAAATAAGTTATTTTAATTAATTTGATATCCAAAGTCAGAAAAGTGTCATTGTTATAAACAAATTACATGTAGTGATTATTATTGACGCAGTCACTTCCGCAATGCTTATGCCCAATAATGTGGCTCGATTAATGTTGTAAATATTTACATTTGTGCATAGGTCAATGCCTCAGTTACAATAATGCAATAATTTATTTTTTTAAATTTTACTCAGTCTTACATTAAGAAGTCTCGGAATCACTTAAACTGCTTTATTGTAACCAATTAATAAAATCACACATAATTAACTCTTTGATGACTAAATACTCGTTGGCGAGTAGTTCACTCAGGAAATATTCCCACCAAATGACTAAATAGGTTTTGTCTGTCTTCTCTTCTGCACTTGTATTAACTAAACCCACAAAATGAATAATAGATCATTCCAATGTATACTTTTATAACTGAATGGAAGAATTTATTCAGAAATTAAAGGGAGCCAAGATAACAAATTTTCATTAAAAATAAAACCTTCACTCTCTATGTCATATGCCAAGAATATTTTCCAGACCACTTTATAACAACTAGAATGGAAAATGAGAAGAAGAAAAATGGAACCCCCTTTTGAATGTCCTCATAGTAGTGAACATCCATACAAAATTTCATTGGGATCCGTGCACTACAAGTTATGACATGAACAGACATTAGACGGACGGATGGACACACGCAGACAGGTGCAAAACAGGATACCCCCCCCCCTTTTATTTATAAAAAAGAAAAGAAAAAGGGGGGTATAAGAAGCTTTATTTTATCTGATCTATTGTACATATGCACTGACTTCTGTCTAAAGCATGAACAAAGAGTTGGGATATCCAGCTGCCTATATCTTAATATATTATGCACTCCTATCGCTGCATGAGGGACGACCAATGTCTGACACATCATATAGTCAATGATCTGACAACTAGGCATGCCATCTCGGAGGCTACAAGAGGCACATCTCATCAGTGTCAGCTGGTCGGGAGATTGAGACCATCCATTCCCATCTGCTCGTAGATTAATCCTGTGGAATGCTGCAGAGTTTTTCTTTATTTTATTTATCTCTGGATAAAAAGTGTGCATGATTCTACATGATTATGGAATTTTGTCATATTTTAAACATAAAATTGGACATTATTTGGGCCCATGATGGATCAGTATACAATAGCTTATAATGGAGAAAGTTACTTAATCCTTTTCAAAACTGAATGGACATTGATTGAGAATTACTTCATTCCCATTAATTCATTTGTAGAAGGCTATTTGTTAAACTTAAAATAATGGGAGAATCCATTCAGGAATAAAACAATGAAAATTTCTATTCAGCATTCCAAAAAATACTACTTAGGGGAACGTCTGGTCTCTACAACATAACATTGTCTGAATCGAAACCTTGCATACAATAATTAATTTTATTCAGTTCTCGAAACAACCCAGTTTCACACGATAAGTAATCTTTCATGTAGCAAACTTATCATAATTAGTGGCATTCTGACTCTGGGAAATCTTGACTAATTATTTTGTTATTTAGCAGCAAATACATGCATAGCAGTATTTGACATTTAACAGAAATAATTATAATGATCACAACTCTCTGAAGAAATAAGTGTGTGAGAAACATGTGTGCACTGTATGGTCTCAATGTCACTTGGTGTAAAATAGGCAAGTGAAACTCAATAGTGCATGTAACAATGTAAGCAGCCAGTCCAACAGCTATGTATGTAAGGCTATAAAAACTGGTAGAAATATGAAGTGAGTTGTGTCGAGAACTCACATCACAAACGCAACACATCAATAAATAATTAGAGCAATAATTTAATATCCTTTTGATACAGGTTATTCCATTGTTATATAAGGTAACAATAGACTTCCCTGTATCAACTGGTTATTAGCTAAAGTAAAGGTTAACTCATCAATCTTTACAGGTAACTTAACCTTCCTACAAAGGTATAATTTACATATCACATCTATAGTAACATAAATGGTGGATTCATCACTAAAAAATAACTCAGAGTTTCCCTGTGGGTAGAGGTTATTTCTCGATAAAACTTCAGTTTACATTTGTTGAAATTATCATCTACATATTTTCCGCAAAATTAATATGAATACTCCTGTACTTGTATTATCTGTTTGACTGTCTGTCATCTGCTTGTTGCCAGATGAATAATAGATCATTCCAATGTATACTTCCATAATTTTAGCTGTTAAAAGCAACTCAAACACTTCAATTAATCAAGATACACACTATTGTTTGGAATCGAACATATCCCCTACCAACACAGAAAAAATGTGCCTGTGAAACTCTAGACTTTGGATACATCTCAACAAGTCTACATCACACGTTTTACACACAAAGCGATACAGGGTAGATATCTAGTAACATATATGAAATCTCCCGATGGTTACAATGATTGTGGTACAGCAATGCTTAAATACAAGTGAACATGTGACAAAATTTTGCTCTCCATGATGTTTTAGGACAAGGATCAATTAACGAATTCAGCGTCAAGTAGTTTAACAAATAGATCTTGTTTCAATTAAGTTTTTGAGTATAACCAATGTTTGAAGTCAAATTCTACAACACATGTAGTGAGTTATGGTAAATTAAATTTGTCCTCAAACTTTCGGTTATAACTCATAAACTTAATAGAAACAAAAATTATGTTATAATTATACCCACTATTGGTCAAAAACATCTAGCTTCCACCAATATATTTCCATAAAACTAGATAAATTCTTTGCAAAGCAATATTATACCTTGGAACCAATGCTGTCTATCACATCTCCAGCAGCAAAGACACTTCCTTTTCATTTGTCAGTCTAATCAAAGCTAGAAGCCTGTCGTCTTTCCAAACACATGTAGGGTTGATGTCTGGAGAATTGATATTTCATGAACCTGTGTTTTATGGAAGACTGACCAGCATCATCAAGAGATAGCAATTAAATTTATCAACTTAAAATCTTAATGACTAAATAAGCAACAACCAATTATTTTACAGTATTCGGTGAGTTAACAGCTTATGAGAAATCATCCAACAGACCTGATTCAAAATTTATTACAAATCCAGTGTTGGTTCAATGAGACTGGGTAGAAATAGTCACAAACTGTGGTCAGTGGATTACATTTCTAGCTCACTATAGGCTACTTTCTCCTCTGACTATTGTTAAGATAAATAAACATTAGTTCAAGCAGCTCATAGCCAATTAAAAAGTCCTAAGATTTACTGAACTGAAACGATAAATTCTAAGTGTAACAGATGAATCATATACAAGGAAGCATAGCTAAGTATTCTAATACTATACTTGAACAGAAAATATCAAGTAGAGCAGAATTACATTTGATGAAACATGGAAAAATTAGATAACATTTAATATTATTAAAGAGAAAGTGAAAAATGGAAAAGGGGACAAGGAAATGGAATAAAGTAAAATGACAGGTCAGATTGTTCATAATTAAAAAAATGGCAAGAACAATCACCCAAACCAGTACAAGAAGTGGTGACATTTTTTTTATCTAACAACTATTTGGATTTTATTAATCAATTAATCAATGCAGAATGTCTAAATATTGTTAATATCCTGTTTCTTGATCCAACTGTTGATATGAAGAATGGGCAAATAGAAGTTTACATTTCTCAAATGGGGGGCCCAACCCTAGTTGAAGTCTGAAAATTGATATTATTAACCCTTTCTATACTAAATGGATTCTCCCACTAGATCATAAAAGTATCTATTGGAAAGGTCTATTATTCATTTTGGGTTTTCAGTAAAAATAGGCAGGTGACAGATAATAGAAAGAGCATAAGAAATCTTATTAATTGGTAGTTTTTTTTTAACTTATTATCTGAACATTTACTATGGGATAACTACTCATCAAGGAGTGTTTAGTATAGAAAGGGTTAACTATAAAATGGAGATGATAAACAAAATTTATGAGGTAATTATAGTCATTCAACACTCACAGTCGCCTATATACACTGTTAATGATGGAACACATCTAAAACTGAGCCAATGTGAATTATTTCACATTTTCTGTTCTATGGACAGAAACAAAGTTATTAATTATTCTTTTAAAGTTCAAGGTATGATTTGACAATAAATTGCAACTCAAAAACATTGATTAACTTTAATGGAGAGGACTGATTCTGATCATGAAACAAGAGTCCCCGGACAGATGGGAAGCTCACAGGATTGAAAGTACAAAGGAGAATGAATACTTCATATTGAACTAATGGCCACTACAATACACATGTATTATTGTAGCATGACATCATCAATTTGCTCAACAGAGGTAAGTTCCCCCACTCATTGTTCTTTTCGGGTATTTTCCTAGTGATTTTCATAGAACAGATGTTTACTTCACTAAACTTTTTAAGATGAAGACTTTATCAGGAATTTCTGACAATCAAATCCACAAACCAACACATAATTAATGTCAGCAAACAAACATACAGATGCCAGACAAATCAAAAAGTGATGGGTATACATGAAGTTCCACTTAATACTTTGTATCCGGTGAGCTAAAAAGTCATGCCTTGGTTAGGCCATGCATACTGACCACTTATTCTGAGGTTGAATTTTCCTCCAGGGTAATTTATAGTGAAAATGCTTGTCCCCAGAATCTGAAAAATCAACATTTTTAAAACAAAATATTTCTGAAGACATGAGAATTCTTGCCATTGGAATAAAATTCTCATTAAAATATGATTGTTTCAAACAAAATATGAGAATGTAATGTCAATGAATTTCAATATAAATTGCATAGGTTCAATGAGAAAATCAAATGGTATCAAGTTCGGGCATCTCAGATTGTACACAACAATGACATTCGTTATCACAAACAGAAACACATTCATTACGTCAATGATATTATAAGCTTAAGATACAATCTCAGCTGAAATTTGAGATATTTATAATAAATGTTGTTTTTTAATAAAGGCCTTTTACAAGGATTTAAAATGTTTTAATCCAGAAACTTTGAAATATGGATAACAGGATCTGACATCAAAATACAAACAATTAGCTTTCAGTTTTCATTAGATATTTCATTTATTGCACTGTACAACCAATACAAATTTAATATCAGGATATTATAATCTCTGCCATACCCATGATATGTCCCTTTGTAAAGATACATGGGAAAACCAATGCACCCATCATGAAAACCTCGGAACTCAAAACTGAAATCTCCTTAATCAATAGCTGAAGCTAGTTTCCCAAATAACAGCTGAAATATTCACATAATTAAGCAATTAAGTTAATAGACTAACGAAAGATTAGGACATGTGCCACGTGTGTAAAATACACCTGATCCCTCGATTGGATCAGCTTAAAGCACAAGGCTAAACATTTGTTTTATACAAAAGCCTAATTTCGGTGAAGTTAATCAATACTAATATGAGCGACAACTGAGGAACTCTAGGTGCTGCCTATGATGGTGTATGTTGATGATAGCAAGTCATAAAATTCAAAATGAACTTCACCTTCCCGAGGCAAGTCTTATTTATTTTTATAATTTTACTGATTTAACATTATAATTTTGGAGGATTTTCTGTTATTGTATTGGATTTTCATAGTGCACTGAAATATCTGGCGAAAATTCAGCTCATGTGAGGTTGTTTTACAATCAGGGGACCCAATTTTTTTTAGAGGAATTCACTCAAGCATTATCCCCATATTTTGTATCTGTTCTCCGTTGAAAGGAGATATTCACCTTTAGATGTCAAATACATTGTCCTAACAATTCTAATAAATCAGAAACATAGTTTCATGGAAATGTTTTAGGTCCCCTGATTATTGATAAAGCTATTTGGACATGCAGTCGCGCACATTTTAAACCAACTTGAAAAGCATAGCAGTGGTGATTTAAAAATAAACTCTAAAATTAACAACTGAGTCCATTCTTTATGCTAACTTGATAGCAAGAGCATTAAGCGCAGAGAATACTGCAAATATTGACAGGAAAGGATATCGTGATGTTCTCAAAAGTTTGAAAAGTAAAGAGTCACTGTTACAATATTTGAGCAGTCCCAAACTTTTAAGTGCTATAGGTAACAAATCCTGGGATATGTGTCATTTCTTCAAAACTGAATGTGGCAAGAAATTAAATGTGCTACCATCAAGGAACCATTTTGTCAATTTCAAATTTTTAGAGGGAAACATAATCCTTTCCTGATCATAAAGCAACAAGTAACAATAGTGATAGAAATTCTACAAACACAACAAATGATAAAACAGAAATAAATATGTCAACAACGATACAACCCCCAAATTATTGATATTAGGAGGTCTTTGAGTTAATACCATAGGTTATATAATTTATATTCATCTCCATAATATTTATTAGATATCCAAGGCCCAAGTTGTTCAAAATAATGCTGAATAATGTAAATTGGTGGGAGTTTACCAATGTTACAAATTACCAATATTCTAAAACCTTGGATCATGGAGACTGAACAATTAAACTTGAATTTATAACAATAAGCTTTCAATTTGCCAGTGTTGATAAACATAGAAAGGACACACATTCATTATTCTTAGGGTCATTTAGGGCTGGAATTTCCTTTAAGATTACTTGTGCACATTCACACCATTGTAGAAGAACAACATCATGAATACCCTGCCATGTTTCACCTCTGCGAACCTGCACATCTGTTTGGATGCAGGGTCCTGGGAATAATAAAAAGTGCAAGGATGAGCAGATGAAATTTGGTTCAGCAAAAGTGATGGTTAACATTCCAGTTACATGATCATGCCGGTCACTAAGTGAAGGACAAGAAGAGTAGCAGTATTAAGTTAGCTATGACCACCCCTGGTCAAGTGGTCCTGCTAGTCTGGTATGATATTGGTGGGTCCAGCTGAATTGCTAAGTACTCAGTATGATGCTGGTAGGGCAAACCGATGCTGTTATGAAAAAGTACCATTATTTTTTCTAAAATTGTCATTTTTGCTATAAATCTGAGCAATTTGAGAAAAAAGCCAGTGGCTGTATGCAACATTCGAAACATATATTTGTGAAAAATAACGGTACTTTCTCTTAACAGCATCACTTTTCCCAAACAACATTATAGGAATTCAGCAGGACCCACCAGCATCATAGCACATTAGCAGGACCACTTGACCAGGGGTGATGACATCAGCTACTGAACACAGTTCACAGTGGACAGGAGATTTCTGCTGGAAAATCTGTTGTTTCAACCAAATTCTAGAATTCTTGTTTTATTAGTAGTTTGTGAAGAATGAAAATATGTCAATGATGAACAGCATTCACAACAAATAGGATACCCATTCAACACACTCATAGACATGTAGATTCCGAATTGAATTACTCAGTGTATCACATTTGACTTCATTTTATTTACAAGTTTTGTCCAGTGTTCACTCTGGGTCGGAAAAAAGTTTGGGCAAATGGATTTTTTTTTTGGCCAAATTAAAAAAAAGTTTGGCCAAATCCTCATTTCTGGGCTCACAATTAACCCTTTACCCAACAAACCGGCCAAAACCGGCCAAATAAAGCTTCAACAGCCTAAAATATCTTCGGTCTGTCTCAATAGAACCATACACATATGGATATCATTGGAACCGGCTCCCTGACCACATTGTGATAGTTACAGTTATGCCCTGTGCCAATGCATTCTCTTATATATGCGAGTCAACCATAGGTCGCCTCGCATATATAAGAGAATGCATTGGCCTAAAAAAAATATTTTTTTACCATTTTTTCTTACATTCTTTAACAATTTTATAATTTTTAATGTGTTAAGCCAATGCATTCTCTTATATATGCGAGGCGACCTATGGTCGACTCGCATATATAAGAGAATGCATTGGCACAGGGCCGTTCTGTTGGGTAACGGGTTAAAGACTAAAAAATTTTATAATTTATTTGTTACTCAAAATAAAACCATAATTTAAACAACACGAAAGCAACTTTAAGAACGTAATATTATATGAACATAGGTATGCATTATGTTATAAATCGACTTAACCAAGTGCAATTTAGCTCTGTCGCTGGTCACTCTGTTCACCAAGTAAATAGCTGTGTTAATAGTCACCTCTATTTGTTACAATACTTGTTACAACAGTACCTATCTGATGGTAGAGGTGAAACTATGAATGTAACAATGACAGAAAATAATTTCCCAGCAGAATAAAATCAAACTCTTTATATAAACCATTCTATAACTAGCTTCCTGAAATTTGCAAAAACCCAGAGCCAATACATTCTCTCATATATGCGAGTCTTCCATATGGAACCTCGCATATAAAAGAGAATACATTGGCCTAACAATATTTACCTTGACCTTGTAAGCCAGTTCAGTCTCTTATACATGTACAGCACTGCTCACAGTAATCGACCTGCTTTAACGAGGTGTACATGCGTTAGTACCGCGATATTACACCATGTGATACCGCCGATTCGCGGTTGCACTACCGTGTGGTACCACCGGAACGTTTGCTGTACCACCGCATTACGAACAGTAACGAATGCTAGTACCGCGGTGACATGTGGTAATGCACCGCATAAAACGCGGTGACATTACCGCGAAGCGGTAGCGTTTTTTTTTAACGAGGTTAATGACGGGCGGCGATGTGTGACTGACAATCTGCAAACAAATGGCGTCCGTCGACAGTCTCTGTGAACTGTATTGCCAATACACAATAGTTTGAGCCAAATGCCAAAATGTGTGGCTGATTGTCTTACCGTGTGACTGAGTGTATCAAACAAACAAAACAATTTAAATTATCTTGGAATTCAGTATGCTTTTTTGCAACAAACACTTTCAATTTAGTTAATGTTATTGTCGTTACTCAGATTATCAGATTTATGTGTACTTATCTTGCGCCAACCAAAAAGACTTATATAGAGGCATACTTCCCCCCTTTCCAATGCCATACATGCGTTTCATCCGAATCGTGATTAGATAAGACTATGTGAACATAATTTGTACTCTGAACTGCCGATTACAGCAATGCATGCGACAACTAAACGTTGCAAGAGATCAAACAATGCTTCCCGACAATAATCACGGATGCACAAGTGTTCAGTGACTGGTGACGTTGCAAAATCAAAGACTGATTTGACAACGTTGTCTCTTTCAATGGTTGGTGTTTTGAATGTGTCTTTTCTCGCACATGCAGCCTGATAATTAACCCAACCCTGGCTACACTGCAGTTCGCTGCGCCTGCCCCTTTACATCAGTGGATGTATATCCGAAAGTGCCTCCAATGTATTCTTACAAGTAACCATGGAATTGATAATTTTCACCCACCGAGAGTCCCAAAGACGCACAAGTTATTTGGTACTGCATACAACGCAGAACATATAATTACATACATTTTAGTTTTCATCCCTTTTATATATGTACCTCCAATTTATTCGTACACGAGAGTTAATTAAATGGAGACGTTTCACCCTTCGTGAACCCCGTAGTATCTGCAGATGTGCAGATGTATACAGGTAATTACTGTGTGTCAATCACATGCGGATCGTGACGTTGTGTGTTTCGAATCTCTGCATTGCATTTGGATGTTGCCGAGTTATTTGTATCCAGGCTTATTAAATTATAAATAGACTAACTGGTAACTTAAAAAATATTCTACCGAAATACGATTTATTAGTTGCATTTTCATGTGATGACTTATTTGTTATTCTGTGCAGAATCGTAAGAGGACATGTGTAAATATGCCGACCACACAGTCGTCAGTAGTCAAACACTACCGGCGTGATAAAATAAAAGATTTATATCATGCATGATCTATGTGTTTATATATCTTGAATACTCTTGTGACCAACATAAAAGAAGAGGTCGGAATAATAGTAAGGAAGGTTTGTCATTCCCAAACATATTCTATTTAGAGATGCACTTCAGTGGAACATGCTAGTATCAGTAGTTATACAATATTACTAATAGTATTAATACATAACACATTGTTTTATTACTTTAGAAGAAACTTGATCCAGTCACCATTTTATTTGAAATTGAATTGATGTGGGTTAAAAGTGCAAGACGAAACATTTCGTTCCTTGCGGAAATAAAGTCCGTACTTTGAACTGGAAGTACTGTAACTTCATTCTCCCGACTAATTGGTCAATAAAATTGAACTTTCATCTATAACTTTCAACGATTTTGAGCTGGCCAATCACCATGTAATGCGCTTATTTTTGTGTCGTGTTGATCACGGTATCGGTATCTCTCACCCACAAACTTCGCGGTAACATCAAACAAGAATTACGTCAGCATTGTCCAGAAGTTTGGCACCTGCTACATCGTAACTGGTTGAGTGAACATGATTTATGATTACTCGGTGTCACTTTCCCTAGCGAGATTCCCTTTCATCCTTGATCAAAGACAGGACCATGATGCCACAGCTTTGTCTTTAACTATTCAAAAGTCGTAATTCAGTATTGATTGTAAATTATATCGTATCACTGTAAGTCGCACGGAACTTCACCTTGTTTATACTATTTGTGCTTCACTTTTATGTTTTGATTTTGGTCCCGGTAAAATATATGTAGTCGGAAAAATATTTAGGGTCGGCATCCAGAAACCAAAATACCGGAAACACACCTATTTTTTTTTTTTGGCACAAGATATAGACGTTATACATCATGTATCAAACCACGTAATGTCATCGTACATACCTGGAAAATTTCATGTACGTACGATGACATTGAAATGTAGACTGGTACAATATGTTTTGGGGTGCATCAACCAAAACACATGGCTGCTGTCGCCATCTTGGTTTCCAGTTTTAAACAATGTAAATCCATTAGCACAGGCTGTAATGTTGGTGTGGTTATTATGAAATTTGTCCTGGATGTTGACATTGACATGCAGATGTATGATCTGTAGCCCATGCTAATGGATTGAATTTTGAAATCCATGATGGCCACTGACTGCCATGTTTTTTTTGCCAAATGACCCCAAAATGACTTGTTCCAATCTAGAACATTATTACAAATTTCATAATGATCTGACCAAATTTACGACCTGTAGCCAGTGCTAATGGAAATTGTTAATGGATGTACTAGTATGTATGTAAGCACGCACGGATGGTGAACGCCAACCCATGGCAATAGCTTAAACTTTAGGAAGTAAAGTTGAGCAAACAAAACAGAAAACGGGTAATGTGTTTAAAACCTCTTGCATAATGTTTTGTCAAAATGATATTAACAACTTAAAATTAGAACAAAATTCTTCTCTGAAGAGAATATGGCAGCTAAGAGGAATGGTCATCCAGCTGTTTGAACCACAGCGTTCATCAAAATTAAACAGAATATATTACTGTTGGTTATTTTTGTGTTGCATAAAAATTAGTCCCTGCCATTCAAACTAATTCTATTTGAATAAAGTGACATCTGCTTGGGAACACCCTTTCTTTTTTAGAAATTGACATAGAATTGGAAATCCCAAGATATTATACTGATCTTTTTAAAGAAACTGGTATCAAATTCTGTCATTGTTTCAAAGATCTTATTATTTTCCTCATACAACGATGTGACCACATGCTACGGTACCTACACAAGTGCAATCTCTGTATTATTTTGAGCATTTACCAATAGACACACAAGATGAGTTATGAACATGCAATAATCATTCACACAAACATACACACATACATATAATCAGAAGATGAGGACATTCTCGCATACAAACAAGGGTTAGATGATGGACAGACAGGCAAGACATTTATACTAGCTACATACATATGATATAATTACATGCAAATCACATATACAAATAAATACACATACATAACATTATGTCTTGTTTCCACATTTTACAATGTTATTTGTAGCACTAGCATTATGACTATGTTTCATTTTTTCTTAGGTATGGACTCAAAATTTTATCCAGTTGCACATCAGAATTATCTGTAATCATACTTTCCTGATAAGACTGTTCCTTTTCTTTTCATTATTAATTAATGGTGTAATATTGGTTGTATTATATAATTATTTGTTCTGATACAAAAGAAACTGAGAGTTCTAAACACTAAATTTTTACTGCTGGAGACTGAGTTCAGCACAGAAACTCTTTCAATGTTTCAATAATATTCGATATCACCATATATGATCAAATCATTCAATGTTTCAATGTTCCATATCATTAAAAATGATAAAACCATTTTAATACTTTATAGTTTTGCTTGTGAGCCTCATTTTCACCTAATAGTCCTAGGGCATGTTAATACCAGATTTTCTGCATGTATAACATCCAGAGATTATCCTTTGTAGGAAACTTTATAATTTTGTTAATATTTTTATTTTAATACATCTGATTTTTAGTATGTTCTTATACATAGCATTACTATGCTCCACTTTAATAATATGTGCCTGCCTTGTCATTTCTTGTCATACAATGATTGGTTAACATTTATTCCAGTGCAGTCACAACTATTAACCACCTGGTATTATTCCAGGTGCAGCCAACTGATTCACACAATGATTAAATATGACTAGATGATATGATATGAGGTACAATGTGGTTGTCAACAAGATTCTTATTGCAGAATTTCGCTGTTATCTCTGTCATCTACGAAGATTTCTATTTAAACTGCGAACACTTTTAAAATATATTGAGAATCTGTGAAACTCTTTGTTACTGCAGAAGATTAATAATTTTGTGTTTGCTCTTAAGTAGTTTAAATATGCACTGAAATAATGAATAAAATTTGTTACATAGGGTTATACCGCTACAGCAGAACAAAAATGAAAAAGAATTGTTTTATTTCCATTGTGTGGGCCAGCAGGTATGTTAAATGCAGAGACTATAACTTGAAGAGAAAGGATTTGAATAGATATGAGCGATAAAACAAAAATAGGCGACTCAACATTTAAATATATATACTGGTAATCATGTGTTCAGGACTGGCGCCTCATCAAGAGAACTGAACAGCTCAGGGCAAGGAAAAAGAAACTAAGTGGAAAAAACCTACACCCAAAGGTGCATAAATAATGTTCAGAAACAAACAATTGATAAGTGAAATGATATGAACCAACTATAGTCAGTTTAGTATCAACATTGAGACCAATAATATACATGCTTCACTAAATCTGCTGGCTTAGTTTGGTAGAAATGTCAACTGAAGGGATTACCAGTTTATACTGTGACGAGACTTATTAACCATCAACACATGGATCATTGATTTATTTATACTGTTTTATGAAATCATAAGGAAAATGTGAAAATCAAATACATCTTAGATATCAGACAAAAGAGCATTTAAACTAGATGGCGCAAAATAAATTTCAAATTCCAGCTTGAAATTTGGATACAATTTCTTCAACTGAAACAGCAGTTAGTAAAAACTAACCTGTACCCAATACTAAACTGACATCTAAGTTAGGCCAGTCAAAAGACTCTAGACATTACAGAAAATCACCCACGCTTATTCAACAAACAACTCAACACATTTTTACACAAATATCACAGACCATTGGTGAAAATTTTTTTTCATTTTTTTTCATTAAGTGGTTTAAACTCAATAATTGAACATTCAAATCAACCAATTAGCATCATACTAATATGATGCTATTGAGTATACATGTATACCATACTCAATATTTACATACAAACTTGAAATGTACATATGAAAGCCAGTAATAAACAGGTCAAGCCTTGTAGTAACAGGTAAGAATATAATTACTTCTCTCAACAGAGTCCGTGCTAGCCCATAGTTTTGATATGCAACAGTGTTTGCCTGTTTATTTGTAACTTGTCAAGTTGCCATATTTCATGTATTACATTAATACATTACATCCAGTTAAGTTTTCAGGCAATATATAACAGAAATGCCCCAAGATGATCAAATTCATCAGAAGAGTGATTTCAACTGAGGTTTCTGTGAAACAAATCACAGTAATTTTGTCCAAATGTAACAAAATAATTTCCTCTCTCAAATATGACAATAGACAGCACGAACATTGCAAAATAGGTAAGAATATGCACCATTTCAAGTCCTGATTATATGAAGTTAAGAGCGCTTATAATATTTAATAAGACATTCAAATCTTAGGTTACAGTCAAATTCAGACTGAAAATCATCCAATTGTTACAATATTACAAATATAAAATTATAATAAATTATGACATTTGCCATCATAACAAATGTGAATATGACAAGATGCATTCAAACTTAGATTTAGAACCATTCAAACCATTACGATACAAAAAACTCAAGGTTATAGTCAATGGTGATACATGTTATTTTTTCATAAAGAATACATCCAAGAGCATGTAAAAATTTATAAGGATATCCTTGCATTCAGGGATCACTTTGAGGCAGCATTCGTCATAATTTGAGCTGGGGAAGTTCCATCTCTAGACTGGCAATTTAGCTCTCAACGATTTGGTCAAGGACTTTTTCCTGCTGTTTTTATATACAAACCATGACCAACTCTGATTAGGTTGATGTGTGCTCTTGATTTATTTACAACCCATGTCAGCTATCTGCTTTAGTTTCTTCATCAGAATCTCTCCTTTGACAAGCTTTGTGCACTTGATCTGGGAGAATCGTCTCTGAAATACCATGAACGCTGCTGTAGTACAGATAATACCCAAACAAAGTTATACCCAAACCTGTTTCGCATGCCACAACCACAACAATTATCATACATTCAAGCAAATTTAATTTCCATGCCTGAGCTATGTCAGGAGGTGGAAGTTTAGATGGACCTACACAGAAAACTACTTAATTTTGCGGTGGGTATAGCTGTTAAAATATTCACATCCGCTAAAACCGCCATAAACAGAAAGAATATTATATAATAGACGGATGTCGCGTACATTGCATGTTATTGTCACATTTATATGCATCGTTATGTAAACAAACATCAAAAACATTACAGAATCATTTGTTTATAGTCAACACTCGGAACTACTGGATCATCCAATGAAAATGTTCCGTTGTGAAGATAAGATTATTGGTGCCATCAAAAATCGCATTCAAATCACACAAAATTTTATTTTAATCAACCCATTCTACCCGCTGTCAGTTCAAATCCAGCTAATCCATATTACTTCATAATTGAGAAATGATCAGACAGAAAACGTGTACATAATATAATTGTTCTTGCACAGAGATGAATATTTTTCAATCCAGTTTGTATTTTCTCCTAATATATATATGGTAATACATACCAATGGAATTTATTATGATAGTATTGTGAGTTGTACATTGTAGACACACCAAATTAGTGGTTTTACAACCGACGTATAATGCATGAGAATCTAAATAAGGAAATGAGGCAATATCGTGACTGCTTATAAACATTTCACTGTGCTTTTTGCGAGAAACAAAACACTCAACCACATGAACCTGTATTTTCTTTGACACAAAGCATGTTTTGTATCTGAGAAGACCACATCAAGCATATTATATAACGATAAAAAAGTAAAAACATGACTTTAATCATATATTTAGAAGGGAAATTTTGGGAGAAGCATTCTCAGCAAGTATACAAATGTAGTGGAAATGAATAACTGCTATAACAAGACAGTCAATGACTGTGGGTCGCTCACCAGACTGTAAGGACTGAGAAGACGGGGACTCTGAAGACTACACGAGTCAGTACTTGACAAAATAACTTAAGACAAGTAGTTCTAAACATGGACATAGCTGGATGTTCTCAGATGAGCAGGGCTCTTCACCTTGAAATTTCCAATTGCACATCACTGACAAATCTCCAACCTCTTACCTTTTAAAGATGACAACCATACCACAGTATTAAGTTCACAAAAATCATTTTGTACATTCCTCTTAGGTTGAATTTTACGACTGGTACCAGTACTTCAAGCTCTCAAACATTTGAAAATTACCAACCTGACACCCCCCCCCCCCCCCATAAAGTTAAAATTACTGGCCAATTCGGTCCAACAGTTTAACCTGAAGTAGGAACATATGGACTGATGGTTTAAAAACATACATGTTAGAAAATCAAACCAAACTACGGGAACAATTCTAACTTATTTTTGGTGTGAACATCTAATCTACAACTAATGTAGTATCAGGCATGAAATTTTTAACTGTTTAACTTTTGATCAAAGTAGGGGGTCAAATCTCCACCCCTCTACACTCCATCCCCATTGCCTCAAACATTGCCCCCACCCAGGCTGTCTAGAAATCAATATTATTATACCAGTACCAAACAGCATAGAGAGAGTTAAATCTCTTATCTCTGCCCCTATTAGAACAAATGTGAATCCTCATCTATGAGATCCATTCATCTAGTAATATCAATATACCCCCCAATTTTTCTTTGAAAAATCAGGGTATGATTTCACCTGGATAAGTGGTGGTTAATAAACTAATATTGGAACAGCCGAGTCTGTATTTAGTGTGTCTGACCTTTGCAGGTGAATTTAATGACAGTATTCCGCAAGGTGGGCTAACATCACCAAATTCACCCTCTGGGGACCTCATTTCCTAAAAATGACCCCATTTGAACAAATCTGAACCCCGGTCACCCAAGGCCCCTCCATACCAAATATAAGCTATATAGACCCAATGGTTCTTGAGAAAAAACTGTTTTAAGAATTACTATGGAGGGAAAGAGTTATGGCCCTGGCTTCGCACCTACATGCATTTTATGTGATGAACTTAATTGAACATATCTGATTGTGAGACACCTAGGGAACATGCACACTGAAATATATAAACACATTCCGTCTTTAATATGGAGAAGAAAACAATTGTTGATAGATGGATGGATAGACATCCCAACAGGCAGACGGATGGAAGCCAAATTTAATCCAATATATACCCCCCAATTTTTCTTTGAAAAATAGTGGTATGATTTCATCTGGATAAGTGGTGATTAAGAAAATAATATGAAATGGCCAAGCCTGAATTTAGTATGTCTGACATTTGCAGAATTAGGTCCCCAAAAGGTGAATAGGCTAGCATCACCGAATTCATCCTCAATCTGATTATGCCTCAATGGCCAATAAAAACCTAGGAACAGATTGAAGTCCTACAGTTGAAGTTGGTGATACACACCAGACCTGTTAACCCTCCCGGATTGTGCGGGAGACTCCCGGATTTGAGCACGATCTCCCGCACAGGCATGACAATCTCCCGGATTCAGCTGCTGTAGAAAATCACAAAAAAATAATCTCTTTATTGTATATATTTGACCAGTAGACAGGCTATCAAGTATCAACACATCCCTGATATCGGACTGTGACATCATTGTGGCAATTAACACCCATGATTAATCTGCTGACATAAAACAACATTGTTCGCACAGCAGGGGCACCGGACAATAAAACAACAAACACCTTCTAAGTTCTATTGAACGGGATCACCTTACAGAACAAAGTTGACCTGTTTTTAATCAGCAACCCACTAGAGACAAGAAAACCATAGTCAGAAATGGTAACGCCACCAAGATCATATTATTAGCCATAAATAGAAATTATAATATGATATAAACTAGCTTTCAAATCCCATGTGGGAAATTTGGATACTTCCAAATATCAAGTTTTCCCCGTTTCTCGTGTTATACATTACATTCTTCAAGCTGTCTTTTTTATTACACTAGCTGGTGGGCCCGACTTCGTCCGGGCTGTTTCCCATCTGATTTCCGGCAAAAGGCGCGATTTGACCTTGAATTTACTATTTTGAATGTCAAGGTCAGGGTCATGATTTGACCCGTCCAAAATACTCCCCGGAGAAAAGTATCCCTAGGTATCAAATTTCGTCGAAATCAGTCTGTTTTACCGGATTTGACCTTGAATTGACCATTTCGAAGGTCAAGGTCAGGTCGGGGTCACGATTTGACCCGTCCAAAACACCCACTGACAAAAGTACCCCTAGGTATCAAATTTCGTCGAAATCAATCCGTCTTAACCTGATTTGACCTTTGATTGGCCATATTGAAGGTCAAGGTCCCCATTGGTCAAGAACATATTACACCTGTGGCAACTAGAGGTGTGACTGTCCCAATGGGACTACGGATACCCCCCTGTTTTTAAAATACTAAGATGTTTCACATGTCAGTAAACATTTAGTTAAAATAATAAAATAACAGTTCCCATTGCAGGTGTACAACCATAACCCTAATCTTAAACCTATTGACCGAAAAATGTAGGAATAAAAGCTATGTATGTTGCGAAAACAATTCTAAGTAGTAAAAGGGGGATAACTCCACCAAAAAATGTCGGACAGACGTCATAATCGCAAGTGCACAAGTTCCCATGGTACTAAATATCTGTGCCACGTTTTAAAAAAATTGACTGAAAAATGTAGGAATAAAAGCTCGGACAAAAGTATACATGTTGTGAAAAATTTCTAAGTCGAAAAAGGGGGGATAACTCCACTAAAAAAAAGTCCAACAGACGTCATAATCGCAGGTGCACAAGTTCCCATGGTGGTTGATGTCTGTGCCAAGTTTCACGGACTGAGAAAAACTCCGGACAAATTTGTGTCCACGGACGGACGACGCCGACGGACGGACAGACGACGGACGGACAAGCTGACTCCAGTATACCCCCCCTAACTTCGTTGCGGGGGGTATAATTACATATAAAATTATGTAGCTTCTCATGTCTCAGCCACAAATAATGATAATCCTATTTATTCGATCAACGTATTCGGAAACACACATGAATAGTACAACCACCGGCCCCTGGCACAAATTGGTCATAATACTAAAAGTACATATATATATAAGACACAGGGGTCTGGGATTTTTTTTATTATATTATTTTTAGGTTCACATTACCCATTTTTTCAAAATAATACCAAGTTTCGTGAAAATGGCTTCAAAATCACTATTTTTTCAAAATACCAAATGTGTTGACAGGACTGCCCCTTCCTTAAATATTGTAATAGTCTTCAAAACTAACATCCATAAAATAGAATAAAGCAAAACAAGTTTAAAAAAAATCTATTCCCAAATTTAAAAAAAATGATAAATTTTTAAAACATCTGCCGATCTGCATGCCCGTCCGTTTGATCGCCTATATAATTTATAGCAAAAGTTATAAACATTATTAGCGCCCTTAATTAATCCCTGGGTTACGTGCATGCTATGACCCCATGTACACATTATCAGAGGGGTTCAGTCATTTTGTCGCCTTTTGTTTGACAGACACACGAACTCAATTTATTTTTATAACAGTAAAAGTTAATGCTACCGTGCACCCTGACACCCCCCGTCAACAACCCCGCCATCGCCAGTGTACGCCCGTGGCATCGGCACAGAAACTAGCCAACATCCCGCGACTGGACGTCGCCTTGATATGAATCAAGCATAGTTCCCAGTTTTACTTAACGAGTAGGCTGCACTTTCAAGAATGGACAGTCCGTTGGTAAAATAAAGTCCATCCTGATTACGATACGGCAAACTAACTTCATTTTTATTATTCGATTAATATAAGTCGTTACTCTTTTCATCATTACTATCAATAAAACACGAATTATGCATGCACGCAAGAAACAGGTCTATTGTCTTGTGACAAACGCATGGCCAAATAGCCTACATGTCTCTTTGAAAAGCCGACGAAATTTCTAACAGATGTTCATGTATACATCGTTTATGAATTTCGTCTGCTTTTCAAAGCCAAAGGTGAAGCAGTTAACCAAACTCCAGACAGAGGTATCTCATCGTTTCGGAGCGATAGTGTAGAGGGCGCTTAATGGAGTTTGGCAGTTAACGCATTCGATTAATTATCTTCATCCCGGCACTCTGAACCAACGGAGCATATCGGTACGATTGAGCCAGGGTACAAAACATAATTTCCCCCACAGTGATACAGGCGATATGAAAAACTGTAAAACAACTTACACCACCTTGTGGTGTAATAAGCCCTGAGGTTATATGAAACTACCATTAAAGTTTATTGGTCTGATATAATTCAAAAGAAGCACATGTTCTGGCTTGAAACTTTGGGAATCCGTTCCCGAGTTGTACTTTTTAATGTGACATTTGAAATCTCGCGAGATATAATTTAAATCGAAAGTAGTTTACAGTTTAATATTGATATACGTACTCCGGCAGCTTACGATATTTCCTCTATAAATGAGACAATAAAAGTAAAAACTACTCAGTAAATATTTTTCTTAAGAATACTTGTTAATTTGCCATCAAACCTGCATGTTTCTGCATGATAGCTGATCATATATTTTTTATTTTTGTTGTCAAAATTATTAAAATGCGAAAGGAATCTGAAGGAATAATTTTTTTTAAATCTCCCGGATGATGACCACAATCTCATGGAAAAGCGTGACCAATCTCCCGGAATATATTTTGTGAGGTTAACAGGTCTGATACACACCCATTGAGCACCTCAATTATGCATTTTATCTTCTGCAAATTAGGGGGACATTGAAACTGAACAGGTGGAAAAAAGTGACTAAAACAAACTGTCAATTTGATACTTAGGATACTTCCCAGAAGATGAGGCCTAAGCTGAATTAGGTCCCTGGAGGGTGTATTTGGTGATGCTAGCATGCTGTATGGGGTAGCAACACTAAATTCACCATCTGGGGACCTCACTCTGTAAATGTCAGACAAACTATTTCCAGACTTGAAGAAATCTAAGCCATTCGCAGTACCATTGAATGTCAGGGAAACCTATCAGTCATCACCTAACCTTGAGAGCACCAGTTTGTTTTTAAATTGCTACAGATATGTATACATAAACTAGCCATGACATCTATTATTCTAATCTAAATTAATGACCTGTGTCTTTGCAGATATATATGCGTCTGTGGTGAGAAGAGGTATTAATTAAATTGAGAGGTGATATGGCTTGGAAGGGATGTTGGTAGATGGCAGGGTGGGGGTGGGTCTGGGCCATGTGGGAGGGGGTGGGTGGGGGAGGGTGGAATGTTTCCATAATTTCATTATAGAGTAAAGTTTCCTAACTCTGCAGATGTTATAATGGTGTCACTTTTTTCAAATTTTCAAATTTTATAACATGTTTAAACAAATTAAATTATGTTTGTTAAATTGAGAAAGGTCGCCCTGAAAATTCCAAAAATCTTAATTTAACAATTTTTTATTTTTTTTTAGTTATGTCACTGGCTCCGCCCACATTTGACCCAGTGACCTCATTAGAACAAATCCGAACCACAGTCCCCCCAAGGACCCTTTGTACCAAATATGAACCCATTCGGCCCAATGAAATTCGAGAAGTTGCTGTAAGAATTACTATGGTAGAAAAGAGTTATGGTCCTAGCTTCGCAACTATTTGACCGGGTGACCTCATTTGAACAAATCTGAATGAGAGTCACCTAGGGAACATCCACACCAAATATGAACCAATTCGGTGTTACGGTTCCACAGGAGAAGATGTTCAAAGAATTGTTGACGGACGGTACGGACGACGGACGAGTAGTGATGACTATAGCTCCACCGGAGACTTTGTCTCAGGTGAGCTAAAAAGTACATGATCTGAAGTAGTAAAAGGGTGGAATGACAATTTAATTGAGTTCAATACTGCTTCAATAATCTCAATTGAAGTTATATACTTTGACACTGTGCACGTATATGACGGTGGCAGTGGACACTCATTGTGTCAATAAGGGTAAATGAGTTAACTTTGAAGCCAAGTTATGACCACAACAGCAAGGACAACTGATAAAGATAAGATTGTGACCCACTCAGTCCTAGCCAGTGATTCACACATCACTGTACGGTGTGCATAGTAAAAAAAAATAATTTGTAACCTCAATATTGCAAGCTGCATGCCATTACAATCCTCACCCTGCAAATTATCTGATGCAATGGGAAATATTAATCAACTTCACACATTTAATTTATGTTCAAATTGTTTGTGAAATCAACATTAAAATAAGTCCTAAATACAAATAAATCGGCTTAGGCCAAAAAAAAAAGAGTTTCGATTCTCAGGCATTGCCGCATCAAAAGAAATGGCCCGCATTGGACAGTTTTATTCCAATTTTGGATTCTCATGTAGTTGTAAATCATTAACACGAAAATAAGAAACTGTCACATGGAAATTAGTTATGTTTCAAATATCGAATAGGAGCTAAATACAATGGTGTATGTTGGGGTATTCAACAAAAGAACGATAACTATCAGGTATATTGTCACCACAGGCTGTACAAACACCCCCAAGTTTATTGGTAAATTGCGTTGAATATTTCGATCTGCAGTCAGCACATATTCGGGAACGCATACCGGAACACAATAAAAACTCAGTTTGACCGTCGGTGTGTATATTGGCAATTTTTTTTGAAGTTTTATTATCAATAAATTAGCAATATTGTCTATCATCCAGGGTTGGTGATTTTTTTGATTTTTTAAAATAAATCAAAAAAATCAATTTATTTGATTTAAATCAAGATTTTTTTTATTTAAATCGATTTATTTGATTTTTTTTGTAAATGTTATGAAAATATGTAATTGTGCAATTTCTCTGATAAATGAAGGTTCTGAAAGGTGTTACTTATTATATCCAAGGCTGGATTAATCATAATTCTGTGATTTTTTATTATGTTTTGTATACCAATGAAACACACATATATCATGGCAGTACAGATATAGCGACCATGTGCTTTATGCATACACTTGGGACCATGTGGGTTCCAATGTTGTGATATCTGAAAAGGTAGACCTGTGCTTAAACTTTTACTAATAAATTTAGCCAATTTTAGATGAAAACTGAATATTTTATCAATCACGTTTGCTCTCAGTGACTTGAGGACATACGGTAATCACACTATATATCAAGAATAGTCACTAGACAGCTAGAGTAGTTAGATGGCAGAGTATATGGTAAGGCTATACTCAGTTAGCATTTACATGTACGGCAATGAGAAAATGGGGAAAGAAAATTAAACAGTGTATAGTGAGGCAGAATCAAGAGTGTATAGTTACAAACAATACGAACAATGCTATAAAGCGGAACAGGCCATTGCTGGACCAGTAAATACGGTACCATGCTGTATTGCCTGTAGTTTCTATATGGTTGATAATTACTGTACAGTTTCATATCTATTATCCAATTTGTATATTGTTTAATCATACTCATATTTTAGTTTGCAGAAAACCTGTTAGATATTGCATTTCTTGACTTTTTATCATCATTTGAAAAAATTTGATTTAAATCAATGATTTAAATCGGCCAACCCTGCTATCATCCATTGTATGTACATATATAGTTTCTAATTAGTCAGTGGAATAAGTGAACCAAGACTTTCTATGATAGTTCGGAATAGTGCTGGGCGGTTTCCCGATTAATCGTCAATACCCGGTTAATATTTCAATATCGTCAGTAATATCGTCTAAACTAAAATAATCGTAATATCGTCGGCAATAGAGGGTGCCAGACCATCATAAGCGTATGTAATACAAACAAATAGTTTAACTCAAGCCTAAATCGAGTTATTTAAGTTTTAAATTCCAACTAAATCCCCGTGTCCTGACTTTTTCAATATTCAATAATCATAGTAAACAACGTTTAGGACGACTAACGAAATTAGGGGGATATGAAAACCCCGAATACGTCCCCCTTTCGCTCACAATATTACACAAACCCTCCGACTTCCCTGCGTACTTTTCATTACAAGAGAATTCACCAAATGATTGAAGACTGATCGGGTGATAGATCAATATGAATGTCAGTTTTGCCACGCCTCTTCCTTCAGTACAATGATGCACATGCACCGTCAATCAAAATAGTAAATGAGCAAAGATACCGCCCCCTTCTCATCTAGAAGAAACCACTCACGGCGATTGGTTAAAACCAATATTATAGAATTAGGGCTTCAAACCCGCCCAAAATACATGGTGTCCTTGCTTGGCCGAATTCCAAAAGTTATGTACTACGCGTGTGTGTGGACTTCGCTAAAATTTGTCTTGACGGTAAACCATATTCCATTTGTCAAGCGACGCAAGTGTCATCGGGAACAACATATGTATTTGCTCAACATAGTTGAATATACCGAGTTAGAAAAGGATACTATATAGTATAGAACACTTTTAGTTTTGGCATAGACTAGATAATGGTTTTATTAATTATCGGTATATACCAGAATTTGTCAAGTCACCGGAAAGAAATTGTCCGAATAGCGGAATTTAACGGGTGAATTTACTTTTCATTCCGAATATCGATCGAGCATGAGGTTGTCACTGGTTGAAAGGTTGTGTATGTTATTATTGACGTCAACTTGTCAAAATTAATGACAATGATGTGATTTTAGCGAACAGTGAGAAACTGTTTAAGTTACTAGTATCTGATGTTTTAAAAAACCGCGATTATATCGTTAACCGCGGTTTTAATTTCCAAAAATCGCGGTTTTTATTTTCGTTAATATCGTCCAGCCCTAGTTCGGAAGATCACTTTATCTTTTCGTATTGACTGTATTTATGCTCCATATTTATATATGAATAGGTTATGTAGTTCTGGTGTTGTTAAAATGATTGTGCCGATATTATAAAATAATATCAATATATATACCATTCTAGGTAATCTCTATATGATGTAAAGGTAGTACAATGTCATAATTTGTCATTCTTTATATCAGATTAAATTAGATTATATCCATTACAAAGTTCTCCAGACATTTTCTGGACCTAGGAAGGTATCATAACCCACGTTTACTATGCCAGTCTATGGGCAGAAAAAAAATAAAAAAAATAAAAAATAAAATAATCGCGCCCGCATTGATTTAAAAAAAAAATTGCCTGAGAATAATTTTTTTTTTTTTTGGCCTTACTAACTGGACAATATTGAGGCCGAATATGATCATCACTGACATGTTAATATATGAGCTATTTGCAATTTGATATAATTCATTGCCTTCATTGGTCTCTTTGCATTCAGTCAAATAATGAGGGTAATATTCCAGGCAACTTCCAATGGTGAAGCAAAAGATCTAGAATGATCTCCAAAGAAAAATACTGTAATATTTTGCAACTAGCGTCTGTGTATTTGACCATTTATTTCCAAGCATGACTTTAATACATTTCTATTGTACTAACATGTATTTGTGACTGCTGTGACGAAAGGGACATGTATCCCCTTTGAAGCAAGAGCCTTCTTCCCAGAAACGGCATGTTATATTGGATAGTTCGTGTGTGTATTTACAGTCACTTCGACTGCATTTTCCCTCCAAATAGAAGCTGCATGGTTTCTTGGGAAATCCTACAATTTTTTTTTTTACAAATATAAGTAATATGTTAGTAACATGAGATGATAGTTTTTCTCGAACACAAAAATATAACCACAATTCAGTCAAAAATAAAATTCTTATAAAGTAACTGTGTCACAAAATTCGCTACCAATTTGTGTTTCCTCTTATTTGTTTATTTATATAACTCTTGAATGCACAATAATCTCCGTTTTGAAAGCTGTATAAATATAAAAACTTGCACGTTTGTTTTTTGCATTAACAAGATTGTAATTTAGCAGATAAATGTTATAGTCATATACAGACTTTATAAATATAGATTGCAATAAGACGAACCAGCCATGCCTTATTTCAATATCTGTTTAAAAATAGCTCGAACAAGGGAGACTTACGTGGTTTAGCTTTTGGTTTTGATTTATCAACTATTAAGCCACAGTATCCGTCATCCAGCCACTGTTTCTCTAAATCAGTTGAGAATAAGACACCTTGGATGACGTGTTCATCTTCTTGATGAAGATCGTTGGAGAACTGAAGATGACAAAAACAATGCATGAATATGAGTGCAAAGTGAAAACCAAAATCGGCAGGTAATTCTATTTCTCATCTTGTTCTCCTGAGAGAAAATGAATTGACAAAAAACACTGAAACCAACACCAAACCAGATTGTCAGATGTAATAGGCACCTTTGTGATTGTTATCCACTCTGGAAGTTTGCTGAAACTTATATAGTTTCTGTGACATTAGATTCCTTTTTTAGGAACCGTCGGCGGTCCATCATTCATTCCTATTCTTATATTGTTTGTAGGTTTGGCTAATCATAACACTGAAATTAATGGTTATGTTCGTTCTAATGAACTCACAATTATTATAACCTTGACATCGCCGAGAAATGTGCTGGTATTGAATACATTGTGCTCATTAGTCATTACCAGTGGTTTATGGTGCACATTATTAGTGTAAAAATTACATCAGCCGAGTTTTTTAACCAACACCCATCCAATAGGCCATATTACGGAATACGGTACTTCCACTGTTGATATTAGGTACGATTAATCGATTATAATCGATTATTGACGACCGATTATCGATTATCAAAATAAATAATTGTGGCACCTGAGAGGGGTTAATTTCATGTGCTACAGTCAATGGAGCGATTAGGAATGCGGAAAGTTGAAATGTCTAAGTAATACGTGATGTCAACATGAAGACTAAAGTTCGGGATTCAGCATGAGAGATGTGACCTGAAGAGTGTGCTGAAGGATTTAGTTATGCAAAGTTTAAAATCCAAGATGGACACTGGCGGCTATGTTTTTAAATAATTAAGAAAAATTTGATGGCTCCGATCTAGTCACTGTGTAGGAACTGTTACATCGGAAATCGCCGGTTTGTGATGGTTCTTGACTGATTTGTGACGGTTCCTGATGATCGAAATTATACATTTTCACGACTTTTTGACAGTTAAAACGTAATTTTGAGGCATCTAGGTGATAATTCGATTAGTTATTTTCAATCCCATCACAATCTGTGGCACCAATGAGCGTGTTAATAACTAAACTTTCATTGTGCGAGTCATAACAACGACAAAACCCGCAAATTTTGATAATTGTTTGGGTTCTCTCCTGATCGAGTCGGTTCTCTCCACATTTAATCGTTCTATACGGGTAAAACTATGGCTAATATTTTCCATGGTACATGGTTCAAACTGCCAATTTTGTGAAAGTATACAAAGATAAACACAACAAACTATGCATTAAGTTGAAATTTGCACCACTTGTCATTAATTTCAATGAATTACACTGCCTTTCTATGCTTATCCAATAAGCTGTGTTACGCCTATCAAAATTCACAAAGTCGCCAGCTAGTTTGAAAAGTGACGCGTTTTGCGGGCCCAACATTCCCATGAGTCAATAGCCGGTTAACAATAGTGAAATTTCATAGCGCTGGACTTCGGAAAGCGTGAGCGTAGACGGGATATATAGAGTTATCTGTCTTGTATTTTATCTATTATATATTTTTGGAACTTCTGTCTGTATGTATGTATTTGTGTTATAGCCTCGAAAAACTGCTCGACCGATCCGACTAAAAATTGGTGTGTAAGCCCACTTTGGTCCGGGGAACAATATGGGTGGGTCCAATTTCACGTGCGACCGTGTCCTTTACCTCGCTTAAATACGCTCATATAGGCATGTTTCTGGACCTCGACCGATCCAACTCAAATTTGGTAGCTGGTTCTACTTTGATCACGGGAACAATATGGGCGGGTCCAATTTCACTTGCGACCGTGTCCTTGACCTTGCCCGTATACGCTCATATAGGCATGTTTCTGGACCTCGACCGATCCGACTCAAATTTGGTAGCTGGTTCTACTTTGATCACGGGAACAATATGGGCGGGACCGGGGTCCAATTTCACTTGCGACCGTGTCCTTGACCATGACCTCGCTCGTATATACGCTCATATAGGCATGTTTCTGGACCTCGACCGATCCGACTCATATTTGGTACAATGTAGGCCTACTTTGATCCCGGGAACAATATGGGTGGGTCCAATTTCACGTGCGACCATGTCCTTGACCTTGACCATATTCGCTCATATAGGCATGTTTCCGGGCCGATCGAACAATAGTTTGTCCAGGCGGAGACGATCACAAATAAATCCCTGAATAGCCCGGACGAAGAGGGGGCACATCGGCTAGTGTTGTCTATTTTCGTAGACGTATTTTACTCAACAAAAAGCCAAAAATAAGACGTTAAAAGTTCGTTGACACCCATACAATGTTCTGATTACGCAGTTTATGAAGTTTATGTCGGGCATCCGCTTGCTGGATGCTGATTATCTAGGTTAAATTCTAGAATTATATAATATGCAGCTATTAAAGCATATACAAGCACGATAACCTTTCATTCAATCATATTTTAGATTGACTAGGGATCTCTGATTTTTTAATAGAAGATATAAAAAAGCAAAGAATCCTACAGTTAAAAATATTATTAGATGGATGTTAAACCTTTGGTTACTAAATGCGCTGTAATGCCTCAACATGCAGTAACAGATTGTTTGAATTATTAGCTAAACATTTATTAGTGCTGGGACGGTTGTCCGGATAACCGGTTACGGTTCGGTTACGCGTGTCAACCAGTTGGAGGAGGCCCCAACCGGATAACCGTAATAATGATAACGATCGTATTATCATCGTAGTACTCCGTGTAAATGTTGCCGAAATCATTTACGGAAGTTTAAGTAACGAGAGTAAGTAATTAGAAGCCGCTTAGAAGCGATTTGGACAGTGGATTGTGTATTCATATACCCCACAACACATGCCTGTTTGATCACCGGCGGCTTTTCTAGACATGAAACCAACAACTCTGTGAATCACTTGGTACACATTCAATGCCAATTTCCTTTGGCGGCATGACATGACGTTCCGGCTGCACGCGCACCGCGGCATACATCAAAGCAATCAAGTCTAGACTTTTACTACGTCATCAATAGTATGTCTGTTTTCTTGAACCCCCCCCCCCCCTTTGTCATTACCATTAGTTCATCTCAAAGCGATGACAGAAGACCTACAAAAACGGAAATCAGACGTTTGGGGACATTTAAATCCAATTGAAGATGACGAAGAAAAAAAAAAGAGGGAATGGGCGATATGCAAGGCCTGCCGAATGCGATTCGTTTATTCTGGATCAACATCCGGTTACGTAGCGTTTTTCCGAAGACCCATAACTCCGAAGGTCGGATTCTCCGAAGGTCAGATTCTCCGAAAGCCCATAACTCCGAAGTCCCGTTTCTCCGAAATCCCATAACTCCGAAGACCCATAACTCCGAAAGCCCATAACTCCGAAGGCCTATAACTCCGAATGCCCAAGGTCTATAACTCCGAAGGGCCGATTCTCCGAAGGTCCGATTCTCCGAAGATCATGTTTTATCGCTTATTAAATAGTGTACAGTCCAGTGGCGGGGTCAATGGGGCCCTAGGGAAGACCGCCCCCAAAAAACATGTCAATGTCATGTAAACGTCAGGAAATCCCTCCTAGGCATTCAAATATTCACAGTGTTCCTGCCCAGGGGAGCCCCCGGACCAACGATTGGGGGCGACCCCTCCCATGTATGCGCTCCCCAAATCAGGCCTTCGTGATATGCTTTCGGCATATCATATGCATGATATATCCCCCACATATGCTAATTAATGTGCACCCCTAAATGGGAACCCTGGCTCCGCCACTGGTGTGCACCGGGTATATTATAACGAAACGCTGCAAGAATGTCAGAGTAGCCTATATAACATGCACAGGGCGACAAGTTCTTCCCCGTTCACCCCTGTACATTTTACTCTGGCGTCTCATGGGCCAACGTAACGTTATAGTATCTGGTGTATAGTCAGTGGCGGGCCAGGATTCCCATTTAGGTGGGGGCAGTAGGAATATTTTGAATATTTTGAAGCCCCATGAACGATTTCCGGGCGTTTACATGACATTGGACATGTTTTGGTAGGGGCCCATATTGTCTGAAATAGCAAGTAGAGGTTTAATGGGGGCAGTGGGAATTTTGGGACCTCTTGGCTTCGCCACTGGACTGTACACTATTTAGTAAACGATAATACCCCGATAAAACAAAATCTTCGGAGAATCGGACCTTCGGAGAATCGGACCTTCGGAGTTATGGGCCTTCGGAGTTATAGGTCTTCGGAGAATCGGCCCTTCGGAGTTATAGGTCTTCGGAGTTATAGGTCTTCGGAGAATCGGCCCTTCGGAGTTATGGGCTTTCGGAGAATCGGATATTCGGAGTTATGGGCCGTCGGAGAATCGGGTCTTCGGAGTTATGGGCCGTCGGAGAATCGGGTCTTCGGAGTTGTGGGCCGTCGGAGAATCGGGTCTTCGGAGTTGTGGGCCTTCGTAGTAATAGGTCTTCGGAAAACCGGTCTGACACCCAACATCCAATATGAAGTCGCACATCCCGAAAAAACACAGGCCTACTGAGAGTGGGAATTTGGGAAATGATCAGAGTATATCTAGTATGTGTTCGATAACTTTATTTCCTAAACACTGGCTGGGGCTTGCGTAATAATGAATCACGACGATTTAATTTTGTTTGAATTTGTTTATTAAATAATTGAAGTAACATCGTGTAGCCACTGTGATTAATACATGCCTGCCTATATACCCAAAACACTAGTAAACATTACTAACCAACAGTATGCGTACCTTCAGTACCTTGTTTAATTGGGCTAATCGTGCCCGGGATTTCGTCGCTGAAGGTTTTGCCAGCAAGCGTTGTTTATGCGGTGCGGAACTCCCGTAAACATCGATATACTAGTGCACCACTAATATATATTATATTTTAGTTTGCTTTGGCTGGAAACTGAATTAATTTATACACATTTACAACTAATTGATCGCCGTATCCGGAAGGCATTGTACGACCAAAACATCGTTTGTGATCGCATCTACATCAACGTTTCCGGGACGCGTAATGATCACTTGTTTTGCCAATACAGTGACCAGTGTATTCAATCTCGTACTTAGGGTAATGCTGGTCGCGGTTAACCGGTTATGGTTAGTTTAATGCCCGTGGTTATCCGGTTAGGAAAAAAACCCCTACCGTCCCAGCACTAACATTTATACAAATGAATCATTAGAAATCGGTGTTATGGGTGTCTGAACCTGGCTATTATAAGGCACATTATTATTCCTCGCCGATAACGTGTCAAGTGAGCAGGGACGTGGGCTGGAGGGTCTCCAATGTTGGGGTGTCCACCTTGGAATTTCCAACCGCATCATCCCCTTGAAACAGACCAAACTCATGCACAATGCCTGGGCTTTGGTTTTTCCCAACTGCATGACACATTATAGCTCTAGATTGTATACCATTCTGAAGTGAATTGATTAGTAGCCTTTAGATTGGCCACCATGCAAACCGGGGGAGAAACTCAGGATACATGGGCCCAGTGAGAAAATGTGGATATCTGAACCTGAAAATTGCAAAAATCATCTAGACAGACTAGACTTTTAGGCTCTAGGCTTCAAGATTTCCAAGTGTTGGAAGTTTCCAACCTAGCGCACCCACCCCACCAGAGTGGAAATGTTCCCAACAGATGGAGAGAGAGAGAGAGAGAGAGAGATGATTTATTTTGCAAAAGAGCATACATTATTTAATACAAAGCATGTTAATTAAATGGAATTAGATTATGTGTATATGTCAAATATGGTTGACTACATGTTTAAAGTGTAGGAAAGTATGCAAATGTTGGTCTAAAAACAACAAATTCCCCACTATTAAATTGTTGTCAAATCAAACTAAGAGAACAATTTCAACCTATTGTTGGTGTTAAATTTCAAACCAATATATTGTAAGAAATCATAAGAAATTTGTAACAGTTGAACATTTTGACCAAAGTTGGGGATTGACACCAATTAAGCACCCCCTCCCCAATTCCCCAACCACCACAATCACGTCATAACCTATCAATGATTCAGTTGAACGTGATTTCATAAGTTATATTCATGTCTGGGTGACAAACATGTGTAAATGTCCCTCAGGCGGACTTCAGAGGAGGAAATATGATGGCGCTGGCATTGAAATATTGTCACACCTGGATCTTTCAATAATGCCCAGGTTAAGTAAATGAATATAGCATCTCATATTCTCCAGAGAGTAGATTTATATTACCATTGGTCATTTATATAGGCGGGCATGATTATGATACTTTACTCATCAGGACTTTCAATATTTTATTTCTGCCTATTAATGTCACTTAATCTCCCGTATTAGGTATTTATTGTGTTATTTCTTAATATACTTGTTCTATTATGCAAATTACATAAGCTACAGTCATTATCTCGTTTAAAATGTCAGATACACAAGACGATTTTCGGACCAAAGTGCAGAAATCGTTCGAATAAATCTCATGTACAGAACCGTCACAGCCGTGATTGCTTTGAAATAGAACCGTAACACGCACCCGTGTTGATTACGAGGCCACAGCTCCCAATTATCAACCCCTATCGGGATACTTTCTCAGCTATTTTACAGAAGAATAACACGGATATACTTTATAGTCAGTGTTTGTCTTCAGAAGCGTTTCATATTTTATACGCCACGAAAAACAAAGAAATTGCGTCCACGTGGCTTGATTTTCAGTGATAACATGTTGATATTTACGCGTTAACTCGCTAATACCTAGTTAATTGAGGTCTGGAGTTCAGGTTTCGATAACACGGCACTTCTGCAGCCTCTGTTCATTCAGGAAAGTATAATATATTCAAGATATCTATAATTATGCGTGATTGTCACAAAATTTTTTATTTTCAATCATCAGGAACTGTAACAAATCAGGCAAGAACCATCACAATACCGGCGATAGAACGACTTCCGATGTAACAGTTCCTACACAGTGGATCTAGTGGTCACCCCTAAGTTCCATATAAAGTCTGGTGACAATCGGATAAGGGATGTCGTCTGTACGGTGTGCTGAAGGATTTAGTCATGCAAAGATTAAAATCCAAGATGGTTGCCGGTGGCCATGTTTTTCATAAAAAATCTTTCAAATTCGATAGCTCCCATGATCCCATCTAGAGGCGATACTAAACATGCCTGTAAATTTTCAAAACAATGCTCCAATAAATGCAGAATGTGCCAATGGATCCAAATATGAAATCTAGGATGGACGCCATGTTTTTTTTTAAATTCAGAAAAATGGGAGGCTCCCATCTGGAGGTCACCTCGAAGATCCATATGAAGTTTGGTAACGATCTGGTGAGAGATGTAGGGTGTGCCTGAGGTTTAGTCATGCAAAGAGTAAATAAAAGGTCGACCGACCACAACATCCCCAGACACGATGGTTAACTGAAGGATTGGTTATGTTCAGAATAAAACAACTGAAAACCAGAGCTGCTAAACCAGCTGCTATTAAAATTGGTCAATATTTGTTCAAGTTATTGCCCAACAAGATGAAATTCAAGAAAAATCAACTAAAATGGCAAGAACTCCATCAAAATGTCTCCGACCAAACTCAGAATTGCAGGTTCCAATGATCTGTCCCAAGTTTTAAAAACATTGACTGGAAAATGATGAAATACAGGCTCTGACAAAAGATGTGTCCCAGTATGTACGGTTCGATGTAACAAAAAATGACAATTTAAAGCTGCCCCAAAATGACTCCAACTGAACTCAAAATCACAGGTGCGCAGGTTCCCATGCTGGTTGACATCTGTGCCAAGTTTTAAAAAAATTGACTGAATAATGACTGAATACAGGTTCGGACAAAGATGCATCCCAGAATGTACAATTCTATGTATAAAAAAAATGGCAAAAATTCTACCAAAATGACTCCGACTTAACTCAAATTCGCATTCCTTATATATGCGAGTCTCCCATGAGGGAGCCTTGCATATATAAGAGAATGCACTGCTTACAAGGTCAAGGTAAATATTGTTAGTCCAATGTATTCTCCTAAATATGCGAGGCTCCCTTATGGGAGACTTACATATATAAGAGAATGCATTGGCACAGGGTTCAGGAAGCTCCAATCATGGAAGGGTTAACTACTTGTATGGAACATCACAAATCTTGTGTTAAGTCGCATTCTGCGAATACTTTATTAGATGTTGTAAAATGAAGTTTGCTTTTGAAACATGAAGATCTATGTTACCGGTAAAAACCATTTTAAATCCTTATGACAACATTCTTAGAAGATGGATAATGGCAACAGTGTAAATGTGTCAAAAACATTCTCAGTTGTACATAATTAAATCCATAGGTCATATAATCAAGCAGTAGTTTGTCGATTAATCAGAGTTTCCGCTATTGGGGCAACAATTTTATTTAATTTGTGAATGTTGTCAACTATTGGAACATTTTATGGAAAAAAATACTTTTCAAGGAGACCTATCTCAACAGTTTTACATTATTCAGAAATATATCGAAGTGGATATCACAACATCCATGGGTTTGATTCTGACTGGTTATGGTTATGTCGCAATTATGTTGTCAAAAAAAGCATGTTGCAATCCCAATATATGAATTGATCATGTAAACCTTTCAGTTTGTCAAAAATAAAAAAACAGTCAATTGATTCCATATATTAATTTATATATTGCCATGTATGTTCAGATTGGTCTGAACCCTTTCTATACCAAATGGATTCTCCCCGTGTTCGCGCTGTTGATGGCCAATTTTTTCGAAAGTGGCCACAAAAACTTATTACCAAACTTTTTTTTCAACACAAATGGAGACAGAAATGAAATCTAATTAAACGAGAGGCCGATCATGATCGGCAGATGTTTAACCAATACCTTGGCGATACCGATTAGCTATTTTAATAAATCCTTACACCAACCTTTTCACGAGTGCAAAAGTTTCAATAATTGACACCTTACTATTAAGGTCACAAGTGGAATCAGACTTATTGGGCACCTTGCTCACATAAACACAATAGGAAAACGGATGTGGCATTCCATTTCAACCTATTAAGTCACTTCAAAACAGATATGTCTTATAGAGTGATAAAGCTAATTAAGCTCAATCCATAGTCAGAGAGAAGCACCATAGCAGTTAAGCCATAATTTAAGCTCACAATTGATGACTAAATTATATTTTATAAATATAAAAATTCTCTGTAGTGTCGTTGACACCATGTTCGCCAACTAATCAAGTAATGGGATGTGTTAGTTGTCGTGTTCGCGCTGGACCAAAAAATCTTTTGGCCAAAAAATTGGCCAAATGAAATTTTTAGTGGCCAAATTAAAAAAAACTTAGCCATAATTTAAAGGAGTGTGTTATCATAAACATGCACATAAAATTTGAACACGATCCGATAGAAAATATTCGAGTAATTGAATCGGATAGCAAGTGTCTACAGACAGACGGACAGACGAACGACGGATGGTTGATCCGGACGTCGGCATTATGTGTACCATACATGGTATGGGTACACATAAAAAAGCGCTGAATAGATCGACGAAGTTAGGCGATGAAGTATCGCCGGTTTTCAGACATGCAGGTTTCATACTTCGGATACATCAAATTTATTTTGTAAGGGGAGCGTTGATTGAATGGTGATGGTTGTACAAAGGCAATTACTAATTATCAAAAACCTTAATCTCTGCACTGTTTGTATCATAAAGATTATTATTTTGTTGATTAGGTGGTATGCAAGATGAAATACATAAATGCATTGTCCAATAATCTGATGTACCAGCGATGGTATGTCAGTTACGCAATGTGTCGTAATCTGCCTCCCGTCTTATAACAACAACTGGACTTCACACCATAAAGGTTATTAATACAACAATAGCTATTCACCACCTCACGATAATAAGCAACAGAACTTGTTTTATTTCGGCGATGACAACTAACACACCCCATTACTTGATTAGTTGGCGAACATGGTGTCAGCGACACTACAGAAAATTTTTATATTTAAAAAATATAATTTAGTCATCAATTGTGAGCCTAGGAAATGAGGATTTAATTTGGCTGAATTGTTTTTTAATTTGGGCAATTTTTTATTTATTTGGCCACTAAAAATTCCAAAAGATTTTTCGGTCCGGCGCGAACACTGGATTCTCCCACTCAGTTATTAAAGTGTACATTGGAATGGTCTATTATTAATCTGGAGGGGTTTTAAGGAAAAATAAGAAGACAACAGATAATACAAGTGCAGAAGAAGTCCTATTTATTGGAGGAAAATATTCAGATAATAAGTTCCACAAATATGAGCGTTTGTTAAACTTATAATCTGAACATTTCCTATGGGAACTATTTATCAATGAGTATTTAGAATAGAAAGGGTTAAGTTATGTTATCTTTCCCCAGAAACTACAGGAATCCCATTCCCCCTCCCCCCTAAGGTATAATAAAAGTTGAACACTATATGTAGTGTTAACTTAGTTTATAAATTCTGACTAAATTTGGAACCAATTGAGAAAAATGTTGAACTTACTTGAAATATCAGCGATTCATCGTAGGATGCGAACAGGCTGCATGGATCAAGGTCATTGTCAATATCATCAGCTATATCTGGGACTTGACATGCAGGTTCATCATCATGCACAATGTTTTGCTTAACACTTGGAAGTTCAATGTTATCTTTAATCAAATCAGGAATATTATCGATCGCAGAAGCCATTCTTAGAGACTCTGTGATAGCTTCAGCTACAATGTCTGGAATGGAACTGTTGTGAGATTTAACACTTGCCCGAATACTGTTCCCATTATGATCAGTATCTCTGGATTCTGGGGTCTTATTCTCATTCATATTTTGTGTCACCCATTCTACTCTATTTGCATTCTTCCAATCTGTTTTACTTCCATAGATCTCCGTGAGGCTTTGACTATCTGACAGACAGTTATCCGCAATTCCCGTTAGAAAAGGAATATAGTCCTCCGTTCCTGAACTCCATATACCATATCTCATATTGAGAGGGTTGTCTATATTTGACGTATTTCCATCTGGTTCTGCCCATCCAGAGTCATCCAAAGCATCCTTTTCGTCAAGTCCCTTATCAGTCGCGTCACTGAAAATGGACTTCAAAACACACTCCTCATCGCCTTGTTTTGAGTCCACACTTTTCTCCATGAGACCAGCAAGAACATATTCACCCTCATTCTCTTGAGTTGTAATGTTAGGACTGACAGTTATACTTAGGAGATTGGTGGGTACAGAATCAACATTCTCTTCTGCAATACTCAAGCATTTCTCTAACAGACCAGTTGGTATGATGTCATCATTCTCTTCTTTTGCATCACCGAGGAACTTGTCCGAGAAAACAGCAGCATTATATTCATCATTATCATTCACGACATCTAGGCATTTCTCAAAAAGATCAACTGGAATATCTGTGTCATCTTCTCCCTGAGTATATACTTCTGGGAAATCATTGCATTCTTCTCCATTTAACTCATAATTTTGATTGCATGACACACTTTCTGCTGTTTCTGACTGTAAACTCCCCTGAATGCCTTCTATTGGTCCATCCTCATCTAAACTTTTCCCTGTCTGTATATACTTGTTCCGATTTCGCTGCAATTTGAATTTTGGGACAAATAAATTTCCGTCATCGAAATCATTGAAATTTTGATAAGGACTTCCAGTGTTGCTTGTACATCCTCCAAATAGATCTCTATGAAACACATCCAAATCATCAGATACAGGTGTATTGGATGGCGTCTGGATTGGTCGAAAATGGGTCTTTGAGGAGAAATACAGATGATCATTTCCTGTACTTGCTGCTGAATGACATTTCAAATGATCGTCACTTGTTGACCATTTTGCATATCTTGTTAACGATGGATCACTAACAACATGATGGATGGCATGAACCGGCCGCCTCCCAGGCAATACGTCATCGAATGCTGAATGTTCCGATGGCACAATTCGTACTCCTTTCATTAAGAATGTGAATTTGGATTGCCGTGATGATCCATAAAGATCATTAATGTCCATAAGTGACAGATCTCTATAATGTCCGAAAGGATGCTTGACAGCACTGCAATATTTCAATGAGCTGCTAGGTTCCTCTGGTGCAATATTCTTCAATGATATCAATGGTATCAGTGTGTTGTCATGAGATAAGCTAGCTTCTGCATCAAACAAAAGGCAGCTTTCTCTCTTCGCAGCTATATCATCAAAACCTATTTCCTTGTTAGAATCATAAAAATTGAAGCCATATGATTTCTCAGGAACAACCACCCATGGGAATGACCACTTTCTCCGCTGCATATTGATATTCCAAAGCTGATAAAGATTGGAGTCATCTTGGTGTTCTGGAAGAGGGTCACGTTGTTGATCATTGGCATTGAAAATTGATGATAAATTCTGAACAAGAAGGCATTCATTCCAAATGCCTGTTTGAGTGATATCCTGCTGTTGAAGCATTAGGTCTGGCAGAACTGATGGATAGCGAACCCGCTCGAACTCTGTATGTGGGTAAAAATTAGTGAAATGCAATAGATAATCTGGATCCAAGAGTGTCACATTATTAGAATCGGCACTGAAAAAGCCTGGAGTTCCCAGTTGAAGATCACTATATGCCCGAAGGTGATCAAATTTAGTAGCCCTCAAGAAATAATCGGAATCGAACAATGTGGCTGAATTGTCATGGATTTCATCATCAGAAGAGATTATAACGCCATCTGGTGGTAGCAGGTAGTCAGAGTCTAATAATGGCACACTGGAATTCCCAAAACAATCATCTGCATCGTCAAGATCCTCATCATTGAATCCCAGCTGTTCATCATAAATGAATGATTCAAGCAGGTAATTGTGATCCAATAAGGTGACAGGAGTTTCTTCCCTTTTTTCATCTTCAGATGGGGAATTAAGTACAAACATGGCAGAATCAGTGACGACTTGAGAACTCTCATCAGATGCTGATGATGCTGGACTTTTGGGACTGTTGTCGAGGATGCTACAAGTATGATATTTGTCCACTCCTAGTCCACTTTCTTCTGATGAATTTAGTTGCTGACTGCTTGACAAGTCAATAAAGATACTGTTCAGGATTGAATTTGAATCATTCAGGACAGAATCTTGCTGTATGTCATTCAACATGGATTCCATTTTTGCTGCAGTATCGGGAAGTGGCATGAAAACGTCATCATCAAACTCCCAAAAGCTGTCTTCTCGTAAAATCATTGGTGGTTTAATAAATCTGTCCACAGACTTCCATTTGTTTGAGGGTGGGAAGCTGTGTCTCTTATACAAACGTTTTGATGATTCTGTTAAAATTGGCACGTTCATGGGTGTGGTATACCAGATGTCATTTTCTTTGTTTTCATAATCAAAGAGACCAATCACAGGTGTACATTCTGATGTAGTAACCCACCCACTATCAGACTCTTTTGGTTGGTTCCAATCTGTTTTATAAGGAGATGAGTAAACCTTTGGTTGAAATAGGATTTCTTTTAGCATTAATTCTAACTGCTTGCATCTTTCTCTGTCAACACCATCTTCGGAATTCTGATGGCCATTTCTTAAGTGACATGAGGCCTGAAAACAGCCATCACGGTGTTGCATCCTTTTATTCTTCGGAGCTCGTGATATCTTCTGCTTTCCCCTCATAGGAGTAGTCTTGAGTCTTTTATTGAGTTTTCGCTTGTGGCCAGATCGGTTAAAGAGAGATGATTGGTTGAAAACATTGCTGCGATCCATTTCAGCTGAATGCCTTTTCCCATTGGAGTTTGTTTCCTTGGATCTCTCTCGCATATGAACCTGTAAATATAGAAAACTATTAAATCACAATCTAGAAAATAGAAAGTAGAGAAATAAAAAGAAATTTACAATTGGATAATCAGTATGTTGAATATTATAGACAATTTTTTTTGTTTTAACTCATTTTAAAACTAGCTAGAGATTCTGGTCTTCATGGAGTTCATCAGAAATGTAAACTTCACACGATCGATGATAGTATAAGTAACTGGAAATTGATTGCATAATCCTAGGTAAAGAATCGCCGGATACAATAAAATTCCTAAATTTTGTGGCCGCATGTAATATTATTCATAGCCAAAATTTCAATATATAATCAAATTACCCCCTTTGTCATGCAACACATCACATATAGATCCAGAGACTTAGTAATATGGATTGAATGATGCTTTCCAGCAATGTATAGTACAAATTCTGAACCACAAATGTTCCAGTGACTAGAGCTGAACCGGTTGACCCATTCTTCTAACCAGTTAACCATCGGGGTTAACCGGATTTCAACCGGTTAATTGCTAATTTCTAGCGGACTTCTCTCACACTAATTATGTCGACATTATGCCATGCTCCAGGGACAAACCTAGGTGAGAAATAGTAGCTGAAATAAAGACCTTATTCACGGCATTTAACGATATTCAAAAACACGAATTCACTGTTCTTTTGCTGGCTCTCGTGATGGGGAATGAGAAAGTGAAATTTGTGAATGGCAGGAGGGATCGCTTATTTGCCGTGATCAGCATATGTTTGGGCATTTGTAAAATGAGTATTAAACAATAGTATGGGTATTGGTAAAACGAGTAACAAAACTATATATTAAAGATCTGTAATATATCATTTCATTGGTATATCCTCCAATGAATTATATATAAAGACAAGAAAGTAATAACTATAGAACAAAGAGGAAGATCAGTTAGGTCAGACTCGCAGTCCTATTCAGTATTCGAGCTATTCGTCGGTATCATGATCGCGGACACTAGTGTTGGAAGGTTATAGAATTTACGTTTCGGTTTCGTTTTTTTTTGGTAAAAAAAACCTCGGTTTCGGTTTTAGTATCCAATCACTTAACATATAGAAACAAGAGATGGACTGTCGTCCGGTGCATACCCCCTCATGGCATACCGCCTAGTGTGGGCACATCTATAACTTATGATGGCTATACTCAGACATATGGACCCAGAAATCAGCATTTTCATATAAACAAAGATGAATAACTATAGAACAAAAAACCAAAACAAACATTTGAATGTGCCATTAACTGTCCTCATAGTGGTGAACATCCATACAAAATTTCATTGAGATCCGAGCATTACTGTTCAAGTTATGAGCTGAACAGACATCGGATGGATCAAACAGCCAACATTTCCAGATAAACAAAGATGAATTACTCTAGAATGGAAAAGCAGAACAGAACAATGGAACCCCCTATTGAATGTCCTCATAGCAGTGAACATCTATACCAAATTCCATTGAGATCCCAGCACAACTGTTGAAGTTACGACATGAAGACACCAGACGGACCAAAAAGCCAACATTTATTTCCAGATGAACAAAGATGAGTAACTCTAGAATGGAAAAGCGGAACAAAACGATGGAACCCTCTTTTTAATGTCCTCATAGTAGTGAACATCCATACCAAATCCCATTGAGATCCCAGTACAACTGTCGAAGTTACAATATGAACAGACACCAGACGAACCAAAAAGCCAACATTTTCAGATGAACAAAGATGTATAACTCTAGAATGGAAAATCCGAACAAAACGATGGAACCCTCTATTGAATGCCCTCATAGTAGTGAACATCCATACAGAATTTCATTGAGATCCGAGCACTACTGTTCAGGTTATGACATGAACAGACACCAGATGGACCAAAACTCCAACATTTCAAGATAAACAAAGATGAATAACTCTAGAATGGAAAATCGGAACAAAACGATGGAACCCTCTATTTAATGTCCTCATAGTTGTGAACATCCACACCAAATTTGGTTGAGATCCCAGCACAACTGTTGAAGTTACGACATGAACAGACACCAGATGTACCAAAAAGCCACTATTTCCAGATAAACAAAGATGAATAACTCTAGAATGGAAAATCCAAACAAAACGATGGAACCCTCTATTAAATGTCCTCATAATAGTGAACATCCATACCTAATTTCATTGAGATCCGAGCACTACTGTTCAAGTTATGACACGAACAGACATCGGACGGACGTACGGACGGACGGACAGACGCACGGACGGACGGACAGGTGCAAAACAGTATACCCCCCTTTTTTTTTTAAAAGGGGGTATAATTACTGCCAAATTGAGCGTCAATTAGTCCCACAGGCACAACCAGTTACTGAGTAGCATGGAGCATCAATTTCCTTGATAAAAGGGAAGATCATTGAAGAAGTTTTGGGTTGCTTCAACTACGATGTCTGTTTGGTCACTCAATTGAATTGATCATATTAGATCACAACAGGGAGGAAGAACGGGAAGAGGGAAGACATTGTGCAGCTGATCTCAGTCATCAAACTTTGTCGACTTACATAGTTTTTATAAACCCCACTGTAAAACAGTTTTAGTATGTCGTGGTGATTTCAATTTGAATCCATGTTGCTTCGTGCAGTATTAACTATTAAGTTACGAAAGCACTCATTGCCACACAACGCCACTTTTACGTTGTCACTTCCTTGTGTGCATTCAGACTTGATACACAGTGACTGCACACGTGCTTTTGTCGGAAGATCAGAGAAAACTTCAAAGGGTCGGAATTGATTGAAGGTCGCCGACACTTCCAGACAGTTCGAGAATTGCTACTAAGTATCTGATACTACCGCGTGTACCAATTAATGCTTGCATTGCACTCTACTATCGGTGACACAGGATTTAGTATTAGTTTTGCATCATTTAACCTAATATCTTGAGGATTATTCACATTCACATTCAACTGACAACGGGATGCGGTTACGTCCGGTTCATTTTTTTCTAACCGGTTACGTCGCTAACCGGATGCTAACCGGTTAACCGTCTAACCGTTTCAGCTCTACCAGTGACATGTATTGTTATATTCAGGTATATAAGTTTCTAGGATAATACCCCATGTGTACATCTATGCACAACCACACACAGATAACACCCACCCTGTGCACAAATCTAACCATTTATAGTTGCCTCATCATCATATCACCCCCACATGATATACAACAGCAAAACTTGTTTATGTTTATATGAAATATTTGTTTATTATGGTATATCTGGTATATGAGAAATAAAGATATCCCCCCCCCCCACCTGCACATCAGCGATATCTAGTATGTTGTTGTTGTTCAACCAGCATTATATTATTCTTAAGAGGCGTGATACTCAGGGTCCGCGCTGGACCAAAATTAACTTTTGCCAAATAATTTGCCAAATGAAAATATTTTTTGCAAAGTTCTATTAGAATTTGCCAAATGTTATCCCTGATAGTATCATTTTCTGCAACCTTGATTGAGTTTTTATGTTTCCACACTCGCGGTTTAAACGATAGGAAAGCAGTTAGTTAATAATCGTCGCATCTCTATAGTGGTTTATCATTTAACAATGAACCAATCACGGAACAACAAAATGGTAGAAGAGTTGCTTCATCAGAAGGGAACATCACAAGAGAATTAGCTATGTAAACACCACCATCACACTAAATATTGGTAATCCCTCCACCCACCGATAATAATGTTACCAGATTAACTGCATCTTAATGGAGGTGTTAACTTTTCCGAAACCATATAAAACACCACTAATATAATTCTATTGTAATAGGTTCCTAAAATGAATGGTATTGATTTACCGAATTATTTTTGCCATTGGCAAATTTGGCAAGTGGCAGCGCGAACCCTGGCGATACTACAGGACAGTCAAAGAAGATATGGGATATTGATTCTATCATTTTACAACTATTACAGCAGGGTTTCCGCCAGGCCGGCTGCGGGTCCGTCCCACGGACCCATTCCCCCCGTCGGTCGTTGCATGAAATCCCGCTCATACACAAATAAATGACGTTATTAAAAACTTTTTCAGTCTTGTCTGTGTCGACAGGCTATATATCTACACTTATTTTCATTAATATTGACAAAATGAAATCGACACAGTCCATCTCCCGAAAAAACAATAAGAAAGGTGTCAAATAGCGACATTAGATACAGCGTAATACATGTCGCGGTAACATCAAAGACTGCCGGACTCTTGAGTGCGGATATATTCTTGTGCACGGGATTCCATGGATGAAACTACTCACGCTCGAAGACCCCGTGCTGAGTCGTGGATATTTTTATGCACGGGATTTTCGTGGATGAAACTACTCAATGTTGATTATTTATCTTATTGCTGTATTATCATTTGTTTAGAGTTCGATGTACCGGTAAGTGAAGTTCCTGAAAAATACATGTGATGCTCTACGTGTGTTGATTATTATGCGTATATTGCCATGCATACTTAGCAAAATCCCAAAGTCATTTATTTCACAATAATACAGAACCTGTCCCAAATCAGTCTTTATAGCGGGAATTCATAGTGAGAACACCATTCATTTGAGCCATATTACATGCATGGAGGATAAACACGAACACATACCCCTTCCCCCCAATATGGAGATAAAGTCAAAGTACGGTCAATAATAGTTTCGTTGTCCCGCATGGGTTCCCAAGCACAATAATCAACGACGCACATGTTCACATTTCCCGCCGAAAACTCAATTACATTTTATAACACGTTGGCTAAAACTCTGTTCTATAGCTGCGGTCATCAGTTGTTGGACTAATACAGACTATTGAACAAGCTACGCGTTCCGGGTGAAAAATTTCACTACCATTCGTATTTCTCCGCTATAAATATCTCCTGCAGACAAACCCTGCAGTATGACGTCACCGCGCACAAATAGTTTTACGATTATCAGTTTCATTTTCACTGACGCTACTTGAAATTCTAAGAAATACTTTATTCAATTCTCCTTGCTAGGTGTTATTGGTCAATGCGTAGATGCTTTTTAGTGTTTAGATTCATTACAGTTCAGAATTTGTGTTGTTGAAAATTACCCAGTTTTTCTTCCACCCCATACACATTTTAGTACAGGCAGCCCGTGTGGGATAGCTGGGTGAGATTTCCCTGTCTTACCCAACACGTGACCAGCTGTCTCACCCTACCCACGTGACTGCTTTACCTATTTAATTAAGAGCCAGAACTAATTTAACAATCCATCATCATGTTTTGTGTCAACTAAATCAAATTTATGGAAGGCCCCAAGCGAAACTGGCATTACTTGCACATTTCGTAACACGTAAACAATAGCCGCTTCACAAATGACGAATGAAATAGTTCCACATTCGAACAGTTGACATCGTTGAAATAAATCGTCTAACATTTGTCTGTCATATATACACCATGTTTCCTTTTCTAATGGTACCAATATGGACATTTCCCCCAAGTCAAACACGATTAGTCTAGTTGTATACAATTCATATCAATACACGCGTTTCTCTAAATCTATGCAGGTGCAACGATGTGATGTATTCATGTCGATTTCACTCCAAGGTATTAATCCTGCACGCACAGGTATTTAAAGCGCTTTGTTTTTACAGTATATACCTTTGGTATATACCGAAATCATCCCAGATAATCACGAATATCGCATCAGATTTCTCCCCAGATGTACCGTTATGAAGCTACTGGAATGTGCCAAACATTGGTATAAAAAAAAAATCGGAATAAGGCTCTTGGGTTTGGAGAAAAATGATCCATCATGACCAAGCGTCGTGTCCGGCCCCAGGTCATGATAGATAATATTAATTCCCCCCCCCCACCTGATTTTTTAACTGCAACATCTAATGGCCAGTTATTCTCATTTTTTATTCAATAAGACTGTGCAACTAAGAATAAGACAGTCAATGACTGTGGGTCGCTCACCAGACTGTAAAGACTGCGATGACTGGGACTCTGAAGACTACAACAGTCAGTACTTGACAAAATTACTTAAGACAAGTAGTTCTAAACATGGACATACCTGGAGGTTCTCAGATGAGCAGGGCCCTTCACCTTGAAATTTCTAATTGCACACCACTAACGAGGAGCCGATCACGATCGGCAGATGTTTAACCCATACCTTGGCGATACCGATCTTTTCATGAGTGCAAGAATTTCAACAATTCACAGCGTACTATTATTTAATAGTTTCATAGTGGAATCAGACTTATTGAGCAACTTGCTCATTTAAACACAATAGGAACATGGATATGACATTCGATTTCAACCTATTAGGTCACTCCAACAGAGATACATGTATGTTGGAGCATGAATAAATATTGAAGACCTGTTAAATATGGGTTATTTAAGACAATAATTTGATGATTTATTTCTGAACTATTTTCCGTAACCTCGCGTAATTAGAGCTACCCATGTCATTCGCGGAAAATCTTAGTTTCACTTTCGGTTTCAACACAAACTGACCGGGAAACTGGAATAATTGCGCAGGTGTTTACAAACTTGCATTTCTGAAGCTGACACAATTCAACAGATTCTCTTAATCTGATAGAATTCCTGGAAATATTATTTTATCTTTAAATAGGATTATCTGAATCTGACATAAATTCCAGGAATCAATTGCGCCGGTGATTACAAACGCCATGTGTTTAGTCGGCGTCTTGATACTTCATTGATGGAATTGCCGGAAACTTCCTTCCTTTCACTTATCGGAATTGCAACTGGAACTGCATGTGTTTACAAACGTTTTTTTATGAAGCAGACACAACTCAAACAAACAGATAAATATACAAATTTTTGAGAAATCATGCAATTCACAATAGTCCAGGAGATCGGGAGGTAGTGTTGCTCACATTGACGGACAAGCTGCGACCATGTTATTTTGAATGTTTTAGGTATGGTAATGAAGAAAAATCATGATAGCAAGAACAAATTTGTAGCCTTCTTTGTTGTTTTTTTCGATTTTTTGGGCATTTTTCGACATTTTAAGCCCAAAATTTTCAATTTTTTTTTCAATGTGTAAAGATTTCATTTTAGTATGATTTTGGTGATTAAGTTGAATAATAATTGTGTTAATAATGTTAAATAACTAATTGTGCTGAAAAAATTGAAGAATTTAAATGTTTTTTTTCTTCAATTTTTTACCCTTTTTTATGCAAAATCGTCCAAATTGCAACCATTTCGTCTTAGTATGATTTTAAGGTTAAAATTCACCATAATTATTTTAATATTTACAATTTGGCTTCTACAATGTTTTTAAATGGATTTAAGAAGGTTTCTACTTGTTTTCTAAGTTGAGGGGGGGGGTCTAATTCAAATCCAATTAAACATTGTACTGTTCAAAATTAGATAAATTCATTAAGGTGTATGGTAGATATACGTAACTAGTTTCCAAAACGTATACATATGCCTTTCTATCCTGTGCGTTATGCACGCGAGTCGGATTTTACAAATTAAATTATGATGAAAAACCCTGAATTTTGGGTGTGGTCACATTTGTGGTCATAATATTCCGATTAGAGAGTGGTGGATATGGGGCATGCGACACTGTGCAGTATATATGTATATAACAAGCATTACATGAGACATTAGTATCTTTCTACTGAACTGTGCTTCCAGAGTTATCAGGAATCGTGTATCAGTGTTATTTCTTACCCCCCAAAAAATTGTCAATTTTAAAACGGGGTATGTGGGCCAAAGGACCACTGGGAGATAATAGGATGTCCAATGACTTCTATATTTCTATCGTATCACAGTAAAATTGGCGCGGTTTACACAATGAAAGTTCGATTTTCTTTACAATTATATGTTACAAGCAACTAATTATATAGAGTTACGCTTCTTGAAACTTGAGTCAGCATAACAAAACAATCTGGCTGCTGAATGGTTCATTATCATTGAGGGAAATATCCCTAATCGGGAACAGAAAATCATAGCCTACGTAAATATGGCGATCGTGTATGTTTAGAAGTCCATGAAGAGTATGGTGGTATACAGAAGTTACGGAAGGGGTCATATGTTTATGCTACTGATTTTTGTGCAGTAAATGGCAAGTTGTGGAAATGCAAGATTATCGTTTGAAAAAAATACAAAAAATGGCGCATTTGTTGTCACATACTGGTGCAGCGGATGACGTGCTAAGGGAAAATTGACCACTTGCAGTTCAAATAGGCTTAACCCATAGCCGGCAGGACTTTTAGTTAACACTGTCGCCTATGGAAAATAATTAGGTGTTTGTAACCTATAGATATGAAGCTTCGGTACATTAATTACACCCTCATATAACCTATACATTAAGTAAATTTACCTCTTGTCAGTTTGGCAGGGCTAAACTGGCACAAATTTTTTCATTCTACTAGTAGTTCCGTCGTTCTTGCAGGGCTAGATCGACCCCCCCCTTTTTTCTATGTTGTGGGCGTGATGAAGTCTTTCAACTTCATCTGTGGCGGTCTTTTGGTCGCCCGCAACATTATTTTTAGGTTATGTAAATATTCTATTTCAGGATTCGTTATGTATATAAATATTTTATGATTTTCTATATAAATGTCCCATCTCAAAAACACAGCTGATGGGAGCCATATCCACAATAAAACAATGTCTTCATCTTTCTTCACTCTAACCCTGGGTCGTTATGCATAAATATACATTCGCACGTAGTCGTGTGTTTTTATGCTTAACGTCACAGACGATCATTGCTTCCTAGTTCAAATAGTTAATTTGGTTACGATTATAAGAACCGGAAGTTGCGCAGTGTAACGTTAAATCAGGTCCGCGCACACATTCGAAAGACGCTGTGCAATCAACGATATAGATTCTAAGAACAGCCAGCATCGCAAGACAGCGGCTGTTACTTCATTACGCTAATTACTAATTAAACATTCTCATTGGTTGATGAGTTATTACGAGGGGGGGCAGCTTGAGAAATCTAAAAGCTAAGAGGATAGCGTCCTTTCACAAGAACTTTCGTTGGGTGTAGGACGCAAAAAGTTTTCGTCGTGGTTTTTCCTTGCTTTCTAAGTTTCAACACGTTTTGTTTAAATTCACAAACTTTTACAACACACAATTTTTAGTTTCTTGGCCCACCACCACCCCATAGAGCACCACCTTTTCTTCAGAGGCGGTCTTTTGGTCGCCCGCAACATTATTTTTAGGTTATGTAAATATTCTATTTCAGGATTCGTTATGTATATAAATATTTTATGATTTTCTATATAAATGTCCCATCTCAAAAACACAGCTGATGGGAGCCATATCCACAATAAAACAATGTCTTCATCTTTCTTCACTCTAACCCTGGGTCGTTATGCATAAATATTACTATATTTAAATCAGATTTATGCATACAGTCAACGTCGAAACAAAAACATGAATGTCCCGATTATTCGTGACATTCAAGTTAAATGTTCAATAATAGAAAATTATACTGTGACTGGTTCACTCAGCATGAAGTTAATCAAGATGTATCTTTATTAATAACAGTATACAGTACTATCAACATCAGAAGAAACATGTGACCCTGGGTACTTATCTCCCAGTGCTGTGGCAAAAAAAATTTGACAATGCATTCTTAAACCCAAACCTGTGGTGGTTTTTCATCCAATGCACCGAAGCTTCGTGCCATGTACCGAAGCTTCGTGACATGTCAGAACTCCAGGAATATACCACCATATGACATCATATGATACCGGTAACAAACGTTGAATGGTCACCAGAAACCCGGATATTAATAATTTCAGATCATAATTAGCATCGCATCATATATTAACCCATTGAGGAATATGTCATAATGACACACTATATTACACCTACTATATAACTGCTTCCTCCCCGACACAGGGCTACATATAAGAAGTTTATCCATGTCTACTTAATGAGAGTATACAGTTCCATCAAAATCTGGCGAAAATGTGACCTCGCATCGTCAACCCCAATCTGTGGCGATTTTTCATCCAATTTACCGAAGCTTCGTGACACGTACCGTCAAATGGCATCAAACTTTGAAGGGTCACCATAAACTTTGATATCAGTAATTTCAGATTGTAATTATCATGGAATTATATATTGACCCATGGTGTAATTATGTCAAAATGTAATTATATTACATCCACCCTATATAACTGCTTCCACCCTGACACAGTGCTACATACAAGAATTTTATCCATGTCTACTTAATGAGAGCATATGTCGAAATCTGGCAAAAAATGTGACCTTGCATCATTAACCCCAAATCTGTGCGGTTTTTCATCCTATGTACTGAAGCTTCGTGACATGTACCGAAGCTTGGTGATGTGTCAGAACTTCTAAAATATACCCCATCGGGACATCAAATGGTATCAAACGTTGAATGGTCACCAGATATCTCGATATTAGTCATTTCAGACCATAATAACATAGCATTATATATTAACCCATCGAGAAATAAGTCAAAATGACACACTATATTACACCCACCCCTATATAACTGCGTCCTCCCTGACACAGGCTGCATATAAAAAGTTTATCCATGTCTACTTAATGAGAGTATAGAGTTCTGTCAAAATTGGGCGAACATTTTGGTCTATAAATCCCGTAGTGTGACACATTTAATATAGACCAAAACAATAAACACCTTTCAACCCAAAGATAGTTACATTTTAATTGCAAAAATGGTACAAACATGAAAAGTTAATTTTTGCCGATATTTAAGTCAAGTTTTTGAGAGAAAAGTCCAATATTTTTGTGATGTCAGTGGTGTCAATAGTAACAATTAACCATGGCACATCAGACATGTTAGTATTCAATGTATATAAGGCAAAATAGCCAATTTTGAACATCATCTACAACTTGTAATCGATTGCAGGACACGCTGGGGCAATATTTATCATTTTCCATATTTTGGCAGCCATTTTGAGCCAAAGTAAGAATTTTGGTTCCAGTGAGTTGGAATATTCATAGGTATAATCATATGCATCACTTACATTACAAAGTTATGTTCATTTCTTGTTTTAAATATGACTATAATCCCAATTGTGATTTGTTTGTGAAATTTTATACTGCGTTCTGTAAATTCGAATTTTTGAAGTGACGGAAGGGGCTAGGAACCCAAAAAGTGCATATTTAATTGCCCCAATGATCAGTTACACAAAATAAAGTCGCATTACTCAACCAGTTCCAAACAGCATGAATCGATCTAGAAGATATTTGTAAAAAAAAGGTCATATTTTCAACTTCCGGCGGCCATTTTGGTGGCCATCTTGGATGGTGAGTTTCAATGTTGCCCCAAGAAAGTGACACTATGTTAGCTTCACGAAAATATATACATTTGTATACATTTTACAAGATTTTCACCGCTATAATTTGCATAAAACTGACTTAGGGTCTGGTCTGAAAAACGGCCGCCATTTTGTCTGGAGTCTATACGGCCACTTATTTTTCTTGTTAACATTGCTTAAATGTTGAAGGACATAATAAGGAACAAAATGAGTTGGGAGAAGTTAAGTCCCAGGGGGTGCAAGGGTACCCATATTAGCTCCCGGACTACTAGTAGTACTATGATGTCGCCGGAAAATTCTTTCATTTTCGGTCGTCGGGTAGGTCAATAAAAACACGTTTTTCGCCAATTAAGCAACAAATTCACCACTGCTATCATGGATTTACGTAATCTCCATATATTTTACTACAAAATTAGACCGGATAGCACTTGTCCGTCAAAATGAGCAACATTTGTTATTTCTTGGGGTCGATCTCCTGGACTACAAGGAAATATGTAAACATACAGAAAATGTCTGTGGACAGAAGTATATTAGAAGAGATAGAAAAGCACATGTGTAATAAAACTCAAAACTGCTGTTGTTCTCGCGATGGTCATTGTTACCAACTTTGTATTAAGTTTTCCCATAAAATACGTTTTTCAAAGTAAATATTTTTACAAATTGCTATAATTTCGGCACCATGAGGTGACTTTTTACCCCTTCTCATCAATGACTTTTTACCCCTTCTCATCAACATTTTTTGGCGATTTTTGTATGCATAAAAACGGAATAGAGTCTGACCCGTATGCAAATAAACGATTAAAAAATAGTCTTTTTATGAGAAAATGGTTTGGTGCATGCATATTTTATGCAAATAGCCGAAATATGCATTTAAACGATATGCAATTAACTGAAATTGACTGCAATAGAGTGATAAAGATAATTATGTCCAACCACAGTCAGACAGATGCACCATAGCTGTTAAAGATATAATAGTTACAATATTAAGTAAATAACATCATGGTAACTATATTTATCTACTTCTTACATTGGAACCTGAGTCATAACAGATTATGGTGTTGTGTTAGCTGCATAGTAAAAGTTATGGGATCATTGAGATTAGGGACCAACAAATACCTGAACATCTATATAAGTGTTTAATATCAAGGTCTATACACCCCTGTATAGACCTTGATATTAAATATGATTGATAATGGTTGGATATAAATTATTTTAAAGCAGAATTATCAGATAACTAAAGGAGAGATATGAGAATGGTCAAATTGAAAATATTAGAGTCAAAACATTTGATCGCATACAGTATACCTATGGTTGCTATGTAATACACACATGCAATGCCACTGATAAAAACTAACGTGTTCAGGTCCTTCAGATCAAAAGTCTTCCATGAATGGCAGATTACATAGTCTGGCATTGGCGGCTAAACATCAAAGATGCATGACGTCATCTTTGATATTCCGATGTCCGGTAAAACACGTGCACTGACGCCACCTGGTCATCGGCAAAGATCAATACAATCGTTTTCACTGCAGTACGGCGTGATCATTTGACTTCTACTCTCCGACTCACTACTTGCAGACATGATCATGGATACCCAATAAATGAGTAAATCAGATGCCTGGGCACATTTCAAAGAGAAATTGGCAGAATGCAAACTCTGAGAACCAACCCTATTTACATACGCTCGGTCTATACTTTTAACATTACTGAGTTTGAGTAATCTCAGTCGATGAAGTTCAAATGAATTTGAATCAAAGTGGTGTTCCCGTGCAGTCGGACTTATTTGCATCCTACTAATGACTATAAATTCTCAGCATTTGATTGTCTTATAACAGAAAACACTGTTTTCAGCTGTTTTTTTAATTTTCATTTGTTAACTACATAAAGTTCACAAACTTCATAATTGTGTTTATCGATGTCAGTCATGATCCTATCAATCTCAAATTGCCAAAGAACACCCAGCAGTTAGAATACCTGAGTCACATGACCTAATAATCGGCCAGTCCCGCAAACGCTATAATGGCAACAAAACACTGCTGATATTTGCATGTACGAACATGTATATAGGTCACACAATATTCTTCCCAAGACGAGAACAATAACAAGTCAGGTAGCAGTCGCAACTGCAGTACAAACAGGTCAAGCATGACATGTCTATTTATCAAAACTGAGTTTTAGTTCACTGTGTCATCTGCCAAGTTGTCAACATGTGGCTTTGTGACGTTCGTGTTTGGTGATTTACATTCGTTTAATAGAAGCTATGTCTGTGTAAACATTACGCGAGTTTGCCATACAGTTAATAAATCAAATTATGCTGATATATCAGGGGGGGCCGGAAAAAAACTGCAGACACAGGGTGTCCCCCCCCCCAAAACAGCAAAAACTGCAGTTTTTTTCCACTGACCATTTGGGTCATAAAGGGTCATAACTATGTTAAAATATATCGGATCAAACCCATATTTGAAATCGATATGTATTTAGGGGTGAGAAATTCATATACCAAATTTGGTGTCGATCAGATGAAAATATTTGAGTCATAGCAGGTTGCATGAATTCTAAGTGAAAACAAGAGTGTAAAGGCTTAATTAAATAATACCAAAAACCATAAAGATTAAAGATGAAGAACATGCTAAGAAAAATCTAGGTAAGGAATATGAGGCAGATCAGAAGAAATATGTTCAACTTATTGCATGGGATAACATGTGTGTGAAGGGTTAATTATTTTCTAAACCGATCAACCATTCGATACCAAAAACTATACAGGTGAGGGTGTGTGTCATCATAAACCTACATATCAAATATGAACACAATCGGACAAAAAACACTTTGGTTATAGCATCGAATAGCCCATGGCCATGTGTGGATGCAAAGTGTTAATAATTTCTAAACTGATCAACCGATCGATACCTAAAACTATACAGGTGAGGGGTGTGTCATAAACATGCACATAAAATTTGAATTGGATCCGATAAAAATTACTCGAGTAATCGAATCGGATAGCAAGTGTCTACGGACAGACGGACGGCACGACAGACGAACGACGGATGGTTGATCCGGACGTCAGCATTATGTGTACCATACATGGTAAGGGTACACATAACAAATCATGAACCCCTTACTCTTTTTAAAGAAGACAACCATACCACAGTACTAAGTTCACAAAAATCTTTTAGCACATCCCTCTTAGGTTGAATTTTACAACTGGTACCGGTACTTCAAGCTCTTGAACATTTGAAAATTATCAACCTGACATCCCCCATAAAGTTAAAATTTATGGTTAATTCGGTCCAGCAGTTTAACCTGAAGTAGGAACATATGAACTGTTGGTTTAAAAACATACTGGTTGTAAAACCAAATCAAACTATGAGAACAATTCTAACCTATTTTTGGTGTGAAAATCTAATCTACAACTAATGTTGTATCAGGCATGAAATTTTCAACAATTTTATCAAAGTAGGGGATAAAAACTCCACACCTCTGCACTCCCTCATCATTACCTCAAACATTACCCCACACCAAGCAGCCTAGAAATCAATATTATTAAACCAGTACCAAACAGCATATATACAGGTAGGGAGGGTGGGGGAGAGTTAAATCTCTATCTCTGCCCCTATTTGAGCAAATGTGAATCCCCATCTGAGATCCATTGATTTCCCTCAAAAGTTTCCTAAAAAATGACCCTATTTGAACAAATCTGAACCAAAGGTCCCTCCATACAGACAAACAGACAAATTCAAGCTATGATTTCACCTGGATAAGTGGTGGTTAAGAAAATAATATTGGAACAGCCAAGTCTGAATTTAATGTGTCTGACATTTGCAGAATAAGGTCCCCAAAAGGTGAATTTAATGATGCTATGCTGCAAGGTGGGCTAGCATCACCGAATTCACTCTCTGGGGACCGTATTCTGATTAGGCGTCAACCGCCATGGGAAACCTAGGAACAGATTGAAGTTCTCCAGTTGAAGTTGGTGATGTACCCCCATTGGGCACCTTGATTATGCATTTTAGGGGATATAGAAACTGAACAGAAGGGAAAAAGTAACTAAAAAATGTCCATTTGATACTCTTGATACTTCCCAGAAGATGAGGCCTAAGCAGAATGAGGTCCCTGGGGTGTATTTGGTGATGCTAGCCTGCTGTACAAGGAAGCATCACTAATCTGAATTTGTTTGTTTGTTATGTCACTGGCTCCACCCACATTCGAAACAGTGACATCATTTGAACAAATCTGAACCACAGTCACCCAAGGACTCTTTATACCAAATATGAACCCATTCAGCCCAATGGAATTTGAGAAGTCATTTTAAGAATTAATATGGTGGGAAATAGTTATGGTCCTAGCTTTGCAACTATTCGACCTGGTGACTTCATTTGAACAAATCTCAATGTGAGTCACCATAGGAACGGACGGACAGATGAGGAGTGATGACAATAGCTCCACCGGAGACTTCGTCTCAGGTGAGATAAAAACTATCAGTGGTGACAATGAAGCATGTATATTCTGTGGCTGAGGCAATAATTAGAGTTTGGAGAATTTTCATTGACAACTATCTAGTATATCTCCAACCATACACCCCTCCCCCTGCTTGAATTTTTCTCACTTTAACATATAGTCTCATTATAGCATTCAATATAACTATGAGACTCAGAAAACTATCATTGGTGACATGGAAGCATGTTTTTTCTTCAGAAGAGGCATTACAATTCAGAATTTTTGTTGTTGAAAATTACCCAGTTTATCTTCCCCTTCCCCTTTCTACTTGTTCAGTAAAGTATGCCATCGGAGAAGCACTTTGTCTTTTATACTATCACAACATAATGTCAAAGGCAGGTGAAAACTGATTGATTTGGGGTTTACCATAATTTCAGCCACTAGGCCATATTAGAACAAGGCAGGTGAAGACAAAGGAAACTTTGGTCTAATAATATTCATAGTAGTCACACATGACAGATTTGTATGGTATGACAAACCTTAGAGACATGTCTGCCAGGAGTTATGGTGGTTTTTGTGTGCTCTTTTGATTTGCTTAGAGGATTCCTTTTCCATATACATCTCTCGTGTTGGGTGGATGCCAGTATGGAGGAAACTTTTCCATGGAGGTCCGGAAACTCCTTGCAATATCTGGAAAGAGAAAATCAATTGTATATACATAGCTACTAGTACTGCATGGGCTCTAACAAAACTACTTGGAATGAAAGTGACAATGACAATGTAGCTCAACTTGGAGAGGCATTAATTTTATACCGAGCAGTCAATAGAATGATAAAGAAGGAAAGACAGAAAGTTTCAGTCAGGCCCCCAAGCTAGGAGGTGACTGAGGCGAAGTTTTCGCCGTCAAGCCGACGACTTCGCCATCGGATGTCCGCAAGGCGAAAACGAAGTCGCCTTCCAAATTGACAAAACTAGCTTGGGATTTACGGTAATTTTACCGGTGAAAATTTTAAAAATATATAGTCTTAACTGTTCTAACGAGTCATTTTTAATTATAAATGTATATTGTGTTCTGTATCCAGATATTCTAATCATATTGAGTGCTTTTTGAAATGGCAAATTTCGCTTTGCAACGAAGTTTATGATGAGCCACTAGCTGCACGTTAGTCACTACTTCGTTCCGTCGGGTCATTTTGTAACCGCAAATTGTATAGCCATGCATGGTCACCACTACGATGATAGTACGATCGTTATCAATATTACGGTTATCCGGTTGTGGCCTCCTCCAACCGGTTGACACGCGAACAGGTTATCTAAATACCTGCATTGTAACCAAGTACATGCAATTAATATACAACCGTTGACAGACGTAAGAGCATGTGGGCAGCCGGTGGATACACAACAATATATATATATTTATCCCACAGGGTTAAAATAAAGACAAACAATGGAATGCGGTTTTAGCTACCTGTTTAGCAAAACATAATTACAGGAAGCCGATACATGAATAATAATAAAAACAATTAACAATTTTTGAGGCGCAATAACCGCCGCCATCAAAAACAAACCCCGAAAGGTGGGGGGGGGCAAAGACATCAACCCTGTGTGCTCTCCAACAACCACGAAAAATGGGAGGGAGGGAGGGTTTTCAAAAATTGGTGACCGTCTTCTTCGATCGATAAGTTGGAAAGAAAGTTGACACCGACCGCGCCGCTCACCCCTACGTGTAAAAATATAGTTCTCCCCATTCCTGCTCAAGAGTTATCCCAATCGCTTCGTGGCCTAATTAACATTTTTCCCAAACTCTCGCGATTCATGATTATGTTGTCAATTTGTCCAAATACTTTGTCGCTTTATTTTATTTTGCTTACTTCTTTGGAATTCCATGCGGTATGGCGTATTGGTAGCGTAGTGATCTATCGGTGAAATATTTCGCTACCGAACATGTTTGCGTTTCTAAAAGTTTCTGGTTTAAATCTCCGCATCTGTTTAACCCTTTGGGATAAAATACGTCGCTCTTATACGACTATGTTATATCAATTGTGATATTGTAATTTTCAAACACACACTTTTAACACAAATTAATCCTTTTTAAATGAGTTTGGATAGTATTAGTTTCTCATGCAGATCTTTGTTTTAACTAAGAACATTAAACTAAGTACCTTCAATGCACATTCAAAGCTCTATTTTTAAAAGTAATCAAGCACGTGCAATTGTTTACATAATAAATCTGCAACACCAAAAAGTAAAAAAGTTGGATTGGCAAACGGAGTCTGACACAAAGTACTTTTCTTAAAATAAAAAATTCATGGATATTTTTAGAGTTTAAATGCATAGACATTAAAAAGACAACATGCTTTGTTATCCTCCTCCCTATTTTCCACTCTTCTGATTGGCCCATATGCTGTCACGTGCCGGGCGACAAATCACACTGTCGCCCGCTGACCCGGGAGACATTGTTTTTGTCGCCCGCCTGATGTTATATTGCAAGAATATCTCCAAACACACACTTCAGTAACTCATCTACTTTGCATCACTACAACGTACTAAAAAATCATAGATCTTATATACCCCACGGATTCGCAAAACACACCAGTTGTGGTGTTTGCTAATTTGCATATATTTTGTGAACACTAATATTCTTAAGTTTTAAGTTGATACTTTTATCGGACAAGCGTTATTATTTACTTTTTACATCGCAACATCTCGGTGATTCAATCTGTTCATGTCGACATTATGATGCAAGATTGAAAGAGAGGATCCCTTTAGGTTGGTTGGTTATAAATGTTCGCTGGTTGACAACGTAATGCATACGTTTGTCGCGAATGAATGGTACTGTACGCTTATCTTCCGCGATGTCGGCAATGTGATCATAGAAGTATTTTATGTGAGGATCGCCATGAGCACTGACACATATGAATGTACATTAATAAAATTGACAACTTCCCAATAGCTTTCGGGGAAGACCGTTATGAAATGAACATCGCGAGTAATTGCGCGCACAAGACGACATTGAATATGCCTTGCAGAAGACGAGAACATACCTATATGGCTTATTGGTTTACATTGCATGGACCGATATTGACGATTTGACCACCAAAATGATTGTAAATAAACGCGGATTATCAAACGCTTAAAAGCTTGACTATCGTTTATGGAACAGAAATCCTATGGGACGATAAGTAGTTACTGAAAATATACATAATCGGGAAAGAAAGCACTCATGACTCAGTGCAACATCGTACGTGTGTATGACAAGGATATTTTCTGTGGTATAATCGGATAACAAAACAGTTGTTGCCCTTCTTCTCGGGAGACATTGAGATTTGTCACCCGCTCGAGAACGGAATGTCTCCCTCGACAACGGGCGACAACTGTATATTGTTTACATTGGCTACTGCATGTGTGGTACTCCGTGTAAATGTTGCCGAAATCATTTACTGAAGTTTAAGTAACGAGAGTAAGCCGCTTAGAAGCGATTTGGACAGTTGATTGTGTATTCATATACCCCACAACACATGCCTGTTTGATCACCAGCGGCTTTTCTAGACATGAAACCAACAACTACACTCTTATATGTGTCAGTCTGTGAATCACTTGCTACACATTACATGATGTTCCGGCTGCACGCGCACCGCGGCATACATCAAAGCAATCAAGTCTAGACTTTTACTACGAACTGCCCCCCTTTGTCATTACCATTAGTTCGTCTCAAAGCGATGACTGAAGACCTACACAAACGGAAATCGAACGTTTGGGGACATTTAGTCCTAAATTGAAGATGACGAAAAAAAAGGAAGAAGAAATGGGCGGTATGCAAGGCCTGCCGAATGCGATTCGTTTATTCTGGATCAACATCCAATATGAAGTCGCACATCCAGAAAAAACACAGGCCTACTGGGAGCGGGAAATCAGAGTATATCTAGTGATGTGTTCGATAACTTTAATTCCTAAAGACTGGCTGGGGCTTGCGTAATGAATCACGACGATTTAATTTTGTTTGAATTTGTTATTAAATAATTGAAGTAACATCGTGTAGCCACTGTGATTAATATGTACCTGCCTATACCCAAACACTAGTAAACATTACTAAACAACGGTATACCTACCTTCAGTACCTTGTTTGGGTTATCGTGCCCAGGATATACACAAGGGAGGAACTATATTTCGTCGCTGAAGGTTTTGCAAGCAAGCGTTGTTTATGCGGTGCGGAACCCCCGTAAACATCGATATACTAGCGCACCACTAATATATATTATATTTTAGTTTGTTTGGGCTCCAAACTGAATTAATTTATACACATTTACAACTATTTGATCGCGGTAACGGGAACGCATTGTACGACTAAGACATCGTTTGTGATCGCATGTATATCAACGTTTCTGGGACGCTTAATAAACACTTGTTTTGCCGATATAGTGACCAGTGTATTCAATCTCGTACTTAGGGTAATGCTGGTCGCGGTTAACCGGTTATGGTTAGGTTAACCGGTTAGGAAAAACCCCAACCGTCCTAGCACTATTTTTTTATAAGCTCCACTGGTCTTTGTTAAGAACACATTAATCACTATTGTAACACAGCTATCCATCTCGTCAAGTTAATTGCTTTAATCGGATTATCATCAGACATCACTGATCATATATACCGTTGATGTTGGTATTCAATAATAAATGCTTTAGAAACAAAATTAAAAGCTTTTACAACTCCTTGCTTAGTCCTTATTGTTTATTTTAATGGACACCCACATTACAGCAGTGACCAAAAGCCATTTCCAAAAATTTTAAATTTACAATAACAAAACATGTTTTATTTATAAATAAACCGATATTCAAAAATAAATAAGTGTTTCTTATATTATGCTTTTCTTAAGTCTCTCCACTTCTCCCTATTTTGGGCTTAAGTCTCCCTAAAATCTCCAGAGGGAGAAGTCACTTCTCCCTGTTTTCCAACCCTATCTTGGGCCCAGGTTTCAGTATTTAAAGGGTTTGTATTGTGTAGATAAAATTATTTTAATTTCACAAATAAATGTGGGCTACAAGGTGTGCCAATGGGTTCAAATGTGAATTCCAAGATGGCTGCTTGTGGCCATGTTTTTTAACAAATTTTGGAAAAATTTGATAGCGCCCATCTAATGGTCATCCAGAAGATCCATACTCACAGGCAGTGTTCACGCTGTCGGTAGCCAAATTAGCCAATGGCTAATATTTTTCGAATTTGGCTAATAAAAATTTCATTTGGCTAAAATTTTGGCTAAACTTTTTTTGAACCCAAATGGAGACTGAAAGCATGGAGCCAGAAAGCTAATTAACAAGACAGTCAATGACTGTGGGGTCGCTCACCAGACTGCAAAGACTGATAAGACTGGGACTCTGGAGACCACAACAGTCAGAACTTTTCATAATCACTTTAAAAGAAGTAGATCTAAACAGGATATGTGGCCAAATTACCAAATGTACACTACTGATCACCCCCCCCCCCCCCCCCCCCCCCCAACAAGTCCCCTCCCGACTGGGCTCCAGACTCCCAATGCTTAGGTTGGAATTACACAATTGATATCTCAAACTTTCCCAATTGTTGGAAATTTCCAATCTCACAAGCGCCTTTTTATAAAATAGACCTGATGTCCTTGTGAAGGAAGCATATTAAGAAGAAAACTGTCCTATTTTTCCAGGTTACCACATTAAAAATATCTGTATCGCAGTCAAACAAGAACATTCCATGCTAAATAAGCCAACTAGTTCTTGGCTCTGCCATACATATTTTAAGAATTACTATGTTGTGAAATAGTTATGTCTCTGGCAATGCCCTTATTCGACTTTGTGATGCCATTTTCACAAATCTGTCACCCAAGGTAATTTCCTACTAAATATAAGCAAAATAGGCCATTTAATTCTTGCATAGAAGACGTATGATGAATTACTATGGAGAGAAAGAGTAATGTAGCTGGCCTTGCACCTACTTGACCTGGTGACCCTGATTAAACAAATCTGAATCACACATCACCAAAGGAGCCTCAATATTAAATGTGAACTAAATAGAGCTGGTGGTTCTTTCAACGAACACTTTTCAAGTTTGCCAAATATGTTCTGGTGAAGTGGTGGGTGTGGGAGAGTTAAATGTCCTGTTGAAAGATTTGAACAATACATATGATAGATTGATGTTGTAATTGGGAATTAATGACCTCTAGCAGATCTCCAGGAAATGTTTATAAAAATGTCAGACTTCACTTGCAATTTTTAATATGTTGTGGAGTTATGTCCCTGCCCACATTTGACCCAGTGACCTCATTTGAACAAATCTGAATGTGAGTCACCTAGGCAATATCCACACCAACTATGAACCCATACGGTCTTATGGTTCCAGAGGAGAAGTTTAAAGAATTGTTGACGGACGGACGAGGAGTGATGACTATAGCTCCACCAGAGACTTTGTCTCAGGTGAGCCAAAAACTATTGAAATTATAGAATGACTCCCCCCCCCCCCCCACTTTGGATCCGAAAATGCAAAAGAATTCAAACTTTTTTAATGGAAGGGGAAGAACTCCATCTTTAATATATAGAGTTATTCCCCCTGCATTGAAAATAATTTAGCTTTTTACGGCAATCTAGATGACAAAACTCTTTGGCAACTCAATAAAAACAACATGTCCACAGTTTATTATACTGGATAAGTTGATAATACAATGTTTTGGAGCTTGCACTTTCAAATGGTATATAATATGCCATATATTTTATATAATGTAATCTGGGTGTTAAAAAATTAAGTAGTTTACTATTTTATATTCATTTTAGTCTATATAATTAATTTTGAGAAAACAAATTACATCCCATTGAACAAATTTGCTAATTCCACCCCCTCAACCCATGGGGACATCCCTGCAAGAATAGGACATCTGTGATTTATTGGATGCTTGTCTACATTTGCCTAACAATATTTCCTTAACCTTGAAAGCCAGTGCATTCTCTTAGGTGAGGCTACCTATGGGACACTCACATATATAAGACAATGCACTGGCATGATACTAGTACTTTGTTATAAAATAATAAATATTGGACAAATATTAAAACTAGGAGCTCATTTCTCTTGATCAATGGTCTTTTATTTTATATTCATTTTATTTTAGTATATGTAATTGGTTTTGGAAAAACAATTACATCTCAATGAACAAATCTGATAAATTTGCCCCCTCCCCAAACATATGTGGGGACATCCCTGCGAGAATAGGACATGTGTGATTTATTTGGATGTCTGACTATATTGGCCTAACAATATTTCCTTGATCTTGAACCCCAGTGTATTCTCTTATATATAGGAGAATACCCTGGTGCAGGGTCTTTATTGCTGTACCAGCATAGCTCTGGTAATGAAATGGTTAATACTAATACTATTATAAAATGTGTACACTGTCAAACAGTTAGAGTTGTATTTGAGATTGCTGTAAACACATAGGATTAAATTTCATTCACACACATCTTTCTCTCTTAGCCTGATAAATGTGGATATTGAGATAAAAGTTAATTACTTTATAATGACTGGACACACAGCTGTGAGCACTGTGAGAATTAAGGCTGGTCAGTTCCTGGCATGTCATATAACTAAAGTGTAAGGGTTTTAATGGGGTGAACCTTGCAGGGATCTCTGGTGTGGGGTGGCAGGGACATGCAGTGGTGGAGGAGGTGGGTGGGGGGGGGGGCAGGGTTTAAAACAAGGATTTGAATTAACTTTTTTAAAAGAGTTATGTCCCTTGGCCCTGGCTCTGCCCCTATTTGACCCAGTGACCCCATTTGAACAAATCTGAACCCCAGTCACACAAGGACTCTCCATACGAAATGTAAGCTAAATCGGTCAAATGGTTCAAAAGAAGAAGTCATTCTAAGAATTACTATGGAGGAATAGAGTTATGGCCCTGGTTTCTCAACTAATCAACCTGGTGACCTCATTTTAACAAATCTGAATGTGAGTCAAATAGGGAACATCCACACCAAATATGAATCCATACGGCCTTATAGTTCAGTAAAAGAAGTCGTTCTAAGAATTACTATGGAGGAATAGAGTTATGGCCCTGCTTTCACAACTATTCCACCCAGTGACCTCATTTGAACAAATCAGAATGTGATTCACCTAGGGAACATCCACACCAAATATGAACACGTTAAGTCTTACGGTTCGGGACGAGAAGATGATTGTTGACGGACGGACGGACGACGGACGAGGAGTGATGACTATAGCTCCACCGGAGACTTCGTCTCAGGTGAGCTAATAAAAGCGCTCAATAGATCGACATTCAAGACGAAGTTAGGTGACGAAAGTATTTCATTATTTTCGTACTTATGAAATATCGTACAAAGGGAAATCCGATCGACAACTCTATCAACCAAGCGATCACAAAGTGATATGCAATCATCTTTAGTTTTCACAAGACGGACATTCAAAGACGCATGGACATTAAACCGACCATGGTTGAATTATGACAATGTGAAGAAAGCAATGTTTTGTAAAGTGCATTGACGCCGGTATATAAGCAATTTGTTCGTAACAGGCTGTTTTAATCTGGAGAAAGATTACGTCACTCTGCACGAAGCAGCAAAAGGTCATTATTTTATTTTTACATTTAATCCCCTAATCCCCCATTCAGCCCATTGTCTGTCTGGTCACTCACGGCGCGCCTGCACAATGCATGTTTATGATGACATTGTATTTATGACGGTCGAGGTTTATGAGCACCAAGCGTAAGACAATAGCTTAATCAGCCAAATGTGAATCACGACAGATATGCATGCTTTTATGACTTAATGACAGATTGTAATTTGACAATTAAAAAATAATGACATTAAGAAGGACAATCCCGGGTCACTCTTTCACATAAATATTAATAAATTTTTAATAAATGATATATATAAAAATACTTCTAGTTCATCAAAATTATTTAAATTATTGTGTATTTTACCTGTGTCTGTTAGATTTTACGCTTTAGTCATTAATTGTGAACCGACCAGAAAACGATGATTTAATTTGGCCAATTTTTTTTTTAATTTTGCCAAAAAACATTTGGCTAAAGTTTTTTTCATTTGGCTATTAAAATTTTCATTTGGCTAAACTTTTGGCTAAAGTTTTTTTCGGTCCAGCGTGAACACTGCTCACAGGTGCTTAATAATCGTGCACCAAAGGATTTTGATGTTTCATTAACTCAGAAGCAAATACGGTTGTGGTTATACTTCTTTCAAGTTCAATTCAATAACTATATTAATAACAGAATAATCACTTGGAGAATATACACCCATCTTCAAAACAAAATGATGATGCAGTGATGTCCTGCTCCATTGTAAATTTCCAGGGAGATTGTCCTCTACACTCCTCAATATACACATGTATCTTCGGGAACGATTAAAAATTAAACTGTCATTAGACAGACAGATACAAAAATCTTTCACGACTCACAGCTGCGACTGAGGGGAAAATAGTACTGCGCGAATTTTAAAACGAGTAAGGTATATATAATATCATCAGTTTTGTGAATACTTGTTTTCAAAACCTGTGTCGCTGCAACATGCGCTCACTGGACTCGGATATGGTATATCATTTCAAGAAAATGTTGAATACTCATGTCCCAGAGTGTCCTTAAATTTACCATTGACATTGTTGATGAATATTTTGACCATGCGTGTTTATTTTATACAGAAATCACAAATATACACTCACTATGGGGTCTTGCGTTTCCCCAATATCTTCCAAATGCACATATATACTATAATGTGGTTTAGAGGTAAACAATATTAACAGTTATCTCCCAGTAGTCTTGGAGTCTCTGTCGGATAATGTGTTGGTCAAATTGATGTATGCACGATAGCTCTTGGACTCAAGTTTATCAGTACAAACATAAATGAATTAAGATTTTTGTTTGATCTATTTAAATTTACTTTGGTTTGGCAACTGGCATAAGTTAATTTATGTGTCTAATTACTTGCTTCAAAGTCTCATTTGTTCCAGGAAGTGATTCTATGATGAAATAGAATTAATAAATTAAACGAGGCTTCACCCGAGAGGCATAGAATCATGTAGATAAATTTTGCCACCCTCCCCAAAACCCCACCTTTTAACCAACTAAGGACACATACTTTGAAGAATGATAGGTCAGACCACTCTGCAGCTATATCTCAATTGATCCTTCAATGATTCTATGCCTAATAGAATCACAATCAAACTCACCTTCACGGGTGAAGCCTCGTTTAATATATTAATTTTCCTTGATATCCCATTTGGACCCTGCATCCTGGATATGAATCTCAGCTGAATTGCAGTCCCAGAACAAAACCTTGATCGAGTTGTATTATATTTATAATAGAAAAAGTACCTCTCCGTAGCTGTCTTTGGCTCTTGATTCTTGTCACATTTGACACATGGGTTGCTGCATCTGATATTTTCCTCCTGATTGCATTCATCACATTTGCTTAATTTGATTTCTTTAGGACTGCTGTTTTCTTCGGGTGACTTATCTGAAATGAGTTTTAAAGGCACTCATAGTGTTTGCAATGTCAATTTTGAGGAAAAAGTGTATTATGCATGCAGCCCCCTACAACCCACTAAATCGTGTACTGCTATCGTAAAGGAAAAATAGGGTTATCCCACTTTTATCATGCCAATGTCTAGTCAAGTCTCTCACATATACCGATAAAATTGATATATAACACATACATGTATAGTGTTCCTTCAATGCGAATAGGAAATGAGGATAACATAAGTAGTCGTTTTAATCCAATGAAAAAAAAATCCCCAATTATTGGTAATAGCTAAAAAAAAAAAAACGATAATTCTGAATGTAGCGTCATGCGATTCATGCCCAACCACCTCAAAAATTTCATACAGTCAAAAGGCCATTTGGTCAGCTTATATTACATCTTCATTGTGCTGGTGTGCGAATGCTGTTCGTGATTACTCAGTAGCTGACTCCCTCCTCCTTCCAATATACATGTATATGTTAAGACAATACTCGGTCAATCGGAAACACGGCCAAGACTGAATAGTAAATATTAATCGGGTATCATTCCATTGTCGAAGGGCTACCGCAGCAACATGTTTCGTCATTTTTATACAGTCACACAATGTATAACTCCAAATGAATTGTAGGGAATAACTCATGCATATATAATCACCACACACCCATCCACCCCATGGTCATAAATATACGCCAGTACCAGTAATCGTGTATGGTCATTGATGCAATTTCGGAGTAATTGTGTTGTGCTGTTCCAGAATGGCAGATCAAGAATTTCAGAGGAAGTGGGTTCGAATCCATGTTCAGACTGATATTCTTCCCAACTCTTGATGAAATGACTTCCTTTTGAAAGGTTGTACCCATAGCCAAGGTGGTTAGGTCGTGAATACGATCATCGCAGTCTGGGCTAGGAGAAGTTGGTGCGGGTTCGAATCCCAGTGGGCGAAATTGGGAACAATTTTCAAGCTTGATCTGGTTTGAGGGACATTTCAGTGTGCCATTCCGAGTGACATATTTGTTCACGCTCACTGAGTTGAACACATATGAAGCAATGAACACTGTGTCCAGGGCTTGAAATGTTCTAAATTTTCTACCTGTCGCAGGTGACAGGTATAAAATGTTCTACCTGTCTCCACATGAGCTGACCTGAACATTGCAGACATGCATTTAATTTTGTCCACTTCGAATTACATAATGGCATTAAAATGTCTAAAATAATGAAGTTATGACAGTTTTATGCAGTTGATTACGATATATTTAATTACAATTGAGATAAACACACTCTATTTCATTCGATATTGGTGGATTTGACTGTAAATAAACTCTGATAATATACAAATAAACAAATTTTGACAGTCATATCCCTGATATCAAACTCAATGATGTATCTTCTATTAGAGTCATGACAAATGATGTTTACTATGCTTTATGAAGCAGATGCAAGATTCTAAAATGAAATCTAACCTGTCACAGGTAGAACATGTCTACACCAGCCACCAGAGAAATTAACCTGTCAGTGTCAGGTGTATATGCCTGTAAATTTTCAAAACATTTCTCCAATAAATGCGGGTGCAGGGTGGCCATATTTTTAACGAATTTCGGTAAAAATCAAAGGCTCCCATCTAGATGTCACCCTGAAGATCCATATGAAGTTTGGTGATGATTGGATGAGGGATGCAGCCTGTAGGCTGTAGTGTAGGATGAGCCAAAGGAAATTGTTAATGAATGCATGGGGGTGAATATCTGAAAACTGTACAATTTGGAGGATTGCATTGCTCGAAATTCATAGTTCGAATTCACATAAAAAAACATTTCCATGTTGAACCTGATGACTTCCCATGAATTAGGATTTGCTTCGGCATGCTGGAATTTTATTCCCATTGCCATGGCAACATGACTCACTCAAGGTAGGTAGTAAAACATGTCACTCCTGTTACTAACAGACAACAATCAGCTTACACCAAGTGCGGCCATTCACCCAACTAAAATGTATTTATTATTATTACCTTTTGTTACTTCCAGGAAATAATTAAGCTTGAATAAGCTCATCAGAGTAAATATGTTTAAAATCCCTATACTCTGGGTGAATTCGCATATTTCTTGCATAAAAGTGCAAAACTGATTACTCTGTAGGCCATGAACTCAAGAGTTCCCAGTTGATCACATTTGCATAAGTGTCTACACTTTGTATCAATCCCATTATAATAATACATGTTTTCTTTGGATGAGTATTTTTTTTAGCAAAATGGAAATATGCGCTGGTAACAGGAGTGACATTGGTAACAGGAGTGACATTTTGGTAACAGGAGTGACACACCTGGTTTTTACAATGTTGTTATAATTTTTTTTTTTTTAAATGGTTTATATTGAATTCCTATCTTCTTGATCTACATGGACAAACACAGCCCAGAAAAAGGGGTGGTGGCAATAACTGTTTGTTGCACATATCTGTCACTCCTGTTACCAAAAAAGTAACAGGAGTGACAGTAACAGGAGTGACATATATGGTAGTTTATAGAAAATTTCGAAAAATGTTCCAGGATTTGATAACTAATGACTTATGATTTGCACAAAAGACTCAATATAGTATATAAAACATATATTCCTGATAAATGGGAAATGATGGAAAGAAATGATATTGCGGTAACAGGAGTGACAAACAATTAACCTACTCTCTTCATTTGTTCAGCAATCGGTCTGCAGAAATGATTTCAAATCACCGCCTTTTGAACTTTTGTTGGGATTACCTATTTAATGAACTTCTCTCTGGTGGCAGGTTTCTCAAGAAGGCTACTCTACACCCTAGTGTAATGCCTTGTTATACTCTTGGTAACAGGAGTGACACAAAAATTGGTAACAGGTGCAATGTGGTCTATATTTTAAAGTTTGAAAGTCCATCTTCCAGCTACAGTTGTTATGTTCATGTTTCATGGACTCAAATAAGATTGAATATGTTGAATTTATCTTATATTTTGAGGAAAAAAAGGATCTATATAGTGTTGAATTTTGAAAAGTAACATTCAGCAATTTCATGACATGGCCCCAAGTTGGCTCTGTAAAAATCCAACAGCTCAAAATTGATCCAGGTTTTTGCCTGAAATTCATTATAAATATGATGTCACCTGGAAAAAATATTATTTGGTTTACTCCCGTTGTACACAATTCTGTAATTATAGGGCCAATGGTAGTAACATCAAATTGTACAGTTTTCAGATATTCACCCATGGACAGACACATGCACAGATGACGGATGCCAACTGGTGCTGGGCGGTTTCCCGATTAATCGACAATACCCGGTTAAAATTTGAATATCGTCAGTAATATCATCTAAACTAAAATAATCATAATATCGTCGGCAATCAGTGGCTGCCAGCCAATCATAAGCAAGTACAAACAAATAATTTAATTCAAGCCTAAATCGAGTTATTTAAGTTTTAAAATCCCAGCGTAACATCCAAGCGTGCAATCTAAACACACAGAATAGAAAACAGGGTCAGATCGGGAGGGAGCATTGAGCATCAATTTACAATGTTTAGTTGCGATATGGACGCTAGATTTTACTGTTGTTCGAACTTATACAGCGGCAGTGGACCCAAATAAGTTTGAGCTATTTTGTACTGCATACAATGCAGAACATAAAATTATATATATTTTAGTGTTCATCCTTTATATGTACGTCCAATTTATTCGTACATGAAAGTTAATTTAACTTTCATATACGAATAAATTGGAGGTACATAAAAAGGATGAACACTAAAATATTTAACTTAAATGGAGACTTTTCACCCATCGTGAACCCCATGGTATCTGGAGACATGCACGTGCTCCATTGTTTGATGTACCGGTAATTTACTGTGTGTCAATCACATGCCGTGACATTGAGTTTTTCGAATCTCTGCATTGCATTCGGTACGTTGAACTGTAATTACTATAACTTCATTCTCCCGACTAATTGGTCAATAAAATTAAACTTTTATCTATAACTTTCAACGATATACGATTTTGAGCCGGCCAATCGCCATGTACGTGCACTTATTTTTGTGTCGTGCTGATCACGGTTTCGGTAGCTCTCACCCACAAACTTCGCGGTAACATCAAACAAGAATTACATCAGCATTGTCTAGAAATTGTGCACCTACTACATCATAACTGGTTGAGTGAACATGATTTATGATTACTTGGTGTCACTTTTTCACTGCTTTCATCCTTGATCAAAGAAAGGACCACCATGCCACAGCTTTGTTTTTAACTATTAAAAAGTCGTAATTCAGTATTGATTGTAAATTATATCGGTATATTTACATACACCTGATATCTCTTCCGATTTCCCCATAGCGTTATGGTAGACACGCCCCTTATTCAATGCGTTCATAAACCTATGAACGTAACGTGACTTCACTTTCAATGTCGTTCATAGGTTTATGAACACATTGGTCCCGGAAATCACCGGGGATTGTCGGACATTACCGACTGCTTGAGCATCTAGTCAGCCAATACGCCAAGGATTTGATAGCAAACAATATGTAATCGAGGTTCACGATTGGATGGCTAGTGGCATCTAATCGCGAGCACGGGTGGCACGAGATGTTCGATTGACTATCAGAATGTTGGTTATCATATAATCCCATATCCCATAATATGTCAAATATAGCGAATTTTTGAAATATGAAATACAACGAAAAAGCGAAATATGAAAATACAGCGAAATAGCACGAAACATCGAAATAGGAAAATACAGCGAAATGGCGAAATGGGGCGAAATATAGAGCGAAATATAGAAATGGGAAATTATTTTTATAAACGAAATAACGGAGATATTTGAAAAAGTTTTTTAAAGAGCGTAAGTATATAAATATATATAATAAACGGCGGATTCAACGTGGTCATGGATTTTGACCGCGATAAAAAATCAGCAAACTCTGCATGAACCCCTTCGCTGATATCAGTTATTACCATAAATAAAATTCTTTTCTTTATATAAAACATTTGATGATCCATGTCAAAAACTAACGCAAGAGAACTTTAAAGGCAAAGTCCAATAAACAGGTTGACATTCCATACATACCTCTCAGACATGCAGATTGTTTAAGCTTTGAGCAAAGTTCATCAACCAAATTCTCTATGCCATCAGACTGCAAGCAAGTAATAAGTTTCAGTACCGGTAATTAGATAATTAACATACTAGTAGGGAGGCAAAATTAACAAGAGATTGACTGTCGTCCGGCGCATACCCCCTTGTCCTGATAAACAAAGATGAACAACTCTAGAATGGAAAAGCGGAACAGAACAATGGAACCCCCTATTGAATGTCCTCATAGCAGTGAATATCCATACCAAATTCCATTGAGATCCCAGCACAATTGTTGAAGTTACAACATGAACAGACACCAGATGGACTAAAAAGCCAACATTTGCAGATGAACAAAGATGAATAACTCTAGAAAGGAAGAGCGGTGCAAAACAATTGAACCCCTATTGAATATCCTCATAGCAGTGAACATCCATACCAAATTCCATTGAGATCCCAGCACAATTGTTGAAGTTACAACATGAACAGACACCAGACATACCAAAAAGTCAACATTTCCAGATGAACAAAGATGTATAACTCTAGAATTGAATATCCAAACAAAACGATGGAACACTCTTTTTGATGTCCTCATAGCAGTGAACATCCATACCAAATTTCATTGCGATACGAGCACTACTGTTCAAGTTATGACATGAACAGAAACCAGACGGACCAAAAATCCAACATTTCAAGATAAACAAAGATGAATAACTCTAGAATGTCCTCATAGTTGTGAACATCCACACCAAATTTGGTTGAGATCCCAGCCCAACTGTTGAAGTTACGACATGAACAGACACCAGACAGACCAAAAAGCCATTAATTCCAGATAAACAAAGATGAATAACTCTAGAATGAACAGACACCAAACAGACCAAAAAGTCAACATTTCCAGATGAACAAAGATGTATAACTCTAGAATGGAATATCCAAACAAAATGATGGAACCCTCTTTTTGATGTCCTCATAGCAGTGAACATCCATACCAAATTCCATTGAGATCCCAGCACAATTGTTGAAATTACTACATGAACAGACACCAGACAGACCAAAAAGCCAACATTTCAAGATAAACAAAGATGAATAACTCTAGAATGGAAAATCCGAACAAAACGATGGAACCCTCTATTTAATGTCCTCATAGTTGTGAACATCCACACCAAATTTGGTTGAGATCCCAGCCCAACTGTTGAAGTTACGACATGAACAGACACCAGACAGACCAAAAAGCCACTATTTCTAGATAAACAAAGATGAATAACTCTAGAATGGAAAATCCGAACAAAACGATGGAAACCTCTATTTAATGTCATCATAGTAGTGAACATCCATACCTAATTTCATTGAGATCCGAGCACTACTGTTCAAGTTATGACATGAACAGACATCGGACGGATGTATGCACGCACGGCTCGACGGACGGACATGTGCAAAACAGTATACGCCCCCTTTTTTTTAAAAAGGGGTATAATTACATACAATACCATATGCAACATAAATACAATACATAAACCTAAATATAAACAAGAAAAGCATCAGAGATGTGGGGGATGTGGGGGTCAAGCATTGGTGGTTAAGTAAAACACTGCTAGACAGACTTGATTTGTATTAAAAGTAGCCGTGACTTGTTTTCAAACTGAACATTGCGGATGACCTTTAACACACAAAATACATAGATCTATATAAAATGAATACCACCAAAAATGGCTGTCCCAATGCCTAAAATCAATTAAAATTCTGATTTTGTGTAAACTCTAATAGCGTGCCCTAAGTCTGTAGTACCTGTACATATGATTTCGAGACAGCAATGTTGTGCACAGTATATATGAGGAATATATAAGATTGGAGAAACATGAATTCTATTAGTATAAAAAGATAGTCAGTGATGGCTAATAGGATCTTATACAACAATAACAACATATCAAGTTTTTGCTCTTTTGCTTAATAATGAAACACTTACATCCTCACTCAGAGAAAGAAGATAGTTTATGGCCGCAAATTTTTTCTTCTCTTCGTCAGAGCAGCATACACATTTGCGTTTCTGACTCTTTCTCTTTCTTATTTTATCACTCACAGCTTTCAGTGGCCACAGACATGCCAGTTCGTTATCACTCGTATCCGAATCCGCTGAATCCTGCTGCAGTAAGCTAAAACAAAACACTGTTACTATTAGAAATTATATAATAAACCATTTTAACTGACTATAATAACAAAATGTGAGAAATAACAGTAGTGTTGAGTGGCATTAACCAGTGTTTCAATTATTACTCTCAGGTGACTAATAATAGTGTCAGCACGATTACTCTCAGGTGTCTAATAATCGTGATGGCCTAATAATACTGATGGATGGTGATTTATGCTGAAAATAATAATAGTGATGGCAATTTCACTCAATGTCTCAATGCCAAATAATAGTGATCATTGGGAATTTTCTCCAAAATTAATAAGTGTCCTGACACTATTATTAGGCACCTGAGTATTAATTTTGGCCAAAATTCCCCAATGATCACTATTATTTGGCATTGAGACATAGAGTTAAATTGCCATCACTATTATTAATTTCAGCCTAAATCCCCACCCATCACTATTATTAGGCCATCAGAATTTAATACATAATTTCTTGATTAAAGGTACCGGTACTCAACCCGATAAAACTCCTCTCAATTACTATTTCAATGGCTTCGGGGGTCAAAAATATTTGATTCGAGTCGAGGAAGTCACCCATCAAAGCTCAGATTTGTTAGATATCGATTTTAGAAATCTATTATTTTTCATTATCGGGAATTCTTCCTGGCCCAGTACGTAGTCAATTATTACCACTTGATTATAGAGTTATCCATCCTTGTCTGTTTGAATAGAATTTTGGCGTAAAATCTCGAGCATGTTACCAAATTGACGGCAGTTATAAGTACTCATCTCGAGAACATAAGAATTTTCAAAAATTAATATCTAATAACTCTGAGCTTTGTTTGATGAGTTCCTCGACTCGAATCAAATATTTTTTACCCCCAAAGCCAAAGAAATAGTAATATAGGACCCTCTGATCGGATTGTTGTTGTTGGAATCTGTTGAGATGGGGACCCTCTTTACGGGTTGAGTACCTTTAATGCTCTGGGTACGCACAAAAATAATGCACCCACGGAAATTATCAACTTGCGTAATATGCATAGCTTTGGATTGCTTTCTGAATATCTCAGGTGCAAGGAAATGGCTAATTTTCAGTGACAAAAATCAAAATTTTCTTCCAATGGAAGGAACCATGGTCGCTCCATCGCATTATGTGTTTCTCCCATACGGCCTCATTATTTTCCCCTGGCGGAAACCTTGCATTAACCCTTCCATTACTAAATGGATTCTCACAGTCACTTCTCAGGAGATGGGTGCAATAGCTCTCGCACCCGTACGCACTCACAATTTTAAATTCACGGGTGCTAAAATATGCACTCATCCCTCTAGATTATGGTGTTTGAAAGTTTACTTAGATTCCGTCCCATCTCCATTCAATTATGGGCATGTGAAAGTGTAAATGGACATATGTCTATCCCACGATGACATTTTGTTTGAGACAACCCCAACTCATGATTATATTACGGGTTTAATTGCTCTTGTTGTGTTTTCCTCATGGAAAGGACTGCATTCAGATGATTCAGTTACATGTATACAAGACAGCCAATGACCCTTCATATTAAATATAATCTAAATAGGACTAATGGTTCTTGAGAAGAAGACGTTTTAAGAATTACTATGGAGGGAAAGAGTTATAACCCTGGCTGCTACTCCGCCCTTATTAGACATGGTGACCCCCATTTAAATAAATTTGAATCACACAAGGACCCTACATACCAAATATATTTTTAGGTAAATAGGACAGATGGTTCTTGAGAAGAAGCCATTTTAAGAATTACTATGTAGTCCAGTCAAAATATTAGAAATGGCCTAACCTAGATGAATGTACAGAATTGAAATTATGTTCATGGTGTGCTGGGACCTTTTTCATAACACATATCAAAAATCATCTACGAGATCTGTGTGCAAAATATGAAAACTGACATCGTTTCTGCCAGTACCCATGTGAGTTTTCGGTGGATTCTGTTTAGGGATATAGGAGTAAAAAACGCACCAACATGACGTATGCTTGGAGTATGGGGCCATGTCATCTATATCAAAATTATGTAAATGAATTTCTAATTGCATTGCGATTGAGCATGAAACTGACATCATTTTGTTGTAGAGATCACAGGGGTCATAGACTCATAGTATGGTTGCGAACAGATGGGTTAACCCGGAAGAAATTGATAAGAAAGCAATTTTGATGTCAAAAGACGAAGGAGAGTCTTCAGTATAAAATATCTACAATCAGCTTTGGGGATACTTTGTTATCCAAGATGGCGTCCAACATGGTTGTCTACATGTATATGACATCAGTTATTGCAATAAGTCATTATACAATATATTGTGGCATAGGAATTACACAGTTATACCAGTTCGTGTGAAAATCGAGTAGATTAGAGTGACGCAGACAGAAAATAATACAATCATGGCCATGAAATGGCCCCAACTGCAAGCTATGCCATGACGAAAGTAACATAAAGTCTGGTCAAAAATAATAATTTTGGGCATGCAGCACACTAACCCTAACCCTAACCCAAACTAATATTTCCAAACACAGTGCGTGGAAGTTTAGTTCGGCATGGTGTTTAATTGTTGAATGCAATGCATACCCTTGCAATGCATACCCTTGCCATATAATTTATAAATACTAGTTACATTTCAGGAATTATCAACATTCCGTGATTAGTGCTGGGCGGTTTCCCGATTAATCGACAATACCCGGTTAAAATTTCAATATCATCAGTAATATCGTCTAAGCTAAAATAATCGTCGGCAATCAGTGGGTGCCAGACAATCATAAGCATATACAAACAAATAGTTTAACTCAAGCCTAAATCGAGTTATTTAAGTTTTAAATTCCAACTAAATTCCTGTGCCCTGATTTTTTCAATATTCAATCATCGTAGTAAATGTCAACGTTTAGAACGACTAACGAAATTAGGGGAATATGAAAACCCAGAATACGTCCCCCCTTTCGCTCACAATATTACACAAACCCTCCGACTTCCCTGCGTAATATTTATTACAAGAGAATTCACCAAATGAATTGATGACTGATCAGGTGAACGATCGATATGAATGCCAGTTATGCCATGCCTCTTCCTTCAGTACAATGACACACATGCACCATCAATCAAAATAATAAATGGGCGAAGATACCGCCCTCTTCTCGTCTAGAAGAAACCACTCACTGCGATTGGTTAAAACTAAATGTATAGAATTAGGGCTTCAAACCCGCCCAAAAATACATGGTGTCCTTGCTTGGCCGAATTCCAAACGTTATGTGTTTGGACTTCGCTAAAAGACTGAACCTCATTGTCAAATTTGTCTTGACGGTAAACCACATTTCCATTTGTCAAGCGACGCAAGTAACATCGGGAATAACATATATATTTACTCAACATAGTTGAACATATCGAGTTAGAAAAGGATACTATAGTATAGAACACATTTAGATTCGGCATAGACGAGATAATGGTTTTATTAATTACCGGTATATACCAGAATTGGTCAAGTCAGCGGAATGAAATTGTCCGAATAGTGGAATTTAACCAGTGAATTTACTTTTCATTCCGAATATCGATCGAGCATGAGGTTGTCACTGGTTGAGTGGTTGCGCATGTTATTCCCGACGTCAACTTGTCAAAATTAATGACAATGATGTGATTCTAGCGAACAGTGAGAAATTGTTTTAAATTTCTAGTATCTGATGTTTTCAAAAAAATGCAATTATATCGTTAACCGCGGTTTTAATTTCCAAAAATCGCGGTTTTTATTTTCGTTAATATCGTCCAGCCCTATCCGTGATAATAAACCATGTTTGTATATCGCAATGCTTATTATACTGTAAAGATAACACTCATCTCTTTAACAGATTAGCAACCCATCGCACCAGGTCAAAGAGATGGCACATCGTACAATATATATTTGACTAACTTTCATGCTGCTACCAAACCTGTTTCTTAGTAGACAATTTTTTTCAATTTACTTCAGTTGGCACTTTACAACTGGAATAATATACTGCACAATACACAATATTCGTTTTCAGTATCTTGTTGTTTGAAAATATTTTGCCAATACCACCATGTACTTGTGCTAAATAGCATAGGGAAAAGGGTTAAACGCGGTGATCAATGCGCTTGCAGAGAACATAGTACCTTTCGGGTATATGTGGCCTTGGTGAATAACCAGATATTATTTCCAGGTATATACCATACAGTCTCTGCCACAGAATATGCAGGCAATTTTGGTCAAGTTTAGAATTTATTGAAGATAGTCTATGATTCCTTTGTGTTTTGATAAATTGCGTTCATGTTACCACCATGCATTCTTGTGACAAAAGCGAAATAGTTGTGTGTCATCACCTGATCTGAGGCAACTATGATTACTATTTTGAGACAGGGACAATATGATCTATACATTTTACCCAGTACTCTATGAATATATCTCAAACTGTTCTATAGTAGCCTGTCATTTGTAAAAAAAAATGGGTTTCGTAAAAAAAATTGGGGATTTGTGGCAACATATTTTTTCTTAAAGCCCATATAGTGGAGGCATTGGAAACCAATGTTGACAAGCTTCTTATCGCTTAGTTGCCTCAAAAATGGTGTTACCATAGCAACGGTATGCGATTTCTGAGAATTCTGGAAAATGACCATATTTAAAGTATATTAGTGATATTGGTGGACTTATTTGTGATATAGTTATATAATAATATGTATAAGTATGTATTCTCCATGAAGGACCGCCAGTACTTATCTAAAGGGTCAAGGTCACTATGAAAGGTCAAGGTCATTGTCAAAAAATGCTGTTTTTATCACTTTACTTCCAATTATTTGTGTTTATGATGAACCTATCTCAATTTGTTGCATCGTATTGTTATTGTGTTAGATGCTGGAGATCATCACCTTTATTTTGAGCTATATACCATAAACACTGGTTAATTATTACTAGTGAGAGAGATTTTACAAAACATTTGACCGGGGCAATGTTAACCTCTAAAATGAGACAGTGTTCTTCCCAATAGACAATGGCCACACTATTAGTGTGGCTGATAGAGGACAAAATCGTTATTTTTTTGGTAAAACTATCAAAGTTTGCTCACATATATATCGCATAAGTATAAGTCACTTTGGATATGATCCCAAACTGGAAAATGTACACCGTTGCCATGGTAACCATTTTGGTGAAAACATCTGTTTTTCGCCAAAAGCTAGCCTTTATGCATTGCTATTGCCTACTAACCTCATGGAAAACTTTCCATTATGCATCTACTTGGATTGGACATGTATCAGACCATATATTAGAACATATATATACCTTTGGTATATGGGCATATTCAAAATGGCGGATAAAATGGCCGCCATTTGAAGAAAAAAAAACCTTCATGTAATGTATTTATCGCCATTTTAGGTAGAATTTGTGTACAATTTTGTTATTTGAAAAACAAATTGTGCTAGACAAAACGTACTCGATTATTCTGGTAATATATATTGCATCAAAGAGCATACAACAACTTGACTATAGGCCAGGGAATGTTGGGATATCCTTCATATATATAGTTAAATTATTCCCCATATTTTCCACATACTAATATCTAGTTGAATGATCATAAATTATGCAACGTAATAAACACGGTCATGATACAAAATTATTTGAGTTGTTGAATCTCGGACTTCTCCGATACATATGATATATCATCCTGTCACATTAGCAAGGATGCATATATTGTCATGATCTTTTATCTGGCTTAATATTCCGTGACAATGGTTGCTATGAACCCACCCGACTACTGAAGTGCAATAACATCAATATTTTTCAACAGGTGATAGGCTTGCACTGTGCGGGCGTTTGCAAGCAATGTGTACATATTCTATCAAAGTTAACTATATTCATTCTATTTCTTCAAAATATCAACTTATACACAAATAGGCATTTGGCTAAGTCACAAATGCTTTTTTTGTGAGTGGAGTCCATTGGTTCAAAGCACCATTATGAAGAATTCACCGGCTGACTAACTGCCAGCATTTGTGAATTTGATAACTTTGGGTTAAATCAAGATGGATGTCAAAATGGCCATCTTTGCCACATAGAGATTGTTGCTACTAGAAATGAAGCAGAATATAATCGCTCTAGCACAATGATGGTGTTACTAGGTCCTCTTTGTCTTATTTTAATCGTATTTGTGATCGTGGTATTTTGAACAATTACACGTAATATGCATAATTGTGCCCAATGAACTGCTGTGCATGTCAGTCAATTTTTTTTCATTTCCGTACTTCGGTACACCCCGCTGATTACCAGTCATTTCCGTAATACACACCCGAATATTTTCGTTATAATTGAATTTAAACTGCGTTGATAGTCTGCTGAACAGTACCATATGAACTGCTGAACTGGATTTTGATCTTCTCAACTTGGTGGGATCATCAAATGATGTTTCATCACTGTGTTGTGATATAGCCCATAGCTTAAATGTCTTTTGCACAACCAACGAATGGCTGTCGTCGTTATAATTTAGTTAAACTGCGTTTGGGAGAATCTACTGAACTGCAGCCGATGAACTCTTAACGGAATTTTAACTACTGAACTGAGCTGGAAGTTGATCTAATGATGGTCCCTCCCTGCAGTAAGATATGTCTAGTCGATTACATGTCATTTGCATAACCCACCGTGACACACGGCTGCCTTCGTTATAATTGAGTTAAACTGCGATCAGGGAAATTTCAGGGATTTTGAACTCCTGGACAGACATTGCGGTCGTAAAATATATTCCGCTCCCTGTATCTGGTAATAACCCACGGACTACAAGGTATCAAATTTGTTTATTGTTGTGATCTGTCTGCGTCAAACTTACACAATTGTTTTTTGACATGTATCCCGATTTCTGCGTTTTACTTACAAGGCATGGGAAATTCATTTTAAAGTTGCTCTATGCTCTATCTCTTTGTAAACATGTCTTATATAGTTACCGGCGTATAAAATATTAAATATGAATCAAAGACCCCTGCCCGGAAATGCTTATATCTGTTAATATTGATTATATTTCGAATAGTTACTGGTCTAAAACTAGTGGTTGTTTAACTAACGAACAATAGCGGTTGCCGTTGACAGAGACCAGAAATTTTATTGTGTAATTTTGTCACAAATGAACGATAATTTGAATCATTATCGCTTATAACTATGTAATAAACAACACAAACAATCAATCTGGGACGTTTGATGTTCGGAGCATAGCTATGGGAAAACCCTAATGATTTATATCGGTATATGGCATCGCCTGAATTGTCTGTTCTAAAATAGAACAATAAAGTGTCCCACTTAATCAATCATTTTATCAAGTGTTCGAAATAAAATCAATATTAATTTTCGGAAATGGGTCTTCAACTCATATTTATTATTTTATACCCACGAAACTATTTGCAAATTGTTATATGGAGAGATAATCCATCTTTAAAGTATGGAGTTTGCCAAAAAGCGTCTTTTTTAAAATTCTGGCCATGTTTTGAACGGAAATCGGCAGAATTTCAAACGGAACTGAGCGGGTCGGTGTATGTCAAAATGGCAGTCATGGAGTGACTGTGGTTAATGGTGAAGTGTATAGGTTCACACGGGATGCATATGTATACAAGGAGTTGTGAAAAATTATAAAAGGAGTAGCTATATGGTCATGGGTGGTGCCCGCTCATGACAATATAGCCACTTTTTTATAACTATTCCCCGGTGAGCATCCATGGTGAGCTGCATATAGGTATACAAGGATTGGTCATGTGTGAGGTGAATATGTATACATGCGGTGGCTGTATGGTAATTGAGTTGGTGTATGTGTAGAACAAGAGCAGCTACATGTTCATACGTGTGTTGTTTATGTATATATGGAGTGAATGTATGGTAATGTGTGGGATGAACATGTTTATCTTGGATGACTGCATTGTCATGGAGGGTGTGTATATGTGTTGGCTGTATGATCATGAGTGGGTGTATGGATAAATAGGGAGAGGTTGTATGCTTATGGGTAATGTATATTTGAATGACTTTAGGGCTATTATTGTTGAAGTATATATGCACACCCGTAATGCTGGGTTGTCATTGGCGGGCGTGTGTGTACTAGTATACATGAAGTGACACTGTGGTCATTGTTGTGTATGGTATGTATACTGTATACAATTGTCAGTAAGCCCATCCTCGAATTTAAGTCCAGTCTGGGCTTTATTTTACCCTAAACAAAACATGGGGTGGTCCGCGTAGATAAGCCCACCCCCAATTTTGAGCATTTGAGAGGTAAATACAATCATGTCTTTCTATCCTGTAATAATAAGTTATTATCAACCGGAAAGCTGCATCCGAGAGCAAAAAATAAGGTCGTCATCAAAAATGAAGCTTTAGAACTATTTAAAAGCATAAAATTAAGTCATTTCCTCGGTGTTAACTTTCAGATGACTTTTTTACGACAAATAATTTGATTTGCAAACCATGGTACAACAAGAGATGGACTGTCGTCCGGTGCATACCCCCTCATGGCATACCGCCTAGTGTGGGCACATCTATAACTTACGATGGCTATACTCAGACATATGGACCCAGAAATCAGCATTTTCATATAAACAAAGATGAATAACTATAGAACAAAAAACCAAAACAAACATTTGAATGTGCCATTAAATGTCCTCATAGTGGTGAACATCCATACAAAATTTCATTGAGATCCGAGCATTACTGTTCAAGTTATGAGCTGAACAGACATCGGATGGATCAAACAGCCAACATTTCCAGATAAACAAAGATGAATTACTCTAGAATGGAAAAGCAGAACAGAACAATGGAACCCCCTATTGAATGTCCTCATAGTGGTGAACATCTATACCAAATTCCATTGAGATCCCAGCACAACTGTTGAAGTTACGACATGAACAGACACCAGATGGACCAAAAAGCCAACATTTCCAGATGAACAACTCTAGAATGGAAAAGCGGAACAAAACGATGGAACCCTCTTTTTAATGTCCTCATAGCAGTGAACATCCATACCAAATCCCATTGAGATCCCAGTACAACTGTCGAAGTTACAATATGAACAGACACCAGACGAACCAAAAAGCCAACATTTCCAGATGAACAAAGATGTATAACTCTAGAATGGAAAATCCGAACAAAACGATGGAACCCTCTATTGAATGCCCTGATAGCAGTGAACATCCATACAAAATTTCATTGAGATCCGAGCACTACTGTTCAGGTTATGACATGAACAGACACCAGATGGACCAAAAATCCAACATTTCAAGATAAACAAAGATGAATAACTCTAGAATGGAAAATCCGAACAAAACGATGGAACCCTCTATTTAATGTCCTCATAGTTGTGAACATCCACACCAAATTTGGTTGAGATCCCAGCACAACTGTTGAAGTTACGACATGAACAGACACCAGACGGACCAAAAAGCCACTATTTCCAGATAAACAAAGATGAATAACTCTAGAATGGAAAATCCAAACAAAACGATGGAACCCTCTATTTAATGTCCTCATAATAGTGAACATCCATACCTAATTTCATTGAGATCCGAGCACTACTGTTCAAGTTATGACACGAACAGACATCGGACGGACGTACGGACTCACGCACGCACGGACGGACGTACGGACGGATGGACGCACGGACAGGTGCAAAACAGTATACCCCCCTTTTTTTTTTAAAAGGGGGTATAATAAAGTAAATCAAATACACGGACATGAGTGAGTTCTATTTATATTTATGGGAGGCCAAGTTGGTACCATGCGCAGGCCTATCTATCAGGTCTAGCACATCCTTCAAATTAATCCGAATTGTACCGAATATATAATTTCGAAGCCATTGTTTGTTTCTGTCTCTGTTGTATTTGCAAGCATCGCTTTCGATCGGAGAAATTCCGCTCTGTTACTATATTTAGAGGTGACATTATGGGAGTCTCCGCCCACTAACACTTGTTTATTAACCCATACGGTTTCATTGGACGGAAAATAATTTACGCAATCAATCAGATTACGGAATCCCGAGGACTTGGAAATGAGATAGCGATGTTATCCGTCAGACCTTATATTCAATGTTGTAATGAATATTTAGGTATGAGTTTACTCAGACTGGGTGTTGGTATGCTCTATAATGCAAGATATATAACAGAATCACCGAGTACGTTTTGTCTTGCCTAATTTTTGTTTTTTGAATTAAACTTTTTTTTACACAAATTCCACCCAAAATGGCGATACACACATTTACTCTAGTAGCTGAGGGCGTTTTGTATGCACTTTTATGTCCAGAGCAAAACTCTTCACGAATCCACTAATTGAAGGTACACGAACAATATTTGGTTGGTGACACATTTCCCATTGAGGGCGAAATGGGTCAAATGGCCACGCCCCTTTTTGCGCGAAGTACTACCACCCGCCGTGACTATATCTCCAGAACCGTTGGCCAAAGGAGGTCGTGTGACCACTCAAAATGTGCGGAATGGCCACAATATGGGGGGTCAGTAATACATTTTCATATCCAAAAGTCAATGGTTTTTAAGATAATTGCCAAAAACCAAAAAAAATCCATTTTAAGGGCCCAATTTTGGGGTTCAACACTTTTATCTCAAAGCTGAGCCCCCAATTCGAATTTTATTGATCTATATCCATCGGTGCCACATATAGGTATAATTTCTGTACCATTATCGGATGGGATTGACCTCCAAGGAGCTCTTGACCCTGAAAATCCACATTATGGGGGGTCAGTAATACATTTTCATATCCAAAAGTCAATGGTTTTTAAGATAATTGCCAAAAACCGATTTCAGCATGTTACGCACCACAAGTATACAATACCACCAAGGCCACAGCATATGTATGACACTTTTTAAAGAACTATCCGAATTCTCTGATCGACTTAAGAGCACAATTGACCACACACAATGGGATTAGCTGGAAATTGCTGCTGAGGATGTGTTGATCCCGACACACAACATGAGCTCTTCATGACTGAACATGCCTTGGAAACTGGTGTGCTTTACCAAAAATCAGGTAACAATTATGCTCTAATCAACAGAAATGTACAGATTGAACAAAACAGGTTTTCAAAATTTGTTATCAACATTTAACAGCTGATCTGATTTAAGTGACCAAGATATGAAACATGCTAAACACTTTTACTAAATGGAATGACCAGCTGTTTGCTTCATGCAGCAGCCACATGTTGCGATCCTAAAATGGGTATTGCACCTGGGCATAGTAAAAACATGTTGTAATCAGATGGGAGATGACCATATATACCAGTATATATTTCAGAAGTAATCAATTCTTACAAAAGGACACCTCATCTCACAAAAAGTTTTAGGAAATGATGGAATGATCACTATTCAATCAAAATAGTAGAATGAGCCTTTGTCAGTCCCACATTAGTTTTGATTGGCCATGATAGTTGCATCACTTGCAGGTTGGAGAAGATGAGGGTCTATAATTTCACTAACATAATTCTTCATAATAGCTAACCATTTTAAAGATATTTTAAAGATATTTTCATTTTCAATACCACCTCAGGTTAAGTGGTCCTGCTAATTTTATATTATGCTGATGGGTACTGCTGGATTGATATGTTTGTAGGTCAAAGCAATTCTGTCAAGTACCATCATTTTACCTAAAGTTGGTTATTTTTGCATTGTTTGGCTAACCCGAGCAATTTGTGCAAAAGTCAGTGTCTGTATGCAACATTCAAGAACATATATACTTCAAAATTGTATTGTGTACGCTGATGTTTGGTAAACAACAGGAAGAGTCATCTCAATAATGGCCAGTTTGTAAAAACCAGCGGCCATTATTAAAATATTTCACAATATACATGTTTTTTAATGTTTTCTACACATTGTGGCTTATCCTCGATTCGTTCAGATCGCTTTGCTCTACCTGAATATCATACCAAATGTATTAGCATCACCACTAAACTTGGGATGAATACTGCCAAATGAATATATTGTGATAAGGGCAGTGGAAAAATAATGGTTGAGTCTTTTCTAAATATAATTCTAGTAAAACCTACACAATACCGTCTTGGTCTGATAAGACTCAGAGTCATGTTTATTTAGGAGTATAGACATGAAGTCCACCAGTTTCATGAAAATTGAATGGGCTCTGCACTAGTAACATCTGGACTCCTGGGACCCAATAATATTGACAAATGCAACACAAATGAAAAATACATAGTAACTTTCCTCAAACATAGATTATAACCTGACAATCATTGTGTTTGAATCAGTGTACATATGTATATGTAGGCATGGCCATAGCATGTTTTTGAAATACTGCAGAGTGCAGACCATAAATTTTACTAGAATATACATGTAGTTACTGCATGTACATCACACACATAAACGTACCTGCAGGGTTCACAATATTTGACATGTAAAGTATATATATATCTCCTGTGCCTATAACATCAAACCAAACGGTTTACAGTACTTTTACTGACATTTTTGGAGTGGCACATATACATACATTTTGGAGTGGCACATATACATACATGTTACGCACCACCTTTAAAGTCAATTTAAAGGGACGAAATGAAAAATAAATTTGTGCAAGTATAATGGAGATCTATATTGCATTACAACATCCACAAATCTACAAAATCTACAACATCCACAAATCTACAAAATCTACAAAAACATCTGACTATCATAGACATTGGTAATGTGATCATTTTTCCTTGATAAGTTGAAACATGAGGGACGATTGCATAGCATGGCTACATGCAGAATGTAGATTTGTATGTATTTATATCTGCATATCAACTGATGCTTGTATTTTTCTTCTAACTCACTCCAGGCTAGCCATTATTTGTTCTAGAATATTGTACATGTTAGGGAAATTGTAGAACCTTCATACAAAATGGTGATGCAGCCAATCAAAATTGATGTGGGACTGATAAAGACACAACCTGCTCGACTACTGAATCATACTGATTGATCAAATTGTAGTAACTCAACATTTACTAAACCTACTTGTGGGCTGAGTATAATTCAATTCAACATTAGAATACCATAAAAACACCCTGTTCTCCCATAAGTTTAAAGAAAATAACACATTGAACTCATTTACAAGTATATTGCTAATGTGATATATGTCATTCCATTTATAACCATTTTGGCAGCCATCTCACATCAAAGGCCATGAAATCTAGATAACAAAAGATGAACTACATTCAAATTATATCACCAGGTAACCTTTTTGTAGGAGTTTTAGGTTACTGATCAAATACCGTATAATTGATGATTTCCTCAACATCTTTGTTATTGGGAAAATGTCTGTTTTTCATTCTACGACCAATATATTCCATCCAAAAACCTTATTTTCAGGGTCAAGAGCTCCTTGGAGGTCAATCTCATCCAATAATGGTACAGAAATTAAACCTATATGTGGCACCGATGGATATAGATCAATAAAATTTGAATTGGGGGCTCAGCTTTGAGATAAAAGTGCTGAACCCCAAAATTGGGCCCTTAAAAATGATTTTTTTTGGTTTTTGGCAATTATCTTAAAAACCATTGACTTTTGGATATGAAAATGTATTACTGACCCCCCATGTGGCCATTCTGCACATTTTGAGTGGTCACACGACCCCCTATGTCCAACGGTTCTGGAGATATAGTCACGGCGGGTGGGGGTACTTGGCGCAAAAAGGGGCGTGGCCATTTGACCCATTTCGCCCTCAATGGGAAATGTGTCACCAACCAAATATTGTTCGTGTACCTTCAATTAGTGGATTCGTGAAGAGTTTTGCTCTGGACATAAAAGTGCATACAAAACGCCCTCAGCTACTAGAGTAATTACATGAAGGTGTTTTTTTTTGCTCAAATGGCGGCATTTTATCTGCCATTTAGAATATACCCATATACAAAAGATATATTTTCCAACAGTTATATGGTCCAGTCCAAATATATACATAATGAACAGTTTTCCATGAGGTTACTAGGCAATAGCAATGTATAAAGCTAGATTTTGGCAAAAAACAGGTGCTTTCACCAAAATGATTGGAATCATATCCAAAGTGATTTATATTCATGCGATATGCATGTGAGCCAACTTATAATACAATAAAATTCTCGATTTTGTCCTCCATATGCCACACTAATGGTGCGGCCATTGTTGTTGTGGGAAGAACAATGTCTCGTTTTAGGGGTGGACATTGACCCGGCCACATGTGTTTATTTTAATTTATGATCATTGAACTAGAAATTAGTATGTGTACACAATGAAGCGAGTAATTGAACTATGTATATGGGGAATGTCCCAGCATTCCCTTACCTATAGTCAAGTTGTTGGTATGCTCTTTAATGCAAGATATATACCAGTATCACCGAGTACGTTTTGTCTAGACCAATTTTTTTTAAATACAAAAATTATACACAAAATTCCACCTAAAATGGCGATAAACATATTAAATGAAAGTGTCAATGACACTGTAGCTCAACTTAGGTAGGGGAATAATTTAATGGTTGACAGTAAATGGAGGAATAGGAAAGGTGCTAATTGAAATGTCTAACATGCGCCAAAGGATTTAGTGATGCAAAGAGTAAAATACAAGAAGGCTGCTGGTGGCCATTTTTTTTGGCCAATTGACCCCAAAAGAACTCGTTCCCATCTACGTATAATTGTTAACATCCATGACAAATTTTATGAAGATCTGACCAAAACTACGACATACAAATTTCATGATGATCAGACGAACAGTACGACCTGTAGACCGCGCCAATGGATTGAATTTTGAAATCCAAGATGGCCGCTGGCAGCCATGTTTTTTGGCCGAATGACCCCACAATGATTCGTTCCCATCTACATGTCAATGTCAACATTCATGACAAATTTAATAAATATCAGACCAAAGGTATGACCTGTAGCCCACGCCAAAGGATTTAGTCATGCAAAAAGTAAAATGCTGGTGGCAATGTTTTTTGACCGAATGACCCCAAAACGACTCGTTCCCATCTACATGTCATTGTTATAATTAATGACAAATTTCATGACCATTTGACCAAAGCTACGACCTGTAGCCCGCACCAAAGGATTTAGTCATGCAAAGAGTAAAATCCAAGATGGCTGCTGGCGGCCATGTTTTTTGACCAAATGCCCCAAAACGACTCGATCCCATCTACATGTCATTGTTATCATTCATGACAAATTTCATGATGATCAGACGAACAGTACGACCTGTAGCCCGCGCCAAAGGATTGAATTTTGAAATCCAAGATGGCCGCCAGCAGCCATGTTTTTTGGCCGAATGACCCGACAATGATTCGTTCCCATTTACATGTCAATGTCAACGTTCATGACAAATTTCATGATGTGCCAATAAACATGGCCGCCAGCAGCCATCTTGGATTTTACTCTTTGCATGACTAAATCCTTTGGCGCGGGCTACAGGTCGTAGCTTTGATCGGAACATCATGAAATTTGTCATGGATGTTAACAATGACATGTAGATGGGAACGAGTGGTTTTGGAGTTGTTCGGCCGAAAAACATGGCTGCCAGCAGCCATCTTGGATTTTACTCTTTGCATGACTAAATCCTTTGGCCCGGGCTACAGGTCGTACCTTTGGTCTGCTCTTTATGAAATTTGTCATGAATGTTGACATTGACATGTAGATGGGAACGAGTCATTTTGGGGTCATTCGGCCAAAAAACATGGCCGCTGGCGGCCATCTTAGATTTCAAAATTCAATCCATTGGCGCGGGCTACAGGTCGTACTGTTCGTCTGATCATCATGAAATTTGTCATGGATGTTAATATTGACATGTAGATGGCAACAAGTGATTTTGGTGTCGTTCGGCCAAAAAACATGGCCGCCAGCAGCCATCTTGGATTTTACTCTTTGCATGACTAAATCCTTTAGTGTAAACATATTTTATTCTCTAAATCATGCACATGAATTAACAAGCTAATGGTACAAGTATAACATAAAGACAATTTTATTAGAGAATGGGATTTGGCAGAAAGCATGATGCTTATATCAGCCATGTCCCCATGTCAGTGTTAACATCCATGACAAATTTCATAAACTTCCGACCAACACAACGACCTGTAGCCCGCACCAAAGGATTTAGTCATGCAAAGAGTAAAATCCAAGATGGCTGCTGGCAGCCATGTTTTTTGGCCGAACGACCCCAAAATCACTCGTTCCCATCTACATGTCATTATTAACATCAATGACAAATTTCATGATGATCAGACGAACAGTACGACCTGTAGCCCGCGCCAATGGATTGAATCTTGAAATCCAAGATGGCTGCCAGCGGCCATGTTTTTTGGCAGAATGACCCCAAAATGACTCGTTCCCATCTACATGTCAATGTCAACATTCATGACAAATTTCATAAAGATCAGACCAAAGGTACGACCTGTAGCCCGGGCCAAAGGATTTAGTCATGCAAAGAGTAAAATCCAAGATGGCTGCTGGTGGCCATGTTTTTTGGCCGAACGACCCCAAAATCACTCGTTCCCATCTACATGTCATTGTTAACATCCATGACAAATTTCATGATGTTCCAATCGAAGCTACGACCTGTAGCCCGCGCCAAAGGATTTAGTCATGCAAAGAGTAAAATCCAAGATGGCTGCTGGTGGCCATGTTTATTGGCCGAACAACCCCAAAATGACTCGTTCCCATCTACATGTCATTATTAACATCAATGACAAATTTCATGATGATCAGATGAACAGTACGACCTGTAGGCCGCGCCAATGGATTGAATTTTGAAATCTAAGATGGCCACCAGCGGCCATGTTTTTTGGCCGAATGACCCCACATTGATTCGTTCCCATCTACATGTCAATGTCAACATTCATGACAAATTTCATAAAGATTAGACCAAAGGTACAACCTGTAGCCCGCGCCAAAGGATTTAGTCATGCAAAGAGTAAAATCCAAGATGGCTGCTGGTGGCCATGTTTTTTGGCCGAACAACTCCAAAATCACTCGTTCCCATCTACATGACAGTGTTAACATCCATGACAAATTTCATAAACTTCCGACCAAAACTACGACCTGTAGCCCGCGCCAAAGGATTTAGTCATGCAAAGAGTAAAATCCAAGATGGCTGCTGGCAGCCATGTTTTTTGGCCGAACGACCCCAAAATCACTCGTTCCCATCTACATGTCATTATTAACATCAATGACAAATTTCATGATGATCAGATGAACAGTACGACCTGTAGGCCGCGCCAATGGATTGAATCTTGAAATCCAAGATGGCTGCCAGCGGCCATGTTTTTTGGCCGAATGACCCAAAAATGACTCGTTCCCATCTACATGTCAATGTCAACATTCATGACAAATTTCATGAAGATCAGACCAAAGGTACAACCTGTAGACCGCGCCAAAGGAAATTGTTGACGGACACACGCACACACGAACACACGGACGACGGACGCCAAACCATGGCAATAGCTCAAACTTACAAGTAAGTTGAGCTAATAAAGGGTTATTAGCTCAAATGGTGGCCATTTTATCCGTCATTTTGAATATGCCCATATACAAAAGGTATATGTTCAAACAGGTATATGGTCTGATCCAAATAGATGCATACTGAAATGTTTTCCATGAGGTTTCCAGGCAATAGCAATGCATAAAGGCTAGCTTTTGGCAAAAAACAGGTGTTTTCACCAAAATGGTTGTCATGGCAACAGTGTACATTTTCCAGTATGGAGTCATATCCAAAGTGACTTATATTTATGTGATACACATGTGAGCCAACTTTGATGCTTTCACCCCCAAAAAATTCAGGATTTTGTCCTCAACTGCCACACAAATGGTGTGGCCATTGTTTATTGGGAAGAACAATGTCTCATTTTAGAGGTTGGCATTGCCCCGGTCACATGTTTTGTAAAATCTCTCTCACTAGTAATAATTACCCAATGGATATGCCATATAGCTCAAAATAAAGGTGATGGTCGCCAGCATCTAACACAATACCAATATGACGCAACAAATTTAGATAGGTTCATCATAAACAAAAATAATAGGAAGTAGAGTGATAAAAACAGCAATTTTCGACAATGACCTTGACCTTTCACAGTGACCTTGACCCTTCAGATAAGCACTGGCGGTCCTCCATGGAGAATACATACCTATACATATTATTATATAACTATATCACCAATAAGTCCACATATATCACTAATATACTTCAAATATGGTCATTTTCCATAATTATCAGAAATCACATACCGTTGCTATGGTAACATCATTTTTGATGCAACTAAGCAACAAGAAGCTTGTCAACATTGGTTTCCAATGCCTCCAGTATATGGGCTTTAAGAAAAAATATGTTGCCAAAAATCCCCAATTTTTTTTACGAAACCCCTTTTTTTTTTTAACAAATGACAGGCTACATCGTACAATATATATTTGACTAACTTTCATGCTGCTACCAAACCTGTTTCTTAGTAGACAATTTTGTTCAATTTACTTCAGTTGGCACTTTACAACTGGAATAATATACTGCACAATACACAATATTCGTTTTCAGTATCTTGTTGTTTGAAAATATTTTGCCAATACCACCATGTACTTGTGCTAAATAGCATAGGGAAAATGGTTAAACGCGGTGATCAATGCGCTTGCAGAGAACATAGTACCTTTCGGGTATATGTGGCCTTGGTGAATAACCAGATATTATTTCCAGGTATATACCATACAGTCTCTGCCACAGAATATGCAGGCAATTTTGGTCAAGTTTAGAATTTATTGAAGATAGTCTATGATTCCTTTGTGTTTTGATAAATTGCGTTCATGTTACCACCATGCATTCTTGTGACAAAAGCGAAATAGTTGTGTGTCATCACCTGATCTGAGGCAACTATGATTACTATTTTGAGACAGGGACAATATAGTCTATACATTTTACCCAGTACTCTATGAATATATCTCAAACTGTTCTATAGCAGTTGATTTTGAAAGGTTTTAAAAGATATAAAAATAAATGATGATCGGTCGCATAACTTTGTGACTCTGCTCTGAGCACATATATTTCTGCTTCTAGAAAAGATCACATGAGTACATATCCCAACTAAATCCCATTTAGCTGTTTATTTAAGAAATAAATACACGGTGAAGAGGTGTGTATGGTCAAGTTGTACCACAAAAAAACTGATTGTAGGACGACGCGTCGCGGAGTCCTACAATCAGTTTTTTGTGGTACAACTTGACCATACACACCGATACACCGTGTATTTATTTCTTTTGTAATACGACTGAAAGTTTATGGTCACAATTCGACTGAATAGTCAACGAAATACTGCGCTTTTTCGGTCTCAGGTGAGAAAACATTTCGTGGTGTAATTCGTATTGGGCGTACTCGATTTCTTTGCATGGAGTACTCTGGTAATGTCTTGTCTTGTTATGAAATTCCCCCGTTGACTTTTCGAGGCACCTCTTCTAGAAATAATCGTTGTGATTGGTTAAAAAACGATGTGTTTTCAGCGGCGCCCGTGCGTTTCATTTAAATTGTACAGGAAATACGATTGCGGTCATTTCTGTTTTGAACGTTGTTGGGACAACATGAATATGATCATCGACTATGGACCATTTTCCTTACACAAAGCGATCTAAATGATCTGGTTTACTAAACTAATCTTATTCTGTACTGGTGAACAAACGCTTTCATTTTCAACTTGATTCCGAAATATCGAATATGATCGAGATTCGAATCGACGAATGCACAGCCCGGCCCCATGGATTTATTTTGTCATTTAATATACTTATTAAGTAACTTTCTTTGGTCGTAACATATATCAATATACCATAACATCATTTGGACCATATTCATTGGTAACCAAACTGGTTTCAAGCGACAAATCGCTAGAAGATTCGCAAGAGTGTCAAGATGTAGCAAAATTCAAAGGGTTACGGGTGCGGGTGTACTCCGTTGATGCCCCGTTTGCGCGGAGTTAGAAAAGACGGGAAAAGTCGCGTGCGGCGATCTGAATAAACCGATTTTTTTCGTGGTACAATTGGGAAAAAAGTAGAATTGTACCACAAAACTGGAACGAGATAGCCATGGTAACTCGGGCCACTGGCCAATCAGGACATGGCTTTTAAGCATAGTTAGGCAGGGTCGTATTACAATTACACATATACTACACGATTCACGATATATAAACAACGCAAATGAAACTTCGTTATTTTTCCGTTTCTGGATGCCCAAAAGTCCAGATTTAACCGTTGTATGAGACCCTGTTTCGCTTGCTCTCTTGTGAGATATATTAGTGAGAATTCATACATCTCTGATCAAATGATTCTCTTATACTCCTCAATCATTCTTCCTCGCATAATTCAAGCATTTTTTTCAATACATATAGGACTAGCTATTAAATTTGGCCAAAAATATATAAATTTGATTTGATTTAATCTATTTTGGATAGTATTTTGAGCGCAAATATATTCCATGACTGGTGATCCATGTGGCAAGAGTAATCATTTGCGGCCAGTTTTTATCGAAAACTGTCACGAAATACTTAACCATACCCTCAATGATAATCGCTTAATTTGCAGATAGCAGGTACCCTTAGAATATGCTCGATTATGAAATGTCACACACAGATCTCGTAGAGGATTTTTGATATGTTGATGGGAATTGTGTACTGATTCTAAAAATGATAAAATCATTTCTGTACAAATTGGGTCTAGGTCAAACCCTATGTTGACTGGATTAATGGTCTAAATTTCAAATTTAGCTAGGTCTATTAGAATAACCACTGAAAAATTATCCTAATTCCAGCTAATTCTGTTATTGCTTTGCTATATATATATTATTGATCTGTACCATACCATATAGCCCAGCCACATGACAGTAATAAAAGGAAAGAGTTTCGTTTACTTGTAGGCATTCTTCAAATATACTTGCAGACTTATAATGTTCACAAATCTATAGATAGATAGTTAGAATTTATTCAATGACTCGTAAGTAACAAAAGAATGAACATATACATGTATATGATGAATACAAACTAATAGACAGTTGCATATCAATACATACATTTGTATATATATCACGAGAATACAGAATGAGAAATTGACTAATTATTTTACAAGAATCCATCCTCAAAGACATGAACTTGATGATGGCCACATGTAAATGAGAGATATTCACCGATTGTAATAAATAATGAGAATTGAAGTGGGAGTAACTGGTATCAGAATTTTAAGACTGAGACTGACGGTTGATAGTTCAAAAGTAAAGCACACATGTGCATGAGAGACATTGGGGACAGCGCAAAAATATGATAACATAATTCCATTGAGGTCCCCTTTGGGCTCTCAGTCATGGAAGAAAAACACACTGAAAAATCCCCAACTAGATAAATTAAAATAAGGTATTCTAAAAATTCTAGATATATATACACCTGTATCACTTACTAAAGTGGAAACCATTTAATACTAAATTATAATAAATTATAAGTGATTCCGCATTTCTGAGATTACGGAAAGTTTCTTTAAGTTTCAAAGATAACTGTGCTCTGATCGGTATAGCTAACTGAAAATGGTATTAGAGTACAAGTAACTCTGGAACCTTCTAGACACATTGAAGAACAAAGAACACTTTAGCCTATTAGCACAATAGATATGGATTAAGTTCCATTTTTCTTCAGATTTTCTGATAATTGATGCTTTATACAAAACTTCCATCAGGCTTTACAGGCTTTAAAAATTTTGTTTTTCGAAAATGAGAAGACTTTTCTGAGAAACTTCCAGAAGTTTGTGAGTTTTGAACATGGTCTTATGAGTAACACGCAGTTTCATCCCTACAATGTCCTTCCATACACCCAATTCGCCCCAAGTTTATTACCATGACAGAATAGGTTTTTTGAAACATTTCCAGGGAGCCAACATGATGTGATTATTAAAGGCATGTCTGAACAATAACATAGGCATGCATTCAGTTTAGTCGCTTCCTGCATATATCTCTTTAACACGTTGACTGCCACTATGAGTTAAAACGGTTGCATGGGGACTGCTACTATGAGTTAACTCGTAGTGGTGTTATACCACATAAATAACAACAGAAACTGAGAGCAATGTTTGTCTATGCGTCAATCCATGCCCAACGACCCCATTGGTCGATAACAAATGTATAATTACAATGGCTTGGATTCCCACATCCTGATCAAGGGGTGGGGTGAAGTTTGAAATATTGCTAGGACACTCCAACTCACCAGGACCTCTTCTGTACATCCCTGACCCATGGTAGACAGGTGCAAATAGACATTTCCCGGACAACACATAGATGGCCTTCGTTGCAAGATCAATAATCAGTTAGCTCTAGATTGTTCAGGTTTCATTTGAAGCTTCTGGCCATAAAGTGATAAAATACACCCCATTGTTAGAGGGATGGGGCATGCAAGCGACTGAAAGGTCCACGAAAAATCTAAGCTTGGCTGTGTAACATGTAATAGAACAACACTTATATGTATGTTGAGGTTAGTTAGAAATGAGCGCCCTGCTTGAGTGGTCTAATGTCTAAATTCTAACAAATCTTATTATCAGCTGTAGTTCTGTTTATTACACATCTCATAAGTACTTATAACTGGATACATTTTGACAGTAGGATAATTCAGATATAGTGTCAGAGGCTGCTGGAAACTCGAGCTAGCCCTACATCAAGATCATGCACAAACGGATACATGTGGCTTGTTTAATCATGCATACAAGTTTGTTTCCCTGGCTATGTGTGTACCAGTGTGTATATATAAATTCATTCATCATGTTTTATAGTATTTTAGTCGACCAAAATCTGTTTTTATGATGTTGAAACGTGATATTAAGCTACTACGAGATAACTCGTAGTTGGCACCTGGGACGGAATTTACCAGTGGTCATCGCTGGTGCCAGCTACGAGTTATCTCGTAGTAGCTTCATATCACGTTTCAACATCATAAAAACAGATTTTCGACGTCTTAGGCGACGTAGAGTGTACCGGTGATTGTATATAAATTCATTTACCGTGTCTTATACACGATATGCTTGTACATGTGTTGCACTCTCGCCATCTAAGTTGTTGAAAACGTAATTGTATTTACCTACGAGATAACTCGTAGTGGCACCAGCGATGAAACACTGATTAATTCCATCCCAGTTGCCGACTACGAGTTATCTCGTAGTAGCCTTATGCAGTGTTCACGCTTTCGGTAGCCAAATTAGCCAATGGCTAATCTTTTTCGAATTTGGCTAATAAAAATTTCATTTGGCTAAACTTTTTTTGACCCAAAATGGAGACGGAAATCATGGAGTCAGAAAGCTAATTAATAAAAGCGCTCATATCAATAGATCGACATTCAAGACGAAGTTAGGTGACGAAAGTACCGGTATTTCGTTATTTTCGTACTTATGAAATATCGTTCCGTGTGGCGGCTGTACAAAGGGAACATTATACAACTGATTGACATCTGATCAGTATTTTTGTTTATATATATGCTTTGAAGAGAGTTGTTATCAGTGAGCACAATTAATAGGTGAATACCTAGTGGTGACGCTGTTGTTTTAAAGAGTGATTTTTTGTTTATACGCCGTCGATGACACCGACTATGTAAACAATACGAAACATGTATGCTATGAAGAGAGTTGTCATCAGTGAGCACAATGAATAGGTGATTAACTAGTGATACTGCTGCTGTTTTAAGGTGTTTTTGTAATGTCCAATAAATAGGCAGATCGGAATAGTGTCCATCATTCACAATTTCCACAATGAGTAAAACGCAAGCTACCGAATGCCACATCAGAACGCCCGGCGAAGACAAAAAAACTGACTGACTTTTTCGGACAAAGACAGACATTGCCTTCTATACCACAGACTGAGTGTCCTCTAACTGACATACGAAATGACGTTAGTAGATGTGAGAAAGTTACTGAACAGACGAACGAACCTGACGAAGCACTACTGAATACGACGAGACCGAATGACATTAATTTACTGACGCCTAAAAAGACTTCTGATGTTCAGACATTGGGCTCTCCGTTGACGAAACGTGCTTTTAGAGACGTGTGGACGATGAATAGACCTTGGTTGACGTATGACAATGGGAAGGGTGTGATGTTCTGTAGTGTGCATTCAGGCTGGCGTGAGTAATCTTTTCGTGGCTGGCTGCAAAACATTTAAACTGCACGTGATCAAACTTCACGAGACAGCAAAAGGTAAGCTCTAACATTTAGTGTAAACATATTTTTATTTCCAAATCTAACATAATATACAGATGATACAAATATATATAGAAGAGATAATGTATGGAAATGAGGATCAGACATTTAACATTTAGCCTAATCATCAAAACGTATAAGCTGTATACTGGTTATGTAATTAATTAAGCCGTCTGCTTTGTTCGTGATAGAAGAGCAGTTCTTAACTCAGTGGCTTAACTTCATATAAGATTTGAATACAAAAGATATTCACCAGTTAACACCTTACTATAATAAGCCATTGTTAGCAGCCGTCATGCTATGGTGTCAATAATGTCGACATAGGGTTATTACAATTAGTTTGGCGGATTTATGTGATTATAATTATATAGAATGTTAGTTTAATGTTTGCGAATTTCGTTTCAGGTAACAACTCCCATATTTTAGTCATTAATTGTGAACCGACCAGAAAACGATGATTTAATTTGGCCAAATTGTTTTTAATTTGGCCAAAAAACATTTGGCTAAAGTTTTTTTCATTTGGCTAAAGTTGTTTTCGGTCCAGCGTGAACACTGGCCTTATGACATGTTTCAGCATCATATAACCCGATATTGGTCGAACCATCACTCCTACATACGTAATACATCACCTACTATCGGCTGAACATGCAATCCCATGTTGGCATATGGGATGGAATTACCCATTGGTTTTCGGCAGTGAACGTGTTAAATATAAATAAGTTAAAAAATTTTAACAGATTTAATTCACAAATATCACCGCTGATTCAATTCAAGATAATCAAACCAAACCAAACCAAACAAAATCACCCCCCCCCCCACCCCAGATTCATAGGGCCCTAGTTTTAACAAGTGCACTGCTGGGCGGAGGTAACGCCCCCGACTGTACAATCAGAGAGGATTTTTCTTATTTTTGTGCAAATACTTATTAAATGGCACTTTGTAAAGTTATGTTATTCATGAGTAAACAATCCAAAATCAAGTTATCATCTGGAAACCAAAAAAAGTAGGCGTAACTCTGGAAAAAAATGGGCGGGCGAAACCACGGCTATGGGGAAATCTTGTCCCCCCCTGGCTGGTCTATTGGCATACCAAAGATCAACTGAATTGAATTAGCGAAACCAAAGTTATGAGTTGAAACGTTCGTACGTACGGACGGCTCCACTAAATACCCCCAAATCTCCATCGGAGATCGGGGGCATAATAAGTACTGCAAGTGTAAGACATATGACTTAAATAGTGAAATTTGGTGGCAATGTTCAGATAATATGTTCATCAAAGGACTTTGACCATAGCTTAACCTTTCTATCTGAACATTAAAATGTTAAAAGTATCAACAATCATGATTCAACAGGGCAATAGGTTTGAAGATTCAATATCTAACTATTTTTGGAAATCTATTGAGAATTTGAGAGCACTGCAATATATTTCTATGTGAATTTACCTTATAATATATCGAGTGTAGATGACACCATCTATCCCTCTCATCTCAAGCTCATGACCAAGCCAGGATTGTAGTGATGACGAAAGTGAAGCCGTGAAGGCCATACTATTCGTTAATTCAGGATACTTCATAGAGACAATGATACTGGCATTGTTTGTCACAATTTACATGTGTTTTACTGTTGCATTGTGGGAAGTGTCTGAAGCAGTTGACACACTCACAATCCCCAACAACTTTTTGATGATGGGTCGTTGATGAAGAAACATCAGCAGGCTACTGCTGCACATTCTGATCTCTTGGGTTAAAAAACACTGAAAAAAAATTAAGAATATGTCAACACCGGGGATCAATTTAAAGGCTCATAGTATTTTTAAGCCAACACTTATCTGTATAAAATACATTTTAACTCTATAAGTAAAACATCAAATGACTTGACCATCTTGGGTAATCCGGTATTATTTAATTGCAATTGTCTCTTTCTGTTTTTGTACTTGTAGGTGTGTGCAGAATAATGGGGAAACCATTTTTTTTATTAGAATAATAAATATGATGGACTTCCCAGTAAACCCAGTTCCAAAATTTTGAGTTCATTTTGATTTTTAGCTTCCATAAGCAATTAGGGGTGTAACGATACATCAATGTATTGATGCGATCACGATACAGCACTGACGATACGGTCATCGATATGGGCGTTCAAACGATACGTATCTCGATTTACAAATTGCATGTTGTTATTACCTATTCAGGCAAGTAAACAGCGGCCGTCACGAACGAGAAAGGTCACTGTTGAATCAGTATCTAACACAAAATTAAGGTAATCCCCCACAATAAGTAATAAAAGTGATAAGCATTCCCTATTTATCACAGAGTAACCGTGAGGCCAACAGATCGCATTGTATCAATTTGCATGTGTGGATAATACGATGCCATCTTCTTGAAACACATTGTATTAATAGATCAGTCGCCAGTGGTCCACTGATCAAAGCACAGACCTGACCTGAGTGACCTCAATTTTAATGACCTACTCTTGAGTGCCTAATAAACGTACATGTACGATTAATAAAATTGAGGTAAAATTCCCACCTGTACGATCGTTATTTGGTCCTGTACGTTTATTAAATTATTAACCAAAAGAAATAATTCACCAATCTTAAATTGTGTTATTCATAGATAAATGAACTCTGATTGTTGACAGTGATCAGCACACTGTAGATTCACAGACCTGGCTATCCATCGAAACTATTTCTGTCACATGGCATCAGTAAACCAGTCAGATGGTGCGTTTTGTTGGGATGTATGGTACTAATATTTCCAGTCTGTACGTTTATTCCGCCCTGTACTATTATTCAGTTACGCGACATTTTCCAACCTGTACTATTATTCCACCCTGTACTTTTATTAGGCACTTAAAGAGTATTTCAATAGTACAGGTCATGCAGCAAGTGACCTACTTTGTCAATGACATGTCGTTTACAACCGGCGGCAAACCTTTGATGCCTGTCTTACTGCTATTGCTGCAATTTTATTTCACTGTTAACCAGAGTGATGCAGCTGCTGTAGTCTCAACCTATATCATATCAATCTATATGTATGTCTTTCCCCATGTCACGTCAACACTGGACACTGCACTCTGGCCCATGTGGGTTTCTGAGCAATTGTTAAACTTCCTGGAATAAACTTGTCAACAGACAATGAATCCCCCCAATTCCCGTTATAAAGTTGACAACTTGACATGAGTTATTAATATAAATCCCCTCCCATTTAACTGTCAATCTCGTGACATTGACTGAGAGATTTTCGGAGAGGACATTCCTCATTGGTCAACAGGTAGTGTTTGTACTCTCTAATTAATTTTGTTCAGATAACGCAGTGCAACAATGGGCTCAATGTCGGCATCTTTATGGTTCCGGGCCGAAAGGATATCACTGATAGTCGATACATCGACGAGGTTTTAATTAGTTTTTCTTCTTCTTAGACAATACAAGTTGCAACAACAAACATTTTAGACGAACATCTAGTACACATATTTTAGCGAGTTCATGTAGGCCTACCTATAGCCATGCAAGCACATACCCACCCGTCGTTATCGCTATATATAAGTGTATATACAGTCGTACGAAGACTCGGCAATAACACTATAATTTTAGGTAAGTAATATCGCGATACGTATCGTATCGTGACCTCTGTATCGCGATAAACATTGATACACCCCATACCCCGTATCGTTACACCCCTATAAGCAATGAACATTCAGGCATATGAGAACATTTCTGAAAATATTTAAATAAAAAATATGAGTGAATGAATGAAGTATACGCTAGGTATATCTTCCTTCAAAGTCAATAAATCTAACTGGATATGGAGAACCAAGGCCGCAATAAAAATATTGTTGGTTTCTACTTGCCCTAACCAAAGTTTTGACCATGGGTAGGTCGTTAGGGAAATTCTTTTTTGTTGTGAGTTTAGGGTAATATATGCGAGGTATTTCTGTGAATACTGTTCTGGAACATAACTTTAATAACCATATAAATAGCAGTAATAAATACACAGTAATTTTGACAATAACATTGAACATTAATTAATACTAGTTAGGCAATTAATGGATTTTACTATAATACTAGCAGTGAAAGTTCCAGGGATTTTTTGGGCAATGATATTCCGAAGGCATATCCTGAAGGCCTGAGCGGAGGAAGGTTTGGAAGGGGGTGACCCCCTGCTGGGTACGTTCTCCCTCTGGAATATTTTTGAAAATCCATTGCAGTGAGAGCTAATCATCGGCTCTTTGATTCAGTATTTTGAATTTTACTGAGGTCAAGTTTCTCGAAAGCATAACTTTGGAAATTTTTATATATGTATGGATTGGAAATGCTTATAAGTTATTGTCAGATATCTTTTGGTTCAATGGATTATGCTTATCCTGCTTGAAATGAGACTTACCATTATTACTCTAATTCATATAATAGGCTATTTCTAAAATTCAAGTGAGACACATACATAATATAGTACAGAAACAATGTCTATAAAGTTAGAAATTACTATTAGTACTAATCTCTATGTTAATTTTTCATTTGGTGTTATGAGATCCCACCTGATAACTAGGTTGATCTGGTTAAATTGTCACTGTTCCTGTACTGTATTTGATTAACATACTGAAGTCTGAAGGCTGAAGGATAACAAACCTAAACTATTTGAAGTTTTCAGATGAAAGCTAGATAAAGCCAAACATACTTTTACAGTATGATTCCAACTGTTAAACTTAAATCCTTTTGTAAACTTAAATGTCTTATGTCAATATATCTCATATATATTTTGAAGACCTCTGTCTGTCTGTTTGTTTGTCTGTCATTTATACAAATCTACGATTCTCGACCGATCGGGACAAAACTTGGTACGTGTGTGTAGTTTGACCAGGCGGTCGACGTTGTCGTATCAAAATTGGCGAGCCCATGCGGCGCCCGCTTCGCGCAGACGAGATCTCGGAAACGGGTGGAGCTATCGACTTGAAATTTGCTATGTGAATGTACCTTGCCCCGCATACGAATTTTATCGGGTCGCCGAGCCCGTGCGACGACAGCTTCGCGCATGCGCAGACGAGATCTCGGAAACGGGTGGAGCTATCGACTTGAAATTTGGTATGTGAATGTATCTTGCCCCGGATACGAATTTTATCGGGTCGCCGAGCCCGTGCGACGCCAGCCTCGTGAATAGCCCGGACAATGTCAAGCTGGGTAGAGCTATCGACTTGAAATTTGGTTTTTGAATAACCCGGACAACATCGGGCTGGGTAGAGCTCATCGGCTAGTATATATATATAAACGTTTTGCATTTTGGGCGCCCAAAACCGGTAAACGGTATGAAAAACAGCCTGGATATGTCCCTGACTAGTTGAATCTAGACGTCCTGCATATAAAAGGTGATGGCGATGGCGATTTTTTCAATATTCCAAATATACTGAAATTTGATCTTGTTGTGGTTCAACACAACAGAACATCATTGTCCGATAATTTCTAGTGAATGCATATTCTCTCAGAACGTTCTTTTAATAAAATGACACTTCTTTTCACAATTACAGCAGCACCTGTTATGACAACTCATCAATGTGACCGGTGCTTTCCTGTCAAAATAGGTATATTCAATAATTTCAATTTTATATTTGCTAAACTTCTAAACATGTAGTATAGTTGCATCCATAAATTGTCTGCAGATGAATAAGTATGACTAGTCTTCATTAACAAACAAAAAAAATAAACAACAAAAATATATATATATTTTTTTTTTAAAGGTCAATATAATAAATAGAGTCGCCGGCTTTTAAAGCAGTCAGTCAGGGCGAGCAGAAACCAACAATTTATTAAGTGTGGCCCAATGTTTATAGCCGCAGCCATGCAAAAATATCAGGGGAAATAGATTTGTCACCTGGGGCTGTCACCTGTTTTCGTAATACTGTCTCCAACCTCGTGTATAAAAAATATTTTATTTATGAAAGGTACATTCAGACAGTGAGCTTCCAACGAAAACTTGAGTTTTTATTTCGCTAAATCTCGACTTCCTGTTATTGTTTACTAAAATTAAGTATGCCAAACATCAAAAGTTAGTGACCATATGTGCACAAACGGACAACATAAACACAATATTAACAAGCAAACAGTAGTAGGTCAATTGCTTACAATACTTTGAATGGGCTTAAAATCCATTTAATTTTGTAAGAATCAAATAAGCCATAAAGCACTGAAAATTAAAAAGTTTCGTGAGAATCATTACCGAGAATCGAATCTGTGATTATTGTCGAATCTTAAGGCCTGGTAACTATGTGTTAACTATTATCGTAAATATGATCGGCTTCTTTCATTGTGGAAACACGATGTCGAAAAAGTTTTATAGCGCCGCGAGCACATGCTTGTCAATTTGGCTACAGTTCATCGGAAACATCAAAGTGCTAGCAGCATATGGTTACACTGTGAGCTGATTGGTATGTCATGCGCATGTGAAGGGCAGAATGACCTCCTTTCAAGTTAGTGCAGCTTGCACTGTCAACCGTAATTGGTTGCTTGGAGACGAATGAGTAAGTTAGATTTTATATTGATCCCACTGATTGTGTCAATACATTTGTGCAAGTAGCGACTCGCGAGTAACATGATTTTGTGATATGTGCCATGTAGCCCCGATGTGGGATTACTACAAAACGCGAGTGTAAAAATGAACTAGACATTGCTAGCTTTTCAATAGTCCAAGTCTGCTCGTACGAAAACCAGCTAATATATTTGGATAGCAAAATGCTGTTTTTTCGTCTATGACATGAGTTACGCCCAGGGTTGGTGGCGGGAATTCTTGTCTAATTCACTCGAATTTACCTAACAAATCAATACCTGATGCTATATATACCAGAAAGAGTGACATCTTATGGTCATAATGGTGTTTAATATATGGCACAGTAGCATGATATATTTACATCTCCAAAACATGCCGAGCGTTGCTCTTTAACATGTCTGGGACTATACAACACACAAGGCACCTATTTTTAGAAGCAAATTTGATTTTTGAGACAGCGCAAATTTTTTTGGATTGGGTGGGATGCGAACCCCAGCCCGACGGCGAGCGCCTTGCGACTCAAAGTCAGGCATCAATAATCTAGTTTTCATCTTAAATTACACATAGAATATTCCCAGGGGCGCCGGAAGAGGGGGGGGGGGGCAGCTGACCCCCCTGCCCTTGACCAAGGGGGGCGAGCGGGGGCAGGACTTGCCCTTTTTCTGGAGACAGAAAATGCTTTTTGTGTGTTTAATCTCATGTTTTTATAGCAAAATGTGACTTTTTTGGTCCAAATACCACCAATTTCACAAGGAATATTAATTTGTTGTCAATTTTATCACAAAACGGCCATAAAAACCTACAAATACCTTTAAAATGAATTTATGGTTATTTTCCCGAGTTTGCGGAGAAAATGCCCTCTTTTTTTTGCGGAAAAGTGCCCTTTTTGTAGGCTCTGCTCCCCCCGCCCTTGGATGCTTCTGGCGCCCCTGAATATTCCGGTTTGTTTACGTTACAGCTGAAAGTTTGAAGTGTTCTGCAATGTACTTGGCTAATTTCGGCTTTGATGCCGTCAATCGAATACGCCTATAAACAATCGAGTACACCAGATCGCTGACAACGTGCACTTTTATTTTATTCCAACATCGGACGAAAAACAGCATTTGGCTATCCAAATATCTTAGCTGGTTTTCGTAGGAGCAGACTTGGACTAGCGTTTCAACAAACGTCCATGTCTCTATTATTAGCCTTGCCTAAAAAAAATTCAACGCAAATTCATTTCATATGAGCTTTGGCCTCGACACTGCCGATTGCGACGCTAATTCCCAGGGTTGCACAGTGGAAATAAGTTAAAACTTAAAGTGATATGAAACACTCCGGTAGGGTGATCAAATATAAATGGAGAATAATCTTGACAACACACACCGTCATTCTTATATATTAATTAAATGTAGTGACTCTCGATGGCGAAATCTTTTTCGTTAGTTTATCGCCGATAGATGCGTCCCGAATCAAGTAGTAAATATTTACAATTGAGCGTAGTTCAGACGACGTTTTTTATGGAGTAGTACGGTCAATTTGCTTCAGATTTTCGGCGATGTCAGTAGAATGCTACATTCCTCCAGTTGGCATAGCGCCTGGATACTAACTGATCAGTTTCACGCACCCGGACAAGTGCATACTATGTCTTTAATAAGGTCAACTTTTATTTGAACCCTAACCCAAGTTTTCAGGCCGAGTAATTTCATTCACATGCACTGACTGAATTTGACAAATGAACATATAACCAACCATTGAAAATTCAAATACTAAATACTCTTGAGTGCCTAATAAAAGTACAGGGTGGAATAATAGTACAGGTTGGAAAATGTCGCATAACTGAATAATAGTACAGGGCGGAATAAACGTAGACTGGAAATATTAGTACCATACATCCCAACAAAACGCACCATCTGACTGGTTTACTGATGCCATGTCACAGAAATAGTTTCGATGGATAGCCAGGTCTGTGAATCTACAGTGTGCTGATCACTGTCAACAATCAGAGTTCATTTATCTATGAATAACACAATTTAAGATTGGTGAATTATTTCTTTTGGTTAATTTAATAAACGTACAGGACCAAATAACGATCGTACACTCACGTACAGGTGGGAATTTTACCTCGATTTTAATAATCGTACATGTATGTTTATTAGGCACTCAAGAGTAGTGGGCCTACCTTACAGTTACACTTAATCAGTAATACTAAATGTCTTGAAGTTGAACCTAGTACTAGTCAGGTCCGGCACAACTGGATATTCAGCTTAATAAGCTGAACTTAGCTTATTAAGCGTAATTCAGCTTAAAATTTACTATGGGGAATGGATAAACGCTGTGTTCCGCTCATTTCCGCATTCTAAATCGAGTCAAGTCGGCAGCCTCAAGCAATTTCACTGTCAACTACGTTGTTGTATGGGCTGCAAATCATTGTCTACTATTTTAATTTCAATTATTTTAGCAATTAATTTTACGATTGTCGCAGATTTCGCCACTTTCTGTGTGTTTTTCTGATAAAAAGACACCAAAATCCTCAGACATTTCACTTGCCAACTATTCGTGGTAACGCCTTTCCTTCAATTGCATAAGCTCTAATCTGGATGCACAGGTTTCTTAAAAATTAGGACTTTTAATAGAAATCAATTTAAGTTTCAGAGAAGTACGAGAGACTGTATGTGTCACTATTTATGATGGCCACTCTGATCTTCATCTCACGGAGATCATGTCTTTAAAATCGTTATTTTAATTTCCCCACGGATATTAACATGTATTTAATCATCACCTTAGGTGTCTATGCATTAAAGTTTGGGACTGTAGATGTCAAAATAATGACTCAATTATTCGAGAGAACACTTTCGGCATGTAGTGATTGTAGTCATACATGTATGTAGCATTACCATGCAGAGAAGCGTTTGTTCTATTTCACGATGGGTGTATTGTCCCTGGTGTCGAGCGTTATTTAACCAAAAACATGCCACATACAGTTTGGATCTCCCCATATTATAATGAATGTGGTCCATAACTCGTGGAACACATGGTTCTGAAATGCTTAAGGTGTCATGGCTCGTTCGATTGCATTAATGGGTATGCCAACCACAGGTATTTCAAGTTCAATAGTAGTAAAACTATGTACACGATCCCAGTCTATTTGTGTTATTCTACCCCAGGATCTAATGTACCGACCCAAAACAGGGTGGTAACCGTGACTTTGAAATAAGGCAGGGTTTCCGCTATACCGGCAGGGGGTCCCCTTGACGGGCCCCGTTCCCCTCGCCAAGTTTTCCCCTCCTGCCATACCCCAGGACATACTGCATGTCTATAAAGGTACCGTAAAATGGGGTGACTTTGCCACCAACGGGGTGACTTTGCCACGTCACTGAGAAAAAGTTAAGAATTAACAGCTCAGCACCAATAACCAGATAGCAAAATGTTTCATATTTACTAATGATTTTACAAGTTCAGATTGTATCACATGTGCCACAAAACTTGATGTATACAAATTCTGAAGGTCAAGGTCACCACGCGACCTTTATAGAACATTTTGGCAAATTTTCTACATAACTCCAAATTTGAAGGGTTTCTTCGACACCAGCAATGATACACACCTAAGGGAAAGTTCATGTTTATTGCTATTTGGTCTTGTTTCCATGAATATATTAACTTTTTCCTGGTATTAGATTATTTAATTGTAATTTGGAAAAAAACAATTTCCATGTGAGAATTGAAATCGCTCGGGGTCACTTTGCCATAGTGGCAAAGTAACCCCGCATTAAATTAGAACAGAAAAATTTACAAGCCACATATATTTATATAGAATCTATCACTTTACTTCAGTTAATACTGTTATTAGTATGAAAACTTGCATCTTCATTTAGCATGGTATTTCCTGATAAGCCCTATTGCATAAAAACTGCAAAAAGCCTATAGATGGATATTTTTACCATTGAAGGCAATATCGTTTCGAACCAATATAATACATGTATTTGTACCATTTTAGAATCATAGGTTTTATTCAGCCATGACTGTATTGAACATTAAGTTACTAAGGCATTATCAAGCTCACAAATCTTCTCATTGCTTGGTAAACCTGTTATGTGGATTTCAGTCATTGGGAAGTATTTCTAATACAGGTGAGGGGGTGATATATATCTTATACCACAAAAACCATCGCCGCGGGTCACCCACCTCCACGCAAAAACATCTCTGATGTGTAATCACACCGCTCCTCAAAGTTAATTCACATGTGTGTGCTGGTCACATACTATAGTATCAAACAATAGGACTAGAGTAAATATATGAATACAGGTGTAAAGTAAAGTGATTCAAGTGATCATCACAGAATACTATGCATTAATCCAGATGCCCAGCGACTGTATTATATGTACTGGATTAACTGTAATTATGGTCCATCACTCATTTACAAAGTATCGGTACCTTCATCACAACCTGAGCAGATACATGTATCTTGGTGAGATCATCACCATAATCCATTGTATTGGATGCAATCTGGAAAAACCTGTGACTTGAAATTCTTAAAGAGTATTTAGCTTAGGGCATGCTTTTTTGTGACTTTTCAGTGATAACCAAGACGCTCAAGATTGCGGAGTGAAGTTTATGATATCGTCCCATCAGTAGCATAGTTTTCTCCATGTGACACCAAAAACAGCCTATCCTAGTAGTTGTACAATATTAGCACATGTATTATTTTGACAATTATGTGTTCTCTATATTTCGTAATCAAGATTATAAAGACATTTGTGATGCAGACCAGACTGGACCACCCTAGGTGGTCCTAGGTGGTCCAGTCTAGCGTGGTCCAGTCCATTGACTAGGCAGTCCTGTCCGGTCCAGGCCATTCTGGTCTGGTATTCTTGTATGGAGTTGGACTGGTCCAAAGCGGTCTGGTCTACTTACATGTGAATGAATTACCCTTTTAGCAAAATCTATACATTATACTATACCAGGCCCATATAAAATGGACAATAGATACATGTGGCACTGTTATTTACAACACACATAGAAGCATACAGAGAATCGTACCGACATGTGGCAAAGTCACCCCAACCCATGGGGTGACTTTGCCACCCAACTTTTTCAGTACATGCTCTCATTCCAAACATACATGGACCATAACCACACATGAAATATATAGCATGAAGTTACCTGAGTTAAATGACTGTAGAACTGTTTTCTGAATTTAGCTTGTGACTGAATGCTGCATAGAAATATGCCAAAAAGGTGGCAAAGTCACCCCGTTTTACGGTATAAAGATGTTTAAAACTTCTGAATTTTGTTGGAATAGTACTAAGGAATTTTAAAAGGTGAATTTATTTTATATCTTGTGAGTATACACACTCTAAACGCGTTGTTAAATTGAAACATGAAGTGATCGGAACTGACATCGCTAGAAGCTATGCCTTTGAGGCTGGTTAGTTACGTTGCAGTTAGTACCCGGTTATGTTATGCAAAAGAGCAGTATTTTAATCATACCTGTCATGTTTTATACCGCAAAATATACTGTTCACTTTGTAATAGAGCGAGAGAGAAATGTGGGAGTAGCCGCAGCGGGCATCAAGGCATCTTACCACTGCCCACAAAGAATACTCGTCGGCCAGATATGTAATCAGCCTTAATATATTCCGATTACGTTATGCATCTGAAACATCTGCTGGGTCTTCCACAGTGAGTCTTTTAACATTTCAACCAGTGCTAAAAGTAAAACAGGCTAATTTTACCTGGATTTTTGACGGCTACTGGCCCCATTCCCCTACACCCTAGCGGAAACCCTGAATAAGGCCCCATGTATAGGGTGTGTAGTTCTCTACACATGGTAGTTCAACGTCGCCATCCACCATGGCTACGTGTGCGTCTGCTAAACATGAGGAATGGGTCCTGGACCTCAAATTCGACTTATGGAGATTATCATGGAAAAAACATAAAAAGGGAGCATTTGATGCACTGATGAAGGAGGGGCTGTTTCTAAATCGAACTTCTGGAAAGGCTATATGCAGCATTTGCCACTCACAAGGTTTGGACATTATTACTGAAAATGAGTTATTATTTGATCAACGTGAAACGGAAATGTCTCAAATATGTGAAAAAATTTCTAATAATTATTTTTCATCAACACATCTACAACAACTTTCTCACACTTTAGCCGAAAGCCAGAGACTATCAATTGCTAATGATGGGAGACTTGAACTGTATGCAGTCGTTTTATAACACCGCTTGAGAATGACCCCTTGACCAGATCGAAAAAATCTGCAGCACTCATTCACCTTAACTCGGCCTCATGCACTCTTACCTGTTGCTTGGATATGGGCAGTGAATGGTGAGAATCGTGAACTTTAATGCATAGACACCTTTATAGTAAGGTGATGATTAAATAAATGTTAATATCCGTGGTGAACTGAAAATAACGATTTTAAAGACATGATCTCCGTGAGATGAAGATCAGAGTGGCCATCATAAATAGTGACGGATACGGTCTCTCGTACTTCTCTGAAACTTTAATTGATTTCGATTAAAATTCCTAATTTTTAAGAAACCTGTGCATCCAATCAGATTAGAGCTTATGCAATTGAAGGAAAGGAGTTACCACGAATAGTGGTTGGCGATTATCGCAATACGATAGGGGAACACTCTGACGTTCGTCCTCGGATTTCACCAATTTTTGTACCTGGCTTGCCTGTCCTAATTTTCACGGGAAAATGGCTAATTTGATTCTATTTGTCGTTATATATATATTTATCACCCCATTTAATATTCATTTTCATAAAAATAAAATGAAACAAGCTGAAGATGATATGTTTAAAATGTTTGAAGCATGAATTTGGCGATAAGTTGTTATCAGAGTACGTTATACTTGTGATAGTTATGTTACGCACACGGTGTTACCCTATCGTATTGCGATAATCGCCAACCACGAATAGTTGGCAAGTGAAATGTCTGAGGATTTTGGTGTCTTTTTATCATAAAAACACACAGAAAATAGCAACATAACAAACTTTTTTGTATTTGAGATTTTGTTGAAATATTTTGGGTATTGTAGTAATTTAGAACATAAACATAACCATTTGATTGAGTATCATTACTTAGAATAGGTCTAAGTTAGAAAAATTGACTTTGAAAAAATTTCAGTTTTAAGACATGAGAAATTCATATATCGAGAAATGCTCCAAAGTCGAACCCATGACATAGAACACACCAGGATTCACTCAGTTAGGTAATATTGTGTCCTTTTCTTACTTGAGGTTATATTCTGTTGAAATATGATGGAATTGATGGAATCAATTGTCAGCAATGAATGTGCCATGAGCGGTAAGTGGCGGACAACATGGAAAAAAGGAAGAAAATTGCAACATTTTGCCAGAATGTATATATATCTGGAAAGCAGCCTATAGAATGACACAGCATTAGTGTTCAAACGATTAGTCGACAAATAATCGTCGACGCTGGTTTTTCGGGTAATCGACTCTAACTTCCACAGTCGACTAGTCGAAATACAGTATCTAATCTCATCAGCTGGCCTTGACAATGCATGGTTTCACTAAATGTGGGTCAGAAAAGCAGCAAAGATAGCTAGTCTATGTTCAAGAAGCTTTCCAAAGTCCAAACATATGTCCTAATGTCGAGCTTGACATAGAACTACGCCGAAATTCGCCAATGCGATAATTCAAGTTAACCATTATCATTACAAGAGCAGTAACTCTATATTTGACTTCTAAAAAGTACGTGGTCCATAAACAGTAAATATTAGGTCGCGGCGTACTTGACCGACGTCTCACGCATGTTCCAGGTTAATGCCACGTGGTCTTTGCATTGCGTCATTTAGTTTCTACGCTCGCGCACATTTCATACTCCCTATACCGCGGACGCAAAAATTTGTAGTGCGCATTTCTAACCAACACAGGTAAAGAGGGAGGGGCTTCCACAAAAGTGTTCGTCGATACTAACTGAGTCTAACTCTCTGCTTGCTCCGTACGCCTTACGGAAGTTATGGCAACTTACAAAGTAGGCCTATGTACACATCGTATATATAATCATTAATCAGTATAATGTGTGTCACACAGTGTGTGTGTTTTCTTTTGTTTTGTTTTTTATTTTGAGCTGACTCTGAGACTGAGTATCGTTTATTTTCTATACCCTGGCAGGGAAGTATTTATTTGATTTCATGATTAACAGAAAATCCCTCAATTATTTCCTCAATTATTTATTCTCATTATCATCGTAGATTCGTAGGGAACTTATTTGCGATCGGTGGGTTTCTAGAGCACCGGTTCATTTGCAACAAAACCACGTGACGTGTCACGTGATTCAATTCTCCGATCACAGTAGAGTGTAAATAGTTGATGGCACCTAATTTGTAATTTTCTTTCACATGTGTTTCATTAGTATAAGGTTGGTGATGTATTTGGCCGACTAGTCGACGTCGACTCGACTTTTGGGGTTCGACTAGTCGACTCCAGAATCCCAGAGTCGTTTGAACACTACACAGCATGCTGCAGCTAAGTTATGTGAATGACAATCCGGCTCACTTTTTCGAATGTCCTTGATTTGATCTTGATAATATTGCCTTTCACTTCTTTAGAACTCCAAGAATGTGAAGTTCAAAATGTATAACTTGCCTCTCCCTTATAATTACGGTAACTAAAAACTGTGTCCCCCGGAGCACCATATATTGGAAATAAATGGGCATTGGGCTTGTTATTATGTTATCCTGATAGCATTCAGTCATACACTGTATGACAGTCCAGTGAGTGCATCACACTGATTTTCAATAATATGTACTGTCACCACAGGCCTTCTACACAGTGATTGAGATCTTAATAAATATAAATTTAATGCATCTATTCTCCATCACTTTGTACAAGAAGTCCATTTATAGTAAGGTAAGTGGGCACGGTATCTGGAGAAGTCGGCCCCCACGGAGTCGGGCCCATACGAAGACGTCCCTATGCGAAGTCGGCCCCATTAATTAGAAGGGATTAAATCGGCTTAATTTTATTGAGGTAGTGTTTATGTTGGCTAATTGTGAGGTCCTCAATTTTTGCAAACATATTATTAATATGATATCACTCAATTATGGAATGTGTTCCGTTTAGCATGAGTACAGTATCAAATAAATGCATGAGGAAGACTTTTAATTTAAAGGTAGGCTCAGTTTACTATAGACCCTGCCTGACCAAGACTCAGAGCCCCATAAATGTTTGTCTTATAGCGACTGATGGTTCACTAAAGACCCACCCCTGTGCTCTACCACAACTGTTTAGAATGCCTGTGAATGTCACTACAAAACTTTACACATCACAGCTTTCAATGAGATTATTACATATATTATACATCCAAGCCTTGAAATAGTGTCTGTCATTTGCAGAATGAGGTCTCCAGAGGGCAAATTTAGTGATGCTAACCAGCATAGCGTGTTAGCATCACCAAATTCACCCTCTGGGCCGTCTGGGGACCTCATTCTGCAAATGACAGGCACACGATTTCAAGGCTTGAATGCACACAGTATAATATATATAAACCACTTTTACTTATGTTATACATACAGTTTATATTCACATAATGTTATACTATTTTGTGTAAAATTACACTTTCAACGTGTTTATTGCTGCTAACAAAATAAAATATAATCTAACACCTGTAGCGATCAGCTGTTTTGACCAGGTACTTAGGTGTAATCGAAACTGAAAGTGAAACTGATATAACGGTAGTCACAACAATTGATAAGTTGTGTCGGAGACAGTGGGAACAAGGTCATGGCACTCCGAATATACGTATTCAATGTTTAGCTTCACCTACCACAAAATAAACAAGTGAAATATATTCTTAGTATAGCTTTGCTTCGTAAAAAGCGTTCTGTTCGCGAAAACGTGCTTCAATTCTTCCGATCTGGATCTAAAGCGGAAGTGAGAACTATTCAGCGAAACGAACCCTTGCCATTTCCGTTTGTCTATTTATAGCTACTAAAAAATTTGGTTTGCCATTAACTTTTACCAGGCATATAAGCGGCTGGCCGATGAGAGCGCAGCAGGTAAATCATTTTTTTCTGTCTCAAACATTACTTTTTATCCACGTGCACTGCATTTAACCCCAATTACTGTGTCCGCCTAATTTTCGAAAAATTCTTTTATCATGTTCTAATTGATCCCGGTTATTTATTTGAGCACTAAATGATAGCTTATTTATTCGGATTTCATTTTAGCGCGAAATCCAAAAAGATCTATAAAGATCGAGTGTCATGTGATCCATAGATTGCAACACCCCGCTCCGGTTCCATGGTCGGGACGCCTTTTTTTTAATACCGGAAGCCAGCTTACGAGCGACATCCCGGGGGAGGTAATGTCTCTACAGAAAGTGGTGAAATCTGCGACAATCGTAAAATTAATTGCTCAGATAATTGAAATTAAAATAGTAGACAATGATTTGCAGCCCATACAACAACGTAGTTGGCAGTGAAATTGCTTGAGGCTGCCGACTTGACTCGATTTAGAATGCGGAAATGAGCGGAACACAGCGTTTATCCATTCGCCTAGTAAATTTTAAGCTGAATTACGCTTAATAAGCTAAGTTCAGCTTATTAAGCTGAATATCCAGTTGTGCCGGACCTGCTAGTAGTAGTACTACTACTAGACTACTAGTACTAGTACTGAAGTGAAAGTAGTAGTAGTTTATTAATTTAAATTAAGGTTGCAACTTGCAATGAAGTTGCATTGCAATTCACTTATAATATCATATACATGAGAATGTGGCCGTCCACGGGATTCTCGCATTAGCGAATTAATGGATAGACTTTGCTTGGGTGTGGAAAAGATATTTAACGTCAACCAACGTGAGAAAAACCAAATTGTTCGTCGAAATTCGAACCATGAAATTGATGAATGTCTCGACGGATAATTCGAAATGACGCAATGGAAGTCAGGTTGCTTTTAGAACCAGTAAACGTGGAAATTTTGCTATCTGATAATATCTTAGTTCTTACGTTTATCCTATGCCATTGCTCTGTTTTACTTCACACTATTTTCGTTGAATGTGTTGCAAGATAACAGTGAAAAAAGCGGACCCCATGTCGGCCGCAAAATGAAAACACGGAAGATGGGATAAGGGCAAGGTTGTGAGAAGGCGGAAATATTACCACGAAAAATAGTCCCAAAATTAATAAAAATTACACCGTCCAAATTGTCGTTAATCGACATATTTTGTCGTCGATTTTAGATAGCATAATAAGGGACATCATTGCCAAAATTGTCCATACCCATCAAACTACTATTCCCCATCGATTTTTCTCAATATATATTCTTGGGCGACATTGCATTTTTCGTTAAAAAACGCGCACTAGTTACGGGAAACGCGCCATCGCAACGAAGTTTGCGTCGCCAAATAAACGTTTTTTTTTTCCTGTTACATTATTTATGTTCGAAAGTTATATATTAATATATTCTATCTCAGAAGCCGCATATATAGTTCAGATTTTATTTTAATTGGATGCTATGTGCATGAAAGTGGTCTACAGACTACAGTTGTGCACATAATTAGTTACAATTGCTAATTGCATGATACTGATAGTGGGCTTTATGCAGACCATGATGCGCAGTTATTGACATAATAGATCATAATAACTAAATAAGTTGCTAAGTGGTGAAAGCAGAGATCACCACATTGACACATTCATTCAAATGCATAAGATGGGCAAGTTTACACTAGATTTGTATGAGAGAAAAATATAGGCACCTACCGTAGCCCTATTATACATACCGGTACCGGTACCTTAATTCAATAATTGCATGGATATATAGCCTGTGGGGGGGGGGGGGGGGTGTAGGGGAGAACTGGGACAATTTATAAATTTAACCAATTATTTTGGTAATTGTAGATAATTGCTGAAAGGCTGTATTGTATTAACAAACACACTGGATATACAAACACATTGGATGATATCGTCTGTCTGATTAGCATATTACAAGGGAGATAACTCTCAATTAAATTAAATGTTTTGGGGGGGGGGGGTGAATTGGGCCAGTGTGGAGAGATGTGAGTCATTTGGTGGCTCAAAGTGGGACGGCCAATTGGTGCTTAAATAAACAATATTCTCAATTCAAATCCATAAATTTATAAATTTGGATGCTAAATATCATCATAACAGAGAAATTGAATATCAAAGATATCTGAGATGTTCGCCTCAGGACAGATTAAACCTGCAGGCAAACATACTTAGTAATTTCACATGAGTCCCATGATTTGCATTCTCAATAACATAATTTATTGTAAGAAATATATGTACGGTATATGCATGTAGCTAGTATACATGTAAATATTTTTGCATGAATTGCATATGATGGCAATGACTTCATTCATTAGACTAATACATTTGACTATATACATGCATGTACATGTGCATGTAATCCTGCATATGGCATGCTTGGACAATTTTGACAGCCTACCAATTTTGAATGGATTCTAGCAAGGGACGTGGCTAGAGCATCTCCGTTGGGGGGGGCGGCCGGGGGGGGTCCACTTTAGAATTTCCCACTCCATAACCAGACCCACAAATTTCCATATTTGAGAAATCCTATCGGCACCATTCATGGGTTGGAATTTTCAACTGCATGGTACCTCAATGTTTCCAACTGTTTGCAAATATTCGACCTGACTCCACCCACCTAAGGTTGGAACATTTCCACTGATGACCATTTGAGTCAAATATATTAGCTGCAAGTACAGGCAATTCAATTTTTTTTACAAATTAACACATTTCACACTAAATACTGGTTGCAAATGACGCTACCAAAATAAATCAACTTCTCTTTGGTTTGATATTTCCAGCTCAATATGTTGTGTCAGGCATGGAATCTCCAACTATTGAAAACATTGACCAAAGTTGGGAATGCGACACCCCAACCCCCATGTTGTCCCCGATTCACATGTTGACAAACTGACAATATGTCCCAGTTCTCCCAACAACCTCAAAATACATATCAATCTTAATTCCAAGAATAAGCAGCAGCAATTGGAATAAAGTAATTATTTTATCATTAACTAATATTGTTTTGCGGAGTAACTGATATGTTGAACTTATATGTATGCTTTCAACCTACATGCCACTAAAATTAAAGCGTCTGTCTAAATAGATGATTTTGACGTCTTATTTCGCATACAATTATATTTGCCTCGAATAAACACTTTGAGCAACTTGAAATATCAATTTTGTTTGAGTATTTCATCAAGCATCATGGTGCATGAAAAATCAGTTTGAATTGTCACTGCAATTTCAAGCCATGCCCACTGTCCCAGTTCACCCCTGTCCCATTTCTCCCCAGTCTCCCTATCAATAATGCTGAATAGGTCACTCTCACCGGTTTTCTGTGATAAAGTTACCCAGGTTCCTGAAATTGTGATAAAGTTACCCAGGTTGGAGAAGAATGTGATAAAGTTACCCAGGTTAATAATAGTTCATGTTTAGCAACAAATTATTGATTTTTGTGATAAAAATGACGAACTACAGTACTAATATGTCTTAATTTATGCTTGATAAGGGCTATTACTTGTCAAAACTGAACAATATTTCCCTCTGTCACTTTTAAATCGAGTTGATATTGTGAGATTCGCTTAACCTGGGTAACTTTATCACAATTCTCACCAAACCTGGGTAACTTTATCACAAAATTAGGAACCTGGGTAACTTTATCACAGAAAACCGGTGAGAATGACCTATTCAGCATCAATAATGGGGTGGGTGGGTGATCAAGGCGTCCCAAAAGCAATTTTTACTGCAACTAAAAAAAAAAATTCCTCTTTCTTTTTACTCTTTGACATTATTCCTAAATTTTAAGAGTAAAAAGAAAGAGAAAAAAAAATGTTATATGTACATGTATTATTGTATCTAGTCAATGTATTAGTCTAATGAATGAAAATCATTGCCATCATATGCAATTTATGCAAATTAGTTACATATATACTAGCCACATGCAATGCATATATGTCTTACAATAAAGTATTGCACATGATAATGCAAATCATGGGCCTCATATGAAATTATTAGGTATTTTTGATTATATACACCTTTAATTTATCTGTCCTCTCGACAAACATCTCAGATATCTTTGATATTAAATTTCTCCGTTATGATGATTTTTACCATCCAAATTTACACAAATGTTTGGATTTGAATTGAAAATATTGTTTATTTAAGCAGCAATAGGCCGTCACACTTTGACCCACCAAATGATCGACCCACATCTCCCCACACTGGCCCAGTTCACCCCCCAAAAACATTTCATGTAATCGAGAGTTATCTCCATTGTAATATGCTAATCAGACAGACAATATCTTCCCTTGTGTTCGTATATCCAATGTGTTTGTTAATAGCATAGAGCCTTTCAGCAGTTATCTAAATTAAATTACCAAACTAATTGGTTAAATTTATAAATTGTCCCAGTTCTCCCCAGTCTCCCCTACTTTGTTGTAAATTATCAAATTGAACAGATCACATATACAACCTAGTGTAACAGATAGGAACACAGTTATGTATATGCCTACCGGTATCTGGGGAACGGTCCGGGCTACCCACACCTGAGCCAACCCACCCATCTGCTGTTTTTTTTTTGGTCATAAAAATAACTTGTTTTAGCATAATTGGATCGTTTGTAAAACAAATAAAAATATAACCTATTCAACAAGCTTCACCATAATATGGGAGGCCAAATTCACATTTAATAATGAATTGTGCTCAAGCGCAATTGATTGCGCTTAAGCGCAAATACCACATGTTGTGCTTAAGCACAAATAGAGCATTTACACTTAAGCATAATTAATTGCGCTTAAGCGTAATTGGGACTACTATCTAACATACCCATAAACTATTGGCATGACTTGGTGTATCACCTAGCAACACAAGAGCAGCATTGGGCTAATTTTAACCTGTTTTGATTAGCCTGAGTACTCAACAGTCAACTGTGAGTACTGGTACCGTAAACCAGGGTGACTTGAGACAGTTTTTAGGGTTTTTTAAATCTAACTTGAAATGAATTATACGGACCATAGTGACATCAATGGAAGTTTATCATACAGCCTCTCAGGGATTTATCCCTGACAATTTCATTTGTTTCCACCATTATACCTACCTGATGACTTAAATCAGGGAAAAAACCCTATTATATTTTCATATTATCAGCATCCCTGTCCCAAAAAATTGGTGTCTCATTCCTGGAGCTTTGGTGTCTCAGTCCTCGAGCTCTAGTTTTTTTTAATAAATCAGCATCTCTTGCAAAAATCTATAGTATTTCCATTGTCATATAGTGTGAATGTGGTGTCACAGAGGGCTTGCTTCCCTCATATGGTACTGTACTGCCTGTATACTCGAAAATTGAAGAAAATCAAAGTCGCCCCGACTAATACAGAAAGTAATGCTATTGCGAGTAGCCCCAACTAATATATACCGAAATAATATAATGCTATCATGAATCGCTCCAACTAATACAGAAGGTGATACTATTGTGAGTCAGCCATTTTGATAAAGAAGTTGGGCTAGCTCCCTATATCCATCGAAATCAATGAAAACAAGAGCTGATATGTCAATAGGAGTTTATAAGGTTAAGTTATGGATAAACCTATTTATTTACCAGGGGTGTTTAGTTACATATAACCATGAATTGTGCTTAAGCACAATTAATTATTAAATGTGAATTTGGCCTCCTATACCATAACGCTATATAAAATTAAATACAGTGCATATGAACAGCACTATCAGTAACATTTTTAGCTCAACTTTACTTTGTAAAGTTTGAGCCATGGCATCCGTGCGTGTGTGCGTCTGTCAACAATTTCGTTTATCACGGGCTACAGGTCGCACCTTTGGTTGGTTCATTATGAAATATGTCATAGCTGTTGACATTGACATGTAGATGGGAACGATTCATTTTGGGGTCATTCGGCAAAATAACATGGCAGTCAGTGGCCATCTTGGATTTCAAAATTAAATCCATTAGCACGGGCTACCTGCCGTACGTAGACCCTATTGTTTGCCTGATGATCAGGAAATTTGTCATGGATGTTAATATTGACATGTAGATGGGAACGAGTCATTTTGGGGTCATTCGGCCAAAAAACATGGCCACCAGCAGCCATCTTCGATTTTAATCTTTGCATGGCTATAAATCCTTTGGCACGGGCTATAGGCTACATGTCATAGCTTTGGTTGGATCATTATGAAATTTGTCATGGGTATTGACATGTAGATGGGAACGAGTCATTTTGGGGTCATTCGGCAAAAAAATAGTGGCCATTTTGAATTTCAAAATTCAATCCATTAGCACAGGCCGTATTGTTTGTCTGATGATCATGAAATTTGTCAAGGATGTTAATATTGACATGTAGATGGGAAACGAGTCATTTTGGGGTATTTTCGGCAAAAAACAAAACATGGCCGCCAGCAGCCATCTTGGATTTTACTCTTTGCATAACTAAATCCTTTGGCACGGGCTACAGGTCGTACCTTTGGTCGAATCATGGATGTTAACAATGAAATGTAGATGGGAACGAGGCATTTTGGAGTCATTCGGCCGAAAAACATGGCCGCCAGCAGCCATCTTGGATTTTACACTTTGCATGACTAAATCCTTTGGCATTGGCTACAGGTCGTAGATTTGGTCAGATAATTATGAAATTTGTCATGGATGTTGACATTGACATGTACATGTAGATGGGAACGAGTCATTTTGGGGTCATTCGGCAAAAAAACATGGTCACCAGTGGCATCTTGGATTTCAAAATTCAATCCATTAGCAAGGGCTACAGCCGTACTGTTTGTCTGATCATCATGAAGTTTGTCAATTATGTTAATATTGACATGTAGATGGGAACGAGTCATTTTGGGGTCATTTGGCCAAAAAATATGGCCGCCAGCAGCCATCTTGGATTTTACTCTTTGCATGTCTAAATCCTTTGGCAAGGGCTACAGTTCGTACCTTTGGTCGGATCATCATGAAATTTGTCATGGATGTTAATATTGACATGTAGATGGTCAACGAGTGATTTTGGGGTCATTCGGCCATAAAATATTGGCGCCGGCAGCCATCTTGGATTGTACTTTTTTGCATGACAAAACCCTTTGAAATGGGCTACAAGTCGTAGCTTTGGTCGGATCATTATGAAATTTGTCATGGCTGTTGACATTGACATGTAGATGATAACGAGTCATTTTGGCGTCATTCGGCAAAGAAACATGGCTGCCAGCGGCCATCTTGGATTTCAAAATTTAATCCATTAAGCATGGGCTACAGACCGGAGTTTTCGTCTGATCATCACAAAATTTGTCATGGATGTTAATATTGACATGCAGATGGGAACATTTCATTTTGGGGTCATTCGGCAATAAAACATGGCTACTGGCAGCCATCTTGGATTTTACTCTTTGCATGGCTAACTCCTTTCGCACGGGCTACAGGTCGTACCTTTGGTCAGATCATCATGAAGTTTGTCATGGCTGTTAACATTGACATGTAAATGGGAACGAGTCATTTTGGGTTCATTCGGCCATAAAACATGTCCGCTGGCAGCCATCTTGGGTTTTACTCTTTGGCACACCCTACAGTCCACTTCCCTCATCCGATCATCACCAAACTTCATATTAATGTTGATATAAATGTTTTTGAATTTCATTGGAAAACATAGCCGACAGCAACCATCCTGGATTTTACTTTATAGATATCTCTTCATGTTGATAATCTAGTATTATTTAGACATTTCCACTTTCGCATTCCTAATCACTCCATTGTCTGTAACACATGAAATTATTCCCTTTCCAAGTTGAGCTACAGTGTCATTGACACTTTCATTTTACAATAAAATAGATGGCACTTAAGATTTAGATTCCAGTGCTTAAATAAACATGTTTTGAGTCAGTGGTCTAAATTAGAAATACAAAAATGTAATAAAACAGTTCTATGAAATGTTACCATATGACTATTCATTTACAATTTAGTAGTTGACTAAAATCTCTGCATTAATAACATAAAACATTAAAACGGAAACAATTTTGGGTCAAGTGGTGGGTGGGTCCAAAAAATATCAGTCATATGTGCATTTCTTCGATGCCAGATAGTTGCCTAGCAACCATTGGAAAGGAAGGACCTGCCGCAAATGTAGCCACATCTGAAAATGAAGAGTAGCGCATAAGGAACATATGTGCCAAGTTTCATGCTTTTATCACCTGTTCACAACAGTTGTGTTTTTCTAAACCAGGCCTGTCCAGACTAAGAGCAAAATTTGACTAGGTCAATGAGAACCAGTTTAGAGGGTAGGGTTATGTTTGTACTAGTTTTGACCACTTACGATAAGCGTAGTTGCCAATTCCGCATATTAAAAGAAATTGCTCGCATCTATGTTTTGAGAAGCCCGAAAAATGTGACATCAAATAAAAAAGTGATTGGGAACAATATAAAAGTTTGGAAAAATGGTTTAACTCGGAAAGATCATCTCAGATTTTAGGGGACTTTTCGTGATGCATCCGTGATGTTATGACCTAAATAATATTTAAATGAAAGTGTCAATGACACTGTAACTCAACTTGGAGAGGGATAATTTCATGTGTTACAGTCAATGGAGCGATTAGGAATGCAGACAGATGTCTAAGTAATAGGCCTACTAGATATCAACATGAAGAGATATATATATATAAATTCAAATTCAAGATGACCGCTGGCGGCCATGTTTTCCAAGAAATTCAATAACATTTGATAGCTCCCATCTAGTAGATCAATATCAAGATCAATATGAAGTTTGGTGATGATCGGATGAAGGAAGTTGACTGTTGACTAATTATACCCCCCGTTTTAATAAAAGGGGGGGGGGGTATACTGTTTTGCACCTGTCCGTCCGTCTGTCCGATGTCTGTTCATGTCATAACTTTAACAGTAGTGCTCGGATCTAAATGAATTTAGGTGTGGATGTTCACTACTATGAGAACATTAAATAGAGGGTTCCATCGTTTTGTTCGGATTTTCCATTCTAGAGTTATTCATCTTTGTTTATCTGGAAATGTTGGCTTTTTGGTCCGTCTGGTGTCTGTTCATGTTGTAACTTCAACAGTTGTGCTGGAATCTCAATGAAATTTGGTATGGATGTTCACAACTATGAGGACATTAAATAGAGGGTTCCATCGTTTTGTTCGGATTTTCCATTCCAGAGTTATTCATCTTTGTTGATATGGAAATGTTGGATTTTTGGTCCATCTGGTGTCTGTTCATGTCATAACTTGAAAAGTAGTGCTCGGATCTCAATAAAATTTTGTATGGATGTTCACCACTGTGAGGACATTCAATAGAGGGTTCAATTGTTCTGTTTGGGTTTTCCATTCTAGAGTTATTCAAGTTTGTTTATCTGGACATGTTGGCTGTTTGGTCCATCCGATGTCTGTTCAGGTCGTAACTTCAACAGTTGTGCTGGGATCTCAATGAAATTTGGTATGAATGTTCACTACTATGGGGACATTACAATGAGTATTCCATCGTTTTGTTCGGATTTTCCATTCTAGAGTTATACATCTTTGTTTATCTGGAAATGTTGGCTTTTTGGTCCATCTGGTGTCTCTTCATGTCATAACTTCAACAGTTGTGCTGGGATCTCAATGAAATTTGGTATGGATGTTCACTACTATGAGAACATTCAATAGAGGGTTCCATTGTTCTGTTCGGCTTTTCCATTCTAGAGTTATTCATCTTTGTTTATCTGGAAATGTTGGCTGTTTGGTCCATCCGATGTCTGTTCAGGTCATTACTTGAACAGTAATGCTCGGATCTCAATGAAATTTTGTATGGATGTTCACCACTATGAGGACATTTAATGGCACATTCAACTGTTTTGTTTTGGCTTTTTGTTCTATAGTTATTCATCTTTGTTTATATGAAAATGCTGATTTTTGGGTCCATCTGTCTGAGTATAGCAATCATAAGTTATAGATATGCCCACACTAGTTTCATAATGATCTGACCAAAGCTACGATTTGTAGTCCGTGCCAAAGGATTTAGTCATGTTAAGACTAAAATCCATGATGGCTGCCGCCAGCCATGTTTCATGGCCAAATTGACCCAAAAATGACTCGTTCCCATCTACATGTCAATGTTAAATCCATGACAAATTTCATGATGATCAGACGAACACTCCGGCATGTAACCTGTGCTAATGGATTGAATTTTGAAATCCAAGATGGCTGTTGTGTCCCATGTTTTTTTTGCCAAATGACCCTAAAACCGGACCTAGCATGTATAAACATGGCCCAACATACATGTAACCCCTGACTAATACTTTACCTGTCACACAATGGTTTTACCACCAATTTCCCCTTTTTAGGGACTGATAATAAACACTCTTTATTGATCATAAAATTTACTAGTCCCCCCTTTTATAAGTCATCTGCAGTCAATCTTCAATGCCCATCCCATGGCCAGGTGAGTGGTGATCCATCTGTACCAATTTTCCTACATATCTTCTAAACTGATAAGGAACGCTCTTTATTGCTCATATTTGTGCCTTTAAGTCGTCTGAAATCAACGACATCTAACTCTTGACACTCTATGGGTCAATTTACACCCATGTTCAATTTTCACAGACCAGATTGCAACCATTTTGGTTATATAATTAATTATTTTATTTAATCAATAATTAGTGCCCTTTTAAGACATCTGATGTCAACGGGACCTATATAATATTCTCTATATTACCTCTATATACAAATTTTCAGCTCCGATGGTCCAGCCATTTCTGTATAAACGACCATTGCGCGCCAGTAGATAAAAGCCAATTGTGTCAGCCTTTCAAATTTGACACTGCGTGTCGCTAGTAGTCCCTCATGTGACTGCATAATCCATGATGGAAAATTAAATCGGCATACATGTAACTTCAGTTATGGGCGGCCTAATAATGATAAACAAGACAGTCAAAGACTGGGGTCGCTCACCAGACTGCAAAGACTGATAAGACTGGGACTTTGGAGACCATAACAGTTAGAACTTTTCATAATCACTTTAAAAAAGTAGATCTAAACAGGATATGTAGATAGAGAGGCTTCATGTACCAACTGTACGCTACTGATCACCCCTCCCCCTCCTCCAGCTCATGTCCCTTCCCGACCAGGCTCCAGACTCCCAAGTCTTAGATTGGCAACTGTCATCTCAAACTTTCTCTATTGTTGGAAATTTCCAATCTCACAAGCACCTTTTTATAAAACTATTTAGACATGTTTGAAGCCCAATTAACCATGGACCCAAAAACAGCATATATGTATGTCAGATTAATCAGTCAAGTAGTTCCAAGGTAGATGTTTTAATGAATTTTGTATTTTAATGATTTTATTAGACACAAAAGTGTTAAGTCCCCATAGCCCTGTCATTTCTTAACAGGTTGCCTTATGTTAACAAATCTGAATCTCAGTCACTAAAGGATCCTCCATACTATATGTAAGCTAAATAGTCCAACCTCTCTTGAGAAGACATTTTAAGTATTACTATAGAGGCATACAGTTATGTCTTGGGTCCCACCCTATATCTGATGGTAGATGAGAAGAAGTCGTTTTTAAGAATTACCATGGAGGGCAAGAGTTATGGCCCTGGCTTCACAACCATTTGAAAGAGTGACCTCATTTGAACAAATCTGAAAATGAATCACCTAGGGAAAATCCACACCAAATATGAACCCATTCAGTCTTATGATCTAGAGAAGATGTTCACAGAATTGTTGACAGATTGATGGACGGACAGAAAGATGAACAGGTGACAGATGAGAAGCGATGACTATAGCTTCGTCTCAGGTGAGCTCAAAAATTACATTTCATTGAACAAATCTGTAAATCACCTCCCCAACACTGTGGGGACATCCCTGCAAGAATATGACATTATCTTATTATACCAGTAGCGTACAGCATAGATACAGGTAGTGTGGGTGGGGTCTCTGCCCCTATTTGAACAAACATGAATCCCCATCTCTGATATCTATTCATCTTATAATTATAAACATTCGCTTTTAAGAGTTGAAGTTAATTGATTTTCCAAAAAGGCCCCCATTGGAACAGATCTAAACATGCCACCCAAGGACCCTGCATACACAAATATAAGCTAAATAGACTTGATGGTTCTTGAGTAGTAATAGTTGTTAGAATTACTATGGAGGGAAAACGTTATGGCCCTGGCACCCCTCCTATTTGACCTGGTGAACTTATTTGAACAAATCTGAATGTGAGTCACATACATATAGATCTCGAGAAGAAAACAATTGTTGATGGATGGATGGACATAACAATGGATGGAAGGACACTCCAACAGACCAACATATTTAATCCAATATACCCCCACACTTTTTTGTCCATAATAAGGTATAATGAGGTCACATAGCTAAGTGGTTAAGAAAATAATATTGGAACAGCCAAGCGTGAATTTAGTGTGTCTGAGGTCCCAAAAGGGTGAATGTAGTGATGCTATTCTGTAAGGTAGGCTAGCATCACCAAACTCACCAATTTTACTTAGTCCTCAACTGCTATGGGAGACCTAGGGACAGACAGAAGTTCTCCAGCTGAAGTTGGTGACATTACTGACATATGACAGTATGCGCACCTAGAGCTGGGCGGTATTTCAATATATTGACTATAGTCGGTTTGGAAAAGAAAAACCGTATTGAAACCTTGTGTAAAATAAAAATTCAATATATCGTAACCGCAATTTTATCACCTCAAAAGACGGTTTCAAATTACAATCCAATACTGAGTTGAATACTTTAGCGGACCGCTGATTGAAAGCAGCCTTTATCGGTCTCTCCCATGTTATGTCTCTGTTGTATTCAATTGTAACCAATGATGCAATGGTTGTATTTTGGGCTGAAGTAGAGCGATGGAGTATCTTCTTCCGAATTCAACCTGATAGCGGTGTAACGTCACAAGCGATACTTCGTCCAAACTTTTCGACTCACGACTCGGCGGTATTTGTCGTTCAATTTTTTCTTACAATTTGACTGACAAATCCGTGACATTCATTCAACTAGCCCGCCATTGAGTATTTGCAGACGCAGAATATGACCCGCAGGTGTTGGTCGAAGTATATCACTTGGGACGTTACCTCGCTACCATCAACCCCAATTTTAAATATAGTTGAGCTGCATTGTCTCCCTTCCGTTTCACCTTGCTATTATTATTTCATTATTATGATAATACATGAATAAAGTTCTCCCCCTTAACTAAATCCCGTGTTCAAAAGTTAATTAAATATGTTCCGTAATTCATTGTGTGTGATAGACTGCAGACAGCCCAGAATGAACCATCTTGGCCCAATTCTACTAGGTCCTCTATCAACCTATGAGCACGTGCTATGACGTCACGGGAATGTGAATCGCGTGCTGAAATGTAAACAATGGAGTGATCAGGATAACTTGAGCCTGTAATTCACTCAATGTTGTTGCGTATTCCAGAATGCTGGAACTTTATATAATGGACACATGTCATTCTGAGAATAGTTTATCATTTACTGCCTGGCGATAGTGTGTAGAATTTTAATCCCTAATAACGAAAACCCGGAGTGTTATATCTCTCGTTTAAAATTTGATTTTACGTGATATTTTTCAATAGTAAAATAATATTCAATAAAACCGTATATCGCGGTGTTATTTTGGAAATATCCCGGTTTTTAAAAACGTCAATACCGCCCAACCCTATGCGCACCCATTTAATACCTCAATTATGCATTTTAAAATCTGAACAGAAGGGAAAAGAGCTGCTAAAAATGTCAATTTGAGACTCTAGATACTTCCCAGAAGATGAAGCCTAAGCAGAATGAGGTCCTCATAGGATGTATTTGGCGATGCTAGCCTCTGGGAACCTCATTCTACAAATGCCAGACACACTTAAATTTAATCTGATATTAATGACCATTGTATTGTAAACAATGATGGTGCTACTGACAACTTCAGAAAACAAATGTACAACACCATTAATCTCATTTAAATTATGAATGACATGAATACACTCCTGGGGACTCTGCCTATAGCTACAGAAGTTCTCTTATCTTTCTATCTGGCCCTGATTATAAACAACATGTGTCATGTCTGTCAGTTCAGAGCAGAGTTGGCTTGTAATGGGAATGCACAGATACTAGTATTAAAAGGAATTTACTGAACATTTCTGTACATCTGTCTGTTCATCTTTTCTCACAAACCCCTGATTTCAACCAAATTTAGTGGGGAGACTAGAGGTACCTACCCCCCCCCCCAAGATGTAATGTCATAAGTTCTTCAAAATTTTAATTAAATGTTTTTTATTTTATTTAAATAAAAAATATTTTATTTAATAAAAACAAATATTTATTAAAAATAAAATATATATAATTTGGTTTTTTTTGGGGGGTTAAATTGAGCAATAAGTTAAATCTAAAAAAAAAATATTTCTTCAGATTTATGTCCATAGCCCCACCCACATTTGATCCAGTGACCTCATTTGAACAAATCTGAACCACAGTCACCCAAGGTACCCTCATACCAAATATGAACCCAATCGGCCCGACAACTTCAGAAAAGAAGTCGTTTTAAGAATTACTATGTGGAAAAATAGTTATGGTCCTGACATCAAAACTATTTGACTTGGTGACCTCATTTGAACAAATCTGAATAAGAGTCACCTAGGGAACATCCACACCAAATATAAAACCAATCGGTCTGATGGTTTCAGAGGAGAACATGTTTAAAGAATTGTTGATGGACGGACGGACGGACGACGGATGAGGAGTGATGACTATAGCTCCACCGGAGACTTCGTCTCAGGTGAGCTAAAAACTAGACTGGAGTAATCCTTTAACCCTTTACCCAACAAACCGGCCAAATAAAGCTTCAACAGCCTAAATTATCTTTGGTCTGTCTCAATAAAACCATACAAATATGGATATCATTGGAACCGGCTCCTTGACCACATTGTGATAGTTACAGTTATGCCCTGTGCCAATGCATTCTCTTATATATGCGAGTCGACCATAGGTCGCCTCGCATATATAAGAGAATGCATTGGCCTAAAAAAAATCTTTTTTTAACACTTTTTACCATTTTTCCTTACATTCTTTAACAATTTTATAATATTTTATGTGTTAAGCCAATGCATTCTCTTATATATGCGAGGCGACCTATGGTCGACTCGCATATATAAGAGAATGCATTGCCACAGGGTCCTTCTGTTGGGTAAAGGGTTAACTAATTACTTTATAATTACCAGACAGACTAAGGCCAGTTTGTTGTGCTATCTACACATTGGCATGTCAACAAAACAAGGCAAATAAAATATTTAACTGGTAATTTGGCAAGGATCTGGCTGCTGTGTGGGAGGGACAAGGGGATGTGATGTGGTGTCTAAACGAGTTATGTCCCTGGTTCTGCCCCTATTTGACCCAGTGACCCCATTTGAACAAATCTGAACCCCAGTCACCCAAGGACCCTCCATACCAAATATAAGCTAAATAGTCTGGCAGTTCATGAGAAGAATTTGTTTTAAGAATTACCATGGAGGGAAAGAGTTATGGCCCTGGCTTCACAACTATTTGACTCGGTGACCTCATTTTAACAAATCTGAATGTGAGGCACCCAGGGAACATCCATACCAAATAAGAACCCATTCGATATAATGGTTCTGGAGAAGAAGATGATTCTTGACAGGACGGACGGACGGGAGTGATGACTATAGCTCCACCGGAGACTTCGTCTCAGGTGAGCTAATAAAACTGATTATCTCCTGATCTATCTGCAGAGTGTAGTCGCAGTTAGCAAATTTAAAGCGAAAAATAAATTAATAATGTGCTTAGTTGATAATATATTGAACATTTATGATCAAGCAATGAAGGCATTTATATGCGGGTAGATTTAAGATTGCCAGCAGGCCACGACAAAGGCCTATGAAATATGAAAAGAGAAGGAACTACATCATAATTATGTCAAGTGTTCAAGAACATTATCTGAGCATGGGCCACATTCTACTTTCACATATTGTTGCAATACTGCTGTGTTCGCATTTACAATGACATGTTTACAGGTTCATTCTCCTGATTTGTCAATGATTTTAAAACTTGTGTTGAACAATATGGTCATGCATCCAGCGTGCCCTGTAATAAATGAAATTGTCAATGACACTGTAGCTCAACTTGGAAAGGGAATAATTTCATGTGTTACAGTCAATGGAGCGATTAGGAATGCGGACTGTTGGAAGGTCTTATTAATACTAGATTATCAACATGAAGAGATATATCTAAAGTAAAATCCAAGATGGTTGCTGGCGGCTGTTTTCCAATGAAATTCAAAAACATTTGATATCTTCCATCTGGTAGATCAATATCAAGACTAATATGAATTTAGGTGATGATCAGATGAGGGAAGTGGACTGTTGGGTGTGCCAAAGGATTTAGTCATGCAAAGAGTAAAATCCAAGATGGCTGCCAGCGGACATATTTTATGGCCGAATGACCCCCAAAATGACTCGTTCCCATTTACATGTTAATGTTAACAGCCATGCCAAATTTCATGATGATCCTACCAAAGGTATGACCTGTAGCCTGTGCCAAAGGATTTAGTCATGCAAAGAGTAAAATCCAAGATGGCTACCGGCAGCCATGTTTTATGGCCAAATGACCCCAAAATGAAACGTTCCCATCTGCATGTCTATATTTCATGATGATCCGACGAAAACTCTGGTCTGTAGCCCATGCTAATGATTTGAATTTTGAAATCCAAGATGGCCGCTGGCAGCCATGTTTTTTTGGCGAATGATGCCAAAATGACTCGTTCCCATCTACATGTCAATGTCAACAGCCATGGCAAATTTCATAATGATCCAACCAAAGCTACGACTTGTAGCCCATACCAAAGGATTTAGTCATGCAAAGAGTAAAATCCAAGATGGCTGCCAGGTTTTATGGCCGATTGACCCCAAAATGACTCGTTTCCCATCTACATATCAATGTTAACATCCACGACAAATTTCATAATGATCCAACCAAAGGTACGACCTGTAGCCAGTGCCAAGGGATTTAGTTGTGCAAAGAGTAAAATCTAAGATGGCTGCTGGCGGCCATGATTTTTTGGCCGAATGACCCCAAAATGACTTGTTCCGAGTGACATGTCAATATTAACATCCATGACAAATTTCATGATGATCAGACAAACAGTACGGCATGTAGCCCGTGCTAATGGATTGAATTTTGAAATTACCCGAAAATGACTCGTTCCCATCTACATGTCAACAGCCATGACAAATTTCATCATGATCCACTAAAGGTACGACCTATAGCCCATGCTAATGGAAATTGTCGACGGATGTCTCCACACACACATGGACGACGGATACCAAGCCATGGCAATAGCTCAAACTTTACTTTAAAGTTGATCTAAAAAGACTACAATGTTAAGACAGTTTTTCGTTTTTGTATCTATAATCAGATCTGGGCATTCGACCACGTGGCCGTGAATATATTCCCAATTTCCCATTTTACTGTAAATAATATGACGAAGTCGGTCAACTATTTTCGGTTCACACTTTTAACTTATCTCAAAGTCACCCAATGCGTTGTTATGCTTTGACGTGATTGCAGACAGCTGTGAATACATCGTAAGGTGTCTGCAGTGAATTGTGATTTTGAGATTATCACACCTGAAGATCACTTGAACTCATACACCTTACCATGTGTCAGTTTATCACCCCTTTGTGAAAGTTTTGTAAAGGCCAGAACAACTTTGAAGACAAATTCATTTGTATAACATATTAATATCTGTACCCAGCTCAGACACTTTTGATGAGTGAGAATATTCAAGAATTTGTTTCATTTAGCAATTTTTAACTTATTCATTAGCATTATTTGATTTGATTTTTTTTTTTTTTTCAAAAGCGGTTGTAAAAATGCTGTTCTCCCAACATTATTATATAAAATGCTACCATTCTCCATTATGTTTGGACATTATTATTCATAGTTATTAGAGTGATGATTAATTCAAGGACTGGTGATGTTAAATTCAAGTACTATTCAAGGTTCAAATCGGATCCAAGGACTATTCATTTCTGTGCGAACCGTGTTATAACTGATTGGAGAATCCATTTCGTAGAGAAAGTGTTAATGTTTGTGAATGCAGACCGAGAGCAGAATAACTTTACTAATCGGCTCAAATATATTGCCTAGATCATGTGTTTTCAGGCTGGGAGTTTGAGACCCGTCTCCTTTTGTGAGGTGTATTATTGGGGAGTGGGAAATGTGTTCCCTGCATTGTTTTTTCAATGTTATAAAGTTCCAAGTCAGAACATCAGGTTCTCAGGTTTTGGATGGGTTGAGTGCACTGCAGGAGTGGACAGGGTAGAGGTACATGTCTTGATCTGCTGCAGGAGTGGACAGGGTAGAGGTTCATGTCATGATCTGCTGCAGGAGTGGACAGGGTAGAGGTTCATGTCTTGATCTGCTGCAGGAGTGGACAGGGTAGAGGTTCATGTCATGATCTGCTGCAGGAGTGGACAGGGTAGAGGTTCATGTCTTGATCTGCTGCAGGAGTGGACAGGGTAGAGGTTCATGTCTTGATCTGCTGCAGGAGTGGACAGGGTAGAGGTTCATGTCTTGATCTGCTGCAGGAGTGGACAGGGTAGAGGTTCATGTCATGATCTGCTGCAACTGAACTCCATTATTGTTTAACCCTTTTTATACTAAATGGATTGTCCCACTCAGTTATACAAGTATACATTGGAATGGTCTATGAATCTGTTAATGATATATGTATATGAGCAGTTGACAGCAAGACGAAATAATAATACAAGTGCAGAAGAATTCATATGGTGGGGAATGATTAGATATTAATTTCAACAACATTTGTTTGTTAATGAGTATTAAGTATAGAAATGGTTAAACTGTAGATGGGATAAAGGATACCCCCTGCATAGCAATTGGGCTAGCCATATTACCATTTTTGGTAAAAAACAGAAGTAATATAAGTTTGGACAAAATTATGTAAAGTCGAATAATGGGGATAACTCATTCTAAAAAAAAAGTCGGATCGAGCTCATGCAGTTGCACAGGATCGCATAGTGGTAAATATCTGCGCCATGTTTTAAAAATACCAGATAATGTAAGATAACAAGGTCAGACAAATGTTGCAAAAATAGTGGGAAGGATCCAATAATCACAGGTGCACACGCTCCCATGGTACTAAATATCTGTGCAAAGTTTTAACAAAATTGACAGAAAAATGTAATAATAGAATCTCAGACAAAGTTGCGTATATAGATGGACGAACAAGCTGATTACTATATACCCCCCATAACTTTGTTACGTGGGAGAGGGTATAATTATATTACACAAAAATAAAATTATTTTGATGGTGCAAGGATGCACTTCACAAAGCGGAGCCTGAGTGAAATGTGAATATCTTTGATGAGCTACCCCGACTGATGAACAGCTATATTTGTCCCAAAGGAATATTTTGTAAAGCTGCACTTTGATGTGTGAGTTGGAATTTGAAGAATACTTAATACTAATGATCTGTTTACAAAAATATGATACCTGCATTCCACATTAAATGCTTATACATGTACACTCAATCCAATTCTTCCATTTTTGGAAGATGAAAGTGAACCAGATGGCATTACGTCTCTAAATGTTTGTCAGTTCCATGAATTAATACAATTGCTGATTGCCTAATTATGCAGGCACAAGTTTATATGGCAGAGATCATTAACAAAGTACAAGATCTTTATAGAATGCTCTCTACACTTATAAATATGCTACTTTAGAGTAATGTTTATAAATCATGTGGCTTAACTCTTTCAGTGCCAAGAGCTCTTTCCATCAATGTATCACATTATTGTAATCAATAAATTTGAAAAGGAAATATGGCTTGATACAAAAATCGGACTTGGCACTGAAAGGGTTAAAGGAGTCTGTAAACAAAAACACATACACAATACAACAAAGGCGAATAAACACACTTTTCTAAATGAACTCCATGTTGAGGAAAAAAAAAACAGTTTGATTCTGTCTTGTTTATTAATGCATTAATGAAATGACAACATAATTTATTTCCCTTCCATCTTTTTCTACCATTTGCCTCCCTTCCCCTTCTTCTTCTTTTTATTTGCTTGTACAGGTCGCTGCTGTCGTGGACCTTGGGCAGCTTCTGGAGCAGATGCTTGTGGTGATGGTGATGCACCACTGGCTTTTGGTGAGCTAACATTACTGCTTGAATTGGGTGATGGCTTGCTTGCATCCCTGCAAAAAAAATAATAGTAATGGTGAAGGTGTAGAGCAACAAAAAATAAGGCCAGATTTGGAACAAATAATATTTTTTATTCATTTGATGAAGTTGAGACTAGGTTTAATAAGGAAAGAAAACATAATAAAGCTGATGGCAATTCAACAAAACCTGAACATTATTCTAACTGTTTGTGAGACTCATCATATGATCCTTATGGATTTAAACACCTTGCATGCCAACTATAATATAGTCTGTTCAGAGGTTCCTCCTTATAACGAATCTAATACGAGCAAAAGTGTTCATTGTGTCAAATCAAATACAAATCAACATCTTTAGTATAGAACCGGCAGTTTTCCTAGTACCGTACCGGCCGGTGGATAAGTCGCATCTTTTTAACCCAATTTGCCCTATTAAAATCCTCCTGCGACTTATAGATAGGTAAGTCAATGAGGGGCATATTTTCAGCCGAATTTTGAGGAATCAACTGCGATCACAGGTAAATAACGGGACAAAATGCCGACGCAAACTAACTGCAACGCGATAAAATAATACAATTCGGTATACAAAAAATAAATAAATACCCATCCTCATATGTACTTTGTCTTTATTTTATTGCCTGTCCGACATTTAAAACATATATATCGTATTATATGTATTAATATCTAAGAATTCAACTGCAATTATAAACAGCAGCAAATTCACAAACAGTGGGCGTCCTTGACCTGACTGTGTAACACGTGCATGAGTGACCCACATTCAATGACTGCGGTATGATCTCTTTGATGTCTGCAAACTTCTAGCAGATGACGTCACATCGGAATGTTTATTTAATGCCCTGGAATGAGCATAATAAAAGCCCTAAAGACTCTAAATGCATGTCTGGACAGCGTGTTCTCATATTTTAATGAGGCTTATGTGCGAACTCCTGTTTATATTACATAAACATTATTTTATGCTGTACCGTGTACGCATAACATTTAATCCCGACGTTGAGTAGTTGACACGAAAGTTCATACAAGTTGAAAGTGATAAAATTCGCAAATGAACATGGTAATCGGCCCGCAGAACGAGAGTTTGGTGTTAGCGAGAAAATAATCAGGGACTGGCGCAAAAAGAAAGATATAATAAGTTTTATAATCCATGTTCCCACACACTCCTAACGAAAGTGAACCAATGTTATCTCCCCTGCTTGGGAATTCCCCCAAATCACATTGGGAATACCGGAAGCATTGGTGGAATGTTCGTTCATTTTTACGTCTGTGATAAATTCTATTTCCAAAAAAAACGCTTCCCCTGCTCTAAATCCAGGTCTATCTGTCATTTTGATGTTCCCTTACAAGCCACTGAAATAGGTGCGACGTATACAACAGAAAGAGCCAAAAGGCAACATTTTAAGCTTCAAAATTCAATGCGACTTATCCAACGATGCGATTTATCCACCGGCCGGTACGGTATGATTTATTAAATTTCATTTGAGTGAGTTTCCTTGAATGTCCCAGATGATTACCAAATCCGGCCGCCAACCAAACAATGCAAATTTTAGCGTATAAAGTTTTTTCTCGGGGGGAATCGGGCGGTCTAGGGACCACTTCTGAAGAATGAGCCCACATACCAAATTTCAATCCATTCAGTCCATAAAGTTATCATCCGTAAATGAAAAAAAGCAGATGGACAGAACAATAACGTATTTTAAAACTTATAAAAATACAATTTATCCACTATTTAGATCTCGCATCAGTCGCGAGAGTATTACCGACAATTTAATGTTTAAATGTCATATCAAATCCGAATTGAATATCTAGGTCAAATCCAAATATAAAACGAAAATCAAATATTCACAGGGATCAAATGTGGGGATATGTGATCATATTTGGAATTTGGGTTTAGCCTGATTGGTCAGATCTGGGTTATACAATCTTTTTTGCCACATTCTTCATATCTTTCACTTACAAATCTGCTGATGGAGAAACAGCTCCCTGTGGTCCTTTACCTGAAATCAGAATAGAAGAATGAATTAAGATGTTGGTCCTTACATGTCTAATTATGTTATCAAGGATTAGGCTGGCAATTGAACAGTCAAACTCCAAGAAGAATGTCATAGAGTATAGGAGAAAACCCAAATTGAAATTGTATTCCCGGTAAATATTTTTAATATTCGCTTGTTGATACATTGGGACAGGATGGCATGGATTATTATATTTCCGCGATGCATTCAAAAACAAACCGAGCCGTGAAATTTCTGGTCATGTCATTTCATATATCAACACATTAAAAAATTGAATCTCTCGACAAGCATTTCTCAAGACACCAGAATCAGGATTTCGCTTTTAATCTTTGAAATTTGCTGGGTCAGATAAACAGTTGGTAAGCTAGTGTTGTCTGCTTCCAAATTTTGTGACCTTACTTGTATTTAATGTTGCAAAGTGCTATTTTTCGCTGATTATTTGAATTTTTTAGTGCTTGAAGTTCAAATTGGACATATTTGGTTAAACCGTAATATCAGCACAATCAGATGTGGTTAATATTAGGTATTTTCTCACAAAATAACCATTTAGTCTTTAACCAATTAACTGGCCTTTACGTCAACCAATTTACTGGCCAAAACAGACAGTAAAGTCAGCCAATTTACAGGCCAAAACCAGACGCCTGATTTTTTCACCAAGAATACAAATTACTTTACAACACAAACTTCACATGGATCTTCAGGGTGACTTCTAGATGGGAGCCTCCCTTTTTTTCCCGAAATTCGTTAAAAAAAACATGGCTACCAATCAGTACCAATATTTCTTTTATGACAGATCCACTCTTTCAGGCAAAACAAAACTTGAGGAACGCCATCTTCCGATGGACACCCCTTGTATTAGCATTGGCTTGTGTGAACCATGAAAATGAGCATGTGGCACCATTTTCAAAATAGGCATTCAATATGCTACTTGATTGTGTATTGAATCATTACACCGCATAGCAATTGCTTAAAACATTGATAAACTCAACAAATTTTGTTCAATCGTTGTTTGCCACCAATGGACAAATTGTTCAGAACAAACAAACTTAACTTCGTTTGTTGTTTATATTAATTATTATAAAATATCATATGTAAAATATAACAAGCAGTCGCAGTCGGCGGTATCCCCCGCCGAAATGTACAGTTTGGGAAGTGCATTGTCAATAATGTTTGCGTTCTCTGCCGAAATGTGCAGTTGGGGAAGTGCATTCTCATCAAGATGTGGGATTTTGTTAAAAAACCTGACTTGCGAACTCATTTTAGGACTGACATTTGTGGAAATTAGCCATATGACGTCTTCCATTTGTACTAAAAATAATAAACAAAGTCCAATAACTCTGCTGAAAATATCTGACCGAACCTGGTTTGAGAACTCGTTCTAGATACTGGTCAAACAAGAGATGGACTGTCATCCGGTGCATACCACCTTGTGGTATACCGCCTAGTGTGGGCATATCTATAACTTATGACTGCTATACTCAGACAGATGGACCCAAAAATCAGCATTTTCATATAAACAAAGATGAATAACTATAGAACAAAAAACCAAAACAAAACAGTTGAATGTACCATTGAATGTCCTCATAGTAGTGAAAATCCATACCAAATTTCATTGAGATCCCGGCACAACTGCTGAAGTTATGACATGAACAGACACCAGGCAGACCAAACAGCCAACATTTCCAGATAAACAAAGATGAATAACTCTAGAATGGAAAAGCGGAACAGAACGATGGAACCCTTTATTTAATGTCCTGATAGTTGTGAACATCCATACCAAATTTCATTGAGATCCCAGCATAACTGTTGAAGTTACGACATGAACAGACACCAGACGGACCAAAAAGCCAACATTTCCAGATAAACAAAGATGAATAACTCTAGAATGGAAAATCTGAACAAAACGATGTAACCCTCTATTGAATGCCCTCATGTAGTGAACATCCATACAAAATTTCTTTGAGATCCGAGAACTACTGTTCAAGTTATGACATGAACAGACACCAGGTGGACCAAAATCCAACATTTCCAGATAAACAAAGATGAATAACTCTAGAATGGAAAATCCGAACAAAACGATGGAACTCTTTATTTAATGTCCTGATAGTTGTGAACATCCATACCTAATTTCATTGAGATCCGAGCACTACTGTTCAAGTTATAACATGAACAGACATCGGACGGACATACGCACGCACACACACACGCACGCACAGACAGGTGCAAAACAGTATACCCCCCCCCCCTTTTTTTAAAAGGGGGTATAATGAACTCATATACCAAATATCTTTGAAATCCGTTGACATTTGTGGAAATGAGCCCTGTGACGTCATCTATTTGCACACACAAAAAACAAACAAAGTCCAATAACTCTGCTGAAAATATCTGGCCGAACCTGGTTTGCGAACTCGTTCTAGATACTGTAGTCTGGCTGTCGGAGCTGAACTGTAGGACCTACCCGGAAAAAATTCTTAACAAGCTAAATTTGGTATCGTTGGAAAGAGGAGACCTTCGAGTATAACATATACAAAATCCGCTAAAATCCGCTTTGGGGAAAATTTTCTACAGCGCCCTGAATAGGGGAGGGCCTGACGTAATTTATGAAGGTAATTGTGACTACGCGACTCTATATATGCGCTAAGTGATCTAGATAACAGTTGTTTTCAGTACATATATGTATATATAATGAACGATTATATAATTGCAAGGTCATCAGATAATATATTTACATAAATATGGACAATGGAAAACGTATTTCTTATATCATGATGAAATTCCGTTTAATTAAATAGCTTTCATTAAACTACAAAGAGTCAGTCTCGAATTTATCATTCTATATCGGGAAATGATTCATGTTGAACGCTCCTTAATGGTCCAATACGATAAATTCAATGATTTATGTAATAATGTAATATAACTATCAAATAAAACGTAGCGATTATTTATTCAAGCGTGTAGTGGCAAATAATTTCTTGATATAGTTATTTTGATAGGTTTTTGTGTGACATTGTGTTTATTTTTCGCCTTCTGTTGAAACCTAACGGTGCCCACATATACGCAGAAGGCTTATTGTACATTCAAACTGCATTTTTCTTGGTTGTGTTTTTTTAGTTCTCATACTAGTCTCATTGGTTTGGTTTGGTACGTGTTCGGCGATGGCAGAACCAACCCCGTATCTAGGGACCAGCAACTTTCAAGAGGACTTGTGCGTCTTATCCTTTCATATAGCATATGTCAATGTAATGTGGACACTTAACTAAGGAAAATCCATTGGTAAAACTTATGGCAAAAGGATTGGAGACTTTTATTGACTTCTCTGATAAGCGAGGATATAACCATTTATCTGAATATTTAAAGGGCAACAAATAACCACACCCATTGGTAAGGTCTAGTTGGTCCATAAAGACTGTAGGTGTGATTTCACTGATAGGAAAAGAACCTTCAGTGTCAATCCTGTGTGTATGGATACGGTTCCGCTATCTAAGAAAATGAGGTCTAAACAAGACCCATTTAATTTCAAAGAAGATTATGTGGAAAGGGTGCCATACACCAGATCCCCGTCATCCCGGTAGAAGGCAAGTGCGAACAGTAGCAACTCTCCCTATTAGAGATAAAGTTTTAGAACATTGCCGAATAAGAGAGGATTCGTGGGCATTGAAGGTTCAGAAACGCATTCTAAGTTGCAATGATCTTGCTGCAGAAGCCGTATATCATGCATCTTATTAGAAATAAATGAGGAACCATCTGAGAGAAAACCACAGGGCAGAACACCAAGTGTCGAAATGCAACGCTCATTTGATTCGTTGCGTGTATGGCTGGAGTCTGGGGGAGGTAAGAACTGTATACTCTGTCCGAGTTACATACTCGAATGGTAGAGCTAGCAATTGGGTCAGAATCATATTCAATAAAACGCCATAAACAGAAATCGGAAGAACGGTATGGGGAGTATATATGTTTTGCTGAAGTCGAAGGGCGTAGCAACGTCATTTGCTTCAAAGATATGGCCAAGTACCTGATAAATGACAAGTGGTATGCGGATAAGAAAGATGACATGCATGGAGGAGGAGGCAGACAGAGTTGTTGTGACCGCCGCGAAGATGATTAGGGCAAAGTTGTGGGAAATGACATATGATAAGAACACCTACCCCACCAGCGAAGAGATAGGGAATATTGACGACAGAAATAAATGGATTCCTCGCCATTTACAAATGTTTCTGGAGATACTTGTTCCATCTGAAATCAAACAGAATAGCATTGGTCACAGTATCGAGCAATATGCGAGGTCCCGGTCTGTTATCACACTACCCTTTTTTGGTATTGGGGTTGAAATGGATCACGTGTTCGGGTCAAGGTGGCTTGTTGATGAACTGTCTAAATTGGGGGTTTCAACTACTTACGACGAAGTAAGCAGGTACAAGCAATCAGTGATGTAGGTGGAACGTCTTGAGAGTACACTAGTGGAGTATTTTCCAGGTACCTTTACTCAGTGGGTAGCAGATAACGTCGACCACAACGTCGCTACTATTGATGGTAAAGGTTCATTTCATGGTATGGGGATAATCGCAGTATCAACTGCTTACACCTACATCAAAAGTGATCACTCGTCAAAAACGTGTTATGGTTGAAGAACTAATCGAAGACAAAGGTGTGCCTATCATACACTATTTGAAACCTAAAAAGTTGGAATTATCCACAATAAAGTTACGACCCGTACACACTGCCTCCAGGTTTGAACACTGATTTGTTATGGCATTGCGGTTGGCTTTCGAATCGAACAATGAAGCATACACCGAACTGGTCTCGATTCATGGAACACATATTTTCTTCAAATCGCTCAGAACCTTCAGCCAAGTCAGAAGTTCTTTTTCTACCGATAATAGACCTCAACCCATGATATGAGTCTTGTTTGTTTTCCACTTTGATGTATATTCAGAATCATGCGTTGGGAATTGTGACTCCATGCTTGACGTTTGACCAGCCACTTTGGTTCAAAGCGGTTGAGATAATTGAAGCCAAGTCACTAGGAATAGTTTGTAGATTCGGCGGCTTCCATCTGATGAGTTTCATGGGTAGCATTGGTGCCATGATGAATGGGTCGGGGTTAGATGAGGCTCTTGAAAACGCTTATGGCTCAAACGTAGTTGTCACAATGCTTTCCGGGAAGGCATTCTCGCGAACACTCAGAGGTCATTTCCTTGTGGGCGTAGCCCTTACTAACAAGCTGTTGGGTGAATTGATCTCTGAGGATTCAAATGAAATTTCCAAGTCGACAGCCGATGATGCGGGGTCAAACAGATACCGAATTATCTGCAAAATCAAATGTTGAAGTACCGCCAACGTTAAATATCGAAATACCTTCGACATCAAATGTCGAAGAATCGGCAATCGAAAGAATCACTTCAACTGGTACTGACAGTTTCGAAGGGGAGAAGCTTAGTCAGGCTGAAGTGAAAGCGATAAATGATCTGTATGAAAAAGTGTTTGATGGGACCATCCCAGTTTCGGCTGTTTCCGATTCAATAGAAACTGCTCAAATTGAACGAACTTATGTTATATTACAAGACGTACCTGGCGAGAAATCCAGAACATGCAAACTTTGGATACAGTATATGGAGTACATAGAAATGTTGAAAGATTTTATTCGAGCTGAGAGAACAGGAGATTGGAATCTCCATTTAGTAGGGAAAATGTTGAATTTGTTTGCCGCCACTGGGCACGTGCACTATGCGAAGAGATGTCGCTTGTATTTGCAAATGATGCTTTACTTACCCAAGAAATATCCGTGGTTAAACAAATGTTTTATAGAGGATGGTGTTCATACTATTCGAATGAGCAGTAGGTTTTGGGCAGGACTATCAAGTGACCTAGTTATTGAGCAAGTCTTGATGCGTTCCATCAAAAGTCGGGGTGGACTTACGCGAGGAAGGGGAATAACTGAATCTGTACGCCATCAATGGGTTTATTGCATGCACAGGTGTGCCCAAAATACACGGCACAATGACAGACTTAACAAACACAAAACACAAGACCAGTGAACAACAATATACGCGAAGTTCATGACCATGATTTCCTCCGGCCGGTCTGCCATCGAACCTCAGAAATTGGCACCTACAGAGAGGGCAGCCTATTTCCATAGTCTTATGGTTCACTTACAGGTTTTAATCTGGGCATATCTCGGGAACATATATCTAGAACCAAGACATTGGGGATGGAAACAGCAGGGGTCAATACTTATCCCAATAATGACTGACCTAGAACCAGCACCAGAAATATTCTTAAATTCATTCAATGAAATTATAAAATGTCGCCAAGAAAGCCTTGTTGCACAAATCAATGTTCCTGTTGCAAAAATGGACTTAAGTGTGTCACTGCCTGTGAGGATTGTCGTGAGGAGATTTGCACGAATTTTGAGCAAACGGTTGTTGATCAGAAACTGGATTGAATGTGGCTGTATAGCCAGAAAGCAATCTCAACACTCAATAGATGTATCTTTCGTTCGGGTGGGAGATTCAAAGTCAATAGATTCATAATATGGAAAATTAGTGCGAAAATAAAGAAAAAACACATATTTTTCCGGTTTTGGGTGACATTTTGGCAGCCATCTTTAGATTTTTTACCCGGAAACAACATAGTTTGCTCTGGAAATATATTGTATACACTACAAAAGGAATTTTGGTTATAAAACGGGTTGATAGTTTTATTGTGTGAGTCAAACAATAGACTTCTCGAAATTTTCAACTTTCAAGCGGCCATGTTGGACGCCATCTTGAATACAAAAAATTCCCCAAAGCGGATTTTAGCGGATTTTGGATATGTTCACCAGGGGGTTATTCTGCTTCGAATGACACCAAATTCAGCTTGTTAAGAATTTTTTCCGGGTTCAACCCTTCAACAGCCAGACTACTGGTCATGTGAACCCATATACCAAAAATCTTTGAAATCCGTTGACATTTGTGGAAATGAGCCCTGTGACATCGTCCATTTGCACGCAAACAAATCAACCAAGTCCAATAACTCTGCTGAAAATATCCGGCCGGACCTGGTTTGCGAACTCGTTCTAGATAATAGTTATGTGAATTCATATACCAAAAATCTTTGAAATCCGTTGACATTTGTGGAAATGAGCCCTGTGACATCGTCCATTTGCACGCAAAAAAATCAACCAAGTCCAATAACTCTGCTGAAAATATCCGGCCGGACCTGGTTTGCGAACTCGTTCTAGATACTAGTCATGTGAACTCATATACCAAAAATCTTTGAAATCCGTTGACATTTGTGGAAATGAGCCCTGTGACATCGTCTATTTGCTATTTGGTAAATTCGACAAAAATAATAAACAAAGTCCAATAACTCCGGTAAAAATATCCGGCCGCACCTGGCTTGCGAACTCATTCTAGGTAATGTTCAGGTAAACTCATATACCAAATATCTTTGAAATCCATTAAGATTTGTGGAAATGAGCCCTGTGACGTCGCCTATTTGCTATTTGGTAAATTTGACAAAAATAATAAACAAAGTCCAATAACTCCGGTAAAAATAACCAGCCGAACCTGGCTTGCGAACACATTCTAGGTAATGGCCGGGTGAACTTATATACCAAAAATCTTTGAAATCCGTTGACGTTTGTTCAAGGTATGACTCTTACAAATTCGGGACGGACAGACATACAGACGATAGGTACCTTGTGCAAATTTTTTGTCTGGTTTCATTGTGGGGTTACATGATTTACATCATTGTACAATGGCACTTTGTGAGGTGCACATTGAGATTACTTACGAAAGCTACCTTGTGGGGTTTGTACTCAAGTTTGTGCTGTTAACAATCTGCAAACTAATGGGATTAATTGCAGTAACCATACAATTGTGTCAGTCCTGGATAATGGGTTGTCACTATGAGGTTAACTTCACTGATAATGGTTCAGATTTGTTTGATTCTTATAACACTTATAAAAATTGCTTTATATGGTTACATAAATATGAAGGATTGGGAATGTTCAACCAAACAGCTTACAACTTGTCAACAAACATTTACTAATTAAACAATATGGCATGACATGAACTTTGACTCATCCCAAGTCAAGAACATAGAAATAACCATATAATGAAACATGAAATTAATTTTGACTACCTTCTGGGGTTAACCCCACAAGTGATCGGTGGATTGTCCAAGTGAGACTGATGAACAATCCACCGATGGACATTTTTGCCGATGGGAAAAACCTTGTGGGGTTCGTTTTCAATTAATGAAAATTTAACATCACAAAGACATTTTAAATATGAAAGTGTCAATGACACTGTAGCTCAACTTGGAAAGGGAATAATTTAATGTATTACAGTCAATGGAGCGATTAGGAATGTGGAAAGTTGAATGTCTAGAACACTAGTTTAGACATGAATACTAGTTTAGACATGAAGAGAAAAGTAAAATCCAAGATGGCTGCTGGCGGCCATGTTTTCGGCCGAATGACCCCAAAATGAGTCGTTCCCATCTGCATGTCATCGTTAACATCAATGACAAATTTTATGATGATCAGACTAAAGGTACGACCTGTAGCCCATGCTAAAGAATTTAGTCATACAAAGAGTAAAATCCAAGATGGCTGCTGGCGGCCATGTTTTTTGGCCGAATGACCCCAAAATGACTCATTCCCATCTACATGTCATTATTAACATTCATGACAAATTTTATGATGATCAGACTAAAGGTACGACATGTAGCCCGTGCTAAAGAATTTAATCATACAAAGAGTAAAATCCAAGATAGCTGCTGGCGGCCATGTTTTTTGGCTAAATGACCCGTTCCCATCTAAATGTCATCGTTAACATCCATGACAAATTTTATGATGATCAGACTAAAGGTATGACCTGTAGCCCATGCTAAAGGATTTAGTCATACAAAGAGTAAAATCAAAGATGGCTGCTGGCGGCCATGTTTTTTCGCCAAATGACCCCAAAATTACTCGTTCCCATCTACATGTCAATATTAACATCCATGACAAATTTCATGATCAGACAAACAGTACGACCTGTGGCCCATGCTAATGGATTAAATTTTGAAATCCCAGATGGCCGCTGGCGGCCATGTTTTTTGTCCGAATGACCCCAAAAATGACTCGTTCCCATCTACATTCCAATTTCAACAGCCATGACAAATTTTATGATGATCAGACTAAAGGTACGACCTGTAGCCCGTGCTAAAGGATTTAGTCATACAAACAGTAAAATCCAAGATGGCTGCTGGCGGCCATGTTTTTGGCCGAATGACTCCAAAATGACTCGTTCCCAACTACATGTGATTATTAACATTCTTGACAAATTTTATGATGATCAGACTAAAAGTAGGACCTGTAGCCCGTGCTAAAGGATTTAGTCATACAAAGAGTAAAATCCAAGATGGCTGCTGGCGACCATGTTTTTTGGCCGAATGACCCCAAAATTACTCGTTCCCATCTACATGTCATTGTTAATATCCATGACAAATTTTATGATGATCAGACTAAAGGTACGACCTGCAGCACGTGCTAAAGAATTTAGTCATACAAAGAGTAAAATCCAAAATGGCTGCTGGCGGCCATGTTTTTTGGCCGAATGACCCCAAAATGACTCGTTCCCATCTACATGTCATTATTAACATTCCTGACAAATTTTATGATGATCAGACTAAAAGTACGACCTTTAGGCCAAAAAAAAAGTGTTTTGGTTCTCGGGCAATTTTTTTTTCAAATCAATGAGGGAGGGAGGGTTTTATTTTTATTTTTTATTTTTTTCTGCGCATAGTAAGCATGGACAAAGATACCTTCCTCTATTTAGTAATAACCAGAAAGGTAGAGGGAACTGTTATGCATATAAACTCATTTAGTCTTATATAACGAGAGGCCGATCACGATCGGCAGATGTTTAACCCATACCTTGGCGATAGCGATCTTTTTATGAGTGCAAGAATTTCAACAATTCACAGCGTACTATTATTTATTAGTTTCATAGTGGAATCAGACATATTGAGCAACTTGCTCATTTAAACACAATAGGAAGATGGATATGACATTCGATTTCAACCTATTCGGTCACTCCAACAGAGATACATGTATGTGTGATAGATTGATAAAGATAATTATACCCAAACACAGTCAGACAGATGCACCATAGCTGTTAAAGATATAATTGTTACAATATTAACATCATAATAACTCTATTTATTTAATTCTTACAATGGAACCTGAGTCATAACAGATTATGTTGTTGTGTTAGCTGCATAGTAAAAGTTATGGGATGATTGAGATTAGAGACCAACAAACACCTGAACATCTATATAAGTGAGGGGTGTATAGACCTTGATATTAAATATGATTGATAATGGTTGGATATAAAATATTTTAATACAGAATTATCAGATAACTAAAGGAGAGATATGAGAAGGGTCAAATTGAAAATATTAGAGTCATAACATTGGATCGCGTACAGTATACATGTACCTATGGTTAATTTTATTCTAAGCTGATCATTGGAAAGATACAATGTCTGTAACAGCAGAAATATTATTAAATATTGGGTTAATATTCTCAAAACCATTCAATCAATACCAAAATCTATACGCATGAAGAATGTATCACAATCAACCTGAATGAGATTATAAAAGTGATTGGGTGAAAAATATTTGACCAAAAAGTCAGCTTCAAGAATACCAGAACCATTATTATTATCCTGCAGCCCAAATGCAATAGAGGGAATTTCAAAATAAGATATATCCTCAAATGATGAATATTCAATTGGTGGCTTATAATTAATAGAAATTCTTAGTGAACCTGGCCTAAGGCGAAAGAGATAATTTAAAATCTGCGTATCAGATATTATGTGTCTATGGAATAGGTTAATTTTAATCCTGAAATACATGCAAGTGAAAAGTGGATCACGATCAACCTGGACATAGAATAGGAGAATGAACATATGATGTGTGGAGAGTGTTAATCATTTTCAATGACATCATATGATGGAACTAATGTGTGGATAAATTGTTTTCTCAAGATAAGACAACAGTGTCTCTGTAAACAACAATTCTCTAAACAGCCATGCTCCAGAACATCCTTCACATGGACAATGGACTATTTGTATTAATGCCATGAACATGTTTCAACAGGTTGGGTTAAATTACTATTGCACACAAACTGGAGTAAAGTATCATCAATCACTTAAATTTGACAGCTCTGGGAGCAGCAGTGGTTTAGCAAAGAGTATCCAGTGTCATTTTCTGATCCCAATAAAGCAGATTACTGTGTAAAGTTGTTTGTCTTAAATTATCACAGGGCATATATAATAGGTAGTAAATTACTTGAATTATAAAGGGCCATAACTCTGTTAAAATATATCGGATCAAACCCAAATTTGAACTTGATCTGTATTTCGGGGTGAGGACCACATGTACCAAATTTGGTGTAGATCAGATGAAAAATGTTTTGAGTTCTAAGTAAAAATAAGTTTGAAAAGGGTTAATTAAACGATACCAAAAACCATACAGATAAAGAACGTGCTAAGAAAAACCTTGGTAAGAAATATGAGGCATATCAGAAGAAAACAGTTTGACTTAGATGGATCAGATAGCATTTGTGTGCAGGGTTAATTATTTTCTAAACCGATCAACCGATCGATACCAAAAACTATACAGGTGAGGGGTGTGTCATTATAAACCTACATATCAAATATGAAAACAATCGGACAAAAAATAATTTGGTTACAGCATCGGATAGCTCATGCCTATGTGCGGATGCAAAGTGTTAATAATTTCTAAACCGATCAACCGATCGATACCAAAAACAAAACAGGTGAGGAGTGTGTCATCATAAACATGGGAGTAAAAAATAACTAATACAGATTTACTGCTCTCAGAGCTAAACTGATACCACTGGTAATTAATTGTAGACTGCTATGGTTATCTGTTCAATTCTTAGTTGAAAAAGGGCCATAACTCTGGTATAAAATGTTGGATATAACCCATATTCAAACTCGATCTGTATTTTGAGTTGAGAAACTCGCATACCAAATTTGGTTCCGATCAGATAAAAAAAAATTTGAGTTATGGCAGCATGCATGAATTCTAAGTCGAAAAAGGGCCATAACTCCATTGAAAAATATCGGATCAAACCCATATTCGAACTCGATCTGTATTTTGGTCCGAGAAACTTGCATACCAAATTTGATTCTGATCAGATAATTTTTTTTTGAGTTATGGTAGCATGCATGAATTCTAAGTCGAAAAAGGGCCATAACTCCGTGAAAAAAACTCGGATCGAACCCATATTCGAACTCGATCTGTATTTGGTGCTGACAAATTCATATACAAAATTTGGTTCCGATCAGATATAAAATGTTCGAGTTATCGCACCATGCGTAAAGTGTCTACAGACAGACAGACAGACAGACGGACGGACGGACGGACGGACTAACGACGAGTGGTCAATCCGGGCAACGACACTATGTTTACCATACTATGGTATGGGTAAACATAAAAATGACATTGTACTACCAGTGTATGACTGGGATTACCTAACAATATATAATGCCCCTGACATTAACTACTGTTATTGTTGTCTAAAAACTGATACCTCCCCATTCTAATATGTGATCCTGAATTTAGTCCTGTGCTTTTCAATCGTATAAAGTTACAATTAGTGTAAGTTGTTCACAATGACTAATTGTAAGAAGAGCATGAGGATTAGCTTATCATTTTCATAATTGTAGTCATCTACTTCATGTTGTAAGCCTGCAAGTCACTTTTTAACACATTACATGTTAGAGCTCAATGCACACTAATATTCAACACATAGCTGCTATGGACATGTTGATAAAATCAAAAAAAAAAAAAAAATTGTCATAACATCAGGCATTGCAATAAAAAGGCCTAATGCGGCCCTTTATATTCAATGCGGCGGTGCCTGAGAACCAAAACCTTTTTTGTTTTTGGCCTTAGCCCCAGTCTGGAGTAAACTACATACCCACATATAAAAAATAGTGGGTCTGACGACCTTTCGTTCAGTTTTCATTTCCCAAACCCGGGATTCCTTGTAATTACCGCCAATCAAAACTTAGCTCCAAGAAATGTGTGCCCCAATAAAAAACTAGTAACATGTCACGTGCTCTCGGTGTGGAAATTCCGAAGGTGTGGCTAAATGTTGTTAAAATAGTATCCATGACGTCATGTTATACCGGAAGAGAAATTCACAAATCGACAAATAAAGTAGATTGTTGACGAGCGGTCGAAAGTTTAAAATCAAGAATCACCGGAATTTGGATTGCGGGCAAATGTAATAAGGGTACAACTGGCCAATCGTTGGAGCTAATAATACGGCTGTGTAAGGTCGGGAGGGTTTCGGTGGGGTTGGTGGTAGAATTGTGTTGCCCTTCGCTCGTTTTGGCTGCGGTGGTACTACTGCCGGTACTGGGGAACTGATAGATCGTTTTGTTATGTCATTTAACTTTTTTTTAGTTCTGTAGTTGTTTTAGCAGATAGTCCCGACATTCATGTATTTTTGATTCGTGGCCGTTGATTTGTGTTATTTTTTGACAACATGGTCGACAAATCGCCTGGCCAATCTAAAAAATAATTCGTTCTGAGTCCAAGAGATCCACATAAATTGACATTTTTTTATAATTTCAAGAAGATCTGTCTTAGTTATTGTACATATTATTTTGGATCCCGGAAGTTAGCTGTTTCCCTTTATTGTCAGTAAAACAACCGCCGAACGAAAAGTCACAAACCCTGCAACTATTAATTCCGATTCTTAGAATCGGCTTCACAGGGTTGAAGCGGCCATGACGGCACTGGCACGTGACCATGTTTACGCCTGTCAATTACAACTAATTTCATATTTATATTTAGTGCGTGTGACGTAATTTGGGGGAAGCCCACAACCGTTCAGAAATGAAAAGTTGATGGGAATGCAATAGACTCAGTATCAGTATGAATTTGAGTGTATGTTTACATAGACTGCCTTAGCCCATGCTAAAGAATTTAGTCATACAAAGAGTAAAATCCAAGATGGCTGCTGGCGGTCATGTTTTTGGGCCGAATGACCCCAAAATTACTCGTTCCCATCTACATGTCAATATTAACATCCATGACAAATTTCATGATGATCAGACAAACAGTACGGCCTGTAGCCCATGCTAATGGATTGAATTTTGAAATCCAAGATGGCCACTGGTGGCCATGTTTATTTTCCGAATGTCCCCAAAATTAATCATTCTAGTCTAAATGTTGATGTCAAAAGCTATGACAAATTTCATAATGATCCGACCAAAGGTACGACCTGTAGCCTGCATTGTTAACGCCTTACGTACACACGTACACACGCACACACGGACGACAAAGCCATGGCAATAGCTCAAACTTTACAAAGTAAAGTTGAGCTAATAAAGTTTTGTGGGGTTAACCCCACAGTCCGAAATAACCCCACAAGTCAATGGCAGTACATGAAAATAACCCCACAAGGTACCTCTCCTAAGAACGAACAGACGGACGGACGGAACCCATTCCTATATCCCCTGCAAATTTTCAATTTGGCGGAGGATAATTAAATATTCACCATAAAATACTGTGGGGGGGGGGGGGGGGGGGGGGGGATTTGACATTCTCAACTGGAATTTTTTTTCTTCTACCTAATAAAATGAATTTAGAAGAGGTTAAGCAACATAAATACTGATTTCTTTTAAACAAATTGATGCGTAAAAGAGTTGCGTTGGCTGAGATGGTAATGTTATCACTTGCCTGTGTGCAGTGACGTTGGTAATCTATGCGCATTGGGTAAAGGGTTGATCATGACATATATACTAAAGATGCTCTATCTCTTCCCAGTTGCAATTACTACAACATATTACAAAGATACTCCTTTTCAGGGCATGTTTAAATTATCATTTCTACCAAAAACACAATAGAAACATCTGGTATTGCACATATGGAGATAGATTTCCATTAAAAATGTCTATCTGACACAAAATTATTATTATTACAGACAGTTCAGGGAAGAGATACACCATCTTTAAATTAATAAAGTTTAAAACTGGGCTGAAGAAGTTTGGAGGAAAAATCTCCATACCAATTTCCTTCCTTTTGTCTTTTCTTTTTCCTTTGTAATATGATCGTTCTCTCCTAGCTATCCATCTTTCCGTATCTGGTATTACATCTGGATCATAATTCTTTGGCAATTTTGCTAAAAGTAAACACAAAAATCAATATATTAACAATACATGTACCAGGTTCACATCTGGTATCAAATATTGTGACTTTCTAGAATTCAAAAGCTGCTTTTGTGGTAAGATGTTTTCATCTGGGATGAAAATTCATTGACAGAAGACATGTTTTAAACCACATTGTAAGGTTGGTATCAAATCACACTGGAACAATGTTGTCCCATCTAATCATACGAGCGTATGCTATATATAATCATCAGAGCGTATGCTATATATGGTCATATAAAAGTAATAGTTCGTTTCTGAGGGTTTTTTTCTTCAAAGTGACGAGGGAGGCAGATATTTGTATTTATTATCTATTTGAACTTTTGTTTTTCTTTTCCAGTAATTACCGTTAAGCACTCTAATTTTCTATCGCACATAATTATTTTACCGATCACTTTGTGTAAACATTCCAAATCCTGCGATCGTAATGGAATGGCTATTATTCAAGGGTTTTCAAGGGTATTCAAGGGCCATGAAAATGGAATTTCATATTCAAGGGTGTTCAAGGAAATTCAAGGAGCTGCGGGAATCATGCTGGAAGCAAAGGGCTAGTGATGGATAAATGCATTTATGGGATTCATTTCAGATAGTCTTCACATGGTTTGAAAGCAAAATATCAGTATTTTCTAAACTTGCTTTTTTTATATATGAGTTTTTTTTTGGTCTGGAATTAGGAATTTTCTCAATCTCTTCTACCCCTATTGCATCTAGTTTCTGATCAGGAATTTGTCATGAACAAATGGTAATATGATATCCAAAGAAAAACAATTAATAGACAGTCTTACTTTTCTTATTCTTTTTCTTTTTCTTCTTCTGTATTAGAACATCTCCTTGACTGAAGTAAGTAAAAATTGAAAATATTCTTCAAATTAATGATTTCTTTGTTATTTCTTATACTTAGTAGTTTGAGTCATGTTAAATTATAGTTTTGAGTGAAGACAAGAGTGGTCATCTCATTATATAAGATGAACTTCATCACACATTCAGGATAGTCGGTTAATCATCTCATGAAATGTTAGTTCATTATAATTTGTTAGGATTCTATTATCACCTGACATTTACCAAAACAATCAACAAAATACACGCAGATTGTTCTGTTTTAAATGTTCAGAGCAAATTGAAAACACCCACAAAATTTAAAAAATCAGAATTGAATAAGAAATCTACCCTGCGGGCGATGGTTCTGCCTTCTGTGATTTCTTGAGATATTTAGGCCCCATAGTATTGAATGCACTTTCTAAGCTGTCAACATCAATGCTGCTAGCAATCTCATCAACCGAAGGAAGATCACGACTAATTCTGGGGGAAGGTTAAGGTAAAATGTTCTATAATAATAGAATACAATGGAAGGGAGGAGATCTCCTCTAAACATATTTAGCTCTTACAGAGAAGAATTATTACAAGAAGACAATTGAAACTATTCTAACAATCTGATCCAATAACTTCTCATATTTTAACAGAATTGTCAAGGATACTCTTCTGCTTTCTTGGGATCAAATTTAGAGTAAGCTGATATCAGTTGTGCTAGGATCTTAGGTTCTTTTGGATTTGCTCTGAAATAAAAAAAAAATTGTTATGATGTTAAATGACTGGTAAATAGCCCCAAACCGGCAAAAAAATCGGAAGTAAAAAGAAGTATTTTTAAAAATACCTTCTTAATTTTTCCCCTTTGGCTTGGGGCAATGCTGATTGGAAAATACCCACCAGTTGTAGAAATGGTGAGACACACGTGACCATGTCTTATTGATAAACTGTGTGTGGGTCACACAAGAAATTGACGGTAAATACCATGGAAAGACTATCACCAGGATATCTCACAACTGGCTAGTATTTTCAATTGCTGTAATCTAGTTTGGCATGTGGGTAAGTTGTGGATCTGGCCTGCCTTTTTTATACACTGGGTATGTGTCTCCACCAAGAATATTATGAAATTGGAGGCTCTGTGAACACATCTGGGGGTATCCTGATCTTTTTAAAAGATACAGAAATAATCATATTTTTAACCCTTTCATGGTGGGAGCTGCAGGTGCAGAATTAAAAATCCTGTGCAAGTGTATTCTCTTATATATGCATGTCTCCCATAGGGAGCCTCGCATATATAAGAGACTGCACTGGCTTACAATATATGGTAAATATTGTTAGTCCAATGTATTCTCCTATATATGTGAGGCTCCCTATGGGAGACTCACATCTATAAGAGAATGCATTGGCTCAGGGTTTCAGGAAGTTCTAGTCATGGAAGGGTTAAGTAGTAATTAACACTAATTTATGAAATTTTGAACTAATTTGATTCTAAAGATGTATGTGCACAAAAATATATAGATGATTGATAATCATAATAATTTCCCGAAGATCCATATTGTACATATTCCGCCAAAAAATTCAATTTTTTTTTAAACTGCCTCTAAAAATTGTGCTTTTGTGATTCCCATGTGTTTGTTTGTTTGGATTCTTTGTAATGTGATCATCTGAGTGCACTCAATTCGCCATGAGTATTCTTAAAAATAAACATGATATAGCTATAATAGAAACTGGAACTGGATGAGCCATAATGATGGAAACAGGGACTTTCTGTCTTATTATGTCCACAAACATACGAGAAGGGAAAAATAAAATGTACATTTAAAACGGAACAAAAAAATGATGAAAAAATGGAAATCAGTTAAAAACAGAAATCTTAAAACCCTGCAAATTAGTCTTTAAGTCAAAGAAGGGGTTGACAGGCAATATAATCAAAGTCTTGAGATATTTAAGTATTTGTCCAAAACTTGGCAAAAGAAGAGGAGAATATTGGATGATTGCAGAATTGAATACATACTTTCTCATTTGTTCTAACATCTGAGCACCAACTTCTGGGTTTCCATTCTTGAGTTGGAAGTTAGCATTGGCCTTCACCAGTAGAGCCAAATCTGGTGATTTGGGCTGTTAATAAAGATCATAGATTTGGAGACCTGTACTATTTAAAGGAAATATCTATAAAGCTACTTGCTCTGGGAAAAGCCAAAGTGGTGGCTATTTTAAATCCAGTTGAATTATCTTTAGTGTATTCCCAAGTTTACCTTCAGACACCTCTTCAATTATGGAACTACCATACTGCAGATAATATTTTATTACATGATCCTACCCTTATTCCATTAAAAAAACCCATTCTATAAATTGTGATATTAAATGTTTGTTTCATAACAGGAAATAGTGCCAGGTAACCTTTGACTTCCGGTTTGTTGTCTGTTTACATTATGTATGGCTTCCAATATTTTTCCAAAAAAACTCTAATGAATGAAAAGATATTTCATTAAATATACGCCATTAAATACGTCACATAGTCTTCATTTATCTGGGACTATTTCTTTACGTGGCAAACAATGCATAGTTAGGGTAAACATCATAGCATGCATTATAGAACCCGATGTTCGTTTCACATCCCATTTATTGATTTAAGTATGTTTTGTCGAGGTTTTGGATCATGTAATAAATAGAATTTACAACTCGTCCCAAGCTTATAGCGGAATTTACAAAACTCGTACAGTAAATTAGACCTGGACAATCTCAGGCAATCACAGGCATGGAAATGCATGAGCTTCCAGTATTAACCTATATCAACAATTATTATTTTTTCTGATGACCAAAGTGGCTGTTGAACTTGTATTGGTGAGTAATTTTACTTTCCCAGTCAATCCTGATTTGATGTTTTGTGTGATCAGTTATTCTGTTACAGAAATGTTAGTTTCAAAATGAATAAACATGACTAAATATTAAAATGTGTTCTACTGAACCAGCTGCATTATTTTTTTTAAAAGAATATGAATCTATTGAATAAATATTATTATCTGAAGACAGACCTCATTCTTTTGGTACCATTCAACTGATTTTTGTAGCACATCAGAAGCTGACTGAATGTTTGACTGATTCAGATACAGTGTGACTAAAGTCGATACCTGAAAGGGTAAATGGAGCAATTATAAATATAACATTCACAACATAAATTAACAAGACAGTCACGGACTGTTATGACTGTTGAGTCGTTAACCCGATAATAAATACTGGTACTCTGAAGACCACAACAGTCAAGTATTCACTTAGTAGTCGTATACAAGGACATAGTTCGAGAGTCAGTTGAGAAGGGGTATAAACCTTTAAAATTCTGATTGCACACCCCTGACCAAACTACATCCATTCACCTCCCCCATTAAGTCAACCAGACCACAGTTCACAAAATTCTTTTTTCACATCCCCTTAGGTTGGAATTTTGAAATGGTACTTCAAACTCTCCAACTGTTTGAAATCTCCACTTGACATCTCCCATAAAGTTTGAAATTTTCTAACTATGGCTATTCCGGTCCAACAGATCAACCTAAAGTAGGAATATATATATATGCAACTGTTGGCCTAAATACAACAAATTTTAAATTAAAGATATTACTCACCACTCCTGGTCTGTAGCACAAACCATCTAAGGACTTGAGAACATCACAAGCTTTTGACAGGTTTCCTTGTTGTAGATGTAGCTGGGCAATAACTAACTGTATGTCCACAGCCTTGTCTGGATATAACTTTGTGTATTCCTACAGATGTAAAGGAGACTTTCAGTGATCAATAGAACAATATTCATGAACCATTGAACATCCAGAAAAGACCAATCAAGGTGATGTTATAAAGTAATGTATTGATCATAAATTGCAATTGGGCTACATTAAGCATAGCCTTATTATTAAGTTATTAGGCCAAAAAAAAAAAGTTTTTTGATTCTCGGGCAATCTTTTTTTGAGAATCGATGAGGGAGCGAGGGTTTTATTTTTATTTTTTATTTTCGTTATGGGGATAATGCCCATAGTTTAAAGCATGGGTTATACTTTCCCAGGTTAAGAAAATGTAAGGAGAACATTGTTTTGATATAATTTTATAAACTAATGTATTCCACTATAAAGAATGACCATAATAAGATCGTTCTCAACGTTGTAGATGGACCAGTCTACTAACGTTTTATCACCTGTTGTCACATTTAATGGGAAGATAATATTTGCGTTTCTATTGTTGTTTCGTAACAAGCATGTTTAATAACAACAAACAGAGCTAAATATCCGGTTCAATTACTCAAATAAAAATACGGAAATTGAATACAATCGAAAAGATATATATAGTGATCTTCATAGAAAGTCTAGAATGACTTATTCTGTCGTATCTGAATAAGTATTATGTACCTCAATACATGCCAGCCATAACAACTTCAAATATAAAACCATCGACGTATATTGTGTAGATCGATGATTAAACCAGCATACACATCGCCAATACGCACCATATTTCTTTCTGGTTTGCGTTCCCGAAATTGTAAATCTCCGAATTGTTTCCCGTTTACCGATTACCTTTTTGAATTGATAAAATACCGAAATATTTGAACACATTTGACTCAATAATCTTGGGGTTTGGTCACCTTGTGGTGACAATATACCTGGTAGTTATCGTTGCCTAGTGTCTGTTTTTGAATACCAACACATACACCATTGTATGTCTATCATATTCGGTGTTTGAAACATAACTAATTTCTGTTTTCTAGTTTCCTATTTTCGTGTTATCATTTGACAGCGTGGTCAAATTTGAAAATCGTAATAAAATGGTTCAACGCAGGCCTTTTTTCCAGACGCGGCTATGCCCGAGAATCAAAACCCTTTTTTTTAAATAAAGAATAAAAGCTCGGACTAAATTCTGTATGTTGAACAAGTCGAAAAAAGGGGGATATCTCCACTGAAAAAAGTGGATCAAACATATAATCACAGGTGCAAAGGTTCACATAGTGGTAATTAACGTGTCCCCCGAAAAGGTGGCATTCTAGTAAGGATAGCTTTTTTTTTAACTGTCAAAATTCATCGGAACGAGACCAAATTCAAATTTGGCCTTTGTCTTCTGAAATTTGAACCACGTATCAAATATCAAGAGATTCAGTTGAATTTAAAAACAATCAGATAACTAAAGTAAAGTTATCATCCGGAAACCAAAATAATCTGCACATTTTAAGTCGACAAGGACCATAACTCTGGGAAAAATGGGTGGACCAAATTTGAACCTGTATCTTCATGTGGTTAATCCACATACAAAATTAATAAAAGGTCAGCTGACCACAGTGTCCCCCGAAAAAGTGGCAAGTCGATGCCGCTTTGTTAAAGAATTTTTTTTGAAATTTTGAAATGTTGAAATTTTCTAAGTCGAAAAGGGTTAATAACTCCGTAAAAAAATAATTTTTCCGTCCTCTATATACATGTTGCACATCTTCAATATATGGGCAACAATATTCTGAAGTTTCAAATCTCTGGGATGAAATCTGTAGGAGGAGATGATTACACCATGAAGGTACTCAAAAGTGTGACGGACAGACGAACGAACGGACGGACCCCATTTCTATAGTCCCCCAAAAATAATTTTTTCGGGAGATAAAAAAACAATCAGGTTACAAAAACTCAAGTTATCATCCGGAAACCAAAATAATCAGCAAATTCTAAGTCGACAAGGACCATAACTCCGGCAACTTGACCTGTATTTGGAGCTGATAACCTGACATACCAAATTTGGTTCAGATCCGATCACACAAACCAAAGTTATCATCTGGAAACCTCAAAACGACAAAATTCTAAGTTGAAAAGGGCCCATAACTCCGGCAAAAATGGGCAGACCGAACACATATTCGCCTGTGCTTTGAGTTGATAAACTCATACAAAATTTGGTTTCGATCCGAAAGCCCAAAATAACATTATAATTTTTGGGCTATTTTAACAGTCCCCAAAAAAAAGAAGATTGGGGACAACAAGGGTTATGCATCGATGATGGTTATGGTCGATGTTTTTGCCCATAAGATCTATATACCGAATATGGATGAAATTGGTTGACGTTTGTTCAAGTTATCACGCTACCAGACATAACATTTCCTAAAATATCTGAGCAGACAGAAAACCATTTCCAGATAAACAAAGAAAAGTAACTCTAAAACAGAAAATGCTAATAACAAAACAAATTGACAAGAATCTCATTATTACACTCACATCGAGAACTGAGACAGCATGGTTGATATCTTTATCCTTACAAAATTGAGCTGCTTCTATCAGTACTGGATCCTCAGATTCTGGATACAATGATTTCAGTTCCTTGGCCAGTTGTCTGCATTGATCACCCTGATAATAAAATAACATTAATAAATAAGTTTAGAGTTACAAAAAAAACCTAGTGCTTTGAGTCGCACAATTACGCTTGCGCACCACAGAGCGCCTAGAATTTTAACCTCTTCGCTGCCATGATATCTGTAGCTATTACGGGTGTAATAGTGCACATCGTGCAGTGTTCACGCTGCCGCGAGCAAACTTCACAAATTGCGAAAGAAAAACAAAAGTGGCTCAACAAAATGTGCTAGTAGCTAAAGAAAGTGGCTCAAAGAATTTGGGTGTGTGGCTCTTAAAATAACTGCCGTCGGACAGATAAAGTTTAACAATCATGTTGACAGTCTGAACGAAAGCACTCGCTAATTGATTCTCGGCTTATGCCACAGTGGCTGGTTGTAATTTTATCGCGTACAGTGAATGGGATTCCTACTTCCACTCGATAAAATCACATATGCATTGTATTGCTTTCACATCGCCAAACATTAGTGAAACAAAGAAAGGACACATATCCTATATCAGCCTGTGTACCTGTGTCGAATGTGAACGTGAGAGGGCCTTCTCGTACCAACATTTAATCAAAGATAAATGGCGAAACAGACTTTTTGTTCCACATTTAAACTTATTAATGAAAATGGCAATTGAAGGCCCTCCAATGTTAGACTTTAATTTTGGTAAAGCATTTAATAAATGGGCAGATGTAAAATCTCACAGAATTTTCAATGTTTGATTATTAATATTGTTGTTAATGTTGTTGTTTTACCTACATGTACCATAACCTGTTATATTATATCAGAATACATAATACATGTATCAGTTAATTAGCTTGTGCTGTTCTTTGAATATGTTTAAATCAAAGTTGCTCAAAATAAAAGGCCAGCAGACCACAGTGTCCCCCGACAACATGGCAAGTCGATGCCGCTTTGTTAAAGAAATTAAAAAAAAATATTGAAATTTTCAAAGTCGAAAAGGGTTAATAACTCCATAAAAAAAATATTAGCTATATAGATGTTGCAAATCACCAACATGTTAGGAACAATATCCCAGAGTTTCAAATCTCTACATTTAAAACTGTAGGAGGAGTTGATTACACCATGAAGGTACCCAATCTCTTCCAAAAGGCAAAAATGTTCCAAATTTTCTAAGTAAAAAAACCCCCGAAAATATGGAAAAAATGATATTTTTTATTAGCTATATAGATGTTGCAAATCACCAGCATGTTAGGAACAATATCCCAGAGTTTCAAATCTCTACGTTTAAAACTGTAGGAGGAGCTGATTACACCATGAAGGTACCCAATCTCATCCAAAAGGCAAAAATGTTCCAAATTTTCTAAGTCGAAAACCCCCCCGAAAATATGGAAAAAATGATATTTTTTATTAGCTATATAGATGTTGCATATCACCAACATGTTAGGAACAATATCCCAGAGATTCAAATCTCTACATTTAAAACTGTAGGAGGAGTTGTTACACCATGAAGGTACCCAATCTCATCCAAAAGGCAAAAATGTTCCAAATTTTCTAAGTCGAAAACCCCCCCCATAAATATGGAAAAAATGATATTTTTGATTAGCTATATAGATGTTGCAAATCACCAACATGTTAGGAACAATATCCCAGAGTTTCAAATCTCTACATTTAAAACTGTAGGAGGAGTTGATTACACGATGAAGGTACCCAATCTCATCCAAAAGGCAAAAATGTTCCAAATTTTCTAAGTCGAAAACCCCCCCCCCAAAATATGGAAAAAATGATATTTTTGATTAGCTATATAGATGTTGCAAATCACCAACATGTTAGGAACAATATCCCAGAGTTTCAAATCTCTACGTTTAAAACTGTAGGAGGAGTTGATTACACCATGAAGGTACCCAATCTCGGACACACGGACGGACGCACGGACGGACGGACGAGGGTCATTTCTATAGTCCTCCGACGGAAACGTCGGGGGACAAAAATATGGGTTGAAAAAATGTGGCTCAAGTAAATGAAAAGTGGCTCAAAAAACAATCAGAAGTGGCCAAGGTGGTAGCTCAAGAAAATTTTGGGCCAGTGTGAACACTGACGTCGTGTGCTATATGGTCCATAGGTACTACGGACCTACTTTAGCACACTAGCAGTAGGCCATTATTCATAACTGGAACTCAGATTAGTGCATCCGAATAACTGCATCTTGAGGGTTCAAACAGTGTATGAAGTTCCACGATTGTGAATGACAATAGCCTTTCAACAGAGTCAGTGTTATGGTTCTAGTGATATTCCTGTTATATGCACAGAAAGCAAAATTGTGCGAGGAGTTGATTAAACAATGAAGGTATCCAAAATCAAAACTGATATAATGTTTCTGAGTCAAGATAGGGGAATAACTTGGTGAAACGATATTTTCCATCATCCATATAAATGTTGCAAATCAGCAAAATGTTGGTAACAATATCCTAAAGTTTAAAATCTCTACATTCAAGACCGTGAGAGGAGTTGATTACACAATGAAGGTACCCATAACAAGGCCTGATCCAGGTTTTATTTGGGGACACCTCCCGATGACCGAAGGTCATCGACGACTGCCGAAGGCTGGAGCCGGGGAGAGTATGAGAGGTTTGGCCCCTCTCTTTGGGGCGGTCCGGGGGGCCTTCCCCGGGAAAATGTTTTAAATTTCAATGCTCTTGAGAGTGATCTTGGGCATATCTGAAAGATGATTTTCATTTTTTAACCAAAGAGAATTTTATACTTTCAGTAGCTATTAATATGACCAGAGTCACTTAAGCTAGAAAACAAAATTCATTTAATACATGAACTCAATATTTATACACAAAAGAAAAGACACAATGAACCAACATATATATTTCAACTTACAAGATAACATTGTTTTTAACAGAATTAAACAAACACACATAATGATAACAGATTAATATATTATCATAATAATGCATAATATAATCTAATAATGTATAATATGCCCCACTGTATGACAGATGAAAAAGATAGAATGAACAGTCCTGCAACATTTTACATTATTTCTTATTTCTAGGTTTGTAGTTAAACACTCTCAAAATTATGTTGTGTTGTTCTATTTGTTTCCAATTGATATACCGGTATATGTTAGGGCCCTAGTAATTAGAACTAATCTCTACGTTAATTATTCATTTGGTATTATGATATCCCACCTGATAACCAGGTTGATTTGATCAAATTGTCACTGTTCCTATACTGTATTGTGTAATTTCGCTTTAATTTGATTGAAATACTAAAGTCTGAAGGCTGAATGATAACAAACCTGAACTATTTGAAGTTTTCACAGATGAAAGCTAGATAGAACCAAACATAATTTACAGTATGATTCCAACTGTTAAACTTAAATCTTTTTGTAAACTTAAATGTCTTATGTCAATATATATAAATACATAAATGCTGTGTATCTTGTTATAATATGAATTGGGACCTGAATTTTAAAAAAAAGTAAAAAAGAATTTGTTTTTAAATTAAAATAATTTTTTTGCCTTCAATTTGTTTGGGCGCCCAAACTCAATGTCCCCAAACCCGGTATACGGGAGTCAAAAATGGGCTGGGTCAGGCCCTGCATAATGTGCGATGGACAAAACAGTCAAAATTTGGTAACAATATCCTAAAGTTTCAAGCTTCAAATCTCTACATTCGAAACTGTGGGAGGAGTTGATTACACAATGAAGGTATCCATAATGTGTGATTGACATACAAACAGACGGACAGAGGTAATTTCTATAGTTCCCAAAATTTAATTTTTAGGGCGACAATTATCGTATTGTAAGAAGAGGGTGGAAATAGGATGAAAGAAAACAAATTGGTTTCTTTTGCTGTTCTACTTGATTCCATACCTGGTTTGTATGCATGTGTAGTAAACATTGGTTCAGTATTCCATACCTGGTTTGTATGCATGGTTAGTAAACATTGGTTCAGTATCCCATACCTGGTTTGTATGCATGTGTAGTAAACATTGATTTAGTATTCCATACCTGGTTTGTATGCATGTGTAGTAAACATTGGTTTAGTATTCCATACCTGGTTTGTATGCATGTGTAGTAAACATTGATTTAGTATTCCATACCTGGTTTGTATGCATGTGTAGTAAACATTGGTTGGTCTTGATGTGTTTTCTCTGCACTCTTGATAACTTCTGCTTCAAATTGTCAGCAGAAGCTGCTTTAATCTTCTTTTTCGAGTCAAATACATTCTGATCCTGGAAAAATAAATTGTTATGTTAGTCAATATGTGTATGAGAATTAGTTGTCTGGAGATTATAAGCTGAACACCCTGCTTACATTTAAAAGAACATAAATATCTAAGTCGAATAAAAGGTCAGTAGACCTCATGTCCGCCTCTAAGTGTCGGCTTGATACGACCGTTGTTTGCGCATAAAAACCTGTCTCTAGTGCTAGTAAACCTACATACCAAATTTAATTTCATTCAGTACACATTTACTAAAGTTATCATCCGGAAACCTCAAATTGGCAAAAATTCTAAGTAAAAAAGGGACATAACTCTGGTGAAAATTGGCGGGCGGAACCCAAATTCGAACTTGACCTGTGTTTTGCTGGGAAAAGACACATACCAACTTTGGTTCAGATCAAATAATCCAAACTTGAGTTATCGGTAGGAAACCAAAAATGTTAACAGACGGTCAAATTCTAAGTCGAAAAAGGGCCGTAACTCATGTAAAAATAATTGGACGGAACCCATATTCGAACTTCGCCTGTATCTTTAGCTGGGAAATACACATACAAACTTTGGTTCAGATCAAATAATCCAAACTGGAGTTATCGATCAGAAACCAAAAATGTTAACGGACGGACAGACAGATGGACGGACAGACAGACTGATAACATACTTGCATTAATAGTCAGATATTAAAAAGAGATTTAATTACTCTCTGTAATTAATCTTTTATGTCGATATAATCATACATATGTTTACTCTATGTATTATAAGGCATCTAAGAAAGGTAACTCTAGATGGAAGAGTCAAACGAAATATAACAATGGCTGCCGAGTGCCGACAGGATCCTCACTACAGGAAATGTGCCTGCATTCATTCACAAGTCCACCCATACCTACCTTTATACTTACCCAAACATATATTTACATGTATGTACACTGGTATATTACTGCTGTTGGTGCTTCCAAATCTAAGTATTATATAACACACATAACAGTCTGGTATAATTATTACAATAATCGGAATCGGCCGATCGTGATCTAAAATAATCGGCAATCGGTGCAAGGCTCTTTTTGATAATCGGCTCATCACTAGCACATAAGAGCATCGCTAGGGCGTGGCAAAATACGCCCTTTAGCCATTTTGAATTGTACTATCGCAAAATAAGATAATACTTTGAGCTTACATTTTAAGAAAATCTGATATACCCCTAATTTCAATGCCAAAATGTGGTCAAATTCTAAGTCGAAAAATGGCCATAACTAATGTAAAAATAATTAGACAGAACCTATATTCAAACTTGGCCTGTAGTTTTAGCTGGGAAATACACATACCAGCTTTGGTTCAGCTCAAATAATCAAAACTGGAGTTATCGGTCGGAAACCAAAATGTTATGAAATTGGTCAAATTCTAAGTTGAATGAAATAACAATGTCACTTTAGTAAAAATCATCGGAACGGGTTGTGTTTAAAAAACTCTGTATTATTTTGTCAAAACTAGGATTCAGTGATGAGTGCAGTACCGTAATAGGGAAACACACATACCAAATTTAATTTCATTCAGTAAACATTTATCATCCGGAAACCTCAAATTGGCAAAAATTCTAAGTAAAAAGGGACATTTATATAACTCTGGTGAAAATTGGCGGCGGGAACCCGATTTCGAACTTGGCCTGCTGGGAGAAAAACACATACCAACTTTGGTTCAGATCAAATAATCCAAACTGGAGTTATCGGTCGGAAACCAAAAATGTTAACAGACGGTCAAATTCTAAGTCGAAAAAGGGCCGTAACTCATGTAAAAATAATTGGACGGAACCCATATTCGAACTTGGCCTGTATCTTTAGCTGGGAAATACACATACAAACTTTGGTTCAGATCAAATAATCCAAACTGGAGTTATCGGTCGGAAACCAAAAATGTTAACAGACGGTCAAATTCTAAGTCGAAAAAAGGGCCGTAACTCATGTAAAAATAATTGGACGGAACCCATATTTGAACTTGGCCTGTATCTTTAGCTGAAAAATACATATACCAACTTTGGTTCAGATCAAATAATCCAAACTGGAGTTATCGGTCGGAAACCAAAAATGTTAACAGACGGTCAAATTCTAAGTCGAAAAGGGGGCATAACTCTGGTGAAAATTGGCGGACGGAACCAGAATTCGAACTTGACCTGTCTTTTCTGCTAGTAAACCCACATACCAAATTTAATTTAATTTGGTTCACTCTAACTAAAGTTATCATCCGGAAACCTCGGACGGACGGACGGATGCAAGGACGCACAGGCTGATTATAATAGTCCTCCGAACCCGTTGGGTCGGCGGACAAATATGCTGCCTTTTGGAGCAGTACATTGTGTCATATATGGGGGTTCCTAATGTAATCCCAATATTACAAGAACAAGCAGTCGCAGACGACGGTATCCCCCGCCGAATTGTGCAGTTGGGGAAGTGCATTCTCAATGTTTGTGTTCTGAGTATGTGCTAAACAAGAGGTGGGATTTTGTCAAAAAGCATGGCTTGCGAACTCATTTTAGGTACATGTACAGTCATTCAGGCAGTAACGGGTCACAGGCAGTAACGGGTCAGTTGCTGTTTATCGTCATGGCAAAAGCCACAGATGCACTTGATCTCCCAAAATCCTGTTGATTCTTGAGAATGAATATGTGTTGGAGATCATGTGCAATTTGTGGTAATTTCCGATTTAATTCAATTTTTATGACAGTGGAAACGCATCGGAGGAAAGTAGGTCAACAAAATATGTCAAGTTGCAGATCGGTTGCTGCCAATAAAAAACAGAATAGAATACACCCAAACTAAGCACTGTAAAATATTAACAAATTATTGATTTTTCAACTCCCAGACCCCCACAAAAGTTAAATATGTCTTATTGTGTAAACATTTAATTTGCTTCGACCTACTTCCGTTGTCAATAGCGGGTCACATGCTTTTGTTTACAGTCGATCACACGTGCTATCACGGACTGAATACAAACATGTCAATTGAATTCTAATGATTAGCATACGTTGGAAATAATAAAACATAGTAACATTTCATGCCTTCATTGGCAATTTGAGACATAATATACAGTCAATTCCAATTAATCGAATAACAGTTAATCAAATAATTCGTTTATTATAATAATATTTCGGATTCCAAAACCATTTTAATAGTACATCGGTATTTTTTAATTGCTTATTCGAATAGACTCCCGATGGGACTATCGCTTAATAGAATAGAAAATTCGCAAAAATGTGCTCTGAAAGTCGTTATTTTCGTGCATTCTAGAACTCAGTTGAAGGTATTTCATCCAAAATATTATAGTTTATGTCAAGAAACCGCAGACAATCGTATTAGATCGAAAATGGGTGACATAAAATGTTTCAAAAGCGAGTGCTTTACGGTCATAAGTTACTATAAGAAAGTGATTTTTCAATTAAATGTGAATATTAAAATATTATAATAACACTTGTCTTGTTGTTTTATTGCCCAACATTCCCATAATTCACGCCATGATGATGATGATAAGGTGATTTGGGGGTCTAATAATTCACGCCATAAATGACAATATTAAATTTTGTAAGCAGTGCGGGTAAATCCCGCATCTATAGTCTATAGTTTATATCAATAAACCCGACGCTTTATTCGTGACGTTGTCCACGTAGAGGATGAACAACATTACAATAGCGACTAATTGCATGTTTAACAAAAGCCAGTACTGTAGTTGGACAGACACATGTTAGCGACTCGGTTCTTTTGTATTTGATGTCTGAACATGCATAAAGAATTAGACTGTACAAACCGTTTTGTTCGTTTCACACTCTATGGCGCGAACAAAGGATTGTCCCATTAATGATGACAGCGTGTTTGTTTAAGTATTTGTTTGAGTACACCCGCTAACAAAGGGCAAATTAACGTGTCACTTGTAAAAACAAAACCAGGGCTATTATAAATGCGATGCTGTGGGTACACCAGTCATAATTACTCAGTCATTCCTCAATCACTATATGTGCTTCTATCAATCAAAGGTGAATAACTCTAACCAGTCCTTCAATCTAAACATTAAACATGTGCTTCAATCGATCAAAGGTGAATAACTCTAACCAGTCCTTCAATGTAAACATTGAACACGTGCTTTTATCGATCGATGTTTTTACAATTTTCTCGGTAAAAAGTAACAACAAACACACAATCTGACAATGGTATTACAAATATTTTAATATTACATGAAACAAGCAATAAAGAGAACAATATTATGAAGTAAATACACATTTAATAACAGGTATTTAAAAGTTTTTATATCAAACAAACATCGGTCAAGTCAGTGGTACAACTCGAAATTACGAAATTGTCAACTCGAAATTACAACGTTTTGGTGCAAATTCGTCTAATCAAATAATCGGCTATTCAAATAAAAAATTGCTGCACCGAGCATATTCTATTAACCGAAATCGACTGTAGGTTGAAATTGTTCTTATAGTTTAATTTTCCAACCAGAATTGAATGAAGAGTGAATGTTTTTTTAGACCAACAGTCAAATGTTTTCCAATGGTCGTAAAATAATTAGATTGGAATGGCTATCAGTTGGAACATTTCCAGCTATACAGGGTGCCAAGTTGAAAAATTCTAGCAGTTGGAATTCTTGAGGTACATGTTGTGGGGGGGGGGTATCCAAGCCAAATTATTAACCCACACACAAGGGGTGTGCGAGGGACAGGGATGTGGCCTGAGGGTCTTCATTGGTGACCTCCACCTTGGAATTTCCAATTACCCCCCCCCCCCCCCCCCCCCCCAGACAAATCTCCCAAAACCACGCCCTTTGTTTGAAAATGTTCATCTGGTGACTCAAACTTTCCAACTGTTGGAAATGTCGAACCCCACAACCTCTAAGGTTGGAAAATTTCCCAAATAATGGACACTTTCAGACCAAATTTTGACAAAAAAATATTCTGCTGTTGCCAGTTGGTCTAAAAACAACTTATTCCCCACTATACCGGTATAATAACTGGTTTGGCCATACATATAAATAATTGAGAACAATTTCAACCTATGCGGGTAATTGTGGACAATTTGTGGTGTATATATGCTCTAACTATAAAAGTTGTGTTGGACTGGATCAGGCATGATTCTCTAGCTTGAACATTTTTATCAATGTTGGAGAGGGGGAGAGTCACCCCAAACACCAGACCTGTCACTACATCCTTAAGGAGGGTGTGAATATAATTACCTGGATTCAGGATGTTCAATCTCGTCCAAGGGATGGTGCCCATATGTATACCGGTATAATAAGGTGCATCCAAAATGGAGTGCCCAACCCATATATAGTAATCCTCCCCGAGAAAACCACAAAATAAAAAGAATATATAAACACCAAATGATAATTTTGTAATTTCAATTGTTCCGTTATAAATAGATATATTAGTACATTGCATTCTGTGTACAATCAGTTCGTGCAGTGCTAGTTGGCAGGTCGATTATTATATTGGGACGGGGCTGAGCAAATTTAAAATTAACACACAACTGAGGGTGGGTTGGGTGCTTGGTGGAAATGGGTATAGGGGGCCTACTCATACCAGTGGCGAGATATACCCAACACTCACTGTCATTCGCGACGTCCTTGGTAGTAAAGTTTACCTTTGTTTTTCTGGATCAGAGCAAAATGAAAGTAATTGCAAGTCCTAGTTTTGAATCGTGATCCACAAATAAAGCGATAAGTGGCCAGCTCACAAACCAATGAAATTAATTTGATACATGTATATGTCAATCGGATTTGGCACAGGTAAGTGCTGCACATGTTGCAATGAAATGAGTACATAGCATTTGCTCCTCATGGTCATATAAACATGTAGGCCAAACGAATATGTTGTCAGTTTTTTGTGTGTTTGTGTCATTAATTAATTTAAAAACTACAAAACATATAAAATGTGTACTGTCCGAAAATAAATATTGCCCTTTGATATTTCACTGAGAATTAAATATGAGTAAAAAATGTGAGTTAAAGATATGTAATTAAATAAGTTATAGGCAGTAACTTGAGGCAACTCAAGACAGTACAATCCACAATGCGTCTTATGACTGATCCACTTGGGATTTGGGATGCAATTTCTCAAGGTGCTTGAAACGATTAAATGATCTTGTCCGCCACCTTCTGTTCTGGTAAATTTCCACTTTTCAGTGTTTTATATCAGTTTACCCCTGTTTATCCTATAGAAAGAATGAAGCTGTCCAATCCTGACTGCACACCATCCACCCCAACTGTTGCCACCTCTGCTCTGATTATACTACTACTACTATATGTTTGTATTATGAACACAAAACATTCAATCACACACTATAACACTACTACATATGATTTGTGACTTGTAAGTGAATGCTATTAACTGTACATAGGGCCATATTATGTTGGGAACAAATGTAATTACTAATTTGAGTTTGTATTTCCAATATAAAAAATAAATAAAAACATATTTCTCAGCAACTAATTTTTCTACAAATCAGTTATTGATTGTGATTCTATAATCGCTAATTATCATCATCAAAAACATGGAATTAGTTTCTCAATGATGACGTACACATATATCGTCTGTGCCTTGGTAATTGTTTTGAACATCTGTATCTGTAGTTGTTACGTCCTAGTGACCAAAGCTGGCTTTTACAGAACGTTTTGTTTACATTCAGTTGATGCTGAAATGGAGTCTATAGTAAACAAGTTTGTGTTTGATACAAAACTTTTAATTGGAATAAATACATCTTGTACATGTTATTTGTGGTTTAATAACACACAAACAGCCATAAATTGTGATCTATACAGCTCAAACGAAAGGTGACCCTTTACTGCCTGAATTGACCCATTATTGTCTGAATTTCGTGCTATCTTTGATCGCATATTTTAAACAGAAAGAGCAAAATTTGTGAACATCACATAGGATGTATGATAGAGCTAGGATTTATGAACAAAATGATATATAAATTTGTATCCATTGTACTTGCATACAGACAGGTGCAGCAAAAACATAAAAAGTGACCCTTTACTGCCTGAATGACTGTACTGACATTTGTGGAAATTAAGCCATGCGACATTGTTCATTTGCACCAAAAATAATAAACAAAGTCCAACAACTCTGCTGAAAATATCCGGCCGGACCTGGTTTGCGAACTCGTTCTAGATACTGGTCATGTGAACACATATACCAATGAAAGTGTCAATGACACTGTAGCTCAACTTGGAAAGGGAATAATTTAATGTATTACAGTCAATGGAGCGATTAGGAATGTGGAAAGTTGAATGTCTAATACTAGTTTATAGACATGAAGAGAAAAGTAAAATCCAAGATGGCTGCTGACGGCCATGTTTTCGGCCGAATGACCCCAAAATGAGTCGTTCCCATCTACATGTCATCGTTAACATCCATGACAAATTTTATGACGATCAGACTAAAGGTACGACCTGTAGCCCATGCTAAAGGATTTAGTCATACAAAGAGTAAAATCCAAGATGGCTGCTGGTGGCCATGTTTTTTGGCCGAATGACCCCAAAATTACTCGTTCCCATCTACATGTCAATATTAACATCCATGACAAATTTCATGATGATCAGACAAACAGTACGGCCTGTAGCCCGTGCTAATGGATTGAATTTTGAAATCCAAGATGGCCACTGGCGGCCATGTTTTTTTTCCGAATGACCCCAAAATTAATCATTCTGGTCTAAATGTTGATGTCAACAGCTATGACAAAGTTCATAATGATCCGACCAAAGGTACAACCTGTAGCCTGCATTGTTGACGCCTTACGTACACATGTACACACGGACAACGGATGACAAAGCCATGGCAATAGCTCAAACTTTACGAAGTAAAGTTGAGCTAAAAATCATTGAAATCTGTTGATATTTGTGGAAATGAGTGAGCCCTGTGACGTCGTCCATTTGCACACCAAAAAAATAAACCAAGTCCAATAAGTCCGCTTAAAATATCTGGCCGGACCTGGTTTGCGAACTCGTTCTAGATACTGGTCAAGTGAACTCATATACCAAATATCTTTGAAATCTGTTGAGATTTGTTGAAATGAGCCCTGTGACGTCGTCTATTTGCTATTTGGTGAATTCAACAAATATAATAAATGAAAGTGTCAATGACACTGTAGCTCAACTTGGAAAGGGAATAATTTAATGTGTTACTGTCGATGGAGTGATTAGGAATGTGGAAAGTTGAATGTCTAATACTAGTTTATCAACATGAAGAGATATATATACATGTATATAAAAGTTAAATCTAAGATGGTTGCTGGCGGCTATGTTTCCAACAATTCAAAAACATTTGATAGCTTTAGTCATGCAAAGAGAAGAATCCAAGATGGCCACTGGCAGCCATGTTTTAATGCCGAATAACCCCAAAATGACTCGTTCCCATCTACATGTTAATGTCAAAAGTCAAGACAAATTTTATGATGATCAGACTAAAGGTACGACCTGTAGCCCGTGCTAAAGGATATAGTCATACAAAGAGTAAAATCTAAGATGGCTGCCGGCGGCCATGTTTTTTGGCCAAATGACCCCAAAATTACTCGTTTCCCATCTACAAGTCAATATTAACACCCACGACAAATGTTATGATGATCAAACGAACAGTACGACCTGTGGCCCGTGCTAATGGATTGAATTTTGAAATCCAGGATGGCCGCTGGCGGCCATGTTTTTTTCCAAATGACCCCAAAATGACTCGTTCCCATTTAGATGTCATTGTTTAACATCCATGACAAATTTCATGATCTGACCAAAGGTACGACCTGTAACCCGTGCTAAAGATGGCTGCCAGCGGCCATGTTTTTTGGCCGAATGACCCCAAAATTAATCGTTCCCATCTACATGTCAATATTAACACCCATGACAAATTTCATGATGATCAGACGAACAGTACGACCTGTAGCCCGTGCTAATGAATTGAATTTTGAAATCAAAGATGGCCGCTGGCGGCCATGTTTTTCGGCCAAATGACCCCAAAATGACTCGATCCCATCTACATGTCATTGTTAACATCCATGACAAATTTTATGATGATCAGACTAAAGGTACGACCTGTAGCCCGTGCTAAAGGAGTTAGTCATATAAAGAGTAAAATCCAAGATGGCTGATGCGGCACTGTTTTTTGGCTGAATGACCCCAAAATTAATCGTTCCCATCTACATGTCAATATTAACATCCATGACAAATTTCATGATGATCAGACGAACAGTACGACCTGTAACCCGTGCTAATGGATTGAATTTTGAAATCAAAGATGGCCGCTGGTGGCCATGTTTTTCGTCCGAATGACCCCAAAATGACTCGTTCCCATTTACATTCCAATTTCAACAGCAATGAAAAATTTCATGATGATCAGACTCAAGGTACGACCTGTAGTCCGTGCTAAAGGATTTAGTCATACAAAGAGTAAAATCCAAGATGGCTGCTGGTGGCCATGTTTTTTGGCCGAATGACCCCAAAATGACTCGTTCCCATCTACATGTCAATATTAACATCCATGACAAATTTCATGATGATCAGGCGAAGAGTACGACCTGTGGCCCGTGCTAATGGATTAAATTTTGAAATCAAAGATGGCCGCTGGCGGCCATGTTTTTTGTCCTAATGACCCCAAAATGACTCGTTCCCATTTAGATGTCATTGTTAACATCCATGACAAATTTCATGATCTGACTAAAGGTACGACCTGTAGCCCGTGCTAAAGGATTTAGTCATGCAAAGAGTAAAATCTAAGATGGCTGCCAGCGGCCATGTTTTTTTGGCCGAATGACCCAAAATTAATCGTTCCCATCTACATGTCAATATTAACATCCATGACAAATTTCATGACAATAAGACGAACAGTATGGCCTGTAGCCCGTGCTAATGAATTGAATTTTGAAATCCAAGATGGCCACTGGCGGCCATGTTTTTTTTCCGAATGACCCCAAAATGACTCGTTCCCATCTACATGTCAATGTCAACATCCATTACAAATTTCATAATAATCGGACCAAAGGTACAAACTGTAGCCCGTGCTAAAGGAAATTGTTGACGAATCACGCACACACACACGCACGACAGATACCAAGCCATGGCAATAGCTCAAACTTTACAAATTATTACACTATTGTAAAAATATCCGGCCGGACCTGGCTTGCGAACTCATTCTAGGTAATGGTCAGGTGAACTCATATACCACAAATCTTTGAAATCCATTACAAATCAAGTTATGACTCTTACAAATTTGGGACGGACGGACGGATGGATCCTATTCCTATATCACCCGCAAATTTTCAAAATGACCTTCAAAATGATAAATTCGAGGTCAAATCGGGTAAAACCGGATGGATTTAGACGGTTACTTTTGTCGGGTACTTTTTTCCGGGCAGTGTTTTGGACGGGTCAAATCGTGACCCTGACCTGACCTTGACCTTCAAAATGATCAATTCAAGGTCAAATAGGGTAATACCAGATGGATTTCGACGGGTACTTTTGTCGGGTACTTTTGTCCGGGCAGTGTCAAATCGTGACCCCACCTCACCTTGACCTTCAAAATGGACAATGCCAGGTCAAATCGCGCAATTTGCCGAAAAGCAGAGGGGAAACAGCCCGGACGAAATCGGGTCCACCTGCTATCGTGACCCCGACCTGACCTTGACCTTCAAAATGATCAATTCAAGGTCAAATCGGGTAAAACCGGATGGATTTCGACGGGTACTTTTGTCGGGTACTTTTGTCCGGGCAGTGTCAAATCGTGACCCCACCTCACCTTGACCTTCAAAATGGACAATTCAAGGTCAAATCGCGCAATTTGCCGAAAAGCAGAGGGGAAACAGCCCGGACGAAGTCGGGTCCACCTGCTATCGTGACCCCGACCTGACCTTGACCTTCAAAATGATCAATTCAAGGTCAAATCGGGTAAAACCGGATGGATTTCGACGGGTACTTTTGTCGGGTACTTTTGTCCGGGCAGTGTTTTGTCCGGGTCAAATCGTGACCCCACCTGACCTTGCCCTTCAAAATGGACAATTCAAGGTCAAATCGCGCAATTCGCCGAAAAGCAGAGGGGAAAACAGCCCGGACGAAGTCGTGTCCACCTGCTAGTTAGATATAATTGTAATATACAGTTGTACAATGACATCTTTACAATGTGCTCAAGTGGATAGATTGAATTGGGAGGACATGTTGGTTATGATCGATGCTGATGCTGCGTGGCTTGAAATTCTATGGGGTCATAATATTATGAAGAATGAAGGAAAATTTATTGGAACGGATATCACTATGATTATCCTTCAGAAAGCAGCAGCCGGGCTTCGGTAGCCTGGATAATTAGAGTGTAATACCGAGTTTATTTACTAACATGACAAGAGTGGAATAATCGGTTTATAGAAAATTATTCTTATCTTGATATTGTCATGGAAGCGATGATATGACATACAAACCTGAGATGCTCCAAGTTCGTAGCAGTTAAAATTAACATGCAAAATGCTATGTTGCAAAACGACCTACTTAGTTGCGATGGAAATATCTGGAAATTCCCAAGCGTAAAAATAGCTATAACGACATACATAGCTGTTTATTTATGCCCTGTGATTCCCAAGTAAGTAAATTATGGACCCAAGCCTAAAGGGGGGGGGGGGGGGGGGGGGGTGTTTGCTAGATCAGAGGCAAACAAATTGTCCAATTCAATGGGTTGTTTATTTTGTAACAACCATAAATGTATATCATATAAACTTATGTATATATACAAGTGAACAATAGATTTGCTGTGAAAGGTGGTGCCACAAGCGCCACAGGGGTGACACCTAAGGGACACTCTGGCCCCACCCAAACCCCATAGCCCTTCAGTTTTTCCCATAGTAATATTGTAGCTAGCAACTAGCCTTATCAATTATCATTCATACCTTGTTTATAGTAACAATGTTGTTGGAGATGACAGCGATAATTCCATTATCAGAGGGCCTGTGAAAAAAAGACACAATTAAAGTTATGTGAAACACTCTGGTAGGGTGATCCAATAGAAATGGAGAATAATCTTGCTCAAATATTAATCTAAATTGCCGACACACACTGCCATTCTGATATATTATTATTAATTAAATCCACCGACTCTGGATGGCGAAATCATTTGTGTTTGTTTGTCACCGATTGTTGCATCCCAAATCCAGATGTAAATATTTACAATTGAGCGTAGTTTTGACGATGTTTTCTATTGAGTGGTACAGTCGATTTCTTTGAAATTTTCGGCAATGTTAGTAGAATGCTACATTCTCCAGGTTGGCATAACGCCTGCGTACTAACTTATCGATTTCACGAACATGAACAAGTCCATAATATGTCTTTAAACTAACAACCTCAACAGAGAAAACATTTGGAATATTAGATCAGGGATAGTGAGTGGATAAATATACAGACAGCAGGAAGAGGTTATTAATTAGGTGAAAAGTCCAGTCATTTATCTATGGATATTTAATAGTTTGGCAGGACTATGCCGAAACTTGAATAAATGAAGCAAACAAGAAATTGGGAATTTTGTCGCATTATCTTTGAAATCAATCAACCTCTTTACCTATTATTACAGCAACAAATTCAGATAAATCTGTAACTTTTTCGGCCAACACAAGACAGAATGCAACAAAATCTCAAGTGCCATATTCAACATCAGCAAAGGATATATTATTAATATGATATATTATTTGCCTAATGTTTTATTTGGAACTTACAAAAAACAACCCTCATTTAATTCCAGATTAGGTGGTAAAAACCTATTAGGGCACATATTTGACTCCCAGCTGAATTGGGGCATGGTATGTAAAGTGACACAAGATTTGAGGCAGTGTATCTTTCAATTTTACAATGGCCACACAAGTTTATTTTCTGTTTCTCACACAAATTTTTTCTCAAAATGGGTTCTTTAAATCAATTATTTACCTCCAAAAATAGCCAGCAGCTTTTTATTACCACTTTTTATGACCAATATTTCCACGCAGGTATCTGACTACTCACGAATTATCAAAAAACATTGTTGTGTGTGAAAAAAGACTTTCCATGATCAAGTGTTAATACAAGTTCAATGTAACAGTCTGTTGTACAAGTACAAGTAGTTTACAGAAAACTTTATTTTTCTCATAAATAACAAAGGGAAATATAAAATACAAGTTAAAATGTGTCCAGCTAGATTTATGGAAATTAGTGGACAGGATTCACGCTGTCGGTGGCCAAAGTGGTCAATGGCTTTTTTTTTTTTTAAATGGCCACAAAAAAAATTCATCGACGGAAATCGAATTCAAACATGTTGAATCGACAGTGCTGAAATTATGTGACGAAACAGTATTGCCGTTTGGCCGGTCTTTAAAGGGTGGGTTCTTTGGTACTTTGGAAACATCGTACCATTACAGGCTCACACTGTCCAATCGGCTCGCGGAATACTAGTGTGAACATCAGAATACCAGTGCTGTACAGGAGAATATCAGTGTTTTTAAGCGATATGATGGTGCCATAATTAGAACTGGATGGCTAAATATCAAGACAATGGAAAGGTATATACGATCAATTTTGCATTTACCATTGGTCACCTGGTGATGTTCAGTTCGACTCTGGGCGATCTGGCCTTTGTTTAAAGCAGAAAAATAGGGTGTACAAACTCATAGGGGAGAGGTCAAATTTTGCCCTAATCGGTATTCTAGTGCGTTTTGTTTAATTCCTGAGCATAACTTGCGGAATCTTTTATAAAATTCCGACAGCGGTATCTATTGGCAAAATGTGCACATCGAAATCACTGGCGTGTATCAGTTTGAAATACACAAAAATAAATCGAAACGAGGGGCGGTGATCACAGAAAATGGCACGGTGAACTACCAGTGCATGCCAACGAGGGCTACCAGTGCCAAATTTTCTTTATATGGTAAGTTATATTGGGTATTTTCTTTATATGGTAAGTTATATCGAGTATATGTCGGGGGACGTTTTATATTCGGTTTAAGCTATACTAGCTATATACTAGGGACGTCTCATCCCCTCATCAAATTTGGACAAAATCAATCTAGAATGATACATGTGTGGGTCTAATATATGAAAGTTCGAAATTTTAAGTACGGCGATACTCAACATTTGTGGAACATAAAGTAACAATTTAGTCGACAAGAGTTTAAATTTCCCTTTATTCGGTATTGGCACTGAGTTAGTTCCATGTGTCAATTGGATTCAAACTAATGTTCAACATTCGCAAATAAGTCTATCATTAAATAGGGAAGACATTCTAATTCTAATGGAATGATCTTTCTAATTATATATTGATTGTTGAATGCATGGATATGATATATTTCTGAGCTGGAGTGATGGGAGAATGAGTTGGATGGCTGTGCTGATGAATCCGTGAGTGAATGGCGAGTCGATGGTTGGCTGGATTATTTTTGGTGGATCGTTGCGTGGTGATTGGACATATGTTGTGGATACGTGTACAAATAGATTGATATATTTTATGACCGTGTGCATATGGATAAATCTAGGGGTTTATTTTATGCATATCTTTTCAGAAAAAGAAAGCTGGGCACTCAATGGGACAAGAGGAAAAGAATAAAATTTGAAAAACTCGACAGCGGAAACGGACACGACAGTGAAGATATGGATCCAGATATGGCTGGGCCAGTAACACAGTCAGGTGTGCTCAGCAATAAACTTTCATGGGCGCCCTTTAAGAGAGTGACCTATAATAACCGCCGGATCATCCGAGCAAGGAGAGTGCTCTTTCAACAAGGAAGGCTTAAGACCTTATAGCACTGATGCGACGATGAGGCCAAACAGAATTTGGCATTTTGTAACTTTGTCGTTATTTTGGGAAGGGTAAGGCATTTCATGTGCCCGATGGCCTGTATGAAGCGTTTATCGACATATACCCGATATAACTTACCATATAATGAACATTTGGCACTGGTAGCCCTCGTTGGCATGCACTGGTAGTTCGCCGTGCCATTTTCTGTGATCACCGCCACTCGTTTCGATTTATTTTTGTGTATTTCCAACTGATACACGCCAGTGATTTCGATGTGCACGTTTTGCCAATTGATTCCGCTGTCGGAATTTTATAAAATATTCCGCAAGTTATTCTCAGGAATTAAACAAAACGCACTAGAATACCGATTAGGGCAAAATTTGACCTCCCCCCCTACGAGTTTTTACACCCTATTTTTCTGCTTTAAACAAAGGCCAGATCGCCCAGAGTCGAACTGAACATCACCAGGTGACCCCTTCACTGGGTAAATGCAAAATTGATCGTATATACCTTTCCATTGTCTTTTGTCTTGTTATTTAGCCATCAAGTTCTAATTATGGTACCATCATATCGCTTAAAAACACTGATATTCTTCTGTACAGCACTGGTATTCTGACGTTCACACTGGTATTCCGCGAGCCGATTGGACAGTGTGAGGCTTAACACGTTCACTGCCGAAAACCAATGGGTAATTCCATCCCGTATGCCAACATGGGATTTGATGTTTTGCCGATAGTAGATGATATTTTACGTATGTATGAGTAATGGTTCGACGAATATCGGGTCATATGATGCTGAAACATGTTATAAGGCTACTACGAGATAACTCGTAGTTGGCAACTGGGACGGAATTTATTAGTGTTTCATTCCTGGTGCCAGCTACGAGTTATCTCGTAGGTAAATACAATTACGTTGTCAGTGTCTTAAATGACGAAGAGTGCTATACATGTACAAGCATATCGTATGTAAGGCATGGTAAATTGATTTATATATGATAATTGGTACAGACTACGTCGAATAAGACGTCAAAAAACATAATATGTATTTACCTACGAGATAACTCGTAGCTGGCACCAGTGATGACCACTGGTGAGTTTCATCCCAGGTGCCGACTACGAGTCATCTTTATAACACGTTTCATCTTTCATTTGACCCGGATTTGATCAACAAAAGTTGTATAAAGCACGATAATGCCTTTATATACACACAATGTGTCCGGGAATGATCTAGTTGCACATGTATTAGTATATCATGGTTCAATTGGAGTATCCTACCAAGATTTCTAACTGGACCCCACCCTTGTTCAGGCTGTGGGAATCGTTGTATCTCAAGCCATCGTAATTATACATATAAAATCGATCAATGGGATCGTTGGGCATGTATTGGCGCACACACCAACATTGCTTGCGGTTTGTGTTATTATTTATGTGGTATGAACATTACTACGAGTTAACTCGTAGTAGCAGTCCCCATGGAACCGTTTACTACGAGTTAACTCGTAGTGGCAGTGAACGTGTTAAAGCAATTAAACTATAGCAAAGCTTCAATGTGCACTGGTTATGTCACATTTTGGTGATTGAAAGATAAAATACATGAATGCATTGTCCCTTGGGCGGTACAAAGAATTGGATGTGCCAGCAAACCGGACTACTCAATGACATGGTAGTTACGAAATGAGTAATAAACTCCCATCTAGGGCTTATAATCACAATAAACTGGCTTCACCTCGTAAAGGTTTTAATCCAACAATAGATAATCAACAGTTATCACCTCACTATAATAAGCAAAACTGACAGTGTTTTATATCTTGGCGAAACTAGCAGTGACAATTAACACAGCTTATCATTAACTGGTGAACAGGGTGTTGGCGTCATTTATTCATTAATTTTGAGCCAAGAAAATGAAGATTTACTTTGGCCAAAAAAAAATTTTAAAAGATTTTTCAGCCCAGCATGAACACTGGTTGTGGACATAGATTGTTGAGGCAGGTGTCTGAGAAACAGAACATTAATTTCATTTGGCCTAATATCTATATTTTTAATTTTATTCATTTTCAACCCGAATTTTGTCTATAAGATATCCCATCCCATCTATGATCATAGATATTTTATCCTTCAAGCCAATTAATAAAAGTATTTTTCAGTTATTCATAACAGTTTTTAAGAAAATCACATAAATATTGTGGGTGAACAATAAAATAAAAATTCAGTTTATTATAATATAAATCGGGCTGATAAAATGTTTCCAGTAGGGAGATTTTTCTTGGGTAGGTAGGGAGTGAGCAAACAAACACAATTTGAATTTTGGCCTGGTAATTTTTGCTCCTCAGAAGAAGGACATTAGCATTATCTATATTAAATGAAGAACATCATAACTTTATATAAATTCTGATCATCTATAATGGTATGACAACTGTAATAGGATAGGCATCCTGATTATACATCAGGCATTATAGGGTACTGGCTATGTAAGAAGAGAGGCATCATTATTATGTATATCGGAATGACCTCAGTTTCAAAGTAACTGTAAAAACTCCCAAAAATATGAATCCATAACAAGAGATAGCTGTCTAGGATTCAATTCAATTTAAACACCTGTGTATCTATGTGTCACAAGTCAACTCACTTTTTCTTGAGGACTTGGTTATATATCTGTGCTGCCTCCTCATGTTTCTTCTGTAGCTGCAGGACGTAAGCTAACTGGATCCTGTAAGAAAAAGGTCTCTCTATGGTAAAGCTGTTTATCTTTCTAGTACATGGTCTAACTCTCACAGTAACAAGGGTAACTTTATAATCATTTTCAAACAGAGAAACACATGTTGTCAAAGGTGATCAAACATGATATGTATAGATGATATACATAAAGATTAACAATCGCCATGCAGATTAATTTTACGGCTTTGTTCACTTATCAACATAAACAAATCAATTGAGATTAATGATCCTTTGTTCTCGTAATGATAAAGGCGATGTACATATATATTAATGCTTTTATATGCTTTATACCGACATTATTTACAACCATTGCTCCACTTTTAGGTCCAAATTCTCACACGGTTGCTGTCGGCATTCTCCGAGAGTCGGCAAACTTGAAGTACGCAAAGTAGTCCTCAAAACATAATTAAATCTCGCCCATGAAATAGGTTGTCTGTCAAGTATTTAAATGTATTAATGAAAGTTTCAATTGAAGGTCCAGAAATGTCAGCGTTTAATTTTAGCGGTGCATTTGCAAAGTGGTCAGATGTCAAGTCCCGTCATATCATAAAGTAAATTATGTATCCATCATGTGTGCTATTTGTCTTACAATGTATGTTTGATTATGTCATATGTATGCCTGTTATTTTCATTTCGTGTATTACCATTTATTTGTCTGATTATGTCATCATGTAAGCCTTCTATTTTTTTATTGCCATGTATTTGTTATGTTTTTATATATAATAAAGTTTAAAAACTCCAAAAAAAATCTTATAAATCCTGAACAAATTTGGCAAAAAAAAATCTCATTTGGTAAAAGAAAATTCTGGGCCAGCGCCAAACCCTGCCTGTAAGGTGTGCCAAAGGATTTAGTCATACAAAGAGTAAGATTCAAGATGGCCGCTGGCAGCCATGTTTTTAACAGAATTTGGAAAAAATGGTAAGCACCTATCTAGAGGTCACCCCGAGGATCCATATGAAGTTTGGTGATGATCAGGTGAAGATGTGCTATAGGATTTAACAATGCAAATAGTAAAATCCAAATTGGCTGCCGTGGCCATGTTTTTCATTGAAAATGGTTCAAATTCGACAGCTCCCATCTGGAGGTGATCCTAGACTCATATATCGAATATTGTTGAAATCGGTCAAAGTATGATTAATTTATCTCGCCAACGGTCGCAATCAAAATCGCTAAAAATAGACAAACTATGGCCCATAACTCTTGTATAAACGATTGGACAAACCTGGTTTTCGAGATATTGTTGCAACAGACCCATAAACCAAATATGAAAAAAATCAGTTGACATTCGTTTGCGTTATCACAATAACGGTCTCGTGCCCACCCGGACGACCGCCTGCCTTCTGACCTCGGCAACGAATTAGTCAAGTTTTAAACTCGACTAATAAAACATTTTTCATTGCATATTTTAGATTTTTGGAAGCCATTTGCAGGACTTTTTTTTTATCGAGTAATGGACAAAAACAACATAAAACAACATAAATATTATTCAACCATGTTTTCAATAATCTGGCAGACATAAATATTTATTACTGATTCATCTTTTCAGACATTATGTAGATATTATGGTGATTTTTCCTGAAAAAAAAATAGTTCTGCAAATGGCTGCCAAAAAACTAAAATATGCAATGAAAACTGTTTTATTTATTTTCTCGCAGTCATAATTTCACATGGTAGACTAAGCACATACCCTAGTTGGGTTCATAGTCTAGATAATGCAGTGTGTTTTTTTTTAATTTTCCTTCAAACTGTCTATCGATCTACACGAAAACAATGGTTGTTTTCTTTTTTTAACTACCTTTTTTCATAATTTGAACATATCTCTCTTATTGTGAGGGTAAAGAGTTGTTATAGTACTATAGCATACATTGGTTATAAGTGATAATGATTTTTTCCTTCAAATTGATAGTTTGAAATTGAGATTGAAAACTCACGAATGGGGACCTTCTTAATTTTGCTAAGACTCAATAGCTAAGCTGGTCACAGCAATGCACAGGAGTGAGGCCTGGGGTTGTTCCTGGTATAAATAGAAGTGTGACTACAGATTGATGGCTGACTTCTATTCATCTATTCATTTGAGAATTCTTATTTAACCTTTTTGATACTGAATGGATTCTCCCAATTTGTTTTTAAAAGAATATATTGGAATAGTATATATTCCTTTGGCGGGCGTTTTGATAATACAAGTGAAGAAGATATAAGATTTCTCTTTAGTATTTAGAAGGAAAAGTTCAGATAATAAGTTCAACAAATGGCCTTTAGACTATTTCTGCAACTTTTGATCTGAACATTTCTCAAGGAAACTCATCATTGATGAGTATTTAGTAAATAAATGGTTAAATATTCTAAATTTTGAATACACACTACCTGATGATGGCAATTTCTTCATCAATTTCTTCTTCTGTAACATCAGGATCATCAGCAAAACTTTTGCGGCACAAAACTGAAGACAAAATGAGTGAGTTAACAAAGCACCCTCAATTCTAAAAAATACTACCTTTCTTTCACTAGCGCTTCAATTGGTTTCAATATTGTTTCTTTATAGTCTAGAATTATTGCTATGGTCCATGATCCTGGTCTATTAGCATTTCAAATAATGAATGTGTCAATGACACTGTAGCTCAACTTGGAGAGGGGATGATTTCATTTATTACAGTCAATGGATTAGGAATACAGAAAGTTAAATGCCGAAGTGATACTAGATGTGAACATGTAGAGATATATATAAATTAAAATCCAAGATGGCCACATGCAGCCATGTTTTTCAACAAAATTCTGAATTTTTTATGGCTCCAATCTAGTGGTCAGCCCGAAGTTCCACATGAAGTCTGGTGATGTTCAGATGAGGGATGTCATCTGTAGGGTGTGCTGTAGGATTTAGTCATGTAAAGAGTAAAATCCAAGATGGCTGCTGGAGAAATTCAACGAAATTCGCAAAAATGTGATGGCTCCCATCTAGAGATCACCCCAAAGATCCCTATGAAGTTTGGTGATAATCGGATAAGGGATGTAGTCTGTTGAGTGTGCTAAAGGATATAGTCATGCAAAGAGTAAAATCCAAGACAGCCGCTGTTGGCCATGTTTTTAACAAATTTCGGAAAAAATTATGTCTCCCATCAAGAGGTCGTCCTGAAGATCCATATGAAGTTTGGTGATGATCAGCTGAGAGATGTGATCTATAGGCTGTTCTAACAGAAATTGTTGATGGACGCATGAACTCATGGATTAATGCAAACCCATGGCAATAACTCAAACTTGACATTGTCAAGTTGAGTTAATAACATTCAAGTCTGGCCATTACTACTGGAGTTACAATGCAAGCACATAAAAATATTTTCATAAATTTAATGACGTCGGACATTGAAATGAAGTGCAAATTTAAAAGTTTCCTATGCTGTTGTTTGTAGCAGAATGAAAAATTATCAGTACACTTATTTAACAAGGAGATTTATAGACTTGATGTTTTTTAGCACAATTTCTACATACAACATGCATATATCAATTTTACGCAGTGCAGGGACCAGACTGGAGGTCATTCTTGGGAGACATCTTATCCCTAAAATGTGCCACTTCTCCCATTTTTGTCTCAGTCAGAAGTGACCTCTCTCATATACAAGTATGAATATGTCCCAACAGCATATTTAAAGTATATTTACTGTTCATACTCGCTATAAAAGTTTATGGGCTCTTGTGTGGCATAATACTTATTGGATCATAAAAGATTGATGTTGGGGTGTAAGCCATTGTTAGTTTTCCCTGATAACAGTCCACATCTCCCTAGTAACCAAACAGGGAGAAGTGATTTCTCTCAATTTGAAACCTCTGGACTGGTCCCTGATGCAGTGTCAATGAAAACACTCTTACATTATTACTCAACCTTTCAGTTGGTTAAAATAAAACACAATTGCAATTCCTCAACTTCATCAAGTTTATTATTATCATAGACATTCAGTATTTGAGCTTATATTATGGGCTGAGTATTCGTAAGTATTCACTGTTGGTTGAATGTAATATTTTCCCCAGTGGCTATAGGGGTTCCATTCCCCCATACCCTAGCGGAAGCCCTGCTATAAACCAACCTTCCGCCTTCCTGAGCTTTTCTTCTGCCTCTTTGATTTGGTCAAGTCCAAGCAGGTAACATGCTTTATTGTAGCAGAGTTCATAGGTTGATTCTTTCAAACCAGGGTCATCCTAGTAGAAAAAGTAAGTTACACTGTATGAAAACACCATTAAGTATTTCCACATACTATATATTACATCACTCATAGGATTATTATTTATTATTATTATTATAGATACATTTAGAACGCATTATACAATAAATTAGTTTCAATGCGCTTACAATACAAACATGGCACACATCCTAAAATAATAATGCACAAATGGATAAAATTATATACAAACAACCTAACTAGATAATACCAACTTAACCTAATAATCAACCGCAGTAAGGCAATAATAACAGCTAGACCATTTAAAATACACGAAGATATACGATTGAATCACAGCTAAAATTATATGGTGAAAGTAAAAGTTAATATATGGGTTAAACGGTCTAGACTCGCACGCACATAACAGACTCTGGTAAACAGCTATCGAAGAACACCTTTTTTTGGCAGGTTGAAGCATATCTCGAACAAGTGAGTCTTAAGTTTTTACTTGAATTTGGGGAAAGTAGCACAATTCCGGATGTCCATTGGAAGTCTATTCCAGTTGTTGATGGAAGTCTCTTGGAAGCACCTAATTCCGTAGTTGATGTTAGGCTTCCTGGTCGCTCTGCGGATATCTTTCCCACTGGTACATGATCGTGTCACACCCCCGCTTTTCAGAACATACATGTCAGAAATGTACACAGGAACCGTGTGATTTAGCAATTTGAATACTGTGACCGCACATTTGTATTCCATTCTAAACTGAAAAGTCATTATATGTTCACTAATCAACGTATTGGTTATATGGTCGTATTTGCTTTTATTGTCGATAAGTCTTGCACAGTTGTTAATTAAGACATCAATCCGGTGCATATTCTCCTTGGTGATATTTGTCAGCAGAGAATTCAGACTATCAACACGTGACATGACAAGCGATAAGACTGCGCGTTTCATAGCTTTTTTGCTCAGGTGACATCGAACTCTGCGCAGGCATCTAAGGTGGTAGTAACATGTTCGCAGTATGTCAGATACCATTTTGTCAAGACACATGGTAGAATCAAAGTGCGCACCAAGGTTCCGAAGATCACTACACGATGGAATAACGCTGTCGCCCAGCTGAATTTCAAACTCTGGCTCTGTGTTTTTACCCACAGAGAGCGATAGTTCTTTGATGGAATATTTGGAGCCAATTACCATGAACTCGGACTTGTCGTCATCAAGTTTAAGTTTGTTATTCTGCATCCAAGATTTTACTTTACAGAAAAACTCTTCCAGACAATGTATTGCGTTGTTATAGCCATTCGGATCATTTCTAGAAAATTCTACATATATTTGAGTGTCATCAGCATACAGATGGTATTTAACCGAATGACCTTCGAGAATCCGTCCAAGTGGCAAGGTGTAAATGAGGAATAAGAGCGGTCCTAATATAGATCCCTGAGGCACTCCGACATCTAGACTGACTTCCCTTGAGAATGACTCTCCAATCACGACCCTTTGCTTTCGATTTATCAGATTAGAAGAAAACCAGTGCAACGCCGTACCGTGTAGACCTATATGGTCACTAAGTCGGTCCAACAAGATGGTGTGATCACAAGTGTCGAAAGCCGCACTAAGATCAAGCATAAGTAATAACACACACTTTCCTTGGTCTAAAGATAAATCAATGTCATTTTTAACCTTAACAAGCGCAGTCTCTCGAGAATGATTACTTCTGTATGCAGATTGCCTGGAATCAAACATATTATGCGTCTTAACGTGTTCTAATAGCTGCAGACTAACAATTTTCTCCAGCAATTTTGACAGAAATGATAGGTTGGACACCGGTCTGTAGTTTTTCAGAATGTCAGTATCCAGAGAAGCTTTCTTAATGATGGGTGTTACGATCGCTGTTTTCATGTTTTCCGGAACTTCTCCAGTAGATAAAGAGTTAGAAATAATTCTAGTAAAAACTGGAACAATGTGTTGTTTTACATTGTCCGATTTCAGGAATCGTGTAGGATCCGTTTAACACGTTGAGTGCCACTACGAGTTATCTCGTAGTAGGCAACCTTCGCAGGTGGCCACTACGAGTTATCTTGTAGTGGTTTCCATGTCGTGTAACGGACAAACGGATGCAGTGGAATAGGTCAATACACCACGAAAACACGCCTCGGAACATCAGAACAGTGATTTTATCAAATAAATAGTGTGGCTCCCTTTACATCGTTCAACTGAAGTGAGCACCATCAGCACATATTTTCTACTCAAAATGGTCCAGTTGTGAGTGAATACAGCTGACACTGTCTCACTGTGTGACCACCAGAGGCAGTCGTGTGTGGGCAATTAGACTGGGTTTTTGCTATTCAATAGACTAACCATGTGCACTCATCCTCACAGGAAACAAGTTCACCCGATTCCACGTCTGATTCGCCGTCTGTAGCCATGCATGCTCATATATATAAGTAATTTGCTCCACCGTGCATCAGCCATAATATAACTATATAACAACCTATAACCACCACAAGGACTCCCACACCTCCATAAATATGCTTACCACCAAAATAACTTGTTTGTGTTACATTCTACTTCATATTTGTTGATCAAACGTGTCCAATTGTGTCTACGAGATAACTCGTAGTTGGTACTGGGTGGTGGGAATACCCAAATTCCTTCCGCCAGTACTATCAATCGCTGTTTCTGTCATCTAAAGTCGTGACGTCATCCAATTTTTGCTTCATTGAAGCCAAATTATGGTTTACTAAGGGTATCTATCTTGCCACGATTTGGCAAACTGGCGAGATTACTAATTGATTTCCGGCACTCAACGTGTTAACAAGTGTTTTTTTCCCCAGAATTGAATTATTTTCCTTTTTTTCCTCTCAATTAATTAAGGTGTTTGAATGTGGTGACAATATGACAACATGATGTCTAATTTTCTAAGCCGAGATCTATCTTGAAGTAGCCATGTTTACCTGAATTGAACTTGGGTGGTAAAGTCATCAGTGTCAGTCATTTAAAAGTTTGGGAGACCGCCGAGAAATGTTTGTAAGGATGGAGAATTCACTAATTTCTAAGTCCAACATAACTGTGGTACCGTAAGAATAAATGGACAAAATCTGTAGTACTTTGGGAAACATTTTACCCAAGCTGGGCTATCACCACACCAAAGGACAATGAATTTTGACAATTCATACCCGAGTTACAAGGTGATATGTTCCTTTGGATAGATGGAAAGAGCTCTTGATTATATACCATGAACCTCCACTGGTGGTCGGGACATGATACGGAGGAATAATTTCACATTTACCACTGGATGTCAATGACTTTTATATATGCAATCAACGTCGTTTTCGATGCATCTGTCGGCGTATAGAAGTGTCGGATGCTGAACTACATACTGTATAATTTCGCGAGGCGAAATTACACTAAGTATGTAGTTCGGCATCTGACACTTCTATACGCCGACAGATGCATCGAAAACGACGTTGATTGCTTATAATTACGACAATCCGCATAAATTAGTTGCGGATCATGACTATTTTTTTAAAGAAAATAATCCAAAAAACACCAAAGTGATAGTTGTACCTGGACTTCATAACGGAAACTGGGTCGAAAATAATTTGAGCGACTTTATAATTTGGCAAGTTTATTAATAAAAGATCAATGTCAAGGATAAACAATGAAATCATTGAATTTGCAACGTTTCAATTCATAATCATGAAATCTGCATCGTTTCAATTAATTTGTGGAAATGAAAATTACATGTGTCAATTGTTGCATTTGTTAAGAAGGCGGACTTGAAGCTGGAAGTATGCATAAGGTTACATTGTCATGAAAGCACGTTCTTTTCAAATGTACCTCACTAATGTACGAAGAAACCCATATCTAAATTCAGCCCTGATGTTTAATGATAACAGAAAATGTGTTTCTTTATTAGAAAGTGGGGTTTTATAGTCTATTTTAATCTGTTTTTGTTTAATTAATGTACTATTTTGCTGTTTACTCGGCGATAAATCGGCGAGAATTTTTCGCTGAGAGTTGGCGTCTTGGGTTACCACTAGAAACGGAAGTTATTTCGTGCAATTTGATTGGTGGACTAAATCAAATTCCGGGTAGATTTTCGACTTTGTTTGTGAACTTTTTAAAGTATCACTACACCCAGTGATGCGGGAAACGACACTTCCCTCGGCTGATAGAGATTGTCGCTACCAAGTGTATCCAAGGGCCTTGAACAATCAAATACATGCATTTAAGTGAAAGTAGTTGTAATTATAAACTAACCATTTTCTCTTTGTTCCAGAGACAGAGTGAACCAAGTACAGCAGCAAGATTTGTTTCTCTTTCTTCATCGAACTCATCCTGAGAGATGAACATAAGCATAAACTACAAGCTATAAACAACTCATTAATTTACCATAGGCGAGAGTGCCAATCTAAAATGTGACTGTGCTGAGATAAGGGTGACATAGATTCATATTTTCAACTTTTTAGTCATCTGACACACCATTTGGTGATTGCCAAGCATAATGTTTAGTGACTTTTATTTTTCTGAATTGTCCATGTTTTGCACAATAATTAAGTGCATAAATATAGCCACAGCCCCTCCACAATATCATGACCAATATAAATATAGCCACAACATCATGACCAAGATAAATATAGCCACAGCCCATCCACAACATCATGACCAAGATAAATATACCCACAGCCCCTCAACAACATCATGCCCAAGATAAATATAGCCACAGCCCCCCCCACAACATCATGACCAAGATAAATATAGCCACAGCCCCCCCCACAACATGATGACCAAGATAAATATACCCACAGCCCCTCAACAACATCATGCCCAATATAAATATAGCCACAGCCCCCCCCCCCCCCACAACATCATGACCAAGACAAATAAAGACACAGCCCCTCCACAACATCATGACCAAGATAATTATAGCCACAGCTCCTCCACAACATCATGACCAAGACTATAGCCACAGCCCCCCCCCCCACAACATCATGACCAAGACAAATAAAGACACAGCCCCTCCACAACATCATGACCAAGATAATTATAGCCACAGCCCCTCCACAACATCATGACCAAGACAAATAAAGACACAGCCCCTCCACAACATCATGACCAAGTTAAATACAGCCACAGCCCCTCAACAACATCATGACCAAGATAAATATAGACACAGCCCCTCAACATCATGCCCAAGATAAATATAGCCACAGCCCCCCCCCCACATCATGACCAAGATAAATATAGCCACAGCCCCCCCCCCCCCACATCATCATGACCAAGATAAATATAACCACAGCCCCTCAACAACATCATGCCCAAGATAACTATAGCCACAGCCCCCCCCCCCCACAACATCATGACCAAGATAAATATAGCCACAGCCCCCCCCCCCACACAACATCATGACCAAGACAAATAAAGACACAGCCCCTCCACAACATCATGACCAATATAAATATAGCCACAGCCCCTCCACAACATCATGACCAAGACAAATAAAGACACAGCCCCTCCACAACATCATGACCAAGATAAATATAGCCACAGCCCCCCCCCCCACAACATCATGACCAAGACAAATAAAGACACAGCCCTCCACAACATCATGCCCAAGATAAATATAGCCACAGCCCCTTCACAACATCATGACCAATATAAATATAGCCACAGCCCTCCCCCACAACATCATGACCAAGATAAATATAGCCACAGCCCCCCCCCCCACAACATCATGACCAAGATAAATATAGCCACAGCCCCTCCACAACATCATGACCAAGATAAATATAGCCACAGCCCCCCCCCCCCCCCACACAACATCATGACCAAGACAAATAAAGACACAGCCCCTCCACAACATCATGACCAATATAAATATAGCCACAGCCTCTCCACAACATCATGACCAAGACAAATAAAGACACAGCCCCTCCACAACATCATGACCAAGATAAATATAGCCACAGCCCCGCCCCCCCCCCCCCCCACAACATCATGACCAAGACAAATAAAGACACAGCCCTCCACAACATCATGCCCAAGATAAATATAGCCACAGCCCCTCCACAACATCATGACCAAGATAAATATAGCCACAGCCCCCCCCCCCCCCCACACAACATCATGACCAAGATAAATATAGCCACAGCCCATCCACAACATCATGGCCAAGATAAATATAGCCACAGCCCATCCAAAACATCATGACCAAGACAAATAAAGACACAGCCCCCGCCCCCCACCCACAACATCATGACCAAGATAAATATAGCCACAGCTCCCCCCCACAACATCATGACCAAGACAAATAAAGACACAGCCCCTCCACAACATAATGCCCAAGATAACTATAGCCACAGCCCCTCCACAACATCATGACCAAGATAAATATAGCCACAGCCCCCCCCCCCCCACAACATCATGACCAAGAGCAATATAGCCACAACCCCTCCACAACATCATGACCAAGACAAATATAGACACAGCCCCTCCATAACATCATGACCAATATAAATATAGCCACAGCCCCTCCACAACATCATGACAAAGATAAATATAGACACAGCCCATCCACAACATCATGACAAACTTAAATATAGACACAGCCCCTCCACAACATCATGCCCAAGATAAATATAGCCACAGTCCCTCCACAACATCATGCCCAAGATAAATATAGCCACAGCCCCTCCCACCACAACATCATGACCAAGATAAATATAGCCACAGCCCCTCCACAACATCATGACAAAGATAAATATAGCCACAGCCCCTCCACAACATCATGCCCAAGATAAATATAGCCACAGCCCCCCCCCCACAACATCATGCCCAAGATAAATATAGCCACAGCCCCCCCACAACATCATGCCCAAGATAAATATAACCACAGCCCCCCCACAACATCATGCCCAACTTGCCCAAGATAAATATAGCCACAGCCCCTCCACAACATCATGACCAAGCAGACACTTCCTGGCCATTCACACAAATTAATCATAAAAAATATTTTGACATATGGATTTCTTTTCTTGCTCAGATTGTTTTAATATTGAATTTTGTTTCCCGAATAGAACTGCCAAGAAGCAGAGCTATATTGGTTTAATTGCATGTAACCTATGACATAAAATGAGCCAAATGCGAATTATAAATGCAGTCAATTTACAAGACATATTTTAAGTCGATTTGACTGTTCATTTTGAATTTTTGCTAATGTAGCATGAGAGGGTTAACTAGTTGTAAAATATTTCAGTAACATTCATCGTGATGTACTTCATAATCATAAACTCATTTATCATTTTGTTGCGTAAAATAATGTGTAATAGTTGTATTCCGCGTTTCCTATACATAAATATTCCGTCAATTTCCAAGTGCGTAGTTACTATTCTCTATTTTTAACCATCAAGACTTCCGGTTGGCTGAGTATACATACTGCCTACTACTGACTTTATCTCTCGGGCACAGTAACATGTCATTTTGTGTTTACAACAAACTTGGGGCTTTCCTTGCCATTTATCCCTAGATATCAGTATAAAGTTTATTCAATTTCAAAGCCTACAATCTTGCCTGTTTAGGAAATTTCATGGAATTTTATGCACTTTCATTTAGTAGTAGTTCAACATATTTTAGTTGCTTTCACCTGAGTAGACACCATTTTCCGACTCAATCTGAGGTCGAGGATGCGGAACCAGATACCGTTATGCATCAGATTGCAAATATTATTAGTTAATCAGCAGGCAATATAGCATAACCAATGGTGGACTTTGTCAAGAGGAGGATCAATCAATTTATCAGTGGTTTAATTAATATTCCACTCAGGGTAATATTTACAGGCGCCACATAGCTTTGTAACAAAAAGGATTTAAATTTTTCTTAAACATCATTTTGGGCAATATTTTGTGAACAAACCTAGACCAACTTTCAAATTTGTTGGTCATGCACAAATCGCTCGTTATATCAATGGAAGGACAGCTGTTTTGAAATAAGCACGACACTAGCTTTCAGCTGACTTTATATCTCAAACAATAGATAATCAATATATTGTCTGTGAAATTGTGAATGCATGATTCAGAGCCACATACAACAGCAAATAATGGGGTGGGGGGATGTTAATCTCTCAACGCTCTCAAAATTTGAATAATTGTTTTCAGCTCAAGACTAAGTTATCTTTATTACTATTTGTTTAATATCATATAAGGTCTATTCAAGACCTGCTGTCCACCATTTAATATAAATCATGGTTGACACAAATGTGGTGGTATCAAGTACGACAATGACCAATTGAATTAGTAAACACGCTTTAGAACACGATTTTGCTGAACACCACCATTAAGTTGGTACAACGCCTTGCTAAAATGCAATTGATCCCAGAAGAATAATTTATCAGTAAAAAAAAATTTATATTTCCAAGCAAAATATGATCAGAAGGGAGAAAATTCAATTTTTTTCTTAGATTTTCAGTTAAAATTTTGAAAATTTGAAATAATGTTGTATTAGTAAATAGAAAGCTAAATGCCAACAAAAAGTGGCAAATTCAAATATTAGCAAGCTATAATGTTAGTAAACAGAAAATAATACTCCCAAGAGACGAAAATTGGGTACCTCTCTTCAAAGGATAAAATACCCAACAATGCAGTGAACAATGCCACAATTACCAGATGGCAAACAACCAGAATTATAAAGGGTAAACATAGCACTACCACAATATTATAACCAACATAATAAAAGGTCAGCTGACCACAGTGTCCCCCGAAAACATGGCAAGTCGATGCCGCTTTGTTGAAGAAATTAAAAAAAATGTTGAAATTTTCTAAGTCGAAAAGGGTTAATAACTCCGTATAAAAAAATAAAAATTCGGTCATCTATATACATGTTGCACATCTCCAATATGTGGGTAACAATACTCTGAAGTTTCAAGTATCTACGATCAAAACTGTAGGAGGAGTTGATTACACCACGAAGGTACAGTCATACAGAAGATTATAAAAAATGTTGAAGTTTTCTAAGTCGAAAAGGATTAATAACTCTGTAAAAAAATATTTTTTCCTTCATCTATATATATGTTGCACATCTTCAATATATGGGCAACAATATTCTGAAGTTTCAAATCTCTGGGATGAAATCTGTAGGAGGAGATGGTTACACCATGAAGGTACTCAAAAGTGTGACGGACGAACGGACGGTACAACGAACGGACGGATGGACGGAGCCCGTTTCTATAGTCCCCCAAAATTAATTTTTCGGGGGACAATTATGCATAGGGGAGGGAGGGTCTACAGGTGGCTGAAGGTTTAGTAGGTATTATTATTCATGCTTCCACAATTTGCTATATTTCCTTTGAAATTTTGGTTCCTGGGATTTGCCAACCAACTCAATAGCAGTAAGGACAGATGAATGAAATTTAATCATAATTTAAGTAACTTACATCTGAGTTCTTAAGAAGGTCTCTGTATAATTCATAACATTTACTGTACTCCTCCAACCTGTAAAGCTGAAAGAACAACAACACAGATATGAAAAGTGCAAGGATATATAATTGCTAAACTTGCGAATAAAATTTTGTGTACATTATAGTTTTTTACAAACATCATATTGAATGGAGGCAATGGGACAGTGTGTGTTTGTTGATTTGTCTGTGTGTGAACACGTGGTCATTTCTTAATGAAATGGCCATATGATCAGAATGATGCAATGAGATGTCCCTCAATTTTTTCTAAATATGTCAGGGTTCAAACCAATGACCTCCATACCTAGGCCAGAATCCTTGGTTACAGGGCCATCCTAAAAGGAAGCCCATTTACCAAAAGTTGGGGTGCATATCAGTATGAAGATGGGTCGAAGTGTGACATAGAATGTATTTTATATTATCAGATGTCCACAATGCACGTCCTCCAAAATTGCAAACAGCAACAGGTAAAATTTTACATCTTTTTAGAATAATAACTGAAATAAAGTTTTAAGTAGGAACTAAACTTGACTATTATTGTGCATAAAGTTACTATAAAGTTTTAAGTAGGAACTAAACTTGACTATAAAAATTAGCAAAGTTACTATAAAGTTACTATAAAGTTTTAATTAGGAACTAAACTTTATTGTGCATAAAAATAATAATAATAACTGATATAAAGTTTTAAGTAGGAACTAAACTTGACTATTATTGTGCATAAAAATTACAAAAGTTACTATTGAAAAATGTTAGTATATAAATAATGAATTTGTTCCTGTGGAACTATCAATAACTTTCATCATAAAAAAAACAAGAGGTGTGCACTCGAGTGCTAGCATACCCCCACCGTGGCAAATTCAACCCGCATTATCTGTAAATCAAACAAAAAAGATTTTTAACTTTAAAGAAAAATTCGAACTAATTATATCGATATGGTGTCACAAGAAGCTTGTACACACAAAATTATTGAAATTGGTTCATATTTGTTAAAGTTATTAAGTCGGACAGAATTTTCTAAGTCAAAATAAGTCAAAAATGAGGCGTGACTTAAAAAAAGAAAGTCGGACCAAACCTTAATTAGCATCATGCGGAGAGGCAGTCCTAATGAGATTGCATACAAAATATTATTGAAATCGGTTCATAGTTGTTCGAGTTATGAGGTCGGACGGATGGATGGACCGACACACGGAGGGAGAAAGCGCGACGGACGGACGGACGGACGGACGGACAGAGTCAATCCAGTATACCCCCCATTTTTCTTCGAAAGTGGGGGTATAATTAATTCGAATACATAAAAAGCTGTAAAATAACAGATGTCACATCAACACAATCAAAAGAGGTCATAATAAAGGAAGATAACTTACAACTTGAGAAAGCAACTCTTTACATCTGTAGTCCAGATCACCAGCTGAACGGAGTGTATTCAGTGCCTCTTGTGTCCTATTTAATCTATATTCAGAGTATGCCTTCTCAAATGTCAGCTCTCTTAAAACAAATATCAATTACAATGAAAACAATAGCTTTGTAAAGTTTAATTTTATTAAACAACAAGACAGTCAAAGACTGTGGGGTCGCTCACCAGACTGCAAAGACTGATAAGACTGGGACTTTGGAGACCATAACAGTTAGAACTTTTCATAATCACTTTAAAAAAGTAGATCTAAACAGGATATGTAGATAGAGAGGCTTCATGTACCAACTGTATGCTACTGATCACCCCTCCCCCTCCTCCAGCGCATGTCCCTTCCCGACCAGGCTCCAGACTCCCAAGTCTTAGATTGGCAACTGTCATCTCAAACTTTCTCTATTGTTGGAAATTTCCAATCTCACAAGCACCTTTTTATAAAACTATTTAGACATGTTTGAAGCCCAATTAACCATGGACCCAAAAACAGCATATATGTATGTCAGATTAATCAGTCAAGTAGTTCCAAGGTAGATGTTTTAATGAATTTTGTATTTTAATGATTTTATTAGACACAAAAGTGTTAAGTCCCCATAGCCCCGTCATTTCTTAACAGGTTGCCTTATGTTAACAAATCTGAATCTCAGTCACTAAAGGATCCTCCATACTATATGTAAGCTAAATAGTCCAACCTCTCTTGAGAAGACATTTTAAGTATTACTATAGAGGCATACAGTTATGTCTTGGGTCCCACCCTATATCTGATGGTAGATGAGAAGAAGTCGTTTTTAAGAATTACCATGGAGGGCAAGAGTTATGGCCCTGGCTTCACAACCATTTGAAAGAGTGACCTCATTTGAACAAATCTGAAAATGAATCACCTAGGGAAAATCCACACCAAATATGAACCCATTCAGTCTTATGATCTAGAGAAGATGTTCACAGAATTGTTGACAGATTGATGGACGGACAGAAAGATGAACAGGTGACAGATGAGAAGCGATGACTATAGCTTCGTCTCAGGTGAGCTAAAAAATTACATTTCATTGAACAAATCTGTAAATCACCTCACCAACACTGTGGGGACATCCCTGCAAGAATATGACATTATCTTATTATACCAGTAGCGTACAGCATAGATACAGGTAGTGTGGGTGGGGTCTCTGCCCCTATTTGAACAAACATGAATCCCCATCTCTGATATCTATTCATCTTATAATTATAAACATTCGCTTTTAAGAGTTGAAGTTAATTGATTTTCCAAAAAGGCCCCCATTGGAACAGATCTAAACATGCCACCCAAGGACCCTGCATACACAAATATAAGCTAAATAGACTTGATGGTTCTTGAGTAGTAATAGTTGTTAGAATTACTATGGAGGGAAAACGTTATGGCCCTGGCACCCATCCTATTTGACCTGGTGAACTTATTTGAACAAATCTGAATGTAAGTCACATACAGGTAGGGAATTCATATAGATCTCGAGAAGAAAACAATTGTTGATGGATGGATGGACATAACAATGGATGGAAGGACACTCCAACAGACCAACAGATTTAATCCAATATACCCCCACACTTTTTTGTCCATAATAAGGTATAATGAGGTCACATAGCTAAGTGGTTAAGAAAATAATATTGGAACAGCCAAGCATGAATTTAGTGTGTCTGAGGTCCCAAAAGGGTGAATGTAGTGATGCTATTCTGTAAGGTAGGCTAGCATCACCAAATTCACCATCTGGGAACCCAATTTTACTTAGTCCTCAACTGCTATGGGAGACCTAGGGACAGACAGAAGTTCTCCAGCTGAAGTTGGTGACATTACTGACATATGACAGTATGCGCACCTAGAGCTGGGCGGTATTTCAATATATTGACTATAGTCGGTTTGGAAAAGAAAAACCGTATTGAAACCGTGTGTAAAATAAAAATTCAATATATCGTAACCGCAATTTTATCACCTCAAAAGACGGTTTCAAATTACAATCCAATACTGAGTTGAAAACTTTAGCGGACCGCTGATTGAAAGCAGCCTTTATCGGTCGCTCCCATGTTATGTCTCTGTTGTATTCAATTGTAACCAATGATGCAATGGTTGTATTTTGGGCTGAAGTAGAGCGATGGAGTATCTTCTTCCGAATTCAACCTGATAGCGGTGTAACGTCACAAGCGATACTTCGTCCAAACTCTTCGACTCACGACTCGGCGGTATTTGTCGTTCAATTTTTTCTTACAATTTGACTGACAAATCCGTGACATTCATTCAACTAGCCCGCCATTGAGTATTTGCAGACGCAGAATATGACCCGCAGGTGTTGGTCGAAGTATATCACTTGGGACGTTACCTCGCTACCATCAACCCCAATTTTAAATATAGTTGAGCTGCATTGTCTCCCTTCCGTTTCACCTTGCTATTATTATTTCATTATTATGATAATACATGAATAAAGTTCTCCCCCTTAACTAAATCCCGTGTTCAAAAGTTAATTAAATATGTTCCGTAATTCATTGTGTGTGATAGACTGCAGACAGCCCAGAATGAACCATCTTGGCCCAATTCTACTAGGTCCTCTATCAACCTATGAGCACGTGCTATGACGTCACGGGAATGTGAATCGCGTGCTGAAATGTAAACAATGGAGTGATCAGGATAACTTGAGCCTGTAATTCACTCAATGTTGTTGCGTATTCCAGAATGCTGGAACTTTATATAATGGACACATGTCATTCTGAGAATAGTTTATCATTTACTGCCTGGCGATAGTGTGTAGAATTTTAATCCCTAATAACGAAAACCCGGAGTGTTATATCTCTCGTTTAAAATTTGATTTTACGTGATATTTTTCAATAGTAAAATAATATTCAATAAAACCGTATATCGCGGTGTTATTTTGGAAATATCCCGGTTTTTAAAAACGTCAATACCGCCCAACCCTATGCGCACCCATTTAACACCTCAATTATGCATTTTAAAATCTGAACAGAAGGGAAAAGAGCTGCTAAAAATGTCAATTTGAGACTCTAGATACTTCCCAGAAGATGAAGCCTAAGCAGAATGAGGTCCTCATAGGATGTATTTGGCGATGCTAGCCTCTGGGAACCTCATTCTACAAATGCCAGACACACTTAAATTTAATCTGATATTAATGACCATTGTATTGTAAACAATGATGGTGCTACTGACAACTTCAGAAAACAAATGTACAACACCATTAATCTCATTTAAATTATGAATGACATGAATACACTCCCTGGGGACTCTGCCTATAGCTACAGAAGTTCTCTTATCTTTCTATCTGGCCCTGATTATAAACAACATGTGTCATGTCTGTCAGTTCAGAGCAGAGTTGGCTTGTAATGGGAATGCACAGATACTAGTATTAAAAGGAATTTACTGAACGTTATCTGTACATCTGTCTGTTCATCTTTTCTCCCAAACCCCTGATCTCAACCAAATTTAGTGGGGAGACTAGAGGTACCGCCAGTTCTTAGAGGTGTCGGGTATGTTGTTCGACCTCTATTGGGTTTTATACATGTTGTATCCTCAAATAACTGTATACAGGGCCGTACATGGATCACATTTTTAGGGGGCGGTGGGTTTGGGCCCTAATGGGTTTTCATTGGATATTACGGGTTGGTAAACAATTTTAGAAAGTTTATCTGGGCCATACCCTTGAAAAAATCCAATTACCCTCACATTTGTCTATTTTCTCCCAAATTGTTGTTCAATTGGCCCGAGTAGCTACATGTAATCGACCTTTAATATTAAAGTCTTCATGGTGACCCAATTTTGGACACTCTGAATCATTTGGGAGGTGTTGGGGCTGCAGCCCTCCATGTACTGTACGGCTTTGTCTGCAGTTTATCATATTTAAACCAGTAAATTTATGATGGATTGTGGATCTAGCTCGAGATCAGTTCTTTCACTAGGCCTATTTGGTGATATAAATAAAAACAAAACAAAACAAACAAACTAAAATGTAAATCAATAAAATGAGATATCTTTTAAATCAGTTTTATCAAATATAGTAAATTATTTGGTTACAATAATTTTATATCACTTTATTTCTTGTTGTTAGAGTATTTATTTATATCTTGCATCTAGCGCTATAGCTAGATTTTCTTCTAGCCCTGTAGCTAGATTTGCCTCTAGCGCTTTAGCTGGTTGCTCCACTTTGTCTCATTGTGGTTTCTCTCTCCTGCTAAATAATGCTGATGGCCATTTTCAGCTAACATTAATCATAGTGATGGCATTTTGCGTGTTGCTTCTTAACCATATAAAAGTGACACCCCACATGGTCTCCAGAATTAATAATGGTTGCGTCACTATTTTTTGGTAGAGGAGAGTAGAGTATTCAACTGTGTTTTTTTCTAGCACTTTAGCTAGATTTATTAAACTGTGTTTGATATATATATATACATACATGTATATAATTTTTTGCTAGCACTATAGCTAGCTTCTAGCACTATAGCTAGCTTCGAGCACTATAGCTATTTTTTGCTTCTAGCGCTTTAGCTAGTTGTTTCACTGCTATTTATTTAGCAGTCAGCTATTTTAATTAAGGCAATATTTTAACTTGTTTTTCTTTTCTTTCAGCAGTCATTAGGCAATGATTATGGTGCACAAACGTTCGCAGAAACGCGGATCGGATACTCAGGGCGGGGCGAGTCCAATCCCTAAGAAGCGTGGGAGGCCAAAGAAAACATCAATTCCTCCTTCGGTACCGGACGCTCCACTGTTGATACCGTCCACTTCGGGGTTCACATTACCCTCTTTTACGGCAAGTGTGGCTCCTCCTTGGTGGTCGCTGCACCACACCACAATACCTGGTAGCACACTGTTGTTCTCTCAACCGGGTTGTCAGGGGTCGTCATCAGTGAACATATCAACATCATGTACATTCTCACCGTCATCTGTCTCCACGGTTGTGACTTCGTGCGTTTCTTCTACTTGGTCAGCGTTGGCTCCGGTGTTGACACCAGCAATTCATACGGGCCGACTTGTCCTTCAGTGGGCAGCTTCCTACCTGGGTCTCGGAGTCAGAACATTTCGTTAATACATCAGATGATTGGACCCTTCAGTCCGGTGCCGACTGGTGTTCCTTCTAGTGGGAACATTCCGGCGACTGTAGGCTTTATGACTCCATCTCAGTCTATAAACATTCCGGCTTCACATTCCGTCTTGAACATTCCGGCTCCACCTGCTAATACGTTGTTCACGCCTCCTTCATTTACCACGCCTCCTCCATTGAACACTTTCGGTCCGTCTCCACCTGCTCATTTGACCTTAGCTGCCTCACATTCCGGCGGAAACATTAACGTTTCGCCTCCATTGGCGTCGGTGAACTTTTCACCTCCGCCTCCGCAATTGAGCGTTCCGTCACCTCCGCAATTGACTGTTCCGTCTCCTTCGGGTATGACTTTGTTGAATCGTCCAGGTATGGCGCCGTATCAGTGTGTGCAGCCTCAGCAGAGTGTGGGCTTTTCAACTCTACCTCCGTTCAACATTCCAGCTCAACAAACGTTTGCGAACATTCCTTCTCAGCCACAGCAGAGTGTGGGCTTTTCAACTCAACCTCCGTTCAATATTCCAGCTCAACAAACGTTTGCGAACATTCCACCTCAGACCCAGTTGGTTTCTCAGTGGGTTATCCCGCCTGGAACTGTTCCACATGAAGAGTTGGCAGATGCAGCAATGCCCCTGTCTGCAATTGGTGTTGAAGTTGTGCCTTTGCCTTCTGTTACTACACAAACCCATACTGTCCCTTTGGGCAGTCTTATTAATGAGGCCAATCAGTTGATTGCTGGTTCGTCACCATCAGCTCGGCCGGTTCAGCATGCTTTCACATCAGCGTCTGTTCCACTGGAGGACATGGTCTCCTTACGGTTAAAGGAAAAGATTTGGTCGGGGGAATATGTTGATTTGGCTGAGCTGTTGGTTACGAGCCAGCAGACACAGGGTTTTAATGTTTCAATGGAAGGGTTTGAGGAGGACAACCCTCATTGGGCTTGGTCTCCAAAACCCCCAAAAGCTATTCAGTCTCTGGGGCAATGGTTTCAGGCTTTTGAGATCTATATGGCCGTCTATATTATGAACAAGGGAGATGCTAATAGTACGGTAGCTCGGGAAATGTTGAAGTACATGGCAAATATTCGTACAATAGCTAACGGTAAAGGCAATTGGTTGTGGTACGTTTGCGAACATTCCTTCTCAGCCACAGCAGAGTGTGGGCTTTTCAACTCAACCTCCGTTCAATATTCCAGCTCAACAAACGTTTGCGAACATTCCACCTCAGACCCAGTTGGTTTCTCAGTGGGTTATCCCGCCTGGAACTGTTCCACATGAAGAGTTGGCAGATGCAGCAATGCCCCTGTCTGCAATTGGTGTTGAAGTTGTGCCTTTGCCTTCTGTTACTACACAAACCCATACTGTCCCTTTGGGCAGTCTTATTAATGAGGCCAATCAGTTGATTGCTGGTTCGTCACCATCAGCTCGGCCGGTTCAGCATGCTTTCACATCAGCATCTGTTCCACTGGAGGACATGGTCTCCTTACGGTTAAAGGAAAAGATTTGGTCGGGGGAATATGTTGATTTGGCTGAGCTGTTGGTTACGAGCCAGCAGACACAGGGTTTTAATGTTTCAATGGAAGGGTTTGAGGAGGACAACCCTCATTGGGCTTGGTCTCCAAAACCCCCAAAAGCTATTCAGTCTCTGGGGCAATGGTTTCAGGCTTTTGAGATCTATATGGCCGTCTATATTATGAACAAGGGAGATGCTAATAGTACGGTAGCTCGGGAAATGTTGAAGTACATGGCAAATATTCGTACAATAGCTAACGGTAAAGGCAATTGGTTGTGGTATGATCGCGAATTTCGCCGCATGAAACAGGTTTATAACTGGCATTGGAATCATATTCACAATGAGCTCTGGTTTGAGACTAGGCTTGATAAATCATTTAATACAGTAGTCTATGGGGATCAAGCTAGGCGGTCGAAGCCTCGTAAAGTTTCTAGAAATTTTGGAGGGACCTTCAGAAGTTCAGTCTTCGCCCAACTGGGTTTTTGTATCCCTTTTCATCAAGGACGGCAATGTGCTGGTAGATGTAATTACAAACACGCTTGTCCGACTTGTTCGCAGCAGCATCCGTTGATCAACTGCTCTTTCGTAAATCCGCAAGCAATACAGGTTCAAAAAACACAGATAATGCGAAGTCAGGGAATTCTCAGCGTTCCGGACTTGGACAGCGTCCAGGCCTTGGAGCAAACCCCCGTCCAAACTCTACAACCAAATAAAGCTGAGTTACAGTACTTGCAGCAAGTAATTCCTGTTAAACCATGCACTCCAATAATTGTAGAGAATTTAGCTATTCTATTAGATGGATATCCATCTGGTAAAGCACAATATTTTATAGAGGGTTTTACAAACGGTTTCCGTTTAGGTTTTGTTGGTGCACAACATCAGCAGTTCGCTCCCAACCTCAAGTCGGCTTATAATTTACCAACTCAGATCGAAGAAACATTGAACAAAGAAATTTCAGCAGGTTGTATGGCCGGACCATTTTCGGCACCTCCTTTTCCAAATTTTAGAGTGTCACCAGTGGGTTTGGTTGAAAAGAGGGTTCCAGGGGAATATAGGATGATCCATCATTTATCTTATCCTCCTGGGGAATAGGTTAATGATGGTATACCTGCTGAATTTTCGTCTGTTCAATATGCCACTGTTTACAATGCTATCCGGTTGGTAAAATCTGCAGGTTCAGGTTGCTTTATAAGCAAAACTGATATATCAAAGACATTCAAGTTAATTTGTATACATATTAACGACCAGAATCTTTTGGGGCTCGGTTGGGCTGGTTCTTTTTATTATGATCGTACGCTCCCTTTTGGTTGCGCCAGCTCTTGTCAAATTTTTGAAGCTTTCAGTACTTCATTGGAATGGATAGCTCGTAAATTTGAGATAAAGAGGATTACACATGTGATTGATGATTTTTGTATTATCGGGGCATCAAAGGATATCTGTCAGCGGGCACTTGATAATTTTCTCAAAATTTGTGGTTTTTTGGGGTTACCTATGTCACCAGAAAAGACAGTTCAACCTCATCAGATCATGACATTCCTTGGTATCGAGCTTGATTCGTTATTGATGGAAGCTCGACTACCGGCAGATAAGCTTAAAAATTGTCGTGATAAAATTCAGGCCATGCTTCAGTGTAAAAAAACTATTTTGCGTGAGCTTCAAAGTATTATAGGTCTCCTAAATTTTTGCTGCTCTGTAATTTTGCCAGGGCGTGTATTCTTAAGGCGGCTAATCAATCTCACACTAAAAGTAACTCAACCGTTTTTCTGCATACACCTTACCAAACAAGTCAAAGCGGATTTGAGGCTTTGGCTTAAATTCTTAGAGTCGTTTAATGGTAAAACATTTTTCTTGGATGAGCACTGGCTATTCTCACATACCCTGCAACTATACACTGATGCTGCCCAATCCTTTGGGTTTTCAGCAATTTTTGGCAATAAATGGTTTTATGGGCCATTCATTTTGTCCGAAAAGATTAATATAGCAGTTTTGGAGCTGTATCCGATAGTTCTTTCTTTATCCATTTGGGGAGAACAAATGGCAAATAAGAGCATAATTTTTTTCTCGGACAATGAAGCAGTAGTTGCCGTCATTAATAAACAAACATGTAAGGATATTCAATTATTGTCTTTGCTCCGTCAACTGGTTCTCAAATCTTTACAACATAATATACTCATTAAAGCTCAACATATACCGGGTAAAATGAACATCTTAGCAGACGCTCTTTCTCGTTTGCAGGTTACCAAATTCAGGGAAATGGCTCCATGGAGCAACCCCCTACCAGAACTTGTCCCCAAGGATCTCAGTCTGGATTGCTTGCTGACACGGTGAATCATTTTCTAGGTCATTCGCTCGCGCCTAGAACACACCAACAATACCAGAAGGCGTGGAGTTTGTTTTCAGAATTTGCTTTGTTATATGGTTTTCCTGCAGCTCTTCCTATCAATGACATTATTTTATTACAGTTCATTGCTTTTATGTATAACAGGAATTATGGTTGTAAATCAATCCAAACAATTCTTTCTGCGATATCATTTTACCACAAAGCACGTTGCTTGCCAGACCCTACGTTGCAATTTTTAGTCAAAAAGGCACTTGCAGGTGTGTCTCGGTTACGACCTTCAGTAGACCTCCGATTGCCCATAACACGACATATTCTTTTGCGTTTAATTGAAGCTTTAGATTCATGCTCCTTGTCGCATTATAGGGTCGTTCTTTTCAAAGCTATGTTTTCCCTGGCCTTTTTTGCGTTAGCTCGGGTCGGGGAATTGTGCCTTACAAATTCTGATAGTCAGTGTAATATTCTACAATACTCTGATATTACCATTGATCATGCTAGGCTCATGGTTACTTTTCGTAATTTTAAGCATAATATATCAGGTAAGCCACATTACATCGCTATTGCAACTCAACAGCCTTCATTAATTTGCCCTATCCAGCGAGTTGCTCAGTATATTTCTATGCGTGGTATTAACTCAGGGCCACTTTTTATTTCTGCTGCAGGACGCCCTATTTAACGACAGGCCTTTGATCAAATATTGAGAACTACCGTTCTTTTTTCTGGACTCGATCCTGATTTATACAAGGGACATTGTTTTAGGATAGGGGGTGCTTCGGAAGCCAGTGAAAAAGGGTTTTCTGATGCCCAAATTAGGTCTTTGGGGCGTTGGCAGTCACAAGCTTTTCTCAAATACATACGCTCCAATCCTCTTTAGGTTGGTATATCAGCCATGGTTATGGCTGCATTTATTACTAATTAAAATAACTTACCGTATTGGTCAAGGCAGGTGGTTTCAGGCTTTTGAGATCTATATGGCCGTCTATATTATGAACAAGGGAGATGCTAATAGTACGGTAGCTCGGGAAATGTTGAAGTACATGGCAAATATTCGTACAATAGCTAACGGTAAAGGCAATTGGTTGTGGTATGATCGCGAATTTCGCCGCATGAAACAGGTTTATAACTGGCATTGGAATCATATTCACAATGAGCTCTGGTTTGAGACTAGGCTTGATAAATCATTTAATACAGTAGTCTATGGGGATCAAGCTAGGCGGTCGAAGCCTCGTAAAGTTTCTAGAAATTTTGGAGGGACCTTCAGAAGTTCAGTCTTCGTGCCTCTGGGTTTTTGTATCCCTTTTCATCAAGGACGGCAATGTGCTGGTAGATGTAATTACAAACACGCTTGTCCGACTTGTTCGCAGCAGCATCCGTTGATCAACTGCTCTTTCGTAAATCCGCAAGCAATACAGGTTCAAAAAACACAGATAATGCGAAGTCAGGGAATTCTCAGCGTTCCGGACTTGGACAGCGTCCAGGCCTTGGAGCAAACCCCCGTCCAAACTCTACAACCAAATAAAGCTGAGTTACAGTACTTGCAGCAAGTAATTCCTGTTAAACCATGCACTCCAATAATTGTAGAGAATTTAGCTATTCTATTAGATGGATATCCATCTGGTAAAGCACAATATTTTATAGAGGGTTTTACAAACGGTTTCCGTTTAGGTTTTGTTGGTGCACAACATCAGCAGTTCGCTCCCAACCTCAAGTCGGCTTATAATTTACCAACTCAGATCGAAGAAACATTGAACAAAGAAATTTCAGCAGGTTGTATGGCCGGACCATTTTCGGCACCTCCTTTTCCAAATTTTAGAGTGTCACCAGTGGGTTTGGTTGAAAAGAGGGTTCCAGGGGAATATAGGATGATCCATCATTTATCTTATCCTCCTGGGGAATAGGTTAATGATGGTATACCTGCTGAATTTTCGTCTGTTCAATATGCCACTGTTTACAATGCTATCCGGTTGGTAAAATCTGCAGGTTCAGGTTGCTTTTTAAGCAAAACTGATATATCAAAGGCATTCAAGTTAATTTGTATACATATTAACGACCAGAATCTTTTGGGGCTCGGTTGGGCTGGTTCTTTTTATTATGATCGTACGCTCCCTTTTGGTTGCGCCAGCTCTTGTCAAATTTTTGAAGCTTTCAGTACTTCATTGGAATGGATAGCTCGTAAATTTGAGATAAAGAGGATTACACATGTGATTGATGATTTTTGTATTATCGGGGCATCAAAGGATATCTGTCAGCGGGCACTTGATAATTTTCTCAAAATTTGTGGTTTTTTGGGGGTACCTATGTCACCAGAAAAGACAGTTCAACCTCATCAGATCATGACATTCCTTGGTATCGAGCTTGATTCGTTATTGATGGAAGCTCGACTACCGGCAGATAAGCTTAAAAATTGTCGTGATAAAATTCAGGCCATGCTTCAGTGTAAAAAAACTATTTTGCGTGAGCTTCAAAGTATTATAGGTCTCCTAAATTTTTGCTGCTCTGTAATTTTGCCAGGGCGTGTATTCTTAAGGCGGCTAAAGAATCTCACACTAAAAGTAACTCAACCGTTTTTCTGCATACACCTTACCAAACAAGTCAAAGCGGATTTGAGGCTTTGGCTTAAATTCTTAGAGTCGTTTAATGGTAAAACATTTTTCTTGGATGAGCACTGGCTATTCTCACATACCCTGCAACTATACACTGATGCTGCCCAATCCTTTGGGTTTTCAGCAATTTTTGGCAATAAATGGTTTTATGGGCCATTCATTTTGTCCGAAAAGATTAATATAGCAGTTTTGGAGCTGTATCCGATAGTTCTTTCTTTATCCATTTGGGGAGAACAAATGGCAAATAAGAGCATAATTTTTTTCTCGGACAATGAAGCAGTAGTTGCCGTCATTAATAAACAAACATGTAAGGATATTCAATTATTGTCTTTGCTCCGTCAACTGGTTCTCAAATCTTTACAACATAATATACTCATTAAAGCTCAACATATACCGGGTAAAATGAACATCTTAGCAGACGCTCTTTCTCGTTTGCAGGTTACCAAATTCAGGGAAATGGCTCCATGGAGCAACCCCCTACCAGAACTTGTCCCCAAGGATCTCAGTCTGAATTGCTTGCTGACACGGTGAATCATTTTCTAGGTCATTCGCTCGCGCCTAGAACACACCAACAATACCAGAAGGCGTGGAGTTTGTTTTCAGAATTTGCTTTGTTATATGGTTTTCCTGCAGCTCTTCCTATCAATGACATTATTTTATTACAGTTCATTGCTTTTATGTATAACAGGAATTATGGTTGTAAATCAATCCAAACAATTCTTTCTGCGATATCATTTTACCACAAAGCACGTTGCTTGCCAGACCCTACGTTGCAATTTTTAGTCAAAAAGGCACTTGCAGGTGTGTCTCGGTTATGACCTTCAGTAGACCTCCGATTGCCCATAACACGACATATTCTTTTGCGTTTAATTGAAGCTTTAGATTCATGCTCCTTGTCGCATTATAGGGTCGTTCTTTTCAAAGCTATGTTTTCCCTGGCCTTTTTTGCGTTAGCTCGGGTCGGGGAATTGTGCCTTACATATTCTGATAGTCAGTGTAATATTCTACAATACTCTGATATTACCATTGATCATGCTAGGCTCATGGTTACTTTTCGTAATTTTAAGCATAATATATCAGGTAAGCCACATTACATCGCTATTGCAACTCAACAGCCTTCATTAATTTGCCCTATCCAGCGAGTTGCTCAGTATATTTCTATGCGTGGTATTAACTCAGGGCCACTTTTTATTTCTGCTGCAGGACGCCCTATTCAACGACAGGCCTTTGATCAAATATTGAGAACTACCGTTCTTTTTTCTGGACTCGATCCTGATTTATACAAGGGACATTGTTTTAGGATAGGGGGTGCTTCGGAAGCCAGTGAAAAAGGGTTTTCTGATGCCCAAATTAGGTCTTTGGGGCGTTGGCAGTCACAAGCTTTTCTCAAATACATACGCTCCGATCCTCTTTAGGTTGGTATATCAGCCATGGTTATGGCTGCATTTATTACTAATTAAAATAACTTACCGTATTGGTCAAGGCAGGTGGCCTGGCCGCTTTATACAATTGCGATTCGTTTTGGTTCTTGTTGAACCTTTTCATAACGAAATATTGCCATGTACAGGTATATCAGCTGATATTTGATCCTATTCAAGACCGATTTGTTGGTTTTGAGTGCAGTAACTGAATTCATTAGGTCGAGGCAGGTGGCCCGGCCAAATATATATTGTTTGGTATGGGTACTTGGATGTTTTCAGTGCCTTGTATTTTGTTGATTATCAGAAATTTGCATACTTGTGGTGACAGCAGTGTCATATCGTTGTCAAGCAATTATATGTATGTTTTTATGTAGGTTGATTTTAGATTTGTTGAGATGAAGCATTTTGCTAACATGTTAATGATATGTTCACTAGCAGGGGTGCTAATGTAGGTTTTGCCTTCATGGGTTGGTTGGTTTTCTATTGGTGTTTTTATTTTAACGTTACATTACAGGTAATAACATAAGTCAGTCCGTTATACTAATTTATAGATATCAGCAATTTTCCCTCTCTTTCCTTGATCCAGGGTTGGTTTTGGGTGGGGCTGTGATCAAACTTTAAGGTTTTGATCCCTGTGGCGGTTTTGATGCTCCCACCTTCACATTATGTTTATTTTCGGTAGTTTATTTTATGAATAAACAGCCATTTAACTGCACTTTATTTTCCTGTTGTGAACAAGCAAAACCCTCCCCTGGACCAGGTTTACTGAGGTTTTATTTCCTTACTTTTCCACAGCATAAATGCAGGCTATGTTTAATAGCCGGTTTTATGTGATGGGATAAGTTAGTTTTGACAGTCTTTTCTGATCGTTACTGTAGGGTTACCTGACTTTTGATTGGCTGCTGTACACTTCTGTTTTTACCTGTGACGTTTTCGTCGGTCGCTCGATCAAAGAAATACAACAGGGTTGTTTTTAATTTTTGCTCTTAAATAAACCCTATTATGTAGGGCTAATTAGTCCTTCTTTATTACACGTAAGTTTCAGCACCAGCTTTTATTCTTTTAAACCCACCCTCCCCCCCAGATTTCATTGGGTCTGATTTCAATAACTGTACAACTTATTACATTTGACTATATCTCCTGTTTTAGCACCTCCGGCTTTGTATCTGACATGTTGCGTGTTATAGTTATATGTTTGGTTCAGATGTGTTAATCTGTGATGTTATGTGAGGTGTGGGCGGTTTTGATGCTCCCACCTTCACATTATTTTTATTTTCGGTAGTTTATTTTATGAATAAACAGCCATTTAACTGCACTTTATTTTCCTGTTGTGAACGAGCAAAACCCTCCCCTGGACCAGGTTTACTGAGGTTTTATTTCCTTACTTTTCCACAGCATAAAATAAAATATATATAATTTTTTTTTTTTTTTGTTAAATTGAGCAATAAGTTAAATCTAAAAAAAAAAATATTTCTTCAGATTTATGTCCATAGCCCCACCCACATTTGACCCAGTAACCTTATTTGAACAAATCTGAACCACAGTCACCCAAGGTACCCTCATACCAAATATGAACCCAATCGGCCCGACAACTTCAGAAAAGAAGTTGTTTTAAGAATTACTATGTGGAAAAATAGTTATGGTCCTGACATCAAAACTATTTGACTTGGTGACCTCATTTGAACAAATCTGAATAAGAGTCACCTGGGGAACATCCACACCAAATATAAACCCAATCGGTCTGATGGTTTCAGAGGAGAAGATGTTTAAAGAATTGTTGACGGACGGACGGACGACGGACGAGGAGTGATGACTATAGCTCCACCGGAGAATTCGTCTCAGGTGAGCTAAAAAGGTATTATGCATGCATGCTGCTTGCTTTAAAGTAGACATTGTTATTAGCATTCACATTTGGGGTTATGGTTTTGTGCTATCAAACATGTCATCTGCTCTACTGCTATTAGCGACACCCAATATTCCCTGGTGGTCACTCATTTACAGCAATAACTGGACTATGTTAATCCTTACAGTTAAGCAAGCCATTGCCGGCAATTCAAAATGAAAGTATAAATGACACTGTAGCTCAACATGGAGAGACGATAATGTCATACTTTACAGTCAATAAAGTGATAAGGAATGTAACAAGTTTAAATATTAATTTTGATTTTTGAGACAGGGCAAATATTTTTGGATTGGGTGGGATACGAACCCCGGCCGGACGGCGAGCGCGCCTTGCGACTAAAAGTCCGACATCAATACCACACGGCCACCGAAGCAACCCCAAAAAAGGAAGCTCGAATGGCCGCTGTATTCTGACGTCGCACTTAGGACACTATAAGCACATTTTAACCCTTTGAACCCCAGCGGCCGGAAAACAGGACCCTGCGTGAACCTCCAAATACCCTAGCGGCCGGTATACCGGCCGCTGAACCGGCCAATATAACGACCGCCACGTGTTTATAGTTTATAGCTATGCGATTCAATAACAAATTGACGCCTATACTCTAGTTATATATATGAAATATAAAAAGCCTGTTCAAATTAAATTTATATGGTGAAGGGCCTCGATCGCATATCAAGTTGATTTCTTCGCGCATGCGCAGAGCAGGGAAATGCGAAATAAATGGTTTATAGCGTACTTATGCACGACATACCCACTAATATATGTTTAAATGGCCCCATATACATCAGCGGTGGTCAGGGTGTGTATATGGAATGTCTACCCGCTTTGGTATCGGGTAGGAATATATGCGCATGCGCAGAACATAGGTTGTAAATGACAAAAACATGCGTTTTAAGCGAAATGTGGTGTTATATATAGGACATATAGCTGCATCACAATTGCAGTTTCTTGCTAATGTCGGGTAGTTGTCTGGTAACCGTTACTAAGGAGAGATTGGGTGGCAAAGTGTCCTTATATTTTAATGATTATAGAATGGTCCATGCATAACATACATATGTATGCACAGTTTCAAACAGGTGCCCCCATTGAACGAACATATGTACCATTATGCGACTAGATATTGTATAAATTAAGGGAACACTACCACTTAATGTTTAGTGCAGTGGTGATCCGTTCATTTGTAGTACTTGATTAGCAACCGTTGCTACCCTTAAATAATTAATTTCATTCATCTCTCTTAAATTCTTGTCGGATATATCTCAAATTTCACATTAGGCCAAAAGGAAGAATACCTGAGTTTAGGGTAACATGAGGGGAAAAAACAGGGGCGGGCGGTACTTATTTTTTCATTTTATTTTTCACGGGGAATAGTATTTAAGTATTCGTGATTATTTTGTTTTTATTGTTTAATAGAGGCATTTGAATTTATATGGGAGCTAATGCCCTTCATTTTCGATGTGAGGTGCCCGTAAAACGGGAGTTATACTTACCATCTTACACTTACCAGGCGCACCTCTTAATAGTCTCTTATTTGGCATCTATTTACTACAAATTAAATCTCTATTTGAGATTTAATTTCATGGGTAGAAAAATCGATTAATCGTCGATTATAGCCACTGATTAATCAATTTTGAAAATTCAAAATTCGCGGCAAGCCTACTCTCATCTAAAAGTCACCTCAAAGATCCCTATGAAGTTTATAATCAATTGGATGGACAATGTCAAGTTTTAGAGCGAGCCAAATAATTTAGTCATGCAAAGAGTAAAATACAAGACGGCTCTTGTCCTCCATATTTCTATTTGATCACCCAACCAGAGTGTTTCGCATAACTTTAAGACAATATTACAAAAAATATTCACACACCAATGTGAGGTACAAGAATGTTAGTGTGTACATACTTGGATAATTTCTTGTCCTTATGTACTGCTGTCAGAGCATCATTAAATCTTGCCAGCTGAATCAAACACACAATCTTACAGTGGAAAGCTGCAGCTTCTTCGTTCGACTCAGACAAAACTACAACAATATGAATGTGTTATAATTGACACTGTAGCTCGACTTAGGGAGGCATTAATTCTATACTGAGCAGTCAATATAATGATAAAGAATATGGAAGTGCTAAAGTTTTAGTGATGGGATTCTATTGTGTTGATGAAATTGTTTTTATTTCAAACATTTCCCCAAAATAAATGTGGGCTGTAGGTTGTGTCGATGGATTAAAGGTACTCAATCCGATAAAACTCCTCTCAATTACTATTTCAATGGCTTCGGGGGCCAAAAATATTTGATTCGAGTCGAGGAAGTCACCCATCAAAGCCCAGATTTGTTAGATATCGATTTTAGAAATCTATTATTTTTCATTATCGGGAATACTATCTGGCCCAGAACTCAGTCAAAATTGCGTTAAAATTACCACTTGATTTTAGAGTTATCCATCCTTGTCTGTTTGAATAGATTTGGAGTACACATCCAGAGCAGATTACGGCAGTTATTAGTACTCATCTCGAGTTAATAACAAATTTCAAAAATCAATATCTAATAACTCTGAGCTTTGTTTGATGGGTTCCTCGACTCGAATCAAATATTTTTTACCCCCAAAGCCAAAGAAATAGTAATATAGGACCCTCTGATCGAATTGTTGTTGTTGGAATCTGTTGAGATGGGGACCCTCTTTACGGATTGAGTACCTTTAAATTGTGAAATCCAAGATGGCTGCTGGCGACCATGTGTTTTTTAACGAATTTTAGAAATGGCTACCAAGAAAATTGTGAAAAGCCATTACCATGAACTATGACATCAACAAACTAGCCCAATATTGGTATTCAGGTCAGTCCACTCAAGCTGGGAGCAATCAACAATAATAGACCATAGTGTTAGAAATAGCTAGTAAGCTGGCAATTTGGCTATGGACTTGTGACCTAAAATTGAGGCTAAAACTCATCTAAGCCCAAAGGTTTATATATATTCTTGCAAAATGGATGTCCACCATTTTGAGCATACACCTACAATGTAATATAATGCTGAAATTCTTGAAGCAGTATTGAACTCAATTAAATTGCCCTTCAACCCTTTTACTAGTTCAGATCATGACTTTTTATAGCAGTAATTCATTTCCATACAATTTGTATATTTGCTAAAACTATGATTGATGTCATCTTTTTGACATGTTTATTGTTATATAATATGCTTGATGTGGTCTTCAGATAGTAGATTCCTTCATGTGTTGTACTAGCTTAACAATTAAGTATTTGTTGGTGTATATCCATCTAAAACTATCTACCTCCTGACATAACTCAGGCGTGGAAACCCCTTTTAATCATTTTAAATGACATCATATGATGGGACTGAACCCAGGTTTGCCATTTAAATGTTTCATAATTACAACATTATTTCAAAAGTTTGGGAATAAACATACACAGCAGAGCTGGATGCTGACAAACCAAATTAATTATCTGAAACGAGCACTGCAGCAGTGGATCTATTCACAGATTGGTATTGGGGGAAGGGGGTAACCACGGTATTATATATATAGGCCATTTCCCTAAATCCTTATTTTAATTTTATGCCTTTATTTGAAATGGACAAGAAAACAAAAAAGCTAATTATGACAAATATTATTGTTCATTTATCTTTGGTCGGCCATGGTGGCGGGTAATCTGTGCGAAGCATATCCGTTTTTTTCTGCCAATCCAGATTTTTCCCGTCGTTGAGCCAATGACTGAATGAGCATTTATTTCTAAATAAAATGTTGAACTTGATGGAACATTCATTCTAACTATATGAATAACTTATCTTATCTTATTTATGATGGCAAGTGAACGAACCAATTCAGGTCAGGACGAACATGCATCACTGACTTCGACTCCCCTGTTTTCTATAAAAACAAACTTATCTACAACTCTGCAGCGATAAAATAATTCTGGATGCCAAATTTACTGGAATTTTTCACATTTAGTGCCGAGTGATTAATCCTTGCCCTGGGTTGGCAGCCGGAAAAATGGGAAATTAATAATTCGAAACAACCAAAACATAACAATTGGGAGACATTGCTTCCGACAAACAATTGATATATATTAACACAAATTTAATACCCGGGTCAACTCGGCAATGAAAGTAGCAACAGGCAACCCCGAACAAGAACGATAACTCGCGTATTTCCGGAAGTTGGCAAATGATGACATCACCGGGAAATCTCCGGAGTCTCGTGACTGCAGGTAATTGTAAACACCGCTATTTTAAGCAATTACGTGTCATTTTCCAATAAAAATAGCACAATTCGGCAGCGGATAGAATATCCTTTGTTTACTAAACTAAAAACCCGCGTAAATATTTATGTAAATATTTTTGTTCTGACCACACTCCGTTATTATTAGTTACATTTCATTGCTCACTGGTAAGTTATAAAGTAAAAAATTAGCAACTAAAAGCCGTATTTCGATCGTACCGAAAGTCGGCGTTTCAAACGAAAAAAATATTTGTTTTAATTGCCAGGGGAGATCACCCTATTACCAGCTGATGAAGTCACAACTGTCACATGATTTAAAAATGGCCGCCCCATGAAATATAATGATCCCACGTAAACAAATGTCTTTGAGAGTGAAAAGTGGTGTATTTCTACTGAGATTTTCGTCTTTATTTGAATAAAATTGGTTGATTGAGAAGACCTATAAAGTATTAATAAGACACTTTATTATGGATTATGCCATAATTAATGATAGTTTAACTTGTTTGGAATTATTTGTTCTGTCTTACTCAACATTTCAACTTCAAGTCTTATTCAAGTTATTGAAATTATGCTTAACTTAAGTTGAGACAGGTTGTGTTTTTCCATGAAGGCAGCTGGTTGAAGTACATGTATTAGAAATACTAAGTTATTAAGTAGCATACTATTTGTTATTGTTGCCAAAATCCATGTGTCATATTTAATAAAAATCATTAATTGCATTGATTTATAATCAGTCGATAAGGGCTCATGAGTCGTGACTACCCGCCCATTTCTCTATGGTACAACCCGCTCGCCTAAAATTATATTGGTAATTAGGAGGTGTGAAGGGATTATCATATGTGCAACAAGACTGATTATTCTATGATCTTGTCATTGGTAAAACTAGATATATATATATAAATAACATACAATATACGCATGTAATAACAGCAACAATTAAACATTATGTATCAATGTTCAAACGATAATAAGTTTATATGATGTACGAAGTGATGATCAATAATGCACCAATGTTCAAACGATAATAAGTTTATACGATGTATGAAGTGATGATCAATAATGCACCAATGTTCAAACGATTATGAGTTTAAACGATGTAAGGGAAGATAATATTGCATCAATGTCATAGATGTCGATGGGGCAGGTGCGGTGAATCACCATCTGCACTGAGGTGTTCTCTTCTTCTTGGAATAAAATTATCAGTTTCACGCACCCAAACAAGTCCATAATATGTCTTTAAGTTGTCAAAACATTGTGTCATTCTTTACTCCAGTCCACAAAGCATCGGCATAATTAATTAATAAACACGTTAAAATTATTGGTCAAAAGGTTTAATAATATATCATAAAAGAACATTATTACTATTAACAATTTTGTGCGCATCCCCCCCCCCAGTATTTATCGGGGTAACGCGCATGAAAATAGCAAAAGGGCGGGTTGTCCCAGGGCCTGTAATAAGCTTGAACATAGTTTGTCTCATAACCTGTTTGAAGGGTAACACTTATATTTTGTCCATTTTCCAAGAAATAATTAAACCAAAATCAACCATCTGCTCTCATATCGATACAACAATGCCTGAAAATGAAACCAATATATGGTTTTACTATAGGTTAGGTTGTGTTTTGTCTGGATATGCCCATAAGGCCAAAACGAAGAATACCTGTGTTTAGGGTAACCCGCCCGCCCCTACTCAAAACCTGCCGCCAAATTCCATTTTATCGTTTTTCAAAAATTTCCTCCGACTTCATTTTATTTTTTTGTAATTAGGAATTCGCGACTACGGAATTAGCTCAAACAAGTAAACCATTTCCTTGCAAATATCGTCAATTCACGAAAAACGGAAGTGCCGCCATTGTTGTTGTAGAATATTCGTATTCCCTCGTCATTGTTCGGCAAACCTCGCCGATTTCTCGAAAGCGGAAACCAGAAAACACGCGGAATATGTATTAACTAGCAAATCGAAAGTAACCGGATATTTTGCTGATTGCGCATGGCGATTGAATATGGCGGAAACACTTCCGTGTGCGGATAGATCCTGAGTTGTAGCTATTAAACTTCACAAATGCGTTCATATGAGTCAGAATAGAAACATCATATGGCGCCTGTCAACTATAGCACAGACATGTTGTCGTGCGTGAACCGGTACCACACGGATTCTGAACTGACAGAAAAGGACATAGTAATAAAATGTCGGATTAAAAATAATTCTGACACTTTTGAAATCGACCCAAAGCTCAAAATTCCATTATTATAGTTTATCCACCTCTCACCGCATCCACCCTGAAAATTATAAGCCTGACGTAACATGAGTCTGTATGTACCCATGCAGTAGGAGTGGTATGTGCCTGGTAGAACTTAATTTTTTCCTAGTAGAAGTATTTCTCATTAAATATTCATTAGTTCTACAGAAATCCGGACCCGATGAATCAACATCTTCTGTGTTGCAATGATCGGAATGCAACAGTCATAGGGTAATCAATGCACATATATTGTTCTTGGTGCTTACTTTGTTTTACAGGTGTTAATGCCACCACCGCTTTACATATTGATTATGTTATGTACGTCACGTTGGTGTTGACGCATGTATGTGCCATTTCCAATGGAGGAACTCACCTTCTGAGTTGAATATTTTTCGAAAAATTTCTTAGTATTCGAGTCGGTGGATATTAAAACAAAATATCATAAGTGTCTTGTGTGGGAAATTGAAAAGTGTTATGTCCACTCGTAGGATTTGGCCTGTAATATCCGAGCTTCAGCGTGAACATAAACCGTTTAATTTCCAACACTAGACACTTATCTTATATATAATATCATTTAATATAATGCTGTATACATGTCATTGAACTTCTGCAACACCATTAAACTGATTAAAGCTACCATGACATTGATTAGTGTGACAATGACTTGCCCAAGCTTTATACGAGTGACACTGGCAGACGATTAGAAGGCACGAATACTTAAATACTATTCCCCGTGAAAAATAAAATAAAATGAAGTAGGCCTACCGCCCGCCCTCCCCTGTTTTTTTCCCTCATGTTACCCTAAACTCAGGTATTCTTCCTTTTGGCCTAATGTTGAACAAATATTTTATTTTTTTCAAATTTTTGGTTGGGGGTGTTTTGTTATCATCAGATATTTCCATGTATATGACCAAAAAGTCTCAATTTTGCATCAAAATTTATGTAATAGTGCCTGATAATAGAAATAACATGCAGAAATACCCAAATTGTTTGTAGTACATTGTCACCATACTTGAAAAAAGCCTTTTTCAAATTATTTTTGATGGGGGTATACTTGGATTTTGATCCAAATTTTCTATTTCTATGAAAGGAAAGTTTTGTTTATGCATTGATATATGTAGATTGATCATTCCCGATGAGAACATTAATATATAGGTTTGCCATAAGGATCCGAAATGTTTGCCGTTATGCTGTGTTGTCAGAATTTTGCCATTCCTCAAAAACAGCGAATCATCTACCCCCGGACCCCCATCCAATTATTTGACAAAAACGTCATATTTTTCAAACACTGTAACTGTTGTTTACTAATGACTTTGTTTCATATTTCTAACATCCTACAGCTACTGAAACTGCATCTGAATATCTGGAAAATAAATAGTTTGAAAAAAAATCGTTGCCTATTGCTAATGAAAGCTGGCCACCCCCAAAAACTGACTGGTCAGAGTTGCTCCCCCATCCCCCATCACCCCCATGTCACGCATGTGAGTGTGACGAGCTGGCCCGGATTCTATTTTTTGGGGCTTTAATTTTAACTTTGAAAACGTAACCAATATACCATAGAGATAAAAAGAAAACAATACTTTTGTTTGATAGCCGGAGTGCTCTTTCGTAGTCTTGATTCTGCCCCAATCTGTTTAAATCGGCATACATTTGCGAGAGATTCGTCGCTTGCGCCATGTTCGACGTTCGACGTGGAATAAACCGGTGTTCTGACAAATAATGTTTGTCAAATAGGTATATATTTTTCATCTGCGCATGTCTGCACAGATAAGTCTTTTTGCAGGATGTTTGTATGAATTCGCGGATGTGACTTCACGGATGTCTCTTCACGGATGTCTCATTGTTGCAGTATGTAACTTTTATTGAAGCAAATCATAATACAATTATGTCTGCCAACAATAATGTACAAGGAATGATGATAATATAATTATGTTAGAGTTATCAATAAATTGTCACTCATATAAATATATTACATACATCCTGGAGCTAGATAATCCCTGAATAACTCTGTAGTCTAGCCTATATAGGCTGTCAAAAAGTCCTATATTATAAGTCTGAATCTGAACAACATCTAATATGCTCGCAAATTGCTCGTATATCTTTATGGGTCGTTTTGGATAACAACTTGAAGGTTTTGAGTCGCTCAAATGAAAATGAAGATCCTAGCTGGTATAAGATACCAAGTTTTGTTTTTAATAGGATGTCACGTTGGCGCCCATGTTTGACAGGGGGAGGGGAAGAAGTGCTCATCGTCTTCCAAAATAGGCCTATTAAAAAATTGGCAAGTTGCACATTTTCTATCCGGACGATAAATTTTCGGTCTTTTGTATCTGTCATTTCGCGACAGCCAATTTATGAGCACTAATTCTCATCATAGTCAAGTATCGAATGCAAGTTTTTGGTATGTGTAACTTCAGGTAATTTTGACATTCAAAGTTTGAATATATATCTTCCCAAAAAGATGAAGCTTATTATCTTCAGCTTTCATGGAAAGTACATGCAGTTGCTTTTTTAATGTTGTGGTAAAACTATCATTTATTTTTTCTTCCAGGTTGTGTTGGAACCATTGAATTACAGTCTATATTAAATCTCTTAATTATATTTTCCACCGCTGAATACCATGATTTATGATAACTTTCTGATAATTCTTTATCAGTATCATAAACCTCTCTGAGAAATCGCTGAGATGAAAGTTTTTCCAATCGACGGTGTTAAATAGTTCAACGCAAGTCTACTAATAACGTTAGATATGGGCTTTCTCCCAAGTTCACACCGGCTAGCAAGATTGACAAGATTATAAGATTTTTTCGGTATTCCCAATACGTACTTACAGAATCTTGTGTGAATTTTCTCGAAGGGAGTCTGATCATTGAAAAAAGATTTCTCTGTGAAATCACATATTATCATACCTCAGACCCATACACAAGGATATATCTGATGAAGGCATCAAATAACTTCAAGAAAAGTTCAGTATTAGAAATATTAAAAAAAAAAAACTTTTATTTGAGAGAAAAAACTGCTTTGAGAGCTTTATCTATGGCAAGCCGTTTTCACATTTTCGATTTATTTGGACATAAGTCCAAATACCACATAATTGTGAATTCGGCGAGGAATTGTACTAATAAGTCCAAATAAATTACACTTAAGTGTAAATACTGATATTTTCATCTATTTGGACTTAAGTCCAAATCCTCGCCGAATTCACAATTATGTGGTATTTGGACTTAAAGTGATGTGAAACACTCCGGTAGGATGATCACATAGAAATTGAGAATAATCTTGTTCAAAGTAGTTATTTTTTTCCAAATTGACAACACACACCGTCATTCTGGTATATAGCTAAATGCAATGACTCTCGATGCCGAAATAATTTGTGTCAGTTTATCGCCGATAGAACTTTGCGTCCCGAATCAAGATGTAAATATTAACGATTGGGCATAGTTCAGACGATGTTTTCTATGAAGTGGTATGGTCGATTTCTTTGAATTTTTCGGAGATGTTAGTAAAATGCTACATTCTCCAGGTTGGCATAACGCCTAAGTACTACCTTATCAATTTCAAACACCCGAACAAGTCCATAATATGTCTTTAAGTCCAAATAAATCAAAAATGTGAAAACGGCTTGCCATATTTATCGGCCATAATTTGTGCTGCGTGTTAAGTTACCATTGTAGTGTACTATTTTTGCCAAGATATTTATAGCTATCAACTATGTCAAGTTCTGTGTTTGACAGGTTGAAACTAAATTTTGAGTAATCCTTTTTAGTTCTACTAAAATCATGGCTTTTGTCTTGTCTGTATTTATTTTCAACACTACATCTCCGAACCACAAAGTGCCAGTCATGGACGTGGCCCGTGGAACTTCGTTTGGGGCGGTGTGTCCACCTTGAAATTTCCAACAGTTTCTTCACACCTCATTGCATGGACCTTGGACCAGGCTAAACTCTCCAAGTTCGATTGTAATACCAATTGCACCCCTCCCCTTGGCTTGAAATTTCTGAACTGGCATCTCACAGCCTTTATTTTAGCTTACGTAAATGAATATTAGTCTTTGACCGACTATACCGAGAAGGTAGTCTGGTCGATAAAAGGTTTGACCCCTGTTTGACCTAGTAAAAAGGTGCACTAAGTTGGTTTGTATACCATTTTGAAGAGGAAGCTCTCCTCTATAACACGTCCAAAATCTGCTAAAATCCGCTTTGAGCATTTTTTGCAATTCAAGATGGCGTCCAAGATGGCTGCATTTTCGTATAAGTCAGCTTGATGCAATTATAGTGAGAACCTCTTGTCATATGTATACACATATACTCCCCGTCCAAGATGGCCGCCAAAATGGCGACCGGAAGTGGAGTTTTTACCTAATATCTTTAAGATAAGTTTCTGTGGTTTGGAACTGGTTGAGAAATGTGACTTTATTTTGTATTTAGCATGTTAACTGACCATTGGAGCAATGAAATAAGCTGTTCGTGGGGTCCACACCCCTTCCGATCACTCAAAAATTCGATTTTACAAAACGCGGTATAACATTTCACAAAAGATCCACTCCTTTACGATATTCCGATAGTACTGTGTTTACTCTATAATCTCTGAAAATTTGGTGTAAAAATTCCCAATAGAACAACTTTTATCAGGCGTTTACTAAAACCGCAAAATATTGAGAAATTAGTGCAATTTTCTGAATTTTCGCATTATTTCATCGCATAAAATCAATTAAAATACGACAAGCAACTGGAAATGTTTTTGAACATTCTAGAAGGGGTACATGTCCCTGATATATGTTTAAAATTTCTCGCGTAAACTATGACAGATACCAAAGTTATAATTAGTTTTATAGACCCACCCTAAATCCCCCATAGTAAATGCATGCGGCCGTAAAGCACGTGGCTTTGTTTGGATACTTTCTGTCCCAGCATGCAACAGTCAAAATGGTTATCTGTAAAATGGTCTATTCCACAAGTGATGTGCTTGGGAAGAATGAATGTCTAAAGTAATCTGACCCAATTCGACGATAATAAGTCTCAGCGTTGCTATATATATATATATCGGCTATGTCTGAGTGGTTTCTGGAGGTAATCTGGAATAGTGATAACTACTTGGTTATGGACTATTTTACCGAAGAGGATATCATTTTGAGTTGTAGTTGGGTGTTCTGAAGTATGAGGCGACCAAATTGCAGCAGCATACTCTATGGGAGGCCGTGTTCACATTTATTCCCTGATTGCACTTAAGTGCAATTCATTTGTGCTTACTCGCAAATACAGTATTTGCGCTTAAGCGCAAATTATTTGCGCTTACTCGCAAATATAAGATGAGGCTATCACCCCCCATATTATTTTTATGAAGGGCTAGTCCAAATTATCATTTTCATTAGGAATCCATTTTCCCTCCTTATTTAATTTTCATTGTGGCAGTAATACTCTAACTTTTGTCTTATAACCATGGCCTGATAAGCTGCCTTCTTGAGTGCCTTGTTTTGTGTTTTAAAGGCCCACTTAATTTTCGAACCCCCAGATCATATTATATAAAATATATGCCATATTATGTACCATTGAAATAGGAAGCTCCAAAACATTGTATTTTCAACTTATTCTATGTAATGAACTGTGATCATGTTGTTTTTGTTGCGAAACCAACATGTGTTCTGTGCTCATTGCAAGTTTCTACACAAAGTCTATGATTTTCAATGGAAGGGGAATAACTCTATATATTTAGATATAGTTACTCCTCTTCCATTGAAAATAAACTATGGTTTTAATTCGGTTGCATTCTGGGAGCTGCAAAGTGGGATGTTTTTATTATTTCAGCTATTTTCTATTACTCTACCTTCTGAGACACGTACAGACGTTCCAAATGGTGATGAATTATAGTATTTTAATCATATTTTATGGCATAGATTGTTATTAAAACTGTATATCAAGGCACTATAAAACAAATTATTTGGGGACTCAAAAATTAAGTGGGCCTTTGGCATTCCTTTTCAGGAATCCCAGGGACTGATTTGCACTTGCAGTTGTTCATTATGTGTGGGCATTGAATGAAAGGTTGCTTATGATGTCAATTCCCAAATATCGTGCATTATGAACATGATCAAGTACATGAGAGTGGAGGATGTAATAACAAATTATGGGGTTTGCTTTGCGGGTCACTGTGAGGACTTGACATTTTGAAGGGCAAATGGCCATATCTCAATTTTGCTGCCATGGGCATGTAGTTTGTTTATGTTGTTTTGTAATTGTTCGTAATCTTTTGGAGTTATTTATTGTCATGTATAGTGCAATATATATATCTATATTTCAGACAATTATGTCCATATTGGTTGTGTTCAAATAAATTACTAAGGTATATACAACATGTCAATTATATTGTAAACATGGCGTTTTGCTGCAAACATTTACTACAGTGGACTTATATATACAATTTGTTCCAATATATTATCAGTTCTGAAGAGTATAATATATCTGACCTCATTATTGTGACCTCATTATTGCCGATAAAACACAGTTATTCGAATTGCTCACCCTTCATGAAAACCATACACAAGCTTTCGCCTCAACATTGGCATAGACAACACTCTTATCATTTACGAACATAGCACTAGCACAACATCTTCTGTAGCAATTTCATCAGCAAATAGGTGCGTGTTTGAGAGGTAATGTGGTTTGGTAAATCATTGATGTAGAGCAGAAACATCAAGAGTCCCAGGACATAGCCCCCTGAGGAGGCATATCCCCTCCAGGACAACAAATTGGGTTATGTTGTTGAGAAAGGCTCTGTTCCAGTTTAATGCCATTCCACCAATGTCATAATGTTCAAGTTTATAGAGTAATTAACCCATGATTGCCAAAGGCTTTACTGAAGTCTAGTAAAATAAGATCGGACTGCTGACCTGAATGCAGTAAGGTGTCTCAAGAATACATCAGCTAATTGTACGAGTTGTGTTTCACATGATTTTCTTTCATGGAAGCTGTGCCGCAGATCAGAGAGGATCATATTCTTTTTCAGATGTTTCTTGATCGATGTTGGATGCAATGATGTACATGTGCTCGGTTAGTAGTTTACAGATGATACAGGCAAGACGGTCAGTCTATAATGTGCTGGGTTTGTTTTATCACCCTTCTTGTAAACAGGAACCACATTACCCTTTGTCCAGTCCTATGAGAGGACACCTTCCCTCAAAGTCTTTTGAATAAGATTGATAAGAAGTGGAACAATTTCGTAGCAGAGTTGTTTCAGAATGATTGGTTTAATATTGTCTGGTCCAGCTGCCTTGTTTATTTTAAGATTTGATAGGAGTTTAAGACCTCTATGTTTTTCATGTTGGGATATCCAAATTTTTTGGTGGTTACAAAGTTTCCACTGAAATGGCCCAATGGAAGCTAGCGAGAATTGTGACAGCGATGAGAGGATTTCTGGGTGAGAAAACTGACTGAAATTGATTATTTGTGGTATTTTTGCTTTGTCTATGTTGTTTGTTTGCATTGTATATCTGCTGGGTCTTATAATGTGTCCAACCCTGTATGCTCTTTAATTCAATTCCTGTCATCTTAAAATTATCATCCAGAAACAAAAAAAGCGAACAATGGGATGGACAGACAGACCAATAACAGAGTATGTCCCATGTTTTTAAAACGGGCATATAATAATCAATTTATAAATATGGAAAAATACACTCCTGGAGAGAATGGTAATCAAGAAAATTTTATCCCACATGGTTGTTATTAATAACAAGACAGGTTTGCCTTAATGACTACCTTTTATTAATCAATAAAGCAACAGGTAGTCGAAAACATGTTTATGGACCTTCAGATTTCTTGTCATTGGTGAAGGCCCTTTTTTGGTACCACCCAAGCGCCAACCATGCGTCCTGGTCTACGATCACATATCTAGTCCTGAAACACACTAAGTATAGCTGTTAGCACAAGGGATGCCTTCTCCCAAAACGGAAGCAGGAATATTGGGTGGGAGGGTGATTGTACAAAATAATTGTTGACCCAACCGGTCAGAAGTTTTACCTGAAAAGGCTGTATGCTGTCAGCGTGATTACCCATATGACCGGACGCCAGACGAAATAGTTCCTCCCTCAATATCGATGGGCTTTGTTCCGATGCTTTAGCATATACTCATCCCTTTAGGGCAAACAAAGGCATTATCTCAGTTAGTTGACAACTGGTGGAAGTGAGGAATAGAAGCTTGCAAATTGAGTGACTGATTTCCATATCGCTCCGAGTGTACTGAATTGATCAAATATATGCAGTACTGTCAGATCTATTTATAGCCATCATGAGTTTACTGTTCCAAAAGCAACCAGTCGGGATAAATGATTTGCTGCTAGCTATGCTATGGCATCTCTGTTTTATGATAAGTTATATTTTATTCTTTATATGGGTCCCTGGGTCAGGTTATCCTGGGTCAATCTTGTCGGGTTTTCCCTATTCAAAATTTCAAGGTAACTTGAGCTCAGAGATTGAAAAAAGGTATATATAGATCCAGATTTGTTTTGGATGCAGACAGATGCCTAAATGAATTTTGAAAGAATTGGCCCGAAGAATGAAATTATGAGATCAGAGTTTTATCAAAAATAGTTTATTCCATATAATTTAACACAAACTCAACACAAGTACATAACTTATATCAGAACGTTTTGTTATTAAATGCATAAATTCAATTACCATTTCAGATAAATTCAACATTAAAAATAATAGAATTTGAAAACAAAAGTATTGGTTACCCCAGCAATATGTATAAAATGTCTTGCAAGGACAACTGCTTTACTGAATCTAGAGCAAGTTAGAATACAAAGTGTCACAAGAATGAATGGGTGCTGAATGCTTATAGTACCTTGGATATTTTGTACCTGGTCATTTAGTACCCGTTGGTCCTTTGGTACACAAATAATTTGTTCGGTTAGTATCTATCTTTATGGTCATTTTGTACATGATCTTTGTTCATCATATTGAAAATAGTTTTCATACTGCATGTATATATCAATTTATGAAATGTGGATAAACAAATGCAGATACGAATGTTAGTATCTTCAAATATCAGTCTGATTTGTGAATAAAGGAGAAGTCGGCCAGCTACGAAGTCAGCCCAAAACAAAGTTGGCCCCAGAGAAGTCCTACCATCAGATTTGAACCAATACTGAAAATTAACTATGATTATTACATGGATTCTTTCTTACCAGCTGCAATTACCGAATGGAACCAACTGCCTGAAACTACAAAAAGCTGCAGTAGACTAAAGACTTCAAAAAGGAATTCAACCATGACAATACAATGACCAGGTACAAAATATCAAAGGTACTAAGCATCCAGCACCCATTCATTCTTGTGAGACTTTGTAGTCAAACTTGCTCAAAACTTGATCCAGTAAAGCAGTTGTCCTTGACAATACATGGCCAACTTTAATTTGGCCAGCTATCAAGAACCATCAACGAGAACCAGCATCGAGAACCACACATCGTCAATAAAGGAGAATAGCCAATGACCCAACTGCACCACTGAGAGGTCAAATGAGTCCTAGCCAATCAGAAGACAGCACGACACCATGGAAATTATGAAAGGAAGAAAGATTGCTTACAAATCATTACAACACAAAGTCCTGATGAAACTAGTACTAGTAGACATCACTCAGATAGTAGATTTATGTGCCTTTTCCAAAGAAGAAACTTTGGTTTCTTGTTTCTCCTTCCTTTTTTTCATTTGGCCTAAATGCTATCATCTATTGAACAATTTGAACATGTAATCCATGGAAGTTGCAGCAAGGTTATTCTCTCTTAGAGCCTGTATTGTTTCATCTTTCTCCTTCAATCGTGCATCTTTCTCTTTGAGTAGAGCTTTGAGCTGTTCTATCTCCAAGCAGCTGTCATCATATTTTTTCTTCAGTTCCACAATTACCTGAAAAAATAATTTGAGGTGACCTTATAAGCTTTCATCAACCTTCAGCTGGTATGTGTGTAGTTGTTGCTGAGTGTTCGCAATTTTGTTCCATTCAGTCCAAATTTGTAATATATGAGTGAGTAATTATATTAGCCCTCTTATTTTCTTGGTGGATTCAGTAAACTTGGAAGTTGTACTATTTTTTGCTCAGTTTTAAATTCACGAAAAATAGTACTATGTGAATTTATATGCAAGTAAGGTATATCATTAATGAATCTATTGACCAATTTTCCGTAGCAGTGAATATTTTTTATTTGATATGTTCCATTAATAGGTAAAGAAAATATAATCTGAACTTTCAAATAAAATGTTAGCTATTTATTTCAAAATGAGCCCATAAAATGTCCCAAATATTATATTTTAAACATAAATATATTTAGGCATTTGTCTTCAATGACTGTATTTAAAGTGATGTGAAACACTCCGGTATGGTGATCAAATATAAATGGAGAATAATCTTGCTCAAAGTAGTAATTTTTACAAATATTAGATCGAAATTGACAACAAACATCGCCATTCTTATATATTAATTAAATACAGTGACTCTCGATGGCAAAATCATTTTTGTTAGCTTATCACAGATAGTTGCGTCCCGAATCGAGAAGTAAATATTTACAATTGCGCGTAGTTCAGACAATGTTTTCTATGGATTGGTAAGGTCGATTTGTTTGAAATTTTCGGCGATGTTACTAGAATGCAATATTCCTCCAGCTGGCATAATGCCTGAATACTAACTTAGGCCATAGGAAGTTTATTCTCTGTTTCTCAGACACCGCCGCCCCCCGAAAAAATACGCCGCTGGGTACTTTTTATAGCCTACCAAAAATAAAAAGTATAATTCATCCCGCCGCTCGCAATCCGTGAAGTTCGCAATCGACCATTGTTAACAGGTGTGGATAAAGAGGCGCAACTCTATCTCATAATTGCAATCTTTTAATAGATCGAACAAGCCGATGTCCGGAATCTTAATCGCTAAAACAATGGTTGCAATTCTGAATGTTTGCGTGTGGGACGGCAACAAATATCTTATCCCCTGGACTATAGTGAGTGTTGAGATCGATGAAACATGTCGGAATTTATCGGAACGGATAACGTCCCAACACGGCGGAAGCATCAAATCCATTTCTGTTGGAAAAAACAAAACATCAGACTTTGACTTCGTCTCACCTGAACTGAAAGCCACACAGGTTGCAGACATTTTTGGCTTTTATTTTAAGATCACGGTGACCACCAATACTTCTTCAACCACAACCACTGATAATCAATTTACCCATACACATTAAAAAAAATTGATTCTGCATATTGTTGTTATTTTATGAAAGTTTAATATATTTTGTTTTTGTCTTGTTTGACACATTCAAAGATGGCTTAGTGAAGCCTGACAAGTTTCAGTATTAATAAAATTTCATTAAAATCAAATCAAGTAGTCATGTTTCAATGTCCGAACATTGGTTTTACAATTTTAGGATAAACAAATAAAAACCTGCCTGCCGGGAAATTTTGGTCATAAAATATGGTAATAAAAACCTGCCTGCTGGTAAATTTTGGCCATAAAAAATAAAAATCTGCCTGCCTGCCTGCTTTGGGAAAAAAAGTGTCTGAGAAACAGAGAATCAACTTCCTGTGGCCTTACTAGTTTCACGCACCCGAATAAGTACATACAGACCAATCAGAGTTTGCAAGCAACGTTTCTATGGAATAACATCATCATTGAATCATGAATGTTAAAGTATAGAAGCAAACATATTAAGAAATAACAGGTGAATTACCCGGATGTCAGTTGGTTCACAGTAACATCTATACACAAACCTGATCTTTGGTGAGGAAGAGTTCACTCTGCAGCAGTAATTTGGCAGATGGTCTTTGTAACGGAGATTTGTTAGTCATACTCTTGATGGCCAGAGCCTATGAACAGACAAGACAATTAAAGATGTAACTGTCCTCTGGATACCGCTGTATAAGCACCTTAACCCTAAATGGGCTACCCAAATGACATTGGGCAAAACACCATATCTTGAAAACTAAATTCAGAAATTTATAGGATATGATAAGATGGGATATTTTATTTCAATATGCACATACATGTACATGTATAACTTTATTAGGCCAAACAAACAAAACATTTTGGTTCTCGGGCAATTATTTTTCAAATCAATGAGGGAGGGAGGGAGGTTTTTTTTTTTTTAAGCTGTTATAATAAATGTAGTAATCATGTACATTAACCTTGTTTCCCCATTGTGAGTTCATACTTAGCATACTTGTTATGGAAGTTCTGACTAAAAAACAATTTTCTTCAATTATTCTACCTGTACTTTTTATGTACATGTACATATACACATATATATTTTTAGTCGGAACTTCCAACAAATGTGATGAGTGAACCATATATCGTCGGTGGGATTCAAACATGTCGTATACAAAATTCCCGCACTTTTTAGTCATTTTACAGGAGAGACAAAAAACTGATTATATTTTGATATGTTATATTCAGAAGAACAACAGTGCAGCAAATCCATCGATACACATCCCGGGCATCGAATTATTGTGAAACTGACGATTTTACACCAGTCTATAAAGAGAAAACTGTGAAATGAGCTTATACGACTTTTTTGAAATAATGTTTTTTTCGCGGCAAACTTTTACGACGTTTTGAAATTTATACGACAAATTTGAAACAACTTTATGCCTCGACATCACATAATTTCAATTTATACGACCTTTATTTCTGCCGAGAAAACAGTTAGCTTGGTTCAATTTCCATTATACTAATTACATTTCCGATAATGGACGGTTATATGGGATCACTCAGTTAGCCAAGTATGTCGGAATTCGATAATTAAACTAGATAGCTGAAACGACACAGTGGCAACACACCCGAGTAACTTGTGAGGCTTCCGAAACGGATGCCGCTATAATACCAAGTTTCTTGCCAATCCCATATCATTCTATAATATCATGCTATATAGTATTAGTCCGGGAGCTAATATGGGTACCCTTGCACCCCCTGGGACTTAACTTCACCCCAATCATTTTGTTCCGTATTATGTCCTTCAACTTCTAAGCAATGTTAGCAAGAAAAAAAAGTGTCCGTGTAGACTACAGGCAAGATGACGTCCATCATGACCGCCATTTTTCAGACCAGACCCTAAGTCAGTTTTATGCAAATTATAGCTGGAAAATCAAGTAAAATGTATACAAATGTATATATTTCCGTGATGATAAGACATAATGACACTTTTCTGGGCCAAAAATTTAAACTCACAATCCAAGATGACCGCCGGAAGTTTAAAAAAAAGACATTGTTTTCACAAATGTCTTCTAGATCAATTAATGCTGATTGGAACTGGTATTGTAATATGACTTTATTTTGTATTTTGTATATTAACTGATGATTGGAGCAATTAAATATGGAATTATTGGGGTCCTAGCCCCTTCCGATCCCTCAAAAATTCGATTTTACAGAATGCGGTATAACATTTCCCAAAAAATCACAATTGGGATTCTTGTCATATTTCAAAAAAAATGAAATGAACTTTGTAAAGTAAGTGAGGCATATCATTACCTGTGAATATTTAAACTCTTTAAACTCACTGAAACCAAAATTCTTACCTTGACTCAAAATGGCCGCCAAAATATATGTAAACTAGCCGATGAGCCCGACGTTGTCCGGGCTATTCAAAAACCAAATTTCAAGTCGATAGCTATTCAAAAACCTAATTTCAAGTCGATAGCTCCACCCGTTTCCGAGATCTGGTCTGCGCATGCGCGAAACTGGCGTCGCACGGGCTCGGCGACCCGATAAATTTCGTATCCGGGGCAAGATACATTCACATACCAAATTTCAAGTCGATAGCTCCACCCGTTCCCGAGATCTCGTCTGCGCATGCGCGAAGCTGGCGTCGCACGGGCTCGGCGACCCGATAAAATTCGCATCCGGGGCAAGATACATTCACATAGCAAATTTGAAGTCGATAGCTCCACCCGTTTCCGAGATCTCGTCTGCGCATGCGCTGCACGGGCGCCGCACGGGCTCGCCAATACGACAACGTTCACCGCCTGGTCAAACTACATACACGTACCAAGTTTCGTCCCGATCGGTCGAGAATCGTAGATTTGTATCAATGACAGACAGACAGACAGACAGACAGACAAACAAACAAACATACAGACAGAGGTCTTCAAAATATATATGAGATGGTAAATATTGCCCCAGGGTGTCTTGCAATCGCTTACAAGTTGTAGTTGATGTATACAATTGGCTATTCTGTATTCTATACATTGAATACTGACATGTCTGATGCACCATGGATCATTTTTACTGTTGTCACCACTGACATCACCAGAAATATTGAATTTTTCACTCACAAACTTGACATAAATATCGGCAAAAACTCACTTTTCAGGGTTCGACCATTTTTTCAGGTAAAATGCAACTATCTTTGGTATCAAAGGTATTTAATGTTTTTGTCTATCTTAAATGTGTCACACTATGGTGTTTATAGACTGAATTGCTCAAGATGGCTTCCAAAATGGCAACCAAAAGGTAGCAAATTGTGACTCACTTGGTTATTATACGTGTTTGTTAATTAACTGACAACTACGTTCTGTTATGTTTGTCTCAGTTCCGTGTGGGGCATGACAAATTCATTTTGAATTTGCAGTATGGAATTTTGCGGAGAACCTCTTTTGTGATTCTGGTCATATTATTGAAAGGGAATGGGCAGAACTTTGAGACGGAACTGAGATGAACCATGATATGTGGGTATTCTGGTCCAATATGACTGTTGGTAACGGGTGGGACGTATATTGATATATGTTGTGGATGTGTTATCATTGGGGGTGTACAGGGAGTAGATGTATGATCATGGATGGCGTGTATGATTATGGCAAGTATGGAACTTATGGTCGTATGTGCGGGTATTGGTATATCTGGAAGGGCTCACCATTGGTGATGTGTATATGTATACCTAGATTGACTCATGGGCATGGTCATGGTATGGCGAATATGTATACATGTAGTGGTTGTATGGTCCATGGTGAGGTGAATATATATGCAATGAGTGACTATGATCGTGAAGGTGGTGAATATGTATACATAGAATGACTATATGGTCATGTGTCGGTTGTAGGTGTATACCTGGTGTTCAGGCGTGGTATGTAGTGGTATAACCACATACGGCTGTATGCTCAGGTGACCGTGTATACAGTGTGTGACTATGTTGTCATTTGTGTGGCGTTTATATACAAATGGGGTGACTGGTGTAATGGGTGGGTTGTTCATGTGTATCTTGTGTGGCTATCGCTTTCCACAATAACTCAAGGATATATATGCTAGTCAATAGAGAGGTCATGTCATAGAGTTCTCCGTCTTCATGGTGTTTATGTACATGGAGGAAACGTTAAGCGTGTAAAGTCACCCATTATCACACAGTCATTCCATATATACATAAACACCATATACATAATATAGTGACCCACTGTATACATGTACACCTGACCCATGACCACGGATGACCATACAGCCACGGGTCACAATGCAGGCACACCGAGTATACTCCTAAACATGACCCATAACCATATAGTCACTCCTTGTATACCCATCCATCTCACCATTGGCCATAAGGTCATCCCCTGTATACATATTATCCACTCACATGGTCAAATAGACAATCAATACATACACCAACACCACATCAATGACCATAAAGTCACTTCGGGTATACATATGCACCTCCCCAATGGCAATATAGCCACTCGCTTCATACACATACCCTCACCCATGCACCTGGTATACTCCTTCACCTGACCTATGGCCATATAGTCACCCTGTGTGTACATATTCAAAACATTCATATATGGTCATCGTCAATCCTTGTATACATATTCACCTCAACATTGACCATGTCACTCCATGTATTCCTATTTGTCACACCATAGCCGAATAGCCGCTCAAGATATACTAATACACCCCAGCCATGTCAGTATAGTCACTCCATGTATGCATAAGCACCTCATTCATGGCAATATAGCCACTCGCTATTTAATAAATAGAGCATGGCTTGGAGTGAAATACGCCGATATAGTGCATAGTGAGGTTGTGTAGTTCACGACGCGAAGCGGAGTGAACTACACAACCGCACTATGCACTATATCGGAGTATTTCACGACAAGTCATGCTCTAATTATTATATTGTATCGAACAAATGCAGAAATTACAAACCTCATTATAATTTACTGAATGTAAGTCTCTCTAAACCTCATTATAATTTACTGAATGTAAGTCTCTCTAAACATCATTATAATTTACTGAATGTAAGTCTCTACAAACCTCATTATAATTTACTGAATGTAAGTCTCTTAAAACCTCATTATAATTTACCTTTGTAATTTTGATTTAGCAGTAGGAAACTACTATTTTCAACTTTTACTAAGTTCATACAATTGATGTTCGCCTTACTGAAGCTTTAATTTGGATCAGCGGCGAAATAACAAGTAGTTTCAGAACAAAGTTTGATGTAGTGTTCGTTACTATTTTTAGTAGTCAAAACTACATATGCATAGTGCACGATGGGAGAGACTTGAAGGCGTAGTATACAACTACGACTAATAGAGTCGAGTAGCCAACCAATCGGAAAGCTTGATTTCAATAACAAAGTCACGTGAGATACAATATATACACATACCCCTCGCCCATGACAATATAGCAACACGTGTATATACCCGTATAACCTACATATGACCATACCACCACGAGTCACCAAACATGAACACCAGGTATACTCATACGCCTGACACATGACCATTTAGTCACCCCTGTATAGGTATTCATTACATTTATGATAATACAGTCACTACTTGTATACCTACATGTACTCATCTCACCATTAACCATACAGTCACTACCTGTATACCTATTCGACACATATAGTCATATAACCACTCGGTATACATGTGCCGCCCATATATTCACTCCAGGTATACATGTAAACCTCATCAATGGCCATTTAGCCCTTCCAGATATACAAAAAAAACCGCAAACACGACCACTTATACCATCCATACTTGCATATACATCTCACACTTGACAATTCAGCAATTCACTGTATAATCATACACGCCATCTATGATAATACAGATATCCCTATACACCCACCAATGATAATACATCCACGAGATATATAAATATACATCCCACCCGTTACCATAAAGATACTCCCTATATACCCACACGATAATGTCCACCCAGCTTACTCCAGGTATTCATATTCAACCATGACCGTAGTCATTCCATATATACCTATACACATTACCCGTAATCATAAAATCACTCGCTATTTATCCACACACCCCATTCATGATCATACAGACAACACATGTACATCCCACCCATGACCTTACAGTCACTCAATATATATACATAATCAGCACATAGATGACCATGTAGCTATATCCATACACCGTGTGCACCCGTACTGGATATATACAACCATACAGTCACTCCATTCATACCGATTCACCTCACGACCTCTCCCTGTATACCTATGCATCTTACCATTGACAACCCATTCATAACCATATAGTCACTCACTGTATACCTATTCACATCAGTCATGCCATACAATAACTCCCTGTATACCTATTCACCTCACCTATGATCATAGAGTAACTCCCTGGCTACGATCTTGGCATCCACACTGTATCCAGTTGACTTTTTGTTTTATCATAATGGACCAGAATAGCCACAGCTTACCATCTCAGTTCCGTCTCAAAGTTCTGCACATTTCCTTTCAATAAATTCAAAAAAAAAAAAAAAGGTTCTCGGCAAACTTACACACTTTAAAATGAATTTACCATGCCCCGTACTGAACTGCGACAACCAGAATAGAACATGTAGTTGTCAGTTAATTAACTATCACGTATAATAACCAAGTGAGTCACAATTTGCTACCTTTTCGGATAACGCCGAGAATAATGTTCGGGATACAATGTTTGGTTGCCATTTTGAGCAATTTGGTCAATACACACCGATGTATGACGTATTTAAGATAGTCCAAAACAATAAGCACCTTTCAATCCAAAGATAGTAACATTTTACCTGAAAAAAAAAATGGTCCAAACCTAAAAAAATAATTTTTGCCGATATTTATGTCAAGTTTTTGAGTGAAAAGTTCAATATTTTGGTGATGTCAGTGGTGACAACAGTAAAAATTAAACATGATGCATCAGACATGTTAGTATTCAATGTATTTAATGCAGAATAGTCTATTTTATACATCAACCAAAACTTGTAAGCGATTGCAGGACACGCTGGGGTAAATATATTTACCATTTTCCATATTTTGGCGGCCATACTGGCAACCATTTTGAGCCGAAGTAAGAATTTTGGTTCCAGTGAGTTGGAATATTCATAGGTAATGATATGCCTCACTTACATTACAAAGTTCTTTTCATTTTTGTTGAAATATGCCTAGAATCCCAATTGTGATTTTTTGTGAAGTTTTATACTGAATTCTGTAAAATCGAATGTTTGAGGTATCGGAAGGGGTTAGGACCCCAATAATTCCATTTTAATTGCTCCAATGATTAGGTAATATATAAAACACAAAATAAAGTCATATTACTCAACCATTTCCAAACAGCATGAATTGATCTAGAAGACATTTGTGAAAAAATGTCATATTTTCAAGTTCGGCGGCCATTTTGGTGGCCATCTTGGATGGTGAGTTTCAATTTTGGCCCAAAAAGGTATTATTGTGTCTTAGCTTCACGAAAATATATACATTTTACTAGATTTTCACGCTATAATTTGCATAAAACACACTTAGGGTCTGGTCTGAAAAACGGCGGCCATGATGGACGCCATATTGTCTGGAGTCTACAAGGCCATTTTTTTTTTCTTGTTAACATTGCTTAAAAGTTGAAGGGGCATAATAAGGAACAAAATGAGTGGGGTGAAGTTAAGTCCCAGGTGGGTGCAAGGGTACCCCTATTAGCTCCAGGGCTATATACGACGTTCTGAGAACAACGTAACTGACGTTATGGTCATATGTTTTACTTCAAATATGTCGTATACTTTATACGACATTTTTGAAGTAAGATATTTGTCCAACCAAGGATACAAATTTCCATCACATGGCCTAAAAGCTCATTTCTGGTTGGATTAGAACAAGGATAAGAATTTTAGGGGTGTAATCGACCGCGTAGATTACGAATTTGCAATAAAAAATTTCGCGCCAAAATACGATTTTAACAGTTTTACGACTTCTTTGAATCCCACCGACGATATCTGTTTAAATTAGTAAACATGATGCCAAATTGTAAAGTATAATAAGACACGTTTATTTCAGACATGGACACATCATGTCAGAGGTACATCTTATATCCTCAAATTGTGTTTTTACCTCATTCAGCATGGTTTGATATCACACACTTCAGACCCACTTTTCTATGACTCAGAGATGTTCCCAACGAACACAACAATTTAAAATGGGTTTGTTTCAGTGGCTGTATTGAAAGGGTTAAGATAAGCTGTGACTGGGCTCTCTTGGTTTGTTCGGAGGTAATTTCGCCATTCAAAATACTCTTTACAAGTAGAAGAAATGTATATAAAGAGTTTGCATTTACTTGCACAATACACCAGTCCCTCAAATTTTGTTATTGTGTATTATTCGCAAAGAAACAAGCATGATTGCATGCCCCAATTACCACGTTTAAAAACAGCCAGTATGACATATTTTGGGAAATCCCCTTTTCTTTGGTTTATAACAGATATTTTGTTTAAACTGGGAAGGTCTCATTCAACTCACAGTGAAAAATGGAAGTCAACAACAACTGGGAAGCGAAACATTAATTCTAAACAGAAACATTAGATCATCAACAACTGTATTTTTTTTACTTTCAGCAGACTATCATCATTATATTGTCATATTGGTATAATAATCAGCTGTCACAGTTGTATAAAAGCAGCAACATTAGCTAGAAAATATTCCAGGTCAAGAAATGGTCTGGTATATTAAACTCAACATTCCAAATTTTTTACTTTAATAACCAGTACCGTAGGGAATTTTAAATTGAAAATCAAACAAACAGATGATATTACAATCAGGGATTTTGTGGTCACTATTCTTCACTCAAGGACCTGACCAAAGAAAGGTGGTGGTTTGATATCTTTATTAATAAAGCTTAAAGAGAGTTTGACAGTAGAGTATGTTCATGTTTCCTAATTTCACACAATTGCCACCTGGTGATGTCAATAAAAAAATCTACGCTGCTATTTTTTGTTCAATGCGGCAGGGCCTGAGAACCAAAAAACTTTTTTTGTTTTGCCTTATATAATAAATTTTACAGTTACATTATGTGTTGTATATATGAGGGGGTGACATAGTCAGGCTACACTGTCTTTCTGTCACACCCTGTCAAATTGATAGCATTGGACAACGATATGCTCGTTCAATATTCAGCAGTTGCATAGGTCTTTAACTCATAAATAACTGAATTTCATTTCACAATTGTTAATTATTTACAAAAAAATATATACAAAAACAAAATCCCTCTGCAAACTAAAATTCTGATTATGCTGGATGATCATCAAACTATTTATGGTGAATGGCTTATTTACCTGAGCTGGCCACAAGTGCTGTAAATTTCCTGATATGGTGCCATCATTTCTCAGCCTCTTTATCGATTCATGTCTCTCCATTTCAGTTGTGAAACAGTTAAACAGCTCAAACAATATAACTCCTAAACTGTAGATATCACTCTGAAAGACATTCAAGTAAAAGAAATGACAAATAATCAAATGGATCCATGGTCTCATGGCTCAGACGGTGAAGCGATCGTCCATAAGCAACTTCTACATTTGATAAACGTAATATCATTCAGGCATTCACACGGTATCACGACCAAAGCATCTATTGCAAAAATAGGTTGTGCTCTTATAAAGTGTCGCGATTGGAGCATTTACTCAGGTGTTTCCGGCTTTTTCAACGACAGAGATAAACAAAGTCACTGGATGTGTAATCCATCAACATTGCCAAGGTCCTTCGAGGTAAACAAAATGGCCACTTCAAATTCAATGTCTGCAATATATGATAAATTTGATAAGGGAGGGTTTTATTTTTTCCAAGAATGCTAAGGGGTTTGTTACATGAGACAGAACAACTCAGCTAGCCAGGACAACTCGGTTAACAGGACAACTCAGTTTGATGTGCACAAAATTAGCTGTCAATCTCTGATTCACGATGTCAGCACTAATGTTGCAAGTGGTGTGGTCAGTAACCAAGAAATGTCACTCACATGACACAGACATTCTATTGGCTGACATCATCTCAAGTCACAATGAATCATGTTATGTTCCAGGTTGTCATCCCGGCTAGCCGAGGTGAATTGCTGTTACATGAGCCGAGTTGTCCTGGCTAAGCGGGATGGGTTACCCCAGCCTGTCGAGTTGGCATGGCAAATGTAACAGCACACCAAATTTTTGGTGGGACAGCACAAGAGACCGAGGCACCCGGCAAACTGAGTTGTTGCGGCTCATGTAACAAGCCCCTTAGAAGTAATGGTTTTGTGCATTATATAATTTAATTTAAAGTGATGTTAAATACTCCACTAGGATGATCAAATAGAAACGGAGAATAATCTTCCTCAAAGGAGCTATGTTTAACAAATATTATATCCAAATTAAAAACACACACCATCATTCATTTATATTAATTAAATGCAGTGACTCTCGATGGCAAAATCATTTTTGTATGTTTATCACCGATAGTAGCGTCCCGAATCGACACATTTGAGCGTAGTTCGGACGACGTTATCTATGGAGCGGTACAGTCGATTTGCTTCAGATTTTTGGCTATGTTAGTAGAATGCTACATTCACCTGGATACTAACTTATAAGTTTCACATGCCCGAACAACTCCATAATATGTCTTTAATTTTTAATTGTGGAAACTGAGTTTTGAAATTTATTAATAAAAATCTTTAATGAAGCCATCTTAGGGTGACAAGGAAGGTGCCTGAGAAACAGTATCTTTTACTTATTTCACCTTATTTGAAATTAACTGAGATTATTTATATTGCCTAATTTGTCATATTCTGTGTTAGATGTGAACTATCACAGGAATATACTGGAACTGGTACCTTGTTGTCATAGGATTTCCCCATCAACTGCTCTGGAGCTGCATATGTGAATGTTCCAACCCCAGAGGTGTGGTGTTCAAACCAAAAACAATCATCTGTAAGATAGAATGAAAAACACATATTTCCAAAAAACAAAGTAAACATAAATGTAATCACACCAGGTGAATCAAAGAATATCCAGGAATGTCAAGAAATAAAACAATTTCTACCAGAATTCTGCTAATATTATTCCTCATAAAATATTGAAAAGGATGACTTAGTGTTGAGTGCCAATGTTGGCACCCAGAAGAGCTACCCGGAAGAACATATGTTAGATATGTAAGTTTCAACTCATTTTTGCAATGAAAAAGTATGTTATTGTTATAACTGGAGTCATGGAAAACTGAGAATATCTATAAAAGTTTAATGAAGCATTCAAAGTGTGCAGAAAACACAGAGGTAGTATGATATCTAATAATATATAGCTATGTTCCGCTTCCAGTAAGAAACAACATCATTAATTGGCTAGAGAGCTGCGCAACATATCCCATGTTTACGTCTAGAGCCATCAACATAAGGGAAACCAAGTCAATCATTTCATCGTCTCTTGTTGGCCAGCTTATTTATGATGTCATTTACTTTGGACAATGTTATGGTGAGAGCGATAGCAGATTTTGACATTTTTCGGAATAAACTTTGGAATAAATTTCTATGAATGATCAGGAATATAGGTAGAACATATACGTTATTGTGGTGGATTGGCGGTAAGGTATGCGGCTGATACGGACCCTAGCTCTTACGGACCCTGGCGCATACGGACCCTGGTTCATATGGACCACCGGCTGATACAGACCCTGGCTCTTACGGACCCCGGCTCATACGGACCTCAATTAAATTATGCAATTTTAATTATGTTTTACTTTTCTAAACTCATGCTTGAATTTTTACTTTCCAGTTCTAAATTATATTTATGAATTCAAATTTAACATATAATTATGATTGTCTTTTCACAAGGTATAACTATGATCATGTGATGTTCTGGCTTTAGAAAACATTTATTCTATCGTGTGTATGCCTGATCAGTAATCCTACCGTTGTATAAACACGCGCGTGTCATCCCTTTATATTGTTGTATAAACAGACACATGGTGATGAATGGTCAGTAATTGGTGATCAGCATGGATCCACTGAGTTTGATTTGTTGTGAAAACATGTTTGTAAAAATACAACAGGCCAGAAATCATAAGCTTAGCAAAGAGAGTATCATTGAAGTCTACGAAAAACCAATTATCCCCATTATGACGTACGGATCAGAGATTTGGGGCCATGAAAATCTAGCTTAAGTTTCAAAAAGCTAGAATTATGGTTTCTGAAATTCACATTTTTGTAATTTCATTTATAATTCCGGTGGTGATCTGAAGCAGGTTTCTGAAGGGAAGATACGTCGATGATAGGAGAGGAAAATGAGGGAGACCACCTGGAAGTTGATGTTCTTGTGGCAAGACTACTCGTCAATGAGGATTTCTGCCAGCAGATTGTTGAAAGAAGCCCCCAAGCTATACGATCCAGTATAAATAATGATCGTCTGGTGGAACGTTGTTACACTTTTGTTGTGCCTCATTATATTCACATTTTTTTAGCTCAACTTTACTTTGTAAAGTTTGAGCTATTGCCATGGCTTGGTATCCGTCGTCCGTGTGTGCGTGTGTGTGTGTGTGCGTGTGTGATGCGTCAACAATTTCCTTTAGCACGGGCTACAGATCGTATCTTTAATCGGATCATTATAAAATTTGTCATAGCTCTTGACATTGACATGTAGATGGGAACGAGTCATTTTGGGGTCATTCGGACAAAAAACATGGCCGCTATCGGCCATCTTGGATGTCAAAATTCAATCCATTAGCACGGGCTACAGGCAGTACTGTTCGTCTGATCATCATGAAATTTGTCATGGATGTTAATATTGACATGTAGATGGGAACGAGTAATTTTGGGGTCATTCGGCCAAAAAACATGGCCGCCAGCAGCCATCTTGGATTTTACTCTTTCTATGACTAAATCCTTTAGCACGGGCTACAGATCGTACCTTTGATTGTATCATCATAACATTTGTCATGGATGTTAACAATGACATGTAGATGGGAACGAGTAATTTTTGGGTCATTCGGCCAAAAAACATGGCTGTCAGCAGCCATCTTGGATTTTACTCTTTGTATGACTAAATCCTTTAGCACGGGCTACAGGTCGTACCTTTAGTCTGATCATCATGAAATTTGTCATGGCTGTTGAAATTGGAATGTAGATGGGAACGAGTCATTTTTGGGTCAATCGGACAAAAAACATGGCCGCCAGCAGCCATCTTGGATTTTACTCTTTATATGACTAAATCCTTTAGCACAGGCTACAGGTCGTACCTTTAGTCTGATCATCATAAAATTTGTCATGGATGTTAACGATGACATGTAGATGGGAATGAGTTATTTTTGGGTCATTCGGCCAAAAAACATGGCCACCAGCAGCCATCTAAGGATTTTACTCTTTGTATGACTAAATCCTTTAGCACGGGCTACAGATCGTACCTTTGATCGTATTATCATAACATTTGTCATGGATGTTAACAATGACATGTAGATTGGAACGAGTAATTTTTGGGTCATTTGCCAAAAAACATGGCCGTCAGCAGCCATCTTGGATTTTACTCTTTGTATGACTAAATCCTTTAGCACGGGCTACAGGTCGTACCTTTAGTCTGATCATCATGAAATTTGTCATGGCTGTTGAAATTGGAATGTAGATGGGAACGAGTCATTTTTGGGTCAATCGGACAAAAAACATGGCCGCCAGTGGCCATCTTTGTTTTCAAAATTCAATCCATTAGCACGGGCCACAGGTCAAATTGTTCGTCTGATCATCATGAAATTCGTCATGGATGTTAATATTGACATGTAGATGGGAACGAGTAATTTTGGGTTCATTCGGCCCAAAAACATGGCCGCCAGCAGCCATCTTGGATTTTACTCTTTGTATGACTAAATCCTTTAGCACGGGCTACAGGTCGTACCTTTAGTCTGATCATCATAAAATTTGTCATGGATGTTAACAATGACATGTAGATGGGAACGAGTCACCAGCAGCCACCAGCAGCCATCTTGGATTTTACTTTGTGTATGACTAAATCCTTTACTGCTCATTTTTTACACTCCTAAAAAATTACCTTCTTTACAAAGTTGAGCTACAGTGTCATTGACACTTTCATTTATTTAAGTATGTATGTTGCCAGTATTTTAATTTATTTAAATAAAGATAAATATAAAAAAGATTGTGTATTTTAATTGAGGTCCGATTCAGCCAGGGTCAATATAAGCCGGGGTCCGTAAGAGCCAGGGTCCGTAAGAGCCAGGGTCCGTATCAGGCGGCATTCGGTGGTAACATGGTGTTACAGCTTTGAACTTATGTTGAACATAAACTTCAAGTCGTAAATATCACACCATGTTACCATCAATCCACCACAATATCTTATAATATTATTAAAGAATGTCCCCCAATAATGCCATATATGAAACAATAGACAAACCCTTTTTTAAAAATAAAATTCTTACCCGGAGGAGACATCATGATATAGTGTCGTCTGGAGCTTTATAACATTCTTAACTGCAGGAGGCGTCATTACTGATATAGTGCCATCTGGAGTTTTATAAAGTTCTTACCTGTAGGATGCGTCATGACTGTTATAGTGTAATCTGGATCTTTATAAAATTCTTACCTGTAGGATGCGTCATGACTGATATAGTGTAATCTGGAGCTTTATAAAATTCTTACCTGAAGGAGGTGTCATGACTGTTATAGTGTAATCTGGATCTTTATAAAATTCTAACCTGTAGGAGTCATGACTGATATATTGCTATCTGGAGCTTTATAACATTCTTACCTGTAGGATGTGTCATGACTGATATAGTGCCATCTGGATCTTTATAAAATTCTTACATGTAGGAGGTGTCATGACTGATATAGTGCCATCTGGATCTTTATAAAATTCTTACCTGTAGGAGGTGTCATGACTGTTATAGTGTAATCTGGATCTTTATAAAATTCATACTTGTAGGATGTGTCATGACTGATATAGTGCCATCTGGATCTTTATAAAATTCTTACCTGTAGGAGTCATGACTGATATATTGCCATCTGGAGCTTTATAACATTCTTACCTGTAGGAGGTGTCATGACTGATATAGAGCCATCTGGATTGAGTAGATCTTGAGTTGCCAGCCCAAAATCTCCGATCTTAATGTGGAAGTTATGCCTCTGGATGAAGATGTTTACAGGCTGCAATATACCCGAAAAATGATAAAATAAATAAACAAACAATAAATAAACTCAAGAATTTTTTTATTTAATTCTCTATTTATAGACATGTTTGTCTACCATAGAAAATATATACCTGTTCTTTCTTGAAAATATGACACTCAATTTCAACATGCTCAAAAATCTGAATCATAATACACCAGAATTTATAACTTCCAAAAACAGATTTGAAATGGAACATTAATAATCGTTCCATCTAAATAGACAATATATTAACAATTATCCTATTTTGATTGCCTGCATGTTATCCGCCATTGAAAACAAGGTGTCATTTAGTCTCAATTCTGTCACATCATGCAATGGAGATAGGGCAGGTGAGGACCAGACCTGTTAACCTAGAAAATTTTGATCAGGGAGATATGGGTTCTGTATCAGGGAGATTGTGGGTCCTATCAGGGAGATATTTTTTTTTCATATGTAAAATGAAAAGAAGAAGCTTTAATTCATCAATTTATTCAATAAAAACATGTGTATAAATATTACATAAAATAAAGATTTTAAACAAACAATACATTTAGCACATTTTAATCATACAGGCTCGGCATTCACTCATTTATGTTCTTTTGTATATGACAGTGTGGCACCCTTTGCCAATTTACTCATGTCTTCAGAAATGTTCAATTGGAAACAATCACCATTTTGATTCAACTTGGTGGCTATCAGGGCACATGTAGTATCATTTTTTAAGTCTGCCCTGCAACTCTGTTGAATCTTTCTCACAATTGAAAATATTCGTTCGGAATCTGCGTTGCTGTTAGGCACAGTTAATAAACATTTGATTATTTCGCCTAATTTCTTGAATCTGAACACTCCAGTTGAAGTTTTGAGATTCATAATTTTATACCACAAGAAGCCATTTCATAACAATATGTTTACTCAATTGTGTTAGCGTCTAAAGAATCCACCTCTGAACGGTCATTAACTAATCGCCCTGGGTGTGAAACCGACGCGCGACAGCACAGCTAATCGAACACACCCGTAATCTCGTCACGTCTCGTCAGCTCTCGCGGATAACGTTAAGTTGTGCTGTGCAAAGCCGGTGAATTTTTTTTGTTTACAATAAATTGCTCAATCCGGGAGATTTTGATGGGTGTCCGGGAGTGCAGGAGATTGGGCCCAAATCCGGGAGTCTCCCGCAGAATCCGGGAGGGTTAACAGGTCTGGTGAGGACTGTGATGTGAGGAATATCAAAATTGCATGAAATTTTATTCCTGGTTTTTGTTCAAAAAAAATTGGCTGAACTAAATCATGATGAGAGGGTCAGACCTTTAGATCTCTGTGAATGAGTCCTTGTGAGTGAATGTAGTCAACTCCTTTTAGCAGCTGTCGCAAGATATTCATGTTGTCAGACTGATGGATACTACTGTCTGAAATGTGAAGAATAGTATTCAGTATATACAAGCTATTATTCTCCAGATTTTGTTATACATGATGCAGTGTGCATAATTGTCAGGACGGTATGTCATAATGAAGATACTGATCATGTTTCCAATGTAAAATCATAGAACTCAAGGGCCACCACCCTATCTGTTCTATGCTCTGTTAACTAGTTTGGGACGTGATTCTTTTGGGAAAAATTACTCACAGACGAGATTGTTTGCAGAAATGCTTACTTTTATATAATTTTATGCGTTTATTTAGTGTTGGGACAGACCATTTGTCATGGCATAATTCTCTGCGTGACAACTCATACTATATGGGTGATCATCCATAGTCTATAAATCTTCCAGAAATTTTGTGTATATACCACCCGTGCCTTGGCAACCGATTTTCAGAAAATTATGCGTTTGGGGCTGTAATTTCGCTATATGTCAAGATGTTTGCGACAATTTGAATCAAATCATATTAGCAATTTATGCGTTTATTTTATGCTGGGTCAGACCATTTGTCATGGCACATTTCTCTGCGTGACAACTCATACTATATGGGTGATCACCTGTAGTCTATAAGTCTTCCCGAAATTTTGGGTAGATCGATTTTGGGTTGCCAACAGATTTTCGGAAAATTATGCATTTGTGGGCTGTAATTTCGCTATATTACAAGATGTTTGTGACATTTTATCAAGTCGCCAGTGTGCAATTGGAGCTTATATTTATTGTCCTGGCGTGTAAAAGTTGATTACAATGTGTAGTTTGGACCGTGTGTACTTTGAAATTTGTGATTGACAACCAATGCCCAAGGCATTGTAAAATGCTAAACAAAGCAAAGTAATGGCATGGAGTTTGACCCAACTACAAGGCTAAACGTCATATTACTCAAAACAAACCAAATGCGTCACTCATGTGACATGTCGGTGCCATTTGGTTTGATTACCCAGAAATTCGGTGCCATATGGCCACATGCACTCAATGGGAAGTAACTCTAATATAACTAAGCACATACCATGGCTGCGTTTGTGTGATTAGTTCATTTAAAGTTACTTCCCATTGAGTGCATGTGGTCAAATGGCGCCGAATGTCCTCAAATTTCTGGGTAATCAAGTCTGACGATAGCTTGTGCAGCAATAAGAGTGATTGCCAAAAGTATGTCATATTATGAAGGTCAATAAGTACATAATATCACTTTAAATACCACTTAGTAATTCTCGCTTGGGTCACATTCTTGCCTGGATCCAGCGATCAATATAGGCCCATCAAGTACATCTACGTGGACTTTCTTTGAGCTATATTGATTGCTTGGATCAGTTTGAAGACATATATAACTGAGCTATGTTGATTGCTTGCTTCAGATTGAAGACATATGAAACTGAGCTACAGTTTAAACAAATTTTATTGTAAAAAATATTACAAATGGATTGGGACACAAGTTATAAATTTTGATTTGCCCTTTCCTGAAAATAAGAAACAAAAATAAAATAAGAATTTAAACTAAATTAGGAAACAATGGTTTCTTCACAAGTCAACAATACATATATTTACAAATACAACCAATTGGTGCAAGCCTCTCCTCCGGTCCCTAGTAGCCCCTCCCTCCCATATCACCCATCCTCAGAGAATGAGTCTATTTTTGAGACTATTGGTGGCATTTGTGGTCTTGTAAAAGTAGTAAGGATAAATACAACTGTTCTTTTTTGTTGCATTTTTATGAGCTGAATCTTTCAGATTTATTGATAAATTCTTGAACCGCTCTAAAGATTTCCATTTTCTCTTTCATTTTCATAGATGGGATACCAAAGATAAGGTCTTTCACCATTATAAAGTGGATACCTAATCCGAAAATACTTGTCATCATTTCCAGTCTTAAACAGTTTAAACTGAATAATGAGTACATTCAAAGAAAGAAATGATAAGTATAATTTGAATCACATGTGCATAAAATGAATCATGAATATAATTGTTGTACTTCTGTTCATTTAGATTACTGCAATTATTACGCACAGTTTACATTGTTCAATAATTAAATTTCTCTTTCCAGTGTTAAAATATTAAGAGGGCCTTAAAATATGAAAAAGGGCTGATTTTTGCAGGGTTTCCGCTATATCGGCACAGGCTCTGTTAAACGGACCCACTTTTGATGACTGAAAAAAAGAATTTGAATCAGTATTTCCTTATAGTGGTAAATTAGCATGCCGACAGACCCATTTAATATCCTGCCTCACACATGAGTTTGCCGATTTGATCCTCGAGACACACCTATGCCCAATAACCCTCATCTAACGGTTTGGGCAAATACATGTACACATAAAGACAAGCATTTATTTCATTAAGTTGCCATTTGTAACATTTTGTAAAGTCTTGTTTTCGTAGTGGGCGAGATTTAGTCGATGTTGATGTGAACTGTTGACAATCCTGATTGGCGCCTCAATATAATGTGTCTTAGACCCTCTGTAGGTGTTTATTACCTGTGATTCTTGCACCTTCCATATGATAAGCTTGCGCTTGTTGTGGCCAATTGCAATTTCAGTAATTTAAATATGTGCGCTGTAAATTCGAAAATGAACACTCGTTTGGTTTGGAGGACACGCAACGACTCGATAAGGTTGATTTTAGCAACTTGCCTTGTCCATACTCCAGTCTATTCATCATAAACTAATAAATGAAAATATTAAGGAATGGATATGTCGAAATGGGAAATTTACAATCTATTCAGGGGATATATGAACGAATACAGCTTTGACTTTCATTATCCACAAATAATTGATTTCAGACCAAACATTCTGTGAAAAAATTATTGGCACATTGTAAACTGGGCATTCATTTCCGCATCCTATATGTTATAAAAGTGTTAACTCTACATTTGCTGCTTGGGCTATTTCGGTGTCAGTAAATGACAGAGGAACGCCCCGTTATTTGTGACCGGAATTTTTGCTGCTGTTTATACATTTTCAAATAATAAATATCAGTATGTGATTAATTGCATCTATTATTTTGTTTCAGATGAATTTATCACTTAGAAAATGTATCTAGATCTTCCCAGGGGGAAGAAACAAGGGATTCTGGACATTAAATTAAAAAAATCACCTATGGCTTGATGAACCATGGTTTGCCATTCATATTCAACAGACCCAATATTTTTACCCTAGTGGAAACCATGATTTTTGTTTTTAAACATATAAAATTGGCGCAATTTATACATCATCAGAGTGTATTCCAGGAATCAACTATGGAAGGGAATAAAGGACAGTATTGCCACCAAATGTTATCTATCTACTAGGATATCTAAAGCAGTATTTTGCATTTTGACCCCCTAGTTACAGGAGAATTGGAATCGCTTCGATGGATACCAGATTGAATTTATTAATTCCCATAAACATCTAGGCACATCTATTCAAGGAAATCTTGATTGGGATACCCAAATCAATGCAATACAAACTCAAGTGAGTATTATTAGAATATCAATACATGGTCTAGCAGATATGAGGGACCCCTAATATATTTCTATTTAATTTAAACTTCAATTTTCTTAGTATTGATATTCTATACTCAGTCAAGTTTCTATTGCATTTAGTGTGGTCGTTGAAGCAGAATTTGGGGATCAACCCGGAATAAATTGGATACAAGCTGATTTTGGTGTCATTCGACGCGGAAAAGCCTCAGGAACAACATATCCAAAATCCGAAAAAATCCGCTATGGGGAAACTTTGTTATCCAAGATGGCGTCCAACATGGTTGTCTATACTACATCAGTTCTCGAAACAAGTCATTATACGATATATTGTGGCATCGGAATTACGCCGTTATACCAGTTTGTGTTAAATTATTGTACGGGAGCTAATAGAGTGACACGCACAGAAAATCATACAAGTGTGGCCATGAAATGGCTGTCAAAATGGCCACAACTGCAAGCAATACAACAAAGAAAGCAACATGTTGGATAACCACATAGGAGTGAAAACATGTATTGATAATATACAAGTCGGTTGTTGAATATCTTTAAAGGTACACACACCATTAAACAGATCCATCTGAAGGATTTATCGGCCACTGCACCGCAAGTCAAACCCCAATGATTTGCGTCTTTAAAGTTTGGGTGTTCTGCTTATCCAACATCCAATTGTCGGGCCAAAAATAATAATATCGGACATGCAACACACGAACTAATGTTTCGCCTCACAGTTCATGGTAGTTTCATTCGGCATGATGATTAATTATTTAATGTAACGCCGAAATTTAAGTGCACACTCTAGCGGTCTAAATGTTAGTTATATTTCCGGAATTGTCAACACTCCCGGTGATATTAAACAATACATATTTGTAGCAATGCTTATTATACTGTAAAGAAACACTCATATCTTCAATAGATTAGCACCGCGTCTCACCAGATAAAAGAGACGGTACAACACACATTGTATGTAAGACTAATTTTCATGCTGCTAACAAACCGTGTTCTAAGTAGACAAGTTTGTTCAAATTACTTCAATCACAACTTTACAACTGGAATATGCAGCTACGCAATGCACACTATTAGTTTTCAGTATATTTTTGTTTGAAAATATCTTACCATTACCACCCACATAATCATGCTAAATATCGAGTGAACACCGTTTAAGATGTTATTTCAACGTTGAACATTCACGCAATAGTATTAATTGTGGTTCTGTGTGCAGCAGCTATGTGTAACATTAGGGAGAAGAAGTAAACGTGGTGATGCGGTTGAAGAAAACGTAGTAAGTTTCGCGTAGATGTGGCCTTGGTGAATTCAACCAAATATAATTTCCAGGTATAAACAGTCTTTGTCACAGAGTATGTAGGCAATTTTGGTCAAGTTTAGAATTTATTGACGATAGTCTATGGTACTCCTTCGTATTTTAATAAATTTAGTTTATGGTATACCACCATGCATTCTTGTGATAATAGCGAAATATTCGTGTTTTATCACTTGATCTGAGGCAACTATGACTACTATTTTGAGACACGGACAATAGAATATACGCATTTTACCCAGTACTATATGAATATCTTTCATACCGTTTTATATCAGTTAATTTGTAAAGGTTTCATGCTGTAGATATCAAAATAAATGATGATCGGTCACACTCGTGAGACTGCTCGGAGTACACATTTTTCTGCTTCTAGAAAAAGGTCTCATAGTCAAAACATCTCTACTAAATCCCACTTAGCTATTTAATTACACATATATCACACAATTCAAGATAAGCAGTACAGAAAAAACTGCGTTATGTTTCCGTTTATGGGCGTACAAAAGTCAAGATTTAACCGTTTCATAAGACCCTGGTTTTGCTTGCTCTCTCGTGAGATACATCAGAGATAATTCGTACATCTCTAATCAAAAGTTTCTCTTATACTCTGCAATCATTCTTCCTCGCACAGTTCGAGAGTTTGATCACTCGTATAGGACTAGCTCTTCAATTTTGCACAACATGTAAATTTCATTCGATTTTGTCCATTTTGGCGGCCATTTTGGGAAATACATTCTACAGATATGGCTTACGACAAAGCATTGTTTGTATATATTTCAATGTATTACGAATTTGGCATTAATTGGAGCACCTACTGCAGGAATTCAGTATTTTGCGATAACAACAGACATTATGGACGCCATCTTGGGTCCTGAATTTTCCCATGAGCGGATTTTTGATATGTTGTTCCTGGTGTTTTCCCGCGTCGAATAACACAGAAATCAGCTTGTATCCAATTTATTCCGGGTTCAACTCTCCAACGACCACACTAATTGATTTGGGTATCACAATCAAGATTTTCTTGAATAGATGTGCCTAGATGTTTATGGGAATTAATAAATTCTATCTGGTATCCATCGAAGGCGATTCCAATTCTTTTATTAATATTGGTAGTTTCAGAGGAATAGTTAAAATATATTGCTTTGTTTTTGATGGGTTCATTGTAATGGGCCGTTTCCAGTTTTTCATTTTTATTAAATCATACTGCAATATGTAGGCCAGATCAGTTTGCTTAGTTGCACTTACTGTGACACAGGTACATGTATCATCAGCGTAAATACTTGTAACATACTGTTATATAATAATATATCATTTTAATATATATTAAAGTGAGAAACAAAAATGGTTCTAATACTGATCTCAAATGATGTCAGTCTTATGGTTTTCATTATATTTCCGTTAATATAGGTTTTCATTGCAGAATGGCTATGTCATTGATAAGTGAACACATGTATCTTAATAATGTCTATTGTTTAACCTAGTTTTAAGACAGGTGTAACTTAGCTTTGTTGATTTTTTAACTTAGATTCGAGATTCCCAAGTGAGGATCGCCAAATATTTATGATAGAAATTTCAATTAAAAATTGCAAAAGAACAGCTTTTCTCAATTTTCTGAGGAAACATTACCTTGATGATGCGCTTGTAGATTGCGTTCTCTGATCCATGATCCAAGAGTGCAGCTACATAACTCCACCTGTATATACAAGGCTACACCCATCTGTGAACAAATGCAAGGTAATATCCACATTTATTGCAAATACTCTATTGAGAGATGGAGTGTCACAAAAGCATTGCTAGGACGTGGCAAAATATGCCCATGGTAATTCCAACAAAGGCTCATAACTCTGGAGAAAAATGTAGGGCGAAACCCAAATTAGAACTTGACCTGTATTTTGGGCTAGTAAAAACAAATACCACATTTCATTCCATTCAGTCCAGCTAAAGTTATCATCAGGAAAATAAAAGCGAAGGGACAGATTGATGGTCAGACGGACGGAATACGTCTTTTTTTAAACGGGCATATAAAAATAGTGACAAACTGATTAACATGACATGGTCAGTCATCATAATGAGCCAACGGAAGGTGACTGCCAGCAGTCTAATAGTCAGCACTGATATTTGTGTGCCTCGAAAATTCAGAAAGTTTGTTTCATTACCGGGTTGTGGTATGTGGTTGTGGTGACTAGTATTCAATATCTACAAAAAAGATTAAGAACATTTATAATAAAAGGCCACTAGGTCACATGTTCCCCAAATAAGCTGGATTTAATTGACTGGTGGTTTTTTTAGAAATGAAAAATTTGATTCTGGGAACAACCATTGCATCAAACTTTGCTCCCAACTATCTATGTATACCATTTCTGAATTACACAATGTGGACGCAAAATTCATCAGATGTATGTTGTCATGAAAAATTCATCGGACGTAGCCCAGAATCGAACTGGGCCCAAATTCTCAAAGTATGACAATAAAAATCAATTGACTAAAACTAAAGTTCTCACCCAGAAACCAAAATAATTGTCAAATTCTGAGTCAACAAGGACCAAATTGGTAGCACACACCTCCTTTTTTCATCACTGAAGAAAATATCTCTTCCAAATTCCACCTTATTCTAGCTGTATTTTGTAACATGATGCTATCCTTTTGTAGATCACAACACATATACACCCCCTAGTGCCTGATAATGCTGGATAGGGAATTCAGACCAATGAAATATGTTTTTAACCCTGTTCTGTTATTAAGCAGTGAATTAATCACACAAACAGTCAGCAATTTTAGGACACATCTATAATCTGACAAACAGGTCATTATTGGTTCAAACTCTGCTATATAAGAGTAATGCAATTAGACTTGGTTGAAAATAAAAAAATTTGCAATGAAAATCACAAGGAGTTTTTGAACAATGGAAACTATGTCCACATTAAAATCCATAGGATCATGTTGATGAGAACCTTCATTCATATACTATGACTGAAGAAACCCTTTTTAAGGGTTATCATTCACTTCAACAAGAGAAATATCAGATTAAAATCTACAGCAGGTGAGAAGAAAACTTTGTTACATAATTAGACGACAAATATGAAATCGCTAAAAAAAACTTGCTTTTTTTACTCATTAAAACATACCTGTATTGGAAAATGCTCATCAGAATAATTAAGAACATTATCTCGATGTATCACAAAGTCTGATGCCTCCCCACTAACATACGGGTCACAGCTTATCCCCCTCTTGATTATCTGAAACTGGTTTGCATGAGCAGATAGGCTCTTATACGGACTCTCCCCTTCCATTGATGTGGATCGGCGAAAGTTTCTTTTCTTCAAATCAGAATCACCAGCCCCAGAAATGTTTGTCACTTGGGAAACAGGAATCTGATTTAGAATACAGTTTCTGGAACAAGAATAATCATCATCATGGCAACCAAACTGAATCATATCCTCATCACCAGTTATTTCTGTTATTTTGGGTTTTGATTTGATGGGGAAAACTAAACTGTCTGAGTAGCTGAGATCCTCATCTGACATCCTGAATATAATACTGTCTGTGTCTGTAATATCACTATATCTGAAACAAGGATATACACATATGAGTATACACAATAATTTTTGTATGTGTATATTGGGGGTTAAAAACTGGCCCCAATTTCACAGTCAAATATACAGTGAAACCATTCCAAACTGAAAATCATTCGAACCCACAATTCTGTTCTGTTTTGACAAGTGTGCAGTTTATAAAAATTATGCTGCCACATAAATGTGGTGCCACGCTACCAAGATAATCCAGAAGAACAGAAAGAATAGAACTTCTTTGGAAGTCCTCATTATGGTGAACATGCATACCAAATTTCATTGAGATATGATTGCCTGTGACTGAGATATTTGTACAGCCTGACAAAAAAATCATTATTTCCAGATAAACGAAGGAGAATAACTTTAGAATGGAAAATGCAAACAACACTTCAAACATTAAATCCCTTGGGATAGTGAACATACATGCCAAGTCTCATCAAGATCTAAACCATGGCTGAGATTCTAAGGTGAATGGGCACAAAAATGAATTAAACAGAGAATGCGAACAACTTTTGTTTAACACTTTGTTGAAAGCCCTTATGATGAACATCCATACCAAATTTCATCAAAATTCTATAACCCATGGCTGAAATACTCAGGCAGAGAGTAAAAAATATCATATTTCCAGATAAACAAAGATTACAGCTCTACAACGAAAAATCCAAACATAACAATTGAACACTCCACTGAATGTCCTCATAGCAGCGAACATCCATACCAGACTTCATTGAGACCTGTGGTTGAGATATCTGCTCGAATGACAGACAAGACGTATGTAATCCAGTATACCCACATAAAAACGCATAAACTTTAACCCTTTCAGTGCCAAGTCCAATTTTTGTATCAACCCATATTTCCTTGATCATTTTTAATAAAAATGATCAAGGAAATATTGGTTGATACAAAAATCGGACTTGGCACTGAAAGGGTTAATTGAAAATGGATATTAGTTTTTACACATATTAAATGGATATTAGTTTTTACACATACTTTTGGTCTGATATTGACTCATCAGCAGACTCGTCTGAGTGGCTGCTTTCCTTGGATGATTTTTTATTACCTGTAAACAGAAAATTGTTGTAAACAGTATTTATTCCATATACATGTAATTACAATTTAATATATATGATGAGTGAATAATAATTGTATGCGAGAGATCCAACATCAAACAAAGCTTATAGGAGAGTGCTCTGTAAGAGATTTAGCTCCAAAATTTGAAAGTTTACACATTAAACAATCTAATTCTTTTCTTACCTGTTTTATAATCAAGTGTGATTTTTGGAACTATAGGTGATAATATTCAATCAGGTTTGGATTTCTGCAAAATTCTGTAAATTATGTTGGATTGTTTTATAATTTACCACAAGAGTTCATTGAGAACAAGATTGGCTGGATTACCAGCTCCCATCATTACGGTGCAGGAGAATATATCATTTAAGCTGGGGATAACATATTTGAACATCTGCATCAACATAGCACCAACAAATATCAAGCCTTCCAAAGGAAGATAACATCAATCGATTTCGGAGATATTTGTAACTGTTATACTGATTTCGGAGATATTTGTAATTGTTATACAGAACAAATCCTGCTATAATTTGACAAAACTTTACTGTATTTATTGCTTTCATCACATTTGAGAACTTAAATTAGCATACCATCTGATACCATTGCATTGTGAAGGCCTGAATTCTCTTCAATTTTCATAATGTTTCCAGGGTTTTTTTTAGTGAAGACAATACTCACTGGTTAATACTGGAGTGGTTTCATATTCTAACCATGCAGCATTATACCCAACAATGTTGCTATGTTGCATGTTAGCCAAAGATTTCACCTCCCTCAATATCTACAAAAAAGATTAAGAACATTTATAATAAAAGGCCACTAGGTCACATGTTCCCCAAATAAGCTGGATTTAATTGACTGGTGGCTTTTTTAGAAATGAAAAATTTGATTCTGGGAACAACCATTGCATCAAACTTTGCTCCCAACTATCTATCTATACTATTTCTGAATTACACAATGTGGACGCAAAATTCATCAGATGTATGTTGTCATGAAAAATTCATCGGACGTAGCCCAGAATCGAACTGGGCCCAAATTATCAAAGTATGACAAGGACTCCAATAAAAATCAATTGACTAAAACTAAAGTTCTCACCCAGAAACCAAAATAATTGTCAAATTCTGAGTCAACAAGGACCAAATTGGTAGCACACACCTCCTTTTTGCATCACTGAAGAAAATATCTCTTCCAAATTCCACCTTATTCTAGCTGTATTTTGTAACATGATGCTATCCTTTTGTAGATCACAACACATATACAACCCCTAGTGCCTGATAATGCTGGATAGGGAATTCAGACCAATGAAATATGTTTTTAACCCTGTTCTGTTATTAAGCAGTGAATTAATCACACAAACAGTCAGCAATTTTAGGACACATCTATAATCTGACAAACAGGTCATTATTGGTATAAACTCTCCTATATAAGAGTAATGCAATTAGACTTGGTCGAAAATAAAAAAAATTGCAATGAAAATCACAAGGAGTTTTTGAACAATGGAAACTATGTCCACGTTAAAATCCATAGGATCATGTTGATGAGAACCTTCATTCATATACTATGACTGAAGAAACCCTTTTTAAGGGTTATCATTCACTTCAACAAGAGAAATATCGGATTAATGAAAATCACAAGGAGTTTTTGAACAATGGAAACTATGTCCACATTAAAATCCATAGGATCAAAGTTCTCACCCAGAAACCAAAATAATTGTCAAATTCTGAGTCGACAAGGACCATAACTCAGGTTAAAATAGGCAGACGGAACTGGACGGAACCCAAAAATTTGAACTTCACTTGTATTTTAATATGAGTAATCTATATACCAAATTTGAAAACAAACAGATAACTATAAATAAAGCTATCACCAGAAAACCAAAATAATCATCAAATTATAAGTCAACAACGACCATAACTCTGGTCAAAATTGGTGGACGGAACTCAAATTTGAACTTGACCTGTATTTTCATATGACTAATCCATATACCAAATTTTAGAACAATCAACTAACTAAAACTAAAGTTATCACCCAGAAACCAAAAAAATGGCAAATTCTAAGTTGACGAGGACCATAACTCTGACAAAAATGGGCTGACCGAACCCAAATTCAAAATTCACTTGTAGTTACATGTGGGTAATCCACATACAAAATTTTGAAACAATCAGATAACTAAAACTAAAGTTATCATCTGGAAACCATCTGGAAAAGAAGGACGAACAGACAGATGGACAGATGCATGCACAGACTGATGGATGGACACATATCATAATTGTTATGAGATGAAAGGTTGCTTGACCCCTGAAAAGTTGGCAATTTTTTAACATTGGCTTTCAAAAAGGCAGCATTTTTCTGGACACTGGCTTTTTTAAATGAGAAATTATATTTAAAAAAAGTATAATATATATTTCCTTAAAGCAAGCCTGAACACTGAACTGGACTCAATCAGGAGATTGGCGAGTTACGGGGTTGGGAATGGCACCGCCATGGGAGGGCCCTATGATAGTTCAGTGTTCAGGTTTTCTTTAAGGAAATATATATTATACTTTTTAAAAATATAATATTTCCGCTAAAGGAAGCCTTCACACTGAACTATATGGATTAGAATGCAAGCCCAGGAGGAGGCACGAGCAATAAAGTTAATAGCCAAATTTAGAGGTAATATACTCTTCTAAAACAGATTGTACCTAAATATGAACTCTTAATGAATCTGTTAAGATTAGTTACGTGAAATAACTCATATTTAGAGTGCTATATTGCTCAAATGTGTACCTCCCCCTTGTTTTGGAAGAAACATCCCAAGAGGTGCCATCCGATTCATAGTTGCGAGCGAACCGAGCAAGTATAACTGAAGAAGATACTCTTTGTTCTTCTCTTTCTTTGTCGTCTTCTTCGTTCTTCATCTGTCGGTTCTAAGGTCCCACCCGCCATGGGATGCAAGGAGACGAACTCACTCTCCGCCTTAGCGACAAAACGACCAGCACAGGAGGAGGCCTACTCCGAAGATGGCGAGACAACCAACATTAATAGTGAACTAACAGCTGTTTGCCAAAGCAAAAGGCAGATAACCTGATGCCCAATTTGTGGCACAGGGATCAAATTGAGAACCCATTAGGCCAAACGGGTTGTACAATGATAATGGAGTCAAGCCATCAGATCAGACGGAGCCCCCACCATCGCATGCTGCAAGGTGGTCATGACCAAGCTAATATCCTGGCCAAGCTGGAGGGTGGGGAGAGGTCATTGTTCTCCGAGCCCCAAGACGGTTGAGTGACAGGCAAGGCCTTGTCTGAATTAAGAGTGTGGCCAGGGGGTCTCGCTTGCTACCGTATAGGTAGGGCCCTGCCCTGCGCTTAAGCTGCCAAAGGCCCGTCGGCCATGTCGTTTCGTGCGCACGCGAGTTGGCAGCTTTTGCGCCCAGAACCGCTGGCAACCGGTGGGGGACAAAACGTCCTGGAGGTCCCCATTACCCCGTCAGCTCCACCGGTAGCATCCCCACTAGTTGATTGAACCGCCGTTACCCTGTGATACAAATCTTTCACGTATATAAATATATAAAGTGAAATAATAGATATATCAGAGTGATATATAAGTCAGCATGAAATCATGACAGAAGGCCCTACCAAAGCTGCGCCCATCAATCCAATGGGCGGAGCCAGAGCACAGATCCCTGGCATGATCCAATGTATCACTAAATATATTTATATAGCCCCTCAGAGAACATGACTAACAGCCATAAGCACCGGGAGCTCATGGCCGAACACCGCAGGTGTCCAGAGCAGCCACTGAGAAAGCAAACCGCTACTCCCAGGTGGCAAACAATAGTGTCAGTATGAGTATTAATTTTTGAGAAATTCCCAACAATCACCATCATTTGGAATGGAGACAAAGAAAATTTTGCAATCACGACTATTATGTTCAGCCTAAATCCACACACAGCACTATTATTAGGTCCTCACGATCATTAGGCACCTGATAGCAGTCCACGTTCCCAGTGGAATACCCACAGCGATCTGATTTTAAGAAATTAAGGTGTGCATACCATGTCTATGACTCTATATAATGTACTTAATTAAACGATCGTAGTGAAATATGCAGATAGTTGTCTCTTCTACAACCGAAATCAGTTCAAATGATGTACAATGTAGTCAGATGATAAACACAGGTAAATTGTCACGGTCACCATACGGAATATTCAGGTCTGAGCCTCTGCCCAGAACATCATGTCACTTTCCCCCAAACATGCAGCAGAACGACCAAGGTGTGTGTGATAGGTAGGTTAGTGTGCAGCATGCAGCAAACTAGGGGAAGACCCGCTCTAAAATTGGCTCCCCTCAGAAGCAAATGAATGAAATTATCATCCTCCGAGTAAAGAACACACATCCCTTATAATGTTGCATTTTTACTTATTGAATTTTAATAGCCATGATAGAGAGGAACTCCCCCTACCTAAGTGGTCCCGTTTAAGGCATGTTTAAGGAAAATAGGACAAATCCAGCATAGACCAAAGCGCGCAGAGTTGGCAGCATGGTTTCAGGCCCTTATGATCGGGCGTCTGGTGCCATGGGGATGGGATCCACTCGTACAGGGTGGTCCCCTGCCTGCGGGGAAAGGTCTGTAATGCTAGTCAATGAGCTTCCTCGAAAGCTAAGCTGGACAGCGCAAACGTCTTTGCCTGTTGTATTGTCTATGTGCCAGATAATCAAATTGATATGGGCAATAGAAGTATGAAGAGCCGTGCTGATGGCCTCTTGTCGGAAAGGCTATTGGCAGTGGTCGTGGGACACGTGACAATATAAATGCTTTCCATGTAAATGTGCTTCATTCGCCATATCAACGGTACGAAAGGTCTGGACACGTATATATTTGAAATTCATTTGGACTCCTGCTAGTCAATGAATACCTTCAAAACTCCTACCATGCCCTTTATGAACAATGCACGCCGTATTGTATGTACAGCATGTTCGTGTACCAAGCTCACATTTGATATGGTTACTTGCCCTAAATAATGTCTCCCCCCCTCGTCGTCTTGGAATACCACTGCTATAATATCGGTATTCATTGGGGACCGTCATCCAGGCATTCATCTTTCTCAAATTTTGGCCACGGTCGGCATTAATGCTGCGAGAAACGTCGCGGCCACATACGGAATCGAACATTCCACAGCAGCAATTGACAGTGGGTCAGTTAACTGGAGGGGTCAAGTCACCACGATTCCAAATACCTGTCAGGCTGGGATCATGAATAATTCCATTGCAAATAACACTTGCACATTCCCATAATTGAATCAAGAAGGGGAAAGGATCAAAAGTATCTTCAAATATATTCGTAGATAGTGAAACCATGATTAAACACCGTCAGAGTGACAATAAGCTTCTTCCCTTACTCTAGAGAATGCAAACCTGAGCACACATGATTTGTAATTTTGTGTCCCAATTAGAGCCATATCCAGAATCGTAGTAACCCGACCCCCACCATCTGTAAACCTGAACAGGAAGGATAGCAATTATGTTTGTATTCCGGAAGGAGACACCATTTAGTCGAAAAACAACCCAGCAATTTTGAAATGATGGGTTAATTTTGGATACAATTCACAATAATAACTAAAATCTGGAATTGAGACTTTTAAGAGTGAAATCTTTTCTTCACGATTAATTTTAGTCCTAATCCCCTTTGAGAGTGATCATTAGCTATGATGTCCGGGGGACAATGGCATGTCATGCTTGCAATCATTAAATGCTAGCAGTTCTAAATTCTACAGTGAAGTTGAAGCGCTGTACGAGAATCGAATCATGTTCCCAACAGAATTCTGACCCTTGTCAGATATCAATCCCTGTCTGAAATTAATAATGATACTAATGAATCTTAGTACCACGACAGTCATTATGTAACCAAATAACAATGATTATTAAACATGAAACAGTACCATTCTGATAAACTGTAGTCAACTTCAAGCGTCGACAAACACATCTGGATCATAGGAGACATGTGTGACAGTAGTGAAACATAAAACACAGAGTATTATGTGAAAGCACGTTGTTCTGATGATTAGCGAGGGAATTAATGAAAGAAAATTCCCCAAAATGAAACGCCATAGTATAATAACATTCGCACGAAATTAGGCGACTTCGGATAGCGAAATCACGTGGCAGTTAGGGTCAGACCAATTCTAACCTACCTTAGAGGTTCTAGAATAAGGCCATATATGTATTTCGCACAATAAACGTAACCTTATGATAGATATCATCATCAGCAAAGCGGGAATGATTGAAAGAAAATTCCGCGAGTTGAAAATACCACGAGTAAAATAACACAAAATTAGGAGACTTCGATTATTAAAACGAACCACGTGGCATTAACAATCTGACCAAGGCTACCATACCTTATAGGGTCTATAAGAATTCCATATATGTATTGTTCACAACAATTGATGTGCGTTGTATCGTTGAAACGATGGTCGCGCTATGGCGAATTGGAATTCAGACGGAATTTTGTCGAAAACACGGAACAATTGTTTTGTTTGAAGCAAAACGGTCCATGAATTCGAAACCGAAAATGATAAAAATGAACGCGGAGGCAACCAGAAAGAATTATTGTATAGATAAATTGAATTTATTGAGTTATAGGTGAAACTCCAAATACACCCTTATACTTATCTTGTTGGCTCGGCAGCAGAAATAAAACTAAGACAATTCGATCGAGCAGAGCCAGTTATATGGGGAGCGTTCAAGCGTGACTAATCTTGGCAAATCAATCGACGTCGGGAGGCGACCAAAAAGTTAACCCTTTTCTACTGTGGCTTGCAAAGCAGGACATATATCCATATAGTTCAGTGTGAAGGCTTCCTTTAGCGGAAATAAGTATTTTACTTTGTAAAAATAAACAAGTCATATATATGTCTAGTCAGATATAAAACTTACTCTAAGCCAAACCTCTGGATTGGATTCTCTTAATTTGACTTTCTTCACAGCATACACTCTGCCATCTAGTTTATTCTTTGCCTGAGGATAAGAATAAAATAATAACTAGAGGTCTGATTCCATGGAATCTGATATACTTCCATGGTATCGACATCACATGGGTGTAATGTATGTGAAGGTGTGTTCCCCTCCATGTGAAGTAACTGGTGTTTCGAGATCTGCTGTTAGACTTGAATTGACATTTTGACATAAGATATATTGCATGTTTTATGTAATATGGTTCGAACAAGTGTGTGGATGGTTTATGACAGACTAATGTATCATGTTCCCAACCGAGTCATCATTGACCCCCAGCCAACCGTTCCTATCGATTTTGTAGGTATACATTTTAGGGATACATGTAATTACCACCCCTCCCCATGATGCCCAAATCCTGTTCAAATGTCACGAAATTTGGCATGTCTGAGATTCTGAGCAAAATGGTATAAAACATATTAAGGGACCATAACTCTGGTTTTTTGCAATTTAAAAAAGAAATATTCAGTTTCGGATTCAGTATATCTTAGTACCTAGGGGATATCGATGTACCTGCTCACGTATTAGCCTTGCTCCAATGTTAGCCCATTTGCATTTGGCGTCAAAACAGAGGGTTTGAGTTAGTGCAAAACATATCATTTGTTAACAACGTTATACACTACCACGAGTAAACCGTCCACTCTAAAACTTTGAAAATCTCACCAAAGTTGTCCAGTAGTCAAATTTTTTTTATCTCCATGTTTGATTTTTGGAGTAATTTTCCCCATTTGATTTTCGGTGGAATTTGCCAAGTCTGAACCCACCCGATGCAAGCTCTCATTTGGGCAGGTTGCATTTATAGTAGAGCAGTAAATCTTTGGGAACATACCAACAGTATACCAATTCACATGCTCCTGCATTATACTCACTTCTTCATTAGCCCATTTGGATTTGGGGCTAAAAATGGGTTAATGATACAATACTTACATATTCATATTTACTTTATATAGCATTGCCATGAGGAAACCGTTCGCTCTAAAAATTAGAAAATTGCACTCTAGATGTGTGTGAACACTACCAATCAGATGCACTAGTCAAATTTTTTTTATCTCAATTTTTAATTTTTGCCAAATAATTCCCCTTACGATTTTCAGTGGAATTTTCCAAAAGTCTCAACCCACCCCGTCAATGGTAGGTTGATTTTACAGTAGAGTGGTCAAACTTTGGGGGCGTACCTACAGTATACCAACATACTCACTACTTCATTACCTTGCTCTTTCATTAGCCCATTTGGATTTGGCGGGAAAAATAGATGCGGTTCCCCATATAGGCCTGGGGAAAATAATGTTTAAGCGGCACATTCAGTTCCGTAGCACTCTTCCCATTAGGAATATGCGATAAAAACATCATAGTGCCTGACTTATATATAAAACAAAAACAAAAAAAAAACTAAGTTTATACATCCTGGTGTATGGTGTATGGTGTATGATGATTATTTAGAACTCATTAGCCCCAACATATATACAAACTTTTAGTGTGCTACTCCACATACTTTCCGAGTAACAGTGTTGCAAAATTGTCGAGCATAATAATACTGAAAAATAATCGTAAAAGGGAGATAACTCCCTTAAAAAGCATTTGGCCAAAATCGCGATACCTTCATTTTCAGTAGCCCTTAGATGCCTACATTCCCTGCAGATTTCGCGTTCCTACTGCCATTAGTTTCTGAGTATTTCCAATTAAACAGAAAATGGCCGCAATAGAAAAACAATATACTTCCTTGGTTACACCATGGAAATATAATTATTATTGATCCATTTATTACACGCATTCTACAATAAATAGTTTCAAAACAGACATGCTGCCAGCAACTTCTGATTGAGCAATTTCTGTTCCAAGCCAGTTACTTGGTTTATAGGCAAGTCTCCTACCGGTACTATAAACGCAATACAAAGTCACTAGTCAAAAAGACTACAACAGTAAAGGTAATATTAATATAATGAAACAACTTGAAAATCTCTGTCAAATACTAAAAGCCTTCAAAGCATTTATTTTACTGTTGAATTGAGGACTATACACCTATTAAATGAAGAGTGAATCTGTGTAATCCATGACAGTTGTGTTGATAAAATGAATAATTTGTGCTCTTCTTTAACATAGAAATTGAGACTTTGGTTATTGTTTGGTTGAATCTCATGATCTGTTTTTAAAGCAAAAGTTTGCATTATCTTCATCTTCACTATTATTATGCCTGATGGAATGATTCGATTAAGATTCGATGCGATTTGGAATCATTTGGCTGATTTGATTCAAGATTCGAAATGAAAATGCCCGATTCGTAGGGCCCTATGGTGCAAAGCAGTCATAGTATGAGCGGTGCCGCTCAATGGTCAAAACTTGGTTGGAGATTTGAACATGACTTGACATTCAGACATCATTTAATCGGATCAAGCCACTGTTGTGTGGAAACTCAATAGTCAAACAGCAGGCGGTGAACTCATATTGCTGTGTTGACAGCAATACAGGCTGAACACTCTAACCACTAGACTATTGAGTGAGAGGTGTTTAAATAAGTCGTCATTTGGTTCCAATCCATACCTTATAAACATTTCCGAATCCTCCACTTCCTATTTTCTCTGACTGAATAAACTCTGAAGCATATCGGGAGTTATTCATGTTGAGCATTTCCCGTTCAACATTTATCAAGCTGAACTCTACCCTGTAAAGAAGATTATAACGGTTAGTCTAATCTATACATTCATATGGATGGAATGAGTGGCTGATTTATGACAGATTTAGCAAGATTGAATATGAAGTGATACATCCAAGATGAATAATCACATGGTTTCGAGATTGGTGAGTACCATGCATTCAAAATAGCCGAGGCAAGAGCAAACTGACAAAAAACATAATATATGAGGAACTGACACAAAACATAGCATTTTGACTGTTATGGGCATATGCTAGCAAGCCTTGAAATAGTGTCTGTCATTTGCAGAATGAGGTTCCCAGAGGGTGAATTTAGTGATGCGGGCTAGCATCACCAAATTCACCCTCTGGGAACCTCATTCTGCTGAGGTGTAAGCAGAATGAGGTCCCCAGAGGGTTAATTTGGTGATGCTAGCCCGCTATGCGGGGTAGCATCACTAAATTCACCCTCTGGGGACCTCATTCTGCAAATGACAGACACGCTATTTCAAGGCTTGATGCTAGTTTATATTTAAAACAAGGTGATACCATATCTGTTCTGAAATACCCAGTAGTTTTCTATACTATTCTGACCTAAGTTGTCAGTCATGAGGTTTGTGGAATACACCAGTCCATACATCTAGGAGAATCCTTCGACTGACAACTTTGGTAAGAATGTTAGAGCAAACAACTGTGAGTTTTGACACAAATAAGGTATCAGGTCATTTGCAAAATAGTATAGCATATGCTAGTGGCTGCCAAAATACTATGTAATATATCATTATTCTAGTTTATTACGTTTTTCCTCATTTCTGGTCGTGTTTGCGATGCCTCTGCCATTTTGAATGTGTGATACTCATCAATTATAAACCACTTGATTCCCCACTGTGACATCAATTGTGGCAACTTTACAGATAAATACGACAATAAATAATATGGGGACAAACCTTTATCACCAAGCTTTTATTCATTTCCTTAGCACAGCCCCCCCTCTATGGATAGGAAACTGCCCTGTACATTCAACAACAAGCTGATTACAAAACAATTTATCATTCACATAAATGGGACTGAGTAGGATTATCTAATTAATACCTTGGGTCAGCAGGTTTTCCTCTGGTTGACGAAGGAAGAGCTGGGAACTGTGACTGCAAGAAAGAAATGTAACCAAGGTTACAATACAATCACTCATACTTAATCATATAATTATCTTGTGCTTTATCAATTAGTGACATGCTAATAACATGTCATTTAATTATGATCTATAATAAAGTGTTGCTTGTTTCTGATGGCAGAATTTGCAAACAACATGTATTGTCATATTAGTTGATGTAGTAAATGACATGGTATAAAGTGAAAATGATTGATATTTTCCAAACCAATCAACCGATAATTTTTTTGTATTACTTGATTCTTTGCCCGTTTTTCATCACAGGGTTGGACATAAAATATGAGAATGATATTATGATTGATAACAAAAATTGGAGTTCTGCAGCCTTAACCTGCAGCTGGAGACATAGATATAACAGCTGGATGGACAGACAGACAATTGAATGAGAGATGTAGTAGAATATATGGATACAGGGCTGATAAATGTATGAAGTAAAATCACCTTTCTGATGGACCTGAGACCAGCCTTCAACATGTTAATCACACAGTATCTGTATTGATACCTGACACTGCTCATTTCATCCAGGAGAGTCACAGGGGACACAACTTTCAAATCGTTCAACTGCTTGCATATCACTGCAAAGGAAACAAATTAGTCTTATATTTACCTAGCATCACAGTTAAAATTGGCAAAAGGTTTGCCACTTTGTCCAGTCTTTGTAAACATACACTCAGATTCATACTGATATATATTTTTTTTTATATGTTTGTTTGAACATATTTTATTTGTCATCCCACACATACATGTATACATAATAATTTAAATACAGTAGTATGATGAGCAACGGGGATTTTTTATATTTTTATATGTGGCCATGTAGTTTACTCTAGACTGTACTTTGTCCCAATAGAGAAGATGAGAATGAGATATGCACATGTAACCTTGCAATTTTGAAAACAGGAAAATTAGATGGGGTGCACAAGTTGATTCACATATGAATAATGTAGTATGTTGCACTATTGAATGAATGAGTTTATTGGATATGTAGAATTACATGATCATCGAACAATGTACCAAATTATCTAAAATTTTGTTTTAGTGAAGAAATTGTGGAAATACTTTTAAATATAAAGTCACTCTTCTAGACTAAATTGACAAAGAAAATATAATTCAACGACGTCTGATTTAAAGATTTTGATGTATAACATGATAATTCTTATCCAATAACAGTCATTTGAAAACGAGAATTTTGTTGAATATCTAATTTCCTCTTTATATATTTTACCCAGTTTATAAGCCTAATGGGGTCATGAAACTTAAGTATCCAATGTTTTGGATAAATAATACAATTCCATACTATTAATAGGCAGATTTTATGTGTCACAATGTTTTTGTATTTATCCACCTTTCAGACCTGTGAGTAGACATGTGATAAACATGTTCACACTAGGTGTTCGGATGGTAAATAGCTGTTGGTCGGTAAATTGTCAGTCAACCGGAAGCCACTTTCAGTGGTAACATCTAAAACGTGTGGGTAGGACGCTATTTTGTTGTATCTTGGGCTTAATATTTGAGGCTGTGGTCCAGATAATTAGGTACGTGTGATTGTCCATTGGGTACTAGAGGCTAGAGCATAGGAATCCTACATACATTCCAACAGCCAATTTTACTATATTTTTGAGAATTTTCCCCCAATATAACTCGTTTGAATCTTGGGATTTTCTTTGGTTGACTGTCTCTTGTTGTAGAAATATTATTTTGAGAGTATAAATATTTCCTAAAAGATGACCAAACACTGAACTATAACTATAATAATGCCTGACAGGAAGAATGAGTTAAACTTTTTGTTACTATCTGCCCGATATACTTGCTCGGATTAGTCATGCATGAATGCACTAAGAGTTTAAACATGTGTCCTGGCTGTTATGTGTCAGTTTTATTTCTGATACAATCATGAGAGTTGCGAGTTGAGGGGCTGGGAATGTCACCAATATGGGAGGGATCTATGCTAGTTCAGTGATCATGCATCTTTTTTTTAGGAAAAATTAATTATATGTCTTCTAAATCTATCCTTTCTTCTCTTTTTCTTCATCATGCCTAGGTTAGCTCTCTTGACAGTTCACGCTTAGGAGCGGACAGAGGGGCAGATGCAAAACAGTATACACCACCCTTTATTTTTTTAAAGTGGGGTATTATAAAAGCGTCATAGTTTTAAGAGCTCATGAAATTCGAACCAGGAATATACATTTTATAGATGGGTAGCCCTGTTCTAGAACTTTGCACTTGTCATCAACTGATATCCAACCCGTTATTCCAGTTAACTATTAAATTCTCATAGGCGATATTGATTTCAATGATAAATTCCACTAGAAAATTAGTAAGTTCTCACCAGTTATACCCATGACTTTTAGATTTACTGCTGAAAGCAGCTTCAGGCCGTGTGACAACATTTACCGACGGACAACTATTTACCAATCCGAATACCTAGCGTGATATTAGGGTATCCAACATCTGAGAAGGCTTGGACCAGCTCTTATTTACCTTGGAAGAGTTTCCTCCCATTCTCCTGGTCTGTCGCATACATCATGCACAGCTGCTCCAGTATGGATATAAGTAGTAAGTGAGATGGGACAGAACGTGGCAGATCTAAAGCCTGTGAAGGTCGAGGTTGTCGTCGTCGGCTATTTGTTTTCACTTCATTTAAATCAGACTCTAAAATTAGATAATTGTCCTATTACGTTGTGCATTACTGAAATCAGTTTCTTTACCTAAAGCTCTATGCTGGGCGTGGCAAGAATCACTTGTGACAAAACAAAATTAGTATAAATTTTGCTGAATCAAGAAAGCACTTTTGTATAACATTCCATGACAGTTATGAGGTATTCCACAACTAGTTCAACAAAATGGACCCTTAATCTGATCCATGTTGATGGACAAACAATGGCTCTTATAAAGTTCAATTAATAATCAATAAGTCTGATCAGCCTAATTTAATATTCATTTTCTGGTACAAAGTCCCTGTCACTATAGCTAGAAATGGCTTAGCTACCTCCTAATTACATACAGCTCTACTAAGTAATAATTAGTGCAATCTGAATCAAGTTTTTTCATGAAGCGCTGTATGTCGTACATGCATATCAACAATTTTGGTTGATTGATCAACGATCTGACAGTGAGCAGTATAGTTAACAGTAAGGTTTTGAGCATGCAGTTATAAAAACAGTTGACAGTAAGAGAGTAAGACAGCCCTTGAAATTGGCATTTTTCTTCTGCGACATTTCTTTAGAACTGCATGAAATTCTATATTGGCTTTTACAGCATTGCCTTTTGCCGTAGCTAATTTTGATGGCTGAGTAAGAGGTAGCAATGATTAATGAAAGTGTCAATGACACTGTAGCTCAACTTAGGTAGGGGAATAATTTAATGGTTGACAGTATATAGGAAAGGAAAGGTGCTAATTGCAATGTCTGACCTGTGCCAAAGGATTTAGTCATGCAAAGAGTAAAATCCAAGATGGCTGCTGACGGCCATGTTTTTTTGGCCAATTGACCCCAAAGGACACGTTCCCATCTACATGTCATTGTTAACATTCATGACAAATTTCATGAAGATCTGACCAAAGCTACGACCTGTAGCCCGCGCCCAAGGATTTAGTCATGTAAAGAGTAAAATCCAAGATGGCTGCTGACGGCCATGTTTTTCGGCCGTACGACACCAAAATGACTCGTTCCCATCTACATGCCATTGTTAACATCCCTGACATATTTCATGAAGTTCCGACCAAAGCTACAACATGTAGCCCGCGCCAAAGGATTTAGTCATGCAAAGAGTAAAAACCAAGATGGCTGCTGGCGGCCATGTTTTCTGGCCGAACGACCCCAAAATCACTCGTTCCCATCTACATGTCAATATTAACATCCATGACAAATTTCATGATGATCAGACAAATAGTACGACCTGTAGCCCGCGCCAATGGATTGAATTTTGAAATCCAAGATGGCCGCCAGCAGCCATGTTTTTTTGCTGAATGACCCCAAAATAATGACTCGTTCCCATCTACATTTCAATGGCAACGTTCATGACAAATTTCATGAAGTTCCGACCAAAGCTACAACCTGTAGCCCGCGCCAAAGGATTTAGTCATGCAAAGAGTAAAATCAAAGATGGCTGCTGACGGCCATGTTTTTTGGCCGAACGACCCCAAAATCACTCGTTCCCATCTACATGTAACATCCATGACAAATTTCATGATGATCAGACGAACAGTAAGACCTGTAGCCCGCGCCAATGGATTGAATTTTGAAATCCAAGATGGCTGCCAGTGGCCATGTTTTTTTGGCCAAATGACACCAAAATGACTCGTTCCCATCTACATGTCAATGTCAACATTCATGACAAATTTCATAAAGATCAGAACAAAGGTACGACCTGTAGCCCGCGCCAAAGGAAATTGTTGACGGACACACGCACACACAGACGACGGACGCCAAACCATGGCAATAGCTCAAACTTACAAAGTAAGTTGAGCTAAAAAGTGAGTTGAACAGCTTCAAAACACTTCTGATATATCAGTATCATGCAGATATAAATCATATCATCCATAAATATGTTAACAAGAACATTCTCTTCCTATTAAATTACAGGAAGTTTATTCATATATTATAATATGTTCTATCACTAATATCTTACTATCAAAATGAGTTATGGGCTTTGATACTCCCTCCTGGCAATTGAATTCTCGTTGAGTCGGGATCTGAGGCTGTCCATCTTCACTTGGAGACATCCTTCTTCAGATGGGCATTCCTTTGTCAAGCAGAAATTCATCAAATCCAGCTACAACCTATAAAGAGTCAAGAATATACACAGGGCTTTCTTGAAATGAATAAATTTTGCTGTAACAATATCTGTATTACTAATCTACAATTGTGATGTTCCAATTCTATATACACCCAGATTGGCAGCCATCTCAACATTGCGAGGACTCTGTGGGCTATATGTTTTAACGTCAATTTGTAATGCCTTGCACATATCTGAAGTTGCAATGTCCAGTTTTAATAGTCAGTTTATGTTGAACAATGGCAACACCAAGTCAATAGTTGATATTGTGCATCGTTTAGGTGATTCTAAAAAAGTGGTAAGTCAAATCCCAGTCTTTTACATGATGATGACAACGGACGTTACCCTCAGGCATGTGCAAAGGAAAATAAGTTTTCTTTTGTGAATTGTATTGAGTTTTTGAATAAACAATTGAAAGTGAATTGAAGTTTCCTATTGTCAACAATCCCTTCAGGCACTTAATAGTGTCCCCGCACTAGTTTGGCCAACTGCCAATCTCGGGTAATATGGGTGGACATTACAGTCATGGCAGCGGTGTAGGATTTATTTTCTATTGTGGAAATTTGCGGTTTGGGGAACTTAGGAAGAATTCAGAAGCTCAAGCTTAGGAAAGGGACTGCTCTGAAAAAGGAAATTTATCTCCATCCCCTCCGCCCTGATCATCTCTCCCCCCTCCACCCCCGTCTGAATTCTTCTTACCTTAACATGTAGTGGCCAGATTAATACTCTAATTTTATCATTCAAAATGGCTTCTTTTTTTTTTGGGAGAGGCATAATAGTTCAGAATTTGTTCTGTTTCTAACATGCTTTTTCTGTGTTACATAGTCATATTGAATGTAATATGAGACTAACTGACCACTATATGTTAAGGTAAGAAAAACTCAGGCGGGGGGAGATGATCATGGTGGGGGGAGAGATATACTAGGTTATCCCCCCCCCCCCCCCCCAGGAGGGAGGGGAATGCGCACCGGTTTTGTGAATCCAAATAAAATTATTGTGTATAGAATTACTATAGATTATGTATAGATTATGTATGATTATGAAGGACAGTAATAGATTGTGTTCCTATTTTATTGATCACGTGGTATGGAAAACCAAGATGGCCATCTGAAAAATGGCTGTCAAATTGACTGAATTAACCATAAAAGTTATTCTTCGAGCTCATAAATAATCTCAACATTAGAATGCCAATAAAAATATATTAAAATCAGATCATGCATTTAGTATATCTTGTATAAATTTCTACCCTTATATGATATTATGGCTAATTTGGATACATTTTATGTAGATTATGTGCCTGATGCATCGTTGAGGCCAATATTTCGTACCGTCGGGTTATAGCCGTTTAATGTTTGGCCAGTATTTTGGTTCATGAGGTTCAAAAGGTTAAGTTATGCACACCTATTCACATGATATGCTTAAAATTCTCACCTCTCTGCTTCCATTGGTCTGCCACATAAACATATGCACATAGGTTCTATTGTTAATATTTTTTTGAAAATACACATGGTGTAGACACCCGTCCGCAGTCCCATCACCATGGATAAGCCCAGTCTAATTGTTTGCCCTAAAAACATCATGGAGTGGTTCTCAAATATAAGCCCCATTTTTAGAAATAGATGAGGATTGATGCCAGATTAATTCTGATTCAGTTGACAAAAACTCATGCACATATCCATTGGCAGTGACTAAACATCAAAGAAATTTTACATACTCTCTTTATCAGTACAATATATTGTGAATCGAACCCTGCGAATCAGCACTTTTCTGCAGAATCAAAATCGGGGCTCCGATGTCAACATCGAATCTCAAATCGAATCAGCTAGCCACCAGTGCATAATGTATGTCTTTGAAGTCAGTCCCGATTTTATTGTTATAAGGCATCAGGAAATTTCCGCTATCATCGAATCTCAAATCAAATCGGCTAGTGGCCAGTGTCTTCGAAGTCAGTCCCGATTTTATTGTTGTAAGGCATCAGGAAATTTCAGTGTAAGTATGTTGACAGAAAATAATATCTGGTTGTAGCCTATAAGTTATAAACATTTCAATTGAGTTTTATGAATGTAATTAAAATGTTGCATAGTACATTTATGCGTATGTGCAAAAATAGTTATGTAGTTAATCATTACTAACAATTCTCTATCTAGTTTGACATCAATACTGCATAATCTGCAGACAGATTCGTGGCATGATAACCTGACACTAACTAGCAATATATTTATATGTATGTGTACAGCCACAATGCAGTTTCTGAAAATTGGGCACAGAAAGATCTATAACCATCCTGATAACCTAATTAACCAACTATAAAATGCTAGCTCTTTTGAACAGTTTGTCCCAGTTTCGACAGTATACCTAAGTGATCCAACCTATAATATTAAAAAATTAGCGTATTATGACAAGTACGGTGAACGCATCACTCATATATTTCATTATCACTCTTAGAAAAATATCTAACATAGTATCAATGATGGGGAAGAATAGTATATTCAAATCTGGGGTCCGATATGGCCATAATTAAATCATGAAAGTGTCAATGACACTGTAGCTCAACTTAGGTAGGGGAATAATTTAATGGTTGACAGTAAATGGAGGAATAGGAAAGGTGCTAATTGAAAAGTCTAACCTGCGCCAAAGGATTTAGTGATGCAAAGAATAAAATACAAGATGGCTGCTGGCGGCCATGTTTTTTGGCCAATTGACCCCAAAAGGACTCGTTCCCATCTACATGTCATTGTTAACATCCATGACAAATTTTATGAAGATCTGACCAAAGCTACAACCTACAAACTTCATGATGACCAGACGAACAGTACGACCTGTAGACCGCGCCAATGGATTGAATTTTGAAATCCAAAATGGCCCGCGCGAAAGGATTTAGTCATGCAAAGAGTAAAATCCAAGATGGCTGCTGGTGGCCATGTTTTTGGACAGAATGACCCCAAAACGACTCGTTCCCATCTACATGTCATTGTTATCATCCATGACAAATTTCATTACCAGCTGACCAAAGCTACGACCTGTAGCCCGCACCAAAGGATTTAGTCATGCAAAGAGTAAAATCCAAGATAGCTGCTGGCGGCCATGTTTTTTGGACGAACGACCTCAAAATCACTCGTTCCAATCTACATGTCATTATTAACATTCATGACAAATTTCATGATGATCAGACGAACAGTACGACCTGTAGCCCGCGCCAATGGATTGAAACTTGAAATCCAAGATGGCTGCCAGCGGCCATGTTTTTTGGCCGAATGACCCCAAAATGACTCATTCCCATCTACATGTCAATGTCAACGTTCATGACAAATTTCATAAAGATTAGACCAAGGTACGACCTGTAGCCCGCGCCAAAGGATTTAGTCATGCAAAGAGTAAAATCCAAGATGGCTGCTGGTGGCCATGTTTTTTGGCCGAACGACTCCAAAATCACTTGTTCCCATCTACATGTCAGTGTTAACATCCATGACAAATTTCATAAACTTCCGAACAACGCAACGACCTGTAGCCCGCGCCAAAGGATTTAGCCATGCAAAGAGTAAAATCAAAGATGGCTGCTGGCAGCCATGTTTTTGACGGAAATTGTTGACGGACACACGCACACACGGACGATGGACGCCAAACCATGGCAATAGCTCAAACTTACAAAAGTAAGTTGAGCTAATAAAGGCATCGATTGAATCTATAATATTCGCAGGGCTCTAATTTTGAAATATATGCTTCTTTTATTAGTAAATTGCTGCAGCTAAATTCCCTGGCAAACTCTTTAATACTAGTACTACAGTCAATTTCAGTTCAATGCATATCGTTTAATTGCATATTTTGAATATTTGTATAAAATTCGCCTGAACCAAACCATCTCCTTCTAAAAAGACTTTCTTACCTGTTTTATTGCATGTAGAAATCGCCGAAAATATCCTAAAAAAGTCAAAAATCCAACCAAATGGGGATGTAATGGTTGATTTTTCAATTACCAATGTGTTCTGTAATCATGCTCAAGTTCACATAATGAAAGTGTCAATGACACTGTAGCTCAACTTAGGTAGGGGAATAATTTAATGGTTGACAGTAAATGGAGGAATAGGAAAGGTGCTAATTGAAATGTCTAACCTGTGCCAAAGGATTTAGTCATGCAAAGAGTAAAATCCAAGATGGCTGCTGGCGGCCATGTTTTGTTGGCCAATTGACCCCAAAAGGACTCATTCGCATCTACATGTCATTGTTAACATCCATGACAAATTTTATGAAGATCTGACCAAAGCTACAACCTACAAACTTCATGATGACCAGACGAACAGTACGACCTGTAGACCGCGCCAATGGATTGAATTTTGAAATCCAAAATGGCCCGCGCGAAAGGATTTAGTCATGCAAAGAGTAAAATCCAAGATGGCTGCTGGCGGCCATGTTTTTGGACAGAATGACCCCAAAACGACTCGTTCCCATCTACATGTCATTGTTATCATCCATGACAAATTTCATTACCAGCTGACCAAAGCTACGACCTGTAGCCCGCACCAAAGGATTTAGTCATGCAAAGAGTAAAATCCAAGATAGCTGCTGGCGGCCATGTTTTTTGGACGAACGACCTCAAAATCACTCGTTCCAATCTACATGTCATTATTAACATTCATGACAAATTTCATGATGATCAGACGAACAGTACGACCTGTAGCCCGCGCCAATGGATTGAAACTTGAAATCCAAGATGGCTGCCAGCGGCCATGTTTTTTGGCCGAATGACCCCAAAATGACTCATTCCCATCTACATGTCAATGTCAACGTTCATGACAAATTTCATAAAGATTAGACCAAGGTACGACCTGTAGCCCGCGCCAAAGGATTTAGTCATGCAAAGAGTAAAATCCAAGATGGCTGCTGGTGGCCATGTTTTTTGGCCGAACGACTCCAAAATCACTTGTTCCCATCTACATGTCAGTGTTAACATCCATGACAAATTTCATAAACTTCCGAACAACGCAACGACCTGTAGCCCGCGCCAAAGGATTTAGCCATGCAAAGAGTAAAATCAAAGATGGCTGCTGGCAGCCATGTTTTTTGGCCGAACGACCCCAAAATCACTCGTTCCCATCTACATGTCATTATTAACATCAATTTCATGATGATCAGACGAACAGTACGACCTGTAGCCCGCGCCAATGGATTGAATCTTGAAATCCAAGATGGCTGCCAGCGGCCATGTTTTTTGGCCGAATGACCCCAAAATGACTCGTTTCCCATCTACATGTCAATGTCAACATTCATGACAAATTTCATAAAGATCAGACCAAAGGTACGACCTGTAGCCCCCGCCAAAGGAAATTGTTGACGGACACACGCACACACGGACGATGGACGCCAAACCATGGCAATAGCTCAAACTTACAAAAGTAAGTTGAGCTAATAAAGGCATCGATTGAATCTATAATATTCGCAGGGCTCTAATTTTGAAATATATGCTTCTTTTATTAGTAAATTACTGCAGCTAAATTCCCTGGCAAACTCTTTAATACTAGTACTACAGTCAATTTCAGTTCAATGCATATCGTTTAATTGCATATTTTGAATATTTGTATAAAATTCGCCTGAACCAAACCATCTCCTTCTAAAAAGACTTTCTTACCTGTTTTATTGCATGTAGAAATCGCCGAAAATATCCTAAAAAAGTCAAAAATCCAACCAAATGGGGATGTAATGGTTGATTTTTCAATTACCAATGTGTTCTGTAATCATGCTCAAGTTCACATAATGAAAGTGTCAATGACACTGTAGCTCAACTTAGGTAGGGGAATAATTTAATGGTTGACAGTAAATGGAGGAATAGGAAAGGTGCTAATTGAAATGTCTAACCTGTGCCAAAGGATTTAGTCATGCAAAGAGTAAAATCCAAGATGGCTGCTGGCGGCCATGTTTTGTTGGCCAATTGACCCCAAAAGAACTCGTTCGCATCTACGTGTCATTGTTAACATCCATGACAAATATCATGAAGATCTGACCAAAGCTACGACCTGTAGCCCGTGCCAAAGGATTTAGTCATGCAAAGAGTAAAATCCAAGATGGCTGCTGGCAGCCATGTTTTTCAGCCGAACGACCCCAAAATGACTCGTCCCATCTACATGTCAATATTAACATCTATGACATATTTCATGATGATCAGACGAACAGTACGACCTGTAGCCCGCGCCAATGGATTGAAATTTGAAATCCAAGATGGCCACCAGCGGCCATATTTTTTGGCCGAACGACCCCAAAATGACTCGTTCCCATCTAAATGTCATTGTTAACATCCATGACAAATTTTATGAAGTTCCGACCAAAGCTACAACCTGTAGCCCGCGCCAAAGGATTTAGTCATGCAAAGAGTAAAATCCAAGATGGCTGCTGGCGGCCATGTTTTTTGACTGAACGACCCCAAAATCAATCGTTCCCATCTACATGTCAATATGAACATCCATGACAAATTTCATGATGATCAGACGAACAGTACGACCTGTAGCACGCGCCAATGGATTGAATTTTGAAATCCAAGATGGCCACAAGCAGCCATGTTTTTCTGCCGAATGACCCCAAAATGACTCGTTCCCATCTACATGTCAATGGCAACATTCATGACAAATTTCATAAACATCGGACCAAAGGTACGACCTGTAGCCCGCGCCAAAGGATTTAGTCATGCAAAGAGTAAAATCCAAGATGGCTGCTGGCAGCCATGTTTTTCGGCCGAAACGACACCAAGATGACTCGTTCCCATCTACATGTCCTTTTTTAACATCCATGACAAATTTCATGAAGTTTCGACCAAAGCTACAACCTGTAGCCCGCGCCAAAGGATTTAGTCATGCAAAGAGTAAAATCCAAAATGGCTCCTGGCAGCCATGTTTTTTGGCCGAACAACCCCAAAATCACTCGTTCCCATCTACATGTCAATATTAACATCCATGACAAATTTCATGATGATCAGACAAACAGTACGACCTGTAGCCCGCGCCAATGGATTGAATTTTGAAATCCAAGATGGCCGCCAGCTGCCATGTTTTTTGGCCGAATGACACCAAAATGACTCGTTCCCATCTACATGTCAATGGCAACATTCATGACAAATTTCATAAACATCGGACCAAAGGTACGACCTGTAGCCCGCGCCAAAGGAAATTGTTGACGGACACACGCACACACGGACGACGGACGCCAAACCATGGCAATAGCTCAAACTTACAGAGTAAGTTGAGCTAACAAATGCATAATTGTCAACGCATGGTGTACTAATCTGTATTCATGTTCCAATTCACAGAACAAATACATAATTGTCAATGCATGGTAGACTATTAATCTGTAATTGCGCTCAAGTTCACAGAACAATAATTGCACAACAGTCAATAATGCATGGTGTACTAATCTTTGGTTTACTGGTCCATAAACCCAAACCCATATAATAATAAGCCCCTCCACCTCCCTGCTTTACAGTATTCAGTTGATTGACACCCTATGACTAAATTATACAAGTATTTCTATATTCAAATGTGATTATTACATATATCAACAAATCATGTGTTCATTTGATATGCTGAACGTTACAGTGAGCTATTTGCCACCACCTTTGAAACCTTGTTGTGATACTAGAATGGAGAGTATCAGATTCACAAATTTGGGAAGAGATCGATGTGATAAACTACAGATGTTGAGCCTATTAATATATTCTTAAAGACTATGTTACGATTCAATTAACAAGGCATCTAATCCGTAACCACATAGAAGGTTATGCAATAAGTGCAATAGCTATATAAACCAGCTTTAACCCCCTTTGAAGATAAATGAGGTGCATACTTTTACCTATCAACTGATGTTACATTCGTTACTTTTATTGTTTTCTTCAATTCAATTGCACTGAAGCACAATTATTAATAAATGTGAATTTGGCCTCCCATACCTTCTTGCCTTTTTGGTGGATCTGACATATATATCGTTGGAAAATTTGGGTGAGTATGTCCTCTTTCCAGTGTTTAGTGATCTTATTTCTTGGTTCAGGCTCTTCACAAGGTAGGTAAGTTTGTTGTTGTCCTCGTCATACAAGTCATAATTTTGCACAATATTTTGTCACTGATAACCCTCAAAATGTTTAGCAACGATCTTTCGGCCCACTTTTCTATCGATTAATATGTCATGGGTTGAGACAGATGGTAACTTCCCGTCAGCTATTTTACGGAAGAGTGTCAACCTCTGGGGGCAACTTCTATCTTGGAGTAGTTGGGGAGTCCTAGGTGTTCTTTCATGGCTGTGGCAGCTCCTTCTTCTCTGGATCTCCAGTCATTTGTGATGAATCTGGCGGCTCTTTTCTGGATCCGTTCAATTACATCGATGTTTTTTTGCAGGAACTGATCCCATACCTCAGCAGCATAGTCGAGTTTCGATCTTACCAACGTCTCGTATGCTATTTGCTTACTCTTTGGTGGTGCCCGATGTCCAGAGGTTCCTTCTGAGGAAGCCGAATGTGCTGCTTGCCTTGCTCGTCATTTCATTTATGTGGTTTGTCCAAGATAGGTCGTTGGATAGTGAGACGCCCAGATAAGGAGTATTATCGACTGTTTGCAGGATGTGATTGCAGAGCTTGTACATGTGGGTGGTCTTTGATTTTATTGACATCACAAAGCATTTTTTGGCATTGAAGCGCATACCCCAGTCGTCTGCCCATTGTTCTAGATGTTTGAGATCTTGCTGGAGTACTTCGTGATCCTTTTGTGATGTTATCTGTAGAGGAGGCAGTCGTCTGTAAAGAGACGTGTTTGTGAAGATACGCATTCCGTTATATCATTTACATGGCACAGGAAGAGTAGCGGGCCGAGGACAGTACCCTGAGGAACACCAGACTCCACTGGTTCTTTTTGGGAGCATGATCCTTCGATGACGACCCTCATGTGACGTTTTGTGAGGAAGGTGGTTAGCCATTTGTGGATGTTTCCGTTTATGCCGTAGTTCTCGAGTTTGTCGGTCAGGTCACAAGTTCCTAGCCATATATAGCAGGGTTTCCGTTAGTACGGCTCAGTGTCCGTAGGACGGCCTCATTTCCCTCGCAGATGATCTGTTTGATTCATACATGTGCCAAAAGTCAATAGCAATATGGCGTAAAAAATCCGGCTGCAACGGGAGTTTGGGGGTTAACAGAATACTGGTGAAAAAGCGGGTCAATTTGCGCACAATGTGTTACCGGTACAGGTATAACACTTTGAAATAAAAGTGCCAAAACTACAACGTAATGGTTGGTGCGCATTGAAATAGCGATCTAATATATATTTTGGAATTTCTGTCTGTCTGTTAGCAATGGCCGGGAAAACTGCCGGACGGATTTCGGCGAAATTTGATACCTAGGGATACTTTTGTCTGGGGAGTGTTTTCGACGGGTCAAATCGCACCTTCAAAATAGTCAATTCAAGGTCAAATCGCACCTTTCGACGGATATCGATGTTAGATCCGGATGAAAGCAGAGGGGAAACAGCCCGGACGAAGTTGTGCCCAACAGCTAGTATTATATACATGTACAATGTACACAGCGTAATACATGTCGTGGTGACATCAAAGACTGTTGGGAGTGCTGAGTACAGATATTTTTGTGCATGGGATTTCCGTGGACGAAACTACTCACGCTCGGAGATCCCTTGCTATGGTACGATTACATAATTTTATTAAAAAAAAGTTGAATTGCTGAGTCAGGAAATTTTTGTGCACAGTATTTCCGTAGATGAAACTAATGATGCTCCCGAGATCCCGTTCTATGGTCCTATATAATTAATGGGTCCCTCGGCAGAGTTCATATTCTGAAATTCATTTTGATTTTACGATATTACAACGATGCACGTGTTTACATTTCCCGCCAAAACTCAATTATATTTTATAACAAGTTGGCTAATGTAGACTATTGAACAAGCTAAGCGTTCCGATTTCGTTTGTAAGATTTCACTACCATTCACATTACATCGCTATCAATATCCCCTGTAGATAAACCCTGCAGTATGATGTCACAGCGCACAAATAATTTTACGATTGACAGAATATATCCTTTCAGTTTCTTTTTCACGGAAGGTATTGAAATTCTAGGAAATACTTAATAATTCAATTCTCCTTTTTACCGGAAGATATTATTGGTCAATGCAATGAATGCATAGACGCTTTTTAGTGTTTAGGCCTAAACAAAAAAGACGTTTGTTTCCGCTAACCCGACCGACCCTATTTTAAACCCCCCACCCTAAACTTTTTATTGCCATTGCAAAAAAAAAACAAATTGGACCAAAAATAAAAAAAAACATTTAAATTATTATTTTTTTCTTTTCAATTTAGGCCCCAATTCATATCATAACAAGAGGCAAAACATTAATATATTTATATATATTGCCATAAGAAATTTAAGTTTACAAAAAGATTTAAGTTCAACAGTTGGAATCATACCGTACTGTAAAGTATGTTTGGCTTTATCTAGCTTTCATCTGTGAAAACTTCAAATAGTTTGAGTTCAGGTTTGTTATCATTCAGCCTTCAGACTTCAGTATTTGAATCAAATACAGTACAGGAACATTAACAATTTGATCAAATCAACCTGGTTATCAAATGAAAAATTAACATAGAGATTAGTACTATAAATAGTAATTACAAACTTATTAGACATTGTTTCTGTACTACATGTAGTATATTATGTACCTATGTGTCTCACTTGAATTTTATAAAATAGCCTATTATATGAATTAGAGTGATAATGGTAAGTCTCATTTCAAGCAGGATAATCATAGTCCATTGAACAAAAAGATATCTGACAATTTCTAATAAGCATTTCCAATCCATACATATAAAACAAGAGATCGACTGTCGTCCGGTGCATACCCTCTTAGCGCGTACCGCCTGATGTGGGCATATCTCTAACTTATGATTGCTATACTCAGACAGATGCACCCAAAAAATCAGCATTTTCATGTAAACAAAGATGAATACCTATAAAACAAAAAACAAAAACAAAACAGTTGAATGTGCCATTAAATGTCCTCATAGTGGTGAACATCCATACCAAATTTCATTGAGATCCGAGCATTACTGTTCAAGTTATGACCTCAGAACAGTCGTCGGATGGACCAAACAGCCAACATTTCCAGATAAACAAAGATGAATAACTCTAGAATGGAAAAGCGGAACAGAACAATGGAACCCTCTATTGGATGTCCTCATAGTAGTGAACATCCATACCAAATTTCATTGAGATCCGAGCACAACTGTTGAAGTTACGACATGAACAGACACCAGACGTACAAAAAAGCCAATATTTCCAGATAAACATTTGAAGATGTATAAGTCTAGAATGGAAAATTCGAACAAAACGATGGAACCCTCTTTTTAATGTCCTCATAGTAGTGAAGATCCATACCAAGTTTCATTGAGATCCCAGCACAACTGTTGAAGTTACGACATGAACAGACCCCAGGCAGACCAAAAAGCCAACATTTCCAGATAAACAAAGATGAAACACTCTAGAATTGAAAATCCGAACAAAACGATGGAACCCTCTATTTAATGTCCTCATAGTAGTGAACATCCATACCTAATTTCATTGAGATCCGAGTAATACTGTTCAAGTTATGACATGAACAGACAATCGGACGGACGTATAGACGGACGCATGGACAGACAGGTGTAAAACAGTATACTCCCCTTTTTTTTTAAAAGGGGTATAAAAAATTTCCAAAGTTATGCTTGAGAAACTTGATCAAATTGACCTCTCAGTAAAATTCAAAATACTGACTCTGCCCTAGATTAGCTCCAAATGCAATGGATTTTCACAAATTTTCCAGGGTGAGAACCCCCACTATCAGCAGGGGGGGTGTCACCCCTCCCAAACCTTCCTCCGCTCAGGCCTTCAGGTTATGCCTTTGGCATATCATTGCCAAAAAACAGGTGTCCTCAAAAAATACCTAGATCCTTCACTGAATGCGGAGAAGGTGGTGTTCTGAAGCCATCATTAAGAGATCGGTACAAGACAGTCACTCCAATATGTGAACAGTGCAGTGGTGCTGGACTGACTCCAGTTGTCGCCAGACCATATGGGAAATATTAGGATTATCAAAGACTATATTAGTATATAGACAAGTATATATGCATATATTAAAGGGACACAACAATCTTCCCCGGTATACCCCGATTGACTGAAGCAATAACATATATATATACGGCGGAATCCCGCAGATAACTATTTTTAGCCACAATTCCAATCCGCGCGATCCGATTGGTCGGCGATCTTTCGTCACCAATTTGATACGATTGTTTTGAGAATAATAACTCTCATTCTCAAGACCAAATAAATTAATTAAAACTTAATTAGTTAGAACGCATATTTGAGTTAGATTATCGGAGTTTTATCTCCGTGTATGTTGTGTTGAATGGGAATGTTGGGTCCTCACATATGAAATCAACGATTATTGCCTGGAAAACTTGTCAAAAACTCAGTTCAAATTGAAGTTCGTGTGATCAGATCAGGCTATGTTGTTGACATTCTAATTGAATATTGTCAACAGCGGGAATTCTCATCCTGATGACCCAGGAGAGTGACTCAGGTCACAATTAATGGGAACTTTTGGAGAACCTATCGTTCAAACACGCAGATTTAAAAAAAACAGTGTGGGTAGATAACGTCAGAAAAATGTACATGTAGCAAGTGCAATTTGACGCTAAAATGTACATGTATGGCATTGGACTGGACTGGCTGAAGTAGGCATACACTAGTACAGGCCTTGCAGATTCAAATTGAACTAAAGTCTCCAACAGTGACCTGTAGTATTAAAATAACTAATTTCAAAATGTGTGGCCCAGTATTGTGGGATGCCAAATTGACATTTAATAAATAATTGAGCTTAAGCGCAATAAGAAATCCCTTATTAGCGCAATAAGGAAAAATCTAATTGCCCTTAAGCACAATAAAGGAATATTACATAAACTCCCTATAATTCCAATAGTGTAGTTTCCAATAGTGTAGTCCATGGTGCAATGGGTGGAGTGTATTGGTCACACAGTGACTGTCCACGTGTAGGCCTATTCAGATTCCATCAGATTCTATCCCTGTTAACAGGCAAATATAGGATAATTCTACTATTTTCTCACGAGGGAGATATTAATTGCACTTAAGCGCAATAAGGATGTATTGCGGTTAAGCGTATAATAAGGAATGTTCTTAATAAGATTCCTTATTGCGCTTAAGCTCAATTAAAAACTTAATTAGTTAGAACGCATATTTGAGTTAGATTATCGGAGTTTTATCTCCGTGTATGTTGTGTTGAATGGGAATGTTGGGTCCTCACATATGAAATCAACGATTATTGCCTGGAAAACTTGTCAAAAACTCAGTTCGAATTGAAGTTCGTGTGATCAGATCAGGCTATGTTGTTGACATTCTAATTGAATATTGTCAACAGCGGGAATTCTCATCCTGATGACCCAGGAGAGTGACTCAGGTCACAATTAATGGGAACTTTTGGAGAACCTATCGTTCAAACACGCAGATTTAAAAAAAACAGTGTGGGTAGATAACGTCAGAAAAATGTACATGTAGCAAGTGCAATTTGACACTAAAATGTACATGTATGGCATTGGACTGGACTGGCCGAAGCAGGCATACACTAGTACAGGCCTTGCAGATTCAAATTGAACTAAAGTCTCCAACAGTGACCTGTAGTATTAAAATAACTAATTTCAAAATGTGTGGCCCAGTATTGTGGGATGCCAAATTGACATTTAATAAATAATTGAGCTTAAGCGCAATAAGGAATCCCTTATTAGCGCAATAAGGAAAAATCTAATTGCCCTTAAGCACAATAAAGGAATATTACATAAACTCCCTATAATTCCAATAGTGTAGTTTCCAATAGTGTAGTCCATGGTGCAATGGGTGGAGTGTATTGGTCACACAGTGACTGTCCACGTGTAGGCCTATTCAGATTCCATCAGATTCTATCCCTGTTAACAGGCAAATATAGGATAATTCTACTATTTTCTCATGAGGGAGATATTAATTGCACTTAAGCGCAATAAGGATGTATTGCGGTTAAGCGTATAATAAGGAATGTTCTTAATAAGATTCCTTATTGCGCTTAAGCTCAATTATTTATTAAATGTCAATTTGGCATACCATACAGTATTAGATATATTGGGAGGAGGGTAGATCATGCCATGAATCTCTACTCTTATGGGATGCCAAATTGACATTTAATAAATAATTGAGCTTAAGCGCAATAAGGAATCTCTTATTGCGCTTAACGCTTAAGGAATATTCTTATTGCGCTTAAGCGCAATTAGATCTTCCCTTATGCGCTTAAGAACATCCCTTATTGCGCTTAAGCGCAATTACATCCTTATTGCGCTTAAGCGCAATTATTATCCCCCTCATGAGATCACCCCTCTGCAAATAGTAGAATTATCATATATTGCCTGTTAACAGGGATAGATATTGATTGCACCATGGACTAAACCATTTGAATTATAGGGAGTTTATGTAATATTCCTTATTGCGCTTAAGCGCAATAAGAATCTCTTATTGCGCTTAAGCGCAATAAGGAATCTCTTATTGCTCTTAAGCGCAATAAGGAATTTTCTTATTGCGCTTAACCGCAATAAGAGATTCCTTATTTCGCTTAAGCTCAATTATTTATTAAATGTCAATTTGGCATCCCATATACTCTGGCTAATATGACTTTGGGGCATAGATTTGGGCCATAGCTATGGTCATATAGCAATAATGTGGTGTCACTGTATAAGGGCTTGCTTACCTCATATGGTGTACTTATTGACTTAAATCGGGTGAAAAACCCTATTGTCATATTATCAGCATCCCTGTCCCAAAAATTGGTGTTTCATTCCGGGAGCTTTGATGTCTCACTCCTCGAGCTCTGGTAGTTTTATTAAATCAGTGGCTCTTGCACAGATCTATAGTATTTCCAGGTCATATACTGTAGCGCAAATATGGTGTCACTGAGGACCTGCTTCCCTAATATGGTGTACCTGTATATGTACTCGAAAATCAAAGTTGCCCCAACTAATACAGAAGTTAATACTACCACGAGTTGCCACAACTAAAACAGAAGGTAATGCTATTGCGAGCCTACCATTTCGATAAAGAACTTAGGCTTGCTCCCATGCAAACCAATGAAAACAAGAGGTGATATGTCAATAAGAGCTAAGGTTGAGTTATGGATAAACCTATTTATTCACCAGGGGTGTTTAGTTATATACATGTATAACCATGAAATGCGCTTAAGATTAGGCAATTGATTGTGCGTAAGCAAAATTGATTGCGCTTAAGCACAAATAATTATGTTTTCAAGAACAAATCACTATGCTTAATCACAATCGATTGCACTTAAGAGCAATGATTGCTCTTAAGCACAATGATAAGTTCAACTAATTGTGCTTAAGTGTAATTATTTGTGCTTAAGTGCAATTAATTGCACTTAAGCGCACTTCATTATTAAATGACAATTTGGCCTCCCAGAGGCGAATGCCCGTATAAATCATATTCTACCAGTACAAAACCTCGGGAACTTTTTTAAGTATTGATAGAGAACCTTATAAAGCTGAAAAAATAACAAGGGGAATATATTTCTTTATTAATACCTGTCGCTTAATAGTTTATTCATAAGTAGGTGAAAGTGCCAACTCGAGATGACATTATTTAACAGACTTGATGGGTGAGTTTGCTATGCGCACTTACAATCATGGAATTTCTGCAGGGTAATTAATTCAGTGTTTTTGTGATATCAGCTCACTAAAGCCACAAAAAGCATGCATTTTCGAGCTGGGACCACCCCATACTTTGAAGTTGATTATCGAGGAACAAATATAAACAAAGAAATATGTTCCCTGCCTTGTTTGTTCAATGTTATAAAGTTCATTATCAAAACATAACAAAATTCCCAAGTTTTGTACTGATGGAATAAGATCTCTACAGGCGCTAAGCAGAGTAAAGATTCATGACATGATCTAGGGGAGGGGGTTTCTTCATTTTCAACAAGATAGCTCCAGGCTGTTGACCCAACATTCAACAATAATTTGAACAAGGACTAAATCATGCCAGAAGCTCCCACAAAAATATTCATGATTGCCAATTACTCAGTTAATAAATTCAATTGCAAATCTATCACAGCTCGTGACAGTCAGTTGTGGTATTCAGTTATTAACAGACTTGTAATTATATTAAATTTAATTCATTAGTGAAAATTCATACATGTGTTAAGTACCTTATTAATAAATCATTTAATATAAGTCTTCTTAAATATATCTCTTCATGATATTGATGATGTCCATCCTTCTCATGGCAGACCCCAGACTCCTATACTGAATACTAATAACAAATAGGTGGTTTTTCTGTTTACCAGCAGGTACCAGATAAGAAAATATGTACCGTATAGTGACAATGGAGTGAAATCTCCTGGAACTGTAAGATTTATCTCACGGTTTGTCATTGAGCATCAAATTGATTATTTTTTTGTCAAAATGACATATTTAGATATAATTCAGTCTCATACTTCTTGGTGAGCCGGGGTTATGGACAATATTTCAGCAGCAAAAATGTAATTATTTTCATATTTATAATAGTGTGAAATAACCATGGTTTCTATCCTATATTTTTTATCTTGTACCCATGATTCACCTATGTTATTCAGGATTTATGGGAGGTGCTAGTATACCATCAGTAGTCAGAGTAATCAAAACTATGTGGTTCATTTATGAGACAAAATACCGAACCTGGAGGGTCGGAACTAAAACTAATTACAACAAAAATTGTCTATTTAGGAATAAAATCAATTAACCCTTTCATTATGGGAGCAGCATTCACCCTTCCATGGTTGGAGCATTGGAAATATTGCAAAAAAAACCTGTGCTAATGCATTCTCTTATATATGGTAGTTTCCAGTAGGGATCCTAAAATATATAAGAGAATATATTACATTGGCCTAACAATATTTACCTTGACCTTGTAAGCCAGTGCATTCTCTTGTATATGTGAGGCTACCTATGGTACCTGCAGATATAAGGGAATGCACTGGCACATGATTCAATGCTCCACTAGCGCAGCTCCCATCAAGAAATGGTTATATTATATATTTGAGTCTCCCAAGTTCTTCCAACTGCATATTTTGTAGATTTTATTTTCCTGCTTTACAGAAGAAATTTAATCATTTACAAATTTCCAAATTCACTAAAGATGGATTATCTCTTCCTCTAACATGTGTTGTATAGTTTACTGGTTATAAAATAATAAAAATAAGCCGGAGATACCTGTCTGGAAATGTTACTATCAATTAATATTGATTTTAAATCAATATGTATTTTTTAATGCGAGAATTAAGTGGGATATATATTTGTTCCTATTTTTTTTTGAAAAAGTTCCAATAAACACGAGCCCTAAAATACTGGACATTGATTGTATGCTTATTATAATACTAATTGATAGAAGTGTTTCCAGACAGGGGTCTTCGATTCATATTTATTATGTTATACACAGGAAACTATAAAATACTTGTTATAGAAAGATATAATGATTAATCCATCTGTAAGAGTAAGGGTTTTTCAAGTTGTGTGTCTTCAAGAATTGGAGTGTATCACACTGAGCCAAATTCAATATATGATGGTCAGGTATTTCAAAAACAAGAAACAAAATTAACAGCTTTTTCATAGTTTTAGTAATTTTCTGACTAGATTGTGTACAAAACATGATTTCTTATTAGTCTATGGTGAAGACAAAACTATTTTTGAACAAATTATGTGTTAGACTTACAAACTGTGAAGGGATTTCCAAACTCATTGTGATGCTATCGTTTTACAATTGAAAGTGTTCTAAATAATTTTGCACATTTCATGACTGGAGTTTCCTGAAATTTAGCGAAAACACTGTACCAATGCATTCTCTTATATATGACAGTCTCCCATAGGCAGACTCACATATTTAAGAGAATTCATTGGCCTAACAACATTTATCTTGACCATGCAAGCCAGTGGATTCTTTTATATTTACAACCTGCCATATTGGAGACCATTATTTATGATTAATCCTTCCATAATTGGAGCTTCATGAAATTTTTTGAAAACTTGTGCCAATGCATTCTCTTATATATGCGAGTCTCCAATAGGATGCCTTGCATATATAAGAGAATGCATTAAGCTAACAATACTTATATTGAACTTCTAAGCCAGTGCAGTCTCTTATATTTAAGATTGTATATATGCGAGATTCATATATATAAAAGAATGCATAAGCATGACTGGTTGTTTTTTCTATTTATGCCCCAACATTTGTTAAACAGACAAAAATGCCAAAAAATGGCATTTTTGGAAAAGTATCAAGACTGAAGGAGTAATCTCAGTCATAAGTTAATTTTATTCAACAAAACACCAAAAAACAAAATGCCATGAGAAAAACAGGGTATATGGATTTAAATTTATTTCAATTTGCTCTGGAGGTGGGGGGGGGGGGGGGGGGGGGGGGTTAATATATATTCAGACACATATGATACTTTTTTACATTTTACCATTTCTGCGATTCACCCACCCCCGCAACCAATTTCTTTCCCTCTTTACAAATGTTTTCCCAAAGCATTTTTCAACACCCCTCCCCATCTGTCTGTCTGAATATATATGTGGAGATTCTATGAGGAAACAACAATTTTTTACCATCTTACCATCCGCCCAGAACATTAAACCTTTCTAAAAAAAGTGCTGAAGGGTACACATGGTTTGAAAATGTGCTGAAGGTTTGTGATCGCCACTAACACCGTTACTTAAACTGTGTTTCTGAAAGTCTGACGCCCATGAGCAGTTTGTTTTCAGTTCATTTTCTGTTCATTGGAACGTAATCAATTATTTTCTAACAGAAATCATGGCAGATACGAAATCTAAACGTCATTTAGAACGACATTTCAAACCCTGTATACCATTCAGCACATTTTCAAATCCTGTGTACCCTTCAGCACTTTTTTTGGTGAGAGTGACCCCTTCAGCCTTACTAAGTTAGATACATGTAGGTCTACCATTACATATAACGCTGTAAGGCAATACAAAACAATTATGCTTTTAAAGCGTAATGGAGTTACGCTTAAGCATAATCAGCCATTACATGTTAGATTGATCTCCCATATAGTACTTAATATATGCAATGACAATGTTGTTGTTTGAGCCATCCAAATGATTTTGGAGTATAAATATAAGCAGCAAGCGAAATAATTGAACAATAATTTATTATATATGATAAACAAGCATAAATTATAAATAGTTAAGCAATAGTTCCTTGTTAGCATTGTTGAAAACACCCCATACTGTTGTTCCCCTCGCAGAGCAGATAGAAAACCGTCAATGTCACTGATATCAACAACCGACTATTCCAGGTGGTTCCATTCCACAGTTGTTTTAACAAAGAAGGAGTTTTCGTATTGTGAGCTGCTAGTACGCAGAAGTTGGAACGATTCTGTGTTGTTACACACCTCCTTCTCCACCGGATTTTGACTGCCACGTACAGTCCTCAAATTTTGTTGGCTGTAGCCTGTATTTGCCTTGTGTTTTAGATAATCAGGCTTAGGAAGTGCTGGGAGCAACCCCATGACTATTTTGTGGTATTTAACCAGTCGCTGTTCTTTCCTTCTGGGAGCTTTACCTCAGACAGCATGTCTGTGACTGATCCATCATCTCGTCTGTATATGTTCTTTTCTGTATCTGTTCTTTGAGTTTAAGAGAGATCTCGAGGTCAAGTGACCAATTTTGAATGGGGATTTCCATGCAAATCTGCAGAGCAAAATTCAGAGTTGCACATACTTCTGAGTGTGACTTGATGTAGTATTGAAAACAACAGGTATAAATTTACAGGGACGCCAGAAGCATCAAAGGGCAAGGGGGCAAACCAACCAGGAGGGCACTTTTCGGGTACCCACTGGCCTCACCTGAGTCAGGCCAGCAAGGGGGGCAAGTGCCTCCGTATGCCCCCCTTCTCTGGCGTCCCTGGGTATTTATCTGGCGACTGGCGGGTCCAATTGGAACTTGTTCCATTATAAATTATAATGTTGGTGTATTTATTTTTGAATTTTATATTGATATTTCGAATCTGACAAATATAAGTTATGTAGGTCAAGTGATATGTAATTCCAGAACAAAATTCTCAAAAATATATTTATAGCAAAATTTTATAATTTACGAAGCGGACCCACCAGATAAATACCTGTTGTCTAGTACCACATCAAGTCACACTCAGAAGTATATGCAACTCTTTAACTTTTGCTCCGCAGATTTGCATGGAAATCCCCATTCAAAATCCACCACGGCGGAAGAAACACACCATTCGTTGCTCTTTCCAATTTTTCGGCATCTTCCCGCTTACGAAAACTTCTTATTTGATCGCATTTTGCAAATTTAAGCTCAATATATCTCAGTCTTTTTCCAACGATATCCTGACAGTGAAACCATTCTTGACAGAACACAGGGATATCCCCAATCTATTTATAGCATATCAGGCTGTATCAGGGGAGATAAACCATGCATGCAGTTTATAGAAGCGTTAGGAACAGGCAGTAAACAGCTGATTTCAACAACAACAACATGGTGGCGATTATTTTTGAGTCCCTTTAAAGCATATGTAAGATTGAATTGGAGTTTATAGTTTCTCTGTCATCTGGGTTAACATGATTGGGGCTTAGAAGTGCATTGTTTGGGTTATTGACAAGTATTATACAGTTATTTTTAATGATACCGGTACTGAAAAAAAATAATTAATCCAAAAAAAAAAGTTAAGCCTACCTACCTACCCTAATTTTTTTCAGCTCGTTAGCGGAAACAAACGTATTTTTTTGTTAGGCCTTAGTACAATTATACCTGTCGGAATCTTATTGTAAGTTATACTAGTATATTTGTAAACACTGTAACTCGTACCGGTAGCTTGTTCATTTATTTGGTCTTCACTCAGACGGCAGTCTTAGGTGCGTAATTACATGATTAATAATCTGGATACCATCAACACAATTAATGCACCCATGGAAATGATTGACTTGTGTAACATACTTAGCTTTGGATTGCTTTGCGATTTAATCATGTGCAAGGAAATGGCTACTTTTCAGTGAAAAATAACTAATTTTTCGCCCAACGGGACGAACCATAGTCTTCCCGTAGAGTTATATGTTTCCACAATACGGACTCATTAAAATCCCCCTGGCAGAAACACTGTATGTAGGACCATGCATACTACGTTGTAATGGCTGGTATTGTATTGATGGTGTGTGCTGTTCATTTGGATATACTATTTGTAAAATAATACTATTTTGAACATGATTATTCTACATTTCTAATTTCTATTTGATCAACCTACCTGTAGTATACTATACTACTACTACTAGTAGTAGTAGTAGTAGTAGTAGTAGTAGTAGTACCTGAGTGTTTTCACATCACTTTAAATAATTATAAATGGAACAAGATTTCCAATCAACTGCCACAGATCATAAATCAAATGGATAATAAAACACTGATTAAACTCATCAACAACTCCACCTAATCCACCCTAAATTAGAGGTACTTGCTGCATTTCTAGGCGACTTGCTCCAATTTGGCAAACCCGATCGATCGGTGGTTCAATCAGACAATTAATTATATTAGCAATAGCCACCGGAAGTAGATGGCGCGCGCAACCCGGATTCCGGTATCCCGCTGAAGGTTGTAAAGTGTGGAATCTATATGTGGTGCTATTTTGAGTCATCGCTATTTAAAGGATATATACGTCACATTATTCCAAAAATAGGCTAATCGCCTTGTCATTGGTTCAAATATACTATAGAAAGTCCAATGACGTACATCAAACGTTGGGGACATTTTATAATAATTAGTTGAATATTAGGGAGTTTATAAAAACCACTATTCCGCGCTATTCCTTATATTTTTAGATCAGTTTTTAATAAAGTAAAACAATCTAAATTATAATAAGCAAAAGGCAGAGTGGGATCCGATTGCCATCATACCGAAATTAGCGATAACCCGATTATGACTCGGGACTCGGTCTACAACGTTTAGTGAGACCGTATCCAACACTATCTATCTAAAATGGCCGTGCCGACTAAAAACCCAACGATAGTTTCACTGTATTTTTACGAATACGAGTCAAAATAGACGTAATATATATGTAACAAGGTTATTGTATGCACTAGTTGTGATATTTTTGTGATATAAATGGTACACAATAAGTGAAAATTAGTCAGGTAAATCCGAGAGAGGGGGTTTTACATTGTAAACAAATGACAAACGTATATTTTTCCGCATGCAAAATCTGAATCTGATGTCATGAAAATTTACGGCTAGATTGAAAACCGTGTATTTATCGTTAATTATACCCTACCTGACCTACTGTAATGCAATCTGGAGCTCGTCAACCAAACAAAATCTTACTAAAATCAGAAAATTACAGGAGAATGCCCTAAAAATTATCTCAAATGGTACTAGTAATATTTCCACATGTGACATATTGCAGACAAGCCAAACTGCTAATGCTTGATGACATTGGGAACATGCAGCTAATTAGAATACTGCATGACTACCATACACATGCACTACCTGATTCCTTATCAAAATTATTCACAAACCTAGCAGATATACATAGCCATAATACTCGCTCAAAATCAAAAGGTAATCTATTAGTATTATCTACATGTATATCATGATTGACATGAATTTAAAAGAACCAAACCCTCAAAAAATGCAATCTCAAACAAAGCCCGAGCATTATGGAATAGCCTCCCTGAAGATTGCAAATTACGCATTGAAACATGTATACCCCAAATATCTAAGAGATCACTTTATCAATAGCTATAATGTATCATAAATGATCCATATGTGTTAATCACCTCCATATTCTTAGCCCAAATAAACTGAGCTCCACTGGTAATTCAGTCACATCCTTACACATTCATTAAATTGAAATAATAATGTTTGAGGAAATCAAGTAACATATAGTTCTATTACTTATGAGCATATCTTCAACATATTATGCACACCATTTACCACCCACCACTCCCCAACCTACATCTCTTTCTCTCTCTCAACTGTTCTTCTCCTCTTGCACTTGCACCCACATTATGTCTATATTATAATCATTGTATTATTATAGGGCTCTGACACATAAGCCATGGCTTCCACAGAGCCCCATTACCATATTGTAATTTATGTACTGAGCATCAAATAAAATCGATTGAGTTTTGAGTTTAATTACGCATTTCTTTTAATTTTTTTTATTTATTTTGTCAGGGAAACCTCCCAATCTGCCTGCTAATGTCTTCTACTTCTAGTTAAAATATTTTTGCCATTTATCAATAACAATACCCAAACTGGCCCAAGAGGCAAGACAACAATTTGACTGGCCCAAGAGGCAAGACAACAATTTGAACAAATTACCGAATATTATATTAATAATTTATTAAAAAATATAATATAAATCGTTAAATGTGTTGTTGGTGCCGGAGGTTCTGCCCAATTTTTAAAATGTAAAATGTGCATATGTACTGTCCAATACTAAATATCTTGTTCATTTCAGTTGAATGATGTCGGAAGATTTATTTGATACGCAACCACCGTCCGGTTCAACTTCCACGAAATTTGATACATAGGGTTACTTTTGTCCACTGAGTGTTTTGGACGGGTCAAATCGTGACCTGACCTTGACCTTCAAAATGATCAATTCAAGGTCAAATCGGGTAAAACAGGATGGATTTCGACGGGTACTTTTATCCGGGCATTGTTTTTGACGGGTCAAATCGTTACCCCAACTGACCTTGATCTTCAATTCAAGGTCAAAGCCCGGACGAAGTCGGGTCACCTTCTAGTCTGATATATTTATAACTTCTGTCATCAGTTTCCATGTTTGTCTCCTGACATATGGTCCAGTAACACATATGTCAACTTGTATTGTGAAAATTTCAGATTTTTTTCCCCATTTCGCATTGGGGTACACTTGATTTTGAGCCCAACTGTACACACATAGTATGAGTCAGAATGGTGTATTTGTTTTTTTTTGTATAGAGTAATAACCAGAGAACACAGAAAGCCAAGGTTGAGCTCTCTATCTTCATTTTTGGAGAACTTGTGGGGTTATGTCAGATTTGTTCCAATTGTTGAAAAATGACCCTTGCCGAGGGTGACACCAAGGTTAAAAAACTATTTTTTTTTTTTTTTTTGGTTTGTTCTGTGACCAAAAATGGTTTTCTTTTGCAGTTCTGACACCAAATGGAACATGTAGGTGCATTAATCTCACCCATGAACTGTTTGGAAAAAAATGGTTGGTTATTGCTAATTATATTGATCAAGTTCCAAGATCGTGTGGTATTACATCATATATACATACCGGTAAATACCATGCGAGTACCTCACTAGTCCATTTGTTCTTTACTTACCACATAGATCATATCTTACATAATGATTTTTCCACTTCGTCGGAGACGAATTTTCTGGCACTTTCTCCAAATTCCAAATGACAACCTCGGTTGAAATTCGTGGGAAATTCCAGATTTTCGGTCGCTACAAAATGCAGAATACGTGTTTCTTCATTCCGAAACGAACATTGTTTGTAATAAAATGTACCTGCAGTAACATAAGTCTGCATATAGCCTACCGCCATTTACCCCGGTACCCCATATACCCCGGTACTTAGAGCTCTATAAGTTAATAGAGATTATATCACCTTATATCGTATCTTATGGTCATGATGATCAACATGAGTTCACAACAAAGATATGCAAATAGGTAGAAGGTGAGCGTGAGAAGGAACCCCAACCGGGAAGGTCTGGATTTATGACCTTGACCGAATAATTTGTGACGTCACATTCAATGTGATTGAGTGCGCTGTCATTTCAAGTTCAAAACATGACGAAAATGAGCGATTAAAACATACGAATTAGTCTATATAATAAAATAATTATATAATAGGATCTAGATGCAACATGGACCAGTGAATATGTCGTTACATGGATTATATATGCTACCGTAAGTCGCCGTAGATTTAGATTAAATGAACATTTTGCAGCGAAATTTGTGATTGTTTCGTTGAGTCTATTTTTAGCACTCATTACAATGTTAAAAATTATCATACTATGGCAGCTAAATTATCGGAATTATTTAGGCCTATGGCAGTCTATCCAAATTGATGGCGTTTTATGCATACGATCTCAAACAATGGCATGGAATAAATAGTGGTGTTGGAGCAATGCTGAGGTGGCGGATTGATTGGGGGGGGGGGGGGGGGTGATATGATAAAACGGATAAATACTAAAAAAGGTAAATTCAAAATAATGAATAAATGATAAGTTATAGGTTTAGTTTATAGTATACCCCAGTCCACAGTGAACGCATCCTGGAACATTGAATTGTCAGTCGCGGTGATTAAGTGAATTGGCACAATCATTTAAATCAGAAATGCTAATTAAGATCCAAATGCTAAGATAAAATAATCTAATAATATAAAATTTTGTCATTTTCTTTGATTATTTTCTTTTTTTAATCATGTTGTTTAAAAAAAAATATATATAATAATAAGGCCTTTGTTTACTGTAACCCACCAGCCCCTATTTATATTCAGATATCCACCCCTACTAATTGTATTCCCCCCCCCCCCACCCCGCTAAAAAATATTTTAAATTGTACTCAGCTCAGCTCTAATTTCTTATCGCATTATTTTTATCTCTGTTAAATTTAGGGGTGGGAAGATACACCGATGCACCGGTGTATCGCGATACGGTAACACACGATGCATGCACCGATACAAATCCTTAAATATCGTCGTATTGCGATACACATATAATTCATAATAAATGATTACTGTACGAAAACTTCGAAAAGCATAGTCACTTGATCGGCTATTAAGATATATCGAGAGTTTCAGTCCTAAAACAAAGTTAAAACAAGACTTCGCATGTGCATATATAGCTTCGCGCGAAAGTGATGAAACGTACTATAATGTGTCCGTGCTGCACGTGCATCGCGTGTTTGATTAGAGCCGGTGCATATTTACGCCACATGGCACAATTGATATATAACTTCCCGTTTCGGTTTCGGAAGCACATGTCACGTGCGCTCGCAGCTGACACAATACTGCCTTCTAAATATACCGGTACTTTCCGCGGTACCCTTCATTTTGACCGCGTAATCGCGTGTCACTCGAACTCAATTCGTATAGTTACGAGTCCAGTTGTCTGAATCTAGTACATTGTATTTAGAGTTACTCCTCTTACATTGGCAGCTCCGCGTTTTGTGATTTATTAACAAGTGATTTTAAGCACGATCACTTAGACACTTACGGACGTTACCATTAACTTACCAATAAATAGTCGATCTTGTATTTACTGTTTAGAGTAGATCAGACTCATAATAACTATTGACTTGTTTGAAAGTTTCAGTTGCAAGTAGGCACAGTAATGCTATTTGCCCTAATAAGCTTGTGTTTGAGTTGTCATGTTTGATTTGATTAAATTCTGAAACAATGTCTGGAGTGTATCTATGTAGTAAGTATATATGTATCTAGATACGCACTCGTATCGCGAACAGTGTATCGAGATGCGTATCGTATCGTGGCACTAGCGTATCTTCCCACCAAATTAGGTGCCAAATCATTTCAAAATTTGCAGATTTCTTTCTCTTGAATTACTATAGTCCAAGTCGTCTTGTACTAAACCCAGCTAAGATATTGGGATGGCGATGAACGCCACCATCGCCATCCCAATATCTTAGCTGGTTTTAGTACAAGAAGACTTGGACTAGAATTACTAGTACATCTGTATACACCCTGATAGTTTAAGAACCCTTTTATTTTTGTATTTAATGTGCAATTGGTACTGATATTAAAAACCTCCTTGGCTATGGGGTAACTTGAGCTGAATAGGTCACTCTCACCGGTTTTCTGTGATAAAGTTACCCAGGTTCCTAATTTTGTGATAAAGTTACCCAGGTTGGTGAGAATTGTGATAAAGTAACCCAGGTTAAGCAAATCTCACAATATCAACTCGATTTAAAAGTGACAGAGGGAAATATTGTTCAGTTTTGGCAAGTAATAGCCCTTATCAAGCATAAATTAAGACATATTAGTATTGTAGTTCGTCATTTTGATCACAAAAATCAATAATTTGTTGCTAAACATGAACTATTATTAACCTTGGTAACTTTATCTCATTCTTCTCCAACCTGGGTAACTTAACTAACTTTATCACAATTTCAGGAACCTGGGTAACTTTATCACAGAAAACCGGTGAGAGTGACCTATTCAGCGTAACTTGATTGCAAAGCAAATAAAGAAGATACATGTAGTAGTTTTCAAGTTTTGGGGGTTATAATGCAGTATGTAAAAACTTAAAAGTTCCCACACTATGTGAGTATGTGTGGCTATAAATAAGAATACATTCCATAACATTAGATTAAAAATGTTCATAGATTTGTAGGCAAGATTCAGCTAATGCCCATTGTTATTCCCCTTCAAATGAATTGGGGTTGCCTGGGATGGCACATGCACCTGAAAATAAGCCTAGAACATCAACCAAACACATACATTATAGCATATTATTCTAGGTATTGGAAATTATAAATGAAGCCTAAATGAAGGCAAATTATTGTGTAATCCATTTGTTTCTTTCCTTATGTCCCTGTATGGCCCAGACACTGCTGATGTCTGGGATAAGCACACGCTGGGTATGTTCCTCAATAGATGGAGTATTCACCCCTGGTTAAGTGGTACTGCTAATTTGCTATGCTGCTGGTGGATCCTGATGAATTGATATGATGCTGGTAGCCTAGTGGTAGGGCAAACCGATGCTGTTAAAAAGTACTGGTATCTATACTAATACCAACCAATTCTGTTTCTTTGTTTGTCAATTAAATCAGAATATTTGCCATTGACATCATAATCAGATAATGATCAGATGTCTTAAAAGGGCACTAAGTATTCATGATTAAATTTAATTAAATATTATAAATTAATTACATACATGTACCTAAAACAGTTGGACCCATGGAGCTGAAAATTGTTACATAGGTTTAAGTCTGCTGGTATCAGACGACTTACAGGGGAAATAATAAACAATTTTAATTAAATAGTTAATCATATCCCTAAAATGATTGGACCATGGTCACTGAAAATATGTAGGACTACTTAACCACTAACCAGAGGTGAGATTGTAGTTATATTTTGTATATGATTGGTCTCAAGTTACCATATATCCTAGGTACTTTTCTGTGTATCAATTTACACTCAATTAGCCAAACCTTGGTTAAGCAAAAATATAAAACGGTCCACAAAAAAAAAATACAAACCAGTCCCAGCTCAACAAAAATAGCCAATATGAGGTCTATCAGAATGTATGAAGAATTAAAGATGTAACTAAGATAAAGAAATTTTATAATGTTGATCAAGCTGGTACGTAATTTAAACGAGAGATAAAAGACTGTGACAATAAATTTGAGCTTGGTGATTAGTATATGGGGGGGGGGGGGGGGTGGGGGCAATTAAATTGGGGCAGAGGTCTAAATTAGTAGCGGTGCGTTACCAGAATCATTACTATTTGGTAGACATTTTACAGATGGTACTTAAACATTTTCATACTTTTTGTCTTAATCTTAAAGGTACTCAATCCGAGTCGCCATATCTGACAACAAGTTACAACTGAACAACATTTCTTCAAAATACGCTTTTGTTATCAGAATCGATCAATTACAACATAATAATGCTAACGGCTGTCAACTATGGTATAAAATTTCTCAAAATGTGTTATTTATCAACATGTTGTTCCAAAAAATTTGGCCATATTACCACTTGATTTTAGAGTTATCCATCTTCATCCACTGCTTCATCCGCAATTTTGTCCAAGACCGTTGGTTTGACGAATATTTTCTGGGCCACAAATAATTACACATTTCGAGAAATAACAAATTTCAAAAATCGATATCTGATCAACCTGAGCTTTGATGGGTGGGTTTCTCAACTCAATAAATCCCCAAAGAAATAGTCATCTGGGAGCATTAATTCGGATTATGCATCTTTAAAACAACAAATTTTACACTAAATTAAATACTGTTTGGAAATTCAAGCTATCAGTTTCAGATTCAGAACAGTTTCAACTACTTTCAGTATCTGAATCTGTTTTTGGTCTGAAATTTCCAATGGTGTCAGGTAGTCCAACAAATTAGACTATTCGGATTAATACATATTTTTATATTTGGACATTTACGATTGTATTACTCCTTCTAGTCTAATAAAACAGCTGAAAATCAAGATTGCACAAATTTTGAAGCAGGTCAACACCAGTGACCACCGATATAACCCCTTCAAAATACCATTCTATTTGAAATTTTCTACAAATACATGAGTCTTACCTGTAGCGGAGATAGTATTCTTTATGTTCAAACATAGATTGTGATATAAACGTTGTCATAATTACAGATTTGTTAGTTTAATCTCGGAGTCGAAAACATATCACCATTTTCAAATACAGACGATAATGATGACGTCACGCTTCTAAAATAAAGGCCACACAAATTGATTACTCGTGAAAATCAATATATGCCGTGCAGATATGGAAATATCAACTGGGTCAATTTGTTGGCATTTATAGATATCACATTAGCGCCAAATGTTGTTTGTTTGATAAATAACAATAATAAGGGTCTGTTCGTCCGGTTTTGTTGACATTTTCATCATAGAAGTGTTCTTATCAAAATTATACCATTGATATTTTTGTACCAAAAATAAAGATGCCTTTTCTTAAGTAAACAATATTTGAAGGGATATGGAAATTATTTTATTAGTTTTGAAATTCAAATTGATTAACCGGTTAACCGGATGCTTGGTCTTTCAAGCTTTCCGGTATGTCAAGATTCGACGAGAGTATGATATGCGTGGGTAATAGTTATTATTATTAGTCACTTATGTGGATTATATTCGTATTCCTGTGGATTTTCGTGTAAGTAAATCAGTTGTAATCGATGAATTCAACGACCACCTGCCCCATGAAATGTTCACAAGTCGAAAACTATGACCAAATTGTCACCAAAAGCCGGATTATATAGGTCTATGTTCGATATTTTGGCATAAAACCAACACATTTCTAGTGATAAACAGATTAACTGAAACGGCACTTCGACTATATTTTCGTTTGCCTGTTTATAATCGACATCGAGAAAAAAACCTGCCGTTACGAACTTACGATGGTTACCGATTATTACCGCTTTTTCCAGTAAAATGAGAAAACGGTAAATCAACGTTCAAATAAACAGTTGTGATAATGTTTTCTACAGTATTAATGGTAAGTATGGTCATCCTATTATATGTTTAAAAGAATATATGGTCATTAATACGGCGAATATGTGTACGTGTTTAAACGTATATTGTAAAACTTGGAGATAAATTGAAGTATGTACCTGTACATACGCTACCGTACCGAAAATAGTTGCCTGACTGTGTTAAATTAGAAATTACACAATTGGCAATAGACCAGCCTACATATAATTATAATATTATTATTGATACGGAAAACCTAAACATGCCTTAGCGCGCCGCACACGCGTACGATGCGATATATATTGTACGACAAATATCGGGCACCGGTTAAGCCTATATTGTAGGCTATATATAGGTAAAATCGTAACTTGTGCGGTGGAAAATCGCAGGACATTTTGACGCACGATCGGCCTCGCAAAGAATCGAATAATTTTGATTTTCTACGATCGAGTCGTACTATTTATTGGAGGTAGCCAATCATATTCAGTCGCTCGACTAAAATCGTATCTGTGCGCACACAGAGCTTACAAATATCACATCTGTGTGGCGGGCACTGGCGGCTACAAATTATATAGAATAATTGAACTCGTATACATATATGCATTTTCGTAGCTGTGTCATTCTCAATTATCAAAGCGAAGCTCGTTTTTATATGTATAAAATACAAGACCACGTGGCAGCGAATATATTCCCATCCGGTAACAAATTGCGCCCAAAATTGCGTTTAGACGTCTGCTACATGAAACTTCTAGCAATTTCGACGACGATGCTATATAATGTGTGTGTTTATATATATCTCGATTTATCACTACAAATTTCACATTATATATATGACCACAGTAATACTCGCATATCAAAACAAATTCAACATGTTAGGCACAAACTTTCCAATTGTTGAAACTGAAGGCCTACTTGACACCCATCCACTATAGCTTTCCTTGCGTTTTTGTACTGTATGTGGCTTGACAGCCAGTTAGCGTTTTTATCTAGCGCTTATTACATATATACTTAATATATAGATGTGAACAAAAATCATTCACTCCGAAAAATTATAAGGATATAGATCCAATAATGTCTATAAAAATCAGCCTGCTCCTACGTGGTCTGGAACAATGAAACTGCGAAATAAGTTTGGTGTGGCCTAAAATTTTTCCATGATTTCTGTTCCTTTACGCATGCGCGTAATCTCAATACCGCGCGTAAATCCTCACGCAGACGATGTTGATATTTCTGACGTGTGTATTCTGATCAAATTTTAATGGATTAATAGTGACAAAAAATATTCTAGTTAGTTCAGTCATGATACTAAACATTCCAACAACAGGTATGTGTTTTTTATTTATGGTTTTATTTGTGTCATTGGACGTGAACAGTGTAAGTTAAAGGGGCATGCCCTTGCCACGTAAAATAAGTGGCTTCGCAGCGTTCCAATTTTTCACGCCTAGTATTAGACTGAAGGATTAAATGGTCCATAAATGTCCAAATATTAAAATTCCAATTAATCCGAAAGTCTAATTTGTTGGACTAGGTGTCAGGTACAAATTTCCAATTGTTGACATTGTTTACCAAAGTTGGAGATTAGACAGTCATTTAACAGTGTCACACACCCACCCCACTTCACTTTTCAAAGACCGTGAAGTGATGAGAAGTCTTAAATTAAAAATCCTCACCAATGTTACTGTCACTGACTCACTCGTCGACTGAAATTGGCCATAACATTAACAATGTGTCAAATTAATGTAAGTATCTAACTTTTATTTTATTTAATCATGGTTGGTCGAATACATATGCTCTAAATATATCGTGATTTATAACCGATTGTTAATGTTATTGAACATTCAGTTATTTCAGTATTCAGCTTTTCAAGTTCAAATCGGCATCTTCAAAACTTTGTTGATATCCGCGCACCGTTAATGCTGGATAGCCTGCGACGAAAGACCATCCTGTTAGATTTGTGCGCATGCGTAAATCGGACCTTCCCGGTTGGGGTTCCTTCTCACGCTTACCTAGGTAGAATGCACTACCGTGACGGAAACGGGCCCACTCGCCCCAGGGCCCACTCACCCCAGTCGACCTGGGCCAGCTCGCCCGGGCCAGCTCGCCCCAAGGGATAATGTCTTATTTAAGTTGGTTTTCTTTTGGTTAATTATAGATTGTTGAATTTAATGTTTGTCACTGAATGTTGTTGAATATCATTAAATATACATGTTGAATTAAATATACACACCTTCGAGATCATTATTTGTCCGCAAGTTATGCCGAAAGATACTCCATTCCTCGATCGAAAATGTGCTAGAGTCGAGCCACTGCCGTTGAACATAGTCGCAGAGGCTGCGAAGACTGGACCCTTCGTCGGTTTTCTGGCTCAATGCATCGAAGGTGTCGCGGATATGTTGTGATGGCAATGGAAACTGTTTCCTTTTTCCATCCTTCTGGACAAACGCATGGATGGACAGAAGTTGACTCGATCTCACGCTGAAAGGGGCTCCAAGAATCTGAAATGATAATAGTTTCAAAGAATAAATAAAATATTTTTTTTTAAATTTGAATAAAATGTTTAATAAATAATTTTGTTTTTAATTTGTAACAAATCTTTCCACGAAATCTTTATACATTTTATAATATAAATTGAGGATGGTGGTGGGTCATCATTGTTATTTATGAATTCGCTGGTCCGTCGTTCAGACCAACTAGTGTGATATAGGATCATATAGGCCTACTGGCAGTGGCTATTAACTTGCCTAAAGTAATATAAATGTCGAAATTGATGAACATAACTCTGAAATATATCATAATATGAACTTAAAAAATTAATATATCAATATAAATTAACTTATTTACAACTTTAATACAAATGTAATACCCGGGCCGACTCGCCCCGGAAAGGTGGGCCAGCTCGCCCCAAAAACTGCCTGGGGCGAGCTGGCCCTGGGGCGAGTGGGCCCGGATCCACCGTGACAACCTATGGGAGGCCCTTTTCAATTTATTATTTATTTACGCTTAAGCGAAAACCGTCGGTGAAACGTTATTAAGCGAAAATCATTTGCGCTTAGATGAAAATAAAAAATTAATATGCATTCATATATATACGATCCCCCATGAATTAATTTTAAATGGCACAGCTAGGCCTAAACACATCGATCACTAAAGTCTATATAAGGCACACCATATTATGAGGGAAGCAATCCCCCAATAACACTTTTATGACCATGGAAATGGTATAAAATATACTAGATCTCTGGGATGGAGACACAAATTCTTGGGGACAGGGATGCTGATAATGTGAAAATAGGGGTTTTCCCCCTATTTCAAGTCAATAAGCTAGTACACCATATGAGGGAAGCAAGCCCACAGTAACCCCTAATTCCCTATTTATGGCCATGGAATTAAATGGTACATATCTGTGCAGGAGATGTCCCTTTAATAAAATATACTAGAGTTCTTGGAGTGAGGTACCAATTCTTGGGGCACCAGGGACAGATATGCTGATTTGCATATGGAAATATGTTTTTTCTTCAACTTTTGAGTCTGTATGGGGCTACTAGTACTATGGGGCCCATGCTAATATAGTATGAGTCTACTATGAGATGGACTCAATCATTCACAATCAGAGGGAAATAAGGGAGTACATGTTAAGTATTTGCGCTTAAGCGCAATTAATTGATAGACACATATTTCCGCTTAAGCATAAATCATTTGCGCTTAAGCATAAATGATTTGTGCTTAAGCGCAAATGATTTGCGCTTAAGCACAAATGTTTGCGCTTAAGCCCAAATAAATAATAAATGTGAAAAGGGCCTCCCATAATAACCACCCTCAAACCCCAAAGCTGAACATATATCAGCTTGGAACACATAAAAAGATGGCACAATTAAAAGTCGGCACATGCAGAGCAACGCCATATCATAGTATTTTGGCTGGGTGCCGACGAGTTATCTCGTATCCACACTTTGCCATGTTCTTCATGTACTTCATCAAATGATCATGTTCGATATTATAAATTATAAACATGAGCCGATTTGTATGGGAAGCTAAATTGACATTTAATAAGTAATCGAGCAATAAGGGAAGATCTAATTGCGCTTTTAAAAGCGCAATAAGGAAATTCCGTATTGCACTTATATAAGCGCAATAAGGAATATATTATTGCGCTTAAGAGAAGACATTCCTTATTGTGCTTAAGCGCAATAATTAGGAATATTCTTATTACGCATAAGCGCAATTAGTTCTTCCCTTATTACGCTTAAGCGCAATAAGGGATTCCTTATTGCGCTTAAGCTCAATTATTTATTAAATGTCAATTTGGCTTCCCATAGATTTGACCTTTTGGCGTAGCCTGTGCTAGTTATGGCTACGACATAACTCGTTGTCACAGCCGGTGAATATCGTATCCCACATTACAGGTTTAGATGAGTGGTGTTCGGTGTCGACTACGAGTTAACTCGTACCTAAATTTTGACATATACAACCTTATGTGTGTGATCATGCTACTTCAAAACTGACGTCGGACGTACGTACGTCGATATATCCCTTACCGAAATCATAATTCTTTAGCACTCGAGAGAGAATGAATGATGGCTTGCTGATGGCTAGCAGTTTTCAAAGGATATGAATGGTTATAGTGCAAAATTTAGCCCTCGAGGAGTAGGTGATGGCTAGATGATGGCTTATTTATAATTAAGCCATCGCTTAGCCCTCCTATAGGCCGAATTATTAAAATGAGCTAAGCGCATCGCTTAGCCCTCAATGGATGGATGGCTTAGCTATGGCTAGTACAGCGTTTGACTCCAACTGATGGCTAGTTAGCCATCAATCATGGCAAGTAAACCACCGATGGCTAGTAAGCCACCGATGGCTAGTTAGCCTGCATCAATGTACTAGCCATCAATGGCATTTAGCCCTCAGATTGTTAGCCCTGGACATTTAATGATGGCTTAGGATTGCTATGGAATATGACTTAATTGCTTCAGGGGGGATAACTATTCGACATCATCTATTGCAGAATGAAATGTCCCACGGCTCCCTTGTCACTAAATAACCTGGGGAATAAAAAAACCATCTGAAGATATCTTGAATGTAAATTTTATATATCAAAAATGGTTCAAAAACACCAATTAACATTGACACGTACTCCATACAATATAAATAAAAAAATAAGTAGTCCTTTATGATATAATTATAATGGCAAAATATTCATGGCACATGTTCCCATTAAATCCGGGGGTATTCCCCTGTATTGTTACACCATCAGCATTTTAGTGGTAATGAAAATCTATTGAACATGTGTGCTTTATCATTGCTGGCTACTCTGGCATTTGTCACAATGACATAGAACCATTGAGTACCTACAGTATGGCCACATGTTAGCTATATCCCCGACAGTGAAACACCATACTGGCACTTGCAACTAATGAAATTAGAAATTAGAACTGACACAGAAGACAAGTGGCCTCCCTAGAATATAGGAATTTTCACAACAATTCATGGGTTTTAATCTTCGAGTTATCTCATCTGCTAATTTTGGCCCGGGCCCGGAACCAGGCTCCAGCTAAGAGACTATAATTACTTCAATATGGTTTTGTTCATGGTTCGCCACACACACTATGTGCGCTCATTTCACATATGGTGTAATTTAGTGTAGCCCCACTGTCGGGGAGCTGGAGAGCACAGCTCCCCTGTCGGGGATTTTCTGGTGCCACCCCTGCACTGGTATACAAGTATCAGGGGCACACTGGTATCAGGGATAATGCAACATCTTTAGGATGGGCCAGTGAAAGGTACCTACAGGGTATTTGTTAAAAAATTCAGAAGAAAATTGTCTGGTTCAGATATGTCTTTTAACCCTTTCACAATGGGAGCTGCGATGGTGTGGCGCATTAAAGAATATGTGCCAGCTGCATTCGCTTATATATGCAAATTTCAGAAGGGATCGATCAGGCTCGATATAATTAAAATAATTAAGAAATGCACTAGCTGGCTTACAAGTTACAAGGTCAAGGTAAATATTGTTAGGCCAATGAATTCTCTTATACATATGCAAGACTCCCTATGGTTTACTCGCATATATAAAGAATTTCAGGAAGCTCCAGTCATGGAAGGGTTAAATATGAATATGTTTTCAAGTTAGATGTTTAATGTGTCATATCATGCCCAATAAATTAGAAAATATTGTTGTGAGTATTGTACTTACCAATTTCCAGAATTTGCATCTTGGGGCAGCTGCATGGATATTCTCTCAGAACCTCAGGCTGAATGTTTGATTCATAGCTAAACAGATTTCTTATAATTTTTTCACAACTTTTAAAAATAGCAGGCTCTGTATATTTTGAAGTCATTACAGTACTAATCCTATGAATTTCAACTGAAGAAATCACAAGTTTACAAGACCGCTAGAACAAAAGTGGCTGTATTACTGGAACAACAAAGGACTCAGTGAATAGAGCTGTTAGATTCAAACTTAGTTCCCTCCCAATGTCACATGTCACGCATCTGCAGTATAAACATACTGGTATAAAATTACAGAACCTATTTTTAGAAATTAATTCCCTTTATCTGGTTGGGCCCACATGTCCGCCATATAAATTCCACTCCCACTGTTTATTTGAAATTTTCTAAGTCCATGCTGCAGGTCTTAGCCATTATGACTTTCTTGAGGGCTATAACATTTGAATGTTTCTCCAGTCTGATGGTTATCGAACATACTCTTAACCATCAGTACTGATGGCTAGAGAATATAATTCCATGTTGACCGCTTAATAAGCCATCCACTAACCAAAAACTTAGCCATAATCAGAAATTCTTCCTGATAGGATGGCTAGCTAAGCCTTCACATACCTTCTTATTCTTCATGCGTGCTAACATAACTATAGTGATGGTTTATTTTAGCCATCATTGGTCTCTGAGGGCTTAGGGATGGCTTAATAAGCCATTCTGTTCGGTAATGCCACTATTCAAATACACGAACTATAACTCGTTATTCTGGAGTTCAGAATGTTAGGGGCTTTTGTGGATCTTATCATAAAATTCCAATTCAGACGGCAAATCAGAGTCAGGGGCCAATGCGTCAGTTTTATCATACTTTTGGTCTCTATTAGGTTGCTTTATTAGAGATGCAGTGGCATCACTCACATCACATATATAATTGAGTTTCCTAAGATGGTTGAAATCATGTTTATGTGGGGAACTCAATTTCTTAAATTTCTACAGCAGAATATCTTGACCCCATATAAAGTACGAGATAACTCGTAGTGGCACCCTAGCTGGAATATAGTGTAGTACGAGATAACTCGTAGCCGGCACTCAATGTGTTACATATGGGACTGCTACAATTGCTACTCGGGAGCCGGGAGGGGATAGTCCAAGTCTTCTCGTCATCCCAACATCTTTGCTGGTTTTATTACGAGAAGACTAATTGGACTAGGGAGGGGAGTGGGTACTCTACAAGTATGAATGATGAAGATAGCAACAGGACATTTGAACCCTTGAATCGGAAGCATGCATGCTAGCCGCTTGAGGATACCACAGAAGAAATTAGGTTTTGCTCCCTATGAAAACCAACAATAATAGGAACGTGGAATGTGCAGGGTTTGATCGAATACCTCTGGGAAATTAATGATTTTAGAAAAAGAGATGCAGCGATGTGGGATTCACAGGGAACGGGGCAACCCGGCCGCCCCTGAGCCAACTCCCTTCTGCTGTTTTCGAGACAGCCCGCCCCACCAAGGGTTCATTATCAGAGTGTTATTAGAACGTGATCGGGATTCATCTCACTGATGTTAGAAGGGTCCACTCCACAACTTCATCCACCCAATGCTCGCCCGGCCGGCTCCTCAGATCAGAGAGACCTTCACAGAGTACTGCTCTATCATATTTTTCATAGAGAAGAAATCGATGGTGTTCTGTAGCACACTGCCAGGGTATAGTAAATCACAGTTCAAATCGCCTACAATGATAACCCAGATGTTGATGAGTTAAAGGTACTCAATCCGATAAAACTCCTCTCAATTACTATTTCAATGGCTTCGGGGGTCAAAAATATTTGATTCGAATCGAGGAAGCCACCCATCAAAGCTCAGATTTTTTAGATATCGATTTTAGAAATCTATTATTTTTCATTATCGGGAATACTTTCTGGCCCAGAACACAGTCAAAATTGCGTTATTATTACCACTTGATTTTAGAGTTATCCATCCTTGTCTGGTTGAATAGTGTTTTGGTGTACACATCTCAAGCAGATTATGGCAGTTGAAGGCAATTATTAGTACTCATCTCGAGAAAATAACAAATTTCAAAAATCAATATCTAATAACTCTGAGCTTTGTTTGATGGGTTCCTCGACTCGAATCAAATATTTTTTACCCCAAAAGCCAAAGAAATAGTAATATAGGACCCTCTGATCGGATTGTTGTTGTTGGAATCTGTTGAGATGGGGACCCTCTGATTGGATTGAGTACCTTTAAAGCCTTGGCAATTCTTTATTCTAAAAGTCAGTCCAAAAAGAATCTGTGTAATTTTCAGTCTATTTCAGAGCAGTATATGAGATGATGCAGCTTGAGTAGAAAAGAACTGTTTCTTTTTAACATTAAATACATAACAGAGCCTCCCTTTCGATATGAGTACATCGATTGTATAATATGTATACACATACCACCACCGGAGCTATTTCTGTCATGCCATATTGGCCCAGAATATCTGTATCCAAGTCCAACGCAGAGGAGTCAACTTCAGTCAAGATGAGTTTCAGTGAAACATAAAATGTCAAAATTATCTAGAATTTAACATTATTGCAGATGCCTCTTATATTGTTATAATGGAAAATGGATAGATGAGTTGTTGCGGAGCGGAAGTGGTGTCTCGCTGAGGACCGGGGTGCGTGAACATCGAAACATATTGTTACCAACAATAACAAGAAATCAAACTCATATTAATCAACACGATGTACATAACGTTATTCGACACCTCATAACACTGTCGTTCACTGGTCTTCATTGGTTTACATTTATTGTCTGGAATGAAATGTGATGATAAACCTGCATATATATTATATTCACATTCTGAGCTTTCATTCCTTTTCTCCTTTAAAATTTCATATATAAGGCCTAACATATTTATTAAATATAATTGTACTAAATTGTCACAAACTCGATCATGTATATATATCAGGCGTTGACCATCGAATAAAAATATCTAAAATATCTATCAAACGAACACAAGTCAAAAAGTAGAATATACATAAGGGTGGAATTGGGTTTTTGTCTGCTTGGAGGTCCATTCTATGTGTATTTAATATTATTTCCACCTTTGATGACATATATATAGAGTTATTAGCATTATTTGAATACAAACCTACTAGTCAACAAAAACAAACAAACTATATATATAAGATTAGCAGTATAGTACAAAGGCCAACACAAGACCAGGTGCTAATAAAAGGTCAGCAGACCACAGTGTCCCCCGAAAAGGTGGCAAGTCGATGCCGCTTTGTTGAAGAATTTTTTTTAAATGTTGATATTTTCTAAGTTGAAAAGGGTTAATAACTCCGTAAAAAATAAAAAAAAATAAAAAAATTCCGTCATCTATATACATGTTGCACATTTCTAATATGTGGGTAACAATACTCTGAAGTTTCAAATATTTACGATCAAAACTGTAGGAGGAGTTGATTACACCACGAAGGTACCCTCATACAGAAAATCATAAAAAATGTTGAAATTTTCAAAGTCAAAAAGGGTTAATAACTCCGTCAAAAATTAATTTGTCCGTCATCTCTATACCTGTTGCACATCTTCAATATATGGGCAACAATAGTCTGAAGTTTCAAATCTCTAGGATGAAAACTGTAGGAGGAGTTGATTACACCATGAAGGTACCCTCATACAGAAAATTAGAAAAAATGTTGAAATTTTCTAAGTCAAAAAGGGTTAATAACTCCGTAAAAAAAAAAAATCCGTCATCTATATACATGTTGCACATCTTCAATATATGGGCAACAATATTTTGAAGTTTCAAATCTCTAGGATGAAAACTGTAGGAGGAGTTTATTACACCATGAAGGTACCCTCATACAGAAAATTATAAAATATGTTGAAATTTTCTAAGTCGAAAAGGGTTAATAACTCCATAAAAAATAATTTTTCCGTCATCTATATACATGTTGCACATCTTCAATATATGGGAAACAATATTCTGAAGTTTCAAATCTCTGGGTGAAATCTGTAGGAGGAGATGATTACACCATGAAGGTACTCAAAAGTGTGACGGACAGACAGACGAACGGACGGACGGACGGAGCCCGTTTCTATAGTCACCCAAAAATAAATTTTTCGGGGGACAATTAATTATGGCTTACCTAGTCTCTTGTTAATTATTATTTATTTTGAATCAGGCATAAAGCGCCCATATATTATATCACAATTTAGCATACATATGTAACATTATAATAGAGATTATATTAAAGATTACATATAAAGTAGATTATTCCAATGACGAAATAAGTATGAGCTGAATAACAAATCAGAATTATAAATGGCATATAGTATCTTATTTGTAGAATTAGACGTTCTCTCTCGGAACCCATACACACCCTTGCGCACTAACACTGAAATCGAACACATTCTGTCATTCACAAACATTCCACTGGCACTGCACGCTCTTTCATATCCCATTAACTTCCTATATGCATTATTAAAACATACTGTTAACTTATTAAAACAACGTTTGGTGTAATTCACCCAAAGGTGAGCACAGTATAGAGGAGATACAAACATGTGAAATAAGTACATTTTAACATGAGAAGAACATTTGTAGAATTTCCTGATCAGAATATTTGACCGGGAACAAATTGATCTGTATTGCACATCATTGAGTGTTTTTATCCCCTCATCCTTTATCTGTGCATGGGACCAGCAACATCATAGAAGTCAGGCAGATTTAATTTTTTGTGCTGGGAGCCCCAGTGTTTTATATATGGTAGGCTACATGTATGACATAATAAATTTTATTACATGATCCTACCCTTATTCCATTCAGTAAGCCCATTCTATAAATTGTGATATGCAACGTTCTATGCATAACAGGAAATAGTGCCAGGTGACCTTTGACTTCCGGTTTGTCGTTGGTTTACTTCATTAGATATGCCAAAGAGTCTTGATTTATGTCAGACAATTTCTTTAAGCGGGCAAACAAAGCATTGTTACGTGAAATATCATCACAATCTGATGTTAGTTTCATTTGCCATTTGTTGATTTAAGAATGTTTTATTGAGGTTTTGGATCATTATAATATTATCACGACAACTGATCTCATGTTCGTTCTATATTAACAACATATGATACAATTTAAGTTTTATATAGTTTCTATTTTTTGTTGCTAAATATTTGTCCAGTTAATTATAGTTTATTCACTCAAAACTGATGTTATTGTCCATGTTATGGCGAATGGTCCCACATATACTGGAATAGACTTGAGACCTTGGTTCAATCTAAGGCAATTAAAGCAATTCAGTATTGAAAAAATACATGTATATATTCACCCTCCTTCCAAAAGGGTGTTATTGGGGCTACAGAACAATAGAAAAGTCTTATTGTTTGTAAATGAAAGTGTCAATGACACTGTAGCTCAACTTAGGTAGGGGAATAATTTAATGGTTGACAGTAAATGGAGGAATAGGAAGGTGCTAATTGAAATGTCTAAATAAGACTAGATGTACATGTCAATATCAACATTCATGACATGTTTCATAATGATCGGATCAGGGATGTGGTGATTATGGTGTGCCAAAGGATTTAGTGATGCAAAGAGTAAATTCTAAAATGGCCACCGGCAGCCATGTTTTTTTTCCGAATTACCCCAAAATGACCTGTTCCCATCTACAGCCTTTACAAATCTCATAATGATCTAATCAAAGGTACGACCTGTAGCCTGTGCCAAAGGATTTAGTCATGCAAAGAGTAAAATCCAAGATGACTGCTGGCGGCCATGTTTTTCGGCTGAACGACCCCAAAATAACTCGTTTCCCATCTACATGTCATTGTTAACATCCATGAAAAATTTCATGAAGTTCCGACCAAAGCTACGACCTGTAGCCCGCACCAAAGGATTTAGTCATGCAAAGAGTAAAATCCAATATGGCTGCTGGTGGACAAACGACCCCAAAATGACTCATTCCCATCTACATGTTAATATTAACATCCATGACAAATATCATGATGATCAGACGAACAGTACCTGTAGCCCGCACCAATGATTGAATTTTGAAATCCAAGATGGCCACCAGCAGCCATGTTTTTTGGCCGTATGATCCCAAAATGACTCGTTCCCATCTACATGTCATTGTTAACATCCATGACAAATTTCATGAAGTTCCGACCAAAACTACGACCTGTAGCCCGCACCAAAGGATTTAGTCATGCAAAGAGTAAAATCCAAAATGGCTGCTGACGGCCATGTTTTTTGGCCGAACGACCCCAAAATCACTCGTTCCCATCTACATGTCAATATTAACATCCATGATAAATTTCATGATGATCAGACGAACAGTACGACATGTAGCCCGCGCCAATGGATTGAATTTTGAAATCCAAGATGGCCACTAGCGGCCATGTTTTTTGGCCGAATGACCCCAAAATGACTCGTTCCCATCTATATGTCAGTGTCAACATTCATGACAAATTTCATAAAGGTCAGACCAAAGGTACGACATGTAGCTCGCGCCAAAGGAAATTGTTGACGGACACATGGACGACGGACGCCAAACCATGGCAATAGCTCAAACTTACAAAGTAAGTTGAGCTAATAATTAGGAAAAAAATCATCAAGAAAAATATTGCAAGCACCGGAAAAAAAATGTTTTTTTTGGGCTCACCCAGGTCCTGTGCAAGCAGTGTTCGCGCTGGACCGAAACAAACTATAGCCAAATGAAAATTTTATTAGCCAAATGAAAAAAACTTTAGCCAAATGTTTTTTGGCCAAATTAAAAAAAAACTTTTGCCAAATTAAATCATCGTTTTCTGGTCGGTTCACAATTAATGACTAAAACGTAAAATCTAACAGACACAGGTAAAATACACAATAATTTAAATAATTTTGATGAACTAGAAGTATTTTTATATACATCATTTATTAAAAATTTATTTAATCTTTATGTGAAAGAGTGAGTTGGGGGGGGGGGGGGGGGGGGGGGGACCCAGGATTGTCCTTAATTTTAGTATTTTTTTATATCAATATCTTTTTTTAAATCATTAAATATTTATCCTTGCGAAAATATCTAAGTGATATCTGGAAACTAATAACTTAAAGGTACTCAATCCGTAAAGAGGGTCCCCATCTCAACAGATTCCAACAACAACAATCCGATCAGAGGGTCCTATATTATTATTTCTTTGGCTTTGGGGGTAAAAAAATATTTGATTCGAGTCGAGGAACCCATCAAACAAAGCTCAGAGTTATTAGATATTGATTTTTGAAATTTATTAATTGCTCGAGATGAGTACTAATAACTGCCGTCAATTTGGTAACCTGCTCGAGATTTTACGCCAAAACTCTATTCAAACAGACAAGGATGGATAACTCTATAATCAAGTGGTAATAATAACGAAATTTTGACTGTCTTCTGGGCCAGAAAGAATTCCCGATAATGAAAAATGAAAGTGTCAATGACACTGTAGCTCAACTTGGAAAGGGAATAATTTAATGTATTACAGTCAATGGAGCGATTAGGAATGTGGAAAGTTGACTGTCTAATACTAGTTTATAGACATGAAGAGAAAAGTAAAATCCAAGATGGCTGCTGGCGGCCATGTTTTCGGCCGAATGACCCCAAAATGATTGTATCCCATCTACATGTCATCGTTAACATCCATGACAAATTTTATGACGATCAGACTAAAGGTACGACCTGTAGCCTATGCTAAAGAATTTAGTCATACAAAGAGTAAAATCCAAGATGGCTGCTGGCGGCCATGTTTTTTGGCCGAATGACACCGAAATGACTCGTTCCCATCTACATGTCATTATTAACATCTATGACAAATTTTATGACGATCAGACTAAAGGTACGACCTGTAGCCCATGCTAAAGAATTTAGTCATACAAAGAGTAAAATCCAATATTAACAACCATGACAAATTTCATGATGATCAGACGAACAGTACGACCTGTGGCCCATGCTAATGGAATAAATTTTGAAATCCAAGATGGCCACTGGCGGCCATGTTTTTTGTCTGAATGACCCCAAAATGACTCGTTCCCATTTACATTCCAATTTCAACAGCCATGACAAATTTTATGATGATCAGACTAAATGTACGACCTGTAGCCCGTGCTAAAGGATTTAGTCATGCAAAGAGTAAAATCCAAGATGACTGCTGGCGGCCATGTTTTTCGGCTGAACGACCCCAAAATAACTCGTTTCCCATCTACATGTCATTGTTAACATCCATGAAAAATTTCATGAAGTTCCGACCAAAGCTACGACCTGTAGCCCGCACCAAAGGATTTAGTCATGCAAAGAGTAAAATCCAATATGGCTGCTGGTGGACAAACGACCCCAAAATGACTCATTCCCATCTACATGTTAATATTAACATCCATGACAAATATCATGATGATCAGACGAACAGTACCTGTAGCCCGCACCAATGATTGAATTTTGAAATCCAAGATGGCCACCAGCAGCCATGTTTTTTGGCCGTATGATCCCAAAATGACTCGTTCCCATCTACATGTCATTGTTAACATCCATGACAAATTTCATGAAGTTCCGACCAAAACTACGACCTGTAGCCCGCACCAAAGGATTTAGTCATGCAAAGAGTAAAATCCAAAATGGCTGCTGACGGCCATGTTTTTTGGCCGAACGACCCCAAAATCACTCGTTCCCATCTACATGTCAATATTAACATCCATGATAAATTTCATGATGATCAGACGAACAGTACGACCTGTAGCCCGCGCCAATGGATTGAATTTTGAAATCCAAGATGGCCACTAGCGGCCATGTTTTTTGGCCGAATGACCCCAAAATGACTCGTTCCCATCTACATGTCAGTGTCAACATTCATGACAAATTTCATAAAGGTCAGACCAAAGGTACGACATGTAGCTCGCGCCAAAGGAAATTGTTGACGGACACATGGACGACGGACGCCAAACCATGGCAATAGCTCAAACTTACAAAGTAAGTTGAGCTAATAATTAGGAAAAAAATCATCAAGAAAAATATTGCAAGCACCGGAAAAAAAATGTTTTTTTTGGGCTCACCCAGGTCCTGTGCAAGCAGTGTTCGCGCTGGACCGAAACAAACTATAGCCAAATGAAAATTTTATTAGCCAAATGAAAAAAACTTTAGCCAAATGTTTTTTGGCCAAATTAAAAAAAAACTTTTGCCAAATTAAATCATCGTTTTCTGGTCGGTTCACAATTAATGACTAAAACGTAAAATCTAACAGACACAGGTAAAATACACAATAATTTAAATAATTTTGATGAACTAGAAGTATTTTTATATACATCATTTATTAAAAATTTATTTAATCTTTATGTGAAAGAGTGAGTTGGGGGGGGGGGGACCCAGGATTGTCCTTAATTTTAGTATTTTTTTATATCAATATCTTTTTTTAAATCATTAAATATTTATCCTTGCGAAAATATCTAAGTGATATCTGGAAACTAATAACTTAAAGGTACTCAATCCGTAAAGAGGGTCCCCATCTCAACAGATTCCAACAACAACAATCCGATCAGAGGGTCCTATATTATTATTTCTTTGGCTTTGGGGGTAAAAAAATATTTGATTCGAGTCGAGGAACCCATCAAACAAAGCTCAGAGTTATTAGATATTGATTTTTGAAATTTATTAATTGCTCGAGATGAGTACTAATAACTGCCGTCAATTTGGTAACCTGCTCGAGATTTTACGCCAAAACTCTATTCAAACAGACAAGGATGGATAACTCTATAATCAAGTGGTAATAATAACGAAATTTTGACTGTCTTCTGGGCCAGAAAGAATTCCCGATAATGAAAAATGAAAGTGTCAATGACACTGTAGCTCAACTTGGAAAGGGAATAATTTAATGTATTACAGTCAATGGAGCGATTAGGAATGTGGAAAGTTGACTGTCTAATACTAGTTTATAGACATGAAGAGAAAAGTAAAATCCAAGATGGCTGCTGGCGGCCATGTTTTCGGCCGAATGACCCCAAAATGATTGTATCCCATCTACATGTCATCGTTAACATCCATGACAAATTTTATGACGATCAGACTAAAGGTACGACCTGTAGCCTATGCTAAAGAATTTAGTCATACAAAGAGTAAAATCCAAGATAGCTGCTGGCGGCCATGTTTTTTGGCCGAATGACACCGAAATGACTCGTTCCCATCTACATGTCATTATTAACATCTATGACAAATTTTATGACGATCAGACTAAAGGTACGACCTGTAGCCCATGCTAAAGAATTTAGTCATACAAAGAGTAAAATCCAATATTAACAACCATGACAAATTTCATGATGATCAGACGAACAGTACGACCTGTGGCCCATGCTAATGGAATAAATTTTGAAATCCAAGATGGCCACTGGCGGCCATGTTTTTTGTCTGAATGACCCCAAAATGACTCGTTCCCATTTACATTCCAATTTCAACAGCCATGACAAATTTTATGATGATCAGACTAAATGTACGACCTGTAGCCCGTGCTAAAGGATTTAGTCATACAAAGAGTAAAATCAAAGATGGCTGCTGGCGGCCATGTTTTTCTGCCGAATGACCCCAAAATTACTCGTTCCCATTTACATTCCAATTTCAACAGCCATGACAAATTTTATGATGATCAGACTAAAGGTACGACCTGTAGCCCGTGCTAAAGGATTTAGTCATACAAAGAGTAAAATCAAAGATGGCTGCTGGCGGCCATGTTTTTCTGCCGAATGACCCCAAAATGACTCGTTCCCATCTACATGTCATTATTAACATTCACGACAAATTTTATGATGATCAGACTAAAGGTACAACCTGTAGCCCGTGCTAAAGGATTTAGTCATACAAAGAGTAAAATCCAAGATGGCTGCTGGCGACCATGTTTTTTGGCCGAATGACCCCAAAATTACTCGTTCCCATCTACATGTCATTGTTAACATCCATGACAAATTTTATGACGATCAGACGAACAGTACGACCTGTGGCCCGTGCTAATGGATTAAATTTTGAAATCCAAGATGGCCACTGGTGGCCATGTTTATTGGCCGAATGACCCCAAAATGACTCGTTCCCATCTACATGTCATTATTAACATTCACGACAAATTTTATGATGATCAGACTAAAGGTACGGCCTGTAGCCCGTGCTAAAGGATTTAGTCATACAAAGAGTAAAATCCAAGATGGCTGCTGGCGGCCATGTTTTTTGGCCGATTGACCCCAAAATGACTCGTTCCCATCTACATGTCATTATTAACATTCTTGACAAATTTTATGATGATCAGACTAAAAGTAGGACCTGTAGCCCGTGCTAAAGGATTTAGTCATACAAAGAGTAAAATCCAAGATGGCTGCTGGCGGCCATGTTTTTTGGCCGAATGACCCCAAAATTACTCGTTCCCATCTACATGTCAATATTAACATCCATGACAAATTTGATGATGATCAGACTAAAGGTACGACCTGTAGCCCGTGCTAAAGAATTTAGTCATACAAAGAGTAAAATCCAAGAAGGCTGCTGGCCGCCATGTTTTTTGGCCGAATGACCCCAAAATTACTCGTTCCCATCTACATGTCAATATTAACACCCATGACAAATTTCATGATGATCAGACTAAAGGTACGACCTGTGGCCCGTGCTAATGGATTGAATTTTGAAATCCAAGATGGCCGCTGGCGGCCATGTTTTTTGGCCGAATGACCCCAAAATTACTCGTTCCCATCTACATTCCAATTTCAACAGCCATGACAAATTTTATGATGATCGGACTAAAGGTACGACCTGTAGCCCGTGCTAAAGGATTTAGTCATACAAAGAGTGAAATCAAAGATGCCTGCTGGCGGCCATGTTTTTTGGCCGAATGACCCCAAAATGACTCGTTCCCATCTACATGTCATTATTAACATTCTTGACAAATTTTATGATGATCAGACTAAAAGTACGACCTGTAGCCCGTGCTAAAGAATTTAGTCATACAAAGAGTAAAATCCAAGATGGCTGCTGGCGGCCATGTTTTTGGGCCGAATGACCCCAAAATTACTCGTTCCCATCTACATGTCAATATTAACATCCATGACAAATTTCATGACGATCAGACAAACAGTACGCCCTGTAGCCTGTGCTAATGGATTGAATTTTGAAATGCAAGATGGCCACTGGCGGCCATGTTTTTTTACCGAATGACCCCAAAATTAATCATTCTGGTCTAAATGTTGATGTCAACAGCTATGACAAATTTCATAATGATCCGACCAAAGGTACGACCTGCAGACTGCATTGTTGACGCCTTACGTACACACGCACACACGGACGACGGACGACAAAGCCATGGCAATAGCTCAAACTTTACAAAGTAAAGTTGAGCTAATAATAGATTTCTAAAATCGATATCTAACAAATCTGAGCTTTGATGGGTGACTTCCTCGACTCTAATCAAATATTTTTGACCCCCGAAGCCATTGAAATAGTAATTGAGAGGAGTTTTATCGGATTGAGTACCTTTAATATTGTTATGCATTTATCAAATTACAATCCGTCATAAAAACATGCATATTATTTTGACTGAATCGATATTGACGACAAATAGCCACAAAATATCTGTCGTGATTCACATTTGGCTGATTAAGCTATTGTCTTACACTTGGTGCTCATAAACCTTGACGGTCATAAATACAATGTCATCATAAACATGCATTGTGCAGAGGCCCTGTGAGTGACCAGACAGACAATGGGGGATTAGGGGATTAAATGTAAAATAATGACCTTTTGCTGTTTCGTGCAGAGTGACATAATCTTTCTCCAGATTAAAACACTAAATATGATTGCATATCACTTTGTGATCGCTTGGTTGATAGAGTTGTCGGTCGGGTTTCCCTTTGTACAGTCGGCGATATATTCCCACTTTCGTTGTTTTCGGACTAGATCGTTCACATCACTAAATGTTAGAGCTTACCTTTTGCTGCTACGGAACGATATTTCATAAGTACGAAAATAATGAAATACTGTCGTCACCTAACTTCGTCTTGAATGTCGATCTATTGAGCGCTTTTATTAATTAGCTTTCTGACTCCATGCTTTCAGTCTCCATATGGGGTCAAAAAAAGTTTAGCCAAAAGTTTAGCCAAATGAAATTTTTATTAGCCTAATTCGAAAAAGATTAGCCATTGACTAATTTGGCTACCGACAGCGCGAACACTGTGTGCAAGGTGTTTTTTTGTACGACCCCCCCCCCCCCCCTGGTTGTAGGGGCCAGTAGGGTATGCCAAGTATGTTCAGCCTATTTAAAAGTACTTGGGCATGCTGAACTATTTAGTGATGCAAAGAGTAAAATCCAAGATGTTTTTGATAAAATTTCGTTTAAATTTGATACCTCCCATCTAGAAGTGATCATGAACATGCCTATAAATTTTCAAAACATTTCTTCATAAATGTCGACTGCAGGGTGTGCCATGGATTCCAATGTGAAATCCAAGATGGCTACTATAGCAGCCATGTTGTTTAAATAAAATTGGAGAAATTTGATGGCTCCCATCTAGTGGTCACCCCGAAGATCTATATAAAGTTTGGTGAATGACATAATTCAGATAAGAGATATAAAATGTCGACCATTCACTCATTTCAAAGATCATTATCTGCATTGTGATCGCGGGACTCGAAAAGTATTTGGAAGAGTATCCCAGAATAAAATATACAAAATCGCATTGGGCAATATTCAAGATCCTAGATGGCATCTCGTTGACATGGGTATACATCACTTATTGGAATCAGTATGTTTCGGAACAAAGCACATTTAGCAACATTTTAAGATGGCTACAAACAATGGCCACCTAATGTGTCATATGTGTAGCTAGGCTACACTGAACCAACTCTTTGGTTGTGTTCTATCAATGACAATTAACATAACAAACACTTATTGCCTGTACATGGATTCCCACTTCTGAGCTCACAATTTTCGATGTTCATGTTGCGAGCTGCAGCAAACTGTGGCCCATTGATTCTAAATAAAATCCATTACAAAGAAATTACATAAAGTTAGGTGCACATAAAACCACTCAATATGCTTAGTTTGTCAAGTCTTCCCAGCATATGTAGCTCTTGAAACCGTCCTTGCCAACTCACTGTAGAGAGTCTGTAGCTCTAAAGATTATGGCCTCTAGCTGATCAATTTATTCTGCCTATATTTAGCACAGGTTGTGTCATGCACAGGCAGTATTTTTTATTAAGGATATGACAACAGAAACTCTTGATATTCCTTCAAACGTAATGTTGATGATCATCACAATTGGGTGGAATTTTAATCCAATGAACAACCAGTTCACCAAACAACATAATTGATTACTTTACTCCTATGATAGTAAATGAAGCTGATCTCATCAGTCCATTGCGCCCCACATAAATGAAGGCATAGCAGATACCAATTTCCATTCAGAAAACAGCAAGACATGATAGGGTTGCTCAAAAATCTGGAAAAGCGTGATCTGATGCAAAAGTTTGGAACATGCAGTTGATCCTGATCTGTTTTTAACACACAACTACAGTAAACTACACATAGAAGAGTCTCCGAGACTACATCATATGGAATTTATTGTTGTTTTCAGTTACGATGACAGTCGGCAGAACATATTCGTTATTGTGGTGGATTGAAGGTAACATGGTGTGACATTGACGGCTTGGAACATATGTTCAACCTCGTCGCAAGCCGTCAATGTCACTCCATGTTACAGTAAATCCACCACAAAAATTAATAAAATGTTCCAACAAAACAAGTTTCATAGAAATTTGATTGTTGTTGGAAGTGGTTCCAGGAAGAGATAGATCATCTTTAACAATGTCTTAGGTTATATAATTATATGATGGATGATAGATCTCTTATACTTTGCAATCATTCTTCCTTGCTTAATTCGAGCGTGTGTTCACTCTTATATGACTAGCTATTCAATTTTGCACAAAATGTAAATTTAATTCAATTCAAGCAGCCATTCTGGATAGACATTCTACATATTTGGTTTACAACTAAGCTTGTTCGTGTATATTTCAATTTATTATGAATAGGAAATTCTCAGAAATTCATCATTTTCCGATACAACCAGCCATTTTGGAGTCCATCTTGGATCCTGAATTTTGCTATGAGCAGATTTGTGCAGATTTTGGATATGTTGTTCCTGGTGTTTTTCACGTCAAATGGTCAAATGACACCAAAATCAGCTTGTATCCATTTCTTCCGGGTACAACTCTCCCACGACCACACTAATGGTGGGCCACAAAATACAATGTCACCCTCGAGGGTAACATTTCAAACAATGTTGCCCTCTTGGTTAACGTTGCCCTCTAGGTTAACATTAAGAAACAATATTTGAAAGTTTCCAATGCATCGGTTCCCTCAGCAGTAGTCTTCTGACTGTTTATAAACCCATTGGTGTTTGTTGATTTCCATACAAGTCAACAAATAATTTGGCAACAAAAATATATTTATTAACCAAGTTCAAAAGTTATGAGTGTTTTGTAACATTTTTTTTCAGTTGTACAATGCAAATAGTAAAGTAAAATTTTGTAAAATAATTTGTTGTTGTAACTGGAGGCTAGAACCCTGCAAATATTTCATTTTTAGGTCTGTATGGTCCATATATGCTTAATCAAAACATTACAGTGTTTGAGGAATACAACCAATTCTTCAAATGATTTCAGAAATTTCATTTGAAAATGACTCATTGAATGGGAAATTCCAGCAAATGTATCTGTCTGCTATTACAAAGGGAGTGAAACATTTGATATCATTTGTCTAGTTAACTCAATGTTGTATTATAAGTGAGGGGACTTTTCCACCATTCACATACTATCACTGTAGCTTATTGCCTTTTGGGATATTGAAACAGAATTTGCTTTGTATTCATGGATAAGAGGCAAACTGTACGATAAAAGCTGATGCAGCTAAAAGTTGTGCAGAGAATGAAATGATTATCATTTTCACAATGAGATGAATATGTTTGCTTCAATAAGAAACTGTTGGTCCTTCCTTGTGAACATATTGTTGCCTTCTTTTATTCCTGTACAATAACATGGAGCAGGACTGTTCCTTCCTCCTGTGCATGTGTGAAACAGTAAACAGAAGGCAAGCATTATACACAGAATGAAATACTCAAGAGCAACATTGGCAAGTGTGATCATTTCCTTTTTTTACTGTTATGTCTGTCGTGTTCGCTCTCAGATCGTTTACGTTTGCTGTCCTTATGATGTTTATCACGATGTCTGTCATCGGGTTTGCTGTGTCTATCATGTTTGCCGTGTTTATCAGGTTTGCCGTGTTTATCAGGTTTGCCGTGTTTATCAGGTTTGCCGTGTTTATCATGTTTGCCGTGTTTATCGTGACTGCTGCCGTGTTTATCGTGACTGCTGCCATGTTTATCGTGACTGCTGCTGTGATGACCTTTATTTTTTAACTTGTTTTCTTCTTCAGTCTCATAACCATTATCAGCTGTAAGGATAAAGAAGTTCATTGTTTCAAACATGAATGCACTATCTTGGTACCAAGCCTGACAAGATTGGCTTTTAAATTGTCCAGTCAGATAGCTAGGTGTAGAATTTCTAGTTTCAATCTCAGAGAAAAATCAACGACAATATTTTGTTGCACTTGATTTGAACCTGCATGTCAAACATTTTTAATAATCAGAGGAAAATCAGATTGCGTTTATTATAAATATAATGAAAATTAGGGGTGCCATGATTAATCGTATAATCGATGAACCGTTGATAAAGCCAATAATCGATGAACCGTTGATAAAGCCAATAATCGATTACCATTTCCATAGTCGATAAATTTCACACGTCGAAAAATGCCGGATATTATTGAATACCGTGTTTGTTTTACACAGTTACATTGAAATTAATCGCTACGTTTGTTCTAATGAACTCACAAATATTAATTATAACCATAACATCGCCGAAAATTGTGCTGGTATTCAATACATTGTGTTTATGGGTCATTAACAGTGGTTTATGATGCATTTTATTAACGTAAAAATTACATCGACCGATGCCTCAAACAACCAGCGACAGTGCAGTTAACCAGCACCCAGCCAATAGGCCATATTACGGAATACTTCCACTCATGTTATTAGGTAGGATTAACCGATTATAGTCGATTATTGATGAGTGATTATCGAAATCAATAATCGTGGCACCTCTAATGAAAATAGTCAACAAAATCATGCATTCGAGCTTCGAACCTATTAACATCAGTCAGTGTTGGATAATGGGTTTTATCAAAAGGAAGAATGATTAAAATTATCAGTTGTCCAATAAGTCAGAACAGCTTAAAGATTTAAAACCACAAATAAACGATGACATACACAATTTAGGCCATCCATAATTAAATATTTGTTTCTCAGGCTCCGCCGCATTGATTTTTTTTGGCCCACATTGATAATTTTTATCATGGATACAAATAACTGCGTTGTGGACTTTCATAGAAAACCAAACAAATTTGGCATTTTAATATGGTAGAATTATCACTTACTTAAGGTTTGAATTGACATTTGGCATATTTGATTGATATATTAAAATGAACATTACTTTCCCGAAGTAAGATGTATTGGTGATTAACAATGATTTTGTCATTTGGTTTCATGTTGGGGTCCCTTCCAACCTCTTATGACAGACAACATGCCATCAACAATAAATTTCTTTGCCAAATTGGATGTCATTCACAAGAGATTTCACTCAACTGATTAAATGCTTGTTTATTGAAACTGGAGCCTCCATTAGTGTATGATTTAATTAAGATGATGTTAATTGAAACCTATAAAAGTATGTTAGGAATCACATTTGTAAATCAGTTCTTATGAGTTTAGAAGTAAAACTCTCATTATTGTAATTAGTCTAATTACCTCTTCTTGCTTCCTCTTCTAACTCATCCCAATCTTTTCCACTTTCTTCATCTGAACCCAAGTCTTCTTCTGTTCAAAATGAAATAAAAGAAACAAAACATATATTTGGGTTATAATTATAATAGACATGGACACCTGGGATGAAATTTACAAACTTTCCAAGAAGTAATCAATGAAAAGGATTATTTATCTGATAAACAGTGCTTAACCCTTACTTTACTAAATACTCAATAACCTTTGGAAATGTTCAGATAATAAGTTCAACAAATGGGCATACGTTGAACTTATTATCTGAATCTAAACCTAAACATATAAATCTAAACATTTCCCAGCTAATAATAGGAATCCTTCGGCACTTGTATGATCTTTTCGTATGTCTGTCATCGGCCATCCTCCATATAAATATTGGACCATTCCAATGTATACTTTTTTAACTGGGTTGAAGAATCCATTTAGGATAGAAGGGTTAAAGGCACGGATGGTCTTCGTTGTAGGTTTTAATTTATAAATAAAAGTTAACATTATGAATTTCCTCAAGAATAATAGTATAGTATAGTGATAGTATGAAGGTGATATGATCCACAAAAGACACTTTGTGTGAGCCAAGCATTTGTTTACATACAGTGAGTAAAGAGTGTGCGATAAGCAAAACACTTGACACCATGGCAATTTTTTTGGGAGAGTAATTCACTGTACAAAAGTTTTTTAGTGGGGATCTCCCCAGTGTTGAGTGTTTTGCGTATCGCAAATTCTTTAAGTACTGTACTACATCATAACATGGCTTTTTTACTAACAAGGCACACGATCTTGACAACAACATGCTATTTATGAGATATTTATGATTGGTATAAGAACAAAATCTGTCTAAATTTTAATATTCTTTCTGTTAATTCTGTTTATGGCGGTTTTAATGGATGTGACCCATGCCTTTAAACAATTGTGTGATGATCCATTGCGTCTGGATTTTACCGTTCGCAGACTTGCAGAGCTTATACCTTACTAAAATTGTCAAATGCTTTATATTAAATGTGATTTCCTAATGAAGAGTATACATTTTCGCAAATAGAAGTAAAATCCATATGGATGTGGTGATTGCCTTCGCTTCAAACTAAGTCACCATCTTGGATTGACTAAAAACAAGAACGCTTATAAGGAAAGGAGCACAGGTTCCTGAATTCCGTAATGGTATGCATCGGAATACATTGGTTTTTAAATATAGAATGCCTGGTTGATAATGCATGTATTTCATTTTCCAAAGTAGTACATTATGCATAGTATGCAAGGAATCAAGCCTACAAATAGAGTGTCTGTCATTTGCAGAATGAGTGCCCAAAAGGTAATTTAGTGATGCTATCCCACAGCAGGTTAGCATCACTAAACTCACCCTCTGGGGACCTAATTTTGCTTAGGTCTAATCTTCTGGGAAGAATCTATAGTGTCAAATTGACATTTTTTTGTAGTGACTTTTTCTCTTCTGGAAAGTTTGTATATCCCATAATTTGCAGAAGATAAAATGCATAATCTTGGTGAGAATCGCAACTTCAACTGGGGAACTACAAGGACCTCATTCTGCAAGTGACAGACACACTATTTGCAAGCTTGAGTATGCAAGGGATTCCTCTGAACAAACATTAGTGCATAATAATGTGTTATGATGGATCAGTTATTATTACTAACCGGATGCCTCGTCACTCTCCTCCCCAGACCAATCATCACTGTCTTCTTCACTTCCTTCACTGCTTTCTTCGTCTTCTTCAACTTCACTTGGAGCAAACTCTTGATCCTCTTCATCTTCTTCATCATCTGCGTGTTCCGCCTATCAAAGAAAGAATAAAAAAATAAAATTCTACCATATTTTACTATTAGGGAGTACCACTGGGTGTTCAATGAGGCATGACATATTGAGTTGTGGCACTTCCATGTTCCTAGAGCTTCATTGCTGTAAATACAGAGATGAGAATTTGACACTCCTAAGTAATATTTGTGGTGCTATGGTATCAACCTAACGGAGCTCGGGGGTCAAATAAACAATGTTGCAAATCTTTTGATAAGTCGTTACCCTTGTGCAGAATTTTGTTGTGTGTAAAAATCAAGAAATTTCAGCAATTAATTTTCAGGCATGTGAAGAATTGTCAAATTTTAAGAGGTGAATGAATAAATAACTGCTGCATAACCAATGATTGAGTACAATATGTGATAGTTCCAGCAACCACAATACTATACAATGCATTGTTACATTCCATTGATAGCGCACTTACGTCACTTTCTGGATCTAAGAATGTCCAGCCACCATTGTCGAAGAATCCTTCTACATCATCAGTAATCGTCTTCATAATCTTACCCCAGTTCAAACTCTGAATTCCTTCAGAGAACCGAATATCACAGGAACTGGAAGACAAACAAAAATACACTATAGAAGTAGCAGCAATAAAGTGTTACTAGTAATGTATTAAATGCACCACACTATAGAATATAGCCCAAGGGGCCCTGCAAACTGATTCAGCTGACAGATGGTGCATAACGTAAAAGTCCTCAAAGTCAGTCCCGAGTTTGTTCCTATAAGGTGTTTAGAAATAACTTTGCATGCGCGATTCTCCGTTTGTATAATTTATATCCATTCCAATTCAGCTTTAGTAATTATTAAAATGGAAAATGAATATGCAGTAAGCAGTTTTCAGTTAATCATAAATCTCCATGCAAGTTTATATCATTACAGTGACATATCACATAATCTGCAGACAGATGACTCACAACTTGGTATATTTACATGTACACCCACAATCAAACAGTTTGCGAAAATATATGGCAAATGTATAGGCTTATACCAGTGCTAAATGTATAGGCTTATACCAGTGCTAAATGAATAGGCTTATACCAGTGCTAAATTTATAGGCTTATACCAGTGCTAAATGAATAGGCTTATACCAGTGCTAAATGTATAGGCTTATACCAGTGTTAACTGTATAGGCTTATACCAGTGCTAAATGTATAGACTTATACCAGTGCTAAATGTATAGGCTTATACCAGTGCTAAATGTATAGGCTTATACCAGTGCTAAATGTATAGGCTTATACCAGTGTTAACTGTATAGGCTTTTACCAGTGCTAAATGTATAGGCTTATACCAGTGCTAAATGTATAGACTTATACCAGTGGTAAATGTATAGGCTTATACCAGTGTTAACTGTATAGGCTTATACCAGTGCTAAATGTATAGGTTTATACCAGTGCTAAATGTATAGGCTTATACCAGTGCTAAATGTATATAGGCTTATACCAGTGCTAAATGTACAGGCTTATACCAGTGCTAATAACCAGGGTTCACGCTGGCCACAAAATTCTTTTGGGCAATTTTTTAAAGCTATTTTACAGAAACTTTAGCCAAATTAAACAAGTGATAGCACCAGCGGTGCTGGCATAGGCCCAAAGGTGGCACATTTGAACTGATGAGATGGATGAGATATCTGCTTGAATGGGGAAAAACCCCCAACATTTTCATATAAACAAAGATAAATAACTGTAGAATGGAAAACATTAACCAAACGATTGAAAACTCAATTGATTACCATCATAATAGTGAACATCCATACTAAATTTCATTGATATCCTACAACCGGGGATGGAGATACGGACAAAAACCAACACTTCCAAATCTACAAAGATGAATAACTCTAGAACAGAAAACCAGAAAAAAATGATGGAACACTCAATAAAGCATTGTCTGGCATATTCACTTGGATGGAACACACTCACACTCTTAAACATTTCTAACATATTTATCCAACATATATAATCTACAGTCCAATGGGATGGGCGTTACTCACTTCAACCAGGCGCTAACATGCTCCAACAGCTATATTGGGATGAAGCTCATTATTCATTGGGAGAGAGTTTACTCACTTTAACCAGTCTTTCACATTGTCCAAAACAGTCATTGGGATGGAGTTTATACTGGCAATTTTGTGGCTGTAATCCTTAAAGACGAATACCATGTCAAAATTTTTCAGATGAAATTGGACTCGCTCAAAATGAACCAATTCAGCCTCATCAAGGGCAACAACAAATGGAGGCTGAAAAAAAAACAACAATTAATATAGCAATTAAAATGTGAGACAAGGAGCAAAATGTAATATCCTCCCAGATATTTCATGGACTAAAATGTTAATTCATTGAACCATGACATGAGATAAGATCTAGGTCAGCTGCATGATCGATGAAGAGTCGTATGAGGCTGCGTGCAGCACTAAATCTAATGGATTGGCAAAATGACATAAATTATAGATAAAATCAACTATGTTTAAATAGATACACATATTACTGCTGCTTGATAATTTTGTTTGATGATGGTAAATAATGTATTGAACTCACCCATTCTGTTAAGTTCACTAAGCAGCCACTGGTTGGCTGCAGTAATACAGTGCTTCTGAAAGGTGCTCCGTGGAAGCCCAATTCTCTAAATGGTGTATCAAACTCAAGATCTTGTTTGGTTAACACTTCTACCTTCTCGCAGAACCCTTTGAAGGCTGATTTCAATTTCTGCCGCAGCTCCCGCTCAATCTTAAATGGAATGTTTAATATAGCTTACCACTTAAATAGTTAAATCATGGATCAGTCCAGAGGCTTGGTATTAATAAAAGTCACTTATTTATATATTTAAGGAGATGTATTTTTTAACACTGAATTCAACTTGAGCTTGACAGCATCATAATCATATACAGTAAAACCCTCTCCAAACTGAACCCTCTGTAAACCAATCCCTCTCTACACCAAATGAACTGCTGGGTCCCAAATTCTCCTAAATTCATTCTCATTAAGAATAATTACCTCTGTAATCCGGATCCGCTCAATTCCAAACACTGAATGGGATTTTGAGTCCACAAGCAACCTCGAGATAATGAACTCGTGTGCAAGGCGGATCAGTTTATTGATACCATTGTCTAACATAGCATATTAATCAATTATCTTTTGTTCGGATAATGCTTTATGCCCAACAATAACATCAGTCGCCTTATATTGCTGTTTGTTTCACACCTTCAGTGAAAAATTTGTAATTCACAGTTACCGTATATTACATCATTGGCAGTTGTTTTTACATCAATTGACACACTATGACGGACAAGTTTTCAAAAGCACTATCAATGATACATTAATTTTGTCAACAAAACAATTTCAATCACAATGTCAAGTTGAGCTAATAACACATTTTTCTGACTGGTTCTGATTTATGATTATGTAGACGAGATCCAGATGTTAGCCATTGAATGATGATCAGGAATATTTCATGGTATAAAATGTATTCATGAATGTAGTGAACTCTGACACAGAAATAAATTGCGAATTTTAACAATTTCGTCTACCATTGTTGCAGGGACCAGCCAGGGGTCAAATTTTAGGGAGAAGTGACTTCTCCCTCTGGAGATTTTAGGGAGAAGTCAGGGGAAAATAGGGAGAAGTGGGGAGACTCAAAGTCTCAATTATCAATTATATTACCAGATTGTTTTCTTTTTTGGGGGTTAAAACTAGGCTGTTTTGTCAATGAATTTGAATGAATAATAATTATTAATAACAAACATATATTGATAATCAAAAAGTTATCCTCTTAATATGTGAATGTACTTAGTAAATAATTTGTAATAGTAAACACAAAATTATTGATTATAGCAAAATAAGTATTGATCCTATATTATGATCATTTACACCACCAAATAAACTCTCAGCTTAATCCACCAGCAATACAACAGGCTTCAGTAGGTGTGACATATACTGACTTGTGTGTTTAATTTCATGACAATCTACCTTGGAGTGTCCATGGTACACAGGTGTGATAACTAGGGCCCCACTATGGCCACTAATTGATTGAATAGCAGGCTCTAGGGCGACTATTTCGCCTATGTCGCCCCCTCGGCTGGTCCCTGCATTGTTGGTGGTGGTAAGAAAAATTTAAGGTACACTTAATTTACCTGTGGATCTAGCCTGACGTTTTGTCACAAAATTTAAGGTACCTATACAATATCAATGTTTATATGCAATGCCATATGACTTATTTTACCATATATGTTCAGAACTTAAATTGTCGACTGATTTACTGAAAACTATTAGATATATATATAATAACAATAATGACCAGTTTTATATAGCGATTAACCAATTACTTGCTCTAACACACTTGGTACAATATTACCCCAGTCGTTTGCACAAGCCAACCAATGAACCGGCTGCAGCCATTGCAGGCGCTGCTCTAGTTTGATCAGAACATGCTCTGATACTCATCAGTATGTTTTAACGCATGAGTGATGCGAAGCCGACACAGTACGAGCGACCTTGCTCAAGGGTCACAACTTGGCGCAGGTTTTGAAACAGCGAGCAATCCGACAATTGCACATCGCTCAAAGCGGCCAAGCCACTTCTATATGGAGACTCAATGACTGGCAGCGTGCTGCAAACCCATATCGATGTGTTTACAGCGAATACAAGTCCAACACGCTAACCACTGGACCACGGAGCTCCACAGGTATATGCAGTTTGTTGATGGACTTGAGATTTCCCACAGCAGCTATAGGGGTACCATTCAGCCAAACCCATTCTGCCTAAAGGAATGACTTGTCAATGAGTATTTAACCCTTTCAGTGCCAGGGGCCGATCTCATCGGCCCTAATTTACGGTCTGTAATATCAGCCCTAAAAAAAAATTTAAAATTAAAAAAAAAAATTGGGGTTGAATTTTTTTTTGGTATGCTTAAGCATGCTATAGCAAATTTAAAAACAAACTGGATAAAACCTTAGGGGCATATTATAACTCAAAATTATCACCAAGTATTCATATTAATAATTTTGATGCCCATGAAAAACGTAATATTCCCTGGCACTAAACCTACAAAATAAGTCTGTTAAAGAATATAAGAAAAAATTTATTAAAATTGTAAAAAAATTGTAAAAAATAATAACAAATGATGAAAAATTGTTAGGCCAATGCATTCTCTTATATGTGTGAGGCGACCTATGGTCGACTCGCATATATAAGAGAATGCAGTGGTACAGGGTATATGGGTTGATACAAAAATCGGACTTGGCACTGAAAGGGTTAATAAAGAAAGAGTTCAAGGGTGTATAAAAGCTCTATATCCAATATATCTCTCACCTGTTCAGCATGAAGATCATCTCTATCATGCATGTGTTGATGTTTCCCCAGATCAGTTGTTATCTCACCGACTTCTGTGTAGAATTGAACATCTACATGTTTCTTCTTACCAAACAAAATGGCATGCTACAGAAAAAACCAAACAACAGATATGAAGAAACAAGCCTTGAAATAGTGTGTGTCATTTGCAGAATGAGGTCTCCAGAGGGTGAATTTAGTGATGCTACCCCGCATAGCGGGCGAGCATCACCAAATTCACCCTCTGGAGACCTCATTCTGTTTACACCTCAGCAGAATGAGGTTCCCAGAGGGTGAATTTGGTATAGCGGGCTAGCATCACTAAATTCACCCTCTGGGGACCTCATTCTGCAAATGACAGACACCCTATTTCAAGGCTTGTGAAGAAATGTAATAACCAGTAATATATTCTAGTAATATAAGTTGCACTTAATTAATTGGGAGTTTCTTTCAATGAAGGGCATCAAATACAACAGGTCTCAGTAAACTTCAGACCCATTCATGGAAGTGGGTCTGATAACTTATTGTAACATTTCTATTTCCAAACCCCCAGGATTCTGAGTCATTGTTGCCAATGAGAACTTTAACCTCTTAGCTGCTAAATGACGCTATGATGTCGTGTGCTGGGCTGTTGATGTTATTGCCATTTTCCAGTGGGAAAATATCACGGGAATATCACAAGAACCATAAAACTGACTCAGTTGAAAGGCCATTATCATTCACAATTGTGGAACATCATACACTGTTTGAAACTCAGAGATACAGTTATTCCTATTCACCAATCTCTGAGTTCCAGTTAAGTATAATGGCCTACTGCTAGCGTGCTGAAGTAGGTCCATAGTACCTACAGACCATATAGCACACGGCATGAACTTTTATGTCCGTATTAGTTACGGACGTCATAGCAGCGAAGAGGTTAAGATGAAAACGTCCAATCGAAATTATAAACATAATACAAATAAAGTAATTTGTGGGAGGCCTGCATTTTTACCGATAAATAACAAGTTGACAAGACTATGATAAACTCAGTTATGTCACTCTTGAGGGGATGTTTATACAGACTGATACAACAAATAAAAAATTTACTACACAATCAGGAACAACCTATTTGGTAAGTTTGAAGAGGTATTTGGTATTTTTATTCAGGTAGAGGTTACATTCCGGCATGGTCATTTCATGGTGCTTCTATTATTGCAACAGAATGAAATCTGTGTTGTCAATGCAATAATTATCTTGAATATCTTCCACCCTACTTGAATATTTCTTGACTCCTGCTTACTTACCTTGAGATGAAAGTGAAGCAAGATGATCATCTCTCCATCACAAGGTTGGAAGAAAGCATTCTTGATATTGTTATAAAGGATATCAACTTTGTCACCTCTGACAGATGTAAATCTAAAACCTGAGAATGAACAGAAATTAATGCAAGTTATGTAAAAGGCCACAGGGTTGGCGCTGGACCAAAATTATCTCTTGCCAAAATTTTTGCCAAATGAAATTATTATTTGCAAAACATCAAAAATATATACCAAATTTAATTGAGGGTATAATTGCTGATAATTGGGTAAATTCTTGCTTTTTTTTTATCTTTGTTATATACTGTAAAAATTAACCAGACACAAGTAAAATGAGCTAGTAAAGCAAGTTAGTATTATTAAAGAGCTAGTAAAGCAAGTTAGTATTATTAAAGGCCAAATTAATTTTCAAGTCACTGTTATTTTTTTTTATAGTGCCTTGATTTTCGGTTTTAACAACAATCTTTGCCATAAAATATGATCAAAATACTATAACATCTGTGTCTGAGAAGATGCTCATAGAGAAATAGAAAACAGCTGAAATCATAGAAGATTTCCCGTTATGGCTCCCAGAATACAACAGAATTCAAAACTAACTAGAGGTGTGACTGTCCCAATGGGACTACGGATATCCCCCCTGTTTTAAAAATACTAAGATGTTTCACATGTCAGTAAACATTTAGTTAAAATAATAAAATAACAGTTCCCATTGCAGGTGTACAACCATAACCCTAATCTTAAACCTATTGACCGAAAAATGTAGGAATAAAAGCTCAGACAAAATTATGCATTTTGCAAAAAAGTCGAAAAAGGGGAATAACTCCACAAAAAAAGTCGGACAGACATCATAATCGCAGGTGCACAGGTTCTCATGGTGCTAAATATCAGTGCCAAGATTAAAAAACATTGACCTAAAAATGTAGAAATAAAAGCTCGGACAAAATTAGGCATGTTGCAAAAAAATGACAAAATTAGGCATGTTGCAAAAAAATGTCTAAGTCAAAAAAGGGGAATAACTCCACCAAAAAATGCCGGACAGACGTCATAATCGCAGGTGCACAGGTTCCCATGGTACTAAATGTCTGTGCCAAGTTAAAAACAAATGTCTTTATCGTGTTATTATTATTATTATATGTATCGCGATGTGTTGTTACTATAAAGCCATGCCCGTATATTATTCAGTTTTGCGCGCATTTATTTATATAAACACGTGCTCGTGTTTATATATTTTTTTCGTTACCGGAATAGCCCAAGTTATATTATATATTATATATTCATATAATGATTGCATATATATATGCGAAGACTTGCACAGTTATTAGGCAGTTATCATCTCTTAAACATTCCAATGCCCTTAGTCGTGTGTCAATCAAGAGCGTTTCGTTTTAATTTATCTTAATGCAATAAAACAAAAATAATTCGGTTTATTGCTGTCGGATTTAATCAATTATAATCAAGTCATTCATTACCAATATGATATGATAAGTTCATTTTTTCTTGGTTATGAATATATATTAGGGCAATATGGTGTTTATATATAATTCGGAATATTGCTTCCCCCACCCCAAACAATCTTGCTGACTGTCACTAATGGATGTTCACTGCGTCTATGCATGTTATTAGCCTATAAAATTAGCACTCTAGCGATGCGGTCTATTGAATATCCAGGTCATAAATCGACCTCTAGGTGTCAATTACGCATAACAATATGATTATAAAATATATAAACGTTCGCCGTGGTTCGTTTAAACATCCAATCATATCTAACATTTTTTGAAGAAGGGATAATAATCCAGTTTAATATGTAAAAACTCTTTATTCGCAATATATCATAATAGTTAACGCTCTTTATTGCGTCAAGGTAAAGGGACTCGACTTAGAACAGTTGTCATCGTGATTGTTTACTGATTACACCAATACAGGTCAATACATGTACATGAACTTCCGATATGCATGCTTTATATATCCTTCCAAGTCATAGCAATTTCCGCTTTATTAAACTCTTTATTCGTACCATATTAGGAAAACTCTTAACATGGAACGCTCTTTATTGAGCCATGGTGAAGGAAATCGTGACTCGACTTAGAATAGTTGTCATCGTGAATTATTCATCAACATACTCCCCACTTTAACTGCAATTGTATGTATTTGTAACCATGACTGACTCGTCAAATTAAACGCTCTTTATTTGGTATATGTAATCGCTTTCTGATTTTGCGCAACGGGTTTCCCACAGAAATCCCGCCAAATATCACGTAAACGAACATCGTTTGGAAATGAATACAGCATTATACCTAACTGTGAGTCACTAGACTGGCCACAGCCGAAAACACTGCATTTATATGGCATTGCCACGAATGAATGATTGTAAATACGGGACACTCGGTGCATATATACGGAAAATTTAAACAACATCGCGAACACGCACTCGAATAAAGTATTATCTACCCCGATCACTCGGCCTTCTATAGTTTTTGTCAAAACAATAACTTTCCAAACAGCATCTTAGACAAATCACAAGTGAAGATAACTCACCGCGCGATGACAATTCACCATGTGTACACAATGCTATTGATTTGCCCCGCAGTAATTCCATTACACTCGCGCGCTGATGTCGATTCCGGATTTTCCATCGCCAAATAGGTAGACATAATTACCTCTGACTCCCTGTTTTTAATTAGTTTACCTCACTTGACGTCATGCAAGGTTTTGCAACGGAGATAGCCGACAACCGGTGGTGGTATTATTTATTTATTTCTCGGCTTATGTATTACGCGATTTTTATGGGACTTGGATCATTGTGATCACAATAGAGTGGCTTTCCGATAGAGTTTTGTTGTTTCAACAAAAACAACATGTTCACAGTTTATTACACTGCTTTGGAGCTTCCTCTTTCAAATGGTATATAATATGGCATATATTTTATATAAAATGATCCGGGGTTCAAAAATTAAGTGGGCCTTTAAATATCAAAGTAGCAATAAACATCTAAGTGACACCCGGAAATTACGTTTAATATTGCTACAGTCATCAAACTACAAGTATCTGTCATCAAAGCATACCTATTTTTTGCTCTGCATCCTTGTGAAAACGAACCACAAATGAATCAGTCGTCATTCACATTTGGCTAATTAACCTACCATCTTATAATCGCTGGCCACAAAATACTGACATCATAAATACATGGTATAAAATGTAGCCATTAATATGCATTGTTATAATGCAGCTCCTTTGTTCTACCTCGACTTTCTATTTCTCCGAATGCTATGCTATACTATGCTTATGCCACAAGTCGACATACATAATCTAGAATATTCATGTCTTGCAATGTTTGAACAACGAACTCCCACGCCCACAATAACAAACATCTGCATCAATATATAGAGCTTATAAGCCCCACATAATACAATTCCTTGTCAGAAAAGGCAGCATGCTAATTTGCATACCAGTTACTTCTATCACATTCAAACATAACACATCATAATAGTGTTACAGTCAATTTCGCTTCATTGCATAGCGTCGGTGCATGGCTTTTCTTATGCAGTTAACCGAATATGCATAAAGCCGAAATCACGATAAAAAGAAGCATAAGCCGTTTTTCTATCACCAGCATCAGTCTAGAAATACGCTCTTTATGTTTACCATCATAATATAAACAAACACCAGAAAAGTAACTTTTTATGCTGTTGTTTACATAACAATGGTCAAACATATGACCATAACATACTGTTGATGCGATATTTCTTATTTGTATACGGACAAAGTCTGTCTACATTTTGATGTTCTTTCTGTTTGTGGCGGTTTTTGACGGGTGGATATATTTTCACAGGATACCCACCGCCAAGGCCAACCGCCCGAAAAACGACGATCGGCTGGCACGCACGGTTAAGAGAACAGCCAAAACAATAGCCGACATGTCGATAACCGAAAGTAGATTCAACAAAACACAAACTAGATAATGTGATTATGTCTTGATTTTTGCATCGATATCTCATGTTTTCTAATTGAAATGTCGAGAATTAATTGGCAACTAACAAAGTGTACACACTGTGTATATGTTATATATGGATTGTTTGCAAATTTAGGCGTGAATGGGTATTCACAGCATGCAAAATACGATTGGCACACCTCCGAACCGATCAGCTGATCCAGGTCGTCATGCTTCTCATCGATTGAAAATAAACAAATCGGGGAATTCCTGCCCTTCTTATCAAACGTCAACACATTTGGTCGAATTTAAGATGAAGTTATCTGCAATGGCATTATTGACTTATGTAAATGGAAATTATTAGCAATATTTCAAACGCAGAGAGTGCATGAACCACCGATCGATCTATAAATTATAATAGCCCAATCGGGCTGAACTAGATCGATTGGTCTTCCTGGCATAGTGGTTGATGCTGTAAGAGAGGGAACTCTAAATTTCTTAAATATTAAAATTTTGTTTGTTTTCAGATTTGTACAAGTTTATAATGAATATTACTAGTAAAAAAATATACCATTGTCTTTCATTAGTTTCAAAATAAATGAGAATTTTTTTTAATTGGTAGAAACAGCTGGTCGAAAGAACAATTTAGAGTACTCCCCTTATCCCAGATTCACTTTATAGTAGCTAATTACACTTAAGCATAAATTATTTATGCTTAAGCATAATTAACTTACGATCAGCGTAATACATTTGAATTACGCTTGAGTGTAATTGGGTTCATCAGCTATCTCACCTCTATGGGAGGAAGCCAAATTAACATTTAATAAATAATTGAGCTAAAGCCCCCCCCCCCCCCCCCAAATCAAGGAATCTCTAATTACACTTAAGTGCAATAAGAATATTTCTTATCGCGCTTAAGTGCAATAAGAAGATTCCTTATTGCGCTTAGAGATTCCTTATTGCGCTTAAGTGCAATACGATATTCCTTTTTGTGCTTAAGTGCAATAAGATATTCCTTATTGTGCTAAGCGCAATTAGATATTTCCTTATTGAACTTAATCGCAATTATATCTTCCCTTATTATATCGCTTAAGCTCAATTATATCGCTTAAGCTCAATTATATCGCTTAAGCTCTATTATTTATTAAATGTTAATTTGGCTCCCCATATACCTCATGTATATTGGTATAACCTGATGTAGGTTACTGGCATTAGTAATGCGGTTGCATCCATTTCAGCTTGAGGGGAGTTCAATGAGAGTGTATATGAATTACGTTTAAGCGTACTTCATTTACGCTTAAGCGCGGAACTCATTTACACATAAGCATAATTAATATGAATAATGCTTAAGCAAATACCTAACTCCAACTGATTTCCTCTGTCTGAATAATTGAGTCCATCTCATAGTATATGGGGGAGTCTAAACCGATGTTTGATTGATGTCTTATTGCCAGAGTAAATTTGAGTTTAGAGGAAATCGCATGGGAGACAGCCTTTTCAAATATATTATTTATTAGTGTAAATCATTTGCGCTCAAGCGCAAAAAATATGTGTCTAATAATATATTTGCGCTTTAGCATAAAATTGCCATAAATGTGATCTATTATATGGGAGGCCCTTTTCACATTTATTATTTATTTACGCTTAAGCGCAAATAACCTCTATCATTTGCAATTAAGCAAATAGATCATATTTGCGCTTAAGCGCAAATCATTTGCACTTAAGCGCAAATAAAAATCAATATGCAATGATCCCCCCTGAATTAATTTTACATGGCACAGGCCTAAACACATCACTAAAATTGATATAGCCCCACCATATGAGGGAAACAATCCCCCAGAAACCCCAAGATCTGTTTTATGACCATGGAAATGATATAGATCTGTGTAGGATATGTCTCTTTTATAAAATATACTATATCTCTGGGATGGCGACACAAATTCTTGGGGACAGGGATGCTGATATTATGAAAATAGGGGTTTTTCCCCAACTTCAAGTCAATGAGTACACCATATGAGGGAAGCAAACCCCAGTAACCCCTAATTCCCTATTTATGGCCATGGAAATGGTATATATCTGTGCAGGAGATAATAAAATATACATGAGCTCTGGGAGTGAGGCACCAAATCTTGGGACACCAGGGACAGAGATGCTGATATGCATATGGAAATATGTTTTTTCTTCAACTTCGAGTCTGTATGGGGCTATTACTATGGGCCCATGCTAATATAATATGAGATGGACTCAATCATTCACATCAGAGGGATGTAATGGAGTGTTAGGTATTTGCGCTTAAGCGCAAATAAATTGATAGACACATATTTGTGCTTAAGCGCAAATGATTTACGCTTAAGCACAAATATTTGTGCTTAATGATTTATGCTTAAGCACAAATATTTGCGCTTAAGCGCAAATAAATAATAAATGTGAAAAGGGCCTCCCATACTATTTCCGCTAAAGCGCATATGATTTGTATTTAAGTATAAATGATTTGCTCTTAAGTGCAAATGATTTACACTTAAGCGTAAATGATTTGCGATTAAGCAGAATCAGAATAAATGTGAAAACGGCTTCTCGTATAATCGCTTAAGCATAATTCATTTATGATTAAGTGTAATTAATCTATCAATGAAAATAAATGACCAGTGAGCTTAAGTGTAAATCAATTACGCTTAAGCACACTTTAATCAATTACGCTTAAGCACACTTTAATCAATTACGCTTAAGCACACTAGTCATAATTCTATTACTCATAGGAGTAATGCTTTATCTACATCATATGGTTAAGCGTAAGTGAAGTACGCTTTATATGTGTGCATTACACCTGAGTGTAATACATTACGCTTAATTGTAATTCACTTACGCTAATGTGCAATTAGCTAATACATGTGAAAAAGGCTTTCCATTATAGTTATCATCCATCAGAATGAATAGTGCTTACTAAAGCTTGACAACAGAATTTGCCATTAAAAACCATTTCATGGCCAATGAGCTAACAAATGTTCTGTACTGGCATATTGAATACCAATTATTTGTACTATTGTACAGGTATAATGTAATTAAACAGTTTTGAGTTACAAAAGTAAGACAACTCTTTCTGAACGGTACTGTGCTTGCGGCCAGATTGATGTAAAAATTCGGTCAATGCGCTTACAATTTTCTATAAATAGTAACATTTTGGAATTATTACCTCTCGATCACTGTTCGATTATAATCTTTGCCACTAACTCGGCCAATGTTCTTCCGTTTGTGATTTCACGCAACAATTCCCTTTCTATTCCTTCCCTGTCGAATTGACTACCGATTGCGATGTCAATTTGTTTTTCGCTTTAATATTCTGATGTGCATGACGCTATTCCAGCGAACGGTCATCCTCCCTAGAAGCCATTTCTGAGAACGAAACCCGATTCAATCCCAATCGAGTCGGAAGTGCTCGGGCATTTCCGTGACTGCACAAGACAACGCATCGGTTTGTATTTTCGTGTTATTATGGTGAGATTAATCGGGACGATTGATGAATATAAATAGTTAGCCGAATGGCCGTATAATGTGTACAAACTGACTTCAGGATGGGGGATTTCGTGTATCGGAGTTATTTTATTCACTCTTCCCACAGAATGACGCAGGGAACTCAATTGTGAGGTTCAATTTACGTTTCACATCACTTTAATGGAATTAGGTCAAATTCACACCTCAATGCATGCATATTTGCAGCGACTTGATTAATCTTTTGTTATCGCCACAGAAGCTGTTTTGTTTCCCAGAAGCCGGCGATTTCTAAGAAGTTGGAGCATGAATAAATATTGAAGACCTGTTAAATACGGGTTATTTAAATTTAGACAAAATAAATCACTTTGTGTTGCGAAGACAATAATTTGATGATTTATTTCTGAACTATTTTCCGTAACCTCGCGTAATTAGAGCTACCCATGTCATTCGCGGAAAATCTTAGTTTCACTTTCGGTTTCAACACAAACTGACCGGGAAACTGGAATAATTACACAGGTGTTTACAAACTTGCATTTTCTGAAGCTAACACAATTCAACAGATTCTGTTAATCTGATAGAATTCCTGGAAATATTATTTGATCTTTCAATAGGATTATCTGAACCTGACATAAATTCCAGGAATCAATTGCGCCGGTGATTACAAACGCCATGTGTTTAGTCGGCGTCTTGATACTTCAATGATGGAATTCCCGGAAACTTCCTTCCTTTCACTTATCGGAATTGCAATGTGTTTACATACGTTTTTTAAAGGAAATAAGGAAGCATACAGGAAATGTTTGTGAACAGAAGCATGTTAGAAGAAATAGAAAGCACTTTCAGTTTAGTTGGCTTCCTTGTTGGGGAATTCCCGGAAATCTTCCTTTCACATTGAATTCTCAGAATTGCAACTGGAACTTCAGGTGTTTACAAACGTTTACAAACTCAACAAACAACCAAATAAATATACAAATTTTAATAAATCATGCAATTCACAAATAAATATGGAAACATACAGGAAATGTGTGTCAACAGAAGCATGTTACTGAGAAGAGATAGAAAACCACGTGTGTTATGAAATTGAAAATTGCCGTCTTCGCTCTCGCGATGGTCATCTTCAACAACTTTGTATTAACTTCTCCCATAAAATACGTTTTTCAAGGTAAATATTTTTACAAATTGCTATAATTTCGACATCATGAGGCGACTTTTTACCCCTTCTCATCAACATTTTTGGCGATTTTCGTATGCATAAAAACGGAATAGAGTCCGACCCTTATGCAAATAAACGATTAATAAATAGTCTTTTTATGAGAAAATGGTTTGGTGCATGCATATTTTATGCAAATGACCGAAATATGCATTTAAACGATATGCAATTAACTGAAATTGACTGTACTGTTCTTCTACACCAAACGATATTATTTTGATAATTCACAAGTCAAAAATATTCTAAAATGCATTTGTGGTCAAAATACAGATAACTGTGTCGACAATATATGTTACATATATCAGGGTTTCCGCCATGCCGGCTGGGGTCCGTCGCCCGGACCCATTCCCCCTGCCGACCTTTGCCATGAAATCCCGCTCATACACAAATAAATGACGTTATTAAAAACTTATTCAGTCTTGTCTGTCTCGGCAGGCTATATATGATATTTAACCTTATTTTCATTAATAATGACCAAATGGAATCGACACAGTCCATCTTCAGAAAAAAAAAATAACAGCATGAACAAACCATAAATAGTGACAACCCACAAATAGTTCCACGGGATTCCCCCACGTGATTGGTGGGGAATTCCCTATCAAGGGAGATATCATTGGTTCAATTTACTTCAGAGTATGGGAACGTGCATCATAAAAACTGTCTCATTTATTATCTTGACGTGAATATTGACGAGGCGTTTGGACTAATTTATTCATCATTATTCCAAATTGTATAAAACATGTGTATAGTTTGAGGCATGAGGAAACACACAAACATCGTATCATTTATAGTAATATAAAATTGCGACTTGGCTTATTGTCACGAACTGAAGCATGAAAACGCTTGGGCTAATGGTGATCATCATAAAAGAATCTTTGTGCAACATACACAAGTTCGCGGCTTCGTGTTAATGCCCCATTAAAGATAACACGCTGACCATGCGTGCCCTCATTCATAGTAAGAGTTTGTCTATAATGCTCGTTCCCGGGCTGGCTTAGATTATCATTCCGATGTGACGTCATCCAGTAGAAATTTGCAGACACGTGCAGTTAACTGTGTCACAATAATAGAGATAATCAAAACTATCGCAATCATTACATTGACAAAATCCACAAGCAATTTTCACTCACACGAGCCATGTCAATGGAGTGTGGTTTTGCTGTCTGCCAAGGACTATTTTCCCCCAGAAAAACGTTCGTAAACGTCTCATTTATCAGAATTTTTCATCTGTATTGATAATGTAATTTCTCCTTGTATATTATAAAACTGTGTTTTAAGTCGGTTAATGGACTCACTACTGGACATTCATAAACTAATTGTTCTCCCTTCTCTTTGGTCGCACTCTTTATAACAAAATTCTTCTCCTTTGCCAACGATAAAAAGTGTTTCTCAAAATCCAGCTCTGTGCATGATTGTATTAACAGACCCCGTCACCAATTTGGTTGCTAAAGTCAGAGGATGAACATGTGACTCATTAGTGCAAAGTAGAAACACAATTCCAGTTAATGTGTGCTTTGATCGTGATATTTCTAAGGAAATTCTTCCCCTTTGTCGACGATAAAATAACTTTTCTCTCTCTGCGCATGCGTGAAGAATCAGAACATATGTCATCAGTTTGCCTGCCAAAGTCATAGGGTAAACAAGTGACCCATGTGGGCAAATTAAAAGTATAATTTTAGTTGATATGTGCGTTTACTGTGCTGTATTTCCAATGTCAAATATCGTATGATTTATGGACCAGTATACTGGTCTCCCGGGTCATAGGAATATGAGGATTGGACCGGGATTCCGGTCTCTCAGGTTCAAAGGGTAAATCAAATTTTGATTCTGTCGTAAAGGTCTGTTAGATATATGATAACATTACCATTTGAATGAGCCTCCAAGGTGCCAGATATTCTCTTTGATACAATGTTTGATTCTGTAGTAAAGGTCTGTTAGATATATGATAACATTACCATTTGAATGAGCCTCCAAGGTGCCAGATATTCTCTTTGATACAATGTTTGGTCGAATATACAGGTCCTTCAGCTTAGGATTTCCTCTGTTCGGGTTAACGACTAGTGTGTCTTGTTTAACAATGCCCTGTAAATTGAAAAACACGTTTAAGTGTAGAAACAATCACATAAAGTTATTGAATGATGACTATGGCAAGTTACTCGGACAAATATTAGATGCTTGGCTGTTTATTCAAACATCCAGATATAGTTGAATTTGAGAATACAATATTGGGCAGCCATTTTGATGACATACTATATGTGCTTCCCTGTGGAAAGCACATAGACTAAATCATCAGGACTATGGCAAGTTACTCGGACAAATATTAGATGCTTGGCTGTTTATTCAAACATCCAGATATAGTTGAATTTGAGAATACAATATTGGGCAGCCATTTTGATGACATACTATATGTGCTTCCCTGTGGAAAGCACATAGACTAAATCATTAGAACAGAAAGATAAATGCAGAAGTTATGTGTCACCAATGGATTTAAATTATTATTTTAACTCATTCAGTGACGTTTTCTGGCCAGTATCATGGATTATTGATACATTTTCCATTCAATGTTCCATTCCATTTCCAAAAAATTTACTGACAATACGACAAGTTGTCATCATAGGAACAACATGTAGTTTCAGGCCTTTATTTACAAAGGTTGTTCAGCATGGTGTGTCAATGGGTTGCCATGGTAATGATTGTTATGGATCATGGATGACATCACATCTGATTAATGCCATCTTTGTCCAAGTCATCAAATTTTAGACTATGGTATTCACTAATGTCAGATATATTCAATATAATTCCAATGCACTTTAGAATCAGCCCACCTCCTTTTCTCGCTCCTCTGCTTCTCTCGTCTTGAATTTCTTTTGGACTTCTTTGATTAACCTGAATGCCGTGCTTAGATTAGATGAAGGTGCAGATATTTCTCCAGGCTCCTTTGTGTTTGAACTTCGATATGTTCTGAAAGGGGACAGAAAACAATCTATAGCAGCATTCAGATGGTCTGTGTTTTATAATGAACAGCTTCCTATCTAAACATTTGATATTTAGAGTAAGTGCAATATTTTAGAACAATCTATATGTTACAAAAAAATTTCTAAGAAATGTCAAAACTGTCAAGTCCCAGCATCTAATTCTCTATTCTCACAAATACAAATATAATTTCCTCTGCTTCACAGCCTAAAAAACAGGTGAAATGGATTAAACTAATCACTCCTTAACCCTTTACCCAACAGTAATATGTCTAACGTCGTCATCCCAGCCATCAGAACTTTCTGGTAACGTCAAAGTTATAGGAAAAAATGTATTATTAAATCTTATGGTGGCTCTTGTTTATCTGCATGGATGGGTTTTTTAATTTTAATTAATTGGTAACAATTCATTTTCATGTTTATGAAAGTCAAGTCCCCCATTAGGCAATGTGCAAAAATATTAAATTTAATTCATACTACATCCTTAGTACGGGAAGAGCAGGTAAGATGGTTTGTTTGATCATATATTCCGTCTGAAGTTGGAGAACAAGGAGACACTATGGAGTCGGTAAGTATCTTTGCGGATTTTTCTTGACCCTGATTCGTTGCATAGAATTAAAATCAATTTCACATTGAAATTTATCAGATTCTGAATTTTATTGCTGTAATTTCAGCTGGTAATTTCCGAAAATTTATCTTATTATGGTGTTCAATTTATCAACAAATATATTTTAAAACAACGGAGATTTGGTTGTGTACGGTACTGCGTGAGACAACACTGTCGCCATAATTTCTTTACTGTTAGCAATCACTTTCAAATAAAAAAAAAGAGATCGTTTTGCAGTGCATTCCTTTAAATTTCACATCTACGTGTGCACCAATCACTCTAGTTCATGTAAACATGAATGCGTACCATACTTTGACATCGTTAAACAAAATTATCCCCCCATTATATATTGCATATATAAACATAAATTTGCAAAACAGAAAACGTCGTCGATTGAGATGTGTATTACGTAAGACGGTAAGGCAACACAGTTGCCGTAATTTCTTTACTGTTAGCAATCACTTTCTAATAAAAGAATGAGATCGTTTTACGCGTGCATTCCTTTAAATTTTCACATCTACATGTGCACTAATCACTCTTGTTCATTGCCATATGAATGCGTACCTTACTTTGACATCGTTAAATAAAATTATCCCCAATATTTTATCAACAAAAACACCGCGAAGATTTTGTATGAAATTTGACGTCGTAACCTCGATTTCCCGAATTACCTTCCGTTTCCCCAATCACTAGCAAAGGGTTAACCAACTTCTACTTATTTGCATTTATTAATGTACCAACGAAATTCAATAAAATGTGGAAATGCATTATGAAATTCATTCCAGTATTGTAAAAATCTTATTAACTGTTGTTAACACGTGATCACAAATAGTAACCAATGTAAACAAAACACAAGCCATGATCGTGAGGATGCAGAAATAAGATGTGGAGCGTCGACGTAAATACTTCGATAATTAATCCGTGTATCATGTTTAAAAAAAGACATAAAAACAGCATTAATATACTAAAAATTCAATTTTTTAAATCATAGGTTAGAAGTTGAAATGCTATTCAATAACAATACAATGTTTAATATGTCGGAATAGAAACATTTTTTCCCATACAAGCAGCCGATTTTGGGTTGCGCCAAAAACTGCCTTTGTGAAAACCAGATATAGTTTGGTTTGATTGGGCTGATTTACGCGAAAACAATTTCGTGAGATTATTTACGTGCAGGTGCCCGCTTAGGATTACAATGGAATTTAATAGCATTTAATTGTTTCGAATGTGCGTTTCTTGATACTCCATTGCCCAGATGCGTTCGAAAACATAATCAAGGTGGACTTCGTATCAGACACATGGTTAATTAAATGCACACAAGACTTATTTTTATTGTTTTAATGACTTTTTTCGAGGCCACAAGCGACCCGGAAATTAAAACTTCGCCCCACATGTTTATTTCATGAAACGACGTGTTTTGTTTGTACATTTCTTGTCGATGATTCAATTGTTTTCAATGCCATTGTGGACGCAGTATGGACAGGGAGCAAGTGTTAGTATATACAGTCGGAGCGGACATGATAGTTACAACCAATAAAATACAACGATACCAGATAGAAATATTTCCAAAGGAGATTTAGACTAAATTGGAGGACAAATTTGGAGTCATTCAGTTCAGTAACAATGTGGTGAAGCAGTGAATCGAAAATGCCCATATTCTGATAATGATGTAATCGGATTAGCACACATACACATTTTGTGGACTGGTGCACATTTTGAGTGACTCGGAGTTATTCAGCGACAATCCAAATTATACCACAGCAGTGATTCAGTGACAATGTGGCGAAGCAGTACATCGAAAATGCCCATATTTTGATCATGATGTATTCTGATTAGCACACATACAAATTTTGTGGACTGGTGCACATTTAGAGTATTCACTGACAATGCAGTGATTCAGAGTGATTCAGTGACAATGCAGTGATTCAGTATATCTACTAGTAATAACCAGTGGCGAAGTGACAATGTGGTGAAGCAGTGCATCGAAAATGTCCACGTTTATGGAAGATCGTTTGTTGCTCGACCAGACCAGATAAGGAAGAGTATCACAAAATGGCTGCACCTACATTGTACTCGCACATCAAGTAAACAATGATCTGAACATCTTGCAAGAGGACTCGTGAAAAATTTCCTCACAGTGCATGATCGGGCAGTACATATAACTGATGTGAAGCACACATACACATTTTGTGGAACTTGCCTTGTTGGCTATCGGTTCAGCGAGTGTGCTCCCAAATTTATCTAGTGAATAAAGTATCGTACGGATGAGCTGTTGTGTTGCAAATTCCATGTTTATACTACAATGGTGGCCCTCATTGGAAGCACCATCTTCTCCATGATCCATTCACATTATCTTGACCCTACCCCCATCGATATCAGCCGCCCTTTTAATAATTTATAGAGCTTTGAGATCTTATAAAATATAGCAATTACCTCAATTAGCCATATGATGGAAATGGCCAAACAATTGTCCAAAATTCCCAGCAGCATGGAAGCTGGATCACATGATTTGGGCAACTTCTGTGAGCCATTATCATGCTAAACATGAATATAATTCCTCAGAGAAAATTGTATGATATACCATAGGTATGAAAAGCGAAATTGACTCACAGCAGTCGCCAAATCATGTAATCTGGGGTTCACGCTGACCGGGAATTTATTTTGTTCAATTCTTGTAAAAATTACTGTAATTTGGAAATTTTCCTTGTGGTGCGGCATAAATACAGAACGCAGTTTGCAACCACTATGAGATACTGGTACCAATTTCTGAACATTTGCCATCTGTATATTATATAGCATGTTCTATGGTATACATCAAAGTGATCCGCCACTAATGTAATTATCCTATTTAATTATATTTGCTCTTAATTAATTTCTAATGTATTTATGCAGCACAATAAATTAAATGTGTATTGGAATGATATATTCTTCACTTGGTGAGATGCTGCTAGATATTAAAGCAGACCACAGAGTGCAGACTGATAGAGGAACACCGTATGGATTCTCATTCATTCAGTATATAAAATAATAAATAATTTAATTAGAAATTGAGTCAAATGTTGTTGCGTTCTATGTTGTATTTTTAATTGAATAGAATCCCATTGTTGATATAAACAAGAGGCGTGCACTCGCGTGGTAACATACCCCACCGTGGCAAATTCAACCCGCATTATCCGTAAACCCAACAAAAAAGATTTTTAACTTTAAAGAAAAATTCAGACTAATAATATAGATATGGTGTCACAAGAATCTTGTGCCGAAAAAAAAATATTCAAATTGGTTCATATTTGTTCGAATGATTGCAGAAACCCCAAAAACGGGTAGAAAATGATACGTAACCTTAACATCTAAGATGGCTTTTGTACCCATATTCGAAAGAAAAAAAAAATGAATTCTAAGCCGATTCAAACTAGGTTTGTATTTTAATGCAATTCAGACATATACATGTATCAAGTTTGGTGGTGATCAGGACATCATAACTTGAATAATAAATTATCATCCAAAGTCAAAATAAGTCGAAAATGAAGTGTAATATTACGAAAAACAGTCTGAACCAATCCCTAGTCGTATCATGTAGAGAGGGTATTGTGAGAAGCATTTACATGTATACCAAAAATTATTGAAATCAGTTCATATTTGTGAAAGTTATTAAGTCGGACAATCGCCATATTCAAGCTTAATCCAAAACATATTGAACACTGGGAAGGCCATTTAAAAGTTTAATTTTATTGGCCATTTTAATTTCATTCAGAAAACGTCGGAAATTCGTTCACAAAAACTTCCATTTACGGCGACGCCAAGACAGTTTGCTCCCGACTCGCAGTTGAATTGGGCTGACTTTACGTTACGCTGGATGCATGTCGCTTTGCTGTTTATCTATTGCACATGCCTGTGAGAGATACAATCTCCAAGACAAACTAATGTATTATTCTCTCGAATAACTTTATTAATAAAAACAAAATGATATATATGTGAGGTACAACAATGTTGTTGCTACATATGGTTGGCGTATTAAATTAGTTAGATGAATAGTAAGAAATAAACACGTAACAACATTGATGTAGCTTTTTTACTTGGCAATGGCATCCACCCTGGAAACGCAGCAAATTGGTCAACGAGCACACTGGATTTTGACAATTATTTATATTTGTTTTCATAAAATTGCCTGTAGAATTATTACATTGAATGAATTTGATCTATTAGTTTTAACTATTTATCATAATCTTCGACAAGTTGAGCAAACATTAATCTATAGTCAGATCAAACATCGCAAATTTCTTCCGGCTGGTGGTTTCCTGTTTCGATTTCCGTTGTATCACGATCCCGTATTCAAATGTTTTTAAAATGTGTATTATTTTGATATAAAAGTACCATTAAAGCTGATTAAAGTAATCAAAACACACAAATTATAATCATACCAATGTGAATAGCAAATTTGATGCCGATTCATCGTATAACAATGGTGCAATTAGTGCTTCTAAAACCAGTGTAACCTTGGTAAAAAAAAAGCCGATAAAAGCCGACGTGATGGCAGACCTGGATGCCGACAAATGCCGACGTGATGGGTAAAGGGTTAACAAACAAGAGCTGGTCTGTCACCTGGTGCATATCCCCATGTGGCATACCACCTATGGTGGGCATACCACAAGTAGAAGTCACAAGATGTGCCCCTCTCGATTACATTAACTGATCCTCAATTTTGTTTTTTGTTGAAACTGTCCTTGTATTGAATATGACCAGCCAAATTCCATTGAGATCTGATGTCTCAGGTGGACAGGCACAAAAACATATTTTCCTAAATAAGTAAAACATATATCTCCTAGAAGTATCTTTCCCCCTAAATTATATGCTATAATCATATTCCTGACTATCATAGTAGAAGGGTTAAAACACCCACAGTTACTCACGGATCCAAATAAACAAAGAAGAAAAACTCTTGAAAGGAAAACCCGAAAGAAATTATTGAACACTCATCTGAATGTCCTCATAGTGAACATCCATACCAAATTTCATTGAGATCCAACAGCCTGTGGTTTAGATATCTGCTCGGACGGATGGATGGAATGGACGCATGTAATCCAGTATACCCACCATTACCTTCGTTCATTGGGGTAATAATAATGCTGCTATGCCACATAAGGGCTTTCATGCGCTCATGAAATTCACATATATTTAACCCTTTGAAAACTGGATGTGTAATTACTTGATTCCCATTCATTTGGTCAGTTAGTTGAGATTTGTAGTCATTTCAGTTGCTTATCCATATTATAACGTCAGTTTGATTGTACAGGGGGGAAATACCCCACTGCAAGTAGAAAACACAGATCCCCTCTTCAGTAACAGAAATTTGCCCAGACAAAGTTGGTTATCCAGTCAAAAATCATATGAATGAGCTATATATATCACTATATGTCCTGCCATAACTTTGGAAAGAAAACTCTTTTTTGGGCTATTTTAATCCACAGACTATAATAGTTTGTTAGGTTATTAACCCGTCAATAACTGGATGGTAGTTACTTGATTATCATTCACTCATTTGAATGGATGCTCAGATAATAAGTTGAATAGTTTTGGTCTGTTTGCTGACATTTTTATGTCTAATGAATGAATGGAAATAAATAAGGTATTTTCTAGTGTTGAACTGACTAGGGTATTTATTAGTTGACAGCCCTTAGTTGTCTAGTCGACTACTACTAAATACATGTATACGCAGTTCTGTGTGTTAATTACAGGTGTAACATTTTACGCAAAGTTCAGCGAGCTATTCCGATATACCATGTAACCGTTGGTCTACTTTAGGGGTGTGTGGGTTATATTATAATGAGGCAATGGCTTGATTAGAAATATGACTGATATATTGGCATAATCCAGTAGAATATAAACAGATACCAGTGCCCAGTCAGGAGTGAGTGAACACGTAGTACGTCAGAATTTGTTTGATCTTGTATCAGTCAAAGCATCGTCAAAACAAGAAAGTGCCACACTTTGAATATGTGAATATGTACAGTAACTCTGCTGATGTGACTTAGCTGAACAATGGTTGTCCCAAAGAGACATCTAAAGTGTCCTGCTATTCCGGCGAATAACAGGTCGCTATCCCTCTCGTGATCACTGAATATCTAGCTCAGCATCATGTTTTTATAATACCGTAATTGCGACCAGGCAGTCATATTTGGGGTCCATCGCAATCGTCTGTGCTTTATACACACGGGGACGATAAATATGGAAGTATACTGCATATGTCAATGATTGCTACCAATGAAACGTTTATCTACACCTTTCTGGGAAATATGGTGATTAGTCAACAAGGAGATTGTTAATCGATTATCGCCAAGATTCTAGTTGACTAATCGTTTCAACACTACTGTTTACCTGCCAGCATTATACTTATATTCTCCGAACATACCAGCAAATGGTAGAATGTAAATAAATAAATTACTAGATTCTCACTCAACTTTTGTTATAGTTGGAGATTAGGTTGAATACTATATTTTTTTCTATTTTTTTCTCCAAAATAAACCTCATGGAAAGTTCTGGGAAATGAAGGAGGGTTAAGAGCCTAAGTGAACGTTCAGACGACCACGATACAATCGTAAGTGGAAAGATTTCCATTGTAGAAAGTAACCGGTAGTTGGACTGCGCATGCTCACGTCAAAATCGTAGGTCAGAAAATAATATCAAGCACTGTTTGATGTTAGATGCGAAATCGTGGCGTATCCTTGGTTACCTCCACTTGCAACGTAATCGCAGTCGTGTGTACGTAAAAATCGTGGCTGGAAATGACCGTAGGGTAGTCAATCACATGCTTTAGGAACAACCTACGATATCATCATGTATGACGACATCGCAATCGTGTGAACAAACTATCCACGATCAGGTCGGGCCCGATTCCTCCACTTATGATTGAATCATGGTCGTCTGAACGTTCACTAACTTGAGATCATAAAATCTTTATGTGTAAACTAAGTAACTAAGTAGAGTAATATTGCCACATGTCATAAGCTGCTTGTTCATTTTGACACTTACATTTCCTTTAAGAATGTGGCATCAGGGTGTGGGAATATATTGCCTTCATTTCGACCCAAGCTGCCTCCCGGATGGTAGAAGTTGATTCTCAGATATGTGTAGCCTCCTTCAACAGACGAACTTATATTCTGGATGGAAATACATTAATTAGTAGATGACTGAGAACTTGCAAGATTATAAAGTAAAACAAATCACTGACATACAGGATGCTTAACAAATTATCAACAGTTCAAATGGTTATAATGATAGAGACACATTGTTCAAATAGGGGTATGAAAACCTCTCACTTTTTAATTGTTAAGTACATCAGTGCGCTCAGGAGCAAACTATGAAATACTCACTTTTATAGTGGCTATATGGAATGGAGTTGGTCCAACAAAAATTGGCAAGATAACGGTCTCATACTTTCGATCTGAAAATATGAACACACATCTTAAAATGAATCAATAATTAATTATCTTTGATAATTAACCAAATTTACAAGATTAACATTTTTAAAGTAACATCTCTTGAGATAGAATAGGTGACAATTCAGAAATTAAGGTGCCACACGGATGCCTCTTTTCAGCATTGATATCTATTCAAATTTTTTATTAAACGAAAGGCCGATCACGATTGGCAGATGTTAACCCATCCCTTGGCGATAGTAAATTACTATGATCGGAATCATAAATTAGAGTTTTGAAGTTGAATTGTAGAGTATACTGTTATGTACTATTATAGACAAATGTACATAACACAAATTATTGGAATTTATGGGTCACTCGCATATATATAAGAGAATGCACAGGCACAGGATCTGTAATGCTGCACCAGCACAGCCTTTGATTAAATGTGAAAAGGTGACCCAGACATGGAATACTTGGGTTAATAGAGTCAAATTTAAGTTTACAATGTATCAAATTCTACTAACAACACAGCCATCAAGATAAGCCCACCTCAATGTCCTATTAAACCTATAACATTTATAATGACCGCAGACCATCTGAAGAGTGATATACTCAGCTGTGCAACGCAGCTGTGTATTTCTGACTAAATAAAATAAACAGGAAATGATCAACGAGATAATTTTGTTTTCTATATAATGCTGATCACAGGTTTGTTCAGGAATATATATACAATGACAAAAGATACATCCTTACATTTCAGTTTGTTAAAAATAAAACTGCAACAGTTTATTGATGATTTATACTTATATTACCTTATATGTTCAGAATTTGGATTTAAATTATTGGTTGAATTACTTATAGTTGATATTCGTAGTTGGCTGCATAGACCAATGTTTTCCCCCAGCCGCTGTATGGGTCCCTTCCCCTAACCCCTAGCAGAAACCCTGATTTTGTTGTTATTGACAATAAGGAAACAGATATGATATGCAGCCCATTGTCCATCATTAACAAATTGTGACTAATTTAATTCAGAATACATGAATAAACATTGTTCACATTGACCACATAGTTCTTCAGATTTAAATCAGATAGGAAAAATAAGTTTCAACTTACCAACATAAATCTTTAGTTCACGAACTTCAGACTCTTGAGGTAACTGTGACCCACTTTTGTACGAAACATTTGATTTTCGCACTCTGAAAAAATAACAATTTCAACAGTGACCAATAAATGAAGTAATACAAGTTCGGACAAAATTACATGGGTTGAAAGTTTCTAAGTTGAAAGAGGGGAATAAACTCCACTAAAAAAAGTCATACAGACCTATAATAGCTGGTGCACAGGTTCTCATGATACTAAATATCTGTTCCAAGTATAGTTAAAAATTGACTGAACGAGAGACCAATCTTTAGCCCATCCCTTGGAGAGAATAAATTGTTATGATAGGAATCATAATCTTTTAAAGTTGAATTATAGAGTATACTGTAATGAACTAAAGTAGTAGACAAAGATCATAATAGCCAGTAAAAAAAACTAATTATTGGAACATATGGGTCAACATAGAAGGGTAAATATAACATCTAAACTATAGAGCCTGTCACCACTATCATAGTGTGAGCAGTTCTATTCATGTTGTTGCAAATTGCCATTTGAGATATAAATATATAGCATCCAAGGACCTAGAGCTCCATGGGTCTAGTTAAATAAATTCACATGGCTAAGTTGTGGTTAAAAATAAAGCTAAATTAATTTATCTGTCTGTAGCCAATTATTTTATATAGAGCTAGCGCAAATCAATAAAGTACATTGTCTCATATCTCTCTCACAGAGAAGCAGGCATTAATTAATTGTAAGTAACTTTGTTATAAGCCGGATAATTCTTTGTTGAAAAAGGATGTAAAAAATTGGATCAAACCCATATTCGATCTCGATCTGTATTTTGAGTTGAGAAACTCGCATACAAATTTGGTTCCGATCAGATGAAAAATGGTTGATTTATCGAAACATGTGTGTGAATTCTATGTCAAAGGGCCATAACTCTGTAAAGAACATCGGATCAAACCCATATTGGAACTTGATCTGTATTTTGGGCTGAGAAACTCACATAGCAAATTTGGTTCCGATCAGATAAAAAATGTTTGAGTTATGGCAGCATGCGTGAATTCTAAGTCGAAAAAGGCCATAACTCTGTAAAAAAAACTTTGATCAAACCCATATTCGAACTCGATCTGTATTTTGGGCTGAGAAACTCATATACTAAATTTGGTTCCAATTGGATAGAATATTTTTTGAGTTATCGCATTATGTGTAAAGTGTTTATGGATGGACACAAACAGACGGATGGATGAAACAATGAGTGGTCAATCCGGACTTCAACACTATGTGTACCATACTATGGTATGGTTTATGATAGTTTAAGGTGCTATTTCCCAGAAAATCCTGGTGCACAATTAGTTGCCCAGGAAGAATAGAAGAAAAGGCCAGAAGGGATGGTATAAGTTCGGAGGAGCCATTTGACCAGAGGAAACCCCCCACCACTGAATCCCCCAAATACACTTGGTCCTGACCAAGCTGGCATAACTGTCGATCAGATGAGAGATGTGGCCTATATGTAGGGTGTGCTGAAAGATTTAGTCATAAAAAGAAAAAATTCCAAGATGGCCACTGGAGGCCATGTTTCTAAAAATAATTCTGTCAAAATAAGAGGCTCCCATCTAGAAGTAACCCCGAAGATCTATATTAAGTTTGGTGATGACTGGATGAGGGATGTGGTCTGTAGGGTGTGCCAAAGGATTTAGTCATGCAAAGAGTAAAATCCAAGACGGCTGCAAAAAAAATGAAAGTGTCAATGACACTGTAGCTCAACTTGGAAAGGGAATAATTTAATGTATTACAGTCAATGGAGCGATTAGGAATGTGGAAAGTTGAATGTCTAATACTAGTTTATAGACATGAAGAGAAAAGTTAAATCCAAGATGGCTGCTGGCGGCCATGTTTTCGGCCGAATGACCCCAAAATGATTGTATCCCATCTACATGTCATCGTTAACATCCATGACAAATTTTATGACGATCAGACTAAAGGTACGACCTGTAGCCTATGCTAAAGAATTTAGTCATACAAAGAGTAAAATCCAAAATGGCTGCTGGCGGCCATGTTTTTTGGCCGAATGACACCAAAATGACTCGTTCCCATCTACATGTCATTATTAACATCTATGACAAATTTTATGACGATCAGACTAAAGGTACGACCTGTAGCCCATGCTAAAGAATTTAGTCATACAAAGAGTAAAATCCAATATTAACAACCATGACAAATTTCATGATGATCAGACGAACAGTACGACCTGTGGCCCATGCTAATGGATTAAATTTTGAAATCCAAGATGGCCACTGGCGGCCATGTTTTTTGTCCGAATGACCCCAAAATGACTCGTTCCCATTTACATTCCAATTTCAACAGCCATGACAAATTTTATGATGATCAGACTAAATGTACGACCTGTAGCCCGTGCTAAAGGATTTAGTCATACAAAGAGTAAAATCAAAGATGGCTGCTGGCGGCCATATTTTTCTGCCGAATGACCCCAAAATTACTCGTTCCCATTTACATTCCAATTTCAACAGCCATGACAAATTTTATGATGATCAGACTAAAGGTACGACCTGTAGCCCGTGCTAAAGGATTTAGTCATACAAAGAGTAAAATCAAAGATGGCTGCTGGCGGCCATGTTTTTCTGCCGAATGACCCCAAAATGACTCGTTCCCATCTACATGTCATTATTAACATTCACGACAAATTTTATGATGATCAGACTAAAGGTACAACCTGTAGCCCGTGCTAAAGGATTTAGTCATACAAAGAGTAAAATCCAAGATGGCTGCTGGCGACCATGTTTTTTGGCCGAATGACCCCAAAATTACTCGTTCCCATCTACATGTCATTGTTAACATCCATGACAAATTTTATGATGATCAGACGAACAGTACGACCTGTGGCCCGTGCTAATGGATTAAATTTTGAAATCCAAGATGGCCACTGGCGGCCATGTTTATTGGCAGAATGACCCCAAAATTACTCGTTCCCATCTACATTTTATGATGATCAGACTAAAGGTACGGCCTGTAGCCCGTGCTAAAGGATTTAGTCATACAAAGAGTAAAATCCAAGATGGCTGCTGGCGGCCATGTTTTTTGGCCGATTGACCCCAAAATGACTCGTTCCCATCTACATGTCATTATTAACATTCTAGACAAATTTTATGATGATCAGACTAAAAGTAGGACCTGTAGCCCGTGCTAAAGGATTTAGTCATACAAAGAGTAAAATCCAAGATGGCTGCTGGCTGCCATGTTTTTTGGCCGAATGACCCCAAAATTACTCGTTCCCATCTACATGTCAATATTAACATCCATGACAAATTTGATGATGATCAGACTAAAGGTACGACCTGTAGCCCGTGCTAAAGAATTTAGTCATACAAAGAGTAAAATCCAAGAAGGCTGCTGGCCGCCATGTTTTTTGGCCGAATGACCCCAAAATTACTCGTTCCCATCTACATGTCAATATTAACATCCATGACAAATTTCATGATGATCAGACGAACAGTACGACCTGTGGCCCGTGCTAATGGATTGAATTTTGAAATCCAAGATGGCCGCTGGCGGCCATGTTTTTTGTCCGAATGACCCCAAAATGACTCGTTCCCATCTACATTCCAATTTCAACAGCCATGACAAATTTTATGATGATCGGACTAAAGGTACGACCTGTAGCCCGTGCTAAAGGATTTAGTCATACAAAGAGTGAAATCAAAGATGCCTGCTGGCGGCCATGTTTTTTGGCCGAATGACCCCAAAATGACTCGTTCCCATCTACATGTCATTATTAACATTCTTGACAAATTTTATGATGATCAGACTAAAAGTACGACCTGTAGCCCGTGCTAAAGAATTTAGTCATACAAAGAGTAAAATCCAAGATGGCTGCTGGCGGCCATGTTTTTGGGCCGAATGACCCCAAAATTACTCGTTCCCATCTACATGTCAATATTAACATCCATGACAAATTTCATGACGATCAGACAAACAGTACGCCCTGTAGCCTGTGCTAATGGATTGAATTTTGAAATGCAAGATGGCCACTGGCGGCCATGTTTTTTTACCGAATGACCCCAAAATTAATCATTCTGGTCTAAATGTTGATGTCAACAGCTATGACAAATTTCATAATGATCCGACCAAAGGTACGACCTGTAGACTGCATTGTTGACGCCTTACGTACACACGCACACACGGACGACGGACGACAAAGCCATGGCAATAGCTCAAACTTTACAAAGTAAAGTTGAGCTAAAAATGTTTAAATGAAATTGAGCAAGGAGTTAAAATTGAAAAAAAATAATATTTGACCCAGTGACCACATTTGATCAAATCTGAATCCCAGTCACCCAAGGCCCAAGGACACTTCATACCAAATAAGAACCCATTCGGTCCTATCGATCTAGATGATGTTCAAATAAATGTTGACTGACAGATGGACGGTTAGACAGACGGGTGGACTGACGACAGACGAGGAGTGATGACTATAGCTCCACTGAAGACGAAGGTGAGATGAAAATGGAAAGCTCCCATCTAGAGGTCACCCCAATGATCCATATGAAGTTGATCAGACAAGGGATGTGGCCTGTAGGGTGTGCTATTTGATCCAAAACCAAGATGGCTGCTGGTAGCCATGTTATTCAATAGCTCAAACTTGATGTTGTAAATTGAGCTAAAAATGACAATTAAAAGAGCCGAAACTCTGGTGAAAATTTCCGGTCGGGCCTAGTTTGCAAACTCATTTCATATAATCCCATTACGAACTCATTTCAGAAATCCGTTGATGATTGTTAGAAACAACCCCCAGACAACATTTTGGGATGGATAGACAGACAGAACCCATTGCTATATCCGCACAAAAAACCTTTATGGGTTGGGTATAACGTAAGTCTATTAGTGCAAATGGTGTAAACTGTATTGGAGCCAATATATCAATGCATCCATTAATTTTTCTGCTGAAAGTTACTTTTTCTCATCAGATCCCTGATTCCCAGTCTTCATTAGTCGATCTTTGGCTGCTTCATTCAATCGGTGTGTAAGCTCTTTCTGATGGGTTGTTCTTTTGTCTTCTGAACAGTGCTCAGTCTATTAAAATTGAAGACATGTCACTCCATTAATAAACAATACAAAAAGATGTTAATTGTGTCAGAAAATAATTAGCTATCTTGCCCTCAATGTAATATGTGAATGACAAATCGTTAACATAAACAAATAAATGTCTTTGATGCAGATTAATCAGTAATTATCAGTATTCAGTTGACTAAATTAAGAAGAGAATATAGCTTAATAAAATACTGATTACCATAACATTAGTGAAATTCATGTAGAAACCACCGACCACTGGTAAATAAATGGCAAAACAAACTAATAATCAGGTTATACTTCATTTGCATGAATCGCAAACAAGGTATCAAACCAGCTATTGCTGGATAGATAATGATGACCTAATGCACTATACACCTTACCAACTGAGCTGCCGGGCCCTATGTTGAATATAGCAGGGTACAATTCTGCTGGCAATACACATGACAGTGTAAAATGAATAAGAGCTCTGCCAGGAGAAAATGTTTCAATAAAATAGAATTTAAAAACTTATAAAAAGTATACTCTTCAAATATATGGATCACCAGAGAAGGACAAAAGACACATATGTAGCTGTAAAAGATTTTGAGGGTTGTAGGGGGTCTGAAAAAGAGGAAAATAATTATCTGAGCTGATCTGGGGACATATCTGCCAGTGTAGTCTGTGTTAAATGTGACATAACCCGGTGTGATGATTTATTTATTTTACAAAGCTGTGAAAGTTCACAATAAAGTAATAAATTTGGAGGTGTAACAGGATTTTTTTTATTCAGTGTATACCAAATCCCACCTGATACAGACCAATGTTACTCTGTAGTAATACAAAACTATTAGTTAAAATTCCTCAGTGATATAGGGTATGTGGCATGCCACGCCAGCCGTTGAGGCATGCCAATATCCCATAATATGTCAAATGCAGCGAATTATCGAAATATGAAATACCACGAAAAATCGAAATAGGAAAATACAGCGAATTTCGGAATAAAAAATGCATCGAAATGACGAAATAGCGCGAATTATCGAAATAATAAATTATTTTTATTAACTAAATAACGGAGATATTTGAAGAAGTGTTTTTGACGAAATAACGGGCATATTTGGAGAAGTGTTTTAAAGAGCGTACCCCAAACCTCCCCCAAGCCCACCCACCCAAGGGAAGAATTTTACTTGTATTTCACCAGAGTTGATCTATTGTGGTGTTGTTATTTCTAATACAATCGCCGTTATTTCGTAAATATACATTCTTTATAGAGTTATTACCCTGTGGCAATGTTAGGATTTTAGCTTTTCAAAGAACATGTGGCATGCCTCAACGGCTGGCGTGGCATGCCACATACCCTATATCACTGAGGAATTTTAACTAATAGTTTTGTATTACTACAGAGTAACATTGGTCTGTATCAGGTGCCAAATCCACCTGTTTGGCTATAAGAAAATAACCAGATATCTCTCCAATGAATTCTCATTTGCGCTTGCAAGAGAATATATTTTAATTGTTACAGTTACCTTTTTTTTAATTTAAAATATTTCTCTGTTCTATCATACCTTTATTAGTCCAGGCACATTAGGCGTGAATGGGGAAAAGTAAGGAAATAAATCCGGGAAAGCTGATTTTTTTTATATTATTTAGGCCATAACATCGCGGATGCGTCACGAAAAGTCCCCTAAAATCGGAGTTGAGCTTTCGGAGTTAACCAATTATTTCATTAAAAAAAAAAACTTAAATTTTTCACAATCATAGGAATAATGGGATGATATAACGATTTTTCAGCCGAAACATATACCAAATGTACTCAATATTGTTCAATACACAATTCTCGAACCAGAGATACATATTCAACGGGGGGATTTGAATGAATTTCGCAGATATGGATATAAAATAACATAATGACCCCAAAAATGACGATTTTTTCAGACAAACTGTCCTATTCGATGTCAAATTTCTCGGGCTATTAATTACGTAGGCACAAGCAATTTGTTTTAAAAACTGCACAAACATCACTTCTGCAAAATAATATGCGGGATTAGCAGCTATACCTATGATAAGTGGTCAATACTTGTAACAAGACAGTCAATGACTGTGGGGTCGCTCACCAGACTGCAAAGACTGATAAGACTGGGACTCTGGAGACCAAAACAGTCAGCACTTTTCATAATCACTTTAAAAGAAGTAGATTTAAACAGGATATGTGGCTAGAGAGACTTCAAGTATGTAGCTTGGTAAAAATCCACCTTGAAATTGCCAACTGTACACTACTGATCACCCCCCTCCTCCAGCTCAACAAGTCCCCTCCCGACCGGGATCCAGACTCCCAAGTCTTAGGTTGGAATTTCACAACCGACACCTCAAAATTTCTCAATTGTTGGAAATTTCCAATCTCACAAGCGCCTTTTTCTAAAACCAATTAAACATGTTTGAAGCCCAATTATCCATGGACCCAAAACACAATACATGTATGTCAGACCAATCAGTCAGGTGGTTCCAAGGTAGATGTTTTAATGAATTTGGTATTTCGATGATTTTTTTAGACACAAAAGTGTTAACTCCCCATAGCCTGCCATTTCTTGACAGGTTGACCCCATTTTAACAAATCTGAATCTCAGTCACTATTAAAGGATCCTCCTGATTCCTCCATACTATATGTAAGCTAAATAGTCCAAACTCTCTTGAGAAGACATTTTAAGAATTACTATAGAGACATATAGTTATGTCCCTGGTCCCACCCTATTTAACCTGGTGACTCCATCTGAATAAATTTGAATCCCAGACACCAAAGAACCCTTCATACATATCATAAATATCAGTCAAATAGACCTGATGGTCCTTGTGAAGGAAGCATATTAAGAGGGAAACTGTCCTTCGCTTGGCCCCTATTTGACCAGGTGACCCCATTAAAATAAAAAGTCGCAGACCACATGTCCCCCGACTCGAGTGGTAAACTTCATGATTGGAATTGTTAGAAGGATACTATTTGCAACAATGTTATACGGTATATAGATGTTGCAAACCACCGCAAAATTTCTTGGCAAAATTTCTTGGACAAAACAACCCGATGAACAAACGCATGCAAACGCGAAAAAATGATATTTTTGTATTAGCTATATAGATGTTACAAATCACCAACATGTTAGGAACAATATCCCAGAGTTTCAAATCTCTACATTTAAAACTGTAGGAGGAGTTGATTACACCATGAAGGTACCCAATCTCATCCAAAAGGCAAAAATGTTCCAAATTTTCTAAGTCGAAAACCCCCCAAAAATATGGAAAAAATTATATTTTTGATTAGCTATATAGATGTTGCAAATCACCAACATGCTAGGAACAATATCCCAGAGTTTCAAATCTCTACATTTAAAACTGTAGGAGGAGTTGATTACACCATGAAGGTACCCAATCACGGACAGACAGACGCACGGACGGACAGACGGACAGATGAGGGTCATTTCTATAGTCCTCCGACGGAAACGTCGGGGGACAAAAATCTGAATTGCAGTCAAGGAAGAACATTCCATTCTATATAAGCCAACTAGTTCTTGCAAACATATTTTAAGAATTACTATGTAGTGAAATAGTTAAGTCTCTTGCTCTGCCCTTATTTGACTTTGTGATCCCATTTTCACAAATCTGATAAGGATCAAAATTAAGTTCCCCAGTTGAAGTTGGTGATATTCACCCATTGGGCACCTCATTTATGAATTTTATCTTCTGCAAATTAGGGGATATAGAAACTTCCTAGAAGGGAAATTTAACTAACAACAATGTAAATTTGATACTATAGATACTTCCCAGAAGATGAGGCCTAAGCAGAATGAGGTCGCCAGAGGGTGAATTTGGTGATGCTAGCCTGCTGTGCGGGATAGCATCACAAAAAGCGTGTCTGTTCCTACATTGTGCATGCCTGGCCTCAAGCAACACAATGTATTATACAACAAGCCTTGAAATAGTGTGATAGTGTGTCTGTCATTTGCAGAATGAGGTCCCCAGAGGGTGAATTTAGTGACGCTAAATTCACCCTCTGGGGACCTCATTCTGATAAGGCCCTCAACTGCTATGGAAGACCTAGAATAAAATTGAATTTCCCCAGTTGAAGTTGGTGATGTTCACCCATTGGGCCCCTCAATTATGAATTTTATCTTCTGCAAATTAGGGGATATAGAAACTTCCTAGAAGGGAAATTTAACTAACAACAATGTAAATTTGATACTATAGATACTTCCCAGAAGATGAGGCCTAATCAGAATGAGGTCTCCAAATGGTGAATTTGGTGATGCTAGCCCGCTGTGTGGGATAGCATCACTAAAAGCATGTCTGTTCCTACATTGTGCATGTCTGGCCTCAAGCAACACACTGTATTATACAATCAAGCCTTGAGATAGTCTGTCTGTTATTTGCAGAATGAGGCCACCAGAGGGTGAATTTAGTGACGCTATCCTGCACAGCGGGCTAGTATCACTAAATTCACCCTCTGGGGACCTCATTCTGATAAGACCCTCAACTGCTATGGAAGACCTAGAATAAGATTGAAGTTCCCCAGTTGAAATTGGTGATGTTCACCCATTGGGCACCTCAATCATGAATTTTATCTTCTGCAAATTAAGGGATACAGAAACTTCCTAGAAGGGAAATTTAACTAACAACAATGTAAATTTGATACTATAGATACTTCCCAGAAGATGAGGCCTAAGCAGAATGAGATCTTGAGACTCTAGATACTTCCCAGAAGATGAGGCCTAAACAGAATAAGGTTCTCAGAGGGTGTATTTGGTTATGCTAGCCTGCTGTGTGGAGCAACATGAATTCACGCTCTGGGAACCTCATTCTACAAATGCCAGACACTCTTGGAGAAAATGAAATTAATCTGATTTTAATGACCACTGAGTGATAATGTAAACAACAACGGTGCTTCATTGATAACACCATTAATCTCATTTAAATTATGAATGACATGAATACACTCCCTGGGGACTCTGCCTATACAGAAGTTCTCTTATCTCTCTATCTGCCCTGCCATGTGTCATGTCTGTCAGTTCATGTTTTGTAATTTATTTAAATAAAAAATACTTTATTTACCTGTGAGTTAGGAGGTGAGATAGGGTGGAATGCTGTTGGTTGGGGACAGGGTGAGGTTCTGGGTCATGTGGGGGGTGATAAAAAATTGTTTGTATGTTAAATTGATCAAGGAGTTCCTGAATTTTTTATTATTTTTTGGGGAATTATGGCCATAACTCTGTTAAAATATATCAGATCAAACCCATATTTTAACTTGATCTGTATATAAGTGTCAAAAATTCATATACCAAATTTGAGTAATCCTGTCTTGGATGAATTCTATATCAAAACAAGAGTGGAAGGGGTTAAATAAACAATACCAAAATCCATACAGATGAAGAACATGCTAAGAAAAATCTAGGTAAGAAATATGAGACTGTGATGTGTCCTAAACAAAAATTAAAGGTCAAAATGCAAAAATTAAATTTTTTGTTTTTAAAGTTATGTCCCTAGCTCTGCCCCTATTTGACCCAGTGACCCCATTTGAACGAATCTGAACCCCAGTCACCCAAGGTCTCTCTGTACCAAATATAAGCTAAATCGGCCAAATATTTGTTTAGAAGAAGTCATTGTAAGAATTACTATGAGTTATGGCCCTGGTTTCTCAACTAATTGACCGGGTGACCTCATTTGAACAAATATGAACACCAGTCACCCAAGGACCCTCCATACCAAATATTAGCTAAATCGGCACAATGGTTATGGACAAGAAGTTGTTGTAAGAATTACTATGGAGGAATAGAGTTACTCTCGGGTGCCAAATAAAAGTGCTGGCCAATTACAAGTGCTGGGTGACATTTTTACCAAAAAAAGAATAATAGTGCTGGTGCACAATAAATGTGCTGGGTTACGGATTTTACTTTTCATGGTAGTATGCTTAAAACTTGAGCCATGAAGGCTTATGCATACATTTATATAGTACAGGGAATCATACATGTGCGGAGGATGTGACATTTAGGTATTATGCATCATGTATCTTCACTATCTTGTTTACCCCATTCATACATTATGTAAGACAATGCGTGAAATTACATATTACTCATATGATATAAAGTTGGAATAGATTGTCTTACATGTTGATTGTTGTATTATACAGTACACACTGCACATGATTTTTTTTTCTCTTGTAGGTTGGGGGTCTTCGGGTATAGATGGTTCATTATTCCGATGGTTCATTATTCTGAGGGTTCATTATTCCGCTTTTCCATGAGGGTTCATAATTCCGACTATTTCAATATTCCGATACCTTCTATATGGCTTAGAATACTAGATAATTTGGGATCGGAATAATGAATCAAACAAAACAGAAAAAACCTAAATTACACACCATTTCACCACTTTGTATACTATATAGGGATTAGCCATACGGAATACAAGAAGGGGTGGGAAAACTTAAGGCTGTTTATTAAATATGATTTTCAGTTGTGTTGCACAAAACAACCCCTTTTCAACATCACAAATATCTAATGCTGAACAAACTATGTACAATGCTATGTGTTTGCTCCTAAGTTATGTATATCAACAATCTATTGTATTTATATATGTGTTATTATCATTGCCAATACAATCAATCAATCAATCAATCAAAGAGTGATAGTTAACTCAAGTAACTCACTCACTGTATAATTCAATTGATTAATATATTTAGGTTGAAACTTGTGTAGGCCTACTAGTAGATTGAAGTTCTTGTCCAAAATCATACTCAGTTTACAATTTTACATTAAGCCTAATTTGATTTTTTTTCGAAGAATTTACGATCAATTTTACATTTCTCTCACCAAATAATGCATTAAAACAGAAAAAGTATGAAACTGTGTTGTTTAAATATCTTAATATTTAAGGAATATACTTTAATGCTTCTCATGAAATTATTTGTATGCAGAAAACACTCAGTCAAACTGGTAACTTTTAGCGCTTTTTCTGGGTTTAGCGTTGCCTATTTTCGAGGCACATCGTTTTTCATTATAAATTGTGATTATGGAACTGATTTTGGAGTTAACAAAAACATTTTAATTGTAGAATAAGTCCTGTGATCCATGGGCCATCTTTTCTATCGTTTCGGGTCCCGTGAACTCGGCCCAGTTAACGTTTTGCGCTTTATTACAAACCGAAAGTAGACGAAGTAAAAGATTGGGCGAACCGTGACTCTCAAAATAGGTTTTATATCGAAGCGATGTCGCATCTCAGTCTACTAAAACAACTTTATTTAGTGATTGTGACTTCTAGTATTAACATTAGCACACTCGTGATTCGTTCCATTCTTATATTCGTTTGTTTATCACCCAAAAAAAGAATAAATGTCACAGTATGTGATGGATTTACCCCCAAAAAATAATAAACGTGATGGGTCACAATAAGCGTGATTGTGTGTATTTTTGCTCCAAATTAATAAACGTTTATTTGGCACCTGAGAGTATGGCCCTGGTTTCGCAACTATTTGACCCAGTGAACTCATTTGAACAAATCTGAATGAGAGTCACCTAGGGAACATCCACACCAAATATGAACCAATTCGGCATTACGGTTTCAGAGGAGAAGATGTTCAAAGAATTGTTGACGGACGGACGGATGGACGGACGGATGGCCAGACGGACGGACGGACGACAGACGAGGAGTGATGACTATAGTTCCACCGGAGACTTCGTCTCAGGTGAGCTAAAAACATAACCCTACCCCCTAAACTGGCTCTCGTCACATTTTGCTCTTCAGCTGGTCCAAGTGCTTATTGTAGAAAACACACCAACTGTGAAAAAGGCGATAAAAGCATGAAACTTTGCACATATGTTCCTTATACGCTACTGCTCATTTTCACATGTGGCAACATTTGCGACAGGCTCTTCTTAGCAACGGTTGCTAGGCAACTACCCGGCATCGGATTAATGCATATGGCTGATATTATATGTGTTCTAACAAACTAAACTACGTCGTATAGCATATTTATGGTGAAAATAAACGTTGTCAGTTTTGACCTGACTGACAAATTACCATATTTCTTACTTACAAGGGGTGACGGTTGCTAGGGACACACACACAATCTAAAAATGCACATATGACTGATATTATGGTAGCTTTAACAAACTAAACTACACCTAACAGCACTTTTATGTTGAAAACAATAATAATAGTTGTTGTTAGTGTTGAGCTGGCTGAAAAAAATACAATATAATTCTTACTTATATGAGTGGTAGCTGTTGCCAGGGTCATACCCGAAATACAAAAATGCACATATGACTGATATTATGGTAGTATTAATGTTTTTATGGTGAAAACAATTATAAATGTTGTTAGTGTGAGACTAACCAGAATATGGGTACAATTATCCATTATGCTCCATCAGTTTAGATATCGGGAATTCAAAGTGAGAGTTGAAAAGTTGTTGCTTATATTTAATATCAGGCATGGCCATAATAGTTATATAAGTCATAGACCCACACAGCCAGTTGTATGATGTAAGTCACGGACCCACTCTACTATATATGAAGAACATAGCTAGGGTCAGCCTACAATAGTTAGGTTAGGAACCCAGGCACATATAGTCACAGGACCCATGTCCATACATATAGACTATGGACGTAGGATATGTATATTCCATGAACCAGACCGCTTCATATAAGCATACGTGTATGGTATCTATGACCATGACCATGACACTGTTACATGGTGCAAATACCCAAGTGCCCACAGATAGACCATGTACTAAGATACCATAGACCAAGTCCGATGCACAATACATTAGTGCACCATGGATTCAGGACCCTATATATGGTATGAACATATGAGACAGTTTTGTGACAGACCAACATATATATAGATATTGGACCGATGCCACATATACAAAAGTTAAGGATGGGGGGCCTTATAAATAGCCCATACACATATGGCACTGTAGGTTGGCCATGGACACATACCCATACGTGTAGGCCATGGACCAAGGCCGATATATGTATGCCATATTGCATTGTACCCAGGCATAAGCAGGTGTATGTCTATATGTAGGATATGGACCCACCCCTTATACGTGATATATCTACACCAAAGACCCAGGTAAGTTTAAATAGTGCTAATACACAGGTGACTATAATGATGTATGCAGTGGATACAGGTGCCTATATGTAGGACATGGACACAGGTCCCTAAATAAAAGCTACGACACCGGCGTTATTAATCATTTCATAGATTAACATATATGCTGGTAGGCAATGGACTGATCCACATATATTGGAGACACATGGACCCCATGCCTACGGGTAAGTCATGGACAAAAATGCATGTGCATGGATCCACGTCTCTGTATGAATGCCATATACGTACGTCCGTTTTCAGCCATTCGACCAACGCCCTATAGGATGGAGGTCCCTATCGATTGGCCGTGTGCACCACCATAGCTTGGCTATGGACCCAGGCTCATATAGGTAGGAAATTGAGACGGGCCACTATGGACAGCCCATGTATCCAGGCGGATTTAGTTATGACCTTATTACCAGACATTTATATGTAAGACATGAACCCATCCCATGAATGTACATGTTACATGACTATCTAGGTTATAACCACAGCCACGCATACGCCATGGACCCATATGAACACCACATGTAGTGCAAATACACAGGTGTCTATAGTTATTAACGCATGACATGTACCCAGGTCTATACGGCAAATCAATAGAACCAACCCTAAATAGTATATCATCGGTCCAGGCCCCTTTCTATGACATGGACACAGTAGTAAAGACACGTCATTGGATGCTGTTCCTTAGTAACTATGGGTTGGTAATGGGCCCATGGCTGCCCATGTAAATGGGTATTGGTCACCGGTTCCAAAGGGTAGTTCGTGATATCTCAGTCTGAAATATATAGGCCACGCTCATGAACGAGCTCCTATAGACTTGTAAATGACTCATGACAATGTATTGACATTTATGTATAGTTATGGCATGGATAGGAAGGAAACACAGTTAGTTCATACCGTATAGCAACTGGTATGCGGTTGCTACCACACCGTGATAGAGTGTTCTGCATGGATGCCATTTTCTGATAAAACTAACTGAATAGTCTGTCAGTTTAAAGAAGATTTGTCAATGGTAGGTGGTTACCTAGCAACAATGAAACCTCAATACCAATTTGCCACACGAGAATCACACGAGAATGCATCAGTACACAACACAACAACCTTTAGTTATGCATTATTGTCAATATAAACATAATATGGCATATTATGAAACAATTTTATCATGCAAATTTCCCGAAACTCATACCATATTATGAAACAGTTATATCAGTTAAATTACCAGAAATTACATATGGTATGTTTTCAAAGGTGAGTATGTCCATAGCAACCATTACACCCCCGTTAGGTAACGAATGCGGCAACTTTACTGCCATGTTCACACTAACAACAATTATAATAATTGTTTTCAATATAAAAATGTTACATGACGTAGTTTAGTTTGTTAAAACTACCATAATATCAGTCATGTGTGAATTTATCGATGTCTGGTATGTCCCTAACCCACACTAACAATAACTATTACAATTGTTTCACCATAAAATGATAATGATGTAGTTTATATTAGTTTGTCAAAACTACCATAATATCAGTCAGCTCGGCATTTTTCGATTTCGGGTATGTCCCTAGCAACCGTTACCACCCCTGTAAGTAAGAACTATGGTAATTTTCCAGCCAGATCCACTCGAACAACAACTAATATTATTTTCACCATAAAAATGCTGCATGCCGTAGGTTAGATTGTTAAAACTGCCATAATATCAGTCATATTTGTATTTCTTCGATGTGGGATAGTTGCCTAGCAACCGTTGCCAAGGAAAGACCTGCCGCGATGTCTACACATCTGAAAATGACTAATAGTGTATAAGGAACCTATGTGTCAAGTTTCATAGTGTTATCACCATTTGCACAATTGTTACGTCAAACGCCAGGACTATTATGTGGTATTTTTGCCTTTCAGACACTCAAAGCCATGGCGTACGTTTTAGGGGGTAGTGTTATGTTTCCGGCTATAAAATCTTAAGGATGGTGATGGTTCGATATTTCATCACTTTCCTGTTCTGAACTAACCACTGTTCTAGTATAATGGTTCACATTTTAGCTCATCGTCGTCTGAATACCTTTACTCGCCCTCTTTTGTTAGGAAAATTTTGAATCACCATGCGATTTATATGCTCTCTTCGCCAATAAATGTCATCACAATTATGGAATATCGACTGTTAGTAAGCTCTAGCATCAATTACGCATATCTATCGACACCGGCTCCATGATGGACGGGTATGTGTGAAGATTGGTCCATAAATTAGCCTACATATGATTGCATTCGCATATGGTCTAATGGAATTTCGTCAGAATATGCACCATTACGAAAAATCATGATATCTCAAAAAGCTCAACTCAGATTCTAGGGGACTTTTGCCAAGTTGTTCATAAACATGTTCTTATTAATCCCTGAAAAATTCAGCTTTCCCGGATTTTTTGCACTAGTGAAACCTAATGTGCCTGGACTATATCAGGTAGGAGAAGCTTATTTACTGGTATTTTCTCCATGATCAAGCCTTGAAATAGTGTGTCTGTCATTTGCAGAATGAGGTTCCCAGAGTGTGAATTTAGTGATGCTACCCCGCATAGCGGGCTAGCATCACCAAATTCACCCTCTGGGAACCTCATTCTGCTGAGGTGTAAGCAGAATGAGGTCCCCAGAGGGTGAATTTGGTGATGCTAGCCCGCTATGTGGGGTAGCATCACTAAATTCACCCTGTGGGGACCTCATTCTGCAAATGACAAGCACACTATTTCAAGGCTTGTCCATCATGGTCTGCTTTACGGTTGAAAATGGTCAATTTTGGTAAAAAATAAACACCTTTGGCATTGAGCTAAAAAAAAATTAAAACGTTTTGTATGTGCAAACCAAGGGCATAATTCAGTGATGAACCAACCCTTTCTGTACTAAATGGATACTCTCAATCAGTTATAAAGTGTACATTTGGAATTATCTATTATTCACATGGAGGGATGTTAAGGTGATAAAAGCAGATAAAGATAAAGAAGTCCATTCATATTCATGGAGGGAAATGTTTAGGTAATTAATTTAACAAACTTTAGTTGAAATTATTATCTGAACATTTCCTATGACATAACTACTCGTATCAACCATGCTTTAGTATAGAAAGAGTTAAGTAATCACTTCTCTCTATTTGATAAAAACAAACCAAAGTTGTTTGCACAAATCATTGCTCTCTGAAGTAAAATCATTCATGGGGATTATGCCATTGACAATGGCTCAGCATAGATTTGAAGTACAATACCCCCTCCCAAGTTGCCTTAAGTTGCTGGAAATGTATTGCTACCTATGCTCTAATCTACAAAAAACAGCTTTATAACTAACAAAAATTCATGCGGTGACAACTTCTTTCAAACCAAAAGTTGCATGAGCTTTGAATACTGCACATAAAATAACTAATAAAAGTATATGGACATAAAAGTATATAGGCAAAACAATTCACTGAATTAATGACATATGTGTGCTCTTGGGTCATGCAATTTGCTAACATTACTTGACAGCCAGCATGCATAAAGAAAAATATATTTGTTACTGTAAAAACAATATTCCAAAGATAAATTCAAGGCTCCAGATTAATTTTTATAAAATCCATTTTGCTTTCAAAAGAGATTCTAATAATGGTGTTAGATAAGAATCAATATGAACTCATTTTGTTTTATTACCATGAAAATGGCTTTGTTTGATATTAATAAGTCTAATGTATATCTCATGTGTGGCTTACTAACGTTTTTGGATTGGACAAAAACAATATTGGATTGGACAAAAACAATAGAGGATGTAAAAGTAAATTTGGAAAATATATGTTAATGTAACTGAAGTTCTGGAATAATGAATACATCTTGAAGGCAATGTGATCTTGTGTGAAATGAAATTGTGAATAATCTTTCAGATTTTGCTGAGTGCCATTCTAGAATTTATACAAAATATGTAGTTCATCCATATATATGAATTAAATAGTTGTGAACTGAAGAGAACATAGAAAGTCAAGAGTATTTGCAGAACATACATGTACATAGTGATATTTTTGAGTAAAGAAAAGTGAACAGAATAATAGTTATTATGAGAACTTGAAGTGAAAACAGTAAAGTATGTTTCCTTAATTTCGCAGACTTGGGTGTTCGCATGATTATCTGAGTCCAAAAATATAGGCTAAGATACAATAATTTTTAACACAACCATATAAGGGAGTGAACCACTGAGTGAACTGGATATGGAAACCACATGAGTGAACCATAGCAGTGAACCAGAAATGGAACCAATATGAGTGAACAACAACTAAACTCACTTAACAAACCACATTAGTGAACCATAAATGGAACCCACATGAGTGAACTATAGCAGTGAACCACAACTAATCCCCACTCAGTGAACCACATTAGTAAACAATACACACAACACCTTGACCTTAAAGGTTTCAACCAATCATATGGAAGGATGCTGCACCAAGGGCTATATAAACAAAGTAGGGAAAGCTACTTTTCTCACACCCACAGGTCCCAAAGAAGGATAATAACAATCCGAAACTAGTCGACCATTTCTAGCAAAGGATTATTTGTTGATGGTGATCTTCCCTGGAGATTAACCTCTCAACTCTCCTTATAGAACTTGAAGTGAATTTAACCTCATTTATCATTACTAGATTCTAGATTGCCAACAACATGACTACTAGACAAAAGCTGGAGCTAGGCTGTCACCTTGTTCATGCCCCCAAGTGGCGTAGCACCTAGTGTTGGTAAACAAAGTAGAATAACTCAAGAAATGAACATTTTAAAAAAATCAATGGATTACTTTTTTTAAAGCTGTCCTGAAGTTGAAGGTCTATATCTAAATGCGGTCTGAGTGATATTGGTGGAGGCAAGACAAAAAACAAAATCAACAATTGCAGATAAAGAGAGAACAATAATAACTCTATAACGGAAACTGAACAGTCATTTAACACCCCTTTGATCTGATAACCTATGACTGAAATAATTGTGAATACCAGAGCTGTTTTTAAGTTTCACGGATTGTCCATGAGACACCCGGATTGCCATACCAAAAACATCTAAACTATGGATAACCACCCATTTCTCCCGCATGTGGCCACGCATGTCAACAGATAAAATGAGTACACGCATTGGCCACTAATCCATTTTCACAGTATGGGCAATCATGCATTTACTTTATTCCAATAGACCTATTTGTCAATGACCTCCAAATTCACACAGCTGTTAAGTAACCACTAAGTCACAAAGCATGTGAATGGAATGTGTCAATTTCATTTGCGCGTAAACCTGTTAAGACGGGTCCATTTTGTACATTCAGTTTCACACATGTCCTGTTGTAACTTGTATAACTGGGTTAATTTTTGCTTATTTTAAACGAAGTTTCTGCTTCTTAGAATTAGCTAATAAATGGTGGATTGTGTCCATTTCTTTTGGGGGTTAAACCATATATAAAGGCGAGTCAATTTTATTGTTTATTCCGATTTTGTACTTTTGGTTTCACTCAAATCTGGCCGTATCCGGTGTAATTCTGAGTATTTTAACTTAGTTCAAATGAAGTGTCTAGCTGCTTCTTCCTCTTTAATAAATGGTGGTTGTCTCTCAACACAGGTGGAATTTGTGTTTTGAACCGAACATTAGGTGGTCGTGTTTAGCAGGTGATTGCCCATTGAAGGTGATACATGGAATAAACCAGACGGTGAACATTGGAGATAGCTCCTCCCTCAAAAATCTCCCAGATGGCCATATTCAAAACTTAACAGGTCTGGTGCAGACGCAGCTGGCAGACAGACAAATAAATCATCATTTTGAGATAAACAAAAACTCCAGCACATAAAAAATCCAATAAAATCTTATTACCCATGGCTGAGATATCTGCTTAGACGAACGGACAGACTGACAAACAGACGACTGGACACATACAATCCGATATACCCACCATTCCCTGGCAGTCGTGTTGTATCATGAATGACAACTGGATAACACTTACTCAATATTTTCACTTGACAACTGTTTGCCAAATATAGAAGTTAACAAGCTGTTCTACTACACTGCTTCTCAACGTGAAGCCAGCTAAAAAACTGTAAATATTTAAAAAGCTAGCACTTATCTTAAGGCCAAAAAATAAACCTATTATTTGTTATATGGGCAATTTCTTTTTACAAATTGGTGTGGGTGGGTGAATTTTATTTTTATTTTTTATCCCCCCCCCCCCCCCCCCACCCGACGGAAATACCATTTACAATGCATGCTGGCCAACATTATATTGTCTGTAACCATTTTATTAGAAACTTCCATTGTTAATCTATCCAAAATTAGGTAGTTATCTACATGGAGCCCAAACATTGTATCAAAATTCTATTTTTTCTTTAATCTGCATTGGTACAAGCATGATTAGCAGAATATGTAGGTCTATTCATTCCGTATTCATGCTCAGTGGTATTTCATGTTGTCGATCAACAAAACTGGGAACCGGAACATTTCTTTTAGTAGATAAACAATTGGTCCTAATGAAAGTTGGTAAAAGTTACTCTTGAAACCCACAAGCTTCAAATAGAAAGTGTTTGTGCATTTGGATCAATGCACTGTTTCAAACATCCTGCACTCAGCATGTGTTCACTTACAAATAGGTTCGTATTTAGGATATCCAACTTAAACTTTACCAACCACCCGACACTGATATTTTTTTAATAAATTAGACTGATTTTTGCCAGTCAACAAGCCTGATTTATGGTCTAACCTTTCTAAAATGCAGTTGCACCAAATAAGCAATCATGATGGAAAACAATGCTCAAAATTACTATGAAACAAGATGCTCCAATTTATGTATTTTGTTTCCTATTTTCTGTGTATGCTTAGAATGCGAGTTTATTTTTTATTTTTTGCAATGTCCATAAAAACTTTCAATGGTGGGGATTGAAATCCATGTGACATTATTTGTTTGGCCTACAAACAAACCTTATATGAAGGAGAAAAAAAGCATGATTACATTACATAAAAGTGTCAATACAATGTGAATGTAAACAGCCTACAGTACATAACATGTATTATATAAATAGAAACAGATGAGGACATACTACCTGCCCAAAGTCCTCTATACCCCTAGATTTCTAAAAAATTAAATTATTTATTCAGAAATGAGACATATAACCTGGTATAAATAGGAACTAAATCTTATTTCCATTTAAAATGAAATCACTTCAATATAATTAAAGATGATATATCTCTTCCCTTATTGATTTAGGGTGCGAAATCAAAATTTTGAGTTCGGAGAGACCAGTCAATAGGAGATTCTATTACTAGGAACAAATGCCTTTTTTCTATCTTGTTTTTTTAACTGGAACATGGGCGTTGTTAGTTTTAGAACAGTACCCTGTTCAGATCTGATCTGTGTGAGCTTTTTTATTGAAAATCTCTTTTTTAAACACTTCTATGATGTTTCTCCTGTGATGAATAATAAAGGAGATGTTTCTTCAAAAAGATTATTTTAGACATCTTTGATCTTGTTATTGTTGAAGATTTGCTGGAAGAGATAGAGCATCTTTAAATAATGAAAACAACGATATTAATGGAACAAAGGTCAAAGTTATGGATCTTGATAACTTGAACATTCTGATCAGCCACATTCAGGATAGAGTCTTGTTTCCCCAAATTCCAGTTACCCTGAATACTACAACACTTAAAGACTTCTCCTATCAGGAAAACACTCCAGACCTAATATGGAATGCAAACTGGGTTTATATTTTGAAATTGAGTAATTCTTAACAGGAAATCAGTTTTCTTTCAGGGACTATTATACCTTTATTGGGAATGGGTAAAATTAACACAATATGTGTATGATTAGGAGTTGTGCTTTGTACTGACCATCAACTTATCCCTTCAAATTAACAAAATTTAAAGTAAATCTTGAGGATCCTCATACTGAAACTAGCTGAAGCAGTCTCCCGTTGGGAGTCTTCTTCAACGGCATAGGGGCCAACATTTTGGTCTTTGATTTAACTCGTTTGGGACGTCATTGTTTTGGGAAAACATTTTTTGCAGAAATGCTTACTTTTATATAATTTTGTCGCAATTTATGCATTTATTTAATTTTGGGTCAGACCAATTGTCTCATACTATATGGGTGTTCATCAGTAGTTTATAAATCTTCCAGAAATTTTGGGTAGATACCACCAGGTTGCGACTGGTTGCCATGGCAACTGATTTTCAGAAAATTACGTGTTTGGGGGCTGTAATTTTGCTATATGACGAGATGTTTGCGACATTATGAATCAATTATAAATGGCTGCCAAACCCTATTTTCTAATGTCAAAATGCTTACTTTCATATCAGTGTATAGCAATTCATGTGTTTATTTAATGCTGGCCCCAGTCAGACCATTTGCCACGGAAGAATTCTCTGCATGATAACGAATACTATATGGGTGATAATCCGTAGTCTATAAATCTCTCAAGAAATTTTGGGTAGATACAACCAAATTGTGGCCAGTTGCCATGGCAACAGATTTTCGCAAAATAATGCGTTCGGGGGCTGTAATTTCGCTATATGACAAGATGTTTGCGATATTTTGATAAAATATAATTAATTTCCGAGTTATATGATCTAGAAATATACTTTAATTGCCTCGCTTCTGGTTCCTTCCACTGAAGAGGTCAAGATCCGCCTGCCATGGATGACATAGCAAATCGCCAGTGTGCAATTGGCGTTTAAATTTATTGTAAAAGTTGATTACAGGCGTGTAGTCTGGCACACGTGTACTTTGAGTTTGGTGGTTGACAACAAATGCCCATGGCATTGTAAAACTCTAAACAAAGCAAAGAAACGATGCACAGTTTGACCCAACTACAAGGCTAAATGCGATACCAGTAAAAACAAAGCAAATGTGTCACTTAAACAGTGCCATTTAGTTTGATTACCCATAATTCGAGGACATTCGGCACCATTTGGCCACATGCACTCAATGGGAAGTAACTATAAATTAACTAAGCACATACTATGGCTGCGTTTGTGTGATTATTTAATATACAGATACTTCCCATTGAGTGCATGCGGTCAAATTTCTGGGTAACAAAACCTAGTAATAGAATGTGCAGCAATAAGAGTGAGTGCCAACCGAAAACTTGTCTACGTGTCTGCAACTTACTGGGAGGCACCATTTTGGAACATTGTCACGAATCATGGCACATGACCCTCATGCGACGACAAAAATAGGTTATATCGTCATGGATTCCTCAATGAGTGATCGGCTTATATTGACATGTTAATCTGCGCAAAACATTTATTTTTAAAAGAATCATTATCTGATAACAAGTGCATGAAGTTGGAAACGGATATATCCGTTTCCAGTCTTAAACAAGTTAATACACTGTTTTCATTTATCCAAAAAAAATTGTTTCTTAATTTACAATTTTGAAAAACTAACTTTATTATACCATCCACCGGGGTTTCCTATCTTTATTGTAGAAATAGCCTCTCAGACGCAAGAACAGCCTGTGAGGCGAATCATGCATTCACAAACTGGGAGCATGCATCAGGGACAGGTCTAGAGGTTTCAAATTGAGAGAAATCACTCGGTGGGTTATTATGGAGAAGTGGACTGTTATTAGGGAGAAGTTACAATGGCTGAAGTTCAATTTACACCCCAACATCACCTTTCTATGTTCCAATAAGTATTATGCAACACAAGAGCCTAATTAATAAAACCATTATAGTGAGAAAGGATACCACTATAATCAGTAATTATACTTTAAATATGATAATGGGCAATATGCATACTAGTACCGTCAATTTCAGTTAATTGGATCTAGCTTAAATGCATAATTCAGCTATTTTCATAAAATATGCAAGCACCAAACCAATTTCTCATAAAAAAAAGACCATTTTTTAATTGTTTATTTCATGAGAGTGAAGTCACTTCTCCCTGAGACAAAATTAGGGAAAAGTGGCAAATTTTAGGGAGAAGATCTTTCCCAAGTCGCCCTCTATTGTGATCCCTGGCATGCATAATTCCCACAAGTCAGACCTAATAAAATTCAAGGCCCTGTATTTTGAAAGGCCAGACAACACCTTTTCTGGACAATTATCAAACATTTTTTTTTTAAATCTTCCAATTATGGTGCATTGAGCAAATAAAATTGAGATTATCGGTAAGGAATAAAATCAATTTCAATTGGAAAGCTGAAAAAAGAATAAAATATTTTTTTTATTAATTGCAGGCACCTGAAAAATCATTGATGCTTCTTAAGGTAGGCATAATAACCTACTTGGTCAAAATCCTGCCTAATGACACAATTCTAAGTGGATACCATTGCTGCCAAATGATCATAATTTGGTGCCATTAGCACACAGCAGTGCAATCTTTGTATCTAAGAGATAAAACCGAAACAATGCTATCATTCGACTTAGTATTAGAAACAGAAACAAGGACCATCACCAACACAGTAAAAGTAGTTTGAGACTGTACACACCCTTGTTCTAGATGTCAATAAAGCATTTCTCTGGCCACGCCCCAAAATTTCAGGCTCCTCCTCCTTTTCATCCTCCTCGGCGTCTTCGTCATCCTCATCCTTGAGGAATATACCGATGTGTTTAACTTTCTTCTTCAGATTCGTCATGATTGTTGCTGAAGCATCCTGCAGAAACAAATATTAAACTGCAAATTGTTTTCCACCTACTCATTAGCTACTCATTAATTAACCTACAACAAGTTGACCTCTTGGTTACTATACCAAGACCATGTATGGACCTACTTCATAGCGTTAGCAGTTTGCCACCATTTATAGATGGAATTCAGAAATTAATGCCAGTGATTTTAGATGTTTGATACAATCAGGTTTAGGGTTTTTGCAATATTCCAATTATATTTTTCTACTGAAAAATTTCCATTGCATAAACCACCCAGCACATGTCATTCAGTAGTGATGAGGCTGAAGCATTTGAAGGGACGTTCAGATAACAATATAATATCAACAAGAAGTATGCATTGCATATGCATGGTTGATCTGTGGCATATAAAAATGTTGTGCTTGTGTAGAACCCATGAAACAAATGTGGTCAAAATCGGATTAGGTTTCTTACAGTTATCTTGCTTTAATATGTCACAAACAAGAGGCTGCACCACGGGATACCGCCAATTGGCCATGGTGAAAATTTAAATATGGGCAGGTCGGAAACAAAATAGTGAAAAAAAAAAGATGATGAACGAACAAATTACTTGACAATTCTAACAAACGACGGATGGAAATCCAACATTTTCAAATGAAGAAAGAGGGATAACTCTTGAACGGAAAAAGTGAACAATGTAATTGAAACCTCTTTTGAAAGACATCATGATACCAAATCTGCATACCAAATTTCATTGATATTTGATAACCCATGGTTGAGATACAAGAGCGGAGGAATGGAACAGTTCAGAAAAACAAAGAGCAATGACTCTTGAATGGAAAATGTGAACAACGTCAATGAACACTCTCTTGAAATCCCTCCTGATGCCAAACCTGCATACAAAATTTCTTCGAGATCCAATAACCCATGGTTGAGATATATGAGCGGATGGACAAAAATCCAACAATTTCAGATAAACAAAGCGGTATTACTCTTGAACGGAAAATGTGAAAACATCAATGGACCCTCTTTTATAAGACCTCCTGATGAAAAGATGTGTATGAAATTTCATTGAGATCCGATCACCCCTGGTTCAGATATATGAGCAGATGCACGCACGGATGGACAGACGGACATATGTAATCCAGTATACCACCCCATCTTTTGGGATGAGGGTATGAATAGACACCTAGTAAATAATCTAGGAGTAGGAGTCATAAATCCTAAAAAACAATTTGAGTAGGACTGATTTTTTAACACAACTAAGAGATTCATTGTGACATGGACAGACAGATTGACATATGCCCACCACCATTTATCAAACCATAGGTCGAGTTTTTACACAATTCAACAAAATAAAATCCCTGAATGAGTGTGAGTGGATATCAATGGGCGTTTCTGGACCTGCAGTCTGAAAATCCCTACGAAAGAACAGACTTTCAGAACTGAAAGGAAGAAAACAAAATCATAAGCAAATTATATGTCGACAAGAGTCATATATCAGAATTCAGCCTTGTTTCTAAATAATAATCTATTATTGATTTCATCATATTATTGCTACTTTTGGTAGTGGTGAGGAAAGTAGAATCCTACCAAACAAAACAGAATGTCGAACATCGGCTCAGAAAACTACACAACAAACTAAATTGCCCAGCTATATTTGCTTTAGTCACCGAACACATACCTCGTTTACCATAACAGTGTCACCGACAAACAGGGAATATTTCTTCTTTTTCTCATCTTTTTCCTCAGAATTCTTCAGGTCTCCAAACCCGACATTTATATTAAACACCATTCCTATAACAGAAGATGTACAGAGCTAAACAAATTTACTACATGTTAGGTAATTAGAGCTGATGTTTGTTTGATGAAATATATCTAAGGAAGGGTTTTATGTGAGCTTTCAGACTCCTCCAACGTGCAATATCCTAGTCGTCCACAGTGGGTCCGATTTTCATCTTGATGTTTCCAAATTATACAATTTAAAGACCTTGATTTTGTCACTCATTTCCATTTACAGAATATGAAATAAATTATTTACTCATGCATTGCTTGAAAGATTTGCTTGTCCAAATTATATCACATTTCTTTCAGCAGCAGGAAATAGAAAGGCTAAAAAATAAATAGATTAAGCAGTGGTTATCAGAAGCATTGGAGAGGAGCTGAAAAACATACATTTAACTCTCTATACCAGTACTATAGTTACAATCTACACAAATATGTAACTCAAACTGCCAGTTAAGTTGGCAGTCTATTAATATTAAGACTGCTCAAATGCAATTACTGCAAAATTGTTGTCAAATAGATGTTTGATACTCTCTATGAGATTACATACAGCTATATAATGAATATGGCGTGTATAAAGCATGTTCATTGTTAGCTCATTATCACTTCACCAAGAAGCTCGCGGAGGAGTATTTAGCAACAAAACTGGTCCGACGTCTTAACATCACACAGCTCATACATATTCAGTCTCAGTTTTAACCCTTTACCCAACAATAATATGACTAACGTCATTACCTCCAGCCAACAGAACTTTCTGGTGACGTCAAAGTTTTTGGGGAAAAAACATGTATTATTACTAAATGTTATGTGGCTCGTGATTTATGAAATTATGTTCATCTGTATGGATAGGGACTGGGAGTAAATTATTTTTCAGAGTTGTGAATCCCCCTCCCCAAGCGTGATAGTATGGTGAATATTTAGTAGGTTTTATATTTATATTTTATAACAATAAATGTAATAAACAAACAAAAGGTAAGTTTTGTTTTATCAACAGATCAATGTGACTTTCAGTTTCAATTTCTCTGTCGGAAAACAATATCACGAAATTGGGTGATTTATTAATGTTTTAAGCAATGGCTACGTGGTGAAATGAAACATAAAATAAATCATCAAGTAACCTATCAACTCTTGGATAGTTACGTGTAAATTCAGTAACAATTGAGTGCATTATTAGTCCAAACTAGTCAACATTGTGCCATCGAATACAACGCACGTGTTTTTTTGTTTACTTCAATTTGGCGCACCGGTTTTTGACCTTGACATTGCAGTCAATACATTCGCACCGCACATATCTTGTGCAATTAATAAATTAAACAATTCTTTCGTGCCTACATTGTATCTTACGATCGAGAAAAGTGCTTTCTCTTAGTGAAATTTTGAGCAATCATATTCAATATAAAATGACAAGACAGTGCCGATAAGTAATTCGCGGTAAATGCAGTACTATTCCGAATTGATTTGCGCACTTTCAATTTAAAAATAGCCGCGTTTGTCTCTTGAACTCTTGTGTTCAAATAAAAGTAACTAATGTTATACAATGTCATTTCTTTGATTTTTCACATCATGATATGGCCAATTTACATGAGTATTTGGCAGTGTTAATGTGCGGAGAATAATAATTTTAATGGAGAATATACCCAAGATTATGTATTTGTCAATGCGCTTTAACAACATAATTTATTTTGGTACTAATCCAGGCAATCCCCGTGCCCACAATATTGGGCTGAATTGGCGTGACGTTGGGATGTGTAACTGAAGAGAAAATGTTGTCGAACTTTCCGATCAAAACTTTATTGAATTCTCAAAATTGCTCACTCAGTGTATTAAAATAAAATATTATTCATATGATCTTGTGATGAATGAGGGAAAAATTCAAATCAAATGACAGTTTTATTTGAGAACATTTCTAGGGCCAAAAGAGTTAGAACACGGCGTCCTTAGTAACACCAACACTGCAACAGCGCAGGTGTCTTGGAGTTGACTTGGAACTGTATTTGCTTTGCTGGTCAAATCATGATATTGGTCTTTTTAATTCAGTTGCATATTATTAATAGCTCAAAAACATAAAGAAGTCAAATAAATATTCTATTAGAAATAAAAATAAAGTTTGTAAATAAAAATCGGTAGAATAAAACTATATTAGATGGCTGTACACAGATCACAATTGCGAGTACATTGATTTAGTCGACTTGAAAAATAGCACCGCGACAACGCAGTTTTCGTTTTATTACGATTTTATTATGAAATGTCGATTAAATTGTACAAAACCCAACAAAAACAGAAATATTAATAATGTAACATCCATGTTATTGTTTACATTAAAAATAAGATCATTTTGTTGTGTTATAATGCAATATTTTTGTTGTAAATTATGACCGAAAATAATCAAAAACTCCGGGCGCTCTGGACATTACGCGGCCGGGCGCTCTGGGGCTCTCTGAACGCTAAAGGGTTAAATTCCTACATTCAGTTTTGATAGTTTACCTTTTCTTACTGTGACAGCTGATTTATTAGTGATGAGTAGTGAACTTTCCCGGAATTCTATTCCCATGGCGAATCCAAAATTCTTCGTGAGATGTTCCAGTAGTTTTGAATCTTCAGATTTAGCTGCATTAACAGCAGCATCATAAACCTCCATCAGCTTTGTTCCTGGAGAAGCATAAAGTCGATGATTCATCAACGTTAGCTGAATAATAGCTCAATTTCTGATATTGAGCTAATGAAGAATAGTTAGATTATCACTAATCATTAGATTCTAATAATGGATTACTCACCACAGTGAAACCGTGAAATCGTTTCCACTAATATCATATAGAAAGCCAATTAATTATTGGCTTAACAGCTAAGGAACCCACCATTGCTAATTTATATGATAAAATGTTACATGCTCTGTGATCACTCAATGGTAAACCTAATCTGTCTAATTATTTCTTCTTATGGTTTCAATCAAATAAGAGTTGTCACGTGAGTGATGTCTCAGTTGTCTTCTGGGTATTAACAAACTATTTTAAATTTATTTGCTGAGTAGCCTGAAACATGCCAGCTATTTAAAGATATGTAAAGCAGCAAAGCGTAATCTTTCACACCTTATTACTTGAACACAATGACCATATTTATTTATTACACACCAGTTGGTGTTGAATAAATTCACATTTGTTTTGATTCATTAAATAAATATTGAGCTGAGGCACAGTGTTGGGACAGGTTAGTGTTTATATCATTCGAGCAGTTTGTGCAAGGATATCACTTGAAGACTTTGGTGGATGCCCTTATTCCAACTACTTTGTGACAACTGCTAACCTGTGGAAAACAGTAACAGTGGAAAATAAAAATTAACTATCACCTATTCAAACTGACAACAGTAAAGAGAAACAGATACAAGCCTTGAAATAGTGTGCCTGTCATTTGCAGAATGAGGTCCCCAGAGGGAGAATTTAGTGATGCTACCCCGCATAGCGGGTTAGCATCACCAAATTCACCCACTGGGGACCTCATTCTAATGAGTTGTAAGCAGAATAAGGTCCCCAGAGGGTGAATTTGGTGATGCTAGCCAGCTATGCGTGGTAGCATCACTAAATTCACCCTCTGGGGACCTCATTCTGCAAATGACAGACACACTATTTCAAGGCTTAAACAGATATTTTCACGAACATTATTGCCAATGGATAAACCCCCAATGGATAAACCTACCATGCCTAAGTTTGCTGATTATCTCTTCTTCAACCTTCAGTAATATTTCATACATTTTCTGTACTTCCTCAGTTGGGTCGACCAATAGTGTTCTGACAATGTTAGAGCAGTATGACTTGTAGCGGACACCCATTGAGCAGATTATAACACCGTAACTCATTGGCGTATCATCACTGAAATGGTTAGAAGAAACATCGGAAATTGAATATCGTTGTATTAATTGTCTTAAATTGTCTTAAATAATATTGACACATCTTCGAAGTAATGGATTCATTAGATAGAGAACTCATGCAGTTATTTAATTCAATGGGAAAGACAAGTGTTTAGACCAATCTTTCTAACCTGTTTCAAAACAACACTTTCTGGTTTTGAGAAATATCTTTTACTTCCAAAATGAATATATTTAAACTAGTAAAACAAAAGTGTACTTGATTATAATATTACATTTAACTTATTGCAATTTCCAAAAGTAATTAGCTCAAATAGAATTTGTAATTTCACGACTTATAAATGATCTCTATTTGATATCTAGTTGTTGCTGTAGTCTCTTAATGATTTCAAGTATAGATTGAATAAAATTGGGATTATATCCAAACTATCCTCACAATTCTCTGTTAGAAGGGAATAATGCTTCTCAAAGTCCCAAATGATATAAGATATGTGCAGGATCCAAGTCCACCGAGTGGTTATCAAGATAATAATATTGTATGTAAGCAATGTTTTTTATGCTTGTAGCATGACTATTTATAACTGTATATAATATAATGAAAGCCAGTTACTGCTCAGCATATTTTTCCATCAAAAATATTCTCTAATTTACCGGATCTACAGAAATGCCATGATCGTATTTAGTGTCTATCCCAACCAATGTCAATAGCTGGTGAAGACAAAGAAAACTTGGTCTGCCCAATGTGCTATTGATGACTTTCAAAAATTAATTCTCATGTGCTAATTTCTAAAATTTTAATTCCTGATATAGATCTGTCAAACGATTTAAATATGCTAATGAACTCACCTAACAGTACTGAATTTCAGACTGTATTTGCCACCACTTTGTATGATTGCTGGATAGCACATATCAAGTTGTGAGGTATCTACACCGGTAACGTATTTCTTGTTAGTCATACCTTGCTCAACACCATCTGCTAGCTTAGAATGCTTTACTTTCTGAAAACAATAACCAATCAATGATCTAAGGCATTTCTCACTCCAGAATAGCAACATTGTGATTAGAGACCGACGAATAGACAAATTCAACATTGAATCGAATCTCGAATTTAGATTTTTGCCGACGCTTTAGTTCATGAAAAGTAAGCCGCTCAAGATCAGAGTCAATGGAATCTGATTCATGTATCATCGCAAGCAGATATTGCATGTACACCTCATCCTGTCACTCCCAGCATGCAACCGATATTGGAATTGCGCATTATGACTTGGGAATGGCACATACACAACATGTTTGCGGGAAATATATAGTATCACACCTTGGGCCTGTCTGTCGGATCAACTGAGTTGTCAGGAACCATTCATGGAAGCTGAATGGTCAACCTTACTACATTTCCCGGATAACACAATTATGTGCATGTAACTCTATCTGCAATTTCTATATGCCCTGCATAGTATGGAAATAGAGTGTATATTCCTTCTTATATATAACGAGAATTAGCCTGACGAAAGGCTAACCTTTACCGCTAAAATTCTGGTTTGCGGAACTTAAGTGACTTATTTAAAGGGTGGTTTACCTCACATCGGCAGCTGGTGCTACATTGCCAGTTTTATGTCATGGAGGAAAGAACTTTCATACAACGATTTGAAATATCCCAAATCACACGACTGCTTTCGAATAGAATAAGAATGGAACTTAATGTTCCAAATCAAATTGAATCTCGAAGCTTCGTAGGGCCCTATTTGTGATATAGTATTAACATATTGATGCACTTTCATGATGGTTGCCGATTACTTGGTAATTAACCCTTTCTTTACTAAATGGATTCTCCGATCAGTTATAAAAGTATATCATGGAATGGCCTATTATTTTTGGAGGCGTGTTCAGGAAAAATTAGACAGAGCATATTTTTCCAGATGCCTTACAATGGTAATTTTAACAAGTGCAACGCATATGCCCTCGACGCTCAGTTTGGAGAGTGGGCAAATAGATGGAATTATTTTTTCTAAATCCAAGAAGTGGGTATACTTTCCCCTTAAACTGGGTTATCAATACACAAAAACACAACCAAATCCGATGATCCATGACCAAGGTACATGCTGAAATGTACATAGAGAGACAAAATTCAGCAATTCCTAAGTCTATCAAGGGCTGTAACTCTGGTAAAAATGAATGGACGAAACCTGTAGTAAGTTGGTATCCTTTCCCCGAGCTGTGCTATCAACATACCAAAGCAAAACTGAATCAGAAGAAACTTGCCCAAGTTACAAGCTGAAATGTTCTTTCTGACAAAAAATTCAAAAATTTCCAAGTCAAACAAGGAGAGTAACTCTGGTCAAAAATTAATGGATGAAACCTGTAGTATGTGGATATCCTTCCCCCAACCAGTGCTATCACCATACCAAGGACAACGAAATCCAATAATAAAGATATGGATCCACAGCATAATTAATGTTTGTTATCGATGTGTTGCGGAGTTTTCATTAAGTCCAGCAAAGGGCCATAACTCTGGAAAAAAGTGCAAACAAAACCTGCACTATGTGGAGATCCTTTCCACAATGCTGGTCTACCGGCATACCAAAGGACATCCAAATTGGACTATCGATACTTCAACTGTGTTGTCAAATGTTTGTTAAGGACGGAAGGATGGGTGGATGGACAGAAGGACGAACGGAGGTCTCCACTATATACCCACAAATCCTCCTTTGGCGAGTCGGGGGCATAATAAATGGTTGCGGAACCCCACAACCCCTGAAGAGAGGTGGCTTTATGGGGTGTTGGGTTGTTTTTTTTAGGAAAAATTTACAAGAAAAAAAATTTGCACACCAAATATTAAGAGATTCTTTTGAAGATGGCTCAAGTTATCTCTTAGACATCATCCGGACAACCCAAAATCTGAGATTAGTTGCAAAAAAGCATATGGACAGACACATGGGTGGATATGCTGATTATAATATTTTGTCATCTGAAAATCTGACAATTAATATTTGCGAGAGAATGTTAAGGTGCAAAAAATTTCTAAATTATAGATGCTGAAACTAGCTAGCATCTTTTTTTGAAGATATTAGAATGTTTAGGACTGAGACTGGAAAACACATCTGCCAAACATGTACCAACATGTAAGCATGTTTTAGGGCTCACTGTATAGTGACAAGTGCCATATATATAGTGAGAATAATGAAAAGTAATCATTGTAGAAAACATTTTGGAAATTGAGGCATTAAACAAACTATTACATTTTCATTCCAAATTAATATGCCATACATGTGATTTACAGATGGTTCAACTTCATACAGATCATTTTATCTGAAGGTGATTGAACATGGGATTTGAAAAATCTCTTGCGAGGTACTAATTGTGAAAAAAGGGACTGAAAGTAACACTGAGGCAAAGATTGCATCTGTCAACAACAAAGTAAGCAAGGTGAACGAAGCTGTGGAAAATAAACACAATAGCTGAATGTTTTTGAGAATGTATGTAACAGTGAATTGGTGGCAAAAACTGGGATTATACACGACAGGATTTTTTAGGCTGACTTTTTGTACAGTGCTATCTGCCTCCCCCAAGCCAGCCCACCATGAGTTTAGCATTTCTTGTACGTTTTGCGAAGTTTGTCTCTTAGTGGTGTGAATATTTAGACATGCCTGTTATTAGGCACAAGTAATATTTAACTAAGATGCTCGTTCTTTCGTTAAATATTACTTCTGCGAAATAACTGGCATGTCTAAAGATTCACACCACATAGAGAATAACTTTGCTAAAATCTCTCATTTTGAAAACATAAACAGTATTATGAGCACAGGGTTATTGTCAAATCTCACCTTTTCTGCATCGATGATTTCCATGATTTGTTCTTTTAGGTATTTGTTGAACAGGTCACATGTTACTTGACATGCCCTTTGTATTGTTTTAACTTCAGAATCTTCCTTAGGTGACATTACATAGGCCATCTGTGAACTAACATCCATCTGTGTATTGAAACAGAGATAATCTCAAAATAATCTAAATGAATCATATATCTGTGAAAAGATTTCAAAGAGGGAGGTCACAGATCACACAATTCATTCTAAACAAAAATCATCAATTTGTGAGCTCAAGAATTTAAATGTATTTTAGCTGGGTGTATTGTGAGATTTTTTTCTCAAAAATGTAAAGCATTTACTGCATTCACATTATAAAACTTGCTAATTTAAATAACGGATTTCACTGTGACCATCCCAAAGGTGTAGAATGTCTCAGTTTAGGTCATTGAACTTTAAATAGACATAGAACACAAAGAATTATGTCAGAGAAGACTGCCTGGCAACATATTATTATACATAATATAAACGACTAATTATATCAGAACAGGTATGGGGAATTAGACAAACCTCTTCGAAGCCACCAGACTTGATTGCAGTTCTAAATCCTTCCATGAACTCTCCTGGAAATTTGTCTTTGCTGAAGCCACCATATATTTTCCCCTAAAAATTTAGAATGAAGAAACAGATGATGCAATTTTATTGTATTTTAGCTGGGTGTATTGTGAGATTTTTTTCTCAAAAATCTAAAGCATCTGTATCTATTTAGATAAAATATTCCTATATTTCGCCAACCTGGAACACCAGTCTTAAGAAAGAAAGTGGTAATGACACTGTAGCTCAACTTGGAGAGGGGATAAAGTCATATATTACAACTAGAGGTGTGACTGTCCCAATGGGACTAAGGATACCCCCCTGTTTTTAAAATACTAAGATGTTTCACATGTCAGTAATCATTTAGTTAAAATAATAAAATAACTGTTCCATTGCAGGTGCACAACCCTAACCCTAATCTTAAACCTATTGACCGAAAAATGTAGGAATAAATGCTTGGAAACAATTATGCATGTTGCGAAAAATTTCTAAGTCAAAAAAGGGGGGATAACTCCACCAGAAAAAAGTCCGACAGATGTCATAATCGAAAAAGGGGGATAACTCCACCAAAAAATGTCGGACAGACGTCATTATCGCAGGCGCACAAGTTCCCATGGTACTAAATATCTGTGCCAAGTTAAAAAAAAATTGGCCTAAAAATGTAGGAATAAAAGCTCGGACAAAATTATACATGTTGCGAAAATTTTCTAAGTCGAAAAAGGGGGATAACTCCACCAGAAAAAAGTCAGACAGACGTCATAATCGCAGGTGCACAGGTTCCCATGGTGGTTGATGTCTGTCCCAAGTTTCACAGAAATTGATCAAAAAACGACTGAGAAAAACTCTGGACAAATTTGTGTCCACGGACGGACAACGGATGGACAAGCCGATTCCAGTATACCCCCCCCCCCCCTAACTTCGTTGCGGGGTGTATAATAAGGAATGTTTAAGTAATAGCAGAGGTTAACCCGAAAAACATTTTGAAGTTTGGGATCAACTGAAATGAAAAAAGTTGGTTTTAAGACGTTTTTGGTCGAATATTGCTCAAATTAGATAGCTCCCATCTAGAAGTGATCCTGAACATGCCTGTAAATTTTTAAAACATTTCGACTGCAGGGTGTGTCAATGGATTCAAATGTGAAATCCAAGATGGCCATGTTGTTTTTAATAAAAGTTGGAAAAATTGGATGGCTCCGATCTAGTGGTCACACCGAAAATCCATATGAAGTTTAGTGACGATCGGATTAGGGGGTGTGGCTGCATGCAAAGAATAAAATCCAAATTGGCAGCATGCAGCCAAGTTTTTCCAAAAAAATTTGGAAAAGTTTGATGACTCTCATTTAGTGGTTACACCAAAGATCCATTTAACGTTTGATGATGATCGGATGAAAGATGTGGTCTCTATGGTGTGCCAAAGGATTTAGTAATGCAAAGAGTAAAACCGAGATGGCTGTTGGCAACAAGTTTTTTAACAAATTTCAGAAAAAAATTGATGGCTCCCATTCAGAGGTCACTCCGAAGATCCATATGAAGTTTAGTGTTAGACAATCGAATGAGTTATGTGGCACATAGGTGTGTCAGAAATTTAGTCATGCAAAAAGCGAACAAAAAAATTTGCTGGTGGCCATGTATTTCATCGAAATTCGTAAGACACACACACAATGCCAACCACAAAATCTAACATATTCATTCCTTAATTAGCACGAGACTGTCAACAGTAGATTTTAAACATGAGTACTTTTTCCATTTTGCGACAAATTTTATAACTCAAGCGGGTATACGGTCGAAATAAATGTATTCAAAGTCAGAATCGGATGCAGGATGAAAAGTCTTTCATGAATTGAAAGTTATGTAGTCTAGCTTTTGTTATCTTTCTACCTAAAGTTCATAAAACTTCACGATTGTGTTTAACTGTCGTCAGTCGTCGTTATAGATATAGATATAATATAATAACCCAATCCCACATATGGCCCACAATTGCTAGAATAAAATAAAATATATATATAAATAATATAATAAAAAGCTGCTGAAATTTGAATGTACAAACATTTATATAGGAAAGAAATAATACCCTTTGTTAATCACCAAAATACGAACAACAAGGACAGGTCAGGTTTAGCGAGTAGCAACTACACTATACAAACAGATCAAGTATGACAAGATTATTTATAACACTGAGTTCTTGTTAACTGTGTCATGTCAACACATGACTTTACTGGCTTATTATCGTTTACATTTTGTGATTCACATTCGTTTAATACAAGCTTTGTCTGTGTAAACATTAAGTGTGTTTGCCATACAGTTAATTGACCAGATTATGGTGAGATCTCTGCACAAATTACAGTGTAAAGAATGAGTGTAAAGTCTGCGGGTTGATTGAAAATAGCAGATATCTGGTTGTGATCTGGTTACTCCTCACGGATAACCGGTTACAAAAATAGGTCAACTGTTTCAGCAATAAAAATTGTTAAAATTCAATAGTTCCCATCTAGAGGTAAACCCAAATATGTCGGTAAATTTTAAAAACATTTCACCAATAATTGTGGGCTGCAGGATGTGCCAATGGATTCAAATGTGAAATCCAAGATGGCTGCTGGCCGCCATGTTTTTAAACAAATTTCTGAAAAAATGTTAAGCTCCCATCAGGACACCCTGAAGATCCATATAAAGTTTGGTGATGATTGGACGAAGAATGTGGCCTTTAGGGTGTGTCAATGGAAATTGTTGACGGATGCATGGATAGCTAGACAGACTGACGGCAACGATGTCAACCCATGGCAATAGCTCAAACTTGACTTTGTTAAGTTGAGCTAAAAATAGCTGACACTGAAAACAACATTGATGGAAACATTTGTTGAATAAGCCAGTTTAGGACTCTGATATTTTTATGCACAATGGATGTTAATCTTCTTTTAAAATGGGAGTGCAAATGGGTTTCCTTAATTTGTTGAAAACCTTTTGACTTCATGTGATTTTACAGTCGGTCAAAAGCTCTTCAGAGCTTGTGTTTGTAATATGTTTAAATACCTCCGACTTTTATATAAAATTTATCTTATCTTATCTTATTTATGTCATAGATGTAAAAAATAAAATAAAATTGAACTGTCTCAAAATTATACTTACTTCTAAAAATCGGTGCCTTGTATGTTGTATAGTCCCAGACTATATATATAACATATTACTGTGCCATATCTGCTATATATAATTTCATTGTGTTTATCTATTATCCAGGGTTTCCGCTAAGGGTCGGGGGAATGGGTCCGGTAGCTGATATGGGGGAAACCCAGTAAATAATTAAATATATGAAGACCGATTTATCTGTAATTTTGCCATTTACCGTACCGGCCGATGTATAAGTCGCAACTTTCTAACCCAATTTCCCTTATTAAAAACTTCCTGCGACTTATGGATCGGTATGTCATGAGGGGCATCTTTTATCAGGATTTTGAGAAACAAACGGCGATCACAGGTAAGCAACAAGACAAAATGCCGGTGCAAACTAAATCTAAAAAGATGATAAATCCGATATTAAAAAATAGAAATAAACAAACCATTCTCACTGTGTCTGTGTGTCTTTATTTTATTCCCTGTCTCACACATTTACAGCACTGCTCAAATTAAGCGACCTGTTTTAACGAGGTGTACATGCGTTAATACCGCGGTGCAATACCGCGACATACCGCCGATTCGCGGTTGCACTACCACGCGCGTACCGCGGTACCACCGCGACGTTCACGGTACCACCGCACTACCAGCGGTAACGAATGTTGGTAGCGCGGTGGCACGCGGTAATGCACCGCACAAATGCGGTGACATTACCGCTACACGGTAGCATTTTTGTAACGAGGTTAATGACGGGATTCGATGGCTGACTAAAATAGGATGGCCGTTTTCACGATCTCCGTCCATGATTGTGTACCGTGAAGTGTATTATTAAAATATTGAAATAGATGAAAGCCGAGTATCGGGAAATATGCCCATTATAACGGGCTTCCAGATTAAGTAAAGGTAAGTATAAGTTACTTTGAGAGTCATTTTTCAATTAATGTGAATATTAAAATATTACAATAACATTTCTAGTCTCGTTTTATTGCCAAAAATTCCCATAAATGACACTATTTGTAATCAGTGTTGGTTATCGGGAAGGGAACAAATGATTTCGGCCATTTTAGACAGCTCGATAAATCCCGTATCTACAGTTTATATCAATGTTCAGATGTACGTGATCCCTAAATTGAATGATAACGACACTATTTAAATAGTCCCCAGAATAAATATCGTTATTAACTTTATTGACATTCATTAACTGCAAATCACAAACACCATTTGTTCGTATAACGGGAATTATTGTCTTAGCAATAAAAGACACAAAGTGGAACTCCTGTATATCCAGGAAAAAACACATTCTGCGCAAAAGCACGCGTGTCACTGATTACGTCATACTGCAGCTGGCAGACTTTGTTAATATAGGGCACGGGGCACTTAAATTAAGATGTCGTCATGTCTTTTTATAACTGGCCTCAATGGGTGAAATAAATATTTGTGTTTTGTTGATGGTGCTATTAGTAAAACTACACATGTGACGCGCGAATGGCTGTTTTGTGTTTTGGACACTTGTATTTCCATTACTTCAATGCGTCCGTTTGGCTTACATAATGCTCACAGAAGGTAGTTCAGATATTTATCAATCTATTTTGGTATTGCGAATAATATTATTTGCGAACCGCCATGTGGCTTTAAACAGACAAGTCTCATTCGATCTTTAAAATGTTGTACACGTAATAGCTATTTATAAATATTTGTCAAACAAAAGTGAGACAAACGCTCTTTATTGCTACCGTATCGGGAATAAACTAACAAGTACTAAAACACACCGAATTCGATCACTTGAAATAATTATGTTACAATGTTAACCTCTGTATATAACCAAACAAACATTTAGAGGTCAACTTTCCAACACCATGCATGTTTTCTTCCGAATAACAATTAGATAGGAATACCGGTATGTGATATAATTTATACTGCGACCCACGAGAACTACAAGTGCACGCCCTCGCCAAAAGTTGCAATTTCAATTCAAACGATGCCGCCCGACACACACTCGTGAGCTCAATGAATGTTCACGTAACAAAACCAACAAAATCAAAGACTGATTTGACAACGTTGTGTCTTTCAATGTTTGGTGTTTTGCGTGTGTCTTTTGTCGCGCACATTGGTGATAACAACTTTACTTTGCTGCATGACATGTGCCACGCTTTCTTAGTTATACATTTTATTCCCACCGACAAGAAATCTTCAGGCGCAAATGTTTGTAAATTGCTTTAATATTTCACGCATGCGTACAATCATACGTCTTGTATATTGGCGACAATATACTATTTACGCGCCGATTATGTTTGGCATATGAACAAAACTATAGATTTGAACGAATATGAACATTTCTGCAATGATCGCCACCCTGGCCTGTAAGACTAAAATCGGACTCAGTGTTACTAATGCACCGTCCCCGCTGGTTTAGACCAAATTCAGATAAATGGAGGATTTACTTTTCCCATTTTATAAGAAATTTAGATTTCGGAAACACAAACAAAACAAAAAATTCCGCATGATTGGAACCGATATAGGAATCGGGTGCGTAAATCATTGGATGATATGTAAGATAGATGCTAACAACAAAACTATTACTCCACGGTGTTTTGCGTAATCCAGTCGCCGTAAGCAACTATAGCTGAGTTCAAAAAACGCCGACGTAATTAAACGTGATGTACGTGTACATTTGTAATATGTTACATGTAAACCCGACATGTTCATATGTAATCCGATTGCATTATTATTCATTTATATTCATTACGTATACATAATTACGTGCAGCTTACAGGTATTCATTCAATACAAAAGTTATTCATAATCATTTACCTACCGTGTGACGCCTTGTTTCAGTCGTGTTCTCTCCGCGGTGGAGGGCCGTTAGCGGTAATTTGAACGCGGTTACGAAAAAAATAACGCGGTGTATGGCGGTAACGAACACCAATAACGCGGTGACCTGCAGTAACCAACGGTAAAAATACCGTACCAGTACCGCGGGTCAACTGCCCTCCTTCACGGTACAGAATGATAACCGCGGTAGTTGGTGGTATCACCGCGGTAAGTACCGGCCCATAACCTCGTTAAACAGGTCGCTTACTGAGAGCATAGCTGTATATCAAATTATATGTATTAGTATCTGATAATTCAACTGCAAAATAGCAGTAAAACATTGGGCGTCCTTGACCTGACTAATAATCGTGGACATGTGTGCATGATATTCAATTTTATATTACTATAAATGATACGATATTTGTGTATTTCCTCATGCCTCAAATTATACACATGTTTTATACAATGATAATGATGAATAAATTAGTCCAAACGCCTCGTCAATATTCACGTCAAGATAATAAATGAGGCAGATTTTATGATCCACATTCCCATACTCTGAAGTAAATTGAACCAATGATATCTCCCTTGATAGGGAATTCCCCACCAATCACGTGGGGGAATCTCGTGGAACTATTTGTGGGGTGTCACTATTTATGGTTTGTTCATGCTGTTATTTTTTTTTTCTGAAGATGGACTGTGTCGATTTCATTTGGTCATTATTAATGAAAATAGGATTAGATATCATATATAGCCTGCCAAGACAGACAATACTGAATAAGTTTTTAATAACATCATTTATTTTGTATGAGCGGGATTTCATGGCAAAGGTCGGCAGGGGGAATGGGTCCGGGTGGCGGACCCGTAGCCGGCCTAGCGGAAACCCTGTATTATCAGATGGTCAATAACTTCACCAAAGTGAATGAAGTGATACTCTTTGATTGGTCAGAAAATCATTGTCACTAGACCTGTCAGGTCAGCCCAATGCTAATGTCTACTAGCCGGGATGTTGAGATAATTATTATTATTATTATTATTATTTAATTCAGGCAGGATTGCCTATAGGAATATCATAAATAAATACCACAATAAATCAAAATAAAACACAAATTATGTATATAAAAGACTATTCCAGTGTTGAATCAGTTTTGAGGATGTAATGAGACTGAAATAGCATATTGCCTTGACGATTGTATTGTCACTGTCAGTTACTCTCTCGCGAAACCCGAAAACTGTCTTTCTTCTCACCTCCGTTAACGACCTTACTCCATCGAACGCGAACATTCCACTCGCACTACAACCCCTACTGTAACCCATCACCATCCTGTACGCATTGTTATAACACACTGTGAGCTTCTTGTATGTTGACTGTTTATAGGCGACCCATAAATGTGCGCAATATAGAGGCGAGACAAAACGTTCAAATAGGAATCTCTTGACTTCGCAGGAGCAGACAACAGGCAAAGAAACACTGGATTACCATTTATTTGTTTGTTGTGATCAAATATCAAAGGTTTATTACCTATCAGTGACATACAGAAAAGTTGGGAATTTCATCACTAGTAAGTTATCACTTATTTCATCACAATATAAATAATATGTGTACAGAGGACGTTTTGGCAATGAAATGGAAAAACAAATCAACAATATACTAACATTTTTACTTTTCTTGATACCATCAACTAATTTCTCAAAATTAGCTTTATCTTTGTCATTCTGAAAAGAAATAAAAGCCTATAATCAGCAAAATGATGAAAACAAGACAACTGCACAGATATAACAAGATGCCTTCACTATTCAAACCAGTTTCTTTGGCCAATACACACTTTACATATTAAGATGGGTTGAGGTGCTGGGTCAGCATAATGTGTTCATTGCTTCATGTGTGAAGGAACAAATTATCATTTCTTATCATGGCCATGATATGATCTGAATGGCATATAGAGATGTTCCTTAACACAAATCAAACTTGAAATTGAGGCCCAAATTATATATCCGTGAGCGAACCACCTCGGTTACTTTTACATCCAAAAGGAACCTCAGACAGGTTCTGTCCAGTCGATAGAAGACAAAAGTGGTTCAAATTAGAAAATAACCCTAAAGTCTCAATTAGTGATGTTCCGATAATGAAAAAGCCCATCGGACCGATTTCCGATAACTGGAGGCACAATCGGCCGATTTCCGATTCCGATGTTTATATAAATTGGGCATCTGTTCCCATATACACTCATTGTACTCTATGTCGCGGTTTACTTGTAAAGCCAAATACATAAAAGGAATGCTTTCACTGTCGCGAAAGTATTTCCACAGACGTCAGCTGCGCACGGCCTTTGATGTGTACCGACACAGAGATCAAAGGTGCCGACTAAGATTGGTGACCACTGCGTAACGTTATGACCAACGTGAAACACGTGCGTGTAGTGTAAACGTCTGACTTGTGATGGCATAATTGCAACTTGTGCAATGGCGATGATAATAAACTAACTTTAGATTGATGGATACTAATTGCTGTCATATTTATCGGAGATTTCCCAAATTACCATTGGCCGTGTGTAATGCGTATTGTCTTTACAACAGTTAGTGCGAAGCTTTCGTGGTTGCGCCCACTCGAATTTCGTGGCTTCTAAGTTCAACCTGCACCGAAGTATATTTAATTGTGTACGTTGAAACTTGTGACGAAACATCACCAACAATGACAACTCGCATAGCGAAAAAACACAAGTGCAATTTGGGACTACTTCACCAGTGGCCCCTAATGTATTGGGGGTTATCGGAGATAGTTCTGATCGCAACTGTACTAATCAGTTCATTGTGATTTAAAATTATTGTCACATCATGTGACGTCACATAGCACGTGCTCGACAGGAAACTACAATGCTATTAGGTCAGCTTTCTTTGAGACTATGTTGTGTTAACGCGATTGAGCCAATAACTTCATAGTGTATACGGCGTATGTAGGGCAGTATGTTTATTATGGTGCTTATCTGTATTAATCATATCATATCAGACGCTTTGGACGATGTCAATGGCTTCTTTGTAGACTGCTACAACTGCTTTTTACGTTCAATGCGATGGTTGTATTGCGTACGTTTATCAAAGCGTGCATTATATGGGCGTAGATATTATAATGGATTTTTTATTTTGGCAATCGGTAAAAGCCGATGTTCAACTGCCGATGGCCGATTCTGATTCCGATTATCGGAACATCACTAGTCTCAATATTTGAAATACCAGCAAGCCTTGAAATAGGGTGTCTGTCATTTGCAGAATGAGGTCCCCAGAGGGTGAATTTAGTGATGCTACCCCGGATAGTGGGCTAGCATCACCAAATTCACCCTCTGGGAACCTCATTCTGCCGAGGTGTAAGCAGAATGAGGTCCCCAGAGGGTGAATTTGGTGATGCTAGCCCGCTATGCGGGGTAGCATCACTAAATTCACCCTCTGTGGACCGCATTCTGCAAATGACAGACACCCTATTTCAAGGCTTGAATACCAGTAGATATTAACCTTATCTCTTGTTAGTAGTTTCAGCTTGACGTCCTCATTTTCTTTCCCTGATTGAAGCTGTTTAAGAAATTCTATTTTCTTTTTACTTGCCAACATGTAAAGGTTGCCTTTACAAAATACGACGATGGTATCTGTGAGTTCATAGCCAAAGAGCCATGTCTGAAAATAAATACATTCACACGATCATATAACAATATTCTATATCTATTCTATATCTTACTATGCTATTCAATCCAAGTACATGTTTGTTATATTAGCTACAATCTTTATTAACAAGTGTAATGCCAAGCATGACATATGCCCCTGACACTCAGTTTACAGAGTGAGCAATACTAAATATTTGTATGGATGGAAAATTCAGTTATTTTCTAAATACAAGAAGTGGGTATCCTTTTCCCATAAATAAGGCTATCGACACACCAAATCTGATTATCCATGCCCAAGTGACAAGCTGAAATTTTTCATACAGACACAAAATTAAGAAATTCCTAAGTCAAACAAGGGCTGTAACTGGTAAAAAAAAAAAATAGATGAAACCCTGCTATGTTGGTATCCTTTACCGCATGCTGTGCTATCACCATATCAAAGCATGCCCGAATAAAAAGCTGAAATGTTCATACAAAATCAAACAAGTCAAACAAGGGCACTAATTCTGGCAAAAATTATTGGACGAAACCTGTAGTAAGTCGCTATCCTCTCCTCACCTGTGCAATTACCATGCCAAAGGACAACGCTCGAGTTACAAGCTGAAATAGTTGTAATGACACAATATTCACAAATTCCAAGTCAAACAAGGGCTGATAAAGATTGGGGGGAAAGGTGCCCATATAACTGCTGGGGAAAATCTGAGGCCATCAACAAACTGCAAATATCTAATAGTATATGTTAAGAGTCCAATATAAGTTTACAATGGTAATGTATCAAGTTCTACCAACAGCCATCAAGATAAGACACTCACTGCTGACCCATTAATATCAATTATATAGCAGAGCTGTCAACAAATCACAGACATTGTTTATGTTAAAGTCTGGCATATCTATTAAACCAATAACATTTATAATGACCTCAGACCATCTGTGGAGTGATTGCAGCACAGATGTTCTAGTCTACTATTAATATCATGTGATGTGTATTGTTGAAATTTTTTTTAAATTAGCTACCAGAGCTTTCTTTAACTGCACATTGGCATAAGAGACATCAGAAAATAATATAGCCTTATCAATAGCTAAGTAGTCCAAAGGCATGGGATGGAATTGGTGAATTGGGTTTAATGTCGCTCCAAACAAATTTACCAGAACATATCACAAGATTTTGGACCGATTTAAACCAAATTTGGTGTGGTGACTCAGGGTACCCTTGGCAGAGTTATAATGTTGTTAGTTTTTCAAATTTTTTTAATTGTCAAGCTTTTACTGTCTTAATGAGGGTATTTGCTTGCCACTGTCTCGTGGCGTCTTTGAACCCACTGTTCATATGTTTTATAACATTTATTTGGCTACCTTTATCTTATTTATTATGTGAACCATATATACATATTTTTGTTATATAAAGGTAGTCCACATCTGCAATAGATCTTGATCAACCCTTTACGCCAAGCCGGGGAGATAAATTACCATTGGAACATCGGTCCAAGGGTTTTATGTCTCCGTCGAGGCACCAGTAATTTTAAAATTCGCGCCTGTGATCTTGATTCTCACAACGCGAGATTTTGCAGGAAGCTACCACTTCACAACTTCACCTGCGAGCTTCCGACAAGAAAGCTGATGCAAGATGGTGCAATACTATTGGTAAATATATATTTCTTTCACAACATTATACATTGATATTAAATCATTAACCATCGTAAAGTTTTACAAGTAATTAGTTAGTTTAAATAAACTTCCAGCAAGTTATAGTTTCCACTTGTGGAACTATATCTTATACTGCGCAGGAATACGCTAATTAACAACTGCGCACTTTCTTTCTATCTCCGATCATCAAGGTGTGCAGTTCATATTTTAAGAACTCCTAAACTTTTTCCAGACACCACCCCTTCGACCACCTTCATTCCATGCTCCTAGATAAGTTTTTTACATTTACGGATGTGTCAATGGGAAAAAAAGTTTCTTTGTCAGGGTTTACATTTTTAATCTATAGGTTATCACATCCTCATAAACCCCAGATGTCGGCAATCTCTCTCCGCGAGCTAGACATCACAGTTTATATTAGTCTGGCCCTCACGAGCCGTCTTTTCTTTCCCGTTGACATACCTAGTTTTCATTTACCGGGTGACTGGTCGGTATTATGTACATAAGTCTCAGACCTTACCTCCAAACCAGATTTCATCTATTTATGGTTTCACCTTTGAAACTACCGGTACTGATACTGGATTTTATCATTATACACTTAAAGTCACCGCCGACTCGTTACCCGGTTATTTCATTTCATTAAAGTTGTTTACATATATCATGGCGTGGCGTCTTTGAACCCACTGTTCATGTTTTTTAACATTTATTTGGCTACCTTTATCTTATTTATTATGTGAACCATATATACATATTTTTGTTATATAAAGGTAGTCCACATCTGCAATAGATCTTGATCAACCCTTTACGCCAAGCCGGGGAGATAAAATATTTTATTATATATTTTTGTTAATCAATTTACTTATTTCCCTTTTTTTTTAAATTGAGCTAGGAATTCAATCTAAATTATTATTATTTTGTTTTTAAGAGTGAATATTTTTTCGAAAAAGGGCCATAACTCAGTTAAAAATAATCGGATCAAACCCATATTCGAACTCGACCTGTCTTTTGTACTGAGAAATTAAGATACAAAATTTGATTCCGATCAGAGAGAAAAAGTTCGAGTTATCTGCCCCAATTTGACCTGGTGCCCCCATTCAGGGGAAAATAAATTTAATAAGCAGTATTGCGAAACACAACTTGACTATTTTATCACTGGAAAGTAGCCATTTCCTTTCACCTGAGACAATAAGCAAGAAAATTGAAGCTTCTCCAAGAAAGCATATTGAAACAGAGCGTGTTTCTTTGACATCAAATTTAAAATGGCACCCACTGATTACTACTCAACTGACAGATTGTTGAAAACTAGCTTTTGATTGACAAGGTATTGTATGCTGAGAATCACAGCAGAACTAATCATTTTTTTTTATACATGCATGGTAAATCTTGCAATGAAATAGTCGAGCAAATAACAATTTGAGGGTAAACTGTAGTCCTTTTAAGAATTACTATTGAGGGAAAGAGTTTTGTTCCTGGCTCTGCCCCTATTTGACATGGTGACCCCATTTGAACAAATCTGAATCCCAGTCACCTGGGGGAACATCCATACCAAATATGAACCATTTCCCTCTTATTTTTCTTGAGAAGATGTTTAAAGAATTGTTGACGATTGGATGGACAGACGGAGTAATTAATGTCTATAGCTCCACTGGATACTTTGTCTCAGGTGAGCTAAAAAGTAAACTAAGGCTGTTTGATGAACTGCTTAGCAGACCATACAACGTATAAATAAATGAAGTAATCAATTATCAATAGAAATAAAGTACCTACTCATAAGACAGTATTCAGTTATTGAAGGATTAACAGTTTCTGGAATCGCTGAATTTTAGGCCACTTTTTCAGATTATTCTAGTTTATGTGTTTCCATTTTGTAACTTCCTTACCTGCATGGCTGTTGACTTTGAGTAGACAACATTTTCATCAACTCCAACAGCGACCACAAGTGCATCTATTTTTGACAAGGTATCATTTTTCTGCAACAAAAAAAGTTAAAATGAGAAATTAAGGCAGGTCGGGTACATCTGCAAACGACATCACTCAAATAAATGAGCACATCCCAAAAATATCAAGTATTTATGAGGGAATTTAGAATCAATTTGAATTGAAGAAAAAGTGGATATTTGGAATAAATGTAGGTGTTATCTTGAACAGCGAAACAAGGAGAAGTAATGATATATAGCAAAGTAGCACCCCTAATTATCAACGGTAGGCAGTTGTTAGCAGTGGTAATAATTTAGGGCAGTTGAAACACATTTTAAACGAATAACAGTGCGATGATAAAAATATTAAGGGAATTATTCATCAATTCTATTTGTGCTGAAAAAAAAATGGTACTACTCATTTGCGGATATCCTGGCATACCTGGATGTACACATAAATTTGTGAAAAAGAAGACTTCAACAGTTTAGATGGAAGAAATGCTTAGGAATCAATGACAGGTACAGTAATGCTCTAAGTAATCGAATTCTTAACCACAGCAGAATTATGGGTAACTTTTCAGGATTTAGTCGGAAATATGGCTTGTTGCCATTCATCGGAAAGCTCTCCCCGAGAGCTTTCCGATGAATGGCAACAAGCCAGGGTTGAGATTTATTCAAAATAATTACCATTCAAGGAAAGAGGCCGTAACTGAGATGTTACAGGAACAATTTATAGAGCCGCTACATAAAAAAAGATATCAGATGAGATTGATACCGCATGCAAAGAAACAATGACATAACAGCATAGTCCTCCCATGCACCCCATCACCAATGCAACGTAATTTTGGTACCATGATTGTGTTGCGTTCTAAATGAAGCCGCCCCGATGGGCGGTGAAGATGAATAGAAATTGAAACTTGAGTTCGGGGCAATCAAACATTATTTTTAAAAATATCGATAGAGTTCACACAACAGGAAACTCTCATGTGGTTACATGGTCTCTGACCGCATTTCATAACAACTTACATCCAACGGAAGCATTACGACGCAATTCGAGAATGGAGTTTTAATTACTTCAATGTGGAGAATACATGTGTACAAGATGAATCACAATGGTGATAAAATTGATTTAATTTAGAGTCTTCGTTTGTCATTTTATACCCCCGAAATATCCACCAAAATCACACGCCTGGGTTTCAGGTTAGGCGAATGACCAACCACACTCCTGCATTTTACAGAATCGAAGGCCTGCAATCCCACTTCATAGCTATCACAATAAACAATTGCGTATTGCTACCTGCTATGATACACTATATGCATTTTCTACCGATATGTCACGACAAGAACTAACACTAACGATTAACTGCATCATCAATTACCATTTGATATGGTAACCACCAATACTGCTCACTTAGTATTTTGGCTTAGAGTATAGCACAGAAGTCTAGACATTGGAATAGTAACACTTGCCCACCCCTAGCTAAGATGGCGGTCTAAGATACTTTCTAATTTCATATAGTGAGTTGGATTTTCTCTTCAACACCCTCATCCTTAATAACAGGAAATTTGAAGAAATGCCGCGTATGCCGTATAGGACATCGCTAATGTGTATAATAAATTAACGGTATGCGCATTTACTTAAACGTAGCCGATTAACCTAATTCCCCATGATGGAATGCCAGGGCGACATTTGGTGATGTACCGTAACGAACACTGACTTTTGTATTTTGACTGCCATTTTGGTAGCCATCTTGGATGAAATTGAACAGTTTTGTTGAAGTGTGATAATATTTCCGTATGTGGCACGAATACTTCTTTCCCATCACTGAATGCCGCTCATTTCTTTAAATATATTGCTACAATATCGGAATTAATTTTTGACAAGATGCTATAATTCTATTGTCTAAAGTGGATTTTTGACAGATCGAACATGTTTTGTACAATACAATTGGTCACCACATTGCTGAAGCAATAATTAAACACAGAATTGTCACAATTCGCAGTCGATACCAAACGGAAGGTCATTTACATGAGATTCTTGAAAATCGCAATTTTTTTTATTTTTTAGTGCCATTTTGGCAGCTATCTTTGACTGGAATAACATTTTCCCATGAAATTGGGTACTGTACTTCGAGAACTACTATTGATGAATTGCCCTAACTGAAAAGAATGTATAACAATTAAGAAATATGCGCTGAATTTGTCAGTTCTTATGACAACCCTACATCTGAACTGAACTGACAATGACGTCATCTTTGTGACGTCATAATTCTCTCCAGTCGCGGACCCATGAAGTCTAACAAACTTTTTCCGACAAAGTAAGTGATACCCTATCATAATATCGTAGTCTCTACATTTGTTCAAAAAATTCCCACGAAAGTAAATGGTTAAATGCCGACAAGACTATTCACCATGTATCTTTCTCAGCAGTGATGACGTTGATTACGAACCTGGTAACAAAGATCAAAGCGGCATCTTTCGCACTCAATGATTGGGGTGACACCTCGTCACAACTGCTGCACGTGCGGGTTCCCGCAAAAAGCGGGTCAATTCTTTGGCGGCCTCGTTTGATGTTTTGGCATGCGGGAATCGCCGATTCATTTGAAAGCTAAAGAGGGTTGACTCGTCAGATTCCGGTAATGATTCGGATTCCACTTCCGAGTGACCGAGTTTGAAGCTTTAAGCGAGTCTGATGAGCATGCGCTCTCAGACGCGGAAGTCAACTAATTGCCGTGATCAGACTATTGTACAATATAAACATATGTTTTTATTTCTGTTTCTGTTGCCACACTTGGAATTATACATGTGTATCATTATACTTGTGTTTTTGTTGTCTTTATTCAGTAATCATTTCAATGTTAATTTGAATTGTGCTCCCTCAAAAAAGGCGCGCGCAAATCCCGAAAGCTCCGAGCGATATATCGCGCACCAACGTTTTACAAATTCGAAGGACTGTGATGGGCATGATTTTCTGATTTTAATGTTCTGACAGTGGATCTCAGGCCTGCTTTAAGCCTTGTTTGGGAACTATCAACAGACATGGTGGGTGTGTATCAGTATACAGTAATTCCCTAAGTAATCGACCCCTTAACCACATCAGAATTATGGGTAGCCTAACTTTTCAGGATTTAGTCGGAAATATGGCTTGTTGCCATTCATCGGAAAGCTCTCGCGGAGAGCTTTCCAATGAATAGCAACAAGCCATATTTTCGACTAAATCCTGAAAAGTTACCCATAATTCTGCTGTGGTTAGGGCATTATATAAGGGAAGTCGGTAGCCGAGAGGTAGCTTATTGGTCTCTCGTGCTATCGGACCGGGGATCGCAACCTGGTCAGGGAATTCTGACAGAAATCAGAATTCGGTCAGATACCAAGTTTGTCAGGCTGAAAAGTCTCATTCGAGATCACTGAATAAAGATCCGAATGCAAAATGCCGACTTCCCCCCATTACAACACTTGTCCAGGTATGTTGTCGTGGGTGCAGTACGCTGTCCGATCGGGTGCGGACATTAATGGCTGACCCGTGTACACGCCTCGGTGTGTGCACGTTAAAGAATGCTACTGGAGTCACCACAGGTTTATAAAGTTACTCGGCCGTGGTAGCACCTGGACCAGTGCGTCTACAACCAGAATTGGTTCCTGCACTGTAATATCTACAGATACAGATATACTGTATATATATATAGAGGTTTAGAGGTTTAATATCATCAAACATGCTAGGGTATAGCTACTCTTTAAAAATAAACCACGCATGCCAGGTTGGAATACAACAACAATAAATGTACATGTACTGGCTGCCTCCAAACAATGGGATGTAGTCATCACAATACAAGTACCGGTGTAATGGTATGGGTAAAATTCTCATAAAACGTCAGTGACATCAATTTCATACCAAAATTATGAAAATGCGGTACCGTATGTGAATAACAAATCACACACTTTAATAAACATAAACCAATTAAGTTTTATCTTTTATTCAGTCTTAATGTATATTTCCACTGTATTGTTTAAGTAATACTTTCTGCACAACATGAGTTGGCATTTTATGTCACTTCGGTCGAAATAAATAATTTTTGCAGCTAGATCAAAAATTAAAAAAAAAAAAAATAATCCCTACCTATGTGGTAGAGTGAATGTTGCACTTAATATGTGGCAGAATTAACGTAGCACCTTTAAAAGTTATATTTAGAAAAAGCACATGGAAATTGTTTACATTTATTCACTATTAAGTATTAACCAATAAAAACTACACACCTAACCAAATTTAGTAAACCGCTTTTCAATTGGTCCGTTTTTCCCGCGTTTTTGTTGTTACGTCACAACCTCGTTATCGGAGTTCGATCTCTTTCTCAAATCTCCATCGTAGCGAATGGGTCGCAAATATATTTGGCTTGTTTAGCCATCAATTTTATTCATTAATGTCTTAAGTAATAATGGAAGGCCAATACAGATAGTTGGGAGTGTCTTTTGTCTCACCGGCAAGGTAAATACAACTCTTATACATCGTATGTTATTACAGATATTACAAGTGTTTTCATGAGATAATATTTCACTTTCAGGATATTTACTCCTTTTGGTCAAAGGTCAAACCTAAACCTTGAGGGTTTGAATTATTCATATCAATTCCGATGGCGGCATATATTTATAGTCAAATACTTTTAAAGTCATTATATTTACACTTTTAATTATCATTTGAACATTTTTATGGGGAGGGGGAAGTTTTTGATATTACAAGTGCATGAAGCACAGTAATCACTGTCAGTTATAAAGTAATCACAAGTCAGTAATAAATGAAATAAATAACAAAGTATCTAGCAAATGTTCAGTTCATTTACTATTGTTGTATTTTGGTTATTGCAGAGAAATTCCGAAGATCTGTAGAAGTTAGACACATGTATACCTGTAGCACGACATTTGTACAGCGCTGTATACCTATATCATCCAATATATATATATAAAGACATTTTAAGGTGAGACCTTTCCATTATTTACCTCCAACCCTCATGGCGAAGAAGTTAGATATATACACATGTTTCTCGGACTCATAGAGTCATACAATTACTTGACTGTCGTGTATACACATGCATACCGAAAATATATATTATATGCATATAACGATTTCCCTGAGAAAGGAATCCCTGCGACACCTACCTACCCTAATTTTTTCACACCGTTAGCAGAAACATGCTATCTTCTTTTTTTTGGACCTAAGACAGTGATATCTAATTTCAGAGACTGTTTGGGAAATCCTGACAATTAGCGTGTTGTGCAAGAGCACTTACGGTACGTGTCTTACATTTCCAAATTTCGTACTAGTAGCAGCAAGTTTGACCTATATTTACATTGTTGTTACCGAGTGCAAACGAACGCAGGCTATTTTCGATCCGTCCACCATTAACCCCCAGCGTTCTGGATTAAGGTGATAGACTGATAGTGTCAACTACATACACATACTAGAAATTCAGAGCTTATATAAAGACTGTTCACAAAATTGCTTTGTTTTATTAACCCACTAGTCTCAACGTGTCGCGAAACCACAAAAAATAGCCGGACCACCTGAAACTACCTCAACAAGAAGAAAATCAAATGTCTCTCTCAAAGCTGAAGAAATATATCAGAGACCACCCACCGGTACGACCAAAACATAGAACACCAAAAAGAACACCAGTTGTACTGAGTGACAGCAAAGCACGCTACATCGAAGAGCAAATATCCAAGACTGACAAGATCGAGAGTGGAATCACATGGTGGTATAAGAGTGGCTCAAATACAAGCGAAAGTGCTAGATGGCTGCGATCAAACATCCGCAGAAAAATCCAAAAAGAAATAAAAGGCCCAATACACCTATACGTGTGGTTAGGAACCTGTGATCTAACAACAAGAGATAGGCGAACTGGTTATATCGAACTATCAACAAAGTCAACAAGTTCACTAAACCGAGAGCTGAGAGACATTGGAAAGACTGTTAAGAAAGAGAGGTCCTGTAGAGTCACCTTCCTGGAGATTCCAACATACTCCATCAAAGAATACAATAAGGTAACACACGCAAAACTCACCAAGCGACATCGAGACAGGCGAAGATATCCTACCGTCCCTGACATACCACCATATAACGGAGAAGATAACACCCTCGCCCTGAAAGTGATCGACTTAAACAACTCAATTGGGGAACTCAATAGAGAAAATCACAAGCACTCACCAAAATTCTCAAATGACATCAGCAAGAACCCCAAAGTGAGAAGGAAACATAGCAGCCTACACATATATAACTTCAATCTCTACAAGGATGGACTGCACCCTGATGAACCCTTAGCAAAGACGTGGCTGAGGAAAATCAGAAACCAGGCCTGTGATGACTGTTGGTAGGAAGACGAAGCAGATGAGGGGGGACGTCGGCACCAGCCCGCATCCACCTCAGAAAGTGTGGGCACTTCCACGCTACTCTGGGGTGTTCTGCGGGTGTGGTTGTCTCCACGCCCAACTGGGTCTGTACATCACTTCTACCAAAGCCAGCCCCGCCAAGAAAAAACATTCAAATGCCAGAAGCCAGTTGAAACCACAGGTATGTCCACAAATGATGTGGTCTTGGTTAACTTTTTACAAAACACCAAGAAACAACAGAAGACTACAAACAGCGCTCCTCCTACTACTAATCATAGGAGGGGATATCGAACTGCACCCTGGGCCGAGGAAAAGGTTGGCAAGTATATATCCATGTGGCCTCTGCCAAGATGATGTAACCTGGACTAAAGGAGGGGTCTGCTGCGATGAATGTGAAATGTGGTACCATAGATCCTGCATAGAAATGCCAACAACCGAGTATGAAAGGCTAGCCAACCCGAGCATTGAATGGTACTGCTGTAGATGTGATAAAGCCAGCATAGACAGCTTCACATACAGAAGTTATGAAATGGAAACATCAAGCGATTTCTTCAACCTGTCGTCCATAAACCAAACCATAAATAGTCTGAATTCATCAGTATTTGAACCACCAAGAGCAAGCAGCCCAGTAGCTGACCCTACTGTAGCAGCCCAACAGAGACCCACAGGTAGCATACAGGCAACATCGCCCGAATCGCCAATAACTGCCGTCAAACAACTCATCAATATTCCTGACAAGACCAATATGCGAATAATGACAGTAAACTGCAGAAGTGCACTTCAAAACAAAGCAGAGCTTGAACTGGCCATTAGCTACATCAAACCCGACATTATCATCGGGACGGAATCATGGTTGAAGGGAGTACGACCGGGAATGCCAAACTCAACCGACGCAATAAAATCATCAGAGATATTCCCTCCAAACCTAAATGTATACCGCAATGACAGGACCACCAGAGGGGGAGGCGTCTTCATCTGCACAAATGAATTGATCCCATCATCTGAAGCGCCAAACCTAGTGACGGATTGCGAAGTGGAGTGGGCTACTGTAAAAACAACAACAAACAAAGACCTATTACTTGCAGCCTTCTACATGCCACATAGAGAACTGAAACACCTCAACGAACTAAACAAATTCTTTGAAAAACTGGAAAAAAAACACCTGAAAGATCTCATCATTTCCGGAGACTTCAACTGCCCAGACATAGATTGGGATAAGATGATAGCTGGTGCACCAGACAAGGAAGTTCAACAAAGACTCGTTGATATATGTGCAGAACACGGGCTAAAACAAATGCAAACAAACCCAACACGAGAAGAGAACACCCTAGACCTTGTCCTGACGAACAACGAATCACTCATAAAAGCAACAAGTACTACACCTGGGATCTCAGACCATGATATAGTAGTCACAGACTGCATACCAAGACCGCACCATAAGAAGCAAACCCAGCGCAAGACATACGCTTTCAAAAAAGCAAACTGGACGGAAATAGCAGAAAACATCACCAACATAAGTAAAGAAGTGACCCAGAAATCTGAAGATCCATCGATTACCACCAACGACCTATGGGAGTCACTTAAAACGGGTATTATGGAAGTCATTGACCAGAGGGTCCCAGTCATACGCAGGAGATATGATAGACAGGTTCCCTGGATGAACAACAAATTACAAAAGATCCTAAAGAAAAAAGGCCGTCTTTACAGAAGAGCTAGGAAATCGAAGAAAAGCAAGGACTGGGTGAAATACAAACACTTCCAAAAGGCTAGCAGACGAGCATTCAGGCAAGCAGAATGGGACCACCTAGATAATATCATGCTCAACGGAATGGAAAAGAAGAGTACCAAACCATTCTGGTCATATATGAAGACGAAAAAACAGGGTAACACCAGCATCGCCTCGTTGAAGAAAGACGGGAAACTTGAAGATGATAGCAACATGAAAGCTCAAATCCTTGTCGACCAATTCAAATCGGTGTTCACGAAGGAAAACCCCAGTGACAAAATACCATCACTTGGAGAAGATCACGAGCTGATAGAAGACCTCGAAATCGGCGAAGAGGGGGTCACCAAACTTTTGAAAAATGTGAAACCGGGAAAGCATCAGGGCCGGATGGAATCCCCAACACCGTTCTTAAAAATTGCGCCTATGCGATATCACCAGGACTGACAGCGATATTCAAAAAATCACTAGCAACAGGACAACTACCATCTGACTGGGTAAGTGCAAACATCGCACCCGTCTACAAAAAAGGAGACGTACATCTTGCAGAAAACTACAGACCTGTCTCTCTAACATCTGTATGTTGCAAAATCCTGGAACACATTGTATGTCGACACATAATGAACCACCTAGAAAAGCATAACATCTTGACGTCACTAAATCATGGATTTAGGAAAGGACACTCATGCGTCACACAGCTATTGACCACCAACATAGATTTCCTAACTAGAGGTGGGCCGATAATCGGTATCGGTATCGGTATCTGGCCGATAACTTTGTTATCGGTAACATATCGGTATCGGCAAAATATCACAAACTTGCCGATATCATCGCCGATATAGAAGACGTTGCACAGATTACTACAGAACCGTTACAAATTCGTATGGATGACGGCAAAACGACGTAACAGTAACTTAAAGGTGTTATATTTGTGTATAAAGTACATCATTTTGGATACAAATCGCTCAGTGGTAGGCCTAAGCATAATTACATGTAATTAATGCAGACATAGTATATCGTTTTATGGATAATTGCAATGGGCTACAGTGTACTGTCAGTGACACATAAACAAATCGGGATCGCAAACATCTATTAGCACTGAGCAGTGAGCATTATGAGCAATAGGGTACCCTGATTGACAGAGTGAAAGCTCAAATAAACATGTGTTGAATAGTGTCGGGATGAACGGCCTTTGAAATTCAGGCTGAGCAACTTCAATGACCGTGTGTAAAAACTTTCTAATTAGGCCTACAAGCATCACACGTCGCATATATTTTGCGTATAATGCAACATTCAAGTACAAATGCTCATCGAGTCATCATGTTCACAAACATGTCAATTCCATGCTTTCATCACTCAAATGTTTAGCGGCAACATCAAACAGACACGTGCAGTCCATGCCATGAAGTCACACATCCGGTGACTGCATTGTGCTTTGATCATGCACACCGATCATTGGCTTCCAAAAGAGCTCAAGATGGTCTGCCAAGTTGAGCACGTACCGAGTCGTACTCAGTAACCCCTGCTGATCCGGTCTTAGACTCTGTCGTAATGATGTACATGAATGTACAAATATAGCCCGGAAATAACCGGTATTATAAATTGTGTTTTGTCTATACTCTATAGAAACCAATTTATGTGGTGTCCCGACATTTAGTGAATTTGAATGGATGTGAATAAGATGATGAACAAATATTCCCTCTGTACACAGGGTCGGGAAAAATCGTCACGTGACCGTGCAGTCTTAGTAAACCTCGACCAAGTTTAGTATGAACAATATTTATTCCTCGATTAATAATAATGTGTACATAATATATTGAACAAATATCCTGCCTAGACACTCATGGTAAATTTTATTTCCGTATCGGTGGGAATTCCCCGATCTGCGAAAGGTAATTAATATTCATGTTTCCAATATAGCATAGCATCCCGTGACTCCTTATCTATCGATATAATTTGTGGGCGGGGACCAGGCTAATATAGCCATGTTTACAGTTTGATTGACGTGAACACACCAGCAGTAGGCCAATGTACGATTTCACAGGGCGCCAAGAATGAACAAAGACAAAGTTAAACACCTCTGTGATGCCACAAGCTTTGCGACATGAAAAATACTTGATGTATACAACGTTACGTGCTGGCGGCTTAGAACAAAGCGAGCTTTCACTCAACACTGATTGATATCATTCACGGACAATTTAGCCACGCAAGACTCCGTGTTTTTATTTGTAGCATTTATTTCTGACGACTGAATTGGAATTTATTTTCAATGTATATATGACAAAATGTTTGTCCAGATTCCAATGTGTATGCGGAAGTTCTTTGATCGTCAATAAAGACTGCCATTAACTGGAAATATTTTTAATTTATGCGTGCACAATATTCTGACATTGATGCCGCGTGCAGCCCAAACTTTAAACATAATTATTTCCGTGGGCAATCCTGATGTCATGCCATCGTTCCCCAAGTATATACTTACCGTCGGGAATTCACTTACTAGTAATGTCCAGTATACTTACCATGTTCACAATGTATATATACTTGTAGGCTACGTGTCGTCCCCGATTTCTATGTCGACATCCGCCGATATATATCCTTACACAGTATACACGGATGTTTCAGTTTACTTAAATTGTATTCATATTATTGGGATATATACAGGTCTGTATAATATATCGGTATCGGTATCTGCCGATAACAAAACGTAATTTATCGGTATCGGCGTTACCGATAACACCAGTATCGGCCCATCTCTATTCCTAACAACATTTGACAAGAAAATTCAAACTGATGCCGCAATATTAGACTTCTCAAAAGCATTTGACACCGTGCCACACAGAAAACTGCTCGCCAAGGTAAGCAACTACAGTATCAAAGGAAAGCTCCACACCTGGCTTGAAAACTTCCTGATGCAGAGACAAATGAGAGTCGTCGTTGAAGGGCAAGCTTCATCCAGCGTTTCCGTCGACTCTGGCGTGCCACAGGGAACAGTGCTTGGACCTCTGCTTTTCCTGTGCCACATCAATGACCTACCAGATTGTGTCTCCTCGCAGGTGAGGTTATTCGCAGACGACTGTCTACTATATCGCCAAATAAACACATACAACGACCATGTCACTCTACAGAAAGACCTAGAGAAGCTTGAGGTATGGGCAGAAAAGTGGGGGATGCGATTCAACGCAAAGAAGTGCTATATCATGTCCATGAGCAAAACAACATCTTTCACATACCAGCTAAACAACTGCCTACTGGAAGAAGTAGATGAAAACCCATACCTGGGGGTGACACTTTCCAAGGACATGAAATGGTCATCTCACATCACCAAAATCACACAGAAGGCGAATAGTACGCTAGGCTTCATTAGAAGAAACCTAAAGAAGGCTCCAGCCAAAAGCAAGCTGATCGCATACGAAACCTTAGTGCGACCAAAGATGGAATATGCATCAGTTGTCTGGGACCCCCACCTGATAGGAGACATTGACAAACTAGAGAGGATACAGAAGAGAGCAGCGAGATTCCTAACAGGGGACTATACATCACAAGAGGCAGGAACAATTACCAACATGCTGCGTGAATTACAGCTACAAACACTAGAAGGCCGAAGGTATGACCATCGACTCCAGTTGTTTGGCAAGGTAGTGGACGGGATGGTCCCGGCTATCGACACCAAAGACCTGTTGAGACCAAAACAAAAAGTGGGATGAAAAATCAAAGCTCGGAAGTTCGAGGGGTACGTATCAAAGAACTTTGTTTCTACACAGGAGTGTAACAACTCAAAACCCTATGAACTAATCGACGCGCAGACTACAGAATTCAAAAACTCATTCTTCCCTAAAACAATCAAGGACTGGAAGAAGACACCATGCGATCCATCCAAATGACAATGGACGGAGAACCAGCTGAAAACAACAAAACGTCCTAATCATCCCATCCCACGCGCTTATACATCCGAACGGATCCTGCGCGCATCAAATACAGATACAGATACAGAAGTTGTTTTTATTGTAATATCCGACCGCAGGTCGACACAAATTGGGAAACAAATATCGGAATAAAAATTAAAATGCTCGTCAAAATCTATAGGTTATTCTCCAATATGAAACCACAATCTATGATATACCTCCCATGCGGAGTAAAAACGTTTCACTCTGCGATTAAAGGCTTCTTTGTCGGCGTGCAAATTGGACATTTTTCATTCATTCGTCCGACGGAAAAAGGAAATGGCGGGAGTAAAAATGGTTCGCGCAAATTTACGAAATAAGAAAAACGGAACGTTGTTCTGCTCAATACGCGGTAAACTGGCGAGGTTGTATTTTTAAAGGGACCAACAAGACTTCGCAGCACTTGGAAGTTGGGTAAATGTGCAAAAATTATAAAAGTCTGTAAACCATTACCAATAAGAAGAATATGGAGTAATATGGCTTCTAGCCGATTGGTACCTTGGACGATCTATATACGGTATGTTTGTATTGAAATTTCCATCACCATACATGTCCATATTGTAGCCTATATATATATATATATAGTGGAAAACATACCGATCGATGCTTAAAACTCGTTTTTCTGCACGAGTTAGCATAATTTATGTGTGTTTTTTTTTTTTAGCAAACATACAAATTGTTTCTAATAATTTAGTAAAAATGCACCAAAAATTTCAATTTAGGGTAAAATTTTCAAAATAACATGAGAACTTAATTGCGAAATGCATAACTCAAACAAATCAGTCAGAATCATGGGTGTCGATGACTCGATGTATATATATCCCCCGTGTATAGTGTCCATATTATCCAACTAAATATACCCATTCTATGTAGGCCTATGTGCCTACTTGTTGATTATAGTTGTTCTATAGAGACTTTTATAAAAATTTATGTTATTTCGCGCATGAACCCACTTATAAGGCTCTTGAAATCGGCCTTTAAATAGCGGAGCAGATCTCGATGATCGGAACACATGATTATGACGGATTAACGTTCATGTTACATGTTCTCAGGCACGGTACCAACCACTTCCTGGTGCTGAAGTGGTCATTGTCGCATGGTTTCGAGCAAAAACACGACCAGGATCTCTCAAACGTGCAAAAAGACATGGCCCAGGATGTCCCAAACGTGCAAAAGTATGGGGCACCATCCCTGCAAATATTCGTTTTCGGAGATATCTCCTCGTAATTCGGAGATATCTCCTCGGTTTCGAGGAGATATCTCCTTGGAATTGCAATTCCTAGCAGATATCTGCTTGGAATATGGTCCATTATGGAGATATCTCCTTGGATCCAAGGAGATATCTGCTTGGATTATGGAGATATCTCCTTGGATCTTAGGAGATATCTCCTCGCAACTACGAGATATCTGCTTGAAATATTTCCAACGAGATATCTCCTTGGAACCGAGGAGATATCTCCATAATCCAAGCATATATCTGCTCGGATCCAAGGAGATATCTCCTTGGATCCAAGCAGATATCTGCTCGGATTATAGAGATATCTCCTTGAAATAGTTTTCAACGAGATATCTCCTTGGACCCAAGGAGATATCTCCATATTCCAAGCAGATATCTGCTTGGATTATGGAGATATCTCCTTGGAAAACCGCGGCCATGAAATATTAATGATTTCTCAGTACATATACTTACTAGTTAATATGATCGAAATACATCCAAGCAGATATCTGCTCGGAATATGGAGATATCTCCTTGAAATATTTTTCAAGCAGATATATATCCATAATCCGAGCAGATATCTGCTTGGATCCAAGGAGATATCTCCTTGAACATATTTCAAGGAGATATCTCCATAATGCGAGCAGATATATCTGCTCGCATTATGGAGATATCTCCTCTGTTTCAAGGAGATATCTCCTTGAAAATATTTCCGAGGAGATATCTCCATATTCCAAGCAGATATCCCCTTGAAACCGAGAAGATATCTCCATAATGCGAGCAGATATCTGCTTGGATCCAAGGAGATATCTCCGAAAACGAATATTTGCAGGGATGGCGCCCCACACAAAATTAAGGACACTCAGGATCTCAAAGTCTCACCAAACAACGGGAATTTACATTAGTCGTCTGCTATATATTTATTAATATTATCAGGCTATAATAATTATTTGTTTGTGATCGGAGTGAAATATCAACGGAATTTAAATGGGCATATATATATATATATATATACCGTCCGTTTTCAGTCTGACTGGCAATGCAGTTCCGTCTTAATAAATAGCAGATAGACTTTGATATCCTGGGTGTATTTTTGCATGTTTTGGACACCCTGTGTGTCTTTTTGCACGTTTGAGAGATCATGGGTGTCATTTTGATCGAAACCATGCGTCAATGACCAATTCAGCATTATATGGCCTACTGGTGGCCACCCTGCATTCATGCATGGCCGGGGTGCGGAGCTGGATGATTTTCGAGAACGGTTCGGATTTCGGCAAAACTAAGTCCATGCTTGCTGCTATGGGTGCATGGCCGGCCCACCATGCAAATATACCCAAATATATAGAAACATTCACCGGCCCTTCATCACGGGCACCTGTTTCAAATTTCGGCAAAACAATTAACCTTTAATATTGCTGGGCATATATATGCCCTATATAGGCCTATCAGAGAAAAAATCAGTATCAGTTCTGCACTTCCAATTATATAGTAGGTAAACAAACGAACGAAAATGTAAATTAATAACTTTTCTATAAAGAACTGAGAACATATTCACGATGCATTCGGCACGTAGGCCTATATATGTGCTGGGCCCATACACAACTGGAAACGTTGAATCGACGAGGAGAAGGTGAAAATTATAAAAAAAAATTGACAAGAAATTATCAGATGATCGCGAACTCGAGGTTCTCGTGCCTCAAATTGCAGTACCTATATATGTATACACATGAATAGTACACGCATGCAGTATATAGGCCTATATTGATTATGTAAAATATTGAAATAATTTATACTGTAAGCATATAATATAGCCTACAATTATCCTTTTCCCCAAAAATATTCACATGCTGGGATCGTGACTAATTTGACAAGTCAAACACATCTTTCACTCTTTTTATTTTCCAACAATTATGAAAAGCTAGCGAGCCATGATATTTGCTTTAAATATACACGACCGCCGTATACAAATCATTATATGAGATGTAATATCCTTATCCATATTATAATCAACATTCTTTGCGATTATTTGCACGTCGTTGGACATAAGCCCTTGTCGTGCGAGGGTCTAGATGTTGTTACTCGGCTGCATGGTGTTCAAAATACCAGTCATCGGTTATAATAGAACATCTTATACTTTTCCGACAAACGTGTGGTGGTGCATCGATGCATGTCGATGGTCTGTGAAGACTTTTTGAGGTGAAGCCGAAGGATTCCCCAAAATCGACAGGACGTATATGTAACCATTCTTTGTGAAGGAATCATACCAATGGTAAGTACTGTATATGTGAATATGATATAGGAGCAGTGGTCGGATAAAAGTCATATAGATCTACCCTATACATGGATCTGGGCAAACAATTTCAGCGAAGAAATTTGAATCCTCCTTTCGGAAAAAATATATATAAGATAGCATGGATAGCGCAGAGCTCTAACTACTAGAACCACCACGCACGCTTTAAATGAGTATAATGTGCACTAAATCCGAACATTTATGTGATCATCTGCTTTAATTTATACTCAACAGAATATAATTCATGCAACAAATGAACGAATTTGATCCATGGACTACTGAAAAAAATACTCATGTAGACTCTATGAACGATGCAAACGACGTGGTAATTATAACAAGAAAAACATAGTCAGAATGGTAACGCCCTCAATATCATCTTTATTAGGCATATATATAATATAAAATTGATTGTTTCACCAATGCACCATATCAGAATTCCGTTTAAACAGCTAATCCTTCAAATTATTACAACAACTACGGCTTATCACTGGAGATTTCTCATTCACCACTCCAGAAAGCCTCTAAATGCGGACAAAAAATCTACTAATGGGAATAAATAAACCACAGATACTTCGCAATAAAACCTTTAGTCTACATTCCAACTGAGACATACTTCATCACCAATGTTAGCTGTTATATTATGCATTGTGTTCCCGCAATAAAATCTTCAAGAGTGACCCAACCATGTATCAACCTAAATATTAAAAGCAATTAACGCTGTCATAAAAGTTACATAATGCAACAATGAGACATCCGCGAAAATACATCTGCGAATACATGCATCCTGCAAAAAGTCTAACCGGTACGCAATATAGCTAGTATATTTTTACTCATATTTGCTCCATATCTCCACGAACACGACCAGAACAATCTCGCAGTATACACACTAGAGGGCGCAATCAATGTTATAAGTGTAGTTGATACGCACGTTTGTTGTGTCTTTGGATATCACACGATGTTGTTTCACCGAGTAGACCCCGAAGATGTTCTATTATATGTCTGAAGGAAATATCGAATTATGTTAATAAAGTCATTGTTCCATAAGTTTTCCCCTTATTTGTGATAATTATGAGCAATATGAGTTAAAACCGCCAAGAATGCTCAGCGTCGATACATATATGACTCGAAACAATCTATAGGCATGTGTCCATTTGGTATTTAAAGGAATCCCGCTAGAGTCCTTCCGTTAACTCCTTAATCCAAAAACGCGTAAACATATTGCTCAATTTTAGACTATATACATAGGACACCTATATTTAAGTGTTTCAACCAAACCTTAAACTCGTGGGTCCTTCGAAGAACCAAACTTAGCATTTGGTTCCAGATGGAACCAAATCATTGTGTCACCAAACTGTTTGGTTCTATACAAACCTGCAAACAGTGTGTATGTCATATGCAGAATGAGGTCACCAGAGGGTTAATTTAGTGACGCTATCCCGCACGGCGGGCTGGCACCACCAAAATCACACTCTGTGGACCTCATTCTGATTAGGCCCATCTTCTGGGAAGTATATATATAGTCTCAAATTAATATTGTTTTTAGTTACTTTTCCCTTCTGCAGCTGGGAAGTTTTTATATCCCCTAACTTGCATAAAATGCATAATCGATGTGACTAAATTGCTGAACTTCAATTGGGTAACTCCAATCTTATCCTATATATATAGGTCTCCCATGCATAGCAGTTGAGGCATATAAGCAGACTGGGGTTCCCAGAGGGTGAATTTGGTGATGCTAGCTCACTGTGGGATAGTGTCACTATATACACCCTCTGTGTACCCCATTCTGCAAATGAGGGAAACATTATTTGCAGGGTTGGTTCTATATATGCTGGTATTTGGTACTCCGGAGAAACCAAATTTGGAGCTGTTTTCTTAGAGTGTATGTACTGTATGATAATCGACTAACAATTTATATTTCAACATGATAAATACCCTGAACGATCGACATATATATGTAAAAAAAGACAGTCATTTTTTTTACCATCGACCTGGATATACCACAGTGTATCTTGTGAAACTACTCATTCGTGATGTTACATTTATAGACCAATAAAAACCACGCATGGTGTAACATTTGCGATATCACCCACCAGTGTACAGGTGTGTGTGTATATATATTATGTACACTGATGGGTGATATCGCCTTTGTTACATGAACTATAGTAACACACAAGTATATTGTGTACTATTATACTATAAATAAGAAATACATGCATGATTGTGTAAAGGTGCGTGATAAAAACTTGTTGATCCGTTAAATTGTTAAAGAATTTGGGGAGACGTCTTATATAATGATTCAAGCCTCTCCACTTCCATGTCGATTAAAATGTCCTTAATTGTTATGACAGAAAGCTAATATATACATGCACTTGGCGGTGAAGTCCTCGTCATGTTCATGTCATTGTATATTCGGTAGAAGTTTAGTTTCTGTTCTGTCATGGAGCGCCATTCACCCACCTATAGTACATATGTCTTATATATACATAGTATCTTTTGTATTTCCCAAAATTTAGGATGGCAAATTCAGAGAAATTCCTTCGATATCGGTGCAAACTCTCTTAACAAAAAATCAATTCCCTTTAAGAATTAATATTTAAGCATCTTTACCTTATCGTTCATATGGCGATCTTGACACTATATATATGCCGGGATGCTGTATATATAACATCAGCTTTGGGAAGTTTCATTTTTTGTTGGCGTTAGCATTCTTGTTAATTAAGAGGAAATTATTTATTTATTGTTAAGAGGATTTAATTTTTGTTAAGACGAACTCCATTGAAAAGAAGTTTGACGGCCACAACTCCTGTTAAGAGAACTTATTTTTTGTTAAGATGAATTGGCTATTAAATGTGAATTTGGCCTTTCATATAGTCAAGGCGGTGCTTGGGGTGGGGATGGGGGGGGGGGGGGGGGGGTCGCACATCGGGGAAATTTGTGCGACCATCACTTTCTTATGGGAAAATAACTATAGTTTACGAACTCAGAGGGCGCCGTTGCCAGACAGGTGACAAAATATCGATTTTTGCGGTTTCATAGAGTACCCTATAATATACCGAAAAATTTGACATGTTTTCAGTGGTTGGCTGGCAATCGATAACTGGCTAACCTGGCAACAAAATGGGAACCAATGAAAACATCTTTGCTCGTTGTGGAGCAAATGTTGACACCTAATCAGATTAAACATTGTTTTTTTTAGTTTGCGACGTCGTGGTAAAGAATATAGTGTTACCCGTCAACGAAAAAATCATGACGATTCAGATAAAGTGTCGTGCATCAACTCCATTAAAATATAGCATATGTGACAAATTCTTCGACATTATATAGTTTTAGAAATGGTAGGATACCGCCTACACAATAGTGTTCAAATCAATATTAGATCTTTCCAACTGGCGAAATAATCGACAAAAAACTAAATCCTGACCCCCAAATTTCATAATTATGCTAATAGAGGGGTCAATGTAGGTTGTATCCAAGAATAAATTAACCATGCACATGTTATGGTGTCATAATGTGCAGAACCCTCCAGAGACCCATAAAATACAAGATTTAGTTAAAATCTCAAATTAGGAAGGAATTAAATCCAAGATGGCGTCCAATATGGTCGCCAATTTTGTTATTGACACTCTGCATATGTGCATAACAGGTAAGCAAACTGGACCAATACAATGCATCGCCAATGCTTTATATGTTACCGTATTTTGCATAGAGTCTGTGTTGTAATATTTGTTATAAGGCAATTTTTTACGCAAACGTGATGATGGAGATAAAACGATCATCTTCTGAGTTTCAAGAACATTTTCAGGTTAAAGGTTTGTAGCTAATTCGTTCGTGCCTATATATGTGATCCGAATTCAATAAAAAAAACTATAGGCACTAAGAGAGTATATATTCATGTATTGTTCAAAGAAGCGACATCAAATTGCCACAATAGGACCGAGATCCAACCTGACATTCATTTGGCGGTATACTAGTCAAATATCTGCTCCTTACGACTGCTGACTGCCATAGTAGTATAACAAGAATGGAAGCCACAATGCCAAATAAAAGATACATTTGCACTAATACTGTTGCCTATTCAATTCTCAATAACTAAAGTATGACATGTGTACCACGTTAATATCGCATTGGTTGCGCGTGCATAAACCGCAAATAGCAGTAAGTTGATAATCAAACAGTGTAGTATTTTGTTTTCAGTAAAACAAGTTCATGATTTCTTTTAACGTTATATGAAGGGAATTTGAACAGTCCAGCAGTTGGTGTATGTCGGTAGCATACATTTATATAGTATGCATGCTACAAGTTCGAAATGTTGGGTGAAATATAATAAATATAGCATGTCTTTTCATTGACTACGCGGGTATCCCTAATAAAATACTCTGGTAATTAAATTTTAAGCCTGGTAAACCATGGTTTACCAGGGTCTACTCTGGTAAAATGTGGTAAAGTCAGGTTTACAATAGATATCTTTTTCCAATCAAGAAATATGGTACAAAGAACAAAAAAATGGATGACAACAAACAATATCTATCCTTCGCCATGTGTGGAGAAGTGGAGTCTCGAATCCTATAGCCGCGCTGTGCTTTTATCTTGGTAGTGGAGTTGCCCAAATTATTGACTCTGGCTAAATTTGACAATTTGATTAGTCGTTTTCCGCTTATATAGGGACCCACTTGTCGGCGCATGGCATAGGATTTAACAAAATGCATGATATGGCAGATTAACAGGTTGCCAGCCTGGTCCGTCCATTGGCTAGCCAGGAGATATTGTTGAATGTATTTCAGGAAACGACAAGTTCTTTTCATGACTGATGGTCTAGAATTTAAAAAAAAATAATCTCACTTTCAATAACGAATAGCGTGATTTATTAAAAATTAGAAATAGAGCCTCACGTTCTGTGTCAAAGATATTACATTCTATGAAGTAATGCAGTTAATCGCACATTTTCCCTTGATTTCAAAGGGTGTAACATCTTTCTTCTCTTGGTACATTTAGCCAAGTTCCGCTCTCAATGGGAAGGGTGTGATTTTGGGTTCTGAATCAAGCGAATATGAAGACAAACGTTTGATTTTTAGATGATAAGTACCATTCAAATTGAAAATTAGTCTTGATTATGGAATAAAATGAGCCTTTTCTAGATTTTAGGTTTCTAAAAACACTCTGGTAAAAGCCCGGTAAACCATGGTTTACCAGATGGTAAACCATGCCATGGTTTACCAGATCTACTCTGGTAAAGTCAGGTTTACAATGGTATACTCTGGTAAAGCGATGTAAAAAAAAAAAACATGCAAAAATTACATACCCTTGTAAAGTTAAGGCATTGTAAAGTCAGGTTTACAATGATGTACTCTGGTAAAAGACATGTAAAATGGACATACCGACATCCTTGTTTCTTCCAAGTAAATCATGGAAAAGTCAGGTTATCAATGATATATATACTCTGGCAAAAGCCATGCAAAAGCCATGTAAAAGGACATACGGGACATAAGCCATCACGCCATGTGAACCCATGTAATATGTGTGTATGGCATGATTACAGTAAGAGATGTATTGTGTGAATAACTGAGACTTTCTGAGTTCTACATTATCTAGTAGGCCTATTAATGTTATGTGGCAGCTATATAATACCAGTGTCGTATCCTTTGATTTCAAATGAGGTGAGGTATTGCCATACAATACTATACAAGTGATACAAGGGGAATGCTACCGGTAGTATGAATCTCAGTCATAATTTTTGGACCAAAGGCTGGTATGTTGTCCTTGTAGCAGTTCAGACTTACACTACCGATACTACAAAATGTATTTCAACCAGGGACAAGAATGTAGGTGGGTTGGGTTTTTGTATATGTAAGTCCAAAACTGAAAAATTCAGCAAGGTGGAGTCCAACCAAACTTAAAAATTGGTGGTACATATGCTCCCATCATCCCATGTTGGTTAATGTTTTGTATGTTGCCAATACAGCAGGATTTACCAGAGTATAATGTAAGTGTGATATACACCATGCCTCTACTTGAAATTTCCAAGGGTATGTCCTTTTTAAATCGGCTTTACGTGGCTTTTAGCAGAGTATATCATTGCATGTCTATCTGACTTTACCATATTTTACCAGAGTAGAGCCATGTAAACCGTGGTTTCACCAGAGTAATATTACACAGGTATGAGCAATAACTCTATTTAACAACAGCACATTTCTCAGCTGAGGTATTTTCTGTCTCTTTTATGAGAATAAAATTATATTTTGTTCGTTAATCAGTGGAAAACAATTGTACCCGGTGTCATATACTCAAAATTTAACAGAATGGGACAAGAATATTATTATAAATAAGTAGGCTAAATCCAGAGGAGTTGAACACTCTATGTAATCACAGTTGTGATTCATATAGCCTCAGTCTGTTATTAGCGCGCGCTGCGTGTATACTGTTCTGCAATTTTTTTATAACCATGGTCCCGTGGGCATTTTATTTATAGATAATTGGTTTTTCCGGTTTAAAAGTCGAACTGCGCGACCAGGAGGCCGAGTCCGATAAAAGGTGTAGTTGGGAATTTCAATTTCGTTTATTGTCCTTTACATTATTATGCCAATAATGTTGATTTTTGGTTTGTGACAAGCTATGTCAATTACGGTACCAATACAAGAAATTTAAAAGATAATTTGTAAGTCTTATATTTCAACTTTTATAGACATGTTTCGTTCTGCAGCCCACTGATGGTTGTGGTCGGAGACGGCCGAATCGCCCACCGGTTCGTTAACTGGGTGCTGGTTGTTATTGTTATTTTAACGGAATTCTGAGTTGGTAATTCGCGAAACCAATATAATTTATTTTCTATAATTACAATCATGGGTATATAATATATGATCTTGAGCGTGTTACCATTTCTGACTATGGTTTTCTTGTCTCAAATGTTAAAGCTTCTGAAAGCGCATCTCGGCACCTCGATCGTACTACCGTGGTATGTTTACCCTAATATTAATTATAGAAAAAAAACCCACAATATCAATGTAAATTACCTGGTAAAATTACTCTGGTAGAATTACTCTAGTAGAATCTCACATGCATACTTACATCACATGAAAATTCCTTTGTGACATACATGTACATGGGTGGGAACATTTTACTGGATTAAAAATACATGGGTGGGTCTACATGTGTGCGTAAAATATTAGTGACCATTCACTAGATGGATTTTACCAGATATAACAATTACCTGGTTCCCAACACCCTGGTAGAATACCACATGCATAATACCAGTGTTTTTACCATGGTTTACCAAAGAGTTTTTTATTATTAGGGGCTATAGTGCCCAGTGGGGTGGGTACAGTTCACGCCACTTCGCGTCGTAAACTATATACCCACCCCACTGGGCACTATACCCAAGTATATATACATATGTAGTAAACTCAAAGCCATTCTCTATTATTAAATATGCCACGTTTTGGCGTTGCAGTTGTTCATTATATGATTATCCAGAGAAGATGAATCTCGTCTACGACTCGTTGTGAACCAAATTTATCAAACGAGTTTCATAAAATCTTATATCCCAACATAACGAGTTATAGATCATATATATACGCCATTTGCCAAAATCCTTTAAATTCTACTTGAAGCTATGGGCGACATGGACGAGAAGCTAGTCATTGCAGTCGATATTGGTGGTACGTACACAAGTTACTCATTCGGACGTCATGGAGATGACCACCAGACAGTGGTCGTTCATCCGACGAAGGCCTTGGTTTCCTTGGATGGCGAAATTCGAGCATTCGGAGAAGAAGCGGAAGATGTGTATGTCAATCTCACAGAGGCTCACAGGAAGGAATATTTCTACTTCGGAGCATTCAGAAACTACCTCGACCAAAAAAATTTCAAGGTGCGATATGTCACTAAATGAAGTGTCAATAAAACTGTAGCTCAACTTGGCGAGGTGATCATGTAATACATTAAGGTCAACGGATCGATAAGTAATACGGAAAGTTAAATGTTTAAGCAATTTATAGCAGAGATTCAGGATCATTTGTAGATGTGGGCTATTGAATGTGAACGATTTTAGATAAAAAAAACATGGCTGCCGGCAGCCATCTTGGATTTAACATGCACTTTGCACGACTAAATAATACTTCAGCACACATTTATTTCATCCAATTTCATCCAATATGAAGTCGCTATCATATTGCTTTTCATGCTGACCTCTACAGTTACATGTCTGTAAATGTTCAAAACATTTCTCCAATAAATGCACGATGTGCCGATATCTGAAATGAGAAATCCAAGATGGCCACTGGTGGGGATGATTTTTAAACCAATATGGGGAAATGAAGTCTCCCATCTAGAGAGGTGTATATAAAGTTTGGTGACGATTTCATAAGGGCTGAACAACATGTAAGATGTGATGAAGGACTTAGAAATGCAAAGAGTAAACTCAGAGATGGCTGCTGTCGGCCACATTTAAATTTGGAGAAAGTTTGTTGACTACCATCTAGGGTCAATTGAGGTTAAGTCCAATTATTTAATAAATGTGAATAGCCCCGAAGAACCCTTTGAAAATTGGTGATGAGATGATTGGGTATGGGATTTGGCCTTGTAGGGAGTGCCATAGGATTTTAGTCATGCAATGAGTAAACTTCAAGATGGCCGGTGGCGGCCATATTTTACAACAAAATTTGGCAAAATGTGATGGCTCCCATCTAATGGTCACATGGAAGATCCGTATGTAGTTTGGTGACAATTGGATGAGGGATATGGTCGGTAGGGCGTACCAAAGGATTTAATCATGTAAAGAGTAAAATCCAAGATGACTGCCGGCAGCCATGTTTTTCATCGAAAATCCTTCAAATTTGATAGCTGCCACCTATAGGTGATCCTAAACATGCCTGTAAATTAAAAAAAAAATTCATACAAATGCGGGCTTCATGGTGTGCAAATGGATTCAAGAGTAAAATCCAAGATGGCTGCGGATGGGCATGTTTTTAAATTAATTAAAAAAAAAAAAAAATTGGCTCCCATGTAGAATTCACCCCGAACATCGAGATGAATTTTGGTGATGATGGGTTCAGGGATGTGGCCTGTTAGAAATGCTAAAGGAAATTGTTGGCAATTTTGTTTGTTATGGCTATGGTAGGCTACCACTATACCAGTTCTGTAGATATAAATATCTGTTCCATCGGGAAGTAAATTCAGACAAATACAACCAATGTATAACTGATTTTTGTTCAACAAAATTTTTAGATTGATTTCTGTCCGTCCAAAGTATATGTATATATATAGTCGTATAATCTATCTCGCATGTCCCTCGATCCTAAAGAAATGAGATATAGGTGGTCTCGTAGATGGCTATGTTGTTAGAAGTGAGAACTGTGCTTTAAGACAAATGATCACAGTACAAATAGATCAGATAGAAAGAGTGATAACTAAACTCTTAAAAACGTTTTATTAAATCTAAAATAAAACGTTGATTTGAAATATGCATGCATGTGTGTCAGAAACAGTCACTGTGGTATACAAATTTTCTCAAATAATCAGTTTCTTGTACTTGGGTAAATCAGAATTAGTCATACAACCCATGCAGATGCAGCATTTTCATGGTCAATATATATGTGAACTATTATTAGTTCTATGGCGCCAAAAATAATAATGAAAGTGTCAATGACACTGTAGCTCAACTTGGGAAGAAGTTAAATTTTTGTGATGAGAAATGAATAGAATGATGAAAAGTCATCCAAAGAGTAAAATCCAAGATGGCTGCTGGTGGCCATGATCCGATGAAAGGTACAACTTGTAGCCCGTGCCAAAGGATTTAGTCATGCAAAGAGTAAAATCCAAGATGGCTGCCAGTGGCCATGTTTGATGGCCGAATGACCCCAAAATGATTAGTTCCCATCTAGATGTCAATATTAATATCCACAACAAATTTAAGATGAACAAACATTCCAGCCGATAGCCTGTGCTAATGGATTAAATTTTTATGGTGGCCATCTTTTTTTGCTGAATGACCCCAAACTCGTTCTGATCTACATGTGAATATCCACAGCCATGACAAATTTCATTAAGATCCGACCAAAGGTACGACTTGTAGTCCATGCCAAAGGATTTAGTCATGCAAAGAGTAAAATCTAAGATGGCTGCCGGCAGCCATGTTTTATGGCCAAATAACCCAAAAATGACTCATTCTCATCTACATGTCAGTATTAACATCCGCGACAAATATGATGATGAGACAAACACTCCAGCCTGTAGCCCGTGCTAATGGATTTAATTTTGAAATCAAGATGGCCACTGGTGGCCATGTTTTTTTTCTCGAATAACCCCAAAATGACTCGTTCCCATTTACATGTCACTGTCAACAGCCATGACAAATTTCATAATGATCAGACCAAAGGTACGACCTGTAGCCCGTGCTAATGGAAATTGTTGACAGACGGCACATGCACACATGGACGGCGGATACCAACCCATGGCAATAGGTCAAACTGTACAAATAAAGTTGAGCTCAAAAGGTACTTTATGAACAAAATATATTTTGAAGCAAATCATGCATTGTACAATCATGCACAGTCTCGAATCGGTCCGATGGTCACTCATAGTTATAAGATTTAAGATTCACACGATCCAGCTTTCATGGGATGCAGACCATGATGCAATTAGCATCTATATACCTCGCAGGTCTAGGCCTATCATGCGCATGCAATCTGGTATATTCGACAATTAGAAGATCATCGGAGTAGCACGACTTCAAAGTTTAGCATCACCCAAACGATCCAACCCCAAGACAAATAAATACAACAAAATAAGTAAGTCCGTCTGACATTCATGTATACACAGTATATGCAGACAGTAAATGTTGTATAGATGCAGTATCTCGGGGATCCTTTCCCATGTATATTTAGTATATTAGTGAGCTAATGTTGACCCTCCGAGTTGGTTTAAACATTGTTTATTTATCCACCAAATATATAATTATGTTACATAAAATACATTGAACATGGAAATACATAAGGAATTGTTATAATGGATATGGTAATTTGTTAGATATCTGGTAGAAAGAGAGAAGGACAGTAAGCACATGGCTTTTCTGATGTTGTATCATCAAGGGCCCCTGTAAAATGTATGTATAAATCATCCTGGGATTTTACGTCAATATCGAGTTCTTGCATGCTTGAGTGAGCACCATTTATGCAGAGGAGGCTAGTACTCAATTCAAAAGTCAGTACTCAATTCAAAAGTCAGTACTCAATTCAAAAGTCAAAAACCTTTATGAAGATTGAAACTAATTTAATGACTCTTATGAAGAACATCTTAGTTTTTCATGTAATCCCATTTCATGATAAGAATTGGAGGCAACATGCCCTCATATTACAACCTATCACCCCTTATGGTTGAAAGTTTCTGAGGATACTTCAGTCAAATATTTGACTGAAACTAGATAATTTATTTGAACTTGGTCTAGATACAACAATTTGCAGCTATATATATCAGAATATTCTCTATCTATTTTTGCAGGGATTACAGAGATCCACAGAAATTGCAGACATAAATGGTCGAAAGATTGGTTTGTTATACCTCATTAAAGCTACAATTGAGCACTTAAGAGGTGATATGTTCGACAAAGTTAGTGCCACAGGGACATCGCTGGCACATGCCACATGGTTGTTTGTTGTCCCTGTCTCATGGAATCAGAAACCCAAACAACTCATCAGAGATGCGACTCATCTGGTAAGCAAAAAATGTATGCAGTAAGATGATAACTAGTAAAAACGTTCTGCGAAAAATAAAATGAGGGAAATAACCAAGTGGTTTTCTAACAATTGGATGACACTTCTATCTTTGTGGGGGATATGTATTTGTGCGCCTACTTTATGGCTCAGATCTTCAGAAATACTGTATACTAATGGCTTTACATAAAATAAATTAAACAGTATGTGCTCTCTTATACTGCTGAGCCAACCTACCTATCTGTTCAAAAGTTCAGTCATTATTTAAGAAATAAGCCAGTTTTGAAAAGAAAAAAATACACGTTAGCTGTGTTTAATATGCCTCCTAGAATATGTTCCTATCTCCAGATTTGTTGTCAAAAAAAACAAAAAAACAAAAAGAAAACAGATGCACTATTGTCTCAAAATGATACAAATTACAAATAATGAAAAAGTTACATTTACAATACATGACATATGTTAATTATCTACAGATAATTTCTAAGGAGAAACCTTCGACCAATCAAATTGAGTTTTGCTAAAGAACGCACAAATGTTTGATGTGCCAATAAATAAAGCTTTGATTACTCAAATGTTTAGCTACATGATTGAACGTTAATCAGACCTTATCTTCAAATGTTTGTTTGGACAAATTAGTGGAAAAGTAATGTAAGATGGAGCTATCCATTTCATCCAGGTTTCTGATTTACAGGCAGGTCTGGATACAGATGCAGTTGAATTTGCCCTAGAATCAGAAGCCAACGCTCTGTATTGCCAGAAACACTTCTCGGTTCCCCAGCAAAGAAGCAAGTTTCTGGTTTGTAATATTGAAGGTATGCATTGAAATTACATATGGAAAAGAACAAAGGGCTGACCTAAATATAAATTAATTTTTGGACTATAAACTCTGCTAACTTTGGCAACTGCTCATACTATAAGAAACACTTTACCTTAACATATGTTATTGCCTACAATTGTAGACAAGGAATTATGTGGTTGATGAAAAATGCCTACACTTACATTACCCCCCCCCCCCAAGACTGAATCAGGAATAAATGCATGACATATGAGGTATGTATATATAATCGACTCCTCTTCCTGATACATGTATCTACATAATATTGTGCTTTAGTAACCCTGCCTCCAAAACTACAGTAATGCTCTAAGTAATCGACTTCTTAATCACAGCAGAATTATGGGTAACTTTTCAGGATTTAGTCGGAAATATGGCTTGTTGCCATTCATCGGAAAGCTCTCGGGTACCTTATATTACATTTCAGGGTTATGTTATGTCAAGGATATCTTTCAGTACATGCTAAAAGTCTTATCATCTATGTAGAGCTGTTGGTCAATATTATGGAATTTAATCTGCCTTGAAAAATTGAAGGTCAAATGAATCTCACAACAAATAAATTTGATGACTTTGTGAGAAAAATTTATTAAGGAAAAATCAATAAAATAATAAAAAAGGAAATTGTGATAAACTCAGGTATAATCCTAAGTTAGTGCACACACTATTATGAGCAAGCCTTGAAATAGGGTGTCTGTCATTTTCAGATTGAGGTCCCCAGAGGGTGAATTTAGTGATGCTACCCGCATAGCGGGCTAGCATCACTAAATTCACCCTCTGGGGACCTCAATCTGCAAATGACAGACACCCTATTTCAAGGCTTGATTATGAGTGAAGTAGGAAGAGATTATAAGCCAATAAAAGATTATGATGAACATTATCTTGTAATCAAAGGATGATATAAAGGACTATCCGGTAATCAGAGGATGAAATTCAGCAACTATCTAGTAATCAACTGATGAAATTCAGTGACTATCTTGTAAACAGAAGATGAAAATCAGTGACTATCTAGTAACCAAAGGATGAAATTCAGCGACTAACTAGTAATCAAAGAATGAAATTCAGTGACTATCTTGTAATAAAAGGATGTAATTCAGCAACAATCCAGTAATCTAATGATTAAATTCAGTGACTATCTAGTAATCAAAGGATGAAATTCAGTGACTATATAGTAATCAAAAGATGAAATTCAGCGACTATCTGGTAATCAAAGGATTAAATTCAGTGGTTATATAATAATTCAACGATGAAATTCACATTACTTCCACACTCATAATTTACTGATTCAGGAATATGATGTCAATATATTCAGACTGAAATATGACCATATAAGATATGATAAAATAATAATATAATATTAGTAACATAATAAACATTATGCTCATACACTTTCAGATTGTGAAATGAAAGCATGGATTTATGCCACTAAGCAAGATGGAACACTTGAAGAAACGTCTGATGAGTTCGACATTGACACTGACGTTATTTCCATTGAGAGCTGTATCAGAGTCTTCATGGATAAGCTTGTCAGAAAACCAGTTCTGGAAAAAATCAAGCAGCAATCCAAGCCTGTATATGATGAGTATAACTCACAAATGGACCACATCACGGTCTTAGATGGTCACGATGGAGTGTGTCTTCAATTGTCTGGTCAACTCAAAGAGTTTTATAAAAAAGAAACAAACAGTGATTTTGATAGTCGTGCATCAACTTTTAGCAAGGATCGCATTGAAATATTTTCAAAATATATTATTATTAAGCCAAGTCTTTTAAGTGAAATGTGTGAGTCATACTTAAGAACAGTGGTCTACTGGCTAATGGGAATATTGAGACACAAAAGTGCTTCTGGAATTGAACGAATATATGTCACTGGACGAAATGCTTCTTTTTTATTCGTGCAACATCGTATTAGGAAAGAAATTGACAGAAATTTGATATGGGTTCCAAATCCAGAGAATTCCAAGCTTTTAGGAGCTCTTTCATATGGTCATAAAGAATTCCAGATTAAAAAACGAAAGATGAGATTTTCATATGGAATACTCAACAACCCAGTCTTTGTTCCTGGTGGGCATGATGCAAGCCATGCTAAGTATGATGAAGATGGTGTCAAAAGATGTTCCAATGTCTTCCTTGCTCTTGTGGAGAAGGGTGATCTTGTGGGTGTGAGCGAATGTGTACAAAGAACATTTCGATCTCAACAATCGCAGACAACATCAGAAATCATTGATATTTATCAGTCTGTAAATCAGTCCACAAAATATGTTACTGATGAAGGGTGCGACTTCTTAGGAAGAGTCAAAGTTCATCTTCTTGACAAATCTGTTGTGTCGAACAAGGACTTCACAGTTAAGATGTGTTTTGGAGGAAGCGAGTTACAGATGGTTGCAGTTGATCAAGTCACAAATGTTGTTTATAACCGGGTGTTTCATTGCATATAATTAGAACCAATGGACTGTGTACCAGAGAACTTTATTATCTGCAGTTTAGCACATTCATCCCTGAATGCAGTGGTGCTGGAGCAGCTGCCCCTCTTGCCATTCACCAAAGGAGGCAGAAAAATCCCTTTTATGATTTTTTTAGAATTGCAAGAAACAACTCATATATCATCAAAACAGAATTGTTATATTGTTTTGAGGATAAATATATTCAGCAAGCATTACAAGCAACAAATCTGAATGTTAGGATAATAAAGAAGCAAGCCTTGAAATAGTGTGTCTGTAATTTGCAGAATGAGGTCCCCAGAGGGTGAATTTAGTGATGCTACCCCGCATAGCAGGCTAGCATCACCAAATTACCCTCTAGGAACTCATTCTGCTGAGCTGTAAGCAGAATGAGGTCCCCAGACGGTGAATTTGGTGATGCTAGCGCACTATGCGGGGTAGCATCACTAAATTCACCCTCTGGGGACCTCATTCTGCAAATGACAGACACACTATTTCAAGGCTTGTAAATAAGTATCAGAAGTTATGATCAGAAACTGGAGAACATATGTAAGTATTTTGTGGAGTTATCTGCCTCTGAACTAGCCCATAAATGGTTGGCTCCTAACATCAGAACAAACACCAGCCATATGAGGAAAATTTATGTCAAATATCAATGCATTTGAACACGTTGCAGTTTTTATGCACTTATTAAAGTCCTATTAATTTTTTTTGCATTTGTGGGTGGAAAACCTAGTGTCTCTGATAACACAAAATTCATGAGTGCCCTAAAACCTACATGCATCTGTCCTAGATACCAGTGATTTATTTAGAACAAAGCTTTCAATTTCCCATATGAATGGTTCAGTGTTAAAATCTGAGAGCCCAGTCTTGTCCTTAATAATTAGCCAAGCATGACACCAAAAACAAGTCTAAATCTCAGGCCCCTAAAAGTTATAAGCTACATATCAAACATTCCTCTGGGAGTGGAGAAGAATATTCTTATTTAGAACAATCGATTTGTACAGAGTTATTTTCCTTACAATTTGAATAATTATGAACCAAAGTCACCAAGAAATTTCACAGCAAATTTGAGCAATATCAGTTTTAAAGTTAACGGTTTTAAAGTTAATGTGGGTATAGGTGTTAAAATAGTCACATCCACTAAAACCACCATAAACAGGGAGAATATTGTAGAAGAGACAGATGTTGTTCTAATACCAATCTTATACCATTGCACGTTATTGTCACGTTTGTTCCCTTGGCTATGTAAACAAACATCAAAAATGTTAGGAAACCGATTGTTCATAGACAAACACTTGGACCAACCGTATCGTCCAATGAAAATGTTCCGTTGTGCAATGAAATGGAAAGATAAAATTATTGGCGCAATCAACAATCGCATTCAAATCACACCAATTTTATTTTAATCAACCTATTCTACCCGCTGTCACTACAAAATCAAGCTAATCCTGGTTACTTCATGATCGGGAAATGATCAGACAGAAAACATGTATATAATATAATTGTTGTTGCAAAGAGATGAATATTTTTCAATGCAGTTTGTATTTTCTCCTAACTTGATATATGGTAATACATAACAAATAAGAATATTGCTATGAGTCATATTGTGAGTGCACAAATCTAAATAAGGAAATGGCGCAATATTGTGACTCTGCTTGTAAAAAATCCACTGCGCTTCATGTGAGAAACTACCTGTATTTTCTCGGACACAAAGCGTGTTTTGTGAATAATATCGCATTCATATCATCATTATGCTATACTATTAGTATATTCTTGAGGAAATTATCATAATTTGATAATGTTATTTCTAAATTATAACCTACAACGAAGGCCGCCCGTCCCTTTAAGGTGATTGAATAAAATATTGACAGACAGACAATGGACACAAAGGAAGCTTCCACTGATGAGGTAAGCTGAACAAATGTCAAGAAAGACGATACACTCTGGCGCATCTTACAAACTGTGGGAAAGTATATATAAAGTGCTATTTCATCTTGCTACAGCTTGCTATACATTTATAGTGCAATATAGTGTAATTGTTGATAATTCATTTATAAAATAATTTAAACTTTTCACACCAGTTTTATATTTATAATCCCTGCAATTATTGCTCAAAATAGTTAAGTCCATTAGTTTGACAGATCTGTCTGAAAAATATCTTGATTGCTCTCATGCTTCAGTGATTCCATTTATTCCAGTCACAATCAGTCCATCTTACAAAAGTTCACCTTTGTGGTAATGTAAAGAGACACCAACCATGAGGCTGTGCAATCTGATAACTACATATGTGCAAATATGCAGGTATTAGATGACAGACGTGAATAAATGCAGGTACCACACTGACTTAATTTGAGAAGAGGCAAAAACTCAGATTCAACCATTTAACCCTTTCAGTGCTAAGTCCAATTTTTGTATCAACCCATATTTCCTTGATCATTTTTCAAATTTATTGATTATAATAATGTGATACATGAAAAATGATCAAGGAGATATGGGTTGATTCATAAATCGGACTTGGCACTGAAAGGATTAAATCCCAGACCTGGGATTTTTGAGGAGTGTAATATTTTGCATGCCTACTTTCACCTGAAATATTTTTAGGGTAATTTTCTGTATCCCGAGAATCAAATTGATCATACTGGTATCTATTATATATTTTGGGAAATCTGTCTGTCTGTCTGTGTGTTCGCGATGGACTCGAAAACGACCGAACCGATTTCGATTAAACTTGGTATGTGGGGGTACTTTCGGCATGTGGCATAGGCCTATTAATTTGCCCGTGCGGCGTGACCTTGAAATCGGGTCATTTCAAGGTCAAACACCAGAGTATCACAGGATTTTGATGAAAATTAGTGTCTGGGGATACTTTTGTATGGGGAGTGTCATAAGCCTATTCGTTTGCCCGTGCGACGTGACCTTGACCTTGAAATTGGGTCAATTCAGTCAAATCGCGAATTTTGATTGGATTTCGACGAAATTTTATACATAGGGTTACTTTTGTCCACTGAGTGTTTTGGACGGGTCAAATCATGACCCCGACCTGACCTTGACCTTCCAAATGATCAATTAAAGGTCAAATCGGGTAAAACCGGATGGATTTCGACGGGTACTTTTGTCCGGGCAGTGTTTTGGACGGGTCAAATCGTGAACCCCACCTGACCTTGACCTTCAAAATGGACAATTCAAGGTCAAATCGCGCAATTCGCCGAAAAGCAGAAGGGAAACAGCCCGGACGAAGTCGGGTCCACCTGATAGTAGTATATATATGCCAAATATATTATACACTTTCAAGTTTCAAGCATATTTTAGTTGTTTTGGTGTTAATATTGGGATATATAAATTAATACTTTGCATTTATCTCATGTTTGTGAAGTTGAAATAGTTATTTGTAGTTGCTGGTTGAAACTTAACATAACCCACATTCTGATTCATTTCACAGATCCTTATTATAGTTATAAATAGGGCAATGGGCCACCAAACGGCTGGACCCTCAGAGCTGAAAATTTGTAGAAGGGGTCAATTGACCAGGGGACTGTCATTGGATAGATGCAATTGGGGGTAAGGTAAATTGACCCAAGGAGTGTCGTGGGATAAGTGCTGTTGACCTTAGATGACTTAAAGGGGCACTAATAAACCAGAAACGGTTGGACCCTGGTTGCTGGAAATTGGTATACAGGGATAAATTGACACGGGGGAGTACCGTTGGATAGGTGTCATGTACCCTAAAGAGGAACTTAATGAAAATGTCAATGACACTGTAGCTCAACTTGGAAATGGGATCATACATACATAATCACATAACAGTACATAGCGTGATAGGGAACTCGGGACATTTTATATGCTTAAATAACTAGAGGTTACCATGAAGATCCATAAAAAGTTTGGGATTAATCGGATGAAAAAGTTTGGCTGTAGGGAGAGCCAAAGGATGCAGTAATACTAATAGAAGGAGTAAAATCCGAGATGGCTCCCATCTAGAGGTTTTTTTTTGTTTTTTTTTACTTTAAACATATTTTATTTGTAATAATACAAAGTGGATTGGGGCACAAGTTACATAACTTAATGAGCCCCTCTCCAGTATACATTGATACAAAATTACATAATTGACAAAGTGGCACAATAAGTAACTTATTTACAGCTGTGTGGAATGTGAGAGAATGGTGACTGGTGAAGGATGATCTTGCGGATCGTTAGGAAAGGATGATGTAAGGTGGTGGGGGTGCCAACGTCGATTGTGTTTATTTAAAACATTGTTATGGCTGAGCAAGTACCAGGTCGAAAAAAGCAATAAACAACAATAAACATATTTATGTCCTACTTATTAATTAAGTTAATATCATTTGTCAGAAACGTTTAGTTTCCGTAATAAAATGTTGTACTATTTTGAACAATTTCACATTTTGTTTTATATCTATGTTTTGGATGCCAGAAAGTAAATCATTCATATGTGTTAATTTGAGTCCTTCTCTGTGTAGCGAATGATACATTTCTATTCGTTCTAATTGGTACAGGGAACACATGAAAAGGTAATGATATGCATCTTCGCATTGGTTGCCGCATGCGCAACGTGGGCTGTCAGATATGTAGTTTTGGAATTTATCAGACTTTAGATCACTGCAATAGTTCCGTAATTTTGCGTGAAGTACGTTACATTGCCTGCGTCCCGTGTAGAAATACCTCGGGGGTCTAGTGACGGGGTCAATTATTCTAAGATAGCTTTTGAAATCTGAAACTGTGGGGGCATCTGTTATTACGGACGGCATGTCATTCCACGCTTTTATGGTTGAAGGGAAAAATGACTTTTTGTAATTCTCAGTGTTACTGAAATATGTGTAAAAAAAATTGGGATATCTGAATTCATACTCTGATATGTCAGCTATTCTGGGTGGTAATATGTTTGTGAGATAAATAGGGGCATTCCGATTGATAATGTTGTACATAGTTTGTAATTTGTGTAATTCACGCCTCCTCCTCAGTGGGGGCCAGCCTACTTCTTTCATTGTGTTTATATCAGAGACTGATCGTGTGAGTCCACTGACTATTCTGGCTGCATCAATGTGTAACCGTTCAAGTTGTAATAATACAAAGTGGATTGGGGCACAAGTTACATAAAGGTACATGGCTCCTATATAGAGGTGATCCAAAACATGCCTGTAAATTTTCAAAACAATACTCCAATAAATGCAGAGGTTGCATGGTGCGGCAATGAATTCAAATTTGAAATCCAAGAATTTAAGATGGCTGCTGTTGGCCATGTTTTGCGAGGAATTTCAGAAAAATAAAAAAAATGGCTCCAAGCTAAAGGTCACCCCGAAGATCCATATGAAGTTTGGTGATGATCGGACGAGGGATGTGGTCTGTAGGGTATGGCAAAAGATTTAGTCATGCAAAGAGTGAAAATCCAAGATGGCTGTCAGCAGCCATGTTTAATGGCAGAATAACCCCAAGATGACTCTTTCCCATGTGGGCTGCAGGGTGTGGCGATTGATTCAAAATTGAAATCCAAGATGGATGATGATGGCCATGTTTTTTCAACGAATTTCGGGGAAAAAAATGACGACTCCCATCTAGAGGTCATCCTGAAAGATCCATATGTAGTTTGGTAACAATCGGATGTGGTCTACAGGGTGTGCCAAATGGTTTAGGCTTGTTAATAAATTGTATTAATATAGATGATCAAGGAAGAGCATTTATTATCAGCTCAGAAGATATGTGGCACAGAGATAATTGGCACAGAGAGGTAATTTGACATGGGGAGTGTTATGGGATAGGTGTTGTTGACCTCAGATGACTTCATGAGGCACTAATAATTAGGAACAAAGAGCATTTATTATCAACTTGAAAAATAGAGGTAACTTTATGCAATAGGTGATGTTTACCATAGGAGACAAATAATGAATTTAAATGACTGGAATGGGCACTAATAATTTACTCATTCTTTAACCGAGCAACACCAGGTCCCCCAGCTAGTTCTCCATATAACTCATATCAACTCATGTTCATGAACCCATATCTGTCTAATATTTTGTTCGACAGTGAAACACCCAATGCATTTTATTATAAAAGAAGTTGCATTTAAGCCTAAACATGATAATATTACCTGATGTTAGTCTGACGTGAATAAAAAACATCAGACAGAGAATAAGTATAAATGGAATAAAAGATTTATTTTCAGTGATATTCATAAGACAAACATAGCACCAAACATGTATTGGTAGTCATACACAATCAATGTCAAAATAGCATCTCCCATCTTAAGGCCATTTACAAACTGTGAAATCAATTAACCCATTCTTTACTGAATGGATTCTCCCACCCAGTTTTAAAAGTATACACAGGAATGGTCTATTATTGATTTGGTCGGGTGTTCAGAATAAATTATCAGACAACAGTATGACGAAAGCATATTCAAGTGCTGAACGATTCCAATTCAGATAACAAGTTGAACATGGTCATTTGTTGAACTTATTATATGAACATTTCCTGAGGGAATTACACATCAATGATTATTTAGTAAAGAATGGGTTAAAATGACAATAATTCTACTGAAGGCCATAATGCACTCAAATATATCTTCTTCAATGGTATGGTTTGCAGCTATTTATTATCATAAAGCGGAACTTTTTGGCATTCTCCTGTTAAATAAAGAGACAGGTAGATAGAGACGAGGACGCTGATGAGACCATGTGTGATTCGGGGAGAGTGGAGGACAAAAATCATTTCCTTATATATTGCGACGTGTATAATGAACATAGAAGACAATTTGTAATACTTGTATAGATAGCGATGTATGGTTATTCACATGGTGACCAAATTCCATACATGTCACAAAGTTTCTATTTATGCTATATCAACAGAGTTAATTTTTAGTAAGAATATTAACTGAACATAATCTCTCAATTGTGCACTGCTTCAAAAAGTTTTAATTTGAACTCAGAGTGTCTTATAAGCCTACCGGTATATGACCGGGTGTGTTAAATCATATTTATTTTAATTCACCTGATATATTCTGTATATTGTCACGATACACTTTAACCCTTTCAGTGCCCTAATTTACGGTCTGTAAAATCGGCTTAAGCATGCTATAGCGAATTTAAAAACAAAATGGATAAAACCTTAGGGGCATGTTATAACTCAAAACTATCACCAAGTATTCATAGTAATAATTTTGATGCCCATGAAAAACGTAAGATTCCCTGGCACTAAACCTACAAAATAAGTCTGTTAAAGAATATAAGAAAAAATTATTAAAATTGTAAAAAATAATAACAAATGATGAAAAATTGTTAGGCCAATGCATTCTCTTATATATGCGAGGCGACCTATGGTCGATTCGCATATATAAGAGAATGCATTGGTACAGGGTATATGGGTTGATACAAAAATCGGACCTGGCACTGAAAGGGTTAATAAATAAATCAATCAATAATATAAGCAGGGATTGAGTTGATCCAGGAGCTTTGCCGAGCATTCTTCTTCACCATGGTAGTGATCTTTAACATGCACATGGGGTAGCTATTATCATCCGACTTCTAATTTTACGATGTACCTAACGTACTTTTGCTACCAAAATCAATTTCAGAGAATGGATCATGACACCGATGGTTGATTCATGATGCTCATGGTACCGGGAATAGAATACTTAAGTTGTTATGAAATCTGACCGATATCTTGGTCATATACAATCAATCAAATTGTTGTTCAAAAGTTGGCCCACTAGCCAACTGAGATATCTGCTCTGTACAAAACTATCTGCTTCCCTATTGTGGCTACCAAGGGCATAGTATAGTATAACAACCTCATAAACAATTCAGCATAGAGACCCAAATTCAGTAAATAAAGTTCAAAAATAAAATTATTGACAGTCTTCATCTCTTCACATAACTATGTAGCCATTGTTTGCGCTGGTGTGTGCCGTATGTGTAACAAATTTGGTAAAAAGTAATATGTCTAATAAATTTAGATTTGAAGGAAGCGCAGCCTTTGTCTAATTAAGCAAGCCAAAGCATCTAAATTAATTAGAGGTCAGTCAGTTGGTGAAATATTACATGTAAGCAACCAATTTATTGACACTTACTCTGGTGTTCCAAATAAACATGCATGCAAAAAATTAGATTAAATTGTCCAAGTTGGATTTATAGAGTAAATAGGGATTAATTTATTTCTACCCTGGATTGAGCGTGGGATTTTTAATTCTAACTCGGTCATGTTTTAAATGTATTGACAACACTGTGGAAGAGGGACTCCGAACAGACATAATAACCATATCACAGACTAGATATGATCCGCACTTGTGGAAATGCAGACGTTTGTTTATGCACATTCTGGGCAATTTCTCTATCCCATAATTCCTATTGTCAACAGTTATAAAGTTCTCAAACTGCATGTGCCTTGCCTGAATGTTTATTTCGGTATACACGTTTATTAAATTTTATCAGGATTTCCACACTGCACATTTATTTTGAACACTAGAGTAGATCACTTTTTACACACTTACATGTGATTTTTAAGGATTTCTCAGTAATTTAAACATGGCTATGTCACAATTACGTCACTGGTGATAGCACCCATGTATTGCCAGCCCTTAACTGTTGCCCCATGTCAAAACTGTTTTTGTTCATATGAACATGAAGCACTCAATTTGAACTATCTTAGATCCATGGTTGTCAAGATATTTCAAAAATACCGTAGATATGGACAAATCTACAAGATATTTTATCTTGTCACATTGTCGTAATTTCAGGATCTTCTTGACTGAGGCAAATACTTCTAGTCTGTACAGTTTCAACATCGAACAAGAGTTGCACATCAAAAGATGGCACTCGTCCATTTTTTTTTTTTTAAAGTATTTAAAAATTATTGACATTTGTTCAATTTATTGATTTAACGATCTACTAAATAGACTTATAGGGTATATTTTGAAATTCTGTTTCTATAGGTATACCTGTTTAGTTTGTCAAAATGCCTCGTTCCTGATCTCAATAAAAATTATTTAAGAAAAAAAGGGCTATAACTGAGGTATTTATAATCCAACAAACCTGGTTTTCAAACTCAATCAAGAAAGTGTTGCAAAAGATCCATATACCAAATATGAATGCAATCAGTTGACGTTTGTTATGTTATCGCGCTATCAGCCTTAAAATTGCCAAAATAGACAAAGGCCCCGATTTTCTGTATGAAGCCGTCTCACATGACTATAAAGTCACATACCAAGAACTGTCAAAATCAATCAATAAATGACTATATTAAAGATACAGATATTAGGGCCGCCTGCCACCAACAGTCTCTACACAAATCATAAGTTGAGTTTTAGAGAAAAAATGCGACCAAAAATGAGATGAAGAAGAATCCTTGTGTCATAAATATTTAAACAATGTGTTCATCTGTGAAACTGAAAGTAAGGGGATCAACATGGGATAATAAGCTGACCAGAGACTATTTTGACACATCTATCTATAAAATTAAAAAATTTGAATGGTGGAAAGTGTGTAATAAACAGAATAATCAACTGTTGCCGATGATTAAGTGACATAATTTACTATGGGAGTCAGTCCTATTGGTAAAGCCCTCGCTCCCTTCATTCATGTTTTACCAGGCCAGATTCTCCTCGTGAATTATGTCATGTAATCATCGAAACCAGTTGATTACTCTCTATCTATTTGACATCACATTTGAGATCAGCATGAATACTGATCACACGTATATTATTGGTATATGAATATGTGAAGTACCTCTCAACCCAGGTTGAATGCTTAAAATCAAACCAAGATCAGCAAGCCTAAATTTAAAGGAATAAGTTAGGTAGAGGTGACATATCTCACCATCACCACAAGAGAGAACTGAAGAGACATAACAATAATTAGTAAAGCAGATGTGTCTATATCTACACTATTGATATTATTTATTAAATGGATTCTCCCACCCAGTTATAAAATGGTATATTATTCATCTAGAGGGATGTTCAGGTAACAGGAGCAGATGACATACATACAGAATGCTAATACAAGAACATAAGTATTCATATTCTTTGATGGGAAATGTTCAGATAAGAAGTTCAACATAATGACTATTTCCTAAGGCAACTACTCATCAATGAGTATTTATTAAAGAAAGGATTAAATAGCACATCAGGTCATTTCTTTCTGCCTTGGATAATGCCTCGTGACAACGACTCAGACCAGTACAATGATTTGGTACAATTTCATACTGTGTATTAGCCGAAAAACACTAAAGCAATAATGTTAAAAGTCAAAATGATCTGGACTGGATTGGTTCCATACATGTTAACTTTCCAGATTTAGGGTGAGTTTAAAGTGAATAACAAGGGGTACGCTTCTAAGATGCTTTTGTCGAGTTTTTTGGCAGTCGAACCAAACTTCTGCCAATAAGGTGCACAACTCCGGGAAAAAAAGTTGGACGGTGGTATATAATTGCAATATACCTATATACCAAATATCAATTGAATCCGTTAATATTTCATTGAGTTATCGCACTACAGGTGATAAAATTGTGATTAAAATAGACAAACTAAGACCCATAACTCCGGCAAAAAAAATCGGACAAACTAGGTTTTAGAACTCGTCCGAGATATTGTTGCAATAGACCCATATACCAAATATTGTTTAAAATCGGTTAATATTTCATCGAATTATCGCGCTAACAGTGATAAAATTGCTAAAAATAGACAAACTAAGACCCATAACCCTGTGAAAAAAATTCGGACAAACCTGATTTTCGAACTCGTCCGAGATATTATTGCAGGAGACACAAGATACCAAATATTGTTGAAATTGGTTAATATTTGCGTGAGTTATCACGCCATTTGCGTGAGTTATCGCGCTATCGGTGAAAAACTTAACTAAAAACCATCTAAGATGGATAACTCTTGTTAAAAAGTTCGGACGTGACCCATTTTCTACAGGCAGTAAATAGTCATTGGGAGCAACTGCCATACCAAATTTTTTTTTAATCCGTTCACAAATGTCAAAGTTATAAGGCATTCTTTAGGTCCGCCCGCCTGCTCGCCCGCCCGCCAACCGTCCCTCGTCAAACCATAAGTCGAGTTTTTGAAAATAGAAAGTTTCTAACAATGAAAAATCTTTCCCAAATTCTGAAGTCAATCTCCTGAAAATGGCCTGCCAGAAGTTAACCTATATGATTGGTTCACTGGCTTTTTTTCATTATTATTCTAGCCATATCAAGCTAGTTTTACAGGTAGAGGAAATGTGCATGATTTAGTGACAATTCATAGCCTTGAGAAACTATCAGTGGAATTTAACCCTTTCTTTACTAAATACTCTTGACAAGTAGTTCCCTTAGGAAATGATCTCAAAATAAGTTCCAACAAAGTAACTAGACCAAGTCTTCTCGGTCCTCAACAGCTTTGGATATCGGTTGGGTTGATGCTGTTTTAAACCGAGTCTGTCCCATTAGTCTTCTATCATGCACTTTACGCACAGAATCGTGGGCAGGAGTTGCTTGTATGTCTTCAGATTATTTAGGTCAAATGGACGCTTTGCACATATGAACATAGAGGACAGCCTTTCCCATAGGGGCTGACGAATCGGCAATTTCAACATCGAATCGAATCTCGAATCGAATCATGATGATGATTCGAAATCGAATCGAATCTCAAATCGAATCTTTTGCCGACACTTTAGAAGATTTGCGGTACATGTCGGTGGGAGGTATGAGCAAAATGAGGGCAAATGCCAGACGATTTTATAACGTCTGTGAGTTAACGCGAAGCTTACGAAGTTACGATGGAGGTTCATTAAACTACAGTTTTATGACATGGTATGATCAACATTTAGTTTAATATGAGAATGGCACGTCAGTTCATAGTTGTTTTGTTTACACAGTAACTCTGCCACTAGTCTATGCGAGGCATACATGCGCAGAATAGTTTCCGTTTGCAATTGAGTCTGGTGCGAGTCATTGTAATCGGAAACGATTCTGCGCATGTACGCCTCGCCCTGTCGCATGCATGGCAGCATGCACGCGCGATATCAGAATTGCGCATTCTGACTTGGGATTGGCGCATACGATTGGTGGTTTACCTCGCTTTTGGCAGCTGGGGCCGGGCTAGATCGTGACATTTCTGGTATTATGTGGTGGAATAAACATTGTGTGCTCTGCTCTCATTTTGGTCCAACCATGCTGAAAACGTGACGTGACCCATCACCGATCACCGACCTATATGTTGTTGTATGAGTAACCCGCCGACTATCCGTGTCCGCAAGTAACCACCACTGGGACTGGGAAGCATATGTGCAGTGGGTTATTGGGCAACCTATATATACATGTTAGACCACGAAGGTCGCAGATGGTCGCGGAAGGAGATTCAGGTTACGTATTGGGAATATAATGAACATTTTTAAAGATACTGCAGGCGATAAAGGACTGTTATACAACGATTCGAAATATCCCGAATCACACGACCGCTTTCGAATCGAATCGGAATGTAAGATTCGAAATCGAATCGAATCTCGAAGCTTCATCGGTCCCTACTTTCCCAGGCATGATGATATCAAACATGCATATATCAGATGTCAGTTGAATGTCAGAGCAACAATATTTATAAGTAAACAAAGCCTTGTTTTCCAGAGAATTAAAAATTTGTCGTGCTATCAGAAAATGTATGTAAACAATATACTAAATGATCGTATCATCACTTTATCTTTTCCTATCATGATAAATAATATATCATTTTGAAGACAGATTAATCATGGACAGAGAAGACTTGGTCTACAAGTTAACGACCATTCTTATTATCTGAACATTTTCCACTAATTAATAGAAATGCTTCTGCACTTATCAGTGCAGGTCTGTTGTCCACTCATTAATTACTGAACACCAAACCAGATGAATAATATACCTTTCTAATATATACTTCTATAACTGAATGGGAGAATACATTTAGTAAAGAAATGGTTGAAGTATATTGTTAATTGCAGCAGAAACATTCTCTGGCCATGTCTAATTTGTTACATGATGTTAGTTATGATCAGCAGCCTTTAGAGAATACAGTGGAGATCAAGTATATTACCATACTCTAATGTTATTGCAGGCCCCTGCAAAGATTTGATTCGCGAATTGGGCTACCGATTTTAAAGCAATGAACACTCATACTGATTCCATGCTTCCATAAATCTGATACATGTTTATTAGAATAATGCCTGAAATGTTCAGCTTAACTTGCTGTTTTGTTTTGCTGCATTGACTTGTACCATATACCTCCCAACAATATAACAGTGCAGTGCATTTTTCATCCGATCATGCAAATGAAGGGCACCATTGGACATACTGAAAACATTTTACGAATGCGATCAATCTTGATTATTCAGAAATATGTTTGTCTTGGAATTTTTTGTGACTGAAACTTCCAGCAGTTCGCCAGTGTGTCGTATACATTGTAACACAAACTATCACTTATCAGATGCCCTTGCAATTGCAACCGATTTTGCTTCAGTGCACATAGTAATACTGCTGAATTGGTCTTTATCCCATCGTTTTTGCGCACTAAATTTCCCAGATTCACAAAACTGGTATTATGCTACCCATGTTCACTCCTGCTTCAATTCGAGATTTGATTGTAAACCCCTGATTCGCAATGGCCCAAATTGAGAGTAACATGGTGTGACATTGACAGCTTGGAGTTTATGCTCAATCGAGTCATGGAGTCAATTCCACACCATGTTACCATCAATCAACCACAATAACATATATGTTCTGCACACGATACTTATCATTCATTTCAATTTGACATTTATTCAGGAAGAATGATCCGCACAAACATAAATTATGTCGTGAAACAAGACAGTCAATGACTGTGGGTTGCTCACCAGACTGTAAAGACTGAGAAGACTGGGACTCTGAAGACTAAAAGTCGGCACTTGTAAAATTTACTTCAAAATAAGAAGTTAGAACTATACACTCAGCTTTGAAATTAAAGTGTTCACATTGACATACATACACGTTCTTAATTCAATTAATTCAGATGTTGACATTATGTGCACCATTAGTGTATATATGTTGGAAGATTGTATTACAATACTATACATCAGAAGATTGTTTTAATCTGAAAAGTCTATGTTATCAGTAACGGATTCTACAGGTAGTTTATACTCAAATTTAAAAGTTAAAACAGTAGAATAAAACAGACAAAGGGTACGAAAGGTTTTAAATAACAACACCAATCATGTAAGTTTAAATGAATTTATTCAAAAAGTTTTTTTTGAGTGCAATTATTTCCTCATCAGAAGCCGGGCCCACCCCATGATATCTTATTATAAAATAATAAGTATTGGGTAAATATTAAAACTAGGAGCCCCTTTTTTTATCAATGGTCTATTATTTTATATTAAATTTAGTTTTTGTAATTGGTTTTGGAAAAAAAACTACATCTCATTGAACAAATCTGCACCCCCCAAGAATATGACATGTGTGATTTATTTGGATGCCTGACTACCAACTCAACAGGCAATAAAACCTGACCCCATGTTCAATTGAGGAAAAACATCTGTGTCCCACTGTTGTGAGTAAACATAAACATATAAATCAAGACTTTGCAAATAAAACAAAACTATATGGGTTAACCCTTCCATGACTGGAGCTTCCTGAAATTTTGAAAACCCGGTGCCAATGCATGCTCTAATATATATAGAGAACCTCATATATATAAGAGAATACATTGGCCTAACATAATTTCCTTGACCTTGAAAGCCAGTGCATTCTCGTATATATGAGAGGCTCCCTATGGAAGACTCGCATATATATGAGAATGCACTGGCACAAGGTCTTTGATGCTGCATTAACATTGGATTAAACTGCCTTCGTCCAAAGGTTCCAACCACTATCTGCTAGCTAATTAGTTTTTAATGTGCTGTAGAGTGTCAGCTGTTCATAGTAAAGCCAGTGTATTGTGATATATACACATTGGAATGTCAAATAGCCTGCACTACAGCTGTAGTCAAAAGAAGGCATTTATTGTGCAGGGCAGGGATCTGGCTATAGTGTGGGGTGGGAGGGACAGAGATGGGGTGGTGGAGGAACCTCAGTCATCCAAGGACCCTCCATACGAAATATAAGCTAAATAGGCCTGATGGTTTTCAAGAAGTTGTTTTAAGAATTACTATGGTGGAAAAGAGTTATGACCCTGGTTTTGCAAATATTTGACTAGGTGACCTCGTTTTAACAAATCTGAATGTGAGTCACCCAGGGAACATCCAGACCAAATATGAACCCATTCGGTCTTATGGTTCTTGACGGATGGATGGACGAGGAGTGATGACTATAGCTCCACCGGAGACTTCGTCTCAGGTGAGCTAAAAAGCAGGTCAGCAGGTGAGGATGGAACGGTTGTCGTGGTTTCCATTATGTTGACGGAGCTAGATGTAAACATAGGATATATTGCATGGCTCTCTGACCAATCAAAGACTTTCTTACTGGAGTCTTACATAGAGTTTTCATTAGAGGTTGAATTCCAGCAATCATCCTCTAGATGACACAGTATATAATCTCATGCATAACCCCCTCTAGTCGAGTCCCCAATATTGAGCAGAAATACACGATTCACTTTGATTTATGAGATCAAGATTTGAGTTCCATGCCATGTTTTTCTGTATATCTTTTCCTTGCCATAGCATACATAGCATTCTTCCTCTCTTCAAGTGAAAGCTGTCTCACTGCTGTCTTATTACCAAATGTCTTAGATTTAAATGTCATACTGTCCTGCTCCTGAAATTACATATGTTCATTGTTAATCTTAGTGAATTCCTCTAGAAAAGAATTAATAGCATGACTTACATTCAGAAAGATTTGTTTTAATTCGGATATAAGAGGCGAGAAGATCCAGAGTTTCAAACATTCTTGACATTTGAATACAATAGATTCAGTAGCAGTTTAATACTGAGTGAACACAGGCAATCATCATGGGAGGAGCAATGTTCAAATGACAGAATATAAGTAGTTAATGATTTTCACAATTAATTCTTTGAACCAGTAACTTCAAAATATTTGCATAAATATTATATTAAGCTGCTCCGTAATGTTAAAATATTTGCATAAAAAAATGTATTCTGCAACCTAGCATTTTTGTCAGTATGTTGTTGAATCATGCATTATTATAACGGTTAATTGGCTATGTTTTACAGAAAAAATATACACTGCAACAAAATAACAAACAGGTGATGCTGTATGTAATTAAAATTATTACTATCTTGTCACATGGTAATCATGTGACTCAAGATGGTATAATTATGCAGGGCATATTTCGAGTTTTGGGAATTTAAAATGCTGAACTCAAAATGAATTGTGATGAAACAAAAATGCAATTATCATGTCACGAAATGATTTATACCTAATCGGGCCAGTGATGGTTCCAATCTAAAAACGACAATGAAATGGACTGTCTAAGTTGGATAGGCTTGACAAATAGGGGGATAAAGTTGACGATACACCACCAATGTTAATAAAATAATACTGCTATCTTTCCAATGGAAATTATGGCAATAATGACGCTGTTGGCATGGTAACCAGCTAACCTTGATCTCACTATCCTATGCCAAACATGCCACAGGAGTGAGGCAAGCGAAATATTATGAACACAAACAGTGAATACTCCATGTAGCATACCGCCTAGTGTGGCATACATACCTAGTTACCTACCAGTATAACCCATGGCTGTGATACTCAGGCAGATGAACAAAAAATCTACATTTTCAAATATACAAAATTGAATAACACTAGAACGGAAAACCTGAACAAAATGATTGAACAGTACTCCAATGAATGTCGTGATAGTGTTGAACATCCATACCAAATTTCATTGAGATTGACAACCTATGGTTGAGATATCTGCTTGGACAGACAAAAAAACAACATTTCCAGCAAAACAAAGATGAATAAATCTAGAATGGCAGAACCAAACAAAACGTGTGAATACTCCGTTGAATGTCTTCATAGTCGTGAACATTCATAACAATATTTCATTGAGAACTGTCAACCGGTGGTTGAGATATCTGCCCATGCAAGATGGCTGCTGGTGGATCATGTTTTAAATAAATTTTTGAAAAATGATGGCTCGCATCTAGATGTCATCCCAAAGATCCATATGAAGTTTGGTGATGATTGGAAGGAAATTTTTGACAGACTGATGACAACCCATGGTAATAGCTCAAACTTGACTTCATCAAGTTGAGCTAAAAAGGGAATATTGCTTGCAGCAGACTGGGACTGATTAGCCAAGGCACAAAATGGTTTGCCTATAAAATATCGGAAAATTACCGAAACGTAGATTGTTGTATGTATCTCTTGGAAGCCACATTGAAATACTATTTCGTTATTTCACTGTGGCTTTCGTATTTCACTGCTATTAAAGTGAAAATGTGGCATAGTTTAGCAACTTTGATAAGGCACATATAATAAAAAATACCTACAGTTTATTGTTGAATACCTGAAACATATCATTCATATCTGGAAAGAAATATTCGTGAAAATTTTATAATTCTTTCCAGACACTCATGAGATATTTGGGTATTCAAACAACAACTATAGGTATTCTCTATTTGATGGAGCTCAGTAATGAACACTTTCACAAATACACACTTGGTTAGTGCGATACTTCATGATAGCCCCATAAATAACGTTCTACACATCAATCAATGAACTTACTTTAGTTTCAGAAGTAACTGTGTCCCTAACCTCTGTCTTTGTCGGTACAGGACTGTCACCTGATTTACCTTCCAGGATATTTATAATTGTAGCATCAACATCCTTGGTGACAGCTGTCAATTATAAAAAAATAAAACTGTTATCAGTCATGTACTCATCTGCAAATAACCTAGTCAAAGTATATCTTGTAATATTTCTAATTATGTAATATGTTTCATTAAATAGTGAGCCCACATGTTGACAGGAATTAGTGACTCCTGATTCCATGATATGTTATAATTTCTACAATAAAACTAGAAATGGGGTGGTGGGAGAACACTCAAAGAGATTCAATTATCAAAACATTTATTAGAAAACTATACACATTAGGATACATACAATTCAAATATAACAATAACAAAATTAGCACAGCATATTATAGCACATAATAGCATGATTAACAGTAAATTCCATGCGCATCATGTAAAATAATAATTGTAGCACAAACACACATATATGATAAATATCAGAATGGTAAATTATATTCACAGCATATAGAATGTTATTTAGGCTCATTACAGCACAAGCATAAGGAAACATAAAGTAGCACATGTATTGTATAATGACATTGTTCTTTCTCTTCACTGCATGCTGAGTTGTCGTTTTCTCTTGGCGATCTCTGTCAGTGTTCTGGTGTTGCTCGTTCTGTTTCTCTTGTTCGCAAACCACTTCTTTACTTGTTCAGTCGTTATTCCACCAGTCGTAGCAAGGACGTCGATCATGTCAGATGTTGGGTATGGATAATGTCGGTTTTGATCGTACCAGTTCTGCATTAGACGGATTGCTGTTTTGGAGATCGTAGGTCGTGCTTTGAGGTATCGTCGTGGCTCAGACATCTTTCCACTTGCTACTATCATGGGAGATAAGCTGCGCTCGACTCGGTCAATGATCTGATGAAGCTGTGTGTCGTAGTGTCGGTTGATGCATTCTTTGTAGTAGGTAGAATAGCTGGCCTCATGGATAGACTGGTGTCGCTCTGCATCAATGATAGCTGCCTGGTATCGATAGAAGCTACGAAGGTCACGGATGTGCTCAGGTGAAATGTCCTCCAACAGACTGAATGAACTGAAAAGACAGACCACATATATATAAATATAGAAATTACTAATTTGGTGTAAACATTTATAAAAAATAAGCACTCAGAGAATGTGTTGTGCATGTATTTTGTATTGTAGTTTGCAATGATTCAGTCAGTATTGAATTGGTTTACATTGACAACAAGTATATTAATTTATCAACTTTTAATTGAAAACCTGGACTACTGGCATTTATTGATAACACAGTTATCATCAACATTGTGATATATCTTATTTTTATTCTAAGTGGCAATGCTAGATAGATGCAGAAAATTAATAAGTACATCTACATACCTAAACAGTTCTTTCTCTCTGGTGTAGATATCTTTTGGAGCTGTAGAAACAATGTCAACGAGAGTGTTCGGGAACAATGCAGATTTACACTCTTCAGCTAGCAATTTACGAAGTTCACAAACATAGTCAGATGAAGAGACAGGTTTGATAGCCCCAAGCACGGCAGAGAGAGAGTTGTTGAGACGACTGTCGGGTATTGGGCTTTTGCAGTCATCGTCAGAAGATTCGATGGAGCTAAGATGGCTGAAATGAGATGAATCGTTTTGGCTTACGTCTGGAGACGACACATGGCTGATGTCACAGGAAGTGTCCCTCAGAAGCTCTTCAATGTCGAAGGCTGAGCTCTTCTGTCGTTTGGCTGGTGGAGTGTCTGGGGCAGATGTCACAGACTCTGGTGATGAGACTGATGTGTAGGCAGGTAGCTCTTGCTGGAAGAGCAGGATGGACTGATTGTCGATGGTCGTCATGGTGTCACCTTCTCGAAGAGTCTCTTCTGCCAAGGCATCGATGAGAGCAGCAAATTCGGTATCAGATGACATGACAGTAATTTCTAGAATATTCTCGAACACTATGGAACAATGGATAAAGAATGACATATGCCAGAAATTTCTGACAGCCATATTATATTGACACCACTGTGTGTCTAACTCAGCCAATCAGATTGCAGAAAAGCAGCTCACCACAGTGACTGTGGTTCTGGGGTGAGTACATCTTGTGGCAAACAAACTGTGAACATCAGGCAGTGATCAGGGAATCAGCTGATGTTTATACAGAGAGCAGTGTGACAAAGGGCTGAGGCCTCACACCATGGAGAAGATGCTTGTACAAACAAACCCACTATCAGCCAGATACAGCACTGAATTGTTGCTTATACAAACACCCACTAGTAATTCAGTATTGTTTTAACTGACTCTTTGCTGTCAAGTTGTGATTGTGATATATTTAGTGTCCTTGATTATTGTTAATGGTGGTTATTTGATCAGTAACTCATTCACAGTAAGTGAAAGACAACAATAGAGGGTATGTCAACAAGTTTATACTCATGTATTCTACATGGCCAGAAAATAATTTTCTTATATTAGGCCAAAAAAAAAAAGTGTTTTGGTTCTCGGGCATTTTTTTTCTTCAAATCAATGAGGGAGGGAGGGTTTTATTTTTATTTTTTACTGCGAATAGTAAGCATGGACAAAGATACCTTCCTCTGTCTAGTAATAACCAGAAAGGTAGAGGGAACTGTTATGCCTATAAACTCATTTAGTATTATATAAAAATGACATTGTACTACCAGTGTATGACTGGGATTACCTATCAATCTATAATGCCCCTGACATTAACTACTGTTATTGTTGTCTAAAAACTGATACCTCCCCATTCTAATATGTGATCCTGAATTTAGTCCTGTGCCTTTCAATTGTATAAAGTTACAATTAGTGTAAGTTGTTCACAATGACTAATTGTAAGAAGAGCATGAGGATCAGCTAATCATTTTCTTAATTGTAGTCATCTACTTCATGTTGTAAGCCTGCAAGTCACAAATTACATGTTAGAGCTCAATGCACACTAATATTCAACACATATCTGCTATGGACATGTTGATAAAATAAAATAAAAATTAAATTTTTTTTTTCGTAAGTTTTTTTGTCATAACATCAGGCATTGCAATAACGAGAGGCCGATCACGATCGGCAGATGTTTAACCCATACCTTGGCGATAACGATTAGCTATTTTCATAAATCCTTACACCAACCTTTTCAACAATTCACATCTTACTATTAAAGCTACTCGATCCGATTAAGCACTCCTCAGTTATGTTTTATTTGGCTTCGGGGGTAAAAAATATTTTATTCAAATCGAGGAACCCATTCCTCAAAGCTCAGAATAAGCAGATATCAATTTTTTAAATCTATTATCTTTAACCACCTGGAATATTTAGTGGCTGTATGAAAGTTGATGAAGATGGATAACTCTAAAATCAAGTGTTTTTTTTGTGTCAGATATATGACAAAGTAGCAAAATTTCATTGTACAAAATGTTGATAAATAACAGATTTTGGGCAATTTTATACTAGTGGACTGTGGTTAGCATTATTTTTGGGCAATTAATTGACTCTGATAACAGAAGCGGAATTTCAAAAAAACTGTTGTTGTTGGAATCTGATGATATGGGGACCATCAAATCGGATTGAGTACCTTTAAGGGGTCATCTCAAAACTACTATCGGGATCCCGATAGATTTCCCGATAGGATACCGATAGTTATATATACAGTTATCGGGAAATTATCGGGAAAATAGATATATAGTCTTATAGAGCTCAGTCCATAGTCAGGCAGAAGAACCATACATAACAGTTAAAGAAACTATTTTAAAAATTTCGTAAAATATGATTGATAATGATTGGATATAACATAATTTAATGCATAATTATGAGATAACTAGAGGTCGTCAGCGATATGAGATTGAAGATATTAGATTTATTACATTGGATAGCATACTGTATGTCTATGGAATGGGTGGGTTAATTTTGATAATATTTTAAAGCAATTAAACCAAATGACCCTCTCTGTACAGGTTAGGGGTGTGTTATCATAAAATATGACTTGAAATATAATATAATCAATGACAAATATTTGAGTTATTAAATGAGATAGCAAGGGGTTGATCTTAATCACACTAATGAACTGATCAAAATAGTCTATAAATGCATGTATATGGATTTAGAAGCCCACACAATAAGTCAGTCTCAAGAATACAAGCAACATAATTATTATCCTGCACCCCAAATGCAATAGAGGGAATTTCAAAATAAGAAATTTCCTCTAATGTTTTTAGAAATCCTTACTGAACCTGGCTCAAAGTGAAAGATATAATTTAATATCTGCCTATCAGATATCATGTGTCTATGGAATGGGTTAATATTAATCCCAAAATCCATGCAAGACCAGAGAGCTATGTTGGAGTTGATCAATCCTGAGAAGTCACTGTCCACACACTATGGAAATTCAATAAACAACAGATAGCTATTAAAGTGCAGCAGTGAGTATCAGATTTCATTACCAGGTATCAATAATAGAGATTATCTCTAGTCTCTCTTTACTGATACCTCAGTTGGAAGCTGCCACAGTTATTTCTTGTAAGCAAATCTCAAATCTGTTCAATTCTTAGTTAAAAGGGGCCATAATTCTGGTATAAAACACAGGATCTCACCCATATTCAAACTAGATCTGTATTTTGAGTTGATAAACTTGCATACCAAATTTGGTTCTTATCAGTTGAAAAATGGTTGATTTATCAAAATATGCAGAAATTCTATATCAAAGGGCCATAACTCCTTTAAAAAATATCGGATCAAACCCATATTCGAACTCGATCTGTATTTTGGTCCGAGAAACTGGCATACCAAATTTGATTCTGAACAGATAATTTTTTTTTGAGTTATGGTAGCATGCATGAATTCTAAGTCGAAAAAGGGCCATAACTCCGTAATAAAAACTCGGATCGAACCCATATTCGAACTCGATGTCTTTTATGCTGAGAAATTCAATTACAAAATTTGGTTCCGATCAGATATAAAATGTTCGAGTTATCGCACCATGCGTAAAGTGTCTACAGACAGACAGCCAGACAGACAGACATACAGACGGACGGACGGACTAACGACGAGTGGTCAATCCGGACAACGACACTATGTTTACCATACTATGGTATGGGTAAACATAACAAGACAGTCAATGACTGTGGGGTCGCTCACCAGACTGCAAAGACTGATAAGACTGGGACTCTGGAGACCAAAACAGTCAGCACTTTTCATAATCACTTTAAAAGAAGTAAATTTAAACAGGATATGTGGCTAGAGAGACTTCAAGTATGTAGCTTGGTAAAAATCCACCTTGAAATTGCCAACTGTACACTACTGATCACCCCCCTCCTCCAGCTCAACAAGTCCCCTCCCGACCGGGATCCAGACTCCCCAAGTCTTAGGTTGGAATTTCACAACCGACACCTCAAACTTTCTCAATTGTTGGAAATTTCCAATCTCACAAGCGCCTTTTTCCAAAACCATTTAAACATGTTTGAAGCCCAATTATCCATGGACCCAAAACACAATACATGTATGTCAGACCAATCAGTCAGGTGGTTCCAAGGTAGATGTTTTAATGAATTTGGTATTTCTATGATTTTATTGCTAACTCCCCATAGACTGCCATTTCTTGACAGGTTGACCTCATTTTAACAAATCTGTATCTCAGTCACTAAAGGATCTTCCTGATTCCTCCATACTATATGTAAGCTAAATAGTCCAAAATCCCTTGAGAAGACATTTTAAGAATTACTATAGAGACATATAGTTATGTCCCTGGTCCCACCCTTTTAACCTGGTGACCCCATCTGAATAAATTTGAATCCCAGACACCAAAGAACCCTTCATACATATCATAAATATCAGTCAAATAGACCTGATGGTCCTTGTGAAGGAAGCATATTAAGAGGGAAACTGTCCTTCGCTTGGCCCCTATTTGACCAGGTGACCCCATTAACAAAATCTGAATTGCAGTCAAGGAAGAACATTCCATTCTATATAAGCCAACTAGTTCTTGCAAACATATTTAAAGAATTACTATGTAGTGAAATAGTTAAGTCTCTTGCTCTGCCTTTATTTGACTTTGTGATCCCATTTTCACAAATCTGATAAGGATCAAAATTAAGTTCTCCAGTTGAATTTGGTGATATTCACCCATTGGGCACCTCATTTATGAATTTTATCTTCTGCAAATTAGGGGATATAGAAACTTCCTAGAAGGGAAATTTAACTAACAACAATGTAAATTTGATACTATAGATACTTCCCAGAAGATGAGGCCTAAGCAGAATGAGGTCGTCAGAGGGTGAATTTGGTGATGCTAGCCTGCTGTGCCGGATAGCATCACAAAAAGCGTGTCTGTTCCTACATTGTGTATGCCTGGCCTCAAGCAACACAATGTATTATACAACAAGCCTTGAAATAGTGTGATAGTGTGTCTGTAATTTGCAGAGTGAGGTCCCCAGAGGGTGAATTTAGTGACGCTAAATTCACCCTCTGGGGACCTCATTCTGATAAAGTCCTCAACTGCTATGGAAGACCTAGAATAAAATTGAATTTCCCCAGTTGAAGTTGGTGATGTTCACCCATTGGGCCCCTCAATTATGAATTTTATCTTCTGCAAATTAGGGGATATAGAAACTTTCTAGAAGGGAAATTTAACTAACAACAATGTAAATTTGATACTATAGATACTTCCCAGAAGATGAGGCCTAAGCAGAATGAGATCTTGAGACTCTAGATACTTCCCAGAAGATGAGGCCTAAGCGGAATAAGGTTCTCAGAGGGTGTAATTGGTTATGCTAGCCTGCTGTGTAGGATAGCGTCACTAAATTCACCCTCTGGAAACCTCATTCTACAAATGCCAGGCACTCTTTGCGAAAATGAAATTAATCTGATTTTAATGACCACTGAGTGATAATATAAACAACAAGGGTGCTTCATTGATAACACCATTAATCTCATTTAAATTATGGATGACATGAATACACTCCCTGGGGACTCTGTCTAAGGCTGCAGTTCTAAGCTCTCTTTATCTCTCTATCTGTCTTGCCATGTGTGATGTCTATCAGTTCATAGGAGAGTTGCCTTGTAATGGGAATTTAAATAAATATACTTTATTTACCTGTGAGTTAGGATATGAGATAGGGTGGAATGCTGTTGGTTGGGGGTGGGGTTCTGGGTCATGTGGGGGGGGTGATATTTTTTGTTTGTATGTTAAATTGATCAAGGAGTTCCTTTTTTTATTATTTTTTGGGGAATTATGGCCCTGGCTCCACAACTATTTGACCCAGTGACCCCATTTGAACAAATCTGAACCCCAGTCATTCAATGACCCCACATACCAAATATAAACTAAATCGGCTTAATGGTTATTGACAAGTCGTTATAAGAATTACCAAGGAGGAATATAGTTATGGCCCTGGTTTCGCAACTGTTTGACACAGTGACCTCATTTGAACAAATATTAATGACAGTCACCTAGGGAACATCCACCCCAAATATGATCAAAATGCAAAAATGTAATTTTTGGGTTTTTAGAGTTATGTCCCTGGCTCTGCCCCTAATTGACCCAGTGACCCAATTTGAACAAATCTGATTCCCAGTCACCCAAGGTCCCTCAGTACCAAATATAAGCTAATTCGGCCCAATATTTTTGTAGAAGAAGTCATTGTAAGAATTACTATGAGTTATGGCCCTGGTTTCTCAACTAATTGAACGGGTGACCTCATTTGAACAAATCTGAACACCAGTCACCCAAGGACCCTCCATACCAAATATTAGCTAAATCGGCACAATGGTTATTGACAAGAAGTTGTTGTAAGAATTACTGTGGAGGAATAGAATTATGGCCCTGGTTTCGCAACTATTTGACCCAGTGACCTCATTTGAACAAATCTGAATGAGAGTCACCTAGGGAACATCCACACTAAATATGAACCAATTTGGTATGATGGTTTCAGAGGAGAAGATGTTTTTAAAAAAAGTTGATGGACAGACAGACGGACAGACGGACGGACGGACGAGGGGTGATGACTATAGCTCCACCAGAGACTTCGTCTCAGGTGTTCGTCTCCGGTGAGCTAAAAAGGACTAATGCGGCCCTTTTTATTCAATGCGGCGGGGCCTGAGAACCAAAAGCTGCTTTTTTTTTGGCCTTATAGTCAAATATCTGAATTTGCAGATAAATATATTGCAAATTTAGGCTTACTAACGTTATTAAACAAACAATTACTCACATAATTTGGATGCATTTATAATTTAAACATTTGGTGGAGGCTTTGATTAAAATTAAAATTTTGTTATATAATTTCAGACTAAATACATATTATGAAAATTTTAAACTCAATCTGTTTATTCACAATGATAAATTTAGTTTGGTTTCTAAAGCTCTGTAGAAGATATACCATTTAAAAAGTTATTTGAAGATAAGTTTCAATGGATTAGATATTTACTTGAGAAATTATTGTTCTATTTATGTAATATACATACATTTATTAATTTTTAGAAAGACGTATTTTTTTCATTTTGCTAGTTTTACTGAAAAGTTGATGTAATGTAAACAATATTTATTCTAGATCTCACATATACATGAGTATATAACAATTACATTATAATAAATAAAAAAAATTCGTTTCTTGTTTTTGGTGAGTTTTTCAATTGTGAGATATGGAGGATCTGACAACAAGCAAAATGCTTTTTTAAAGTCATCTCCTCAGTGTGTAACTTCTGAATCAGAAATTATTTCATTATGGTTATATGTCGATTATTATATGCCAAGTTAGCTTTTTTTTTCTGGTCCAGGTGAAAATTAGCACATGGTTATCTATAAAGGAAAATCATGATTGGGTAAAAAATTTCAAAAATATATTGTAACTGAAGTTCACAGCAAATAAGTCACTTTTCACATTATTAATGTGTTTTATTTATAAATAAACTATAAACCTAATTTCCTATGATGTTCATAATGAGATTCATATTATAATCTATTAATTGTACAGTTTTATGATTTTTATTGAGAACTATCTCCCTATAAATGAATGTCATATAAATTCATTTGCTTACAACACTTAATTAATAATATTATACCCTGAATAATTAATATAATTATATATGGTTATGTATAATTGAATATAAAAAAAATTCAGTATAAAAAAACAAAAATTCAAGAGTTCAAATGTATTTTAATACCATGAAACATATCATATTTAGGCACCTCCCTTATCACTTAAAGAAAGTTTCATCAAATGTTTTTATTAGCAAACTCATCCAAAATTACCTGAAAATTCAAAAATCTTTCTGTTTATTCACAATGATATATTTAGTTTGGTTTGTAATGTAAGAGATATAGTATTCAAACAGTTATTTTCTTGCGAATGCGCTGGGAAGTGGTCGACTGAATTTTTCTCGGGAGTCGAAAATTACTTTAAAATTAAAGATGCAACAGTCTGAATATCGTTAATGTGTATTATAATACATTTACAACAACTGATAATCACTTATGTGTGTTTATTTGTGATGCCAGATCTTTGACTTTTATGTTATTCATATAGCAAACAATGGAGGTACTTATATAATGAAATTATGAAAAATGTGAAAATGTGAAAAATCCAAAAACATTGCAGACATTTAGCCAGAGCGGGTGTGGCCAAATAGGATTTCAAAGATTGACCACGGTGAGAAATTTCCATTTATTATTTTCGGAACAGTTATGTTATCAGTCATGTACTCATCTGCAAATAACCTAGTCAAAATATATCCTGTAATATTTCTAATTATGTAATATGTTTCATGTTGACAGGAATTAGTGACTCCTGATTCCATGATATGTTATAATTTCTACAATAAAACTAGAAATGGGGTGGTGGGAGAACACTCAAAGAGATTCAATTATCAAACATTTATTAGAAAACTATACACATTAGGATACATATAATTCAAATATAACAATAACAAAATTAGCACAGCATATTATAGCACATAATAGCATGATTAACAGTAAATTCCATGCGCATCATGTAAAATAATCATTGTAGCACAAACACACATATATGATAAATATCAGAATGGTAAATTATATTCACAGAATATAGAATGTTATTTAGACTCATTACAGCACAAGCATAAGGAAACATAAAGTAGCACATGTATTGTATAATGACATTGTTCTTCCTCTTCACTGCATGCTGAGTTGTCGTTTTCTCTTGGCGATCTCTGTCAGTGTTCTGGTGTTGCTTGTTCTGTTTCTCTTGTTCGCAAACCACTTCTTTACTTGTTCAGTCGTTATTCCACCAGTCGTAGCAAGGACGTCGATCATATCAGATGTCGGGTATGGATAATGTCGGTTCTGATCGTACCAGTTCTGCATTAGACGGATTGCTGTTTTGGAGATCGTAGGTCGGGCTCGGAGGTATCGTCGTGGCTCAGACATCTTTCCACTTGCTACTATCATGGGAGATAAGCTGCGCTCGACTCGGTCAATGATCTGATGAAGCTGCGTGTCGTAGTGTCGGTTGATGCATTCTTTGTAGTAGGTAGAATAGCCATATGCCTCATGGATAGACTGGTGTCGCTCCGCATCAATGATAGCTGCCTGGTATCGATAAAAGCTACGAAGGTCACGGATGTGCTCAGGTGAAATGTCCTCCTCCAACAGACTGAATGAACTGAAAAGACAGACCACATACATATATAAATATAGAAATTACTAATTTGGTAAAATATGTCTAAAATATAAGCACTGAAATAAACATTTCTCAGAGAATGTGTTGTGCATGTATTTTGTATTGTAGTTTGCAATGATTCAGTCAGTATTGAATTGGTTTACATAATATATTATCAACAAGTATATTAATTTATCAACTTGAGTTGAAAACCTGGACCATTGGCATTTATTGAGTACACAATTATCGTCAACATTGTGATATATCTTATTTTTATTCTAAGTGGCAATGCTAGAAAGATGCAGAAAATTAATAAGTACATCTACATACCTAAACAGTTTTTTCTCTCTGGTGTAGATATCTTTTGGAGCTGTAGAAACAATGTCAACGAGAGTGTTCGGGAACAATGAAGATTTACACTCTTCAGCTAGCAGTTTACGAAGCTCACAAACATAGTCAGATGAAGAGACAGGTTTGATAGCCCCAAGCACTGCAGAGAGAGAGTTGTTGATTCGACTGTCGGGTATTGGGCTTTTGCAGTCATCGTCAGAAGATTCGATGGAGCTAAGATGGCTGACGTCAGATGAATCGTTGTGGCTTACATCTGGAGACGACACCTGGCTGACGTCACAGGAAGTGTCCCTCAGAAGCTCTTCAATGTCGAAGGCTGAGCTCTTCTGTCGTTTGGCTGGTGGAGTGTCTGGGGCAGATGTCACAGACTCTGGTGATGAGACTGATGTGTAGGCAGGTAGCTCTTGCTGAAAGAACATGATGGACTGATTGTCGATGGTCGTCATGGTGTCACCTTCTCGAAGTGTCTCTTCTGCTAATGCATCGATGAGAGCAGCAAATTCGGTATCAGATGACATGACAGTAATTTCTAGAATACTATAGAACAATGACAGAACTGAATAAAGAATGACATATGCCAGAAATTTCTGACAGCCATATTATATTGACACCACTGTGTGTCTAACTCAGCCAATCAGATTGCAGAAAAGCAGCTCACCATTGTGACCATGGTTCTGGGGTGAGTACATCTTGTGGCAAACAGACTGTGAACATCAGGCAGTGATCAGGGAATCAGCTGATGTTTATACAGAGGGCAGTGTGACAAAGGGCTGATGCCTCACACCAGGGAGAACACTGAATAAGATGCTTGTACAAACAAACCCACTATCAGCCAGAGAGATCACTGAATAGGGGCTTATACAAACATTCAAAAGAAGTCAGTAAGGGACAACCCTGTTTAGGGGCTTATACAAACACCCAATGGCAGTCCAATGTTGTTTTGCCTATTGCTGTCAAGTTGTGATTGTGATACATTTAGTGTCCTTGATTATTGTTAATGGTTGTTATTTGATCAGTAACTCATTCACTGGTTTATACTCATGGATTCTACATGGCCAAAAAATAATTTTCTTATTTGCACCTTACCATAGTAAAATATCTGAATTTTCAGATAAATATAAGCAAATTTAGTCTTATTAACGTTATTGAACAAACAATTACTCACATAATTTGGATGCATTTACAATTTAAACATATTGTGGAGGCTTTGATTAAAGTAAAATTTTATTTTTTCTTATATAATTTCAGACTAAATACATATTATGAAAATTTAAAACTCAATCTGTTTATTCACAATGTTAAATTTAGTTTGGTTTCTAATGGTCTGTAGAAGATATACCATTTAAAAAGGTATTTGAAGATAAGTTTCAATGCTTAGATAATTACTTGAAAAAATGTTGGAATCTAATCAATAATTTTTATATACATGCAGTTTCTTTAATTTTGCTAGTTTTACTCAAAAGTTCACAGAAAAGAGTCACTTTTAAGTTTTAACATTATTGGTGTAAACAATATGAATATTTTACAAAAATGCTAATGGATGAGTATGGGTGATTGGAAAGGGATGAGACAGCAAGCCTATTGTGGCTTTTTTGTAAGTCCTCTCCCAGATCGCTTAAATTTTCCGAACTACATAAGGCCGTTCGGGTGTGTCAGACGGGAATTTTTCTGGTTTGTACTTTAAATAACTTATTGGTGATTTTGATATAGATCGCACTCAACAACAGATAACAAGAGATAAGATAAGAACTGGAGTGGGGTGTGATTAGGGAATTAAAGGTAACCAATGGGACGAAAGGAGAGTAGTTAGGTTTAAGAAAGGTCAGAAAGATAGGATGGTCAATGGGGGCGGGGTAGTTTAACATTCGGCTGTAGAATTATATGTCAATTGTGTATAACTTGGCGTACAGAGACTACATGAGTTAGCTGGGCAGTCAGGCTTTCCGAATTATGACATTATGTATGACTTTATATATGACTCAATGGCAGAAGACATGTGACATAGTATTACGTTTAGAATCGTTTTGTACTAATTATGTATCTTTGTGCGGCCTTGAAAATACTATGATTTTCCCTAATGGAACTTTCGGGTGAACCCTCGAGTAGGGTTCTTTCTGATAATATTATGTTTGGTAGAGATGATAGCAATTCCAATCTTGATGCCTGGTATAAATGGCATTCTAACAGGTAATGATGGGCTGTTTCAACAGCACCGCATGCACAATATGGGTCGGGCCTAACAAAATTGGTCATGAGGTCGAAGTTCAAATTACTACATTTCAGTCTCAATCGTGTGTGGTATACTTGGGATTTGCGACTATGGCAATGATAGTAGTATGGATGTGTGTATATACGATCGTCAGCAAGTGACTCTTTAAACTTGTCCAGGTTGGTACAATTTTTTACACACTCTGGCAGTCTATTCCAATCGCTTATTGTAGAGGGTAAAAATGTATCTTTATAAATATCCTTTGTGGCGTCCAATGGTAGTCGTATTGCATGATGTCTAAGATTATAACCGGTTTGGTTTTCAGAGTGACAAATATAATTTCGTAGGTACACGGGTGCTGTACTATTTTGTGGAATTGTATAAGCTTTTGTTTTTTCCTCCTTGATGCCAGGGTCTCCCAACCAGTATCTAATAGTAGGCTCTCTTTACTGGCGCTGTTCGTCGCTCCAGTAACGATCCTTGCCATTTCAAATTGTATTTTCTCTATATCATTGCTGAGATAATTAGGACAATTATCCCATACTGGTGATGCATATTCAAGCCCTGGTCTTACATAGGCAAAGTATATTCTTTCCAGTGTTTTACGGTTCAATGTAAATCTGTGTTTCCTAACTAGATTAACCCGTTTCCATGCCTTTTCGATCGTGATGCGGATGTGTGTGCACCACGTACCTCGGTTATTGAAGATAAGTCCGAGTTGTTTATGAAAAGGAACTTCGATTAAGGTGGTAGTTCCCATAGTTAGTGGGGGGTGGTGGACGTCTGTATCCTTTCTTGCTATTAACATTGATTCGGTTTTTAGTGGATTGAACTCGACAAGCCATTTTTTTTACCATTGATCGAGCGTATATAGGTCATCATTTAGTACATTAGCGGCTAGCGCAGGACTTTCAACTGTCAGGTATATTGAGGTATCATTGGCAAAGAGGCGGATGTTACTTGTTATGTTTACTGCAATATCGTTTATGTAGACCAAAAATAAAAGAGGGCCAAGCACAGATCCCTGGGGTACACCGGCGGTTACTTGTTGCCATTCGGAAAAACTTCCTTCAATCCATACTCTCTGCTTCCTGTTAGCAAGGTATGATTTGATGAGGTTAAGCAAATTCCCAGATACTCCGACTTTTTCGAGTTTATGGATTCGAATGCTTTGCTGATATCACAAAATATGCATCGGACTACTTTACCCTCGTTTAAAGAAATGCTTATGTAATCGTATATGTCTGTTAGCTGGAATACAGTTGAGTCACCCTTCATAAACCCCGATTGATAATTAGATAAGATATTGTTTTCTTTAAGAAATTCCGACAGATATTTGTGAATGCACTTCTCGAATACTTTTGATACACAGCTCAAAAGAGAGATTGGGCGGTAGTTGTTCACAAGACTGGTATCACCAGTTTTAAATATCGGCGTGACATTTGATATTTTCCATTCTGGTGGAAAACAGCTATTCTTGATAAAAGAATTGAAATAAAATGATAATGGTTCACACAATGATGATGCACAATTCTTCAGGACTTTTGGGCTTACACAGTCTGGTCCGCTGGATTTTGCCACCTTGAGGCCCCTCAGTGCGGTATACACGTCGACAGATGTAAGTTTTATAAAAGATATTTGTGGGCGGTCAGGGTCAAGTACGGATTGGGGTAGGCTCTTCCCAGTATCATCAACCGACGAAATAGAAGAGAAGTATGTATTAAATGCGTTGGCTTTGTCAGTTGATGAGATCAGGAATTCGCCATTTGACGCGATCGGGGGAATAGATCTACTATCATTAGAAAATAGATAGTTCTGGAGTGTTTTCCACCAGGATGATTGGTCAGTTGTATGATCATTGAGCAGCTTTTCATTTTTGCTATCAAATTGTCTCTTGCTTTTTCGAATAGCTGAAATGACCTCGTTACGTTTGTTTTTAAAGTTTGCCCACGCGTTTGGAGTATTCTTTCCTTTAGCTAACCTATGTAGTCTATTCCTTTGTCTCATTAGTTTTCGGATATTGCATGTAAGCCAGGGTGGTAGTCCCTTACGGATGGTCACATTTTTGTTCGGGATATATTCTCGGCATGTCGTAATCAGTTTATCTGTTAAGATTTCAACATGTTTTGAAACTGGGGAGTTGCAAGGCTCCTTATAATTCCAATCGCTAAAAGTTTTATTCATATCATTGTAATTCGCCATATTATAATTCCATATCTTTCGCATTAGAGTTGTTGATGTATTAAACGTTTCTAGAGTTAGTCGCAGGACAACCGGACAGTGGTATCTCACGGTATTGTCGAAAAAGTTTCCATGTACATTACAAGATTCAATAATACTCTTATTAATTGTCCTCTCCGTATAATGGGTTTTGTCGCTAACTAGTTGGGTAAATCCCCGCTCGCTGCAGAGTTCATTAATTTTTCCATTACCGTCTACAAAATAGTTTTCATTAAAATCGCCACCTATTACAATGTCAAGGTCTTCGTCGCGTGCAACTGTTATACTCTTGTCAATTTTGTTCCATATACTCACAGGTGTGTTTGGTGGTCTATAGAATTAATTAATTAATTGATGTGTATTATTTATATAAACTATATTCCTAATTTCCTATGATGTTCATAATGAGATTCATATTAAATTCTATTAATTGTACAGTTTTATGATTTTTATAGAGAATTATCTCCCTATAAATGAGAATTATCTCCCTATAAATGAATGTCATATCAATGTCAAATCATTAACTTGCAACACTTACTTAATAATATTATACTTATATAACCCTGGGTATGTATAATTGAATATTAAATCCTTTCGATGAATCCAAACCAAATTCCTTGGTTTTCCATAAACGTGTGGAAAATGTAAGAGTTGTGCTACCTATTCCATTTTCATGAGGATACTTGTATATGTTACGATACAGTCTTTTGTTGGAAATTGGAATCAACTTCCATTTCCGGGTGATGGTTTGATAATTGTCGTCTGAGTTGAGTTGAGATATGGTAAGCGGGTTTTTAGCCCTTTTCAACTATATTTTTTCTCTCTCTTTCTCTGGGTTCTGCATGGTTAACGACTTAATGTTAATTAATAAATTGATCTAATGAAATGAAAATTTTCATGCTGAGATGAAACAAAACCATAATGCACAGGGCAGGTTTGAACATCCGGTCCGTCCGCCCTTCTTATCAGAGTTATGGATCTTTAAGATTGTTTTTATCTATTATATATTTTGGAATTTCTGTCTGTATGTGTGTTATAAACTCGAAAATTGCTTGACTGATCTGACACAACTGTTTCCTTGACCTTGCCCAAATACGCTCATATAGGCATGTTTCTGGACCAATGCTGTATATCCTGCCCCGATGGAGGCAATCACAAAGAAATCTCTAAATAGCCCGGACGAAGTTGGGCACATCAGCTGGTATATATATATATTAAATTTTTTTGCCTAGTTATATAAACTTTTAATTCGGGTGTCTTGGTTTTCGATAGCTGCAGTTAAAAGGTTGTCAATCACACACAACCGAAAATGGTATGCAACTGATTGGCTCCAAAAACAAACTGCTTGATTTGGAAAATGTCCAATGACTCACAACAGACCGATGGGCCCTTTTCACACTTTGATTTTTCACCTAGTTTTAATTCCAACAAGAGCTACGCTGGGCGTGCAATATACGCCCTCTCTTGGGTCGGCGGAAACTGGTGAAAAAGGGGCATAACTCTGGTAAAAATTGGTGGACGGAACTCAAATTTGAACTTGACCTGTGTTTTGGTGGGAGAAAGTAATATACCAAATTATCTTTGAATCCGATAAGCTCTAGTAAAGTTATCATGCGGACAACAAATTTCAGGGATTTTCTAAGTCAAATTACGTAAAATAAGGGGCATAACTCCGGTGAAAATTGGCGGACGGAACCCAAATTCGAACTTGAGCTGTCTTTTCTCCTAATAAACCCACATACCATATTTGATTGAAATCGGTTCACTCTAACTAAAGTTATCATCCGGACAACAAATTTCATGGATTTTCTAAGTCAAATTACGTCAAAAAAGGGGCCATAACTCTCGCAAAAATTATCGGATTAAAACGAAATTCGGACTTGAGCTGTATTTCGATATATGTAATCCACAAAAATACGGGTTTTGCGTATAAACATTCCAAAATCGAGTTATCATCCGGAAACCAAAAAACATAAGAAAAACTGAATTTTCTGAGTCGAAAAAGGGGCATAACTCTGCCAAAAATGGTCGGACAGAACCCAAGTTCCAACTTGACCTGTGTTTTGCTGGGAGAAAGTAATATACCAAATTTGGATTCATTCCGATAAACTATACTAAAGTTATCATCCGGACAACAAATTTCAAGGATTTTCTAAGTAAAAAAACGTTAAATAAGGGGCATAACTCCGGTGAAAATTGGCGGGCGGAACCCAAATTCGAACTTGAACTTACTTTTCGGCTAATAAACCCACATACCAAATTTTACTAATTTTGGTTCACTCTAACTAAAGTTATCATCCGGACAACAGGTTAACGGACGGACGGACAGACCAATACTATAATACGGCCTTTTTTTCAAAAGGGCGTATAATAATTGTTCCTCAGCACTATAAATCATATTTTACTGTAAATGTTCATCTAGTGAGAACTTTATCTCAAATATAAACTACAAATCGGCTCATTACTAGGTGCCTATAATACAACAGCTCTCTTTCTTCATACCCAGGCGTTAAATTTATTTATGTATGTGTATACATGTACGTGTATGTGTGTACATATATGTGTATACCTGTGTATATGTATGTATGCATATATATCTTCCCTTCTATTTCTAATACCAGTGCTCATTTGGATGTTGCATTGTGGATTTATTGACGACAATCTGTACATGTGTTCACTTACTTATTTGAAATTATCAAAATTCTGTTGCACATCTTCAAGCAATAATTAAACGTCATAGTCTCTCAGGCCGACTCCCCCAGTATTTTTTTCTTCTCTCCATGAAACATATTTGTTTATTATTATATGCATACACTTTTTTCTTTTGCTCTCAGAAGTGCATTATCTTGATATCATGATCACTGCCTCATTAAAATGCATCATAAATGAAACATACGCAAAGAAATATATATTTATTGAACAGAAAACAAATTTAAATTTTACATATCAAATACAAAAGTTCAAAATATAATCATATCTACTTTTACACTCATCGCATGGAGTCAGTTTTTTATGGCCCATTTGTCCTGTCTACTTATGCTCTTACTTACTAGTATTTAATTATGATTGATATTGTAGTATACAGGGCAGGGTCGGCCTTTAAGATGGAGCTGCATGTTTCGCATAATGCAGCCAAATATGGCAAGAGATTTTCAACGAAGTATTTCTCTGGATCTATCTCGCGAAAAATTGTGAATTTCACATATTATCATCTTCATTATTTGTAGAATCTGAGCAATTATTAAGAGGTGACAAAAACAATGAATTATAATACAATTGGGAGGTTAAAAATATGATTTTCTTTGTTGTCCCTTTTGGTACCAAGAACTGCTAGAATGATTAATAATTTCACACAACACTCCAATCACCTGAGAGGAGGCTTCATTTGTATCATTATGTGGAGTTAGATTTTTAATTGCACAATATAGTGTCATACCCTCATATATTATAATGAATAATAAAGCAGTCACAAATATTCCAGTCCATGAAAACAACTGTTGATATGCAGTGTGGTCCACTCAAGCATCAAGCAACAGAAATTAGGCCACAGTGTTAAGAGATATGGTGGTCAGCTTCAACTTGGTTATGAAGCCATGACCCGGAACTCATCTCAGCCCAATTTTTCATTGAACAACATGAATGACATGAAGATTATCAAATAAAATTGTCAGAAAAGGTACTTATATCGCGAAAAGTTTGAGAAAAATTACAAATGTTTTGCCCTAAGGGTGGCCGACAACCAAGCTCATAACCATAACCTAATCAGACATCCAGGCTCATATCGATAACCTACTTTGACAAACAGACAACCAGGCTCATAACCATAGCCTAATGAGACATCCAGGCTCATAACCATTGCCTAATGAGACATCCAGACTCATAATCATTGTCCAATGAGACATCCAGACCCATATCCATATCCATATCAAGGCTCATAACCATAGCATAATGAGACATCCAGGCCCATAGGCATAGCCATAGCCTAATGAGACATCCAGACTCATAACCATAGCCTATTGAGACATCCAAGCTCATAACCATAGCCTAGTGAGACATCCAGGCTCATAACATAATCACAAATATATATATGGGGGTCAAATTTGAGAAAAGAGTGCAAATTATCAACTGCTAGCATAAAATTCAATATTTTCATTTGTATGTGTTTTCTTGGATAAAAAGATAGACGAGAAAGAGAAAAGTTCGATTACAGATCCCATTACCGAATTTTTTTTTACTCGATAAGCACAGAGAAAAGGAAATAGATTTCCTCATTGCCTAGTCACATGCACAGTTCACAACTGATCTTCAGTCAGAGAGAACATCAGAAGTTAATAACGGTACATCTATGAATATTAATGTGTGGGTATTTAAGGTACGGAAACAGCTCTGGTGGAAAATGGGATGATAGGAGAATACTCAAAAAGATTTAATTATCAAACATTTATTAGAAAACTATACACATTAGAATAGATACAATTCAGACATAACGATAACAAAATTAGCACAGAATATTGTAGCACATCATAATAGCATGATCACAGCATGTAAAATAATAATAATAGCACAAGGAAACACACAAATTAGCACATATATGATATATATCAGAATGGTAAATTATATGCACAGCATATAGAATGTTATTTAGGCTCATTACAGCACAACCATAAGTAAACATAAAGTAGCACATATATTGTATAATGACATTGTACTTCCTCTTCACTGCATGCTGAGGAGTCGTTTTCTCTTGGCGATCTCCGTCAGTGTTCTTGTGTTGCTTGTTCTGTTTCTCTTGTTTGCAAACCACTTCTTTACTTGTTCAGTCGTTATTCCACCAGACGTAGCAAGGACGTCGATCATGTCAGATGTCAGGTATGGATGATGTTGGTTCTGATCGTACCAGTTCTGCATTAGACGGATTGCTGTTTTGGAGATCGTAGGTCGGGCTCGGAGGTATCGTCGTGGCTCAGACATCTTTCCACTTGCTACCATCATGGGAGATAAGCTGCGCTCGACTCGGTCGATGATCCGATGAAGCTGTGTGTCATAGTGTCGGTTGATGCATTCTTTGTAATAGGTAGAATAGCTGGCCTCATGTATAGACTGGTGTCGCTCTGCATCGATGATAGCTGCCTGGTATCGATAGAAGCTACGAAGGTCACGGATGTGCTCAGGTGAAACGTCCTCCAACAGACTGAATGAACTGTAAAGACAGACCACATATATATACATGGTATAAATGTATAACTTTGCATGTATAAACATTTATAAAACACAAGCACTAAAAATAACCAGTGTTTGTGTTGTGCTTATATTTATGTTTTAATGTTATTTTCTTTACAAACTCCTGGTTTACTCAGTGGGAAGACACAAATATTACTACTACTAACAGCTACTAGTATTTGATGACATCCTCCAAATTGACCATGAATGGATGTGATATACACCCATTTTGTATTGTGGTGTCACTGGTGTGCAATGATTCAGTCAGTATTGTATTGCTTACATTAACTAATATATTATTAACAAGTATATTATTTTATAAAACTTTAGATGAAAACCTGGACTACTGGCCTTTATTGAAGTACCTGTGATATATCTTATTTTTATTACAAGTGGCAAAGCTAGAAAGATGCAGAATATTAATAAGTACATACCTGAACAGTTCTTTCTCTCTCGTGTAGATATCTTTTGGTTTTGATGAAACAATGTCAACGAGAGTGTTCGGGAACAATGCAGATTTACACTCTTCAGCTAGCAGTTTACGAAGCTCACAAACATAGTCAGATGAAGAGACAGGTTTGATAGCCCCAAGCACAGCAGAGAGAGAGTTGTTGAGTCGACTGTCCGGTATCGGGCTTTTGCAGCCATCATCAGAAGATGAGATGGAGCTAAGATGGCTGACGTCAGATGAATAATTTTGGCTCACGTCTGGAGACGACACCTGGCTGACGTCACAGGAAGTGTCCCTCAGAAGCTCTTCAATGTCGAAGGCTGAGCTCTTCTGTCGTTTGGCTGGTGGAGTGTCTGGGGCAGATGTCACAGACTCTGGTGATGAGACTGATGTGTAGGCAGGTAGCTCTTGCTGGAAGAACAGGTTGGACGGATTGTCAATGGTCACCATGGTGTCACCTTCTCGAAGAGTCTCTTCTGCCAAGGCATCGATGAGAGCAGCAAATTCGGTATCAGATGACATGACAGTAATTTCTACTATGGAACACTATGAAGAATGACAGATGACATATGCCAGAAATTCCTGACAGCCATATTATATTGACACCTATGTGTGTCTAACTCAGCCAATCAGATTGCAGAAAAGCAGCTCACCACAGTGACCATGGTTCTGGGGTGAGTACATCTTGTGGCAAACTGACTGTGAACATCAAGCAGTGATCAGGGAATCAGCTGATGTTTATACATAGGGCAGTGTGACAAAGGGCTGATGCCTCACACCATGGAGAACACAGAATAAGATGCTTGTACAAACAAACCCACTATCAGCCAGAGACACCAATGAATAGGGGCTTATACAAACAAACCCACTATCAGCCAGAGAGACCACTGCATAAGGGGGTTATACAAACAAACCCACTATCAGCCAGAGACACCACTGAATAGGGGCTTATACAAACAAACCCACTATCAGCCAGAGACACCACTGAATAGGGGCTTATACAAACATCCACTAAAAGTCAGTTTACAAACACCCACTAGCAGTCAGTAGGGGAGAGCCCTGAATAGAGGCTTATACAAATAGCCGCTAGTCAATCAGTGTTGATATAGCTGACAATTGCTGTCAAGTTGTGTTTGTGATATTCAGTGTTCTTGATTATTGTTAATGATATTGTTGATTATTTGATCAGTCTGCATTGAAAGACAACACTAGAGGGTAGCTTAACTTGGCCCGAAAATATTTTTCTTATTTGCACCTTACGTATATCATAACCAAATATCTGAAGTTTCAGATAAATATAAGCAAATTTTAGTCTTATTAACGTTATTGAACAAACAATTACTCATATAATTCAGATGCATTTATAATTTAAACATTTGGTGGAGACTTTGATTAAAGTATAAATTTAAATGTTCTACAATTTCAGACTAAATATAAAGTTTGTTAAGGATAACTTAATTTTTTGAATTTTGCTAGTTTCACTAAAATTTTCACAGCAAAAGTCACTTTTCACAATATTAATGTGTTTTATTTATAAAATATATACATAATTTGCTGTGATGTTCATAATGAGTTTCGTATTATATTCCATAAATCGTACAGTGTTATGGTTTTTATTGAGAATTATCTCCATAATGAAAGTCATATCAAAACTCATCTATTACTTTATGGAGATAATCGCTTGAGTACCACTATAAATTCAGAAATTGTAAAAGCAGTTCATATTTATGTTGAAGCAACATCCAGATTCAAAAATGCATAACTTTTGATATAGTTACAAGTTGAATTATTAATCTTTTATTTTCTTTTGGTGAGGATGCAATTAGATAATATTATATAAAGCGTAATCCTATATGATTTTCTGGTGTCTAAAAGATCTATTTGGCCAATTACCCAAACCGATGCACATAGCCTCAAATCGATTAAAATTTGGAAAATTATTGAATATGTAGCTTCTTACCACCCAAGGACTCCTGAATCAACTGTACAGTATCACCATATGCACTTAATTTTGTTTTTTGTTTTGTTTTGTTGATCACGTGAATATTTTTTGTAATTTATATTTTGTTGAGTCGGACTTATATAGGTCTTCGGACCTGTTGTCTGGCTCTTTGCATATTTTATTTGCAATAAACCTATTTATACAAAAAAAATGTCATATCAATGTCAATTCATTTATTTACACCACTTAATTAATAATATTAAACCCTGAATAATTCATATGATTATATAACCCTGAATACAGTAATAATTGTTCCTCAGCACTATAAATCATATTTTACTGTAAATGTTCATCTAGTGAGAACTTTATCTCAAATATAAACTACAAATCGGCTCATTACTAGGTGCCTATAATACAACAGCTCTCTTTCTTCATACCCAGGCGTTAAATTTATTTATGTATGTGTATACATGTACATGTATGTGTGTACATATATGTGTATACCTGTGTATATGTATGTATGCATATATATCTTCCCTTCTATTTCTAATACCAGTGCTCATTTGGATGTTGCATTGTGGATTTATTGACGACAATCTGTACATGTGTTCACTTACTTATTTGAAATTATCAAAATTCTGTTGCACATCTTCAAGCAATAATTAAACGTCATAGTCTCTCAGGCCGACTCCCCCGGTATTTTTTTCTTCTCTCCATGAAACATATTTGTTTATTATTATATGCATACACTTTTTTCTTTTGCTCTCAGAAGTGCATTATCTTGATATCATGATCACTGCCTCATTAAAATGCATCATAAATGAAACATACGCAAAGAAATATATATTTATTGAACAGAAAACAAATTTACATATCAAATACAAAAGTTCAAAATATAATCATATCTACTTTTACACTCATCGCATGGAGTCAGTTTTTTATAGCCCATTTGTCCTGTCTACTTATGCTCTTACTTACTAGTATTTAATTATGATTGATATTGTAGTATACAGGGCAGGGTCGGCCTTTAAGATGGAGCTGCATGTTTCGCATAATGCAGCCAAATATGGCAAGAGATTTTCAACGAAGTATTTCTCTGGATCTATCTCGCGAAAAATTGTGAATTTCACATATTATCATCTTCATTATTTGTAGAATCTGAGCAATTATTAAGAGGTGACAAAAACAATGAATTATAATACAATTGGGAGGTTAAAAATATGATTTTCTTTGTTGTCCCTTTTGGTACCAAGAACTGCTAGAATGATTAATAATTTCACACAACACTCCAATCACCTGAGAGGAGGCTTCATTTGTATCATTATGTGGAGTTAGATTTTTAATTGCACAATATAGTGTCATACCCTCATATATTATAATGAATAATAAAGCAGTCACAAATATTCCAGTCCATGAAAACAACTGTTGATATGCAGTGTGGTCCACTCAAGCATCAAGCAACAGAAATTAGGCCACAGTGTTAAGAGATATGGTGGTCAGCTTCAACTTGGTTATGAAGCCATGACCCGGAACTCATCTCAGCCCAATTTTTCATTGAACAACATGAATGACATGAAGATTATCAAATAAAATTGTCAGAAAAGGTACTTATATCGCGAAAAGTTTGAGAAAAATTACAAATGTTTTGCCCTAAGGGTGGCCGACAACCAAGCTCATAACCATAACCTAATCAGACATCCAGGCTCATATCGATAACCTACTTTTACAAACAGACAACCAGGCTCATAACCATAGCCTAATGAGACATCCAGGCTCATAACCATTGCCTAATGAGACATCCAGACTCATAATCATTGTCCAATGAGACATCCAGACCCATATCCATATCCATATCAAGGCTCATAACCATAGCATAATGAGACATCCAGGTCCATAGGCATAGCCATAGCCTAATGAGACATCCAGACTCATAACCATAGCCTATTGAGACATCCAAGCTCATAACCATAGCCTAGTGAGACATCCAGGCTCATAACATAATCACAAATATATATATGGGGGTCAAATTTGAGAAAAGAGTGCAAATTATCAACTGCTAGCATAAAATTCAATATTTTCATTTGTATGTGTTTTCTTGGATAAAAAGATAGACGAGAAAGAGAAAAGTTCGATTACAGATCCCATTACCGAATTTTTTTTTACTCGATAAGCACAGAGAAAAGGAAATAGATTTCCTCATTGCCTAGTCACATGCACAGTTCACAACTGATCTTCAGTCAGAGAGAACATCAGAAGTTAATAACGGTACATCTATGAATATTAATGTGTGGGTATTTAAGGTACGGAAACAGCTCTGGTGGAAAATGGGATGATAGGAGAATACTCAAAAAGATTTAATTATCAAACATTTATTAGAAAACTATACACATTAGAATAAATACAATTCAGACATAACGATAACAAAATTAGCACAGAATATTGTAGCACATCATAATAGCATGATCACAGCATGTAAAATAATCATAATAGCACAAGGAAACACACAAAGTAGCACATATATGATATATATCAGAATGGTAAATTATATGCACAGCATATAGAATGTTATTTAGGCTCATTACAGCACAACCATAAGTAAACATAAAGTAGCACATATATTGTATAATGACATTGTACTTCCTCTTCACTGCATGCTGAGTTGTCGTTTTCTCTTGGCGATCTCCGTCAGTGTTCTTGTGTTGCTTGTTCTGTTTCTCTTGTTTGCAAACCACTTCTTTACTTGTTCAGTCGTTATTCCACCAGTCGTAGCAAGGACGTCGATCATGTCAGATGTCAGGTATGGATGATGTCGGTTCTGATCGTACCAGTTCTGCATTAGACGGATTGCTGTTTTGGAGATCGTAGGTCGGACTCGGAGGTATCGTCGTGGCTCAGACATCTTTCCACTTGCTACCATCATGGGAGATAAGCTGCGCTCGACTCGGTCGATGATCCGATGAAGCTGTGTGTCGTAGTGTCGGTTGATGCATGCTTTGTAATAGGTAGAATAGCTGGCCTCATGTATAGACTGGTGTCGCTCTGCATCGATGATAGCTGCCTGGTATCGATAGAAGCTACGAAGGTCACGGATGTGCTCAGGTGAAACGTCCTCCAACAGACTGAATGAACTGTAAAGACAGACCACATATATATACATGGTATAAATGTATAACTTTGCATGTATAAACATTTATAAAACACAAGCACTAAAAATAACCAGTGTTTGTGTTGTGCTTATATTTATGTTTTAATGTTATTTTCTTTACAAACTCCTGGTTTACTCAGTGGGAAGACACAAATATTACTACTACTAACAGCTACTAGTATTTGATGACATCCTCCCAATTGACCATGAATGGATGTGATATACACCCATTTTGTATTGTGGTGTCATTGGTGTGCAATGATTCAGTCAGTATTGTATTGCTTACATTAACTAATATATTATTAACAAGTATATTATTTTATAAAACTTTAGATGAAAACCTGGACTACTGGCCTTTATTGAAGTACCTGTGATATATCTTATTTTTATTACAAGTGGCAAAGCTAGAAAGATGCAGAATATTAATAAGTACATACCTGAACAGTTCTTTCTCTCTCGTGTAGATATCTTTTGGTTTTGATGAAACTATGTCAACGAGAGTGTTCGGGAACAATGCAGATTTACACTCTTCAGCTAGCAGTTTACGAAGTTCACAAACATAGTCAGATGAAGAGACAGGTTTGATAGCCCCTAGCACAGCAGAGAGAGAGTTGTTGAGTCGACTGTCCGGTATCGGGCTTTTGCAGCCATCATCAGAAGATGAGATGGAGCTAAGATGGCTGACGTCAGATGAATAATTTTGGCTCACGTCTGGAGACGACACCTGGCTGACGTCACAGGAAGTGTCCCTCAGAAGCTCTTCAATGTCGAAGGCTGAGCTCTTCTGTCGTTTGGCTGGTGGAGTGTCTGGGGCAGATGTCACAGACTCTGGTGATGAGACTGATGTGTAGGCAGGTAGCTCTTGCTGGAAGAACAGGTTGGACGGATTGTCAATGGTCACCATGGTGTCACCTTCTCGAAGAGTCTCTTCTGCCAAGGCATCGATGAGAGCAGCAAATTCGGTATCAGATGACATGACAGTAATTTCTACTATGGAACACTATGAAGAATGACAGATGACATATGCCAGAAATTCCTGACAGCCATATTATATTGACACCTATGTGTGTCTAACTCAGCCAATCAGATTTCAGAAAAGCAGCTCACCACAGTGACCATGGTTCTGGGGTGAGTACATCTTGTGGCAAACTGACTGTGAACATCAAGCAGTGATCAGGGAATCAGCTGATGTTTATACATAGGGCAGTGTGACAAAGGGCTGATGCCTCACACCATGGAGAACACAGAATAAGATGCTTGTACAAACAAACCCACTATCAGCCAGAGACACCAATGAATAGGGGCTTATACAAACAAACCCACTATCAGCCAGAGAGACCACTGCATAAGGGGGTTATACAAACAAACCCACTATCAGCCAGAGACACCACTGAATAGGGGCTTATACAAACAAACCCACTATCAGCCAGAGACACCACTGAATAGGGGCTTATACAAACAAACCCACTATCAGCCAGAGACACCACTGAATAGGGGCTTATACAAACATCCACTAAAAGTCAGTTTACAAACACCCACTAGCAGTCAGTAGGGGAGAGCCCTGAATAGAGGCTTATACAAATAGCCGCTAGTCAATCAGTGTTGATATAGCTGACAATTGCTGTCAAGTTGTGTTTGTGATATTCAGTGTTCTTGATTATTGTTAATGATATTGTTGATTATTTGATCAGTCTGCATTGAAAGACAACACTAGAGGGTAGCTTAACTTGGCCCGAAAATAATTTTCTTATTTGCACCTTACGTATATCATAACCAAATATCTGAAGTTTCAGATAAATATAAGCAAATTTTAGTCTAATATTAACGTTATTGAACAAACAATTACTCATATAATTCAGATGCATTTATAATTTAAACATTTGGTGGAGACTTTGATTAAAGTATAAATTTAAATGTTCTACAATTTCAGACTAAATATAAAGTTTGTTAAGGATAACTTAATTTTTTGAATTTTGCTAGTTTCACTAAAATTTTCACAGCAAAAGTCACTTTTCACAATATTAATGTGTTTTATTTATAAACTATATACATAATTTGCTGTGATGTTCATAATGAGTTTCGTATTATATTCCATAAATCGTACAGTTTTATGGTTTTTATTGAGAATTATCTCCATAATGAAAGTCATATCATAATGCATTGGGATTATTGGAAGTTGATATCAAAACTCATCTATTACTTTATGGAGATAATCGCTTGAGTACCACTATAAATTCAGAAATTGTAAAAGCAGTTCATATTTATGTTGAAGCAACATCCAGATTCAAAAATGCATAACTTTTGATATAGTTACAAGTTGAATTATTAATCTTTCATTTTCTTTTGGTGAGGATGCAATTAGATAATATTATATAAAGCGTAATCCTATATGATTTTCTGGTGTCTAAAAGATCTATTTGGCCAATTACCCAAACCGATGCACATAGCCTCAAATCGATTAAAATTTGGAAAATTATTGAATATGTAGCTTCTTACCACCCAAGGACTCCTGAATCAACTGTACAGTATCACCATATGCACTTAATTTTGTTTTTTGTTTTGTTTTGTTGATCACGTGAATATTTTTTGTAATTTATATTTTGTTGAGTCGGACTTATATAGGTCTTCGGACCTGTTGTCTGGCTCTTTGCATATTTTATTTGCAATAAACCTATTTATACAAAAAAAATGTCATATCAATGTCAATTCATTTATTTACACCACTTAATTAATAATATTAAACCCTGAATAATTCATATGATTATATAACCCTGAATACAGTATAATTGAATATTAAATTTTTCAGCATGTGAACAACAAAAATTTCAACAGCTCAAATTGATTTTAATACCATGAAACTATAATATTTAGGTGAATATATAAAAAATACCACGAGAGGCACTGCGAGAGGACTTTAAAAAAGCTGTTTTGTCCAACTCTCTTTCTCCATCACTCTGTATCTATATGTGTATTGTGTTTGTGTTATATGTTTGATTTTTTTAAATATATATCGTTTACACCATAAATACCACGTTCTCAAGCACTTCCCTCATCACTTGAAGAAAGCCTCATAAAATATTTTATTAGCAAATTAATGAAAATGATAGTGTCAATGACCCTGTAGCTCAACTGGAGGAGGGTCACAAAGAATTTAGTCATGCAAAGAGCAAAATATAAGATGGCTCCTGGCGCCCATGTTTTTCATAGGATATTGTTCAAATTAAATAGCTCCCATCTATTAAAGGTGATCCTAAACATTCCTGCATTAAAACTTAAATAAAACGAATAATTGTGGGCTGCATGGATTACAGATGGATTAATATGTGAAATCCAAGACAAAATGGCTGCTGGCGAACATTATTTTAAAACTTAATTCCCATTTGATGTAAGCATATTTTATTCCAATCCTAATACATGTAACATCTGTGAACACTGAACAAAAGTTTTGACAATATAGTATAGATAGGTGAATTGAACGTGACGAGATCTGTTCTGGTGCAGCATTAAAGATCATGTGTCAGTGTTTTCTCTTATATATGGGCGAGGCTCCCTGGCACAGAGTTTTCATGAAATTTCAGAAAGCTCCAGTCAAGAAAGGGTTAATAATATCATACCCAGAATAATTAATATTATTTTATAACTCTGGACATGTGTAATTGAATATTAATTTTTTTCAGTATTAACAACAAAAATTTCAACAGTTCATATCAATTTTAATACCATTAAACATATCATATTTAGGTGAATAAATAAAAAGACCATGTTCTAAAGCACCTCCCTTATCACTTAAAGAAAGTCTCAACAAACAGTTTTATTAGCAAACTCATAAAAAATTAGCTGAAAATTCAAAATACGATTTAGAATGCGAACTTGTTCAAGAAACTTCTCTTATAGTGCCCGCTCTCCTACGGCGAAGCCGCGGAAGTGAAGCGACCAGGGTATACATACGCGAATATGAGATATATACTAATCGACTTTTTCGGCCCAATCTAAAAATAAATTGAAATCACCTAAAATAGGATAATTTATTCATAACTGAAGGGTCAGCCAGGGTCAGCGGAGTCCAAAATTCTATTGTTGGCAACGGCCGCCATTTTGTATTGATTAATTCCCACCTCGATCGGCAGCGAAGTTAGTGTATTTTATCCGATAATCACATGAACAGTAACAAACGGGCACATATTACGTTTACGTATGATCATATTATACTTATATACAAAAAATATGTCATATCCGTTAATAATTGTCTTGTTGATGCTAAATGCCAAAAAAAGACAATCAAATGGCCGTAACTCTGGTGAAAATTGTACTGCCAGGCCTAGTTTCCGATCTCATTTCAGAAACTCCTTTTGTGAACTTATATACCAAAAATCTTTCAAATCCGTGATAATTGTTCAAAATAAACCCCAGACAACTTTTCATGGGTGATAAACGCCAAAAAGATTAAAATCAAAGGGCCGTAAATCTGGCAAAAATGGACAGAACCCATTCCTATATCGCACAGCACACCAAAAATACTTCGAGCAGGGGATAAAAATCAATAGATGAAACCCGCTGTTTTTAAATACTCTTCCACCCATGTTGGTTCAACCTACCAAAGATCATTAAAATCTGACTGACAATGACGAAAATATAGAGCTTCAAATTTATGGACAGACGGATGGACTCACAGGTGGATGGAGACCATTTCTTTTTCCCCCGCCAAATAGTGAATATCAGATATTCTGTGATTGTAATGCAAGAAGCGCAACTCAGTGATTAATAAAAAATATAAAATACTCTTACAAAAGTGGAGTACATATACTGTTACATAAGTTAGTATCAGAAACCAGATTAGCATTGCTCAGAGAGAAGGATTGGTACTTAAATCAGTTAACCACTTACCCAAGTCATTAAGTATCTTTGCTAGAGGAATATCTGGCAGTGTTTCTTGAACTTGTTTTACAAGAACTTCCATTTCCGGGCTAATTGTGATATTACTTATACCTGCAAAAATATTTATTAGAAATAAGGATTATTGCATCTATACTTCTTGGACTTGGAAATAAATAATATGTTTATTAAGCTAACAACCCTGCAAAGTGCTGTGGTGACCAGGCTATAAGTATGGACTATATGGTATAGTAACCCCCCCCCCCCAACAATTGTAACGGTCTTTTTCTCAGTTGTAAGAGACCAGACCTTATTCCAAATTGAGGTAAGAAAATCCTTCAATCTATCATACATGTATCTCCTGAAGTCATAGGTATGATGATTTGGTTTATCGGGGCTAATCATCGTTTTCAGTTGCTGGACCATATCACACCATTTACAGGGGAGGAAAGAGAGCATAGAGGGTTAACAATGTCGGCGGAAATCACTCCAATGCAGGGGTGTAATGAAAACGATTTGTGCGTATCAATGTTTATCACGACAGATATCAGGATGCGATACATATTATGATTTTTCTTACAAAAGATGTGCTGGCCCATTGTTGGTTTTCTTAAATTAGTACATTAATTTACATTAATGCAAAGAGTAATATCCAAGATGGCTGCCGGCAGTCATGTTTTTTAATGAATGTCAGTCAAAAAGGAGGCTCCCATCTAGAGGTCACCTCGGAGTTCCATAAGAAGTTTGGTGATGATCGGATGTGAAAGGCGGCCTGCAGGGTGTACCAATGGATTCAAATTTGAAATCCAAGATAGCTGCTGGTGGCCATGTTTTTTAATGAATTTCGGTCAAAATGGCTCCCATCTGGAGGTCACCCGAAGATCCAAAGATCCATATGAAGTTTGGTGATAATCAGATGAAAGACGTTACCTTTAGGGTGCGCTAACGGAAATTGTTGACGGAGAGATGCCAAATAACCAAAAACTTGACTTTGGCAAGTTGAGCAAACTAGTAATGTGAATCTTTTCAACTATAATGACAATTTGTATTTTGTAAAAATCTGCTAAAATACTATAGAAGATGTCGATTGATGAAAGTGTCTTTTATAGAGGAAAGTTTGTAGTGTGTTGTTCTCAAATTTAAGTCAATTTCAACAATAATGAAGTTTATTTGACCTAATTCCAAATTCAATTTAATTTTGACTTTTTGTCAAAAAACTTTTGTGTAGACCAGAGTCTGTATGTGGCTAAGCTATTAAGTTTTTTATCGCAGACAAATTTCTGGAAAAAAAAACATGAACGAAACATATGTTCTTACCAATATGTTAAGATTTCTTTCATCTTCAATCGAAGATACTTTATTTTCACAAATGATACACCAGTGACAGCGAAGGATGAGAAAAAGGAAGAGCAGCCTCAAGCCCTTTTCAAAATAGAGTACTGATATCGTACCATCTTTTCTGTACCAAATTATTTTTCACACTTCGTGTACCAAGGACATAGGAGATATACTATTAGTTTAATGGGTAGGAACTCTAAGTAGGGAATACCTCAAACCCCAGAAATCAACTGACATTTGTGCTCAAATACATAAACCATGTTTATATCTATCACAAATTCATGATTATCAGAAATCTAACTAGCTTCGTTATCAGTGGATGGATTATGTTAGCCATCTTACCATATAAGCCACCATGGGCCCATATTGTATTTAAATCATATAACAATTAATCATATGAGTGTCCTTTGAGATGGATGATGGTAGTGATTTACTGTAGTGAAAAAGAAAAGTCATCAAAATTTAAGTTGAGTACACAAGCTGCAGATTCCAATTATTGGATAACTTAAATACCTCTGTGACTAGGTTGGTTGCATGGTGTATGCCTCCTCTCATCTTTTTTGAATTCTTCTTTATCAGATAGGGAATAATCTGTCGTAACAATACTCAGACTCTTGGCTATATAGCCCCGAACTCTCTCACTGAATGTCGGTATGTCTTCTCCATCCTGTCTCTGGCACACTGGGAGAACTCTGGCAAAAGTATAAAATTTTTACTTTAGAATGGTTTATGAAGACAACTGTATCTAGAACCTGATTTTACCTAATGTTAGAAGTGATGAATACAAGTTATCTCCGCCAACATTGGGGTTACGAAATTGTCGATTTTGAATCCTGTGGTGCAGCCAACAGGTTAAAAAGAGACAACCGGGTATCAAATCTTCACGTACCCCACTTTGGTGCCGGAGATAACCTCTCCGAAACAGCTTGCCTGCAACCTCAAGTTTGGTGTGGTATTCATCCGATTCTCATGTTATTTCACTGTCAAGTTTTTCACGGATTGTCCGTGAGACCGCAAAATAGGGATAAGCACCCACTTCTCCTGCATGTGGCCCCAATAAATACATTCGATTTTCATCAGTAAGATGGACAGGTGCAGACGCACTTTGATTGCAGGGTGACAACATTGAATTGATTTTCACACTCCCATAGCCATTATGCTGTATAAACACAGACACTTCACAAGTGACTGCAGAAGTAAAAAATGACTAACATGACAATGTAAACAATAGAAGGGGGGAAACTCTATATTTTTAAGGATGTGTTTATTTCCCGGGCCACTGTATCTTTCTACTGCGCATGTCTTGTAAGGCACAGCCAGCAGGCTACAGCCTGCACTCAATTACGGCCAAAATTTCTCAGCTGTTCAAACCGTTGTATTATTTTTTATTGAAGGTTGTTCCTCTTTTTAAGTGATCTTTGCACCTATATGTTGTTTATTGCGATCGGTAGGCCATGTTGGGGATTTGTTTTGACTAAACGACTGGCGGATTACGGAGTCGACTTGTTTAGTAATCGAGTCGATGCCGATTAGTCGACAAATCTTTTCAACACTATTGGTGAATCTCAAGTGTGCAAAGAATTTCACTCCTCAAAATGATTTCAGGTTTGTAGCACTACTACTACTGTCAATGATACAATATAATCCAGAAACGTAAAGAATTCTGTTAGTAGGGATATCTCATGCTTGAGACTCATGTTTCATTGTCAATGTCACTTTCAAACTAGCTTTAAAGAGTTTTAATATCCTTATATTGTCAAAGTTGTTAGCATTGTTATACGTTGGTTAGCTTTTTTTCTATGATTTCAAACAAAATAAATATCAGCTCACCTGATTTTATAAACTGTAAAAGGAACAAATAAACTCCATAGTACATCACCATGGAAACTGTTATTTAAAGTGGTCTGAAAAGAACAATAGAAAGGTCAAGGTCATATATAATTAGCTTCAAATTATATCAAGTTCATGCAAACATATCGGTTTTCCAAACAAATGGTACATTAGCAGCGGTGGTTAGAGTCCTTGACTCATAGCATCATGGTGTGAAGACATCATGGGTTAGAATACCACCTGGTCTCATTTGTGTGGGACATCACGCAATGTTGGTCATCTTCAACAAGCTACTTAATACTAATATCACTGCAAGGCTCCTGTAAAGGGGGAAAGATGGTTCTTGTTTGCTGTTTTAAGTTTGCAACAGTTCCAACTATGACCCATTTTACGAAGAAATATTTCTTAAATTTTTTGAGTATCAATGGCACAGTAGGGTTGAGATTTTTACCATCCTCAGTTTTTATAACATGATTATGGAGATATAGTTTCATTATTATTGCAATAAAATATTTTCAGTTTGGCATTCCACTGGGCCTTTGATCATGAGGTTATTGATGTTTAACCAAAAGATAGATTTCTTCACTTTTAGATGATACTTCTCTTCATGGATGCCTTCACTCCATAATGATCTACGGATGATTGACAGATGCCACAGGTGCATTTCATTATGACTAAATAGATGGATGACCAGTTATTGCTTTACACAAATATAAACAGATTGTAGGACTCCCCCTCCTGTATTCTATGGGGATATATAATGTTACAGGCCTCAAAATTAGCCACGACAAAAGACATAGAATAGAATAGAATACTTTATTTGCCAATCACGGCGCCTTTAGCGGCAGAATGATCATTATAGCGATCAATATGATAATGAAGAAAACAAAAATTAAACAAAAACAAGTGAATGATTGGTAATATAGTAAGTGAAATTGGATAATAAAAAAACAACAAGTACATATTATATGAAACAACGATATACGGTATTAATGTCAATCATGGGCGAATAACCCTCTGTATATAATATATACCAGAAAGTAAATATAGAAGAAATGTTCCAGGCAACTTGGGCAAGATGTAATATGCGGGCTAATTCATGTATAACAATGTTTATTTATTTATGTATGCATGTTTTTAGTTATTTATTTAACTAAACTAATTACTGATGACAATTTACAATGCCATAGAAAAAGCTGTAGAAACGAATATAGAATTTCATGAAAATCTAAAGCAATGCTGTAGAAGAGAAATGTCAATTTCAAGGGCTGATGTTACAAATTAGTTTCCAAGAATAAAACTTACGACTGCTACATCGAAGAAAGAATATCTTTGAGTCTGGATTGAAATCTGAAATAAACAATCTTCAAACCTTAAGCATGGAAATTGGTAATTAATTCATAATGAGTTGAGAAACTTCTCAGTTGAGTTTCTATAACAAACACTGATAAAGCCAATGAATCGCATTTTGATATTAGTTCAGCGCTGGTCATCTTTCATTGAATAATAATTGAGAAAACGAACAATATTAAAATATAAGTTCACCTTTTGATGATTGGATACTTGCTGATGATCAGTTCATTGGTAGATGTTCATATCATAATTTATTAAGTTATTATCTAAATGTTACTGACACATTAAGGAATTAAAATCCTACATATTCTACACTTGTATTAATAAAACACCCATCCATCAGAACAACATATCATTTCATTGTACTTTTATAACATAAGGAGAGAATCAAATCAGTACTCACAGAGTTAATATAATGACTCCACACCAGGTCACACTCATACATTCAGTTAATATAATGACTCCACACAATTCAGTTCACATTTGATAAAAAAAAGTTAAAAAGAGATTTAAAATGATGGACAGTGGTACTGAGTATGTCTGAGCATAATGCCAAAATTAGAAAATGAAAGTGTCAATGACACTGTTGTTCAACTTGGGAAGGAGTTAATGTTTTGCTGAGCAATGAATAGGAAGATGAAGAAGAAAGAAAAATAAACTAGAGGTCACCCCAAAGATCCATACGAAGTTTGATGATGATCGGATGAGGAATGTGGTCTGTAGGTTGTGCCAATGAATTTAGTCATACAAAGAGTAAATTCCAAGATGGCGACTGGCGGCCATGTTTTTGATCGATAATCGTTCAAATTTGCTAGCTCCCATCTAGAGGTGATTCTAAATATGCCTGTAAATTTTCAAATCAATTCTCCAATAAATGTGGGCTGCAGGGTGTGCCGATTGATTCAAATTTGAAGTCCAAGATGGCCATGTTTTAAAAAAATTTTGGTCAAACTAGAGGTGTGACTGTCCCAATGGGACTACAGATACCTCCCCCCCCCCTTTTTTAAAAATACTAAGATATTTCACATGTCAGTAAACATTTAGTTAAAATAATAAAATAACAGTTCCCATTGCAGGTGTACAACCATAACCCTAATCTTAAACCTATTGACCGAAAAATGTAGGAATAAAAGCTTGGACAAAATTATGTATGTTGCGAAAAAAATTCTAAGTCGAAAAAGGGGAATAACTCCACACAAAAAATGTCAGAAAGACGTCATATTCGCAGGTGCACAGGTTCCCATGGTGGTTGATGTCTGTGCTAAGTTTCACGGAAATTGATAAAAAAACGACTGAGAAAAACTCCGGACAAATTTGTGTCCACGGCTCGACAGACGGACGATGGACGACGGACGGACGGACAAGCTGACTCCAGTATACCCCCCCTAACTTCATTGCGGGGGGTATAAATAGGAGTCTCCCATCTAGAGGTCACCCCCGAAGATCCATATGAATTTTGGTGATGATCAGATGAGAGATGTGGCCTATAGGGTATGCCGAAGAAATTAGTCATACAAAGAGTAAATTCCAAGATGGCTGCTGGTGACCATGTTTTTCTACAAATTTCGGTCAAAATAGGAGGCTCTAGAGGTCACCCCGAAGATCCATATGAAGTTTTGGTGATGATCGGATGAGGGATGTGGTCTGTAGGGTGTGCTAAAGGATTTAGTCATACTAAGAGTAAAATTCAAGACGGCTGCCATCGGCAGTGTTTTTCATCGAAAATTCCATAGCTCCCATCTACAGGTGATCACGCTACATATGAAGTTTGGTGAAGATTGGATGAGGGATGCAGCCTGTAGGGCATGCCAAAGGAAATTGTTGACACATGGACGATGGATGCCATATTATTACAAGTACCTTTATTTTATATGGCTTCTAATAAATAATAACATAACTTTTAATATTAAGACAAAGAAAGAAAGTTCAAACTCACAGGCTGTATGCGGGAAGATGCTTCAAATGGCTTTGTATCCCTAAAAATAGAAATAAAAGGTTTAGATTCAGCCTAAATAGTTGTTATCAGATAAAACATAGAAGTCTGATAATTCAGAGCGGTGTTGTTGAACATATCGAGATTTTCACTCAGGATGAATGTGGTAAAAAATCACTAATGGTAACCATTTAGTCAGGAAGCTGCAGTAACACTGAAAGTTTGTTTGAATTAACTGTCCATTAAATTATATTTGTCTTCAAGCTTTGAGGATGTAACTTCATAAACAATATAGAAATATAAAAATAAATTTTTTAATATTCTAATCGCAAGATTTAATAGCCTAAAAAATGTCTGCGCTTTTCACAACACATTTCCAGAATATTAAAAATTTATGTCCACACAACGCCATTTGAGAAACAAGGGTTGCACATCAAAGAAGGCTCTGGTCGAGATTTTTTGCCCATAAGAGTGAATCAGCCTGACTGTGAATAACCAAAAATGGAGAACTAAAGAACCATAACTCAAAACAAAGGGCCATAACTCAGGTAAAAAAAGGACAAACATGTTTTTTTTAAACAAGATATTGTTGTGAAAGATCCATATATCAAATATGAATATATCGGTTGACGTTTGTTCAAGTTTTATCGTGCTAACGGTCATAAAATTGCTAAAAATAGACAAACTAAGGGCTGTAACTCGGGTAAAAAAATAAGACAAACCTGGTTTTCGAACTCGATCAAGATATTGTTGTGAAAGATTCATACACACAATATGAATGAAGTCGGTTGAAAATTGTTCGAGTTATTGCACTAACCATCATAAGATTGCTAAAAATAGACAAATGGCCGCAATTCAGGTAAAATAAATCGGACAAACCTGGTTTTCGAACTCCATCGAGACATTGTTGTGAAACGTCAACATATCGATAAAGAATGTAATCGGTTGACGTTTGGTCAAGTTTTCGTCATAATGGACATCAAATTGCTAAAAATGACAAACTAAGGACCATAACACAGGTAAAAAGAATTGAACAAATCAGGTTTTCAAACTAGTTCGAGATATTGTTGTGAGAGATCGATATACAAAATATGAATGAAATGGTTGACGTTTGTTGTTCCAAGTTATCGTGCAAACAGACATAAAGTTGTTATAAACAGAAACAAGTGGCATAATTCTGATTAGAAAGTATGATTTTCGGTCGCACGTGACGATAAACTCACATACCAAAAATTGTCAGAATCCATCAATAAACAGCTATTTTATATAGCTTTGGGGCGGCCCGCCCGCTTGGACACCCACCTACCTGTCAACCATCCCTCATCAAGCTTTGATGATATAATTTCAAAAACAATATAGAAATATAAAAATAATATTTTTAATATTCTAATCGCAAGATTTAATAGCCAAAATTTCTGCGCATTTCACAACACATTTCCAGAAAAATTTATAAATATCTGTCAACACAACACCATTAAGAAACAAGGGTTGCACATCAAAGAAGGCTCTGGTCGAGATTTTTTGCCCATAAGAGTGAATCAGCCTGACTGTGAATAACCAAAAATGGAGAACTAAAGAACCATAACTCAGAACTAAGGGCCATAACTCAGGTGAAAACAAGATGTTGTTGTGAAAGACCGATATACGAAATATGAATGAAATTGGTTGACGTTTGTTGTTCAAGTTATCACGCTAACAGTCATAAAATTTCTATAAATAGAAACAAGTGGCACAATTCTGGTAGGAAAGTACGAGCCAGCCTGATATTCAGTGTGCAGCTGTCGCACGTGATGATAAACTCACATACCAAAAAGTGTCAGAATCCATCAATAAATGGCTATGTTATATAGCCTGCTTGGATGTCCACCTGCCTGTCAGCCATCCCACGTCAAACCATAAGTTTGATAGAAACTCGACTAAAAATCAGACAAACCTGGTTTTCAAACCTGATCAATATATTGTTGTGAAAGATCGATATACGAAATATGAATGAAATTGATTGATGTTTATTCAAGTTATTGCGCTAACAGACATGCAATTGCTATACATAGAAACAAGTGGCATAACTCTGCTTAGAAAGTAGGGGCAGGGGTGATTTTCTGTGTGTAGCTGTCACAATAAACTCGCATACATAAATTGTCAGAATCCATCAATAAATGGCTATGTTATATGGGTTTGGGGCCAAAAGAATGCCTGTCAATCATCCCTCCCAAAAACCATAAGTCGAGTTTTGATAAAAAAAATCTTGACTAAAAAGTAATCAATCAATGATATTAAAATCACGGCTGCTGAGAAACTAAAGTGTCATTGGATAGACATTTAACACACAGTGGAAACTTGAGTGTCATTGGATCAACATTTGACACAGTGGAAACTTAAGTGTCATTGGATATAAATTAGACATACAGTGGCAACTTAAGTGCACTGGATAGACATTTGACACACAGCGGAAAGCAACAAAGTAAGAACTTTCCAAGCTTGAGGTGACCATTCGCCAATGTTTCAAAACAGTGTGATGCAGAGTTGTGCAGCTATTTATCGCTTGTCTGATTGGTTGGTTAGCTGACTGAAGTATTGCATCAGCAGCTGTGGAAATATCACGACGTTATTTATTAAAGTCTAGATAAATATATTGCTGAAGTATAAAACATTCATACAGAATCCTAATCTAATCAACTAATTTGAGGTAAACTAATACCTGAACTTAAGCAGGCCAGCTGTACCATTGGTTGTGGTCTCTTCTGGATAGAAAACAATGGGCAACTTTTCCTCATCTGAAGTAAAAACACCAATAAAATTAGGCATTGTGGTGGGATAAGGAGGGCTACTAACAGCAGATACTCATTTTAGGATTAGGTGAAGTGGGGACAGCTATGAGAAAGATATCCAACACTGCAACCTTTCCACAACTAAACTTGTATCCTTTCTGTGATTACATGTACAAGTTAATCATAGGCCTCCAGTGCTATGCCCGATTCAAATATCTAAATCCGGTTACTTGGGTTTATTCTAATGACTGATCTGCAGAACAAATTAGATGAGATGAGATATGATATAGGAACTCTATGATTTGATAAACTTCCCATGAATGGAGAGTATATTAGACTGAGTAATATAAATCAGCAAAATTTTATTAATTATAAAAACAATTATTTTTACTTGAGAACCAATATCTGGAAAAACCAATATTCTACAATAGATATCTAGATTATTTATTGGATCAGTAGAAATTAATGTTTTATATCAGATTAAATCAGTATATTTTGAATTTATAAGCCATAATATTGTATCCTCAAATTTGTCAAAAAAATAAAACAAATTGTTACTTTCTCGAATATGTCTATTTAACCCATTTTATACTAAATGAATTCTCCCACTCCATTATAAAAGTATACATTGGAATGGTCTATTATTTATCTGGAGGGGTTTTCATTAAAAATAGGCAGACAACAGATTATATAAGTACAGAAGAAGTCCTATTTATTGGATGTTCAGATAATAAGTTCAACAAATGCCTGTCATTGAACTTATTATCTGAACATCTCCTGAGTGAACTAATCATAAATTAGTATTAGTATAGAAAGGGTTAAGTAATCACTTACTCTGAAGGACTGATTTTGTGAACTGTAAGGACTGTTCTCGACTCAGTGTAGGTGAATATGATTTAATCTTGAAAACATATTCTATAATTCTTGACAAACTTCCCTCTCTTATCTGAAAATAAATGAAAGAGTCAATGACATTGTAGTTCAACATGGAAAGGGAATAATTTCAAGTGTTACAGTCAATGGAGTGATTAGGAATATGGAAAGTTGAAATGTCTAAGTAATACTAGATTATCAACATGAAGAGATATATATATCAAATAAAAATCCAAGATGGCCACTGGCAGCTATGTTTTTCAATGAATATCAAAAACTTTTGATAGCTCCCAATAGTAGACCAATATCAAGATCAATATGAAGTTTGGTGATGATCGGATGAAGGAAGCGGTCTGTAGGGTGTGCTAACGGAATTAATCATGCAAAGAGTAAAATCCAAGATGGCTGGCAGCGGTCATGTTTTATGACCGAATGACCCCAAAATGACTCGTTCCCATTTACATGTCAATATTAACACCCACGACAAATTTCATGATGATCAGATGAACACTCCGACCTGTAGCACGTGCTAATGGATTTTTTTGGCTGAATGACCCCAAAATGATTTGTTTCCATCTACATGTACATGGGTGATAGGAAGACAGTCAGCCATGACTATATCACCCCTAGCAATATACATGTATAGTCTATTAATATTATATTTATTTGTAATTGTACTTTCCATGTGTGTATATTGGAAATAAAATTATCCTATCCTATCCTAATGGATTGAATTTAGAAATCCAAGATGGCTGCTGGTGGCCATGTTTTTTTGCTGAAAGACCCCAAAATGACTCCTTCCCATCTACATGTCAATGCCAACAGCCATGAAAAATTTCATAATGATCCGACCAAAGATACGACTTGTAGCGATGCCAAAGGATTTAGTCATGCAAAGAGTAAAATCCAAGATGGCTGCCTGTGGCCATGTTTATGGCGGAATTACCCCAAAATGACTCGTTCCCATCTACATATCAATATTAACACCCACGACAAATTTCATGATGATCAGATGAACACTCCGATCTGTAGCCCGTGCTAATGGATTTTTTTGGCTGAATGACCCCAAAATGATTTGTTTCCATCTACATGTCAATAGCCATGACAAATTTCATAATGATCCGATCAAAGGTAAGACCTGTAGCCCATGCCAAAGAATTTAGTCATGCAAAGAGTAAAATCCAATATGGCTGCCACCATGTTTTTTGGCCAAATGACCCCAAAATGAATCGTTCCCATCTACATATCAATACATTGTATTGACATTCATGACAAATTTCATGATGGTCAGACAAACAGGACAGGACGGCCTGTAAACCGTTATAATGGATTGAATTTTGAAATCAAAGATGGCCGCTGGTGGCCATGTTTTTTTGCCGAATGACCCAAAACTGACTCGTTCCCATCTACATGTCAATGTCATCTACATGTCAATGTCAACAGCCATGGCAAATTTCATAATGATCCAACCAAAGGTACGACTTTTAGCCAGTGCTAATGGAAATTGTTGACGGACGTCTCCATGCACACATGCATGCACCCACACACACGGATGATGGATGCCACTTTACAAGTAAGTTGAGCTAACAAAAATGATTTAGCATTCAAAGATCAGCAATCAAGTATAAAAAATAGGCAAAATCTAAAACTTATAATGACTCAGGTCATGAATATCATAATTTTATAGTGGCTTGACATTCAGTGGCCTTGAAACTGCTCAATGTTCTTGCATTGCATATTGGAGTTGAACTTGATACTAATGCATATTTTTGTATGCTTTTTAAAATGCCCGGCAAGTTTTATGATAAATTGGAAGATACTTTTTTTATGACTGATAAAACAATCTAATCTATGGCCAGAATGACATGACTCCTGTTCTAAATCTATAATAAATAATAACACACTAAATCACATTTAGAATGATGACTAATATTAGTCTATTAAATAAGCAGGAACCAAACCTGAAGATCCGTCAAATAAAGATATATATCAATGAAAACATATTAATCATTTTTGAACTGTATGATAATTATACAAGTAGCAAAATGGTAAACTCACCAAATAATTTGCGAACACAACATCAGTAAAGAAATGATCGAATGGTGTCACATGATTGGAAATCACGGTCTTGACATTGGCATCTCTAGTATCAGCACCATCTACTGTAATGATCTGCCCAAGTATGCCACAAATCACCCTCAGCTTGAAACTGTAAAAGCAGATTTTTATTTCAAGTAAATATAAAAAAATATATAAAAGAACTTTCACAGACAAAACAAGGGACCAGCCTAGAGAACAGTAGAGGTTCCTAATAAAGAGAAGTTACTTCCACCTACTTGTTTATTGAGGAGTAGATGTCAATTGTCGAGACCAGAGTTAATACTGATGAACCAACATGAGATTCGGCCTTGATGCTATGTACAAAATAAACATTACAGACTCTAATCTTGTACCCTGAAAATTTCATTGCCAAAATTTGTTGTCAGTGTGTGTCAAGGAGAACTGAACTGTGAAAAATTAAATGACAATGATTGGAACTCACCTTCGCAACCAGTAGCAGTTTGGGAACAAGCAATAGGACAGAAGCATCTGAAGACAAATGAAAAACCTCAGTATCATCAGAATGCACCCAATTGGTGCGTATATAATTAATGGCAACAGTGACTTCCCTGGGAAAATCCTAAAAGAAAAGAACAAAAATTCATTAGATTATAGTATGATGCGGAAGGCTTCAGTCATTTAGAATATTCTGGTGGCCTCCCACTTTAATGAGGCTGGAGGGGTCAGGTTTAATACTAAGCTTTCAGATTTTGTTGCAGTTTTGTACCAGGAACCAGTTATTAACAAGAGACATTGAGCATGAGCAAATAAACAGACATGAGAGTGACAGTGACAGAAGACAGCTTGATAAAAAAAAAATTCATTCAATAAGCAATTGATGATATCAACTTCGAGATAAAAATCTGTTAATAAGATGTACTTTTAATAATGAAAGACTGCTACGATGACTTCCGAAAACAAGTGAAAACATTTCTCTTTGAAGAGGCATTCAAGCACTTGAAACGTAGAAGTCCCAGGGGAACATTAGCAAGTAGCCTTGGTTAGCATGGGTTTCCAGGTTATACTAAGTGAAAGCTAACACCATGCTCATCAGTCACTTGTATAACAGAACCACCAGCTGACTAGACATACCAAGTAAAGAGGTACCATTGGAATGTTAGTGAGTCACCTTGGTCAGCGTGAGTTTCCAGGCTACAAGAGTCCACCAGATGAATTGACATGGGAATGTTATAGAATAAAAGGCTCAATAGAAACTACGCTAAGAACCGCTTTTGTATAGAAAAACCTGGACGAGTCTATCGGAGTCCTTGTTGAATGCCAAATTTTGGAAAATTCAAAGTAATGCAAATGATGACGTTCTCGAGAGCGCGATCTCTCCATCTGATATGACCATTCAAGTTCTGGATTTGTTTAATCAACGATTTTTTTTTTACTATGCTACCCAAAGAAGGAACAGGTCTCCAAAATATTCGTGAAAAGTGCATTCAGTGTGCTCATGATCCTGCAGTGAGAAATGCATTCAAAGTTAGGGGGAAAAAAGGAAATGTTGAATAAAAGAATCTATTTGTTGAAATCATGTGTTGCCTCTTTACACTGTCAGAACCCAAATAATCGATGATCCGTTCAACCATTGATAAAGCCGATAATTGATTACCATTTCCATCGTCAAATACTCTGTGTTATTTTGGACATCGGAAAATGCCTGGTATTATTGAATACTGTGTTTATTTTACACAGTTTAATCCACAACTAAGGGGTTAGAAACCTTTGATCGCGTATCAAAGAGATTCCAACAATATGACTGGGTTTCATATAGGGGTCTGGGGAATGGGGATGGTAGCTGCTAAGGAGAAAATCCAGTAAATAATTTCAATGTAGGAACACCAATTTATCTACATGTACTTTCGCCATATCAGTCAATAATATAGAAGTATAAAATATTGTAATTGGCAGATCATTTTAGCTGCATATATTTTCTACCAAAGCTGTCAAGCTATCAAATCCTCTAACTTCAAAAGCAATAGAAATTTAATGTGATCGTAAAAAAAATACAATGGGGTTTATAAATATATAATCTGCAGATGTACCATTCAAAAGATCAGAACTTATTTACGGATGCATAACAATTTCGGAATATCCCGTCACAAAGATAGTGAATAATGCCTTAATTTTAACACACCAGTAACCCCAAGCTCCATGCAGAGTTCAGTCCCATGCTTCTCAGGACTTACCACTGACAGCACCTACACATACTGTGATGAAATCACACATTTATTTATTAGAGACTTTTGTAGGTTTCAATTCATTCTGCATCATTCTGAGAAACTGAACTGTCCATATTCATTTGAAAATTGTCAAGATCAAACCAGAATGAAATGTAACTGACTAAACACTTCAATATATGATAGTGTCAATGACACTGTAGCTCAACATGGAAAGGGAATAATTTCATGTGTTACAGTCAATGGAGTGATTAGGAATGCGGAAAGTTGAAATGTCTAAGTAATACTAGATTATCAACATGAAGAGTTATATATATAAAGTAAAATCCAAGATGGTTGCTGGCGGCTATGTTTTCCAATGAAATTCAAAAACATTTGATAGCTTCTATCTAGTAGATCAATATCAAGATTAATATAAAGTATGGTGATACATGTAATCGATTGAGGGAAGTGGACTGTAGGGTGTGCCAAAGGAGTTAGTCATGCAAAGAGTAAAATCCAGGATGGCTGCCAGCGGACATTGTTTATGGCCGAATGACCCCAAAATGATTCGTTCCCATTTACATGTCAATGCTAACATCCATGACAAATTTCACGATGATCTGACCAAAGGTACTTGCAGCCTAAAATATAAAGAATGTATTTTGCGACATAAAACATGGAGACAATCGTCACAATCGCCAAGTAGAATTAAACTTCTTGCGATTTTTAGTAACCTATAACTGCAACATAACTAGCTCAATTGCAAAGAGATGTATTTAGAGACGTCACTACAATGTCCGTTCCTGGATGCACTTTCGTTCGGCGTCTATATCCTTGCAAAGAAATCAAATAAAACTGTCCTCTAAAATTCTTTTACAGATATCCCAACAAGATGAAGAGAGTTTTATACATCTCTATACTTTTATACACATGATATATGTCCTGGGGTATAGTAACAGGGGAAATCTTGGCTGGGGGAATGCCGGTGTAACACGTCATCTCCCCCCAGGATATCTCCCCCCCACCCTGGATATCTCCCCCCCCCCCCCCCCCCCCCATGTACAACTAAAAAATAATTTTACTCATTTGATATCGTTTGGTTCTGAAATGGCCAGAAAAGTGTTTTTTTTAAGAAAGAAAAAAGTGACAAAATTAGTTTTTTTCACGAATTCGATTGTCTGTTCATGAAATGGCCAGAAAAATGTTTTTTTTTTAATTCAATTTTTTTCTTTTCTTTCAAATGTCCAGGCTTGGATATTCTACCCCTGTTGGTTAATAGTTTTCATTATAGTTTTGCTATTCATACCTCAGAAATTATTTTTTATCTCAATTTTTTATTCAGTTATTTGGATCTCAAAATCTCAATGCATAAAGGAATAACGATCAGACTAAAGGTATGACCTGTAGCCCATGCTAAAGAATTTAGTCATACACAGAGTAAAATCCAAGATGGCTGCTGGCGGCCATGTTTTTTGGCCAAATGACCCCAAAATTACTCGTTCCCATCTACATGTCAATATTAACATCCATGACAAATTTCATGATGATCAGACAAACAGTACGACCTGTGGCCCGTGCTAATGGATTAAATTTTGAAATCCAAGATGGCCACTGGCGGCCATGTTTTTTGTCTGAATGACCCCAAAATGACTCGTTCCCATCTACATTCCAATTTCAACAGCCATGACAAATTTTATGATGATCAGACTAAAGGTACGACCTGTAGCCCGTGCTAAAGGATTTAGTCATACAAAGAGTAAAATCCAAGATGGCTGCTGGCGGCCATGTTTTTTGGCCGAATGACCCCAAAATGACTCGTTCCCATCTACATGTCATTATTAACATTCTTGACAAATTTTATGATGATCAGCCTAAAAGTACGACCTGTAGCCCGTGCTAAAGAATTTAGTCATACAAAGAGTAAAATCTAAGATGGCTGCCGGCGGCCATGTTTTTTGACCGAATGACCCCAAAATTACTCGTTCCCATCTACATGTCAATATTAACATCCATGACAAATTTCATGACAATAAGACAAACGGTATGGCCTGTAGCCCGTGCTAATGGATTGAATTTTGAAATCCAAAATGGCCACTGGCGGCCATGTTTTTCGGCCAAATGACCCCAAAATGACTCGTTCCCATCTACATGTCAATGTCAACATCCATGACAAATTTCATAATAATCGGACCAAAGGTACGAACTGTAGCCCGTGCTAAAGGAAATTTGGCAATTGGTACCCATCGGGCATATAATAAAGCTTAATTTTAAAGTTAATTTCTCGCTGTTTCATGACTATATAGAGCAAAACAAGCAATAAATCCATACAATGATTTATTTGTCATGTAGGTGTTGGGTGGGGGGGAGATATCCTGACCTGGACATCTCCTCCCCACCCCAAACCCTGACTCAAACAACTTTCTCTTGGAGAAGCATAATTTTTCGCTGTTTCATGAATATATAAAGCAAAATAAGCGATAAAACAACGATATCAAATGAGTGAAATTATTTTTTAGTCGTACATGGGGGGAAGATATCCAGGGTGGGGGGGGGGGGGAAATATCCAGGGGGGGAGATATCCTGTTACACCGGAATGGAACCCTAAAATTAAAATCAACTGGTGGTTCAACAGGAGAACACTTGGCTAGGGGAACAAGGCCATTGACGGGATCCCATGCCGGTATGGCGGAAACCCTGAATATGAGTACTACAAATATGTTGCAAACAGTCGGTAGTTCATTTGATGATGCGACATGGTTACTCTTCAGGTCATTTAATATCCTACATATTGGCAGCACTTCAGCTTTGAACTGATGTCGACGTCGTTGTATATTTTAATCAGCGATGTTCTCCGCCAGGTCATTTGCGAGTATACTTTGTTTGCATAAGTAAACTTAGATGTTACTAGTACATGTACAGACTATCGATTATCTTGTGGTGACTGGTGAATGAAACTCACTATTATCAAACTCTTAACTTGTTTCGAGTCCTGAAATTTGCGGGTGGGGGCCCACCTGGAAGTTTGCTGAAACTTAATAGTTTCCGTAACATTAGATCCCTTATTTTAGGAACCGCCAGTGGTCTGTAGTCCATTCCTACTTTTATATTGTTTATATGTTTGACTATTCAAAACACTGAAATTAATCGCTACGTTTGCTCTATTGAACTCACAAATATTATAACCATGACATCGCTGAGAACTGTGCTGGTATTGAATACCATAATACTAAAATTTTCGGATAGGAGGGAAAATGGTGCATTTGTCATTGTGTTTGTAGTGTCTTAATAATATTTCTATAGTACTGACGAACATCCCAACCTGCAGACAAAATTTCACTACTATATCGGAAAAAATAACAAAAATATAGGGCGATGGGTACCAATTTTGGCATATTTTGAGTGTCCAATCATTGCTGTGATGATTTTGTTTTCCTTATAATTATTTTAATTTATGTGTTTACCACAAATGTCCTCATTTAACCTTTAGCTTATGTCTGGTTGATCTTGTGGTGAAAATTTTGAGTGATTTTGTGCGTTCAGTTTGATGATATTTGAATTTGAAGGTTATTGAGATATTCTGTTAAATGTTTTATAGCATGTGAATCTAAAATAAAGCTTTTCATAAACACAATTTACAATAACAATGGATCATGAATATAGTTCAGTTGGACATTTCATGGTATAGAGGATTAACGGTAAACAAAAATTTCTATGTATTAGTCTATTTAAATTCAATTCAATTCTCCAAAATATGTGCACAGAAATTCCGTTAAAATCCGTCCTCTCCGAGAATCTTTGTCAACTGTTAATATTAATGAAATGATAAAATCATTTTGTATTGTGGGTAAACTGTCACTAGTATTGAGGGTGTATAAACTTTAATTGGTGGGCTGAACCATCCCGATTTGGTAAAGCAGCTCATTAAATGTTAAAAAAATGTCCTCTCCGAGAATTCAAGCATAAAACCCAGAGATTTTCTGGAAGACATTGGTTTATATTAAACTATAACCATTCTGTTAATGAGAAAATGGTGTAGTAATAATATACTATATTAAAATACAGTTTATGCAACATGCCATGTCCAATTTGAGCTACTAATGTGTTATTTAATTTATTTCCATTGAGGCAATTAATGTCTGCTCAACTGAAATTGTCTGAGTAAATTGTCAATCTGAAGAATTTCTTGATTATTGATAATCATGTCAGTGATTACAAGTGGTTTGATGGAAGTGTTGTTCCTAAAACATGTGTTTCTCAATAGTTAAATATAATTGTCTTGAATTATCGGAGAGGACACATTTTTTAACAGATTGCAGAGTATCTGCACTCACTTGCAATATTAAAGGAATACTCCATGTGTGTGTACATATAATAACATTGGAATACCATAGAACCAGTATCCTGATATAAATTAATACAGTTCATAACCTGGTGGTCTGTATAGCTCTCAACAAAATAGTTTAGACCATACAAAAGTATTATCCATATATTTGTACAGTCATATAACATGATGAGGATTCTGCCCCTATGACCCCTCGATACACTCAATACAGATTACTACAGTTCATATAAAAAACAGTAGGTAACCCCCAATAGAATGATTTCACACATTACAATGTTTTACAAGTAGCTTGGACGCTAACACCAATAATAATCAATGTTAATCTTCTAAGCGCTCCATGGCCCCTAAATTTCAATCAACCATGACAGGATGAACAAATTGGAAATTATGGTTCATCGCAATAATCCACACCAAGTATTAACAATGTTTATCTGCCTTCTTGGATTGGAGACAATTTTTTTTTGAAGTTCTAATTTTATTTAGAGTTATCTGATCCGTTTAATGCCTCCTGACTAGGACCCCTTGAAGCCCCTGACGTATTAAACTGAAGATAGCCCCTTTTCCAAATGCTCTATAGCACTCACTGACCCACCCATCATTGTCCCCTAAAATCCACTCAACCATGACCCAAAAACAATTTATAAACTATGTCTCCATATGTACCAAGTATTATGGAAATCGGCCAGTGAGACTGCAAATAATTTTGAATTTTAAATAGTGCACTACTAGTCTACTACATTAAATGTGGGTTCGCTCTGTCTGCTCATATTCTGAAAACATCCATACAAATGGACAATGCACTATTTCAATTTCTACTTTTAGAATGAAATGGGAGAGTCCATTAATTTTTGAATGCCAATGAGTTACAGATTATAATAGGGCTAACACATGACAGCTAAAAATAACTTTATTTCAATAATTCGCCTTGTCTGCAGGTGTCTCTTATAGGGTAAAGCCTGTATTAATCAGTAAACTTCACATCTGAATAATTGTAAGTCGATAAAGGGCTATAACTCCAGCAAAAAAATTGGATCAAATCCATATTCGAACTTGATCTCTATTTTGGGCTGCGAAATCATGAAAATACCAGATTTAGTTCGAATCAGATAAAAACATGTTTGAGTCATCGCAGAATGTGTGAATTCTAAGTCGAAAAAAGCCCATACCATACCATGGTTCGTCCCGTCGGCCGAATATTTTGTTATTTGACACTGAAAAGTAGCCATTTCCTTGTAACTGAGTGTCCCACAAAGCAATCGAAAGCTACGTTTTCATTTTCCGTGGGTGCATTAATTCTGTTGATGGTATCCATATAATTAACCATGTAATTACGCACGTAAGACTGCATGCCGTCTGATTGAAGACTATATAAATGAACAAGCTACAAGTTACAGTGTTTAAAAATTTATAACTTACAATAAGATTCCGACAGGTATAATGAAACTAAACACTAAAAAGCATCTATGCATTGACCAATAATTCCTAGCTGGGAGAATTGAATTAAGTATTTCCTAGAATCTCAAGTAGCTTCCGTGAAAATGAAACTGATATGTATTCTGTCAATCGTAAAACTATTTGTGCGCTGGGTTTGTGCAGGGTTTGTCTGCAGGAGTATTTATATAGCGGCGAAAATTCGAATGGTAGCGAAATCTTTCAAACTCGGAATGCGTAGCTTGTCAATAGTCTGTATTAGTCCAACAACTGACGACCGCTGCTATAGAACAGAGTTTTAGCCAACGTGTTATAAAATATCATTGAGTTTTGGCAGGAAATGGCATGTGCACCGTTGTTTGTGCTTGGGGACCCAGGCGGGACAATAAAACTATTATTGACCGTACTTTTACTTTATCTCCATATTGGGGGGGGGGGGGGGTTGTGTTTATCTTCCATGCATGTAATATGGGTCAAATGAATGGTGTTGTCACTATGAATTCCCGCTATAAAGACTGATTTGGGACAGGTTCCGTATTATAATAGTACGATAGCATGGGATCTTGGAGGTAGATACCTCCTTTGCAAGGAGAACCGCCTGTTGGCGTATGTTGATCCATACTCTGCCTAACTCAGCAATTCGGCATTCTTTGATAAAATTATGTAATCGTACGATAGCACGGGATCTCCGAGCGTGAGTAGTTTCAACGACAGAAATCCTGTGCAAAAAAACATCCGTATTCAGCAGTCCGACATTCTTTGATGTTACTGCGACATTTATTACGCTGTATATAATGTCGCTATTTCAATGCACACCAAACATTACATTGTAGTTTTGGCGCTTTGATTTCAAAGGGTTACGCTGTACCAGTATCACAATGCGCTCAATGCAGGATCCACTTCAACTTGAGATGTAAAATCTATACACTATTGAAGCATCTTTCTATTATCAGAGAATAACAGTTAGGGAATATGAATATCAAGAGTTCATAATTTACATATAAATTTTAAAAATATGGAAATTCAAAGATTTTTCCAGTAATTTTGACATATATGTTCTCTGATTGTTCAATGCTCAGGTGACGTTTACACATAGCCGGTGAAGCCGTTACCCGGCGAACCCGTTAGCCGGCGAAGGTTGGGCAGAGTGTTTACACATCGCCGGCGAAGATACGCATATATTCATGTGTCTCCTTTACTTGTTAATAGTTTTCGTTTTAGTTCTCACTGAACTGCAATATGATATTGCTGTACACCTGTAAACATCTACCCGCTTCCTGTTAGAGATATGGTTGGGCAGTATAGTGAAATGAAACTTTTTAGAAATGGAAATGCCGAAATTATTAATATCCAACTCAAACTTTCAGGTATTGCTATTGTTAATTTTATAAATATTTAAAAAACATTGTTAATGGTTTGTTTGGGTTCATATACAGCCTGTGAAGTAAGTGTCGCACCAAAAGCATGGCCATTGTCAGTTTTGAGATCTTTTCGTCCCATACATCTACAAATTGGTGTCTAATAATTCGGATTGGATTTTATACTATATATATAAGTTTCAACATCGCGAATCAAATGTGACACATTTTCCGTTTGCACATTATACAATCAAATATGTTTTTCATTTTACTCGGGCGTTCACCATGTCCATGTATATAGGGCCGTGGCGATGGGGGTGTCTCATCCCAACTTTAATCAAAATATTCAAAAGCTGGAAATGTCATACCTGACACGGCAATAGTTGGACATTTGACATCAGCAATATATTGAAATTGTTCTCGTAGTTTTATTTTCAACAATTTGTTATTGGTGATTTCTTTAGGCAACATTTGCTTATTTTTTTACCAAATTGTTGGACTGAAATGACCATCAGTTGGAAATGATCCAACCTTATTAGAGGTGCGTCAAGTTTGGAAAATGTCCAACAATTGGAAATCTTAAGGCTGGATGCTAGGATTTTGCAATTTTCAGGGTTCAGATTAAAAAAAATTCTCACACCTGGCCATAACCACGGTCGGTCGATAAATTCCAAAGATGAACAGTCCCACACCTCCAAATCAGGCCCTCTAGACCCGTCCCTGTGTAAATATGTCCACGGCGCACTCATATTTAGATTATTGAACTAATTGTCCATTAAGTTTGAATCCATAGAAACGTGCCATCCCATTTCTTCCATATATATACGGACATACATGTACATGAATTAATTCCCTCGAATGCGCAACAGACGTACCATGCACATGCAGAGTACGTGTACCATCATCGGTTAGTATTTATAATAATAGCTTATAACCAAGGTGCGTGACCACCGACCTGACAGCTGATTAGAGACAATCAAACTGGCACACTGACCAATATATACACAGGTGAAAAGCGGGCTGGTCTATCAGCGATTGCACAATAATATTGTTCGAGTTAATTGTTGAAAGGAAATCACCCATGACGGCATGACCCCAGATAAACATCTAACTTAACCGCAGAGCGAATTACAATCCATACGACAATCAGGTGCTTGTACTAAATCATTTTATCCAAAAGTTGAAAACCGTATAGCTGAGTATCCGGATAGCCGTAATTCTTATCCGGCGAAGTATAAACACTCTATTGTTATCGCTGCCGGCTAAAGCGAATGCGATCTTCGCCGGGTAATGTATAAACACCCCCTCAATGTCATGTGATATCGTTTCGGAAACAGATGCATAATAATTAATAATTAAAATTCAGACATTTTCAATTTTGATGGAATCCTGCATAGACCAAGCCTGAAAAATCAAAATACACTTGCTCCTGCTCTGAAACTTTAGTTCACGATCCAGTATGATGTTCCTAACATGAATTAATGAATAAAAAGTAATTTGAAAAACACTTTTTTTTCACCCTATTTGGCCACTTGTGGTCAACCTTTAACGTGAAAGAGTCCAACTACCGGTTTCTGAGCGTCGTTCTTGTAACGGAAATGTAATTATTTTATCATATAATTTGGTAGAAATACAAATTATACACAAAATATGTAAACACTGTGAATTTACAATGGAACTGAAAGTGAAAATGAAAGTAAGATACTGGGATCCCATGACTTATGATGTAGCTCTGCGTGATTACTCAATGTTACAGAAAATAGGTCCCAAATAAATCACTGTTTAATTGTTTTATAATAAAATGACATTTGTTTGTGAATAAAACAATGCAAATATGACTTAATATGTTAAATATTGACGTATATTACGGACGCATACATGTATAGCTCCTTAATCGTGAAGTACAATACAGAGCACGTGGTCGCCTTTTCTAGGAATTTTTAGCACGCTGTACCTAAGCTACTTGACCAAATTAAAATTACTGGATGACCTCAACCAAATTAGGACGATCAAGATTACTCAAAAATAAAATTAAACTATGGTCAGTTTCTTAATAAACTAATGCTTTTTTTATCTGCCAACAAGAGATAAAAAAAAAATCACCGCTATATGACAATATATTTGGCCGTCATATCGCTCGGCCGACAAAACATGCCTGTCAGGCCATCATAAAGATTGGAATCCAAAGCACCACTCCGTTTTGTTTACGACCACCTACACCATGTTCTGTTTCGTTGGCAGTTATCCCAACCGCATGTTGTTGCCTCTCTATCTATCTACTTGATACTCCATCGCCCTCAGGTAGCAATACACGATTTCCAGCAATTTTGCCAACCTGGGAGGGGGGTACTGTACTTCAAATCAATGCTAAGCCATTAACGTTGGCATATATCCAATCAAGCATGTTTTAATTTCGACAGAAAATTTAGGTGTAATCATTTAAATGTACTTTTGGTTCTTCGTACAATATGTCATTGAGTTATGCCCCTTGGTTTGCACACACGAACCGCTCAATTTTACCCATTTTTTCACTCAAATTGGCCATTTTCTACCCAAAAACAGACCATGATAGAGCGAATGTCAATAAATAAGATTCTTCCACCTGATAGAGCTATGATAGAGCTGAGAAATATTTGAAATAGAAAAAAAGTTATCGTATCAATTTGAAAAAAAAGTCTTGCGAGCCCAGATGACAGAATTCAGGGGAGAGAAATCGGGCTATTTTCCTGTAACCAATAACACAAGAGTTGGCCTTCACTGAATACGAAAACCCTGTTGCGTATCCAAATTTTTCACTTTTTTGAGAACTTTCCCAGTTTTGTCAAATAAATAAACCTTCAAACCAGTAACGACACAGTTAACACAGACTACACTGGCCGTTATGCCCCCCAGATACTTATATTTCTATTTTTCAGACCCCCTACAACCTGTGAAATCGTGTACTGCTACCTCAAGTGCTGAGGATTATGTGGAGGTCCAGGTGCTACCACGGTCGAGTAGCTTTATAACCATGTGGTGACTAGAGATGGGCGGTATTGAAATTTCAATCTCGGTATCGGTATCGGTAAATTTTCGACGATTTACCTCGGTAAAGGTACAGTAATCGGTATTGCTATTAAATTATAAGACCAGAACAGATATTCTCGGTAAATTGCGGTATAAAATACAAGTTTTTAACTGAACAATATACATGTATATATGCACACGGTCCACGGATTTACTACATTAGTGACAACAGCTAAATTAGGCAACGAAATGACCTACACAATTAAGTGATATTCACACATCTCTTTGATGATTTACACGCATGCCGTCGCACTGCTTTTGTAAAGAATTAAGAGCATGACAATATTTTTAAGTGTCAATTTAATTTTCCTAACATTTCCGTGAGTGAATAGAATTGTGAGTATTAATCAGTGATCACAATTCACAAATTTATGAACGTTCGCGCGATGTCATTAAAATCGGCAAACCATGGCAATTTCTACGGCAGATGCTCAAACCCACGGGTGGTTCCTATTCTCCTCCTTGCAGCATAATATACCATCCATGTATATAAGAGTCCCTCTTATCTATAGCAGCAAGCTAGCACATGGCGCCCAAGTGTTAATTTAAAGGTATCACGCCGCGATCTTTTTTTGGTCAGATTTTGGCACATATGTATAATATACCAGTAAGTACTGGTACATATGTTTAATAAAGTAATTTATAGTAGGATATACATGCATATATAAATTTATCATATGACTCAATCATTATTTACTTTGGAAAGTATGTCATAAATCAATTTCATATGAACTACTAGTTCATATCACCTTCCGATAATTTGATTGGTTTGTTGACAAAAAGTGTGTTCTGATTGGCTGAATGGCAGCCTGAGCCGAGCCGCATCTCTAAACTAAATGCAGGTCAAATTCGTGCGCGTCAATCAACGCAATTATAATCTTGAAATATATAGTTTTGGACATTGTTATACGATTAATAGAATATGTAATTCGTATTTATATAATAAACATACAATATAATGTCACAAACTGAGAACAGAATAGCGCACTATATCTTCGCGTGCATATTATTTCTGCTAGTTCACCAAGTGTAATTGGGCTTCCGGTGCAATGAAGTGACGTCACATTAACTTTTTGCTGCCGATGCCATATAGCTATTTAGTGATTTGCGTGCGTTTTGGACATCATAATCAATTTATATGTGTCATATGATAAATAGAATATGTAATTCGTGTTTCTCTCATATGATATTTATGAAACTCGTCACGAATTTTCAGTTTTCTCTCGCCGGAGGCTCGAGAAAACTGAAAATTCTTAGACTCGTTTCATAAATATCATATGAGAGAAACACTCATTTCATATCCTCTATATATGTACCGACATATATGTGCACAACTTGCCAAGAAGATTTGCAGTTGTCAAGATCAGGTTGTATCAAATAATCTGCAATGCGTATATCAAGTCGCTATTGTGTCACCGTCTAATTATAAAGTAACCGGTGGGGGTTTCAATTTGTTGTGCACAGGCAGGGGCGGATCTAGAAGGTGGAACTGAGTGTTGCTGACCATCTTGGCCGAAGGCCAAGCGGGGGAGGGTACGGGAGGGGGTGTCCCCCCCCCCCCCCCCCCCCCTTGTTGGCGGGGGGTTCCGGGGGACCTCCCCCGGGAAAATTTTAGAAATATGATGCACTGAAATCAAATTCTGGGCCTATTGTTGTATTTATAACTCAGCTGGGTTTTTTTCCGTAGCGAAATAGCGAAACGTGCTTTTCCCCGCTATATATACCACTACAGGGGATTGAGGGAACTGCATGTGTTAACTATGCATAAAAGCAGATTGGTGCCAATTACAGCAATGTTTGTAGAGACATCATTCATCAAGAGTTGACACCCAATGATATGGTTATCACACTCAATGAAATCGAATACAAAGAGCCACATCAGGGGGGCACCAACTTATAAACAGGTTGGCATCAGATAACATTGTTTAATGTTTTATTAATTGGTAGTCTTATACTCAGTTCCTTCAGGTTGTGCCTCTTGGTGGTGATTTCTATAACCTATAAAATATATTATCTGAGTACCGCTCAAGCAGCACGTGCGGCAGGCTAAATCCGCCCCTGACAGGGACCCTCCATAACACGTGCTTCGATTCCAACTTGGACACGAATTATTGACTTACGGCCTGTACTGAGTTGTCCACGCAAATTCCAGTTTGTGCGGATGCCGAAATTGACACATAACGCTCCAGCTACAGTAGTCAAACGTCATGATGTTACTTACATTGTCATTACTATGTCGTAAAGATCAAAGATGCCGCCGGCTTGATGTAACAACGCTGCAATAGACTGATACATATATAGTACAGACTTGTTACACCGAGCTATCATAATTATCCGATTCTCGTTGCTTACGGTTAACCAGTCATATATAATTCATGTCACGGCCGTGGTGACAAGGTTACATACATACATATAAGTTGGCAACACATGAATAATTTCATTACAGAAAATAGGGTATTTTTAGTTTTGATTCGGTACGGCAAATCGGTATTACGCCGATACCGATACCGCACGGTAAATACCGAGTACCGCCCATCTCTAGTGGTGACTCCAGTAGCGTTATTTAATGTGCACACACCGAGGCGTGTGCACAGGGTCAGCCATTAAATTGATTAATGTCAACGCCCGATCGGACAGCGTACCGTACTGCACCCACGACAACATACCTGGACAAGTGTTGTAATGGGGGGGGGGGGGAGTCGGCATTTTTGCATTCGGATCTTTATTCAGTGATCTCGAATGAGACTTTTCAGCCTGACAAAATTGGTATCCGACCGAGTTCTGATTTTTGTCATAATACCCTGACCAGGTTGCGATCCCCGGTCCGATAGCACGAGAGACCAGTACGCTACCTCTTGACTTGAGTCTCGGCCACGGACTTGCCTTGAAGTTGAAGGCTTGATGGTTACAACTTACACCGACCACGTTATATTGGTTTGACGGCTACCTCGACCACATTGAAAATTACAACCGCATTGGAGTAACATTAAATACAGAGTTGCGTTAACACTAAAATGTCACTGTCATGTTTGACAAGACCGATGACAAATACTGGCAATGCCAATACTCAATAGCAATGTCAATCTTGAAAATTTCGTTTAATTTCTATATACATATTATTATTAATATACAATTATTAAATGTCACGAACCGATTTCTGTTAAAAAGACGATATATTTTCATCTCTGCCATTATCTGCGATGCTGTGAATATAGACCGATAGTTCTTGGACTAAGATACAACAATAAAATCACATATTTGTTAATAAAAAATTGATTGCAGTCAGTCGGATTTTCATTATACCTAATGTTGATTACCAGTTACCGTTTGCCTTTTCACTACTATAATTCATGGAACCGGTCTAAATATCGGACTGATCAGGCAGGTGACGGCACACTATTTACCGAGGTCTACAAGTTTTAAAATGCCACATAATAGCAATAAATAACGTGTTATACTTATTATTTTATTTTTAAGAAAGTTCTAAAATCTAGACCAATATGGGTATCCAAATTGACATTTAATAAATAATTGAGCTTAAGCCGTTAAGCGCAATATTTCAGGAATCTCTAATTGCACTTATTATTGTGTAAGCGCAACAAGGAATATTCTAATTGCGCTTAAGTGTAATTAAAAATCTCCCTTATTGTGCTTAATTGTGGTTATTCCCGTTCACCCGGCAGCGACCAGTTACACACCTAGCAAGCCGCAGTTATAGTCCATATCAAATTAAGAGTAGGTTTCGTTCCCATTCAGTCGCAACCTTTCCCTAGCTATCGCGGTTATATATACAAACTCACGACTCAACATTGATATGTTATCACTGAGTTTGTTCACTAAGAACTGTGGTCACTAACCATTATGATATATAACATGAAGTATTTCTCATTTGCTCCTTTTTCAGCGCACCATATGACACGCTCAGCTCAACCATATATTAAAGGGACCCACCGGGACACCCCTCGCACCCCATATTAAAGCTCGTGGGCTCTTCCCCAAACAATCCATCCAATTAATTTAATCAAAGAGATAACATTAATTCAATTGTGTCCGCTTTTGCCGTGTTCAGACATGACTATTCTGTGTGCTATATCTCCAACAACAACAAACCGTGGGGTGAAGGAGAAGATCACTCGATCTTTTCGACCATCCCGGGCGCTTCGCGCCCATCTACTCACTTTATTTATGTTATATCATCTTTATTTCATCATGGCTAATGCGCAAGTAAATGTTCATTACATTCCTAATGGTAGAGGCGGTAAATATCTTATACTTGATAGTTATAAGTTCAGCATAAAGTCCCGTATAAATGAACGAATTCACTGGCGCTGCTGCAAGAAAGAGCGTGGTGCCACCGTTAACTCGATGAACGACTTGATCACAACAACCAGTGGACAACACAACCATACTTCCGACATTGGCCAGGTTGCCGTAGATGCATTCCTCGCAGAGCTGAAGCAGAAAGTTATATGTGACTCTAAGCCAATTACTTCCATATACCAGGAAGAAATATCGAGTAAGTATTTAATAGAATATTTAATAGTAAATATATATGTAACCTTAATTTTAGTATATATCCAACTATACAACGCTCATTTTATGAAGTACATAACCTAGAAATAATACTTATATGAGATATGGTGAGATAAAGCATAGTATTTAATATTTAATATTCTTAATCGTTGCAGATCTGAGAAGCGACGAGACAGACCCTTCTATCATAGCCAAAGTACCAACATTTTACAGTATAAAGTCTGCTCTATATCGCAGTCGTGCTAAAACAACGCCAACTCTACCCCGTCAACGGTCCAGCATAGATCTTCCGGATAGATACACCAAGACTACGACCTGTGACGAATTCCTACTAGCTGATGATGGTGACTTGGATAATATTATGATCTTCGCAACCGAGGACAATCTGCGACATCTATCCAACGCAGATGTGTACTATTGTGATGGAACCTTCGACAAGTGTCCGGGAATCTTCTACCAGCTGTACACTATACAAAGACAAGATGTGCCCATTAGTTTATGCATTCCTTCCAAGCAAGACACAGGACACATATCTTGGTGATCATGGACGATGCACATGGAACCACCACGATACCATCGGACCCCGTACCACAAACCACGTTGAAGGATGGCATCGTAAGCTACAGCTTTTCATCACTGGTTCTCATCCAAACATCTACAAGATGATAGACTTCATCAGGAAAGAGCAAGCATACCAGGAAGCCATGATCATTCAACTGGTGGTCGACTTATGCCGCGAAGAAAAAAGTACAGGAAAATCGACAATTCACTGGGACATTTCAAACGTGTTTACAGAGAGGGCGAAATCGGACTCATCGAATACTTGGACTCTGTGTCCCACAGTACGGGATATTAGTGCCATATTGTGTTGTGTTTGTGTATATATATATATATATACACATGTATACATGGGACACTTCAAACGTATATATATACGTCATGTTGCTCTTATCTATTAATTAAAATGTGTGAAATTGAGATTATCGTATCGGCTACAATTTTGTTGGGTGACTGGGAATTCTACTCCAAACTTAGTCCAAGTCTTCTCGTACTAAAACCGGCTAAGATATTGGGATGGAGGTGCCGGTCTTTAGTCCAAGACCGCTTGTATACCAATCCTATGACACGACTTACGCCCACGATCTGTGGCGGGAATTTGTGGTGTATTTTACTCGATTTACCTAGCAAATCAATACATGATGCTATATACATCGGAAAGGCTTACATCTTATGGTCATAATGGTGTATAATAATCTAACTTTAATGTTAAATTACACATAGAATATTCCGGTTGATTGACACAAACATCGATTTGTTTATCTGTTTGTTTACGTTTTAACCGAAAGCCGAAGTGGTCCGAATAAGTTCGGCATAATCCGCTGTTTGTTCTGGGAATTCTACTTTCCGTTTCTATATATAGCGCGGGTTTTCCGATAAAAATGGCGAAAACCGATCGCCAGAAAGTCCAGTTTTCTATGTGCTTTCAGAACAATTCCCGCACTAAAAACTTAATGACATAATGGAGGATCAGAACGGTAGTTTTGTTGACAATTTTCGCAAGCAACTTGTCAAAATTGGAGCAAATTAGAACTCTTGTGTCTGACTTGCCAAGTTGCCATGCGTGTGATGTGCATTTTGACATCTGTGTTGATAAAATAATCGGAGAACCGAATCACACAGTTTCGAAATATAGTTCTTCCGTTTTAGTGGGACTTTTCAAACTTAAGGTTCATTTATTTAGTGTATTACATTTATATCTCCAATGTTTAATTAATCTATTTATTATTTTATTTATTGACACACATAATTACGATTACAATGGAGAATTCATCGTAATTTGCGTTGTTGTCCAAAATCTACGGAATATTTTCAACGGAAAATGCCGAACACAGTTCGCGAGGTCAACCGAGTTCGCATACTTTAAAAAAATTGTAAACATTGAGGTAAATGTCTCTTTTCGCATTAAATTACCGTTTTAAATTCACAACTGATGTGGGTTTCAGATAAAATAGCATGTCTTCTGCGGAAAATATCCGTTTATTGTCGCAATTGTGATATTTTATTTCATATAATTGTGGTTTTATTTGAGCGGGTCACTAACGCTTAAGTCGTGTCATAAGAATGCATGGGCCTGGAACTCGGACTAAAGACCGGCACCTCCATCCCAATATCTTAGCCGGTTTTAGTACGAGAATACTTGGACTACTCCAAACTAAGATATAAACTATAGTCGGCATCTCTATGATGTACCCGATTATGACACCTTGACCCGAAACAATAACTGCCGGGTGAACGGGAAGACCCCCTTAATTGCAATTAGCCATATTACATAACCTCCCTGTAATTCAAATTGTGTAGTCCATAGTACACAATGTGTGCAGTTTATTTGTGACCTGGTGACTGTCCACATGTAGGCCTATTCGGAATCTACTATTTGCAGAGGGGTGATGAGGGAGATATTAACTGCGCTTAAGTGTAATAAGGAATATCTTATAGCACATAAGTGCAATAAGAAATACCTAGTTGCGCTTAAGCACAATAAGGAATATCTAATTGAGCTTGAGTGCTATAAGTAATATCTTATTGCTCTTAAGCACAATAAGAAATCTCTTATTGTGCTTAAGCACGATAAGAAATATTTGTATTGTGCTTAACGCAATAAGAAATATTCGTATTGAGCTTGAGCGCAATTAGATATTCCTTATTGTGCTTAAGCTCAATTAGTTATTAAATGTTAACTTGGCTTCCCTTGGACATATGTGACTTTTGCCACACTCACGACGTCTGTAACTTGGGTGGCACCGAACACTCAGCTCACATGCAAAAGAAGGAGGATATGAGAGTCGAAAAGATGGCCGATAAATCTAAATAATTTCTGATAACACTTAAAAAGTGTTGGCTGTGGATTTCGAAGTTGCATTGTTGTCACCGTGTCTCATAGCCAGCTCTATCTAAGTCCTGCTACTTTTGACACGAGGGCGAGTTTGTTTACCCCTTGTTTATTTATTTAATGGCAATTTCTTAATTTACTTACCAGCATTGGTATGCTTAAATGACTCCTCGGCGTAACTTAGCATTGCCCCTGCCGTCATATATGTAATTTGCCTCAGATACCACAAAGGAGCACGGCGGGTTAGTGTGATTGACAGCGCAAAAGAGCATTGCGCAAATGCCCTAAGGGAAAACACAAAGGCGCATGGGCGTGGTTTACTCCTTTCACGCGCCGAAGTCGTGCGGAATTGGATTACATGTTGTCACAAACAGGCATGGGCGTGGTCTTCTAAGACGCGTGTTGGTAATTATGATCACATCGTGCGTGAATCGGATTAGGACCAGACAAATGGGCAGTGCCTAACTACACATTTGCGCATGTGCCTAATAACACATTAACGCATTCCATAAAAACATTATTCAATGCGCTAATGTTGGTGCTGTAATAAGATTATGCTACATTCGCGCATGCCATATATTGAGTAATTAACGAACTACAACATTTTTGTCCCATCACCATTTATTCGGGCTTTGGACCGACAAGTTAAACTTGGCTGGTTTAGACATATGTTTGTCATTAATTATAATTTTTTTTAAACTTGATACTATTTTTTTTCAAGTTGTCATCATATTTTTTAGTTTTTTTGTTTTGTTTTTTTAGTATATACGAACATCAATGAAAACAATTACATACATAAAATGCACAATCTTATTATAATAGCGCCGACAATTCAATTTTATACAAAGTATTATCAAAGAGAATGCTTTCTGTATTTAATTTAATTGTTCTAGTTTTACGTATATGTATGACTAAATGATATCACATTGAAACATTATTCAATGCGCAAATGTCGGTGCTATATAATAAGATTGTTATACGAGAACAAAACATGTAGAATATATTATCATAATCTGTTCAGTTATTTTGTTGCAGTCTCTGCTTTGCCGCGATTTCTAATAGCCAGAAAAACCGAAGCGTGAATGATCAAATTGTCTGGCGCCATGTAAGTTAACTGGGTCTGTATACGTCGCAATCCACTATTGGCCTGTTCAACAACTTGGCTATTTATGCCACGGACACTTGTATCAGATTTATAAGTATCCATGCTGTATCCTAATGTACACCCTATGTGGCCACGGAAATGCATTCTATCCACATAAAATATAGTGTTTGAATCGTGCCGGTTCTCTAAGTAGTGTGTACAAATGTAACTTGCAGCTATTATCGTATATAATCTTTGATGGAATTATCCTAAATCGTCGCAATTCAAATTCAAATTCAAATTGTTTATTTGGTATAGAATCCAATATTAGATTATTACCAACACATATAAAGAACATAACAAAAGGACATTTACATCAATACATGTATACATTCAAGTACATAAAGTGAAATTGTAGGTTCTACAATAGAATAGAGGTTTGGTGGATCTTACTGATATTAAGTACATGTTTGCCTATATTTTGATACCATCCCAATAGCAGGTTTCAGTTCGCAAGCTCATTCCTTTTTTTATACATTTTATAAACTCCCATCATACATATTTTCTTTATGGATGTGTCAACTTCATTTGGACTTAATATGAAAGTAACTTTTTCATCATCGCTGTAGTTATTAAATTCAGGAATATTATACTGAATTTTATCAAGCATTGTCTTCCTCTCAACTTTTAGGGGCTTACAGTCTATAATAAAATGCTTTTCATCCTCCACTCCATTCTTACAGATAGGACAAATTCGATCTTTTAGTTCAAGTTTTGATCTGCCCTTTTCAATTAATAACTGACTGTCACTAATCCTAATCTTAGTATACGTAGTTTTTACTTCATTATCTAAGTCAGCTAATAGGTAACTTTCACACTGATACAAATTTTTCAGTTTTCTATAAAACCTTAATTTGTTACCGTTGGGTTTATTCTCATCGTTAAATAGTTGTTTTTTCCAGAACTCGGTAAATCTGATTTGTAATTTCTTTTCAACTTCTCTAGATTCACCCCTGATAGTATAGTTATTACTATGTTTAACCGATTCATTACCTAAGTCTACTTTTTCCAATATTATTTTTATTTGATCACAAAAGCCCATCTCAAGTTTCTGATTTTCCAAATAAGCCTTGTGTACTAATGACTCAGGGTTAGATTGAACCAAGTGGTTATGGTAGTTTAAGCTGTTCTTTATTCCAGAAATGTAGAAGGAAATATTCCTAATTCTCCAAAACAGGCCATATTGGTGGCAGATCTGTTAACACCAAGAACAAATTTCATGAATTTCATTTGATTTTTATCTGGGAGAAATGTACTTGCTCTTGTCTCAAAATCAGATGCTCTCCGAACAATATGGTCGGGAGTGGTCAGCTCCCCGCCATATAAGGATATGGGTTTAACACAACTATGGTACAGTTTTAATAATGTCATGGTGTTTTTCTTAGCCCCGTAGAATTTACTTCTTATACAAAATGAGGCTTTTGTGGCTTTCTTATCTAAGTATCCGAGCGCAGCCGACAACACCCCTGATGGTTTGAAGATAAAGCCGAGATATTTATATTCTTTCACATTCTCTATGTTTTGGTTATTAATTAGGAAATTCATATTTTTTAATAGCTTACCAGATTTATTAAAAACCATGGGTTTAGATTTATTTATATTAATGGTGAGATCCCACATCTTACAGAAGTCTTGTAGCTTATTGAGTGAGGATTGAAGTCCATCTTTGGATTTAGATATAAGGACTATGTCATCTGCATAAAGAAGACATGAGAGCTTTTTGTCAGCGAGGGTTACTGGGTCACATGATTCATCAAAAATACCTGGGATATCATTAACGAATAATGAGAACAATGTGGGGCTGAGTACATAACCTTGTTTGACCCCCACAGATGATTTCAAATCATGGGTTATTCCATCGGGTAATTTAACTGCATATTCAACTTTCTCATACATATTTCTCAATATTTCTAGAAAATGACCTTTTATTCCATAATGAGCAAGCTTAATAAATAGTGCTTTCCTGTTTACTAAATCAAAAGCCTTTTTTAGGTCAATGAAGCATGTGTACAGATACTGATTATTCTGTACTGTTTTATCAATTAAAGTCTTCAGCGTAAATATATGATCAGTGGTGCGGCTTCCTTTTCTAAATCCAATCTGCTCTTTGCAAATAACTTTATTGATTTCGAGAAATTTGTTCATTCTGTTATTCAGGATTTTTGCGAAAAATTTTGCCATGCAGCATGATAGGGCAATTCCTCTGTAATTTGAGGGGTCAGATACACTACCCCCTTTAAAAATAGGTTTTATTAGATTTTGATGCCAGCTTTCAGGGTAGACTCCACTTTTCAAGACTAGATTAAATATATCAGCAAACATATTGGCATGAGATAAACACGTGGTTTTCAGCATGGAGTTTGTAATTCCATCTTTACCACTTGAGGATTTCACTTTAAGGTCTCTAGCGGCACTAACCACCTCTTGCGTTGTTATATCGTTGTTTAAATTTTTTTGGCTCCATTCGATACAAGGATGATCTTCAATCTGTAGATTGTCAAAATCAGGTTCTTTTTCAGATTTGAAAAGAGATTGAAAGTATGAGACCCATTCTAAAGGGGTGATGTTTAGACATGGGTCAGGTTTTCTTTCTTGATTTAATTTACCCACCAGATCCCAAAACTCTGAAGGGTGACTGCTAGTGCATCCTACGATTTCTTTCATAAGGTTATTACGATAATTTCTCTGCTTGTTTCTTATAGTCTTCTTATATAGTTTAGATTCGAGTCTAACTTTGATTCTAAGGTCATTATTTTGTGGATTATTTGCAAGTTGCCTCGACATATGTTTTATGTTTCGGTATATAGCTTCGCAATCTCTATCATACCATAATTTGTTCAGTCTTTTCTTCTTTTTGACCGATTTTTGGCTTTTTGGTTTTTCACTTCCTGTGCTTAACAGTAAGTGCTGGTTAAGTGTATTTATAATATTATTTATCTGGTTTGGGTCCTCAGTACCCTTAGCACTAGTGACATCAGGGGCAAATTTAATCAATTTTTCTCCCACAACCCTCTCAAATTGTATTTTTTCAGTTTCATTCCACTTTAAGTTTTTAACTTGGGGTTTCAGTATATACTCAGGTTTATTTGAGACAGCGTCTTTTATTCTCATTTTTGCAGTTATCATACAGTGATCTGAAAGTTGTTGGTTGTAAGAGCCAACCTTAAAACAAACTATTTCCTTTAAAATATTAGGACTGCATATGCAGTAGTCATCAATTGCGGATCCATTGTAGCCATGATATGTAATTTTCCCCATGGAGTCCCCCAACGTTCTCCCGTTTAAAATCCTCATTTGCCCCCCTATACATATATCTAAAATGTTCTGTCCATTAAAATGTCAAATGCCGTCTGCGGAGACTCACAGGACAGCATAACCTGAAACCCCAGACATATTCCATGGGGACAGAACATAGTGAACAGTCCAGGCGTGATTTTTGATGAGTTTCTGTAAGTTTTCGGCATCCTGATGATGTATCTCTCGTTGTAATATGGTACTTTCCAGAACCTCTTATCAGTGGATGGTTTGGAAAGAATTCCATTTGACGGTGAACATTTGTCGGTTCTGGATAACTGGTTTCATCTGGAATGTTATATCCATAAGTGTTGTCAATAGAAGACAACATTTCGCCCAACAGTGCTCTCACATTTGGAGCTATTGTCTTACAGTTCAGGAGATCTTTCATCAATGGACACGTTTTAATGACTAAACCGAAATCACTTTGTTTCGTTGGGTCAACAAGATTAGTTTGTCCGTTAACAACTTGTGTCAATATTTTCGGGACCTTTTCATCGCCGCCGAATTGCAGAATAGCACATGTGGGGCTACCACGAGACAGTTCTCCAAGAATCATTCTGAGATGTGCTGGACACACTCGACCTGCTGATGTGACGACAGCCTGGACACTTTTAGAACACTTGAGTTCGTCACATAAAGTCTTGTACTCATTTTGCGCCATTTCAGTTGCGTGTTTTTTGTAACGGCCGTTTTCTAAACTTGCATATTTCGACAGCAGACGACGGGCTTTGGCACTGGTAACCAAGACGCGGTCTTTCCTAGCACTTCCTGTTATAGACGGCAAAGAGACGGGGACAGGTTCTTCTTGAAATTTGGTAACTAAATCCCGCCGACAACCCATCATAACAGCATCCATTATAACACAGTCGACATCCGAACCACAAACATAGTTTAATATAAATAATTTAATAATACATACCTCCTGTCGTCGACTTAGCGACCAGCAGAGACAGGGACGCTGATGTCACTCCGGCTGTCAATGCCGCTAATGGGGTCGTTGTCGTAATGTTTTATACATAAATGCACACCGTATGCATTTATGTATACATAAATTCACACCATGCAGTCTCGCGTATAGTGTCATGTGACAGGGGTCATTGTCGTAGTGTTTTCTACATAAATGCACACGTACGTTTTGATATTTTTTGTAAGTTCATTTTCTTCCGTCCATCGACCAAACAACCATGCAGTCCTTTCCGTCTCTGTTTAATACTAAGAAAAATAATGCCTTTATCAGAACTTCGGAAGAAAAATAGTGATTAATTGAAGCAGACGGCAATTATTTACGGTAACGTTTCAATCTCGCGCGACTGAGACTGGTGTGCATTTATGTATACATACATGCACACGGTGTGCATTTATGTATAAAACGTTACGACAACGACCCCATTAGCGTCACGCTATTGCCGCCCACTTTGAGGTTCGAATGGAGTCACCACCAGATCCACCAAAGACGGATTCTTTCACCGTCCCGAAGACACCGACATACACATAACCGGTGTCTTGGCCCTCCAAAGTGGAAGACGGTCAGAAGCAGCATCAACTCTAACCCTAACACCAGCAGAACAAGCCAGAGCTATCTCAAGAGTAGATGCAGTCACAGCAGAAGTTAGAACCTTCAAGTTATATCAGGCTTCCTCCTTGCCATCGTCATCTGAGAAACAAGAAAAAAAAGAAGAAAAAAAGAGAAAATAAATTGTGTATAATCATGTTTTTTACTTTTTGTATTTGTTTAGATAAAAGCTAAACATGAGAGTATCAAATCAGGGGAGGAAAAATTACCAAAATAAAGGAATGAGAAAAGAAGACCCCCTCAGAGTAGGAATTTTAAAGATTTTAACCGGAACGATGTTGCCAAAAATGATGTAAATACAAATATTTTAAAACAGAAACAGGACAGGTCGATTAAAGTCGCCTATTCAAACGTAGACTCACTGCTGAACAAGAGAGACGAATTAGCAGCTCTTACTTGCAGAAATAACGCCAAAAAATGCCAAAAATTTACAACCAGAAGAGTTTGAAATACAAGGATATGAGATGTTCATAAATGAATTAGGATCAGGAAGAGGGGTTGCAATCTATGTCACTAAAACCTTGAACGCCAATATCGTGGAGGATCTTACAACCAGTGAAGGAGTTGAATCAGTTTGGTGTGGCATAAAACTCAACACAGAAGATAACCTCCTAATCGGATGCGTATACAGAAGTCCATCAAACAACAGTGACAAAAATAAGAAAACAAATAATATCATATGCACCGCCACAAAGAGAAAGGACTCTCATATGCTGGTATGTGGTGACTTCAACTACAAAGAGACATACTGGGAAACCAACACATACAGCACGTCAGAAACTAGCGATGAATTTGACTTCCTAGAAAAAGTCGGGGATGCAGGGATTTACCAACACGTAAGATATCCAACAAGACAGAAGGCCAACAAGTATCACTGTTATATCTCATCATCACGAATGAAGAACTTATGATATCAGATCTGAAACATTTACCTCCATTAGGCAAGAGCGACCATCACATGCTACTATTTGATTTTGTATGCTATATGCAGATGGAATGGAAGAGGATGTCACCATACCACAATATCATAAAGGAGACTATGAGGCACTACCTGAGGAACTGAATGGAGGATGGGAGGAAGATGATGAAATGACAATGGCTCCGTCTGAAAGAGAGAATACTGGAAGCATCAAATAAACATATACCAACGGCAACATCAGTCATGAAGTCAAGCACTAAGAAGCAAAAATGGACGACGTTATCAGCAGTGAAGGCAGTTAAGGAGAAGCACCAAAAGTGGAAAAAATATATCTACAGCAAGAAGGACTCGAAAAACAGAGATTACGTACATTCAAGCAAGAAATAAAGCAATACGGGAATGCAGAATAGAACGCAAAAAATATGAGAAAAAACTAGCCGAGAGTATCAAAAGTGACCCGAAGACATTTTGGAACTATATATACGAAGCAAAACAAAAGTCAAAGCAGGGATGGGGGGTATACAGAGATACGATGGAACTATCAGCAGTGAAGATGCAGAAAAGGCAGAAATTTTAAATAGATACTTCAGCAGTGTCTATACAATTGAAGGAGATGCAGAGGCTCCTTTCCCCAGAGAAATTGAGGTAGCAAACAGTGTCGAGCTAAAAGATATAGTTGTGAACGAAGAAATTGTAATGAGACACCTGCTCGAACTGGATACGTCAAAATCTCCAGGAGAAGACAAACTGCATCCTCGAGTTATGAAAGAAGCTGCAAGCAGTAACTGTCCTGCTATGACATATCTTTTTAAAAGATCAATAGCCACGGGGGAGGTTCCAACAGAGTGGAGAAATGCTACTGTATGCCCAATATTCAAGAAAGGAAACAAGAAGAAAGCCGAAAACTATATATATATAGACCCGTCAGCCTCACGAGCATCATATGTAAACTAATGGAAAAAATAGGAAGGGATAACATCATGGAGTACTTAGAAGATAACGAATTGTTTACAAATAACCAACATGGCTTTATAGAGCAAAAAGGCTCCATCCTTTCCGTCTCCATTTGGGGTAAAACAAATTTAGCCAAAAGTTTAGCCAAAAGAAATTTTTATTAGCCAAATGACGGATCTATCTTAAAGTTTGGAGTGTATGATCAGTGAATGATCTATAGATAGTACTGGTAATTATGGTAGTTACGATTAGGTACAGGTGCAAATATTATATTGAGAAAATATTATGCTAGTTGAACAAAGTAGATCTATGCTCTATTGATAGAGTTGACCACATGTATATCCTATGAGTATAGTTAGTGAATAACAGATACATTTATAAAAGTGATCGTTTCCAAATCATGAGTTACTAGCAAAATATATATTTTAGGTTCAAAATGAGCCATACCTTTACCTTTACCTTTACCTTCTCTGTACATCCCTCCTGTGTCAGGAGAACCGTCCTTATGGGCGGACGTAACCACATCTTCTTGAGCATATAAGTTTGATACCCGGTATGTGTATACATATATATATTCAGTCTGCAATAAATTATCTACAAGTAGTGTCAGGTCTAACCTGTGGCTGTCACTGACTGCCGGGGTCCACAGGCGGAGCTCTCAGATCATTTTTCTTCTTGGACAGGATACGGAGACGAGCATGGTGTAGTTGGTAACACAAGCCTCTGGCGATGGATTCAATTTTCAGCATGCAGTATTTTGGTATATCGAATGCTGAGCAGTCTAGTATTATTTTCAAGAGGTAATGGTTTTGAATATTGGGGTTCAATCCAGCTTGGTTCAGAGTTTCTTTTATGGCTGTTATGAAGCGGCTTCTTACAGCATGGAGACTTTCACAGGTTACAATGAAGTGGAGTATATCCTCAGGTTCTTTGTTGCAGAGTTGACAGATGTCAGTGGTAGTAGATTCAAATTTAGCTTTTTGTCTTTGTAAAATATATGTGCCTGTTGACATTTTCATTTTATGTGCTGCCATAGTTGTGGCGAACGGTTCGGATCCGCAAGCATCCCAGATTTGGTGTACATGTCCAGGAGTGGTGTCTTGTAGATTCAATTGTGTTAGGGTCGATTTATCCATGGCTTCCCGTTTAAGGTTCCCCAACCAGTGTTTTTCTATAGCTGTGTCCACCATGTTCTTCCAGAGACGTTTCGGTGGTGGGAAGGCTACCAGATCATGAGTAGATGGCAGGTCATATAGTTCGGTAAGGCGGGTGACTTTTGTGAACCAGCTGTTTGATGTGTCACCTTTGGTCGCAAGTTGTCTGGCAGCAAGCTGACATTCCACAGAGCCTTCGTTACGAACAATATTACCATATGTTTTAAGCGTCCTTTTATGGATTTCTCCTTCTATCGGTATAAGACCCAGCATAAGCAGAGATGCACAGTTAGCTGTTCTTGTTGGAAGATGTTGTAGGCGTTTGGCAGTCTGTGTATAGAAAGTTTCCAATTGTTGCATATCCTTTTTGTTTAGATTTATTACGTCTAGACCGTACAGTAATCGAGGGAGAATGTAGCAGCGTAAGAGGTGTGCCGAAACTTTTGGATTGAGACCATTCATGCCGTGAAAACCAGCACCTAGGAGGGCATATGAGCATCGTCTAGCTGCTGAGATGCGTTCTTGTGCCACCAGGCTTGTGCCGTGCTTAGATGAACCGTCACGTGTGATGCCGAGGTGAGTAGCTTTGGTCACGGTTTGCATTCGGTGGTTGCTTAGAGTCCAAGTATGCCCAGGGTCCCTTCTGCTGATAGACAGGATACACGATTTCTGCTCGCTGATAAGGTATCGTAGACGGTTGGCATAATCCATTAGGATGTTAAGCATGACTTGTAGTTCGTTGGGGTCATGTGAAACGAGGGTAACATCATCAGCAACAGTAGGTGTGCCGCAGAAGACTGAGCCAATTCGCGATCCAAGACTGTTTTCTTCATATTGAGTCAGCAGACCATTAACAAAGACCTTATATGCAGAAGGTGACCATACGCCCCCTTGTCGGACGCCTTGGCGTTCCATAAATTGTTGTGATTTCATTCCATTCCAATTCACAGTGGAGTATAGGTTTGAGTACCAGTCCTTAAAGAGGAGCCAGTTATCTCCGGATATTCCTGCTTTGTAGAGTTCTCTTAGAAGACCGGGGTGCCAGACTACATCAAAGGCTTTTTTAGCATCCATAAATGCTATATATAGTGGCTTCTTCTGCTCCTTAGCCTCATTTATTAGCTCAGTTATTATGAGAGCAGCAGCGGTCGGTGATTCCCCCTTGGTAAACCCTTTCTGGAGGGGTGACTGTAGTGTTTTTACTGCATTGTTGTTTCTCAGTAGGTGAAGCTTCTCGACGGTCTTTCCAATTGTGTTGGTTATCGTTATTTTCCTGTATGAGTTTGGGTCATCTTTCGGTTTGCCACCTTTCTTATATATAGGACATACTGATCCGCCCTTCATGCAGTCTGGAATCTTGGCTTCTTGAAAGATTCTGTTGATAATGTTGCAGAGGTATGATATTAGGTTATCTCCTCCAAACTTCAAGTGTTCCATGGTGATGCCATCTTCATCTGGAGCTTTACCGGATTTGAAAGATTTAATACATTGCAATAGCTCGTCTGGGTTTGTTGGGTGAATGCTTTCCCGATTTTCCATAAGGGTCTGTGTTAGGTATTCTATGTCTGTTTCCACAAGTTGTTTGTAAGGTTCGTTAAAGTTGCTTGATTCAAGTGGTGTTGATAGCTCTTCAAAGTAGGAGGCCCAACCATTAGTTACCTCTTCATTGGTTTTGAGGACTTCGCCCTTGACATTCAGGAGGGTTGTACCACTGGCTTTAGGGTCACTTTGAGCTCTGATAATGCGGTAGAAGGCTTTGACATCAGTGTCCCTTAGTTCCATGATCTCCATGAGCTTATTGGTTCTAGCACGGGCGTGTTGTTTCCTGATGAGGCTGCGTAGATGTTTTTTCTTCAGCTTGAGGTTGATGCATAGGTGATTTTTAATATCAGGTCTTCCAGCTCTCTTCCATTCCCAAAAGGCATGCTTGGCATCCTTAACTGCCATAGTAATGTCAGGTGACCAGATTCTTTTCCTTTTAGGTTTACGGGGTTTGTTGTCCCACTGTTTGTGTGCGGATTCGTTCAGGACTTTTGTAAGAGTTGTGACCAGTACTTCAGTTGTAGCGTCTTCTGTGTTTAAGTCGGCGGTGTTGGCCAGTGCTTCGGTGATGTCATTGCAGTATAGGTCTTTATTTATTTTGTTCCAGTTGATTCTTTTCCTGCCCTGTATTTTTGGTGGGTCTTGAGCTTTTTTGAGTTGGAGGCTTATAGAAACTGTAATAGGGTCGTGGGTCGAAAGGTTAGTACCTTCTCTCTTGATGGTCTGATATTTCCCGATGATGTCTTGTGATTGAAAGAAATAGTCAATCTGGGAATGTGATACATTGTCATAGGAGTGGTAAGTTGGTTCTCTGGGGCAGCATGTTGGTAGAAGGAGTTTAGCCTCATTCAGGAACTTCTTGAAGTCCGCATCTCGGGTACAGTCATAGGATCTGTGGAGCGAGGCGTTGAAGTCACCAGCCAGAATAACATGGGACGAGGAGACATATTTTCGAACGATGGTGATGAGTTCGTCAAGGATTGCTGTGTAGTCGCTTCTGGTGTAATTGTTACCTCTGCTGGGGAGGTATACTCCAATGACGACAATAGGGACGTCCGCATTAATTCTAATAGCTGCGAGTCTGTTTCCTCCATCTGGAAGTGGGTCCACATATTGGGCAATGTTCTTATGGTAGCACACAGCTATACCGGCTTGGCCTCTGCTACGGTGATTTGGTAGGACAATGTCATTATCATCTGAGCATTTCACTACCGCGTTAAAGTCCCCCAGGATGTCTTCAAGTTTCCATGATTCATAGTTGTACAGCCAGTGTTCTTGGGCAATTATGACATCTGCCTTCGATGCAAGGTGCTGTAGGTATTCGCCGTTGGATGAGAGACCCTCAATATTGTAGGAGATAAAGTTGAGGCTCGTATCAGGCCCATCTGGAATGGCGGCGGATGGTGGAGCCAGTTCCCGTGTGGAATGAGCGGTACTGGAAACGGGAAAGGTGATGGGATTGGATGGTGTTGAATTATTGGTGGGTGAGCTGCAGTCATCGGAGGTTGCTGGTGGTTCCACGGAGCATATCTCGACGGTTTTGTGTGTCGCCTTCGCAGCTGTGGTGGCCGGTGATGTTGGCGGTCGCCAAAAAAAGACTGCTTAGGGTTAGGTTTAGGTTTTGGCTGTCCTTCGTCTGGCGGTATGAGAGGTCTGTTCATTATTCCGTTCATTAATCTGAATAGTGAATAAATAAACAACGCTTCCAATCCGTAGCGCTGATCGTGCACACTCCATAAAAAGCACATTGAGATTTCGGCTGGCGATTATCGCAATACGATAGGGGAACACTCTGACGTTCGTACTCAGATTTCACTAATTTTTTTACCTAGCTTGCATGTCCTAATTTTCACGGGAAAATGGCTAATTTGATTCTATTTGTCGTTATATATATATTTATCACCACATTTAATATTCATTTTCATAAAAATAAAATAAAACAAGCCGAAGATGATATGTTTAAAATGTTTGAAGCATGAATTTAGCGATAAGTTGTTATCAGAGTACGTTATAACTTGTGATACTGATAGTTACGATACGCACACGTGTTCCCCTATCGTATTGCGATAATCGCCAACCTGAGATTTCACTTCCGTTATCCACATTTCATCATTGAAGGTATTTCGTCAGATCAGAACTTTATAAAAGTTTTTTAATCTTGTAGGTGTATTTATTTGTTTGCTATTTCGTTTTAACTGACATCAAACTTATGACTCACTAAACGGATATATGTATGTATATATATATATATATATTATATATGCTAGTATTAGTAATATGATTACGTCAGTACGTATGGACAACCCAAAACACGTACGTCCATCTATAAAATGATAAATGTATGTTTCATCACAGTCCTAGGAATCACTGTCCATGTAATATTAAATTTGATTAAAATATAACAAATAGATCTAGATATATTACCTCTACTATATAGATATAAGCTAACTATAATATATTGATTTAATATTATTAAATAATATTTTATTCAACTAACAGTGATTCCTAGGGACTGTGGTTTCATAGCCTGAGCGCCTGTATTTCTGGCCAACTTGCGATATATACGATCACGCCAGTACGTATATATGGACCGTAGGACGGCGACATGTCACTCCATCTACATCTACAGTATACCCCATACCCTCAATGAACTGAGGATTATTAGGGGGCGCATGAATAAAATATAATTACATGGGTAAAAGAATTTTTGTTTTTTGTTTTCAGAGTGATCAGATACCGATTTTTAAAATCTATCATTTTAATTTTAGGTGGCCCAGCATTGGCCAGTAAACAGCAGCTAGACGAGAATACTTTTTCTGACCAAATTGCAGATGAATATGGATAATTCTAAAATCAACTGTTTTTTTGTGTGTGTGTCAGATGTTTGACAAATCAGCAATATTCGTTGAGCAAAAAGTTGATAAATTACAAGTTTTTGTCAATTTTATGCTATAATTGACTGCAGTTTTTTTTAGTAATTAATCGATTCTGTCAACTGAAGCGGCATTTCAAAAAATCTTCTTGTTGTTGGAATCTGATGATATGGGGACTATTGATTCGGATTGAGGACCTTTAAGGGAAAAATATCTTTATTGGATAAATTTACATATAATACTGAATACATTTTTATGAAAACGGGTTACGTGGATGGGGCACAATGACTCAATGAGACATAAGTTATGGCCTGTGGTAGGATCCAACTTCAGTAGATGATAGGCACTTCAAAAATGAATGAGATAATTTGCCAAATGACTTTTGTTTTGGGGCTGGAGTGGATAAATATTTTAGATCAAACAAACTGATGTCATTGTGCAATATTGATATGTTTGGTGCATTTCTTATATGGTTACTACTTAGGGGTGACCCCTTCTGTGAAGTAGATGATAAGAAACAAGTATTAAGGGTGGTCCCAGCTCGAGATTGCATGCTTGTTCGTGACTTTTGTGAGCTTTTATCGTACTCTCAGATGTCTAATCATTGTGATGGTCAACAATAGTGATAGCGGAGACCTAGACTGAAATTAACAATATTGATGGAAATTTAATTCTATTTAATTCTATTTCAATTTAATTCTATATATGTCTCTTTGCCAAAAAACTTAATGATCGTTGAGAATTTTATCTAAAATTACTAATCATGCGACACATGCTGACACTATTGGTTAATAGGCATCTGATAGTATATCTACTGTATATGAACATTTTAATAATTGCCCGGGAGGAATGGCATTATTCTTGACAGGCATAGATACATAGATGTTCATGGCATGGTCTGAGAAAATGCTACTAGATTAAACATTTATATGATTGCCTCATTACTACATTAGTCATGTACATGTATAACTAGAAGGTCGTGACAGTTCAACATATTATTCCAATCCCAATTTGTCAAGTCGACAATAGCAAGTTCGCAGGGCTATATTTAATAATTTTTCCACAAATAGCCACTAGTTAATATATATATGCTAGCCATGCTGATCAAGCTCCCGCTTTATGCTTAAGGTTTAAATCGAGAACACAGTGTTAAAATCATGAATTATTTAATATGTGTGAATGCTAAAACTAATCACCGTGCAATATAATTATTAAATTTAACTTGATGTGTCCATCACAGGAAACAGAATTCATACACACAGATGGAAAGTTGGCCCGGAAGCATATCCTCTCACCTCTCACCAGTGCCGAGACCAAGTGGGATTGGGAGATGTTCTTCTTTTCCTTCACTCAACAAGAAGATAAATGACTCACTTTGTTAGTCACCAATTCACTGGGCTTCACATGTTTGTTACATCTGTGTGTCGAGTCTGTCGACTGTAGATGGCTAGAATTGTATTTTGACCTGAGTCACATTCACAGTGAGTGGGTGAGGCTGAAGTCGTTGATAACTAAATTTAGTAATCTGTAATCACTAAATTGACTAATACAATCCTAATATTATTAGATTAGTAAGCCACATGAACGCTTTCACCGATTATTGCGTCCACAACTGGCACAAGTTCCAGCTACGCGCTACGTTCAACGGTTCATGACTGAACTATACTGTGTATAGTAAATCAGTCAGCTCTAAAATGTCCATTTTCTGATTTCCTTGACCCAAGTTGAGGTTTGACATGACAGTGTTAGATATTAACAATTAAATTTACTATTTAGAGAAGTAGTTAGTAGATTGAACGATTTGATGCTTGCAGTTGAAACTCTAGATCTAAGTTCTAACCACTAAACCAGTCCAGGTGAAAACAGACTTAAAATTGAACAATAACAGAACAAGTCAAATCGCCGTGGTGAGCAGTCTGCACAGACCAGTCCACATTCCATTCCAGTGACCTTCATTTTCATATTTTTTTCAGTCACAGATTCGTCATTGAGTTTCTTTCCGACTGACTGATTTTCACTTTGAACACAGTTCACTTCAACTTCAAAACAACTTAACAAGTTGTTGTTGTTGACATGTTGTTGTTATTCTTCTTCTTCTTTTGACTGCTTTGACTCTAAAGTCATTTCAGTAATTGGCTCGTAGTGCTATCTTCGCTTGTGGTTTCTCGTTTGTTCTCAACGCTTACAATCTGTGATACCGTTGTACATTTAAAATACGAGCGATAACAATAACAAGCAATTCCATTTCAAATTTCGCAAACAAGAGAGCGCCACCATTTTGTAACGAAATTACGTCATCATTTCCAACGTTGCTATGGCCTGCCAGGGGACGTAATATTCTAACTAACAGTACGGAATCTGGCGAGGTTTGCCGAATGCTATGCGCCCGCGTCAGCTAAATCCACATTAAGCATTTAATTTTGAATAAGGTTGATTTTGTTTTTCAAATTTAATAGTGTTGCTATAGGGAGGCTGGTCGAAGAAGAAAAATAAATTCGTTTTATTAATTTGACAATTCTATTCCAACATGGCGGCCACCATAGGGCCCCATAGGTCTGAATCGCCCGGATGTAAAAACAATTTTTTCATGTTGATAGGGTATAGAAATTACTGACGTCACAACTATACTTGCGTCGCTTATGTTACTGTAAAACAACCCTTTGGGTTGTGATTATTTAGCCTACTATTATTAGTAATACTAATACTAATAGTATTCCCAGATAGCCACTTACTGTGACTTAGGTCAACATGACCGCTTTCGCAGATCGTACTACGTTCATGACTGAACTAATAGCCACCCAACGGTCGTATGGCCGTCGGCAGTCGACTTTGTCATATGGTTGACAGACGACGTCATGCCGATACGACCACCGTCTGTTCGATGTCATTTGCCGACGTCAGCGTTGCCGTCGGCTATAACGTCGGCAGCCGACGTTGGCAAATGGTTGGCAGCCGACACCATGCTGACCACAGTCTGCATGGCGTCGGCTGCTGATATCGATCAGGCTAATTTATGTCGGTGCACATGTGGCCACTTGGTATATAGGACTGAACGATATTCCCATAACAACCCTTTCGACTGGGCCTCCGCAAAATAAGAGATATCCCAGTTATCCATCCGACATCGGTGCATGCATGCCGTCGGCATATAGTCGATAGCCGAAACTTTTCCAACAAAGGTCTGTTCGTGGTCTTGATCATGCCATTCATGAATGTCTACTCAATAGCTACGACACGGGCATAGATATGGAGCAAATAATTGTGGCGTGATCCAGTTCGTTGTTATGTGAACTACTGAGCTCTATAGACTATAATTGAAAACGAAACTAACAGGACTAAAACGATTGCAATTCTCTGTTAATTTCCAGTTAACCAAGAAGTCACAATTTTTTTTGGAAACGGTTAATATTTAGTTATAAATGCCAGAAGAAAAATGGCTAATTATCAATGTTTAATCGTGTTGATATAATTATACATTAAAAATCAAACAAAGCTACTAATATTGTTTGGGATAATTCAAGTGGAATATTATAGGAATGCGTATATACGATCCAGACCGCAAATATAGCTGCCAACACTTTTTAATCAGGGTTCGCACACCCCTCCTGGAAACTGGATTATACTGGAAAACTATCCCCAGTAATTCCAGGTTCTGGAAACCCATGGAAAAACGATCGTTTTTTGGTCTATACTGGATACTCCTGGATAACCGGGCATTAATATTTCAGCACCGGTTCACCGGTTATAAATTCAAATTCAATTTATAAGTGTATCCGCTTCCGGGCGGTAAATTCAAGGTCGCATCTGACATCGTGATTGTTTCTTCGGGGCAATATCCTTTCAAACTTGCTAGTGCCGTTTGGGGCACATATTACAATGGCAACCCCATGCGGAGAATGCGTGTTCCAGAATTCGTGGGTAAATAAACCTGAATTTACAGAGTGGCTGGCTCAGGTTGCCGATGATAGACATCGTGCAAGATGTAAAACTTGTGAAAAAACATTTGACAATGACATTGGCAACATGGGCGAGCACGGTGTGAAAAGTCATGCAGCAGGGACCAAACATATTGCGAAGTTAAAAATGAGAACTGGGTCGAGTCTGAGCTCATTCTTAAACTTACTATTCCCGGGCCTGTTCCTAAATGTACCCTTGGAAACCAAATAAACATATGGGTGTTCTTATTAAACTTTGTGTAAATTACTAAATATCCCCCTGTATGCTATTTATTTGGGTCCCTGTAATTTTTGTATTTCAATCATTATTTCATTCCAAATTGACTGCTTTTCATATAAAACACTTCATTGTGATGCAAAATAATTAGTCAGAATCATAAAAGGGTTATTAACAGAGCTTTAATTAGTTCTTATAGGGTTAAACAAATAATATGTTGGGGAAATTACTCAATTTGTAATATTTCGCCCCTGTACTATTTTTTAATTTTGAGGAAATTACCCCTTTACTATTATCCGCCCCTATGTTTATTTGGATCCCAAGGGTAGTGACATTCCACCAGTTATGTTCCTGTTCAAGTGTTCCAGAATACCAGATCAAGTTCTTATTTGTTTACCTGGTAGGTTCCATCTTTATACCCATTTATATTATGCTGTATAACAACATATTAGTAATAGTAGCATAACCGAAATAGTACTGGATATTTTGATATTTACTCCTGGAAAATACTGGAAAAGTACTGGAATTTCACCTTGAAAAATGTGTACGAACCCTGTTTAATGTTAAAAATCAACGCAAAAACACGTATAGCGGTATTTATTATGTATATATACTTATAGTGGATCGATCAGTAGTGTTAAATACTTATACAACGGTGTCCGAAATGGTGCTTAACTTGTCTCTAATAAATCAGCCCGCACGTATATAGTTCTCTGTGAAATTCGTCAGACTTGCTTGAGACGTAATGTCTGGAATTTTGAATTTGAAATTTTATATCCCAGAGTTTCCTGTACTAAGATTTTTCCGGCCTAATCTTCTTGGGTTCGATTGCCTGAAGATCCAAAACTCTGGACCACGAAGCTCCAATACTCCGAAATTCCGATTAACTTTCCAGTTCACATCATATATCTACACATATAGTTCGACCGAGAGTTCAGGCTTTTTCACATGCATGTAGGGACTCTGAATACATGTCACAATGTACAGAATGACTAACACCATGCAGCACACGGAAATCTCCCACATGTATCGTGAACGATTCCTAGATCATCGCAATCTGGGCTAGATTAGGTTGTCACGATTTTAACCCCGACATATGCGTAAATCGTGACTGATTTTCAAGGTTGATCCGAGTTGAGGGACATCTCAATGTGCCATTCCGATCGATACATAGCCATTTTGATAAGAAATGAGAATTTGTTCACGCTCACTGAAGCAAGCGCATTTGATGCAATCATTAACACTCATATACACTGAGTCCATGTCTCCATTTAATTCTCTGATACATGTATCCTGCTTCTAAGATAAAATTAATTTGTCACCATCATGCAGCAAGTATTAAGACGACCGACATTGCTCCCTTGAGACAACCATTTACATCTATGTCCCATGCACACACCAACATCTCCATTCACGGGCGTTATATGCTGTTATTATACCATACCCAACAGTGGTCCTGTAAATATATAGAGGGAAATACTAAACACACTTGCATGAAAGCACCCGATCGACCCCAATGCTGGCCAACATACCTTTCAATGTTTAAAGATATCTGATGACCTATAATACTAATATATGGCCAAGTTATCTACCGATGTGGCATGTCAATAGAAACAATTGTTTTTTGCCAATAGTTTATTCGTGCAAATCAAAATAGCGCTTGCTAAACGCTCTTCACGTTTCATCATGCATATCTCTAATTTTAACGCGCATTTTTTTAACAAAAGAGACTGTTGCCCTAATATCCAATCCAGGAATATACATGTAACCAGGGTTTCCGCCAGGCCGGCTGGGGGTCCGTCGGCCGGACCCATCCCCCTGCCGACCTTTGCCATGAAATCCCGCTCATACACAAATAAATTAGAGCTGAAACGGTTGACCCATTCTTCTAACCGGTCAACCATTGGGGTTAGCCGGATTTTAACCAGTTAACCGCTAATTTCTAGCGGACTTCTCTCACACTAATTATGTCGACATTATGCCATGCTCCAGGGACAAACCTAGGTGAGAAATAGTAGCTGAAATAAAGACCTTATTCACGGCATTTAACGATATTCAAAAACACGCATTCACTGTTCTTTTGCTGGCTCTTGTGATGGGGAATGAGCAAGTGAAATTTGTGAATGGCAGGGGGATCACTTATTTGCCGTGATCAGCATATGTTTGGGCATTTGTAAATAATAGTATGGGTATTGGTAAAACGAGTACAAAACTATATATTAAAGATCTGTAATATATCATTATCATCATTGGTACATTGTATATCCTCCAATGAATTATATATAAAGACAAGAAAGTAATAACTATAGAACAAAAAGGAAGGTTAGTTAGGTCAGACTCGCAGTCCTATTCAGTATTCGAGCTATTTGTCGGTATCATGATCGCGGACACTAGTGTTGGGAGATTATAGATTTTACGTTTCGTTTTTTTTGGTAAAAAAACCTCGGTTTCGGTTTTAGTATGCAATCACTTAACATATAGCAATTACTGCCAAATTGAGTGTCAATTAGTCCCACAGGCACAACCAGTTACAGAGTAGCATGGAGCATCAATTTCCTTGATAAAAGGGAAGATCATTGAAGAAGTTAAAGAGGTTTTGGGTTGCTTCAACTATGATGTCTGTTTGGTCACTCAATTGAATTGATCATATTAGATCACAACAGGGAGGAAGAACGGGAAGAGTGAAGACACTGTGCAGCTGATCTCATTCTTCAAACTTTGTCGACTTACATAGTTTTTATAAACCCCACTGTAAAACAGTTTTAGTATGTCGTTGTGTGATTCCAATTTGAATCCATGTTGCTTCGTGCAGTATTAACTATTAAGTTACAAAAGCACGCATTCGTCGCATTGCCACACAACGCCACTTTTACGTTGTCACTTCCTTGTGTACATTCAGACTTGATACACAGTGTCAGACTGCACACATGCTTTTGTCGGAAGATCAGAGAAAACTTCAAAGGGTCGGAATTGATTGAAGGTCGCCGACACTTCCAGACAGTTCGAGAATTGCTACTAAGTATCTGATACTATCAAGTGTACACCATTTAACCTAATATTTTGAGGATTATTCACGTTCACATTCAACTGACAACGGGATGCTGATACATCCGGTTCATTTTTTTCTAACCGGTTACGTCGCTAACTGGATGCTAACCGGTTATCCGTCTATCCGTTTCAGCTCTAAAATAAATGACGTCATTAAAAACTTATTCAGTCTTATTTTCATTAATAATGACCAAATGGAATCGACAAAATCCATCTTCAGAAGAAAAAAAATAACCGCATGAACAAACCATAAATAGTGACACCCCACAAATAGTTACACGGGATTCCCCCATGTGATTGGTGGGGAATTCCCTATCAAGGGAGATATCATTGGTTCAATTTACTTCAGAGTATGGGAACGTGGATCATAAAAACTGCCTCATTTATTATCTTGACGTGAATATTGACGAGGCGTTTGGACTAATTTATTCATCATTATTCAAAATTGTATAAAACATGTGTATAGTTTGAGGCATGAGGAAACACACAAATATCGTATCATTTATAGTAATATAAAATTGCAACTTGGCTTATTGTCGCGAATTGAAGCATGAAAACGCTTGGGCTAATGGCGATCATCGTAAAAGAATCTTTGTGCAACATACACAAGTTCGCGGCTTTGCGTTAATGACCCATTAAAGAATTTACATGCTGACCATGCGTGCCCTCATCATTCAGAGTAACAGTTTGTCTAATGCTCGTCCCCGGGCTGGCTTAGATAATCATTCCGATGTGACGTCATCCAGTAGAAGTTTGCAGACACGTGCTGTTAACTGTGTCACAATAATAGAGATAATCAAAGCTATTATACCGCAGTCATTGAATATCATGTACGTGTCCACAATTATTAGTCAGGTCAAGGACGCCCAATGTTTTGCTGCTCTTTTGCAGTTGAATTATCAGATAATATTACATATAATTTGATATAAATGTGTGAGACAGGGAATAAAATAAAGATACACAGACACAGTGAGAATGGGTTTGTTGATTTCTTTTTGTTTATATCGGATTTATCATCTTTTTAGATTTAGTTTGCACCGGCATTTTGTCTTGTTGCTTACCTGTGATCGCCGTCTGTTTCTCATAATCCTGATGAAAAATGCCCCTCATGACATACCGATCCATAAGTCGCAGGAAGTTTTTAATAAGGGAAATTGGGTTAGAAAGTTGCGACTTATATATACACCGGCTGGTACGGTAAATGGCGAAATTATAGATAAATCGGTCTTCATATACTTAATTATTTACTGGTTTCCCCCATAGCAGCTACCGGACCCATTCCCCCGACACCTAGCGGAAACCCTGATGTAACGGTTATATATATAGAATATATTACAAAAATTTAAACGGACATGGCTCATTAGAACTTCTAACGTTTGTTGACGTGATTTGGAAGAAGTTGACATTATGTTGATCCATACACCATATCAACAGTTACTGCATATGCCATGAACAATCCTGCTAATGTCAGAACTAGGTTTAATCTATATTGAATTTTCGCACATGTTTGACATGCACACGCTTTATTTATATATGTACCATGTGATGACTAGATCGTAACAATGAAGTTGAAGAAACTCTTTATTGATCAATGCGGAAGAAAGTTCTGGACCCAAAGGTTCTCAATTATATCATGAACATTAATCTTGCTGTGGCATAAAGAGGTCGAATATAACGTTAATGTTAAGCATATTTCTAGACCTAATTTGTTGATCTCTGCAGAACTGGGCTGCGATGTAACAAAATAGAACATAATTTGGACCTTCAGTTGATATTCAAGTACCTTTTAGGCATTACATAAGTATGTAGCTGACAATAGATAATAATTAATAAATACGACATCGTCGATTGCCGACGTCGGGCCAATGTTGGGCCGACGTCGGGTTGCCGACTGCGCTGACAATAGATCAGAATTAAATAAATGTTGGCGCGTTAACATACGAAAAGTCTAAAACGTATCAATCTGTTTGATATAATGAGAAACTCTATATAATACTAATAGAGACAAATGTGGCTATTATTAAGCTGTTTTATTTAGGGGCACCATTTGAGCCCGGAACTTCGGATGATTGCCATTAGTGTGCAATATATTTTGGAAAAATATTAAACTTACCTATATTATTCCACCCTGGTAATGTATCCATGGACGCATGGTCCGCTGCGTAATCATTAACACCTATTGTGATTAATTTTCCACATCAGAGAAGAAATAATAATGTTAGGCTCCGATCAGCAACGGATTTAAAGTCGAAAATAATGTGACCGAAGCTTTCAAATTGACGCTGCAGACGAGACGTACAACGACATCATATTAACGACAATGACGTTTTCGGTCGGCAACCGACGTTTTACTGACCAATGTATGAAAACAACGACAATCACTTCAAAAACTACTATAAAATCATGGAATGTGCAATAAACATTCAAGGGTGGAATTTATGTAGCAAAGATTAATATACGACTTCGGGCATCAATATGGTACGTGATATATAAATATTCCGCGATTTATTTATCACTTGTCAGTTTCCCGTCGGCAGCCGACCATATGTCGACCTCCAGTTCTGGCGAAATCTAGTTAATGTCGGGTGCTGACCTGTTGCCGACCATCTCTATCACACAACGACGTTGGGCCGACGTCGCCCCGACGGACATACCGAAGGTTGGGCCGACGTCGGGAACCCGACGTCGTTGTGCTGTCTGGGTTACAATTTACAGTATTAGTATTACTGCATTACTAAATTTACTGCCAGTGCCATCAGTCAGTAGAATGAGTAGATCATGCCATCAATCTCTACTCTGCAGTCTCCAGGTCTCTGGCTTGCGCCAGACCATCAGCTTATCATATTCCATCAGTACAAAACCTTGGAACTTTTTGAAATTTTGACAGGGAATCTTATAAAGTCCAGGGGGCCAAACATTTTAGCGAGCATGTATGATGATGGTGTGGGTGGTTGCTCAAGAGGATCCAAAAAAACCAACTTTCCTCCATACTTTTTAATTATTTTTGGCCTTAAAACCTAGAGATAATGTCATTGTAACATCAAAACTGCATTTAGACAGTCAGAATAGATTGTTTCTTGTAAAATTACTAAATACCCGTATATGTCAGTCTATGTCACTCTGAACATCAAAATGCATGGACACATTGCATAAGCAATCACTGCCATGTCAAACTAGGATGATCACAAACACCAATCTGCAACAGGTAGTTGATAGGAAACAGAGAGTAATCTTTGCAGGGACATATCCAGGCTGGTTTTGATACCGGTAACTGGTAGGGCCGACCAAACTCCAGGATAGTGTTGAAACGATTAGTGGTTTTAAGGAATCGACTAGTCGACAGAGGGAATCGACTACTAGTCGACTAGTCGGACCCCTTCCGAAATTTACCGTTTTGTTCCCATATACGTACATAATTTGCCGTTTGTTTTGAGTAACCAACTTTGCATTTTCGAACGCAAAGCAAGACGTGATTTAACACTATTTGCTGTGATTATTTGGCTTAATATCACTGAAGGTTAATAGGTTATTAACTTGTCCCAGGTATATGATGTATTATGATAATCAAATTACCACCCTGTTGTATGTATGTATCTAAACCGTGGTGACAAACACCTCATCGATCAATGAAGCGCCACGGATTACGGAGCGGGAGTTCGCGTGCAACAACCGAAACCGGTGCATTATTCTATATGTTTTGTGTAAAATGTTCCTTTAAAATTGATATGGTATGATCTACCGGCCCGTACCGATTCTTACTTCCAATCAAACATCGTTGTTTTCAAACTTGGTTTAAACAATATTTTATTTTAACTAAACAGAACATAATTACAAACAATAAATACATAACATATAATCTTAAAGTGTTCAAAAGAGGATAGGGCAACAAGCCTGGGGGCTTTTGTTAAGTCCTATCCTCAAACTTGCCCAGTGTGATTGTTACTGATTGACTTCACAAATGTGCGTACATGAAGAAATGCAAGATATTTTGAGAAACAAACTTTATAATCTCCGACAGTCAAACAAAAGTTACAAAATAAATGTTACAACAGCTGTAACAGCAGGAAATTGGGAAAATCTCACGCAATTTGACAAATAAACTTTAAAGGCATACTGACATAATGCTTCAGTAAATAGGTGTTACAGAATTTATTTAATAAATTATGTAACACCTGTTTACTGAAGCACTATACAAGTTATCACTTAGATCAATTGCGTCATGCCGAAAATAGACATGGTCGCGATAGGCACCGATTCTTTGAAGTTGATTATCAAAGACGGCCGTCTTTGATAATCAACTTCAAAGAATAAGCCGCCACGCGCCAACAGATACATTGAATTGAGGTCACCGGGTTTCGCGCTCGTGCATGACTACCGAGTACTGAAAGCAGCAATCATCGCATCAAAGGGACAACAAAGAAGGCTTTAACAAGTTACCAGTAATTGTGATTGTGTATTTCGATAGCCTAACTGTTTAAATTGTTTGGTAATTCTGCTACGGCACTGCTTTCGCGATGGCATAATGGTGGTGGGTATGTCCCGACTAGTCGACTACCATATTTCGGGATCGACTAATTTAATAATCGCGTCGATTTCGATTAGTCGATTAATCGTTTCAACACTACTCCAGGAGCCCAAATAAAAACATTTGAAGAAAAAAAAAATACATGTATATTTAAGTTTACAAAAAATTTAAGTTTAACAGGTGGAATTATACTGTAAAGTTTGTTTGGCTTTATCTAGCTTTTATCTGTGAAAACTTCAAATAGTTTGAGTTCAGGTTTGATATCATTTTGCCTTGAGACTTCAGTATTTCAATCAAATTCAAGTACAAAATACAGGAACAATAACAGTTTGATAAAATCAAGCTGGTTATAAGGTGGGATCTCATAATACCAAATGACTAATTAAAATAGAGATTAGTAACTTAATAACATTGTTTCTGCACTATATTATGTATGTGTCTCTCACTTGAATTTTTGAAAATAGCCTATTATATGAATTAAGAGTGATAACGGCAAGTCTCATTTCAAGCAGGATAAGCATAATCCATTGAACCAAAAGATGTTTTATTTATTTATGCAAATTATCCCTTAACATTCCCCTGGCCATGTGACCAATGTGTACCAATGTAATTGGATGTAATTATAAAAGTAATTGAATTAGTCAATAGTTAATATCATCGTATCATTGTAGTATATGAATGTTATATATTATTTGGTGAAATGAATAATATATCATTTATCAAAATCTTTCTGTTCCTATTAGTAGGTTTTGACGATACCATCAACCATGATGGAGTGTAATATGAGTGGCAATGAGATCAGGCAGCTGTTCATTGACTTCTTCAAAGAGAAGGAACATCTATATGTTCACTCAAGTTCAACAATCCCTCTGGATGACCCTACCCTGTTGTTTGCGAATGCTGGAATGAACCAGGTAGGTGTATCACAATTATCCCTCTAAAACATTGAACGCTGATCCACGATTATGATCTTCATCAAATACCGCAACAGCTTCTGCTTTGCTACACTAGGTTATAGATTTTTATACTGTTTGAAAAAAACGGTCTGTATTATGTAATCAGTCCATCTGTCCGGCAACATTTTGGTTTCCGTATGATAACTTGAGTTTGGATTATTTTATCACAACTAAACTTGGTATGTGGCTCAGTAATACCAAAATACAGGTCAAGTTCGAATTTTGGGTCCGGCCCAATGATTTTTTGACTTAGGAAAATTCAATTTTTACAAAAAAAATTTGGTTTTCGGATGATAACTTGAGTTTGGATTATTTGATCACAACTAAACTTGGTATGTGGCTCAGTCATACCAAAATACAGGTCAGTTTTGAATTTGGCCTGATAATTTTTGCCACAGTTATGGGCCTTTTTTGACTTGGAAAATTCAATTTTTATGTTGACATTTGTTTTCCGGATGATAACTTGAGTTTGGATTATATGATCACAACTAAACTTGGTTTGTGCCTCAGTCATTCTAAAATACATGTCAAGTTCCAATTTGGGTTTGGTTTGTTAATTTTTTCCAGAGTTGTGGGCCTTTTCAACTTAGAAATTTTGCATATTCTTGCTTTCCAGATGATATTTTGCATTATTTTATTGGACTCATATTTTGTATGTTAGTTTATTAGCTCACAATACTGGTAAAATTGGAATTGGTGTTTGGTACCTGATGGTAATTGAAAGATGACAACTATTTACTTTGCAAATGGGCATATTAAGCCATGCCTGGCAGTGCTCTTGTTAATTTACCAGTTTTACCTTTTAACTTCTTGCAGTAACTATTTGTACACATACCCAAAATAAAATTTATTATGCTCACCATTCACCCCAGCTTGCTTTTCTTGAATTCTAGAGCATTTTCATACAAATATCAAGAGATTTTGAGTAATATTGAATAATTTATTGCTTTTTTACCTTAAATTAAATATTTAATCTAAAAATGTGTTGTTGCCATATTTATTTAACCCTTTCAACTCGAGTACCCTGAACGTTAGACATTACCTACCCGGAGCTCCAGACTTAATCGCCCCTTTTGGCGACATCGCTATGATACGCTGATGCCGCCAACGATAAAATCAACAATTACAATTATTCATGAGATTGTAGACAATGCATATTATTGGTTCATTAGCAAGCATGTAGAGCTATAATATGTTCCGGTGGTTTGCATTAGTTGCGATATGTATATTATAAGTAAATCGTAATTGGATACTTTTTAGTTTTCACTAGCCGCATTCCACCAGTACTAAGTGAAAAAACAGTAATCCATGGTCTGTATCAGGATCATGTTGGTCATCACATGCACTTGCAAACAGAGTTCCAATAAACTCTTAAGATATGACTTGATATCTAATGCACGGACCCTTCAATAATTGTTTAAATAGTGATTCTATTTGTTTCTATCAGAAATTATGAATTACACAATGAGAAACACAAGACTAATTTCTAAATTGACAATTATTTCTTGGAAATTCTCCTTTGCCAATGAAAAAAAGCAGTTCTCAAAATCCGCATATGCACATGCGCGATGAACCAGTCCCCCAATGTCACCAAATTGGCTGCTAAAGTCAGAGGAATGAACATAAGACTCATTACTGCAAAGTCGATGTACAATTCTAATTAACGTGTGCTTTGATTGCGATATTTCTTACGAAAATCTTCTCCTTTGCCAACGATAAAAAGCGAAGAAACATACCCATCTGTCACCAGTTTGCCAATGTCACAGGGGTAAACTTAATATAAAAGTACAACTCTAGTTGATATTTGCATTTACTGTGCTGTATTTACTTGTCAAATGTCGGTATGATTTCCAGACAGGTATTCCTGTCTCCCTCCCGGGTTATAGGAATATAAGGATTGGACCAGTATTCCGGTCTCCCGGATTACAGGAATATAAAAATTGGACTGGTATTCTGGTCTCTCGGGTTATAGGAATATAAGGATTGGACCAGTATTCCGGTCTCTTGGGTTGAATGTGTTCAGAGTAATTGACTCAGGTCATATAGATTTGTTGTTATAACTACATGTTGACTTTTCGGTTGATATATCATTAGGTTTCCTTTTTTTTAGTTCAAGCCAATATTTCTGGGGACAGTTGACCCCAATAGTGATATGGCAAGGTATGTGAGAGTGGTCAATTCTCAGAAATGTGTCCGAGCTGGCGGAAAGCACAACGATCTAGATGATGTAGGGAAGGATGTGTACCATCATACCTTCTTTGAGATGTTAGGGAACTGGGCCTTTGCAGATTATGGAAAGGTAATTAAACACCCCAACTAATGTTTAATTATAAGGACTGGAAACCTGACCCACAGATATTCATCCACACATGAGGTGAACACTATTAAACTCCCATACTGCCTGGTTTCATATTTTATCTTTGGACAGTGCTGTGGCTACATTTTCACACCTCAAACGTTGACTTGTTGTACCCTCTGGGTGATTTTTTTCATTTCCAAGTTGTGCTATATACAGTGTCATTGACACTTTAATTTTTTCATATTTGTTCCATGAATCCAAACAAAGATCATTATGATTATTTTAACAGCCAGTCATATAGTTATTCCCATTTTTTATTTAAGTATATTAGCCTAAGGATGTGGTATAATGTATGCAATGTAGCATTGAGATGGAGCCAATTTCAGTCACACAAACTTATGCAATATGTATTGATATGCTTTGTAAAATAGTCCAATTTGTGCTTCAGAAAGAGACAATAGAATGGGCATGGGAACTGCTAGCAGAGAGGATAGGAATGGACAAGGACCGTATGTATGTGACATACTTTGGAGGTGTACCGGAAGCAGGTCTGGAGCCTGACTTAGAAACCAGGGATATTTGGTTAGGGTTAGGGTGAGTATTCAGATTTGTTGCTCAATTAGGGAAGGGGTTGTACACTTAAATTTACTCAGGGAAAGACTATTTTAATTCAGCTGCAATTATCATATACATATGTACAATGGAATTAAAACCAGTTTTGATTTATTAGTGAATGTGCTATATTATCTGAAGAAAAAATCCGGTCATATGGTGTATTGGGTACAGATAGCAAAATTCATATCGATTGCTGGACCCAGTTAGAGAAAAATATAGATGTATCAAAAAAATTGTCATTTGTTTGCATAAGCAATGATCTACTTGAACATATATCCTGAATGAGCTTATTAACAACGTAAACTTGACGTAAATCGTAATTTCCACAAATCTTGAGACATTCCAGCCAGGACCACCCACTCCTTTAACCCTTTCTTGACTAACTGGATTCTCCCATCAATTATTAGCTCAACATGACAAAGTCAAGTTTTAACTATTGCCCTGAGTTGGTGTCCATCGTGCATGCGTCTGTAAACAATTTCCTTTAGCACACCCTTCAGGTAACATCTCTAATCTTATCATCACCAAACTTCATATGGATCTTCAGGGGTGAACTTTGGATGGGTGCCATCGATTTTTACCGAAATTCGCTAAAAAACATGGCCAACAACAGCCATCCTCGATTTCAATTTTTAATCCATTGGCACACCCTGCAGTGCAGGCTGCACTTGTCTAGTTCAACATGACAAAGTAAAGTTTGAGCTATTGCCATTGGTTAGTGAACCATCATGCATGTGTGAGTGTCCGTCAACAATTCCATTTGGCACACCCTACAGGCCACATCCCTCATCTGATCACCACCAAACTTCATATGGATCCTTTGGGTGACTTCTAGATGGGAGCTTACAATTTTTTTCTCCAAATTTCGTAAAAAAAACATGGTCGCCAGCACCCATCGTGGATTTCACATTTGAATCCATTGGCAGACCATGCAACCCACAATTGGCAAAATATTTAGAAAATTTACAGGCATGTTTGCTTAATTGCATGGTTCCTGCAGCTCCTTGAAATTCCTTGAACACCCTTGAATACGAAACTCCATTTTCAAGGCCCTTGAATACCTTTGGATTTCCGCTAACTCCTTGAAAACCCTTGAATAATAGCCATGTATAAATCCTTGAAATGTTGGAAAACCCTTGAATAGTTGGCATTTCATTACAATCGCGGGATTTGGAACAATTACACGAAGCGATCGGCAAAATAGTTATGTGCTTTAGAAAATTATTTACATTCATTCCTGGAAAAACCCAGTACGCTATTTCCATCTTTCTAAATTTAATCTATGGTTACAGTTCATTACTGTTTGTTTGCAGCTCTGTGATTAGGTAAACACGTTTGTTTCGATATATTTAATTTTAGTCACAATTGCATACACACATGAAAATTAAATTGATATAGTTGGCCCAGTATTATAATGATAGTATGCTGGGTGTAAAATGTTGAAATTCCAGTGGACCAACTCCGTGGAACTTGAATTTAGCAGGCCCAATGTCAACTCTGCATAAAACCAATAGAACGAATGCCAATATGGCATAACATGCCTCAGTTTCCCATCTTGGATTTTATTCTTTGCATGACTAAATCCTTCAGCACACCATACATGTCACATCTCTTATCTGATTGACACCAAACTTCATTTGGATGACCACTAGATGGGAGCCATACAAAATTTCCAAATTTCATTGAAAATCATGGCCGCCAGCAGTCATCTTGGATTTCACTCTCTACATGACTAAATTGTTTGGCACATCCCACAGGCCACATCGCTCATCCGATAGTCACCAATCTTCATACGGATCATCGAGGTTCCAAAATTTGTTGAAAAACATGGCTTCCAGTAGCTAAATTGGATTTAAAATCCATCTGCATACCCTGCAGCCCACATTTATCTGAAAATTGTTTTGAAAATTATTAGGCATGTTTAGGGTCACGATGGGAGCCGTCAAATTTGAATTATTTTCGATAAAAAATATGGCTGCCGGCAACCATCTTGGATTTTGCTCTTTGCATGACTAAATACTTTGGCACACACTACAGACCACATCCCTCACCCGAATGTAACCAAACAATACATGGATCTTCTGGGTGACCTCTAGATGGGAGCCATCAATTTTTTCTGAATTTAGAAGAAAAACATGGCTGCCATCAGCCATCTAGGATACTAATATTTGCCCGACTAAATCCTTCACCATGCCCTCATCAGATTGTCAACAAATACAATGTATGGATCTTTGGGGTGACCACTGAATTTGAGCCATCAAATTTTTCCAAATTTTTTTAAAAACATGACCACTAGTGGCCGTCTTGGACATTTGAATCAATCAGCACACCCTGCAGCTGACATTTATTGTATTTAGATGGGAGCTATCAAATTTGAAAGATATTCTAAGTACTTCAGCATGCCCTACTGCCCACATTGTTCATCCAATCGATATATGGCTCTTCTGGTTGACCTCTGGTATTACTAAGACATTTAAACTTTCCGCATTCCTTATCGCTCCATTGACTGTAATGTATGACAATTCCCATCTCATAATTGAGCTACAGTGTCATTGCCACTTTCATACTGGTATATACTGGAATAATATTATTATTCTTCTGGAGGGATGTTCACACAATATAAGCAGATGACAGATAATACATAAGTGCAGAAAGATTTCTATTAAGGGGGAGACGCACGTTTGCCCAAAAAAAATTCATTTTTGGGTGGGTCAGGTAATTTGGCAATATCTTGATAAATCCACAACTGTACGCAATGGAACTTCACAGGGATGTAGAACACATATTGAGGAATACATACCATGTATTAATTTTTTTTAAATATGAACATCATAAGAGTAATCAAGAGAGATTTGTAACATTTTATAATAAGTTTCCTTTAGGTACCGAGAACTTTTATTTACCTCCACTTTCTTCATTAAACTGTGGTGACAGATGTAGCATCATATCTGTTTTCCATGAGAGGAACCGTCTTTCTGCAGAAAAAGGAACACCATTCTTATAAATGAAGTCAAATTATGAGTACCCTATTCTGAAAAATGCAATAATAAGCCAGACATTTGCAATTGGGACTATTTAGAAATGTATGGAGGACAGGATGGACAAATAACAAATCCAATTGACCTTGTTAAAAAAAGCCAACAGTCAGTATATTTGGATATGAAATGGAAATAATCATAATATAATAATACAATGATATAAATATCAATGTATAATTATTAATTAATAAATAATTTAATAATTAATTATTAGTTTAATTTTCAATTTAAAAAAAATAAAAAAATTCTGAACTCTCAAAAGATAGTACTCTCATTCAGCTTTTCAATGCATAATATCTCTCAATATATGATAGATTGTCATTGATATCATGCTTAACTGAACTGACCAAATAAATGCACATGAATAAATCATGCATTTTGCTTCTGACATTCTGTGGTTTTATACCAGGACTGAGGTATCCCAATGATGCAAAGTATTCCCACTATATCAAAGTAAGCAATCTCACTATACCATTGAATATTGGTAATAAGTCTGTTGAAATACAGTTTATATTGACCTCAAAGGTGTCACTTTCTGTAAGGTTATGTATTTGTCATATTATGGACCATGGGTAATGGGTTATACCAAAAATCGCACATAACTGTTGTGCAGTATTGACGCTAAATTAAATTACATACCTGCGCATCTGCTCATTGTTATCAGCAAGGCAACCTCACAGTTAGTCGGCATTGTCAATAATTACAAATGGCAAGGATTCCTTTTCTTTGATTCCAAGTTATTTCAATCACCTATAAGAGACAGACAAATTTTTATTTTAATTTCTTAACTTTCAATTTCGCACCAGCAATGTATAACAGCATTAGCTTTCTGGGGTGTTGCCACCGACACCACGTTTACAAAATAAAAAAAGTTCTCTCGGGGTAAATTCGCATTAGACACCCCATATTACACAAATGAAATAACACAAACTATTTTCATTTAAAACGTATGTACAATTGCACATGTAGATGAAGCGTTGAGTGGTCAATCTCAATGCCTTGTAAAATGTTTTATGGGGAGAGACTACAAATTAGATTTAATGAACACCTCAAATGGGTTCCAGCAACTGTTGGAGGTTTCATTTAATTACTTGATAGTTTAATGTTGATCTGAATTGCCCTATACTGGTACTAATTGAAATATTTGGATTAAAACTAACATATAACTAAGCTCAACTCAATTTCATTATTATAAAATTCATATAACATGTCAGAGATCCTGAATGTGTCTTTGCTATTGGATGGCAGCGACAGGATAAAATAAAACATAAAATATTTTTATAATACACATGTATTTTAGATTGAACTTAACAAAGACCCAGTTCACATGACAACTCATGTGGTTAATTAACTCTGGTGCGATATACTACAGGTACAGAGGGGGCACACAATCCCAACTGTTATTTAATGCTATTAACACATGATGGGATGTTCAAAACATTTGTTTCCAGCTAATTGTGGTAGCCGCCTTTAATGAATTGAAATTATCTATCTCAACTTACCTGTAAATGTTGACAGTTACATGTAATTAGGAAATAACATCTCATTACCCTTCTTCTACCAGGTACAGGACAACCCCAAACCTCTCATTGCTCTTCTCCTATCGGATACAGGACAGCCCCATGGCAATCCAATGTGTTAGTGTTCAGGCAACTGTAATAAAGACAAAACATTTTGCAGGTTAACAAACCCAAAAGTAATATTTTATGAAAAATATAAAGATAACAATGAGTGGGTTAAAATATTGCTTGAGGGTTAAGTTGCATAATGTTATACCGTAATATGTATTCCAGATGTTGTGGAAAATAAGATTGCTGCATATTAATTACTATAAACATATTAATGCACAGATGTAATTAATTAGTACCATGTAACACGTACACCCAGCTAGATGATCTCTGTTGAGGGTGGGGTGTCCACTTTCTGAAATTTCCAAAAGCACCTGCCCTTGACCCAGACCAGGTTAACGCCCTCCCAGTCATAAGTTTGCAAAATATAATTTGCACCACTCTACATTGGGTTATAATTTTCTAATTTGTTATCTCAAAGTTTCAAATCCCCCACTAATTACTGGCTGCAAAATTTATCAGAACAATTTCTACATAAATTATTATTATTAATATTTCGTGTGACTTAATACATTTTCCAACTGTCAAATGGACCAAATTTGTTTTGTAGGGGAGGGGGGTACACAATACTCCAGCATTATATATACCAAACAATGAATTGTAGCTCTTTCTTTACATGTTCCTAACATGCTGATCATGTACACAAGCTGAGTACATGTACCTGTAACATGATAACCAGGTTTGGCACATCCTACATTTGACTAAATATAAATAGTTAAATATTTTTCTTCCCATATATGCACAAGTTATGAGATCCTTGAAAATGCAGCCACAATTTGACATTGAAGTGTAATAATATTATTATAATAAATGAACCGGCTTGGGATAAAATTTGATTCATGCAGCAAGCATCATTTGTGTGGTGTTACTAATAGATCATGCCATGAATCTCTAATTTGGCTATGCCCATACGTAGCGATTCATGGCATGATCTAGTAAGTCATATATATGGTATTTGTTATTGGATTATTTCCCTTGTTTTTATTTGAAGATCCATGAAACCGTAATACATATACATGTACATATTCAACTTGTATAGTTGAATTACTATCAGGTCATTAGGGTGCCTGGTATAGTGTCAAAATGATTATTAATTTGGAGAAAATTCTCAATGATCACTTGTATTATTTGGCATTGAGACAGAGTGAAATTGCCATGTGAACTGACACTATTAATATTATAATTATTATTTAACTTTCACTTCAGCCTGAACCCCATCGATTACTAAAGTAACGACACGATTATAAGGCACTTGATAGTATTATAAAATCAACTCTTATAATTGATTACAACCAAAATAGGACAAAATTTCTCGACGTTGGGCTTCTAAATTGTAAAAAAAAAAAAAAAAAAAAAAAAAAAAAAATTGTGGTGTGTCCACTGGTCAGCTGTACAAAATAGCATGTGACCAGAACTTGGCAACATGATTCATTTTTTTTATGAGAAATAGCCCAAGAAAAAATACATGTCAACCATGATTATTATGATAAAAATAACATATATATGACTAGCGTTTCAAACTTTGTGTGTTGTACGTTTTTTTGTTAAAAATATAAGAGCGTTTGAAATTGATGTCGGTCAGCCATTTTGTAAACAATATTTCAAGTCGTCGAAAATTTATCAAACTTACGCCAAAGTATAAAATCATTCATGCGATCGTTGGTGCCACCAGTACCGACACGTTCCCAATTACTCTTCCTTAAATATGGGTCGTCATTGAGAGCGATCGGACATTATGCAATGCGTAATTTCACAAATTTGAAGAGAAAATCAACTTTCGGTTTTAAAATTCTCAAATTACCGGAAATGGTTTCATAACTCACTTTAGTATGCCGCAATATATAGTTCCCCGTATTATACACAGAAAACGTATATTTTCGTATTATGTGGGAAAACTGATGTAACTAAACATAAAAATTACTAACTATGTGCAATTTTGATACTTTTAAGAGATGAATTATATCTTTTTAATATTGTCGCAATGATATCAAGCTTATTTTCGATAGCTATTGACTTTTAAATTTCCATCAAATGTTTTCTTCTTTTTTCAATAAAAGTAGCTAAATTGGAAGTCAGTAATGTCAATATGACTTCTCCTGATAGTTATACAGATAACCCCATGGAGATCGGGTGCTGATCGGTACGAATATTGTGATATTTGCCTTTTAAGTCCGCAAACGAACAGAATAAATTTTGACTTACGTTTTCCAATGGCGGCCAATCCGGCCATTGCTAGAGCAGATTGTCGTCATCTTGGAATCCGTCTCTGATGGCGAAGCAGCTCATTTTATGAACAAAATATGGCTCCTCTCCTGTAAACCAGATACCATAGCACACCATGGTCCATTCTCTGGTCCAATATTGTTAGTTATTTAAAGGTTCTCGGTACCTAAAGACATGCTATTTTTCCCAAATATTTCCCACATTTGTCAAACCAAAGTGCTTTTTAAAGGAAACCACATGTCCAGCATACTATAACAATTCACCAACACATTCTATGTATAAAGCTGAGCAATATGAAATCTGGTTGCTATGCATTTTTCCATTGTTGTTTTTGGCTCAAACAACAGTGATGTTTTCAATGATTTCAGCCATATTTTGGGCAAACGTGCATCTGACCCTTAATTTGTGGGAAATGTTCAGATACAGTCAAACTTTGTTAAAGTTGAATGTCCGTAACTCAAAATCCTCACTTAAGTCAAAGTCATTGCCTCGTCCCAGATGAGCTTGTGTGCAAAGTCAATAAAATAAATAAAATTTAGTCAAAGGTGGATAAGTTGAAATTCCCACTTAAGTCAAACGAAATTTGGACCCACCAGCCAGCTTATAACACAAATTACCATGTGGTTAACTCGAATCACCCTCAGCGATTATCAATATGTTTGCCTCCCTCAATTCAATTTCTGTAAAAAGATGTGAGGTATGATTGCAAGTTTCACGGAATCTTTGTTTGTCTTAATGCAGTGTTTATTTAACATATTAATGAGGTGCATGCATGGGTCAAGTTCCAGGATTCATATCTGAGAATACAGGTGCAAAATTGCAGGTACCAATCAGCTGTACCAATTGAGAATTAGTGTTGACATGGTGGCATACGAAATGAAAAATCAAATTTAAACTGCCTGATATAGAGAATTATTTCATTCAGTCATGTCTTCCCAAAACAAAAAAAGATGTTCCAAACAAAGAAATTCTCCATCCACCTGATGACAGAAATAAAAAAAATGGATGTTAACTGCCAACGATGGGTTATCTCATACTTTGTGCATGAATGGGTGTCGGCAGTGAACGTGTTAAAAGCATCGAAGACTATGAAAGTAATTTCCAGTGCTGATTCCTAATTAGCTCAACTTGACAAAGTAAAGTTTGAGCTATTGCCATGGGTTGGCGTCCGTCATCCTTGCATTTGTGCATCAACAAGTTCCTTCGGCACATCCGATCATCATCAAACGTCATACGGATGACCTCTAGATGGGAGCCTCCTATTTTTACTGAAATTTGTTGAAAAACATGGTCGCCAGAGGCCTTCTTGGAATTTACTCTTTGTATGACTAAATCCTTCGGCACACCCTACAGGTCACATCTCTCATCCGATCATCACCAAACTTCATATGGATCTTCCGGGTGGCCTCTAGATAGGAGCCTCCTATTTTGACTAAAACTTGTAAAACAAACATGGCGCCAGCAGCCATCTTAGATTCAAATTTGAATCCATCGGCACGCCCCACAGCCTGCATTTCTTGGAGAATTGATTTGAAAATTTACAGGCATGTATAGAATCACCTCTGGATGGGAACTTTAAAATTTGTACAATTTTCGATGAAAAACATGGCCGCCTTGGAATTTACTCTTTGTATGAGTAAATCCTTTGGCACACCCTACAGACCATATCTCTCATCCGATCATGATCAAACCCTATATGGATCTTCAGCGTGACTTCTTCTTTATCATTTTTGTCATTGCTCAGCAAAAATTTAACTCCTTCCCAAGTTGAGCTACACAATCATTGACACTTTCAATTTAGTAAATACCATTCATTGTAACAACTTCCAGTTCAAATGTTACCTCTTCTGTTATCGCTACCGTAAATTTGTTGATTTTTTTGTTTTAATTATATTATTCTATAAAGAATCATAATAAATAATATCTGGTATGTTGTATATAATCAGCATAGTTGCTGACTACTGATCAAGCATGTGTATATATAGCATGCACACAGTGGAAAACAATTGTAGTTGGGTCTACATTAAGTTTGCTGGTTGGAATTTCGTGTCACCAAATAGTCGAATAGTTAAGTCAAACACATGGATAACTCGAAGTTATCCAACAGTCCCTTGCATTTCAACTTAACGAATTAGTTCAACAAACTTATTACCTAAACATTTCCTAGCAAAGAAAGGGTTAACATCACAGTTTATATATCACTTCTTATCTCTAGTATTGATTCAAGTCGAGTGCTGCCATTTGGAATGAAGGATAATTTCTGGGAGATGGGAGAGGTGGGACCATGTGGGCCATGTACAGAGATACACTACGACAGGATTGGAGGCCGTGATGCTAGCCATCTTGTCAATATAGATGACCCTGACTGCTTAGAAATATGGAACCTCGTGTTCACACAATACAACAGGTAAGTGACTGATATATAGTATGGTGGGTTATGTAATTCTAAATCGTACTATAATGTATGACATGGTTGTGCCAAATTTAAGCAACCACTTGTGCATATGAATAACCATTTCAATAGTCACTGATGGGTAGTTACTTGATTTTCATGGATTAGTTATAGAAATGTTCAGCTAATAATTTCAAGAAACGGTCTTGAGTAGTTTGTTGAACTTATTATCTGAACATCCTTACAAATGGAATGGATGAATGGGAATCCATAGGAAGTGTCTCCGCCTAACATCTGCATACTGAACATTACGCAGTATAATTTAAACAACTAAATGGGAGAACACATTCAGACTGGGACCAGCCTAGAGGTTTCAAATTGGGAGAAGTCACTTCTCCCTGTTTGGTTATTAGGGAGAAGTGGACTATTATCAGGGAGAAGTAACAATTGTTGAAGTTCAATTTACTCCCCAACATCACCCTTCTATGATCCAATAAGTATCATGGTACAGAAGAGCCCATTTATAAAACCATTATAGCGAGTAACAAGACAGTTATAATTAGTAAGTATACTTTTAAATATGCTGTTGGGACATATACATACTGGCAAATGAGAGAGTAGTCTCTTCTTCCCGGGAACAAAAATAGGGAGAAGTGGCACATTTAGGGAGAATATGTCTCCCATGTCACCCTCTAGGCTGGTCCCTGATTTCAGGAGTGAATTGGGAATTAAATCAGTGAGCAATATGATGACAACTCATTATTTCTGATAACATCGGGACATAATTAGCAAAAGAAGCCCAACTGCATTGTGATGGCATCAGTCAAAATTATGCTCGCATGCAATAATATTTATGTTGTTTATTTAGAGATGTTCTGATAAGACTCTATTTGAGATGAAAACATGCAGTTCTGTTGTGTATGGTGGCTCTGATTTCACTCTTGTCAAACTCCTCTGGTGAATTGCCCATGATCAGCAATGGGGAATGTTTCCCTAACATATGAGGCAAGTACTGCTGTTAGATTAATATTACGTGTCTCTTCCAGAGAACCAGACAAATCATTGCGAAAGCTGCCAAAGGGTCATGTAGATTGTGGGATGGGTTTGGAGCGTCTCGTTTCTGTGATGCAAGGAAAGGATTCCAACTACGACACAGATCTCTTTGTTCCAATCTTTGATGCCATACAAAAGGTAAATATCCAACATTTCATCTATGTTTCTTTCTTCTTTGCCAGCCAATGACATTGGTAACTAATATTTTAGACACTGATTGCATCACTGTTATTTCTATTTATTGCATACATGTTACTGAAATATACACTGTTCCTCCGCCTCTGCCTGTGTCATTGTTTTAAAACTGTTTCACACACGTGTGTGCAATGGAATCATATCAACTTCATTTGATGTCCGTTGGGCATGTAATAAACATAGAACTAGACATGTCTGTTACTAGTCGATAGTTTATGGCACTCTCGTGATTGCATTATGTTTACTGGGCCACTTAATATTATCGGTGGTGAAAAATAAGAGATTTGGTAGTTGGCCTGTTTTGCTGTCCTTCCGCTATCGCACTCGTGCCATAAAATGAAGGAACACACAAGTGTGATTCTGTGTGTATTAAAGATGCATAATCCTAATTAATGCTCGCAAATTACTATTTCCTTGGCTTCTGGGGCAAAAAAATATTTGATTCGAGTCGAGGAACCCACCCATAAATGCTCAGCTATCAGATCTTGATTTTTGAAATCTATTATTTTTCATCACCGATAATATTAAATGGCCCAGTATTAAAACAGTCGACTGTCTCTGACCAAATTGTGGATGAAGATGGATAACTCTAAAATCAAGTGACTTTTTGTGTCAGATATTTGACAAACCGGCAAAATTTCATTGAATAAAATGTTGATAAATAACAGGTTTTGGGCAATTTTATACTATAGTTGACAGTGGTTAGCCTTATTTTTGGGCAATTACTCAATTCTGATAACTGAAGCGGCATTTCAAAAAATGTTGTTGTTGTTGGAATCTGATATGGGGACCATCGAATCGGATTGAGTACTGTAATCTAATATTTTATGTTGAAGCAGATTGAAGCAGGGTTTCTGCTAGTGGGGCCCTCTTGGTTCCCATTTCCCCTCAGACAATCCCATACCCAGTGCACAGATTAAAGCTTAAATCACCTTTGTACAGTAATGCCCTAAATAATCGACTCCTTAACCACATCAGAATTATGGGTAATTTTTCAGGATTTAGTCGGAAATTCTGAAAAATTACCAATAATTCTGCTGTGGTTAAGGAGTCGATTATTTAGGGCATTACTGTATCTCCCACCAAACGACACTAACAGGGAATGATATACAAAGATTATTTATTTGTGAGCTATGTATGTTGGCAATTATTGCTCTATTCTGAAAGATATGAGCCATGCGTTTGAGCATTATTCCTTCTGATGGAACCCTGATTGAAGGCTGGTTATCTAGCGGAATATCTGTTGATTAATTATCTTTCATGGTCCATGTAAATGTACTGATTGCATTATTTATAGAAGTGTTAGTCTGGTTGTTGAAGCATTGGACCCTGGAATAAATTTTTAGTAAGCTGTTTTTGGTGTCATTTTGTCGGGCAGAATCTAGGCAACAACATATCTAAAATCCGCTTTGGTTGACTTGAGCTCTTTGAAAAAAGGCCAATTTATGGCATTTATGTCCAGTTTGCCTTTCCTTATAGAATTTACACTTCAATGGCATTTAAATTGAAGTTATAAAGGTGGCAGAAACATGCGACAAAAACAAAGTATTATTTTTTCATAACCGACATATGTCATTTCATGTACAATTTGATTTTCAAAATCTAAAATGGCAACTGGAAGTGTTAAAATTGGGCAATTTTCGCTAAGTTTTACCAGATCACTATCATTTCCATATAAGAAATCTATTGGTTTAAATGGCCATTTGTTCCAACATATACCATGTTAAAACAATTGTAAGCCATGTCATATTTGGCCCTTTAGTGTCCCTCAAATTCGAAATAGATGTACAATAAAACTTCTACAAACCGAACACCCGGTATAATAAGAATTAAAACATGGTATATTAATAAGACATAATACATGTCCTGGTATATATATAAGACTGTAAATGATAAACTTTACGGTGATTCGAAAATGTTGCTGAAAGTATTAATGTAGCGCATGTATTGTAGATTCGTACTGTTGAATAAGCGTACAGCTGGATTTAATTAGTGTATTTTTGTTCGGCGAACGCTTTGAACCAGATTATAATAGCAGGTGTCATCTACTATATATTTTGAGACTTTCGTATATATATATGTGTGTTTGTATATATGTATGTGGGTGCTTCATGGAATCGAAAACGGTTGGACAGATTGAGCTCAAATTTCGTATATAAGTGTAAAATCCCAAGGACACCGCCGTGATCGCGTTTTGGAGAAGCTCAGAGCACCGTTTCTCACTTCCCAATCATCAAAATCACCGCAATCGGCACTCGGGGTTAATAGCGTTGATATATAAAGAGCGTTCATTTTCCGCAGTGTCTATATGAAGAGCGTCGTTTCGCTATCTACTTATCTGTATGACGGGAGTCTGATTGTAGCCTGTTGCTCGAAATATTACGCAGAGAGATTTCACGACGGGAAGCTTTTGTTTTCAATTCAATGCAATGTTATCGCTCGAAATATTATGCAGAGAGATTTCACGACATTAGGACGGGTACGGCAGACTCAAAATATTATGCAGAGAGATTTCACGATGGGAAGCGTTTGTTTTCAATTCAATGCAATGTTATCGCTCGATATATTATGCAGAGAGATTTCACGATTAAAAAATTAACAAAAAATAAATATTAAAAATAAAATAAATATATAAATAAAAAAAAAAAAATTTAAATAATGTCATGTTTCTGACCAACCACGCCAGTGGCAGGCTAACCTGCTAGTCTATTATATATTTTGGAACTACTGTATGTATGTGTGTTATAGACTTGAAAACTGCTCAACTGATCTGACTCATATTTGGTATGTAAGCCTACTTTGATCCCGGGAACAATATGGAACCATCGAACAATAGTTTTTTTCTTTCTCCTATAAAGTGTAAAGAGTCATGAATGCACCATTATCTACAGCAAAGTCCTTCAAAATAGCTTTGTACACCAGATCTATACATAGAAATGATAATGGATTATGGAAGCTTAGTCCTATTTTAAGATTTCCATGTTGCTATTCAGGGCACAGGTGCAAGGCCATATACAGGGAAGGTTGGTAAGAATGACACTGATGGAGTGGACATGGCATACAGAGTACTGGCTGATCATGCTCGGACACTAACAATAACACTTGCAGATGGTGGCAGACCTGACAACACAGGAAGAGGGTATGTGAAATTAATGTTGTTTATTGATGGAAAGTCAGCGTAAGTCGATTCATATGATGTTTGGATTAACATTGGAAAGATCAGTAATGGAGGTTGATGACGTCGTTAATGCTAGGTCGTGTAATTTTGAAAATCAACAAACTGTAAGAAGCAGAACCAAAATACATATGTTGAGAGAAAAAAAATTGAAGACGATGGATCATCATTGTGTATAATTCGTCAGATAAATCTAAGTGTATATGATTTTAATAACTCCCTAGGCATTTGTCAACGAAAACCGACAAAATGAGGTTGTCGTGGTGGTCAGCAGCACAGTGGACAGGGTCCTGTCATTAAAAAGAGTCAAATATAAATTAAAAAATATATCTGTATAAAACGAGTGAGCCCACTGGTGAGCCACTTTTAAAAATGCATCGCTAAACAATACATAGGTATTATCAAAGGAGTTTACTATTTCAGATACCTCCTCACTTACAACAGCCATAATTCACAAATGCCTGACCAATTCTTAAATCACCAACACCAATCGATTGAGTAAAAACTATATTTTCCAATTATAATACACTATCCAAAACTTCGAAAACAGACACTGAACACAAAAATCACAGAGCGCACCGGCCAATGGGTCCCTCTTTAGCACATGCCAAAATATACCATCCATTTCCAAATCATTAATTACCGATAGTTAACCCACCTTTTTCTGACCGCACGTCTGGGGCGATAAATTGTTAATAGAATATAATCTACAACACATATTGTAATTTCTTAAAACTATTGTTTCTCAAACTGGGCCACTTGCCATTCGCGCTTTCTTTATTTCTACAATCTTTCTACTTCTCTGAGGAGATAGCTCAACAAAAGCAGATATCTGCTTGATAGATCCTCTTCCCCTTTTCTATTCTAGTCATGTTTTTATCATCAAAATGTTTTTCATTATAATTGTAATCTTAATTGGGGCAAATGAATAGTATTTAAATCAATTGAAGAATGCTTATATCAGCTGTACATGTGGGGCCTGAGAATCAATCTATCTATACTAATAAAACTCAATTTCGTTTTTTCGTATGTTTGTTTGTTTGTCCGCTTATAGGCGACCAAAAGGCTGGACCATCGGAGCTGAAAATTTGTATACATAGGGGTAATTTGACCCGGAAAGCATTATTAGGTAGGTCCCGTTCACCCCAGATGTCTTAAAAGGGCACTAATAAATATTTTATATATATTTTGGCTAGAGGCGACCGAAGGATTGGATCCTTATAGCTTAGAATTTTTACATATGGATAATTTGACCCCAGGAATCTTATTACATAGATACTGTTAAACTCATCTGTCATAAAAGCGCTCTAATAATTAATTTAACTAAATAATTAATTATATACCCAAAATGGTTGCAATCTGGTTGGTGAAAATTGAAACACTGGGATAAATTGACCCTTAGAGAGTCATAAGATAGATGCCATTCACCTCAGACAACATAAAGGAGAAAATACAAGCAATGAGGAGTGCTCTTTCTCAGATTAGAAGATATGTAGGAAGATTGGTAGAGATGGGTCACCTGACCAGGAGAATGTCATGAGATAGGAGCCTTTGATCTCCAATGACTTGGGGGGGGGGGGGGGGGTTGTGGGGGCTAATAAATTATATGATCAATATAGAGCGTTTATTGTCAGTCCAGATGATATTTGGGGAAATTGGTGCACAAAAGTAAAATGACGCCAGGAATGTTATGGGATATGTTCTGTTGACATCAACTGATTTAAAGCTGCTCTAATAATTAGCAATAAGGAGCATTTATTATCAACTTAAAAGATAGATGTAAATTGCAATATGTGCTGTTTACCCCAGATTACCAATAATTATTTTAAATTACTTGAAGGGCTACTAATAAATTATGCATTCTTCACCTGAACAACGCCCGGTCCCCAGCTAGTAATAAATAATTTAACATTAAATCTGTGTTCCATCACTCACCTGATTTCAGTCATTGAATGTTTTGTAGGTATGTGTTGAGGAGGATATTGAGAAGAGCAGTGAGATATGCCACTGAGAAACTAAATGGAAAGCCAGGATTCTTTGCTTCACTGATTGACACTGTCGTAGAGTCGCTTGTAAGTATACAGTAATGCCTAAATAATCGACTCACTGAGAGCTTTCCAACGAATGGCAACAAGCCATATTTCCGACTAAATCCTGAAATGTTACCCATAACTCTACTGTGGTTAAGGAGTCGAGGATCCTAAGAAGACTGCCTGGAAGATGCTGACAGGAGGGCCAAATGGAAACAGGGAGCTGATAGATGCCCAGCTCCCCCCACTTGCCCATGGAGTAGGAACACCAGCCCACCATCAACGATGTCACCACCACTTCCAGCGGAAACATGCCATTGTCACCCCAGATGTCCCTGCCACCGACTTTGATAAGATGATGGAGATGCCACCATCAATCTCTCTGTCTCCAAATCCGGAGGTTCTGGACGTGAAATGTATAAAGATCAGTGTCGGCTGGTGAAAACTAATCTTGAGATGGTTAAGCTAATGCACTAACCGACAAGGCATTGTGAGAATGATCAGAAAAAACTCAAAATGATTAATGATCTTATTGGGGCCCAGTCAACATCAGGAACCAATTCCCACAGAGATCCCAGGTAAATTTGTGGTGTATCTTGTACCCCCAATCAACAAAATCATCAATCATCAATTTTCTTTGGGTGTTGTTTCACTTGAGTACAAACACATGCAATTGTTAAACTGTTATATAAAATGTCTTCCATGGATCTTAAAAGCTAAAAAACTATTGACCAGTTTCTAATTTGCTCTTCTTATCAATACATGTAGTCTTAGAAAGGTTTGTGTTGTCTAGTCTGCATATATTGAGGACATTGTACAGAAATGTCTCTCCTCTGTGTCAAAGATGACGTCTTGTGTGTGTTGGATCATGGAGATTCGACATATTTGATTCTGTTGGATCTATCTACTGCCTTTGATACGACAGATCATAATACGCTTCTCGGTCAGTTGTCTGAAATTGGAGTTAGTGGTATAGCGCTGCAGTGGTTTTGCTCATTCATTGGTAACAGAACTCAATGTGTGAAAATTCTTTGTCGGATGTCATTACATTGAAGTATGGTGTTCCTCAGAGTTCTGTGTTCAGGCCCATTTTGTTCAATTTATACATGAAGCCACTCCTCGGTGTTATCAAGAAGATAGGAATCAGCTACCATTTTTATGCTGATTGTATTCAGTTGTCTTTATCCTTCGATTGCGCTGATGTTCAGAGTTAATCAATAGCAGTTGAACAACTTGAAAGGTGTGTTAACGACATTATGTAGTGGATGACTTCGAGCTTTCTTAAACTCAATACTGAAAAAATGGTACTGATTTTCATTACAACTCCCTGTTCAATCATCAAAGTAGTTCAGTTCTCATAAGTGGATGTGAGATAACACCGAAGATTTCATGCAGAAACATTGGCGTTCTCCTCGATAATAATCTTAACTTGGACTTACATATAACTACAATCTGCCAGTCAGTGAATTATCATCTCCGTAAAATCAGTAGAGAAAGGCGGTATCTAACCAGATCTGCCACAGTGTTTCATCACTAATTGTTTGGACTATGGAGAGTTCTTGAAGTATGGTGTCCACCAAAAACAAATGTCGAGGCTGCAGTGAACACAAAACACTTCTATTCCAGTGCATTTATGGTTTCACCTCAAAATAATTGCAACACAAAGTTTCTCAGTGGGAATAAGTACTTTAACCCATCACAAATAATATACTAAAAATCAACAAGAATCAAGAAATGCGAAATTGATGAATTTTGTGAAATAAATTTGTCAAAATTTGGTAAAATACTCATTTTATAGCTTTTTAATGATGTTTATAAAAAACTTCCTTTCACATATCCTTCCATTTATATATCCATTTTGTAGAGTGCACAACCCTGATTACAGAACAGAAAACTTTTCCTAGATACGTTCAGTATTTTTTGAGTTATGTGCCTCAAAAATTTGGAGTTTGTCTAATTTCGGAGGCTCAATTTCTCAAAATTAGTTAAAATCTATTTTTTATGGTCTTGTATTTTAAAAAATAAAGAAAAATGAAGGGATTCCTTGTTGTTTTAGTCATTTCCTCTCTAGGTTGTGCACAAAATATGATTTCTTTATGCATCTATGATTGAGAGGACAAAAATATTCTTAAACAAAATGTGTGTTCCACCATTGTATGGACAGCCAAATTTACCTGTGGTCCAGAACCGGCGTGATGAAATAGCATATATGATGTCATATAAATCAATAATTATATATCTATATTCCCTGTCTTTCTCATAATCACTTAATTATACATCGTTAAACACATTGTAAAGGAATTTCCCAAATCATGGTGTAGAAAATCAAATTATGGCCCTATGAATCTTTAGAATTGACTCATCTAAAGATGCTATTTTGGGGCGTTTTTTGTTAATTTTTAACCCTTTGAGTGCCAGGTCAATTTTTGTATCAACCCATATACCCTGTGCCAATGCATTCTCTTATATATGCGAGTCGACCATAGGTCGCCTCGCATATATAAGAGAATGCATTGGCCTAACAATTTTTTTTTTTACAATTTTAATAATTTATTCTTATATTCTTTAACAGACTTATTTTGTAGGTTTAGGGCCGATGAGATTGGCCCCTGGCACTCAAAGGGTTAAAGGTTTTTGTGTATAAATTGTAAAAACAATGTATGTTTAATGTGCAATATCATTTGATCTTTCCTCCTGAAACACTTTAGTGTTGAAATAAATGCCTTATGTTGGATATGTCAATGAATGTCATGGAATTTCACTAATTTTTTCTGGAAACTGATGCCAAATTTGAATATCTGAAAAATGGGGTAGGGGAAACCATATTGACAAAATCTAGAAAATATGGACCTTGATGCATAAAACTTTAACATCACCAGCTCCTACAAACCTTATTCTTTCATACAGAGTAAACTGCTTCCGGTTTTGATGTTCATATTTAGAGCTACGATCATTTTTGTTTTAACTCAATGGCGAAATGGCGAATCATTATTTCGGGCTCAGGTTCTATATATAAACATGCTGATAAAGTTCTAAATAAACATCTAATAATTATTAAAGTACTAAACTTTTTACCATGCAAGAATAATCTGGAATAAAACAACCCTTTGTCTCCAATAACTAGAATATGGTGACAAGATCATAGCCTTTGTGATTTCACCTATACCCATTATCAACATTCAAATTTGGAGTCAGTTTCTTGAAAAATATGTGAAATCCAGTGACTGTTGATTGGCATAACCAATGTAATCATATTTTTTCCAAGACTAAGTAATGATTTTACACATTAAACACTAATTGTATTCATTGTTGTTTACTATTTGTGCACAAAAATTTAAAATGGACAAAAACACCACAAAACAGTCCAAAATGGCATTTTTGGAAAAGAGTCAATACAAAAGATTCATAGGGCCATAAGTTGATTATGGCACATATGTGTTTAGCAATTCCAGCACAGTGTATTTAACCTAGTATATGTAAGAGGTTATGCGAAATACAGGGCATATGGATATCAATTTATTGAGTTGTATGACCTCAAATGTGGTATTTCATCACACCAGTTCTGTGTCACAAGGCAAATTTGGTTACGTCCATACAATTGAACACACATTTTGTTTAAGAATATTTTTGTCTTCTCGATCATAGAAATCATTTTTTGTGCACAATATAGTGAGGCAACTATTACACCAGTAAGATATCCCTTCATTGTTCTCTAGTTTTTAAAATACTAGACCCTAAAATATGGATTTTAGCTAATTCTTCAGAAATTGAGGCTCCGAAATTAGACAAACTCCCAATTTTGGAGGCACATAACTCGAAAAATTCTCAACGTGTCTGGAAAATGTTTTCTGTTCTGTAATCAGGATTGTGTACTCAACAAAATGGATATATAAATGGAAGGACATGTGAAATGAAGTTTTTTATAAACATCCTTGAAAAGCTATAAAATGGGTATTTTACCAAATTTTACTAAATTTATTTCACAAAATTCATCAATTTAGCCTTTCTTGATCCTTTTAGATTTTTAGTATGTTGTTTATAATTGGTTAATAGACTTATTCCTGCTAAGAAACATTGTCTTGCAATTAGTTTGAGGTTTGGCACTTTATTCTCATAAATGCACTGAACTAATAGGCACGAAGATCCTTATGTACATGGGAGGGAATGATGTCATGAGTTATGTATTCAAGCGAACATCCCACGCAATAATAATGAGTGCTCTGTCTCTCAAGATCGACAAAGATTTTGTAAACATCGACCCACAACTCTTGTTTCAGAGGCGTATCACTGTTGCCAAAGCGCCGACAAGAGGTGATGTAACCTGCTGTGTCAGACTTTTTACATCTACCTAATAGGTAGAAAAGGATTTAATTTTAATACATACACTATCACCAGGTGCAGTGTTGGAAGGGGCTTAATTTGGAACCAACTGATTGGGGATGGCAGGTTAAGGATGGGCGGCTTAATCCTATCAAATGTGAGGAACCACCAGCTCCAAAAGAACTAAATGTAAAACGGACTGCAAAGCAATATGTGCACATGCCGAAAACATGGAATTATGTGTTCTATGTCTTGTGGGGAATGCCAAGGTGTTGACTGTTCGAACACACAGCCTTTCGGCAACAGTGAAATAGAGGCCTAGACTGAAAATCAAAATTCTATATATTTTTTAATGAATTTCTATATTGTTTTCTCTTTTTTCACTATTTTGCCACAATATATGGACAACTTAGTGTCATTGATACCACAACCTGGCCCAAAATTGATGGAAAATCCCATATATAACTGACTGACAACAGTCCAAGTCCAACTATGGCAATTTTCTAATGCATAAACATGTAATTTGAAATTACGTTTTTCTCTGATTTCTTGACATTTTTACATCTTTTCACCCTAAAATATTTTGATTATTTGGTTGTAGTAACAACATGAAAAACCCCCACAATTGTGGATATAACAATAGTTCCAAGCCCAGTTATGACAATTTTACAACTGCATCAACAGTTATTGTAGACTTCCAGTTTTCACTGAATTTTGGCAAATTTTTCAACTTTTTGACCCAAATTTCGAAAATTTAATCAATATTTATAGAATAAAATGATACAAAATCTTGGATACAACTGTTTATCATTGTGAAAATATAACAATTGTATGTTTACATCAAGAGTTATTAAAAAAAAATGTTAATCTCCATTTTTCATCATTTTCGCCACTTTTTGCCTCAAAAAGGACATTTCACATGTTCAGATTTTTGTTGATTTTTAGCTGAGTATACTCTATGATGCTCCCAACCAAAATAAAACAAAATCTTTTGTGTTGCAATTATTTTGAGGTTCAGCCCTATTTTCTCATAAATGCACTGGACTATTCTGCTAGAGTTGTATGTAAGATCCGACGTAAAGACAATGGTCACATTACCCAGATGTTGTACACACGACACAAAACTGGCTCTACAATACCTCAATGATAATGATTAGATATATGTGTATGTACCACCGATGCCTCTCAGATCTGAGGACATAATGCTCCTAGCATACCCAAAGGTTGATAGTAGTTTACAGGATATATCTTTTTCTATGGCCGAGTCGACTTTCTGGAATTCTCTGCCATTGAACATCTGCAACTGTCCTGCATATGATGTATTTAAGGTCTTTTGAAAGCTCATCTATTTACTGAATATTATTCTGAACATTTGGTCGAGAAACAAGTGAACCAGCTTTCAGCACAGACTACAAAATTATTGCTTGCTTTAACTGTAAATTTTTGAATTTGATATTTGATTCAATGTTTGTCAAGCACTTTGAAACCTTGGTGATATGTACACTATAAAATAAATGTGTGATATGATTTGATTCTGGAAATAACTGGACTGCCTTCAGATAGCCAGTTGTCACTTGTTTTCATTAATAATATGCTCGCTTACTTAAATATGAATTATCCAATGAGTTTTATAACTTTGAACTCATCTGTTTTAGGGTGATGCATTTCCTGAAGTGCGAAAAGATCCACAAAGTGTGAGTAATAGTCTCAAAATTAATTATTGTTAATTTATAAAAAAAATTAACTTTTTTCTTTGTAATAACTACATGATAATAAATCTAGAATTTAATCATAAGTTTCTAATTGTTGAAAACTAATTGTGCTTTGTAAGCTATTAAATATATCCCAACATACTCCATCACCAATAAGTGTGCAACTGGTTTGAGGGAAATAAAGAAATAAAGCACACATGTGGTGCTTAATGGACACTTGTCACAATTAAGCATTGATCAGGCAAGTTTGAGCTATTGCCATGGGTGGTGTCCGTCGACCATGCATTCGTCAACAATATCCTTTGGCACACCCTGCAGGCCAAGTACCTGATCCATGTCACCAAACTTCATATGGATCCTTGGAGTGACCTCCAGATGGGAGCTTACAATTTTTCCTGAACTCTGTTAAAAAACATGGCACACCATGCAGCCCACAATTATTAGTGAAATATTTTGAAAATTTACAGATGGAAGCTATTGAATTTGATGAAAAATATGGCTGCCTGCAGCCATCTTGGATTTTACTCTTTGCATGACTAAATTCCTTGGCACACCCTACAGGCCACATATCTCATTCAATCGTCACCAAACTTCATATGGATCTTCAGGGTGACCTCTAGATAGGAGATATTGATTATTACCAAAATTCATTAAAATAATGGCCACCAGCAGCCATCGTGGATTTCAAATATGAATCCATTGGCACACCCTGTGAAATGTTTGAAATGAAAATAATTTCATCCAAACAATACAAGCCCTTTACTGTAACTTTTTGACTTGCCTTCTTATTTATCATTATATTCATTGCTCAGCAAAAAATTAATTACTCTGTAAGTTGAACTGAAGTGTCATTGACACTTTCATTTACAAGGAAATGACAGTTTTTGATCGATTTTGAATTACAAATAATATTTGTGTTGTCTAAATGATAACTTGAGTAATACTTGGTGTGTGGCTCACCTTTGAGAACACGCAGTTCATCGTCTAGTTGGAGTCCAATTTTTGCCAGGATTTGATTTCCTTGTTCTTAAAAAAAAAAACATCCCAAAAAGCTACCTTTGTTTCGGGAGACATGGCTTCTGCAATTTTTTATTCAAAAAATATTTGAAGCTTCAGGTTGATAATGAATTTTGGCTTATAGATTTCTTACTATCTCAGAGTACTGTGTTGTTATATTGATTGTTAATATAAGAGTTACCCACACCACACAGTTCCATGGGTATCCTAGGCAGTGGTTATATATCATATGCATTTATTTCCATGGGTATCCTACGCAGTGGTTACATAGAATCATATGCACTTATTTATATAATTAGTTCACTGTTCATCATGAATGGTCCAATTAATTTTAGATTAAAGATGTGATTAATGAGGAGGAAGTTCAGTTCTTGAAAACATTAATCAGAGGAAAGAGATTACTGGAGAGAACGATAGGAAAACTTGGTGATATAAATGTTTTGCCAGGTAATATTATAGCTATGTATAGGCTGCATATACCGGTACTGCTATTACAGAATTCCATTGCCAAATGTTTTAGCTTAAAACTCTCTTATGACAGCTAAATAAATCTCAATTCAGATTTACAAGCGATAAGAATTTGTGTTCTTAAATTTAGATTTTTGTGTGTGATATGAATCTTCTGTTTTAAAAATAATATAAAAACTAATTCCTTATTAAAAAAAACTTGTCTTGCAAATCTTATTGTAAAATACATGTGATTCAATGCTGTCTTGAGAAACCCATTAATGATATGGCCTATGGAATTGATTCTGCAAACGATTCAGAAAACTATATAGCCTATGTGAAACCTTGAATAATTTACATGCAAATCGTGTCTACTGACAAAATTTTGGTTTGTGAGGTATTGTTTGAAAAATTATTGATAATATGGTGACAGATAAGACTATGCTGAACATTCATGACTTACTTCTGCACAACAATGAGCATTTTGCTTAGGTACATTGTGTTGTCCCTATATATTAGCTTCAACCTAGATGCCATTTGCGATGTCATCAGCATTGGAATATGATATATGATGATTACTATCTAATTATTCAGCAACTTGGAACATATCATACCTCTGTTTGTGGTGCAAGGTTTCTGAGATAATCCATAAAAAGGTACTAATTCTCCATTCTCAGACAACTCCTCCCTCTTCACTTGAGGAGTCATTTTAAAAGTTTATGTTGGAAACATGAGGATTGCAGATATTACTAATTACACTTGGAATGTTGGTATTAATGTCTCACATACTTTGATATCCATAATTCTTGGGAGAAAAAAAGAAAAAAGCCTCTTATATATATTTCCTGTATAATTGCCTACAAAGGATATTTATTGTCAATGGCTTAACTTAATATGGCATTTTCAATAATGATAAAGGTACCAAATGGGAACAATTATTTTCTCACATTAGGTGATGTAGCATGGAGGTTATATGATACATACGGGTTTCCAATTGATCTCACAACATTAATGGCTGAAGAGAGAGATATCAAGGTTGACTGTGAAGGCTACGAGGAGGCTAAGAAACGTTCACAGGTGAGGTATACACAGTCACAGAGGTCAGCTCTTGAATGTATAATCGTGACAATTTATATAGTGGTTCCCCGAAAACTTTATTTTCGGTTTTCTATATAGAAATGACCTCAGTCCGTCTGTCCGTCCGTCCATTTGTGTGGCCACTACACATTATGGGTACCTTCATTGTGTAAACAGTTTCGAATTTAGAGAATGAGCAACATGTATATGGACGACAGAAATAATGTTTTTCACCGAGTTATTCCACTTTCTTGACTTAAAAACAGTTTGACCATTTCGATTTTGGGTTCCTTCATTTTGGAATCAACTTCTTCCACAGTTTCAAATGTAGAGAATTGAAACTTCAGAATCTTTTTACCTTATTAGCTCAACTTACTTTGTAAGTTTGAGCTATTGCCATGGTTTGGCGTCCGTCGTCCGTGTGTGCATGTGTCCGCGGGCTGCAGGTCGTACCTTTGGTCTGATCTTTATGAAATTTGTCATGAATGTTGACATTGACATGTAGATGGGAACGAGTCATTTTGGGGTCATTCGGCCAAAAAATATGGCCGCTGGCAGCCATCTTGGATTTCAAAATTCAATCCATTGGCGCGGGCTACAGGTCGTACTGTTCGTCTAATCATCATGAAATTTGTCATGAATGTGGATATTGACATGTAGATGGGAACGAGTCATTTTGGGGTCAATCGGCCAAAAAACATGGCCACCAGCAGCCATCTTGGATTTTACTCTTTGCATGACTAAATCCTTTGGCGCGGGCTACAGGTTGTAGCTTTGGTCGGAATTTCATGAAATTTGTCATGGATGTTAACAATGACATGTAGATGGGAACGAGTGATTTTGGGGTTGTTCGGCCAAAAAACATGGCCGCAAGCAGCCATCTTGGATTTCAAAATTCAATCCATTGGCGCGGGCTACAGGTCGTACTGTTCGTCTGATCATCATGAAATTTGTCATGGATGTTAATATTAACATGTAGATGGGAACGAGTGATTTTGGGGTCGTTTGGCTAAAAAACATGTCTGCCAACAGCCATATTGGATTTTACTCTTTGCATGACTAAATCCTTTGGTGCGGGCTACAGGTCGTAGCTTTTGTCGGAACTTCATGAAATTTGTCATGGATGTTAACAATGACATGTAGATGGGAAACGAGTCATTTTGGGGTCGTTCGTCCGAAAAACATGGCCGCCAGCAACCATCTTGGATTTTACTCTTTGCATGATTAAATCCTTTGGCACAGGCTACAGGTCGTACCTTTGATTAGATCATTATGAGATTTGTAACAGGTCATTTTGGGGTAATTCGGAAAAAACATGGCTGCCGGTGGCCATTTTAGAATTTACTCTTTGCATCACTAAATCCTTTGGCACACCATAATCACCACATCCCTGATCTGATCATTATGAAACCTGTCATGAATGTTGATATTGACATGTACATCTTGTCTTACTTAGACATTTCAATTAGCACCTTTCCTATTCCTCCATTTACTGTCAACCATTAAATTATTCCCCTACCTAAGTTGAGCTACAGTGTCATTGACACTTTCATGTTGCTATAAATGTGTATATGTATATGAAAACGTAAAAAAAATCATTTTTCACTGAGGTATTCCCATTTCTTGACTTTAAACAAAATTGGACCGTTTTGAGCTTGGGTACCCTCATTGTGAAATTTATGATATTGTTCCCCATATAACCATTCTAATTTTAAATTTTTGAATGATTTTGACAAAAGTTTGATTTCTTTTTGTTCCGTAAAAGCCAACATTCTAAGAAAGTTCACAACGCAATTTTTTGCATCTGCGATAAAAATTATCAACACGTGCAGTGAAGGATCCAGGGATTTATGATAACAAACCCTGAACTCAAACTATTTGAAGTTTTCACAGATGAAAGCTAGATAAAGCCAAACATACTTTACATTATGATTCCAACTGTTAAACTTATGTCAATATATATAAATATATAAATGTTTTGTATCTTGTTAGGATATGAATTGGGACCTTAATTGAAAAAACAAAAAAATCTTTTATTTTTGAGCGCACAAACCGGTAAACTTTATGAAAACCAGCTCGATATGTCCCTGAAGGGCAGAAAAATCAATGCGGCAGTGCCTGAGAAACAAATATTGATTTTTTTATGGCCTTAGGGACCTTGTCAAATTACAAGCGGAAATTCCGCCGGAGAACGGAGTTTTTTTCTCCGCTCTCCGCTAAAAACTCAGCTCCTCTGTAAGGTAAATAGCGTAAAACACGCCGGAGTTTTTGTTAATTTCATCGGAGTTATAGCGAAGTTTCCGACTGAGTTTTTGTTACGACGTAACGGAGTTTCCGTGACGTTATATCGGAGTTTTGTTACGTTCATCGGAATTACTGCGGAGTTTCCATCAAAGTCCGCTGGATTTGAATGCGCTCACATCTGAGTGTTCCACCTACATATATAAAACTCCGTTCTACTAGGAAACACACCCCGTATTTTATTATCAGCCATATATGAATGGCAAAGAAGAATTAATTCAGTCATACTTGCACTGTAGCTTATCTACGATTTACCCCTCTGTTAACATGTTGTTTGCATTGTTTTATAATATTAGGTATTGTTTGATTAATTGGCAGTAATAATTAGTGATCGATGCATGCTCTTTTTCGATTCCATTTCCGTACTTTATTATATATAACACGTAAATCATGTCAATTCACTTAACTTTTATTGCATTGAAGTACACTTTATTCGTACCAAAGTACACTTTATTCATCACTGATTGTCATAGTATCTAATATTCTAGCAAGTTCGGTTCACAATCTGCATATTCATCTAGTTATAATTCATTTATCACTAATTGTTTAGTATTTTGTCGGCAAGCCATTGTGCAATTTCTTCACTATTTATCTATTCGTTATGCGATTGGTGGATTCCCTTTTAGCTCCGCCCCATGGCCTGTCACTCATATTAAACCGGCAGTTTCAATCTTCTGGCTGGGTTGTGTTATTTGGTTAAATGATTTTTTAATTTTCGTTTCAACACAATTGGATTATGCTTCTGAACATTTCATTTAGCCTCCCATAATATTTGACTATTTTCTCCCCATTGGACTGTGATTGGAAATGTTTCTCGGTCTAAATAATGATGAATATTCAAATAACGACATTTTTACGCTTGGAGTATACTGTACGAGGTCTATTTCGTGTCAATTTCCAATGACTCCGGCCGAATGAGGTTCAAGAGACCCAATTAATTTTAAACTTTTCAAGATACCAGGCTGCTATAATTTAAAGCCTATAAATAGTTCCACAGTTACTGGACATAAAGTCCCAAAAATAAGTGTTTAATAGAGTTTATATATCGGTATCCTAATATAATATATTCAAGTTATGCAGGCTTTTAAAACCTTGCAGGTGCCCGGACAAACTTATCTCAGATAAAAGCACTAAACACAAAATATCGGGCATATGTCGCCTGTTTCCTATAAATAACATACTCAGCTACAACTCGGCAGCGATAAAATCGTTCCGGGTGCCAAATTAACAGAGTTTAAAATAGTTTTCACCATTAGCGACTCGTCGCCATCCATGTTTTCCTATACATATGCAATCAGTACCGTAATTGGAAAGACCGGTGTTCTGCAACAAATAGTATCGTGGAATAGATGCACCTTTTTCTGAACACCGGTTCCCTTAACACGATGCTTAGAAACAAAATTCACAAAGTCACTTATATCGTGCAATTTCGTGATGGCCCTGATGGGACCTTCACGTACAGTGAAGTACATTGTTCAGGAACAGGTGATGATTAAGAAATATATTCCCTGTGTTATTCTTTCGACTATAAGTTTCCCTGTCGAAACTTCAAAAAGTTCCAAGGTTTTGTACTGGTGGAATATGATCTCTAAAAATACGACACTTGTAAAACTCGAATCGCGCAAGAACTTTAATAGGGAGAGGGTGCAGGTCTGCAGGACAAGTGATACCCAAACCAACTGATACTCAAGCCATAGGGAGATATCACGAAATCACCAATTTTGTCACGCTGCTGACTCACCAAATATTGGAAAATAAGCCGACTAGCTGTCTGCATCATTGGGAGCATGTATAAAGATTTGCATTGTTTACTAATAGCACTGGGTTAACGGTATTCTCAGAATCCGACCAGAGATATCTCTGATCCGACGATGTCGCAAATATAGCACGTGCAGAGATGACTGTGTAACCTTTTAGGCTAGCTGTAAACCCCCTGTTTTGCGTTCACCATTAAAAGTGAGTTTGACAAAGAATGAAAAATTGAAACATGCCACACGGAAAGTATACTATAAACCGGGTTAGGGGGAATAATTTATTTTAGTCTTTATTCTTCTTTTGATACTGGTTTGCACATTAAAGGGTGTCCGATGAACCAAATGAGGACAAGTTACCTAATCGCAAAATTACTCGTACGAAATCAAAATTTGCATTGTTTACGGCAGCACTGGATTACGGTATAATTTCATAATTCGGCAACGCAGCAAATTAAGGAGGATGTCAAGTGACCAATTTTTAATGGACATTTCCATGCAAATCTCTGCAGTAAAAGTTACAAATTGCAGATATTTCCGGGTGTGACTGCTGTGCGGTATTGAAAACAATACACATTTATATGGCGGGTCGGCTTAGAATTTGTTCCATTGAGAAAGTTTATGTATTTATTTTTTCTTTTTTTTTTCAAGTTGCAATTCCAAAAATAAATTTATAGCAAAAATTGCATATTTACCAAACCCACCGCCAGTTAAATGTTATGTCTGTTTAATCATATGGCTGCTGTAAATAGTTCCCAGACAATGTTTCATATATAACTTTTGTTGGTGTGGTTTGCATGGAAATCCCCATTCAAAAGGATTGGTCATTTGACTTCCCCCTTAATAGCACTTGCTTCACGAGATATTCGGGGCTTTGTCACCCACCGTGACGGTTTTACGGCACATCAAAACGTAGGATTGAAATGTGACAGGGAAAATACTAAATAGCCTACATGTGTTGCCTATAATATAAACCGGGGTTTGAGAATAATTTATTTGGGACTTTAATCTTCTATTTATAAAAGTTCTCCGACGGAAATTCCAATTTAATTTGGACAAGCTCCCCGGCCTAACAGGAGTTTGATACCGCTCCGGTTTCAGCTCGTGACATCATCGAAGTTTACGCTCTCGCCACAGCGGAGTTTCAGCTCTGGATTCAGCGGAGTTTCTGCCAATTTGAACGGAGTTAGCTGTAATTACTACCGGAGTTTACAGCGGAGGAAAAACTCCTGTGTGCGTTAAAATTTCACAAGCGGAGAACGGAGTTTTTAGCGGAGAGTGGAGAAAAAAACTCCGTTCTCCGGCGGAATTTCCGCTTGTAATTTGACAAGGTCCCTTATGCTGCTTTGTTTACTTAAAAATTGCAGTTTTGGCATTATCTGGATGATTACTTGAGCAATATTAACATAATATCTTGATATTTGCTTTGTGGTTCAGACTTGAGAAGACAGCTCAAGTTCGAATTTGGTTATGGTCTAGTGATTTTTGACGGCGTTGTGTCCATTTTCGACTCAGAAATAATAGATTTTTGGGTTGTCCTGATAATAATTTGGACAATGATTGACAAAATTTCTTGATATTTGGTACATGGTTTACAGTTCAGAAAACACTGTTCAAGTTCAAATTTGGCTTTAGCTTAAATGCGTGTATTTGATTGGTCAAGGCCCTTAGATACAGTTGGTACAGTCAATTCCAGTTAATTGCATATCGTTTAAATGCATATTTCGGCTATTTGCATAAAATATACATGCACCAAACCATTTTCTCATAAAAAGACTATTTTTTAATCGTTTATTTGCATAAGGGTCGGACTCTATTCCGTTTTTATGCATACGAAAATCGCCAAAAATGTTGATGAGAAGGGGTAAAAAGTCACCTCATGGTGCCGAAATTATAGCAATTTGTAAAACTATATATTTACCTTGAAAAAATGTATTTTATGGGAAAACTTAATACAAAGTTGATGAAGACCGCAATTTTCGATTTCATAACACACGTGGTTTTCTATCTCTTCTCATTAACAAGCTTCTGTTGACACACATTTCCTGTATGTTTCCATATTTATTTTTGAATTGCATGATTTATTTAAATTTGTATATTTATTTGGTTTTATGTTGAGTTTGTAAACGTTTGTAAAAACCTGAAGTTCCAGTTGCAATTCTGAGGATTCAAAGTGAAAGGAAGATTTTCCGGGGAATTCCACCAACAAGGAAGCCAATTACTAAACCGAAAACAGAAACTAACGTGCTTTTCTATTTCTTCTAACATGCTTCTGTTCAAACATTTCCTGTTTCGAAACATTTCAATCTTAAAATCTCATTTAGAACCCAATCTCTAACGGCGTATAGCTGAAAACGCGGTAAACATGAGTCGCTTGCGCGTGCAAAGCACGCCTGTCCAACAACCGTACTGTAAAAACATTTTTCGTGTTCAGTGACAACGTCGGTATGTTCCTACATGTGGCCAAACACAAAGAACTGGCTTCCTCGTTATGTAAACACACAGTGGGTATAATAATGGGACAGAAGGGGAAACTTGTCATTCAACAACCATGTTTTCCAAACTACGTCAACGTTAGACACTCGAAACAAAAATAAAGGTTATCAACATTAATATTTTTAAACTACATTTTGTTCACATTTTACAGTATAAACACGTGCTTTTCCATACCAGCAGAAATACAACTGTCTTTTGTCAGTACATTTTGTACTGTTAATTAATTACACTTACTGGCTTTTGTTAAACATGCAATTAGTCGCTATTGTAACATCCTCTATGTGGACAACGGATCACGAATAAAGCACCGGGTTTAATATTTTCCTAATCGGATTAAGTCTGAACATTGATATAAACTATAGACTACTATAGACTATAGATACGGGAATTACCGACAATAATTTAATGAATAGAAACATGTTTACATATTTAGTATAGAAATAACGGGATGGCTTATCATTAACTGAACAACTGGTTGACATCACTGTTTCCCCAAGTTAGACACAAAGGCTAAAACAACACTGTCTTTGTTTCTCATCCCAACACCATGTGTGTCGTGTTTATTCAATGATTTCAACTCATTAGTGTAACAATGGTTCACTATGATTTATTCTCGGGTTTTATCCGACCCGCAGCTCCCGATGCAGAATCTGATGATGACACTGAATATACCGTTCCGATAATGCCCATGCAGGTGACCGAGGGAATCAGCAACAAGTAATTGTTGTTTTTGCTGTTTTTATCATGTTCGTTTAAATACAAATCCATTCTGTAATGGAAATAACAAGGTATGTGTTTGGTCTGGCCTCCCATACAATGTATTTATCTATCTATAAATAGATAGGGAATAGAAATTATGGGATGGGAGAAATTAAACAACACGTTTCGAAATGGGTTTTTTTTCTTAATGTTTTTTGTGTGTGATAATGATGGTATGTAATCATTTTATACATGTAACATCAAATAAAGATGTTAATGAATCAGTTTATTGACATAATAGTAATTTACAACAAGGTATGAGATGAAAATATGATACAGCAATCTAATGATTTCGCTATTTCGCCATTTCGTGGTACTACGTACTGTACAAACTAAACAATCTTAACTCTTTCGCTGCCACCCGCTACCACAGACGTAGCCCCCAGTGCCACGCATCCTGTACATATATCCATGTATTTCAGGTATATATGGGTAATACATTATATCTCAAGCAGTTTCTAATATAATTAGTTGAAACTTCACATGTATATAGACATAGGTATACACTGTCTAATGCCGCCGTGGACACGCCCACCAAGGTCACGTGACATTGGCGGCCATCTTGGATTAGTGGCTATTTGCCTGTATATGTACAGTTTGTGAGGGTATGAATGGGTGTGTTGTTTGTTTCTAATATTCAACCCAATTATACGATGTCCAACAGTAAGTTACACGGGGGTAACCTATATGAACCCACTTTGGACATAAAATAGGTCACGTGACCTTGGCGTCCATCTTGGATTTATGCAAGTTGCCACCTATTTGTAGCAAAATGGGATACAATGGGGCACTTTGTTGAGTTCGTGCTTTGGTTGCTTGAATATTCCCTGATAGGTACAATTCCAAATATAGATATATATAATATAACCATACCCATTTGTATATATACCTGCAGGGGGACATATGACCCGGCTCCGCCCCTTATAAGTCACGTGATCTTGGCGGCCATCTTGAATTTCCGGAAAATTGGGTTTTACGATGATTATGTGAATTATATTGGTCACGCGGGCATACGCATGGTCAACTCACCAGCATAATTAATTTAGTGGCCTGTTATCACCACTGGAAAACGACACAATAGACAAGGCTTGTTCAAAACCAGTAAAGGTGTATTATAAATAATAGGTATAGGTATCTTATGCGCCGCAGGCGCCCCTCGGTCATTAGAGTATAGAGGTTAGTTACCCACCCACCACCCCATCCCGCCACCCATAGTATCTTATGCGCCGCAGGCGCCCTTATAGAGGCTACTGCCCACATACATAATAGGTATAAGTATCTTATGCGCCGCAGGCGCCCCTCGACCATTAGAGTATAGAGGTTAGTTCCCCACCCACCACCCCATCCCGCTACCCATAGTATCTTATGCGCCGCGGGCGCCCCTATAATAGAGGCTACTGCCCACACAAATAATAGGTATAAGTAACTTATGCGCCACAGGCGCCCCTCGATCATTAGAGTATAGAGGTAATAACAATAACTTTTTCAGTCCTGAGTCTTTTGCGAGCAGCCATTTTCGACTGATAACCACGACGTGCTAATAACAATGACGCAATATTCCGGCTCTGACTGTACCTCCGTAACGTCAGAAATACGTGCGCAACAGTACTACAGATAAATACATTGTACACTGTCAAACATGCCGGAAAGAATAGAGTTATATCCCATACATTAGACTACATACCAAATTCGCAAAAATGCGCGATTGGCAGCGTCTACGAAGTTCGCATTTATGCGCGTTTGGCAGCGAAAGAGTTAAGAAACTCAAATGGGGTGATGGGGTGATTTCGGCTTTATGCATATTCGGTTACATGCATGGGAAAGGCCATGCACCGACGCTATGCAATAAAGCGGAATTGACTGTAGTGACAATCTCTATCAGCTGAGGGAAATGTCGTTTCCCGCATCACAACACGCAGTGATACTTCAAGAAATTGGGCGACTCCAACAGTCACCCCACATCATGACGTCATTTTGTAAACACGTCTATATTTACCATATCTCGAAAATTAAATTAATGAATAAGACTGGTCGGTGAAATTATGAAATATCCCATACTTTAGTTGCGGATAACGAAATGTGTTACATAACTATTTCACTATATAGTTTTAACATCTCTCCGGGTTTGCACCAATACTAATATGACATGACAGTGATCAGGAGAGCATAAAATGTGACAATTGTTTTTTACATTTCGAGATTGTCATCGTAGACTGTAAAATCATTGGGGAAGTTTGGGAACACTGCTTTCGAATTTCTATCGACTCTGAGTGTGTTGATGACAATAGCTGTTTAGAATCGTTTTAAATAAGTGAATTTTACACCAGCAAGTAGAGTTTAATAGTATACAGGTGTGGTGTCTTGCTTTTGTGAAAGTTATCATTGGAAACAGAGATCAAATTGTGTGTATTTTATGAAGACCAGATGAATTATCAAGTATCACTTGGGTAGTTTTACTATTTTGGTGTTTTTAATATAGTTTCTTCATAAAACTAGTTTAATCACCAACTAATTTATGCGGATTGTTGTAATTATCAGCAATCAACGTCCTTTTCAATGTATCTGTCGGCATATAGAAGTGTCTGATGCCGGACTACATACTTACTACATATCACGAAATTATACAGTATGTAATTCGGGATCAGACAGTTCTATACCCCGACAGATGCATCGAAAATTACGTTGATTGCATATAGAAAGCATGTTTTTCGTAGACTAAATGATAACTTGAGCAATCTTCAAAAGGATCTGATGTTTGGTATGTGGTCAGTGTTCGCTATGTTGATGGCCAAAGTGGCCAATGGCCACTTTTTTTCGAAAGTGGCCACAAAAAATTTCATTTGGCCAAACTTTTTTTTCACCACAAATGGAAAATCTAATTAAAAAAGCACTGAATAGATCGACAAAGTTAGGCGATGAAATATTGCCGGTTTTGGACATGCGGGTTTCGTACTTCAAACACGTCATACGATGACAATCCAAATTTATTTTGTAAGGGGAGCATTGATCGAATGGTGATGGTTGTGTACAAAGGCGATTACTAATCATCAAAAACCTTAATATCTCCACTGGTCATATCATAATGATTATTATTTTGTTGATCAGTTATTTAATTGAAATGGATTGTCCTATAATTTGATGTACAAGCGATGGCGTGTCAGTTATGCAATGTCTCGTAAACTGCCTCCCTTCTTATAACATAAACCGGGCTTCACACCATAAATGTTATTAGTACAACAATAGGTATTGAACACCTCACTATAATAAGCAACAGAACTGTGGTTTTATTTTGCCGAAAATAGCAATAACAACTAACACACCCCATTACTTTATAAGTAGGCAAACATGGTCTCAATGACACAACATAGAGTAAGAGAGTTATATGTTTAAAAATATGATTTAGTCATCAATTGTGAGCCCAGAAAATGAGGATTTAATTTGGCAAAAGTTGTTTAATTTGGCCAATTGTTTTTTGAATTTTGTTTGGCAAATTTTTTTTTGAATTGGCCACTAAAAATTTCATTTGGCAAATTTTTTGGCCCGAATATATTTTGGTCCAGCGTGAACACTGTATGTGGTTCACCTTTGAAAACATGCAGGTCATCTTCAAGCTGGAATTAAATTTATGCCAGAATTTGACTTATTTTTTCTTTAAAAAGCCAACTCTCCAAAAATCACCTCTGTGACCTTTTATTGTCCCCCTTAAAATTTATTTTTTGGGGGACTATTGTAATCAGCTCCGTCCGTCCGTCCGTTGTCCGTCCATGCATCCTGTGGTGCCGTGCGTCTGTCCATCCGTCCGGAGTAATGATAATCCGATTTGATTGAAACTTGGTATGTAGGTGTCTCAACCAAGCACACAGGTTTGATCCGATGTTCTTTTATGGAGTTACAGTCAATTCCGCTTTATTGCATAGCGTCGGTGCATAGCCTTTCCCATGCATATAACCGAATATGCATAAAGCCGAAATCACCCCATCACCCCATTTGAGTTTCTTAAGATTGTTTAGTTTGTACAGTACGTAGTACCACGAAATGGCGAAATAGCGAAATCATTAGATTGCTGTATCATATTTTCATCTCATACATCTTTATTTGTTGTTACATGTATAAAATGATTACATACCATCATTATCACACACAAAAAACATTAAGAAAAAAACCCATTTCGAAACGTGTTGTTTAATTTCTCCCATCCCATAATTTCTATTCCCTATCTATTTATAGATAGATAAATACATTGTATGGGAGGCCAGACCAAAGACATTCCTTGTTATTTCCATTACAGAATGGATTTGTATTTAAACGAACATGATAAAAACAGCAAAAACAACAATTACTTGTTGCTGATTCCCTCGGTCACCTGCATGGGCATTATCGGAACGGTATATTCAGCGTCATCATCAGATTCTGCATCGGGAGCTGCAGGTCGGATAAAACCCGAGAATAAATCATAGTGAACCATTGTTACACTAATGAGTTGAAATCATTGAATAAACACGACACACATGGTGTTGGTATGAGAAACAAAGACAGTGTTGTTTTAGCCTTTGTGTCTAACTTGGGGAAACAGTGATGTCAACCAGTTGTTCAGTTAATGATAAGCCATCCCGTTATTTCTATACTAAATATGTAAACATGTTTCTATTCATTAAATTATTGTCGGTAATTCCCGTATCTATAGTCTATAGTAGTCTATAGTTTATATCAATGTTCAGACTTAATCCGATTAGGAAAATATTAAACCCGGTGCTTTATTCGTGATCCGTTGTCCACATAGAGGATGTTACAATAGCGACTAATTGCATGTTTAACAAAAGCCAGTAAGTGTAATTAATTAACAGTACAAAATGTACTGACAAAAGACAGTTGTATTTCTGCTGGTATGGAAAAGCACGTGTTTATACTGTAAAACGTGAACAAAATGTAGTTTAAAAATATTAATGTTTATAACCTTTATTTTTGTTTCGAGTGTCTAACGTTGACGTAGTTTGGAAAACATAGTTGTTGAATGACAAGTTTCCCCTTCTGTCCCATTATTATACCCACTGTGTGTTTACATAACGAGGAAGCCAGTTCTTTGTGTTTGGCCACATGTAGGAACATACCGACGTTGTCACTGAACACGAAAAATGTTTTTACAGTACGGTTGTTGGACAGGCGTGCTTTGCACGCGCAAGCGACTCATGTTTACCGCGTTTTCAGCTATACGCCGTTAGAGATTGGGTTCTAAATGAGATTTTAAGATTGAAATGTTTCGAAACAGGAAATGTTTGAACAGAAGCATGTTAGAAGAAATAGAAAAGCACGTTAGTTTCGGTTTCGGTTTAGTAATTGGCTTCCTTGTTGGTGGAATTCCCCGGAAAATCTTCCTTTCACTTTGAATCCTCAGAATTGCAACTGGAACTTCAGGTTTTTACAAACGTTTACAAACTCAACAAACAACCAAATAAATATACAAATTTAAATAAATCATGCAATTCAAAAATATATATGGAAACATACAGGAAATGTGTGTCAACAGAAGCTTGTTAATGAGAAGAGATAGAAAACCACGTGTGTTATGAAATCTAAAATTGCCGTCTTCGCTCGCGATGGTCATCTTCATCAACTTTGTATTAAGTTTTCCCATAAAATACGTTTTTCAAGGTAAATAGTTTTACAAATTGCTATAATTTCGGCACCATGAGGTGACTTTTTACCCCTTCTTATCAACATTTTTGGCGATTTTCGTATGCATAAAAACGGAATAGAGTCCGACCCTTATGCAAATAAACGATTAAAAAATAGTCTTTTTATGAGAAAATGGTTTGGTGCATGCATATTTTATGCAAATAGCCGAAATATGCATTTAAACGATATGCAATTAACTGGAATTGACTGTATTCCCCTTTTTTCGACTTTTTTTTCTCACTTTTTCGGTTTCCGGATGATATCTCAAGTTAGGATCGTTTAATTGCAAATACCGTTTTTGTGTGGATCAGTCATATTTCTTTAACAAAGTGGCCATCGACATTTAAAAAAAATTCTTTAATAAAGCAGCCATCGACTTGCCACGTTGTCGGGGGACACTGGTCGGCTGACCTTTTATTATAATTAAGATAGCCCTGAGGTGGCTAATTTTTCCAGACTCACAGAAATAATTGTAAACTAGTAATTATTTTAGGCGCTATAGGTGCTGCTGAGATTCAAAGGGAGATAACTTATACCTCATAATTATGCAACATGTTTTTTAACAGAAAAATATTTGGAAAAACTAAATTAAATAAATCTTTAGTTGAATCATTACAAAAATTATGAAAACAGAAGGCTGATGTTGTGATCTAGTACACTCATTGGTTTATTAGGTGAAATATATTCACTTTGGTTGTTGAGAACATAGATTTTCTTTTGAAAACCAGGAAGTGTTGTTTTTAAGGGAGTGTCCATAATTGCTTGAACGCTATCTTTTCCTGTAATATAAACAGCCCTCGATATTAGCTATGGCAAAAGGCGATGCCATAGAATTATCCGTAGAAGCAAATATGTCAATTTAGAGATAGAAATGTTATGTTTGTTAGTACTATAACTTGAACAAACTTCAACAAATTTCATTCATATGGATCTGTCACAACAATATCTCGATCGATTTCGAAAACCAGATTTGTCTGATTTTTTTACCTGAGTTACTGCTGTTAGTATGTCTATTTTTTAGCAATTTTATGACCGTTAGTACAACACATTGAACAAACGTCAGCCGATATCATTCATATTGGGTATATGGATCTTTCACAACAATGTCTTGATTGAGTTAAAAACCCAGGTTTGCCCAATTTTTTTTATTTACCTGAGTTATGGCCCTTATTTCTAAGATATGGTTCTTTAGTTTGTCCTTTTTTAGTGATTCTCAGTCAAACAGATTAAATCTTATGGGCAAAAGAACTCAACCAGAGCCATGTTTGACGTGCAACCCTTGTCTAGCTCTTCATATTGATAGAAGACTAAATTCGTTCCTGAACCATTGACTTTTTTTTTAATTCAAGCTCAACCAAGTTAAGTTTGACCTATTGCCATGGTTTGTCTTACATGCATGTGTGTGTCCATCAATAATTTCCTTGGGCACACCCTACAGGGCACATCTCTCATTCGATCATCACCAAACTTCAAATGGATATGTGGGTTGAGATATCATTTTTCGAATTTCGTTAAAAAACATGGCCATCTTTCCTTATTCTTAATCCTCCCATTAACTGCAATGCATAACATTTTACAAATTATTCCCTCTCCATGTTGAGCTACAGATTCATTGACACTTACATTTTTCAACAAGTCAGTTATCTTAATATCCTCAGTCATTTATTTAAGCTATTAAAAAATTGCAGCTGATATCTCAAGGTAAAACTGGCATGATTGATGACAACACCAGTTTGGATATACATGCCATAAACGAACTCCAGGATAAAGGTGTGGCTCCTACAAACGACAGTGCAAAATATCAATATACTGCTGATGATGGTGGACAGTACTGTAAGTTACCTTTCAATTATATAGAAACTTTAATTCTAACTTTAGCTTGTTAGTTTAAAAAGATAGGTTGAACATGTAATTTGGGGGCAACAACTAATCAAATGACAAAAAACTGGATTCATGCAAACAGCTAAAGACTGTTCTTTTCACAAAATACCAGAGGTTTATTGTTGTCAGGATTTACCAAGGAAATTTTAATTCAAACTGTATTTATTAGAAACTTGAACTAGTGCTGAAAATGGTAGTATATTGGGGAAAAAATTATGTCTTTTTTAGGACATATTTATTCTACATTACGTTACTAAACTAAAAACGTGAAAACAGTGTGTGCTTTAAATGCGATCATCAGGTTACTAAATAGACCAGGTTGTTGAAAACAGCCATAAAGTTTGTTTTTAGCTCACCTGAGACGAAGTCTCCGGTGGAGCTATAGTCATCACTCCTCGTCCGTCGTCCGTCCGTCCGTCCGTCTGACCGTCCGTCTGTCCGTCCGTCCGTCCGTCCGTCCGTCCGTCAACAATCATCTTCTTCTCCAGTATCATAAGGCCAAATGAGTTCATATTTGGTGTGGATGTTCCCTGCTTGACTCAGACTCAGATTTGTTAAAATAAGGTCACTGAGTCAAATAGTTGCGAAGCTAGGGCCATAACTCTTTCCCGCCATAGTAATTCTTAAAACAACTTCTTTTCAAGAACAATCAGGCCTATTTAGCTTATATTTGGTATGGAAGGTCCTTGAGTTACTGGGGGTCAGATTTGTTCAAATGGGGTCACTGGGTCAAATAGGGGCAGAATCAGGGACATAACTCTATTCTCCCTAGTAATTATTAGAATGACTTCTTCTCCAGAATCATCAGGCCGATTTAGCTAATATTTTGTATGGTGGGTCCTTTTGTGACTGGGGATCAGATTTGTTCAAATGGGGTCAGTGTGTCAAATAGGGGCCGTGTCAGGAACATAACTTTAAAAAAAAAAAATTTAATTTTTTTTAAAAATATTGTTAAATTTAAATCCTTGCTCAATTCAAAAAACAAATCACAATTCAAAATGAACCAATACAAAAATATTTTTTTCATTTTAACCCCTAATTTTTTGTATTTTTTTAGACACAAAACACCCCATTCCACCCCTTTCCCTCCTCACCCCTCTACACCCCTGTCCCCACTACCACCCCCCCCCCCCCAATCTGCGCCGCCCTGCACCCACTGCAGTCAAGAAAAAATTAGTTAGAAAAACTGACACCTTGTAACATCCATAAAGTATGGTATTAGCCCCAGACAGAAAGAGTTAATAACAGTCATCAATTCAGATGTTATCTAGCTGGCTGACAGCTAGGTGTAAATAATCATGCTCTGTGTGTATCATTAACATATCATATCAAAACAAAATGCTGTATGTCTGACATTTGCAGAATGAGGTCCCCAGAGGGTGAATTTAGTGATGCTACTCTGCACAGTAGGCTAGCATCACCAAATACACTCTCCAGGGACCTCATTCTGCTTAGGCCTCATCTTCAGGGAAGTATACAGGTCTTAAATTGACATTTCTACTTACTTTTTCCCTTCTGTTCAGTTTCTATATTCCCTAATTTGCTGTCAGAAGATAAAATTGATAATTGAAGTGCCCAATGGGTGCACATCACCAATTAACTGGACAACTTCAATCTGTTCCTATGTCTCCCATGCCAGTTGAGGCCTAAGCATAATGAGGTCCACAGAGGGTGAATTTGGTGATGCTAGCCCACCTTACAGGATAGCAGCACTAAATTCACCCTTTAGTGACCTCATTCTGCAAAAGTCAGACACTATATTCAGGCTTGGCTGTTCCACTATTATATTCTTAACCACCACCTATCCAGTTGTACTCATTATACCCTGATTTGCAAAGAAAACTTGGGGGGGGGGGGGGGTATATTGGATTGAATTTGTCTGTCAGTATGTCCTCCCGTCCATCCCTCTGTTGGGATGTTTCCATCCGTCCATCAATTTTGTTCTTCTCCACATACATATTAAAGACCGAAATGGTTTATATATTTTGACTCACATTCAGATTTGTTCAAATGAGTTCATCAGGTCATATAGGTGAGAAGCCAGGGCCATAACTCTTTCCCTCCATAGTAATTCTTCAGAAACCATCAGGCCTATTTAGCTTTTGGTATGGAGGGTCCTTTGGTGAGTGGGGTTCAGATTTGTACACGTGAGGTCATTTTTAGGAAACTTTTGAGGAAAATCAGTTTTCTTCAACTCTTAAAATCTACCGTTTGAAATTTCTAGATGAATAGATCTCATAGATGGGGATTCACATTTGTTCAAATAAGGGCAGAGATAAGAGATTTAACTCTCAACCACCCACCCTACCTGTATGTATGCTGTTTGATACTGGTATAATAATATATAGATTCCTATTGATTTCTAAGCTGCCTGGGTGGAGGCAATGAGGCTGTAGATTTGATTTTTCAACCAGTAACAGTCCACATTTTCCTACTTCGGGTTAAACCGTTCGACCGAAATCGCCACAAATGTTAACAGGTCTATTTTGCTGATATTTAGTATGAAGGGTTCTTTGGTGTCTGGTATTGAAATTTATTCAGATGTGGTCACCAGGTTAAATAGGGTGGGACCAGGGACATAACTGTATGTCTCTATAGTCATTCTTAAATTGTCTTCTCAAGAGAGGTTGGACTATTTAGCTTACATATAGTATGGATGATCCTTTAGTGACTGATATTCAGATTTGTTAACATCAGGTAAACCTGTTAAGAAATGACGGGGGCTATGGGGAGTTAACAATTTTGTGTTTAAAAAATTATTGAAATACCAAATTCATTAAAACATCTTCCTTGGAACTACCTAACTGATTAATCTGACATACATGTATGGTGTTTTGGGTCCATGGATAAATGGGCTTCAAACATGTCTAAATGGTTTTATAAAAAGGTGCTTGTGAGATTGGAAATTTCCAAAAATTGAGAAAGTTTGAGATGTCGGTTGTGAAATTCCAACCCAAGACTTGGGAGTCTGGAGCCCGGTCGGGAGGGGACTTGTTGAGCTGGAGGAGGGGGGGTGATCAGTAGGCAATTTCATGGTGGATATTCACCTTGAAATTACCCACTGTACACTACTGAAGCCTCTCTAGCCACATATCGTGTTTAGATCTACTTTTTTCAAAGTGCTTATGAAAAGTTCTGACTATTGTGGTCTCCAGAGTCCCAGTCTCATCAGTCTTTGCAGTCTGGTGAGCGACCCCACAGTCTTTGACTGTCTTGTTTTTTATAAGTGACTGGATGCCAATATTCTTTGTAAAGCTTTGCGAGTTGTAATCTTTATTGTTATGTGTGATAATCTCAAAATATAACCAGAATCAGATTACATTTGAGGATACCGGACAATTTTTTTCACAGAGCTCTGTCAGCAATCAGACTCAGTAGTAGAGGTTAGGTCCCCAAAATGACCAAAGTGTGCAAAATTGGATAAAAGCATAAAACTTGGTATACACATAGTTCATGATATGGGGGTCAATATAAGAGCGAGACCCAAGCGTGAAAATGACCTTGAGGTCAAGGTCAAATGTCAAAATTTAAATTTTTTACAGGTGGTATGAATTATAACAATTTTAAGACAACACATTTCTTATACATTATCAAATTTACGTAAATATGACTTCAAATAGGCCATATTAGTCACCTTTATAACAAAATCTACAAACATCTTGAGAACATTTCATATTGAAGCTCAAAAAGTCAGTTCTTCCGAATAACTGCAAAATTTCCATGAACAAATGAATATAAAGTCCCACCTCTTTAACATGCTCACTAAATGCCACCACATTCCACATCATTTTATTTACATAGATATTAGCGTATAATACAAGAGTGAGACCCAAGCATTAAAATGACCCAAATGACCTTGAGGTCAAGGTCAAAGGTCAAAACTAATTTTTATAAAATTGTTAATGGTGTGAGCTGAGCCTGAATTATTCCTCGATATTGTCCGAAATTACATAAATATATCTCCAAATATATTATAATGCTGAACTCTCAGGAATTCCATCAAGTTATGAACATATAATTCAGTAAATGTTGGTAAGAAGATCAAAAATTCAATATACCTGTGAAGTCACAAAATAAAATGCCAATGTGATGCCACCAAGTTATACATTTTAGACACATGTGTTCAATATATGGATAACAAGAGATTTTCAAAAAAATATGTTACCTTTATTAATTAACATTTTGTTCATTTTAGACTTTAGTCACCCAACGCATTGCAGAATACACGTATTACCCGAATGTTTGACACATAAGCACTACATGCGGTGGAAAAATCTTGGCATGCTCACATGGTAATAGATTCTCTGTTCAGGATTAAAGGACAGGAAAATCACATGTTAGCAATGTATAGACAGATTATATGTTGAACCGACATGCATTCAATTTGGTAACGATTATGAGAATATAATGTCAGACTACCATTACATGCACAACCAATAAATGAGATATGTTGTTCAGAATATAATATCACCATGTTATTGGCATCAAAATTGTGGAACACAATTTAGCTGTTGAATAACTTTATACGGAAGATTAAGTCATGATAAAGACAGAACTAGAGTGTGGATACAAGAGAGACATAGACATATTCCTTACTAAATACATGAGACTGTATTATATACCATACCTACATGTTTTGTGCTAATTCTAATTACTCGTCCATCAATTGAGAATGAACTCATTGATAAAAAAACAAGATCGTTCCCAGTGAGTGTTGAGATCTCATCACACTAAAGAAAGTGGTCATTTGAAATGTCAGACAGTTACTGGGCTAAAATCACCCCATGTTGGACACGAGCAGACATATACTGTGTCATAAATTCTAGCAGCTGGGTTAGAGACTTGTGGTTATTATACCCCCTTTAAAAAAAAAAGGGGGGTATACTGTTTTGCACCTGTCCGTGCGTGCGTCTGTATGTCTGTCCGTCCGTACGTCCGATGTCTGTTCATGTCATAACTTGAACAATAGTGCTCGGATCTCAATGAAATTAGGTATGGATGTTCACTACTATGAGGACATTAAACAGAGGGTTCCATCATTTTGTTCGGATTTTCCATTCTAGAGTTATTCATCTTTGTTTATCTGGAAATGTTTAATTAACTATTCTAGGATCTCAATCAAATTTGGTATGGATGTTCACAACTATGAGGGCATTCAATGGAGGGTTCCATCGTTTTGTTCGGATTTTCCATTCTAGAGTTATTCAACTTGAACAATAGTGCTCGGATCTCAATGAAATTAGGTATGGATGTTCACTACTATGAGGACATTAAACAGAGGGTTCCATCATTTTGTTCGGATTTTCCATTCTAGAGTTATTCATCTTTGTTTATCTGGAAATGTTTAATTAACTATTCTAGGATCTCAATCAAATTTGGTATGGATGTTCACAACTATGAGGGCATTCAATGGAGGGTTCCATCGTTTTGTTCGGATTTTCCATTCTAGAGTTATTCAAGTTCGTTTATCTGGACATGTCGGCTGTTTGGTCCATCCGATGTCTGTTCAGGTCATAATTTGAACAGTAATGCTCGGATCTCAATGAAATTTTGTATGGATGTTCACCACTATGGGGACATTTAATGGCATATTCAACTGTTTTGTTTTGTTTTGTTTTTTGTGCTATAGTTATTCATCTTCGTTTATATGAAAATGCTGATTTTTGGGTCCATATGTCTGAGTATAGCAGTCATAAGTTATAGATATGCCCACACTAGGCGGTATGCCACTAGGGGGTATGTACCGGACGACAGTCCATCTCTTGTTGTGTGGTATATCATCTACTGGCCATCACTCTGGTCTAGAGACTAGCTTTGTGATATAGCATACCATTTGATTCACTAACTCCTCATATATACCCTGTTGATAAAATTTATTGATTTTCTCTTGGAAAAAAGGAAGTTTAGTTTTGAAAGAAGTGTACAGACAATGCTATAATAATATATTTTTCGCAGACAATAAATCATTGTTTGTAAAGAGTGTCAAAATGCTATGCCATTGAATCCTAAAGCAAGCCATTATTGTGGCATGTTAAGGCTGGCTCTCTGGTGTTTACATCTCCGATTTGGTAGACAATGTGTGAAATGGTCATCAGGGGGTGGTCAGCATACTATTATATCTATGTATCAATGGGCCAAATAACATGTACAAGGACTGGATTGGATATTCACATTAGTGGCAGGTTACCCGTATCTCAATATGGATAATTATAGTGTACCGTAGGTATTCAGAAAGTTGTTGGTCAGATTGCCAGAACAGAACAGCGATGTCGGAGAACTGGATGTCTATAGCCTCCCCATATGATGTTATCCGGTACCTAAATAGTTCCCAAAGTAGTGGTATCTAGGAACTGGGTGCATGTCCATCGTGGTGGACGAAAGCAGGGGCCATATCACTCAGATTACAGCATTAATTGGTCAGCTAAAGTACCCACCACATAATAACACATATCCATGCAAACCATACATTTGTTTGGCCTTGGAGTATCAGCATCTATGATTGCCCAGGTAGTGGCATAGCGATACATATACTGATTAGTCAAAAGTGCCACATTTTAGTGGTGACCAGATAACATACATCAGTATATGACTATTCCTCTAGTTTACCTGTATCGTTGGATTTGGGAGGCAATTGCGATTCATCTGGGGCAGTGTATTGTATGTATCCCAAAATTGGAACGCCGGTGCTCGTGTCTCTATTGATATCTAGAATATCCATATTATGTATCCGTATTGTGGTGGTCAATTTCAAGAGAAGTCACTATACTCGAACAGCTGTGAAAAGCGTAACATACACGTATATCTAGCAGTGACAAATGACAATATATTCTTATTCTGGGACTGGGCTACCCAAATACAAATTCCAGCAGTGGTCGGTCAAGTTAGCCATATCCAGAACCTGCCATTGGCTGACCCTAGAGCACTTCTCCAGCGGTGACCAGATTACCTATATCCAATATCCTGGAATTAGGGTGCAGATCGAGTGCACCAATATCACCATCTATGAGAGTGGTCCGACATTTCACTCACAGAGACTCAACATTCTTGTAATTTCAGGACTTTGTCTGGTAATACCAACTCTTATGTAGCTTTTAAAATTATGAGAATAAAACCACCAAATTCTCTTCAGTATATTATGAAGAATAATAGCAAGGTACAGCCACATGTACATGTACCTGGTGTTGCCATTGCCAAAGAAAGTAACCTGAATCATGTGAATATTCCGCCTACACGTACATGCATGGTCAAGCCATTTGGAAATTTTGTGTCAAATGTGTAGCATTACGAAACTTGTGGCAAAGTGGAATAATCCACTGTCTGTGAATAGTATGTGTTATTGCCACCCATGACTGAAAACATCTTATTTCTTTTTCTCAAAGCACAACAAGTGCATTGATGACATAATCTTGAGACATGCTGTTAGGAGTTTTTTATATGATTTCGATATGTCGCCGACTTGACTTTATTCAATTTAATTTTCAATAGAGGTATACATTTTGATTAGTACTACACGTGACAAGCGTATGGTCTGAACAGTATTGGCTTATGACATTACAATATTAATGGGATGAAAATAAATTTTTTTAAATGGTGTGACTTCATTGATAAGTGCCGTGTATCTGAGACTGATAGTGTCAAAATAATTATCGGAACACCAGCGAACACGATTCACTTTGAGTAAGCGCATCATTACAATTTAAGAAACTGATATTAGCTGGTTGTTTTATTGGGGTTTATGGTCGTTTTAGCTGCTATGTCACATCATGGTATATCATTCAGGTTTACAGGTCGATGAAAGGCTGCAGAGGATATATTTCACTGAGAATAAATCACTGAACACAGAAAATCAATTGACAAACTTTCCCAATTACATGTACATGAATCCCTCTGTGTGCCAGATTCGAATCAGTTTCGCCATCACTAATTGGAATGGCTTATGTTTGTCTAATGCAACACATACCTTACCCAATAAGCCACTGTGTGCCCCCACTTATATTGGATATAATTATGATTGTTGAAATATGTTTGAATAAAACGTCTAAAAATATGCCTAAACTATTCCCTCTCCCATGTGATAATTGACAACATGGCACAATTTAAAGTTCAAGGTCACCAAAAACATTCCAACTTTCATTTAAACCCCATAATATCACGATGTTAGTCATATTATGTCTCCCCGGTGTTGAGTAATGAATAGTATGCACAATACATACCTTTTAGCTCCCGTATGCACATTCCAGGCAACCTATAGTGAAAATTCATGTTGATGACCTTGACCTTGATCTCAAGGTCATATGAGGGGGTCTGCCTATTTGGGTTTCACTTCGAACTGAACCCCCATGGTCTACTCTATATGTGTGCCAATTTTCATGCTTTTATCCAAATTTGCACACCCCATCAGCTTACAGCCCCCACTACAGGTGTGAACATGTTTCCAGATTGGATCAATACAGGTGTTTGTTGTTTTTATAACAACCTAACAGCGGATAATTATGTGCAATTGGGGCGAAGGAGAAGATCTTTTCGACCATCCCAGGCGAAATTCATATATTATGTGCAATCACAGTCAGCACTTATGAGCCAAGTAAATTAGCTTGAATTTTTGTTGGCATTTTGCAGATTTTCATCGGTCAACATTGGAATTTTCAGAGTGACTTTGCCCGACTGCAAATTAGGCGAAATGAGCCAGATTAGGGCGAGGAAGTCACACAACTCACCCTCTGTTTGTCCCTGTTCACAGGTATCTGCAGTCAGCTGAAACAGGAGCATGCACCAACATATAACCTCTAGATTCTAAAAAAAAGTGTAATTGTAACTGACATTAGATAAAAAAAAGGTTCCATAAATAAGAGAACAAGTAACATCTACTGCATGTATAATAAATAAAAGACCAACAAAAATAATTAAAACTTTCCTTAACTCCAAAAAGTATGAAAACTTTCCTTAACTCAAACTCAGATATTTTTCATCTGATGATCCTCATATTTCATCTCTATGTCACCTTTGTTGGATTTTTGTATTGATTGATAAATTAACCCTACCTCCAAAGCAATCCTTTATCTGATCAGTCTCAGGCCGTGCGTGCGTCAGCATTCTTTATCCGTTCTTTACCAAACTTCATATGTAGCTTCAGTGTGACCTATCAAATTTTGAAAAAAATTTGATGAAAAACATGGTGCTGGCAGCCATCTTGGATTTACTCTTTGCATGACTAAATCCTTTGGCACAACCTAAAGACCACATTCCTCATCCGATCATCACCAGACTTCATGTGGATCTTCGCGGTGACCTCTAGATGGGAGCCTCCTATTTTGACCGAAATTCTTTGAAAAACATTCCTCCAGCATCCATCTTGGAATTTACTCTTTGTATCACTAAATCCTTGGGCAAACCCAACAGACCACATCCCTCATCCGATCATTCACCAAACTTCGTGTGGATTTTCGGGGTGACCTCTAGTTTACTTTCCTTCTTATTTATCATTCTATTCATTGCTCTGCAAAAAATTAACTCCTTCCCAAGTTGAGCTACAGTGTCATTAACAAAACTACATGGGAGATTATATTCTGGAATTAAAGGGTTTACCTGTAACTGACAATTTGTTTTCCACTCTTATATAGGTTGGGTTTTTACCAGAAACCTAGTGTTCAATTTCAACGAAAATAACTACTGAGTATATGTACCATGTCTATTTAGATCATAACTAATGTTTATTTCAGCTTTTGGGAGTTGTGAAGCCAAGGTTTTAGCAATAAGGTTTGATCGTAAGTTCCAAGACAGCGTAACAACAGGGCAGGCGTGTGGAATTCTCCTTGATGGAACTAGTTTCTATGCAGAGCAGGGAGGACAAATCTATGATGAAGGTTACATGATCAAAGTGGGAGCAGAGGTGGGTACTCAACATCATCTGTTTGCTTCAACAATTCAATTTCATGTGTACCCATACCATGTATTGTTGACATACTGCTGACGTCAGGATCAACCATCCGCTGTTCGTCGCGTCATCTCTGTCTGTCCATAGCAGGGTTTCCGCCAAGGGGAAATTAAAGAGTCCGTATTGGGGAAATGCATAACGCAAATTTTTTGTTATTTGACACTGAAAAGTAGACATTTCCTTGCACCTGAGTGTCCCACAAAGCAATCCAAAGCTACGTATATTACGCAAGTCGATCATTTTCCGTGGGTGCATTAATTCTGTTGATGATATCCAGATAATTATACCCCCCGCAACGAAGTTAGGGGGGGTATACTGGAGTCAGCTTGTCCGTCCGTCCATCCGTCTGTGGACACAAATTTGTCCGGAGTTTTTCTCAGTCGTTTTTTGATCAATTTCCGTGAAACTTGGCACAGACATCAATCATCATGGGAACCTGTGCACCTGCGATTATGACGTCTGTCCGACATTTCTTGGTGGAGTTATCCCCCTTTTTCAACTTAGAAACTTTTTTTGCAACATGCATAATTTTGTCCGAGCTTTTATTCATACATTTTTCGGTCAATGTTTTTTAATCTTGGCACTGATATTTAGTACCATGGGAACTTGTGCACCTGCGATTATGACATCTGTCCGACATTTCTTGGTGGAGTTATCCCCCTTTTTCAACTTAGAAACTTTTTTTGCAACATGCATAATTTTGTCCGAGCTTTTATTCCTACATTTTTCGGTCAATGTTTTTTAATCTTGGCACTGATATTTAGTACCATGGGAACCTGTGCACCTGCGATTATGACGTCTGTCCGACATTTTTTGTGTGGAGTTATTCCCCTTTTTCGACTTAGAATTTTTTTCGCAACATACATAATTTGTCCAAGCTTTTATTCCTACAATTTTCAGTCAATAGGTTTAAGATTAGGGTTATGGTTGTACACCTGCAATGGGAACTGTTATTTTATTATTTTAACTAAATGTTTACTGACATGTGAAACATCTTAGTATTTTTTAAAAAGGGGGGTATCCGTAGTCCCATTGGGACAGTCACACCTCTGGTTAATCATGTAATTACGCACGTAAGACTGCCGTCTGATTGAAAACCATACCAAGGTACAAGTTACAGTGTTTAAAAATTTATAACTTACAATAAGATTCCGACAGGTATAATGAAACTAAACACTAAAAAGCATCTATGCATTGTCCAATACTACCTAGCTGGGAGAATTGAATTAAGTATTTCCTAGAATTTCAAGTAGCTTCCGTGAAAATGAAACTGATTTTTCCATGTATTCTGTCAATCGTAAAACTATTTGTGCGCTGTGACGTCATATATACTGCAGGGTTTGTCTGCAGGAGATATTTATAGCGGCGAAATACGAATGGTAGCGAAATCGGAACGCATAGCTTGTCAATAGTCTGTATTAGTCCAACAACTGACGATCGCTGCTATAGAGTTTTAGCCAACGTGTTATAAAATATAATTGAGTTTTGGTGGGAAATGGGAACATGTGCGCCGTTGTTTGTGTTTGGGGACCCAGGCGGGACAACGAAACTATTATTGACCGTACTTTGGCTTTATCTCCATATTGGGGGAGGGTATGTTTTTTATGTTTATTCTCCATGCATGTAATATAGGTCAAATGAATGGTGTTGTCACTATGAATTCCCGCTATAAAGACTGATTTGGGACAGGTTCCGTATTATAACAGTAGGATAGCACGGGATCTCGGAGGTAGATACCTCCTTTGGTAGGAGAACCGCTAACTCAACAATTCGGCATTCTTTGATCAAATTATGTAATCGTACAATAGCACGGGAGCGTGAGTAGTTTCAACCACAGAAATCCCACGCAAAAATAATATTTCCGCTAAAGGAAGCCGTTCACACTGAACTATATGGATATATGTCCTGCGTTTGTAAACCATAGTAGAAAAGGGGTTAACTTTTTGTGGTCGCCTACGATCCCTCACGGTCTTCAGTGGCTTGCTCGGAATCAGTCACGCATGCGCAGTCCCAATATAACCGATTGAATCTCGTCAGTTTATTTTCTGCTACCAAACCGAACGGAAGTCTAAAGGGAGTATAAATTCAATTTATCGATACAATAATTACTGGTCGCCTACGCTTTAGTTTTTATAATTACTGTTTCGAATTCACGGACCGTTTCGCTTCAAACATACAATTGTTCCGTGTTTTCGAACAGGCGGCGGACTTAAAAAATTTCGAATCTGAAAATCGACATTTCGCCATAATCAGCCGCCATTTCAAGGCCTTACGAGGCGCATAGATTATTGTGAACAATTCATCTATGTAATTATTATAGAACCTATAAGGTATGATATAATTTGTCAGATATAAAAAATGCCATGTGATTCGCTACCGGAAGTCTCCTAATTTCGTGGGAATTTATTTACGCGTGGACATTTATTTAGCAATAATTACCATCGCTACTGACGCTATCTATCATAATGTTATGAACAACATTCTTTCTCATAATACTTTGTTGTTTTATGGTTCAATACAACTGATCCAGATGTGTTGGTCACATTTGCACTTAAATTTGATTACATCTTGGTTTATCAATGTAAAAACAGATACCTAAGAATAACAGTAGTGTCATTATTACTTTAATAAATTGACAGAGATTGATATTGGACAAGTGTTATAATTCTGTTCATGGTTTGATTCTCGTAACGGAGCATCAAGAACACTACTGGAGTCACTAGAACTCATCAAAACAACATGCTTTCACAAAATACTTTGTGTTTTCTGTTTCAATACTGTCACACATGTCTCCTATGATTTAGATGTGTTTGTCGACGCTTGAAGTTGACTACAGTTATCAATATCAGAAAAATAACGACTGTCGTGGTAAAGATTCGTTAGTGTCATTAATTTCAGACAGGGATTGACATCTGACAGGAGTCAGAATTCTGTTGAGTACATGATACGATTCTCGTACAGTGTTTCAACTTCACTGTCAAATTTTGAACTGATAGCATTTAATAATTGCAAGCATACGCTAAAATTAATCGTGATGACAGTTTCACTATTGTCTCAATTCCAGATTTTAGTTATTATTCTGAATTGTATCCAAAATTAACCCATCCTTTCAAAATTGCTGGGTTGTTTCTCGACTAAATGGTGTCTCCTTCCGGAATACAAACATAATTGCTTTCCTTCCTGTGCAGGTTTACCGAAAAGAAGCGGTGGGGGCTGGGTTACTACGATTCTGGATATGGCTCTAATTGGGACACAAAATACAAATCATGGGTGCTCCGGTTTGCATTCTCTAGAGTAAGGCAAGAAGCTTATCGTCACTCTGACGGTGTTTAATCATGGTTTCACTATCTACAAATATATTTGAAGATACTTTGGTTTCAGAAACCTTTCCCCTTTTTGATTCAATTATGAGAATGATTCCAGCCTGACAGGTATTTAGAATCGTGGTGACTTGACCCCTCCAGTTAACTGGCCCACTGTCAATATCTGGCGACCGTGACCTGGCTGACGTTCCCCAATGAATAACGATATAATAGCAGTGGTATTCCAAGACGAGGAAGGTGGGGGGAGACATTATTTATGGCAAGTAACCATATCAAATGTGAGCTTGGTACAAGAACAGGCTGTACATCCAATACAGCATGCATTGTTCATAAAGGGCATGGTAGGTGTTTTGAAGGTATTCATGGACTAGCTGGAGTCTCAATGAATTTTCAAATATATACGTGTCCCGACCTTTCATACCGTTGATATGGCGAATAGACTTCACACACGAATGAAGCATATTTACATGGAAAGCATTTATATTGTCACGTGTCCCACGACCACTGCCAATAGCCTTTCCGACAAGAGTCCATCAGCATGGCTCTTCATACTTCTATTGCCCATATCAATTTGATTATCTGGCACATAGACAATAAAACAGGCAAAGACGTTTGCGCTGTCCAGCTAAGCTTTTGAGGAAGCTCATTGACCAGCATTACCGACCTTTCCTAAGACGCAGGCAGGGGACCACCCCGTACGAGTGGATCCCATCCCCATGGCACCAGATGCCCGATCGTAAGGGCCTGAAACCATGCTGCCAACTCTGCGCATTTCGGTCTATGCTGGGTTTGTCCTCTCTTCCTTAAACATGCCATAAGCAGGACCACTTAGGTAGGGGGAGTTCCTCTCTATCTTGGCTCTTCATATTAAAATAAAGCAACATTATAAAGGGATGTGTATCCTTTACTAGGAGGATGATAATTTCATTCGTTTCCTTCCTAGGGGAGCCATTTTTAGAGCGGGTCTTCCCCTAGTTTGCTGCATGCTTCACACTAACTGACCTATCACACACCTAGGTCGTTCTGCTGCATGTTTGGGGGGGGCAGAGGCTCAGACCTGAATATTCCGTATGGTGACCGTGAAAATTTACCTGTGTTCATCATCTGACTACATTGTACATCATTTGAACTGATTTCGGTTGTAGAAGGCGCACCTTCATTTCTTAGAATCGGATCGCGGTGGGTATTCCGCTGGGAACGCGGACTGCTCTCGGGTGCCTAGTGGTCGTGATGGCCTAATAATAGTAATGTGTGTGGATTTAGGCTGAACATAATACTTGTGATTGCACATTTTGCTGTCTGTCTCCATTCCAAAGGATGGTGCTCATTGGGAAATTTCTCCAAAATTAATACTCGTACCGACACCATTGTTTGGCACCTGAGGGTAGCGGTTTGTTTTCTCATTGGATGCTCTGGTCACCTGCGGTGTTCGGCCATGCGCTCCTGATGCTCATGGCTGTTAGTCATGTTCTCTGAGGGGCTATATATATATCTTTAATGATACATTGGATTGTGCCAGGGATCTCTGCTCTGGCTCCGACCATTGGATTGTTGGGCGCAGCTTTAGTAGGGTCTTCTGACATGATCTCATGATGACTTATATATCACCATGATATATCTATTATATCATTTTATATATCTATATATGCGAAAGATTTGTGTCACCGGGTTTCTGCAATGATATCTTGTGATACATAGGTACCTCAGAGACATGAGACATGTTCTCTGTGGGGTTGTATATCTATATTTAGTGATACGTTGGATCATGACAAGGAGCTGTGATCTGGCTCCGCCCATTAGATTGATGGGCGAAGCTTTGGAAGGGCCTTCTGACATGGTCTCATGAGGAAAACTTAATATATATATCCCCCGGATATATATATTATATCATTTTATATATATATATACGCAATGTGTATATTGTGATACATAGGTACCTCAGGGACATGTGAACGTGTGATAACTGTTCTAAGGGCAGGACCAGTTCACGCTCCTCCGATTACGCCTCGGCGGTACAATCATTCTGTGGGGAAACGTCTGGTGGAGAAGACGGGGTACTTGGGACCTCCAGGACATTTGTCCCCCACCAGACGCCAGCGGTTCTGGGCGCTAAAGCTGCCAAATCGCGTGCCTACAAATCGACACCGGCAGATGGGCCTCCGGCAGCTTAAGCGTAGGGCAGGGGCCGTACCCATGAGGTAAAGCGCCGTGTCCCCCTGGTCACGCTCGTCTTAACGACAAAATGCGGCCTTGCCTGCCACTCCTCCGTGAAGGGATCGGAGAAAAATGACCTCTCCCCACCCTCCAGCTTGGCCAGGATATTAGCTTGGGCATGACCACCTGCAGCATGCGATGGTGGGGGCTCCCTCTGATCCGATGGCTTGACTCGCTTATAGTTGTCTAACCCATTTGGGCTAATGGGCTCTCCATTTGATCCCTGTGCCACAGATTGGGCATCAGGTTATCTGTCATTTGTATTGGTGAACAGCAGTTAGTTAACTCTTAATGTGGGTTGTCTTGCCATCTTTGGAGTGTGCCTCCTCCAGTGCAGGTCGTTATGTCGCTAAGGCGGAGAGGGAGTTAGTCTCCTCGCATCTCAAATCGGCTGGATTCTTAGAACTGATGGATGAAGAACAGAGAATTGCTCCGTTCGCTCGCAATTCTGAATTGAATGGCACCACCTGGGATGTTGCTTCCAAAAACAAGGGGGGGGGGGGGGGGGGGGTACATGTTTGAGGTTTGAGCAATATAGCACTCTAATTATATGAGTTATTTCACGTAACTAATCATAACAGATTCATTAAAGAGTTCATATTTAGGTACAATCTGTTTTAGAAGAGTGCATTCCCTCCAAAATTTGGCTATTAACTTTATTGCTCGTGCCTCCTCCTGGGCTTGCATACTAATCCATATAGTTCAGTGTGAACGGCTTCCTTTAGCGGAAATATGATATTTTAAAAAATATAATATATATTTCCTTAAAGAAAGCCTGCCAATGGCGGTGCCATTCCCAACCCCGCAACTCGCCAATCTCATGATTGAGTTGAAAATAAACTGACGAGATTCAATCGGTTATATTGGGACTGCGCATGCGTGACTGATTCCGAGCAAGCCACTGAAGTCCGTGAGGGATCGTAGGCGACCACAAAAAGTTAACCCCTTTTCTACTATGGTTTACAAACGCAGGACATATATCCATATAGTTCAGTGTTCAGGCTTTCTTTAAGGAAATATATATTATATTTTTAAAAATATCATATCCGTACTCAGCAGTCCGACATTCTTTGATGTTTCCGCGACATTTATTATGCTGTATATAACGTCGCTATTTCAATGCACACCAAACATTAAACATTGTAGTTTTGGCGCTTTGATTTCAAAGGGTTACGCTGTACCGGTAACACACTGTGCTCAATTGACCCTCTTTTTTCACCAGTATTCTGTTTAACCCCCCCGAACTCCCGTTGCAGCCGGATTTTTTATGACATATTGCTACTGACTATTGTTACATGTATGAATCAAACAGATCATCTGCGAGGGGAATGGGTCCGTGTATAGTTTTTGGTATCATCCCGTAGGCATGTATGTACTTATTCAAGTGATCAAAGGGGAGTAATTCTACATAATGTTTGCCCTAAATAATGGAAAGTCAATGATGGATACTCCCTAATATATCTTGCTAAACAATAATATTTAGAGGTGTATATTCAGTTCTAGATCGCTGATTTCCAGTTGTATGGTTGAAGGTATGGGTTAAACATCATGTTATGCATTTGTCATGGATGTTTTTAGCTCAACTTTACTTTGTAAAGTTTGAGCTATTGCCATGGCTTGGTATCTGTCGTCCGTGTTTTGTGTCTGTGTGTGTGTCCCATCAACATTTTCCTTTAGGACGTCTCCAGTCTCAACTCATTTCAACAATTCATTTACCATTGGGTATGTAGTTGGCTTGAAAGGTCTTTTGACTTTGTTGGGATTAACTCTTAACAGGGGCAGCTATGATACTTAATATCCAGCCACTCACCCCAAAAAAACGTTAACCCGATATTCTTGAGTTGTTATGTTCCAAATTGGTACTAATTCATAGATTCTCGTGATTATAGATTTGGTATTATATTATATATTCTTTAATACGTATATATTGGATGTTAACCCTTTATGTCTATGCTAATGAGATCTTTGTATATTTATTAAATTGATACCATCAGGAAGAACAGTGATGCCTTGCTGATTAACCTTTTCCTAAAGTTCATTGCTACACTTGATGAACATGGTACCAATGAATACACTTCGACTCCTAAAATATATGCTCAGAAACCACTAGACAAGATTTGTTATACTAGGGTCAAGAAGAGTCGGAGCTTGGGCACTTACCACTGTCTGATGAAATCGCTAATATGAAATTCATTGAAACATTTTTACTGGAACCACCTGACTGAGTAATTTAACATTTGGTGTGAATGGTCCATGGATAGTTGGGATTCAAATATGTTGAAATGGGGTCAGCCAGTAAAAAACGGGCAGAGTTGGACTCTACCCTCTAGCGAAGTCACTGAAACACGTTACAACATATTAATACTTAAGTTATTACAGACCATGCACAAGGCAGATTGAGCCCATATTTGCTAAAAGGGGCACTTAGTTAAATGGGATTCTATAGTACTAAAAAACAGAATCCAAACTCTTTGCAATGATATTATCTAGAATGCGATTTCACACAAGGCATAATTACATCGATGGCACAATATACTTCGGAATTATATAAAACTAATTTAATATGAGTGTGTCAAAGTAACTTTGTGAACTTGTATATGTACAAAGCTTGGTATGAGTATTTTCCTCCTTGGGGAAGGTCATGGGCAAAGGAGCAATGCTGCTAAACCGTATATGGCAGATGATGTGGTCGAAAAATTAGACGTCACAGTAACTGTTTCTACTTTATTGAAAAATAATAAACTATGGGGAGATAAGTTATAATGTTTTCTCTCAAACAGGAAACCTATCTCAAAACGCTGAAACTTTTATGCTGCTACAGATAGGAGTGTCGGTAAAATATCGCATTTGAAGGATATGTTTGTTGACACAACCAGCAACCAATTAAATTCATCATCAATCAAAAGATGAAAACCATTACATATCACCTTTAACCATTTCATGACAGGAGCTGAGCTGGTGCAGCATAAAATATCATGTGCGAGTGCATTCTCTTATATACACAAGTCTCCCATATGGGAGCCTTGCATATATAAGAAAATGCTCTGGCATACAAGGTCATGGAAAATAGTGTTAGGCCAATGTATTCTCTTATATATGCGAGGCTCCCTATGGGAGATTCTCATGTATGATTGAATGCATTGGCACAGGGTTTTCACAAAATATCTGGAAGGGTTAAGTAACATTTGAATACAAGATGAACATTAAACAATGATCAGTAAAATATTCTCTAGTTACCTTGATAATGTAATTTTAACTGTCTGACACCTCAAGGCTTTATCTGAGTCCTGGTTTCAGTCTTCATTGAAGTAATGAATACTATTTATTTGTTGCAGGACATTGAATTCTCAGTGAGAAATGTACAAGTCCGAGGAGGCTACATAATGCACATCGGAGTGTTGGAAGGAACCATTTCTGTGGGAGACACGCTAAGAATGTTTGTTGATGAGGTACTATCTACTTACAGTAACTGTTGTATTTAACCCTTTCAGTGCCAAGTCCGATTTTTGTATCAGCCCATATTTCCTTGATCATTTTTCAAATTTATTGATTATAATAATGTGATACATTGATGGAAAGAGCTCTAAGAGCTCTTTCCATCAATGTATCACATTATTATAATCAATAAATTTGAAAAATGATCAAGGAAATATGGGTTGATACAAAAATCGGACATGGCACTGAAAGGGTTAATACATTATCGGACATGGCACTGAAAGGGTTAATACATTGTTAGTACATGTATTTCACATTTAGTAATATCCACCTCCTCAACTTCGCTGCAAACCATGCAGAATATTAACCGTTTCTTTACTAAATACTCATTGACCAGTAGTTCGCTTGGATATGTTCAGATAATAAGTTCAACAAACAACCTGTGGTTCAACAAATGACCACACGTCGTTTGGTTAACTTATTACCTGATCATTGCCACCAAAGAAAATGAATCATTCTGTACTTATATTATCTTATCATCTGTATGTTATCTGAGTTTATTACAGTACCTGAACATCCCTGCAATTAAATAATAGACCACATCAATATATACTTTTATTACTGAATGGGAGAATCCAATTAGTAAAGAAAGTGTTAATCTTTGTAGAAGAGGAAAGTTTATACATCATGATTCCTGCTGGGCCTTGAATGCCTGGAACAGCCTTGAATCTGACAAATGACCATCCAATGCCCAGAAAGTGCTTAAATTTCAAAATGGCAGGCTTAATATCCTTGATTTTTGGCAGTATATGCACTGCTCACTCAACGCATAATGGAAAATATTAAACATACAGTAATACTCTAATTAATGCTCTATACTGTAGCCTAATTTTAGAATAGATAGCCTTGAAAATATTAAAAACTGTCGCGAAATTTGTCTCGAATTTCATAATGGTCGACTGACCTCTGGGAATTCTGCATTTATAGTGATGTCTATTGTCATTTCTTTGTGTCTGTCACCCTTTAGTACATGTGTAACTCAGTCAATAATAATTTTTACACAGGCTGTAGCCAGCATTTTTTCGTTCATTTTTAGCGCAACTTAACTTTTAAAGTTAGAGCTATTGCCATGGCTTGGTATCCGTCATCAGTGTGTGCATGTGTGTAGACATCAACAATTTCAATTAGCACAGGCTACAGGTGGTACCTTTGGTCGGATCATTATGGAGTTTGTCATGGCTGTTGATGGAACAAGTAATTTTGGGGTCACTCGGCAAAAAAACATGGCCGCCAGCAAACATCTTAGATTTCAGAATTCAATCCATTAGCATGGGCTACAGACCGTACTGTTTATCTGATCATCATGAAATTTGTCATGGATATTGACAACGAGTCACTTTGGGGTCATTTGGCCATAAAACATGGCCACCGGCAGCCATCTTGGATTTTACTCTTTGCATGACTAAATCCTTTGATACGGGCTACAGGTCAGACCTTTGGGAATCACTGAACTAAATGTTTTCGCATAGATGACAGTGTTAATGCTTCAGCCAAATTCGCTGAATTGAAACCTGCAGGCCACTCCAGTGATGTTTACCCAGCTGGATTGAAACCAGCTGATCACGAAAATCAAGAAAAATCATAGGTCATGTGTTTACTTTTAAAAATAAAAATCCCCCAGTTTATTATGGCAGGGCTATTCCGCAGCCAAATTTTACCTGGAAAATCCCAGAACTACAGCAGCTAGTTAAATAAATTTCCCACTCACAAAAATCCATCCCCCCATTAATTCATCAGTTTAAATTATTTAGATATGATGTACAAATCAAACAAACAAGATTTCATCCTTTAATAGCGTGTCGCATGTATCAGGTGAAGGTCATTCTTCACTTACCTTCACCTCTAGCATTCGATGTTGCACTTGCTTCCGACTCTGGAACACATTTTGCTCCCTGATTCCTTTTTGGTCGGATCATCATGAAATTTGTCATGGATGTTAACATTGACATGTAGATGGGAACGAGTCATTTTGGGGTTATTCCGCAAAAAAACATGGCCACCAGTGGCCATATTGGATTTCAAAATTCAATCCATTAGCATGGGCTAAAGGGCGGAGTGTTCGTCTGATCATCATGAAATTTGTCGTGGATGTTAATATCGACATGCTGATGGGAATGAGTTATTTTGGGGTCATTCGGCCATAAAACATGGCCACTGGCAGCCATATTGGATTTTATTCTTCGCATGACAAAATCCTTTTGTTCGGGCTACAAGTCGTACCTTTGGGCGGATCATTAATAAATTTGCTGTTGACATTCAGTGTAGATAGGAACAAGACATTTTGGGGGTCATTCCGCCATAAAACATGGCTGCCATCTTGGATTTTACCTTATATATATCTCTTCATGTTGATACATCTAGTATTATACTTAGACATTTCAACTTTCCGCATTCCTAATCGCTCCATTGAATAACATATTATCCCCTCTCCAAGTTGAGCTACAGTGTCATGGACACTTTCATTTCACAAAACATCACATGCACCTATATGAAAGCTAAAATTTGTCTTTACTTCTCTGGAGTTGCACATTTAGTACAGGTCATATCTGTGGCATGATTACCATCTTTCCCATCACAGACTAGGAGATGCTCGGTGATGAGGAACCACACAGGAACACACATGTTAAACTTTGCCCTGAGGGAAGTGCTTAATGAGGCAGATCAGAGGGGATCACTTGTGGCTCCAGACAGGCTACGGTTCGATTTTACAGCAAAGGTAAGCAGTATCTCAGTACTTAAAATTACTAAATATTCATTGAAGACTTGAAAAATATTCAGAACCGTGTGGTCCACTTATTTGTTAATGAATTGCCCATTTTCTCAAAGTTACTATCCTATGTATTAAAAAATATAGTTTTCTGTGTCGCAATAAGGTGCATATACAATGTTTGACGATTGTGTGTAGCATTGTCTGTCTCTGGTGGCAAGGACGCATGGTAATAGCCCATGCAGTAATGCAAATATACACTATTATCACATACTGACCCTAGTTGTATGTTGGTGTCTTTATTTAATATTACATAAAGGCACCAACATACAACTAGGGTCAGTATGTGTTTATAAACAATCTAACATGGCAGTCAACTTATCGTATTGACTCTTCTGCATGCACATTGTCTGGTGGATTGGATGACTGCCTTGTTACACTGTTTATGAATGCATATTCACCCTGGCTGCATGTTTGTCATACTGGTAGAGTAACTAATAGTGTTGGTGTGGCAAGTAGTTATTAAAACACAATTTAAATGAAACATTTTAATTTAACTCTTTCGCTGCCAAACGCGCATAAATGCGAACTTCATAGACGCTGCCAATCGCGCATTTTTGCGAATTTGGTATGTAGTCTAATGTATGGGATATAACTCTATTCTTTCCTGCATGTTTGACAGTGTACAATGTATTTATCTGTAGTACTGTTGCACGCGAACAATTTAAAGCGACAATGTCCTCGAGGTCATGCTATTTCTGACGTTATGGAGGTACAGTCAGAGCCGGAATATTGCGTCATTGTTATTAGCACGTGGTTATCAGTCGAAAATTGCTGCTCGCAAAAGACTCAGGACTGAAGAAGTTATTGTTATTACCTCTATACTCTAATGATCGAGGGGCGCCTGTGGCGCATAAGTTACTTATACCTATTATTTGTGTGGGCAGTAGCCTCTATTATAGGCATAAGATACTATGGGTGGGGTGGCGGATGGGTAACTAACATCTATACTATAATGATCGAGGGGTGCCTGCGGCGCATAATATACTTGTACCTATTATGTATGTGGACAGTAGCCTCTATAGGGGCGCCTGCGGCGCATAAGATACTATGGGTGGCGGGATGGGGTGGTGGGTGGGTAACTAACCTCTATACTCTAATGATCGAGGGGCGCCTGCGGCGCATAAGATACTTATACCTATTATTTATAATACACCTTTACTGGTTTTGAACAACCCTCGTCTATTGTGTCATTTTCCAGTGGTGATAACAGGCAACTAAATTAATAATGCTGGTGAGTTGACCATACGTACGCCCGCGTGACCCATATAATTCACATAAATCATCGTAAAACCCAATTTTCCTGAAATTCAAGATGGCCGTCAAGATCACGTGACTTATAAGGGGCGGAGCAGGGTCATATGTCCCCCTGCAGGTATATATACATATGGGTATGGTTATATTATATATATCTACACGTATATTTGGAATTGTACCTATCAGGGAATATTCAAGCAACAAAAGCACGAACTCAACAAAGTGCGCCATTGTATCTCATTTTGCTACAAATAGGTGGCAACTTGCATAAATCCAAGATGGACGCCAAGGTCACATGACCTATTTTATGTCCAAAGTGGGTTCATATAGGTTACTCCCGTGTACCTTACTGTTGGACATTGTATAATTGGGTTGAAAATTAGAAAACAAACAACACACCCATTCATACCCACACAAACTGTACATATACAGGCAAATAGCCACTAATCCAAGATGGCCGCCAATGTCACGTGACCTTGGTGGGCGTGTCCACGGCGGCATTCGACAGGGTATACCTATGTCTATATGCATGTGAAGTTTCAACTAATTATATTAGAAACTGCTTGAGATATAATGTATTACCCATATATACCTGAAATACATGGATATATGCACAGGATGCGTGGCACTGGGGGGTACGTCTGTGGTGGCGGGTGGCAGCGAAAGAGTTAACTAAAATGGCACAGGTATATGTAATATATCCAATGATATGACATCAGTAATAATTATATGACATAACAACGTCTTCCTGACACTTCAGGAGAATCAAGTGTCTCACATGTTTATCTCTTCATCGGGTAATAACATTTTAATATTTGGTTAACAAAACTGATGATTTAGTTTACATAATTCTTCAGACTCTTTCAAAACCTTCATTCTGAATAGGTCAGCAACATTAAAGCATGTGGCCACTAACAGTACCGCATTCACCAGAATTTTGGGGATAGTGACATCTATATATGTTGTTTTCGTGGGATCAAATATTTGACTATTAACCATTTGAACCCATTAATACATCTTTGCTAATTGAGTGTTGAGACACATACGCAATAAATTTGCGATAGTTAGCTCAACGTAAAATAGTGGACCAGAACGGAAAGTACCGGACCAGGAGTGTAAACCGGTCCAAAGCGACCCAGTGGCACCCGGTCCAGATCGGACTGTGGCCCACCATGGACCGAACCGGTCCAGGGTGGTCCAGTCCGCATCACTAATTTAATAATATGATTGGACCTGCTTTCTACAGAACAAATAACCATTCTAAATTAAACTGATGTGAGTTAATATCTTCATGTTGCATATGAATTCTCCAAGTGAACTCTGGAATGTACATTGAACTTAGAATGACTTATATGATTGACCTTCAGGAGTTCAGTTATCTGTTATTGGGATTTCAGGGAGCAATGACTGTCAAGCAGGTGAAGGATGCAGAGGTGATTGTCAATGAGATGGCGAAGACAAATTCAGAAGTCTATGCTAAAGAGTCTAGTCTCGCTGCCGCAAAGGCAATCCAAGGTCTGCGAGCTGTGTTTGATGAGGTGAGGAATGTGATAAACGGACCATATTGTGGCACTGAAGGACATACTGTCACTGACGGGTTGATCTTTGCAGAATTTTGACATGTTATAACAGTGATGCTGACTGATTCAAATTTGTTGAAGATACTTGTGGCATTTTCTTTCATTGGAGAATATACTTTCCATAGCTAAATTGTACAGTGGTTTTGACAGATGAGACAGAATATTTCACCTTAATAGCAAGCCTTAATATCACTATAAAACTTTTTAAATATTTCCTTGAATATATAACATATTTTTTTCTTTTCTGCCAGACATACCCAGATCCTGTGCGGGTTGTGAGCATTGGTCAGCCTGTAGTGGACCTACTAGCTGATCCTATGGGCCCAGGTGCTGCGCTATCCTCAGTGGAGTTTTGCGGAGGAACGTAAGTGAACATGTCAAATAAACAGTTTTTTTCCTGTTAGCTGCAAGATTGGATGGATGCAAAAACAAACAAGTTAATTGGTGCTATTTCAACTGAAATTCTTAGTTTTTTGTCGAGATAAAGGGGTTCTGTACCCCAAATTCGGCCATTATCTCCTATTGTACTCAACATAATATATATATCCAAAAAATGAATGGAAATACACGCAATTGTTGCATATATTCTGTTGAGTATAAAAGATGGACCCATATTAGAGGATTTAGAGTACAGTTACCCCTTTAAAAAATTAGTCAGTCCTTCATTATCAAACAACTATCTATATTTGAGAATTTTTAAATAGGTTTTTGATTTAAAGGAATTGTCAGTCTCACATGATACACTCATGTATATTATTATCTGGATAATTGGGTGTGTAAACATTCATGGATTTCTCAGATGGGCTAACTATATTAAGTTGTAGACTAGAATTCCAAGTTTGATTTATTCTCAGGCATTTGAGGAGAGCAGGGCATGTCGGAGACTTCATAATTGTTACGGAAGAAGCTATTGCCAAAGGGATCCGAAGAATTATAGCAATAACAGGATCAGAGGCCATTAAAGTAAATGTAGTTTTTAATATATTTACACCCTTGAGTAAATATACTGCCTGATGAAACTACCATATAATACAACATGCATCTTAACTTTACAACATCAATATGAGGTCTATAATATATATGGTACTCATCATCAAAGTTGTATCAAAGTCTTGTTATTTTTGTATATATGATTGCAAAGTGCACAGTATAAGTGCTGATATATAAAATAAAATTGATATGAAACAAAAATATGGACATTGGTTCAATTCTATAAATCGACATTTGTCTCTGGTAGTACCAGAAATACATATTTATCCCTTTCATGATGGGAGCTGAGCTGCTGCAGTATTAAAGACCCTGTGCCAGTGCAATCTCTTATATATGCGAACCTCGCATATATAAGAGTATGCACTGGATTATTATGTCAAGGTGAATATTGTTAGGCCAATCATGGCCGCCAATGCATTCTCTTATATATGTGAGGCTTCCTATGGGAGACTCACATATATAAGAGAATGCATTGGTACAGGGTTTTCATAAAATTTCAGGAAGCTCCAGCCAAGAAGGGTTAAATATCTAAGAGTGAAATGTTTTGCTATATGTTTCAGGCAAAACACAGGACAGAGGCTCTGCAAAAATGCTTAGATGAACTGAAACAGAAAGTTGAAAGCAACGACAACACAAAGAAATATACAGATAAAGAATTGACCAGAGAGATTGTTCAGCTAGATGATGTAATTATGACATGTTTCAATAATCTCCAGTTTTACTGAATCTCTTGTCATGATATGACCAGGTGGCTAAAGCAATGATAAACCCCAATCAATTGCATGTTTGATATCCTGTAGCTGGTTGTACTTGTGATGCTGAAAACATTAGTAACCGAGTCCTCTTATATATTTTGATTCAAGGGTTGAATATGTATCTTGCATTTTGTTTTTTCTTGTTTTTATGTGTTCTTTCTTGTTTTTATGTGTTCTTTGATCCATTCTAGCTGTGGTCAGTTTGAAATGTTCACCTCTATAGCTTTTAACTTTTTGAATTTTTTTTTATCAAATAATTAGCCCCTAAACCCGGCCTCATATTTTTTAGGAAGACACACATGTATTATAAGTATGCACAGTGACATTGATGTTGATGCTAATGCCGGAACTTTATAATTATTTTAATTAGAATATAATTATGATATTTGATTTCTGTTGGGTTATTTAGTGTTGACTGTGGGATAAACATGGGTGATAAGTGTGTTTGAACAAATTTGTCAACATAAAAATACACATTTAAAATGGAACTATATTTTTTCTTGAATGTGGTTGTGATAAGGAAATCAATATTAATTAATAGTTTTTTCGTAGGTAAAATGTGATTATGTGATAAAATGGATCTCAAATTCATCGCAGTTGTATACAATATTTATAAACCTCATTCACTAAATTTGATTCTAGCCACGCTGAAGCTTGCCTCGAATCAAATTTAGTGCACTTGGTTAATAAAATTTGTATAGAAATGCGACTCATTAGAGATCCTCTCTTTATAATCTGTTAACCATCTGATGAACTTTCTTGAAATACAATACATAAGAAGACCTTAGTCTGGAGTTCCAATGTCAGACAGAATGTGCTTTGCCGCAGATGCTTTGAATTTCAAACTGAAAATATTAATCAGGTTATTTCAATAATGTTTTAGGAAATTGCTCAAAGTTCTGTCGCACACTGGAGACGAGATGAAATGAGAACGAAATTGAAAAGTCTAAAAAAAATTCTTGATGATATCGACAAAAACAGAAAGGCTGCTGTTATCAATATGGTATGTTTCTCAAATAACAGTATGGTTTATATATGCTGTTTAGTGTCAGAGATCTCCACATGTATGCTGCTCATAGATCTCCACTAGTGTTGAAATGATTAGGGGTTTTCAGCAGTCACTGCAAGTCGATTATTCGAATTCCATCTCCTGGTGACATGATTGACAATGGACGTCTTTTTAAATAATATTTTGAAAACTGTTATTCGTAAGTTTCTGACTGATTATTTTACAAATATGTCATGAGTGCCAAATTAATTATATTTGTCACAAGAAATCCAGTCAAAAATAAAAATAATAGGCTCGATGAATGCAACTAATCTATATGAATAAAGAGTAGAGAAGGTAAACATGATGTTAAGATACTCCAAACAAAATCTGGAACCGCCAAATGCTAATATTTGCCTTTTCTATATTAATTGATTTAAAATTTGGTTCCATTTTGCCCATGTTTCAATTTGGCACCGAGGGGTATGCCAGCACCCATGGGTCAACTGACCCCTCTGGTTGACTCCTGACTGACCACTCGTCGTTCGTCTTTTGTCCATTCATCTGTCTATATGGCTGTCTGTATGTCCGTGCATCTTTCTGTAGACATGTTCCAAATTTTGTATATGAGTTTCTCGACCCAAAATACAGATTGAGTTCGACCCAAAATACAGATCGAGTTCGAATATGGGTTTGATCCCATTTTTTTTAACCGAGTTATAGTCATTTTTTTACTTAGAATTCACATGTTCTGCAATAACTCAAAACAAATTTATCTAATTTGAACCATATTTGTATATGTGAGTGTCTAAGCCCAAAATACAGATAAAATTTTATAGACCTTTTTCTAATTATAATCATGCAGAATTGAGGTTTCCTGATGATAACAGGCTTCACATTAACAGTGACACTGAGATATAAGAGAAAAATTATTGCCTGGAGACAAATCTGATTTATTGAAATTAAACCAATTTTCAATGGTATGACGCATTGCTATTAGACATAGTTGATAAGGTCATGGTTGAGTGAATTTTAGGGGCCACTGAGAAAGATGAACATTGAGGGCTATCGGCTTTTCATGGATTTCATCCCGAGTACAGATATCAATGCTTTTCTATGTATGAAAAAATCTATTGAGTACTATAGAGCATTTAGGGCTGTTATCAGTTTATCATGTCAGGGGGGGGGGGGGCCTCAGTGGCTCAGATGGTTAGGGGTAAAACTCCAAGCCATTTTGCCCCCAAGCACTGGCGATAAAGGTTCAAATCCACATGTTTCCATAGTGGACTTTGTAACTTGATATCGTTATCTGGTTGAGTTGGCAGTTACTCGCCAATGGACGGTTTGTTGCACATGGTCGATGAGTTTATCAGCCATTGAAATCACTGTTAGATTAGCTGTAAGTGTGCAGATTTCCTCCCCCACTAAAACTGGCAATGTCATGGTATGGCCTTAGTTGCTGAATAGTTGCTGAAATCGACATTAAACCAATCAATAAATCATGTCAGGGGCTTATGGGATCCTAGACAGGAGGCAATAAAATGGTCAGATAGCACTAAATAAAATAAGTACTTCAAACATCTTTTTCTCCAGTCCAAGGTGGCAGATGTTGTTGATACATGTTCATATTGTCATGGTTGATTGAATTTTAGTGGCCACATAGCCCTTTTGATGAATAACATTGAAGATTATGGACAAGCTACTTGTAAAACATTGTAATGTGTGACACCATTTTATTGAGGGCTGCTTACTTTCTTTTATATGAACTATGGTAATCTGTTTCGAGTTAGGTGGTCATAGGGGCCAGCATCCTCATCATATTATGGCTGTAAAAATATATATAACACTTTTTAGATCACCTGAGACAAAGTCTCTGGTGGAGCTTTAGTCATCAGTTCTCGTCTGTCCTATCGTCAAGAATCATCTTCTCTGGAACCATAAGACCGAATGGGTTCATATTAGGACCATAACTCTTTCCCACCATAGTAATTCTTAAAACGACTTCTTCTCAAGTACCATTGGGCCGAATGTGTTCATATTTAGTATTAAGGGTCCCTGGGTGACTGGTTCAGATTTGTTCAAATGAGGTCACTGGGTCAAATGTGGGCAGAGCAAGTGACGTAACTAAAAAAAATATATATAGATTGAACTTCTTGCTCAATTTAAAAAAAAATTCAACTGGAGAACTTCAATCTGTTCCTAGGTTTCCCATAGCAGTTGAGGCCAAATCAGAATGAGGTCCCCAGAGGGTGAATTTGGTGATGCTAGCCCACCTTGCGGAATAGCATCATTAAATTCACCCTTTGGGGACCTCAATCTGCAAATGTCGGACACATTAAATTCAGGATTGGCTATTCCCATATTGTTTTCTTAACCACCACTTATCCAGGTGAAATCATACCCTGCTTTTTCAATGAAAAATTGGGGGTTATATTTGGATTGAAATTGTCTGTCCGTCTGTCAGGCCGCCCTTCCATCCGTCTGTCTGTCGTGATGTCTCTCATCTGTTCATCAACAATAGTTTTCTTTTCCAGATCCACATTAAAGACCGAATGGGTTTATATATTTTGGTGTGGTTGTTCCCTAGGTGACTCACAATCAGATTTGTTCAAATAAGTTCATCAGATCAAATAGGTGCGAAGCCAGGGCCATAACTCTTTCCCTCCATAGTAATTCTTAAAACAATTTCTTCTCAAGAACCATTGGGCCTATTTAGCTTATATTTGGTATGGAGGGTCCTTGGGTAACCGGGGTTGCTCAATTCAATTTAAACTTCTTTTTTTTTAATGTCTTTTTTACTTCTTTTTTTTTAACTCCTTGCTTAATTTCTTTTTTTTATAAGACTTATATTTTTACTTTTAAATTTTAATTTTGAAAAACTAACTACGCTATAACATCCGCCCGAGTATGCTGACTCGCCCCACCAAATTTAGTTGAAATCGGTACAGGGGTCTGGGAGAAAATCACAAACAGACAGATTGTTACCCTTGCCAATTGAAGGGTCAAAGTACATACATGTACCCCTGTTACAAATGTTAATCTTTCACATTCCTAATGCCAGAATATTATTTGAGAAGTCATCTCTTTCACTAACAACATAAAGCTTGTCTGCCTGCCATTCTTCATAATGTCTCCTGTGTATGAAATGAGATCTTATCTTATCTGACTGTCTTTGATAAAGAAATAACAGATAATGTTTATTTATGTCATTCATTTCTATTTAAATTAGATTAATTCCCATGTGCTGTGTTCAATGCAGTTGTAAAGGCAAGTGTTACAATCTGTGATAATGATGTGTCTTATTTATTACGCTGATGACTTCAAGGAACAATTATCAGAGGTGCTATGTTGATAACCTTTCCCTTAATTTTGTAACTTATTTTAAGGAAAATGAGCTCACTACAACTTCTATAATATCTTTGAAATTACAAGATCAATGGATCTCATAGATTGGGATTTACATTTGGTTCAAATAGGGGCAGAGATAGGAGATTTAACACTACCGCACCCACCCTATCTATGCTATGAATTCATGTTTGGTATTGATTCCTATATTACATGTTATAATTTTAATATATACTGGTATTATCAGTAAGGTTTTGATAAATTTCCAACCAGTTGGAGATCTTGAAGTACCAGTTGTAATTTAGTTTGTTTTAGTTGGGAGGTAATGGGCAATGATCTATTGGTGGATGGGGTGTGCAGTTAGAAATTTCAAGGTGGACATGCCCATATCCCCTCCCACCATTCAACCCACAGTCATTGACCGTCTTATTTGTTTATTTATCTCATGTTATGAGTCCCAGGGTATTACATTGTCAAAGTGACACTACTAGTGCAAAATTGGTTAATTCCAATAAAAGAATTTGTGTTATTTAAGAAATAAATACACGGTGTAGAGGTGTGTATGGTCAAGTTGTACCACAAAAAACTGATTGTAGGACGACGCGTAGCGGAGTCCTACAATCAGTTTTTTGTGGTACAACTTGACCATACACACCGATACACCGTGTATTTATTTCTTTTGTAATACGACTGAAAGTTTATGGTCACAATTCGACTGAATAGTCAACGAAATACTGCGCTTTTTCGGTCTCAGGTGAGAAAACATTTCGTGGTGTAATTCGTATTGGGCGTACTCGATTTATTTGCATGGAATACTCCGGTAATCTTGTCTTGTTATGAAATTCCCCCATTGACTTTTCGAGGCACCTCTTCTAGAAAATAATCGTTGTGATTGGCTAAAAAACGATGTGTTTTCAGCGGCGCCCGTGCCTTTCATTTAAATTGTACATGAAATACGAATTGCGGTCATTTCTGTGTTGAACGTTGTTGGGACAACATGAATATGATCATCGACTATGGACCATTTTCCTTACACAAAGCGATCTAAATGATCTTATCCCCCTTCTGTACTGGTGAACAAACGCTTTCATTTTCAACTTGATTCCGAAATATCGAATCGACGAATATGATCGAGATTCGAATCGACGAATGCACAGCCCGGCCCCATGCCATGGATTTATTTTGTCATTTAATATACTTATTAAGTAACTTTCTTTGGTCGTAACATATATCAATATACCATAACATCATTTGGACCATATTCATTGGCAACCAAACTGGTTTCAAGCGACAAATCGCTAGAAAATTCGCAAGATTGTCAAGATGTAGCAAAATTCAAAGGGTTACGGGTGCGGGTGTACTCCGTTGATGCCCCGTTTGCGCGGAGTTAGAAAAGACGGGAAAAGTCGCGTGCGTCGATCTGAATAAACCGATTTTTTTCGTGGTACAATTGGAAAAAGTAGAATTGTACCACAAAACTGGAACGAGATAGCCATGGTAACTCGGGCCACTGGCCAATCAGGACATGGCTTTTAAGCATAGTTAGGCAGGGTCGTATTACAAGTACATTTGTCTGTACATGTACTTCTTCAGTACATTACAGTATACTCGTAATTCAGCATAAAAACTCTTATCTCCTATCATAACTATACTATCGCCAAGGGATGGGTTAAACATCTGCCGATCGTGTGATCGGCCTCTCGTTTAGATAATGATATGGTTAGGGACGGTTGGCGGTGTCCGTAGCCATTTATTAACGTGTTGTGACAATTTTTGGTATGTGAGTTAATTGTCATTTTCTGCACACAGAAAATCGGGTCCGCCCCAACTTTTTAACCAGAGTAATGTTTTGTTTATAGAAATTTGATGTCTGTTAACAAGATAACTTGAACTAACGTCAACCAATTTCATTCATATTTGGTATATGGATCTCTGACAACAATATCTCCGTCAAAGGTATCTTGCCCACTGAACTATATGGTATATTATCCCAAGTAGGAGGGGTTAACTCTCTGAGTTGAAAAAACGGTACGAAATTCTATGGTACATATCCTCTGTCATGTTTATGACCCGTGTAATCACGTGATTTCTGACACGTAGTGAAGTATTCGCCATATTTTTTTCCCTCCTCACCATGGACGGGCGCAAAAAGAATCTCTCCAAGAATACGAAGCTAAGTTGCAGTTTTATAGCAAAAACAGTTTTGTTTTTGTTTTATACAAACAACATTATTTCTTTGCTTATAGTTGAAAATTATGTACAATTCGCATAAAGATTACACGGTTTATTCCGAATATAAGATCGGAATCGGATGACTCGTTTCGTTTTAACGGACTTTGTCTTCCATATTTTTAATCGGTCAATGAAGTAATATCCGTTGTTTATGCCAACAATATCAGAGTTTCTGGCCTATTAACGACAGAACATTCGAGGCACCATTGGATATGACTAAAGACGCTGATCTTTTTCTTTATAACAAATCTATGGCACACAGGTGACGTATAATTTAAGTTACCACGTGCGTTGACGGTGGTTAAAGGTATCACGAAATTAGGTGACTTACTTTCGAGTTCATTTTTTTCGTTTTACGGCTTTATTTAGACGTTGACAATCACCGTCTGGTGTACAACTGAAGACAAAAGCACTGTTTTAACGCTTGTGAAATAGGCTGATAGGATTGTAAAATCCTGAATGTCAATTTGAACCTTTTTAACCCTGAATGATTAACAATGGAGCCGTTACTGCCTTGGTTGACACAGGCATGGTAACATAACACAACAGGTGTATTTGTGATTGTTCGTAATCACATTAATTACTTTCACAGGACTGCTCATCGAGGTAAGAACAGGTTTATGAATCGCCTTCCCTGTAGCTCCCCTTGAAGTCGCTTCCCTCGTTTCGAGGTCCCAAGAATAGAGAACAAAAGTCGATATATAGGGTTCCTCTAATTGGCGTAAATAGCACTCGGAGCGATAGTCACACCACACAGGACGCGGGTTGAGGCTACCCATCGAACCCGTAGCTCACACGAGTGGCTTCCCCTAGGACACGGACAAACTCGCGGTGAAGGATCCAGAGAATTTTTGTTTGGGGACACCTGTTCTGTATTTGAGTATGTGCCCATATAAATTTGGATGTTAAAATATTCAGTACTGGATACTTGATTGTGCAAATAAAGGCTCCATATTATAGACTATATATCATCTGCGGGCTGATGATTTGCATTACTAGTACATTTTGTTGAATTATAGAAAAATTCCTTGAAAATATGGAAGATCCAACTTGAATAAATACTATCTACATGGAATTTGGGGACATTTGGGTCTCTATAGTTTGGGCACCCAAACCTGTAACAGGTATCAAAACATCCCTGGATCCTTCTCTGACTTGCCGATATATCGTGTTCCTCTAATTGGCGTAATTAGCACTCGGGGCGATAGTCACACCAAACAGGGCGCAGGTTGGGGCTACCCATTGAACCCATTTAGTCACATTGGTGCGCTCCCTGGACTATCGAACGGGACGTCAATCTGCTTCCTCGGGTCGACCGTTGGCTGTTGACGTGCCCAGGACGGCTGTGATTCAGCTTTACTAACACTCGACACACGCCGTCCATCGCTACAAGTCGTCATCTCGGGGTCAGCGCGGCTGGGGGATACACCCTCAGTGGTCCCTGACCATGCTCTCCGGTGCCTTATGATAATAGTGTGTGGGAATTTGGGCTAAAATTACTAGTAGAATGGCCATTTTACTTTGTCTCAATTAAAATTAGACATTTTCTCTAAAAATTATTACGTTTACGCTATTATTTGGCACCTGAAAGTTTATCCTCCATGCCTTCTGCCCCAGCTGGGCTTGGAATGGGATCACAGTTCACAGGCTTGTTTCCTCCTTATTATAAGTCACCACTTCCGGGGGCTTGGCAGACAGGTTACTGGCCGCATTCTGGCCAACAGCTGCCAGTAACTTCGGGTTTGATTTTAAATGAAAACAAAAGATCTTATTCCCTGACACCATTATAGCAGGAAGCTTGCTTGGGAACTGGTACCTACTAACCTCCCATCGCCAGTTCGGTCGGTTGGATATCGGGATCGGTCCTGCTGCTGCTCCATCCCCGAGATGTACAGGCTCTGGACATTCCTCTGGGGTCCCCAATGACCAGACCTCACATGCAATTAGAATGAAGCTTGTCGTGGTGTATTGTGCTGTTAACACTCCATCGACGGATGGAGATCAGGATCAGATCGAGCAGTCGCTCCAGCACGAGGTGAAAGGGCTTTCGACATTCCTTTCGGGTCACCTTTACATGCGCTTACGAGGGAGCTCAGTTAGTTGTTCAGTGTTCTCGGATGCAGCCAAGCGCAGGAAGAAAATTAATGTCGAATTTTGATTAGCAAATAACCTCAGATTGACATGATTTGATAGCATTGTTCTACAATCATTTACAATTTAACAGAACATCCGAGTGCTTTCTCTTGTTTCGAGGGTTCCAAGGCAGAGATAGAAACCTTTACGACCAGGACACTGTCACTTGTCGATGTATAGTGTTCCCTTCATTGGCGTAATTAGCACTCAGGACGATAGTCCCACCAAACAGGTCGCGGGTTGGGGCTACCCATCGGATACTCGGGACGATGGTTGGCGTACCCAGGGACAGTCAAATGAGGAAATAGGATCCAGGTTGCATGGCGTTCGCATTTGGGTAGCAACTTGCCCATGTGATGCCGGTCAATTTGTACCCTGCACAAACGTCGTCAGAGCTGGTTGGTTATGCCATCGGACTGCACACTTGGCGACCTGGGATCGTACATGCTTTATCTCCGACCTCGCTGTGTTTCAGTAATAGATACGAATGACATTGGGTGCATTGGAAGTGTGGATTAACTGAGTCAGTTTAATTTTTTGTTTCTGTTTGCTCATCCTACCGGAGTGTTTCATCTCACTTTAATAAGGAAACCACCTACAGGTATGGTTGCCAAATAACCAGATATAGGGTTTATCCTCTCAATATGGTTGTATATTTTAGGTGGGTGCATTTGCTTATCTTTTGTCTGCGGGTTGCTTTCAGTTCTAACGCAACATGGATTTCACTTTTGTTGTCCAGTAATACATAGATGAGTCCATTATCCATTGTTCGACATATGCTCAATTTCACAACGCTGTTGACATGAGGTCTAGTTCAGCCACCCCGCTCGGGCTTAATGAGCAACATGGCGTATTTGCGTGGAAAAGAAGAACGAAATGGCTTCTGTGATATAACGGCCTTTGGTTCTAATACGTCATTCTTCTTATGGGCTCGGTTGTCGGTTCATAATGGTTTTGTTTTCCCTGATAGTGCTTGATTCGCCTAGTGGTCTCATTTCATATACTAAGCCAGGTCTTTTGCTGACCTCAGGGATGGCCAATGCAGGCTAATGTTGCATCTAAGGGGCAGCATATGACTCGTGATGGGCACACTTCATACCGCCGGAAGAAGATTCTTGCCAGATGCTTCCCCTCGTGCGAGATTCACTAGCATTGGGTGTCGGATGCCAGATCATATGATCCGCCCTCTCGATTCGCACTTCGGGCGATGGTTGTCTCCGGAACAGGGTCCCATTGGAGGGGCACCCCATCCATCCCAGAAGGGATACCTTGCGCCATCGACTCGTCGGGGACCAGTCAGCATAGCTAGAACAGTTGGGGCGCGGTGGCCCTTGGTCTGCTTTTCATTGCCTACCTGCCTTCGGTTTCCGCTGGTTTTGGGCTTGTGCCACAATCCTGATGCATTTTGTTTTTTGTGGATTTCCATCTTATTGACATTGGAATTTCGGTTCCTGGCTGCCTTTCGGTCATGGATTCAGTATTTCCACATTTTGAAACGTCATCAGGGGTCAAATGCCATGGCTTCTTGCATCTTCGTCAGGGAAATCTCGAACTCCAGGCTTCAAACTAAGTTTTCTGCTGTGAAACTCCAATTCTGAGCCCTGTTCTTCATACTTTGCCTGTGCCTTGCAACGTTTGTCCGTCTAATACCCATTCGCTTCCCGGTCAGACTGTTGGTCAATGATACCTCCTCCTTATCGACAATGGCATGTCGCCAATTAGTTGGTGTCGGGGCCCCTTTTTGGGAGCTTGCAGCTGTTTTTTCATCGGGCTCTCATCGTGTATTGGGACACGGCCCAACCCACTCAAGATTTGGTTCGGGGGTTGGTTCTATTGTTTTTAAGGGGGGTCTTCTTTATAACTTGCGGCTTTTGCTGCCTGGGTTAGCCTGTTAGGTGAGTTATTAGTATTCAGCCATTCCGGGGCTTATAATACCCGGCTGGGGATTTCTTGTCAACAGGGGGGGGGGGGGGTGTTACCCGTACCTTTCCCGGCACGTACTCGGCTGATACATTATTAGTCCTAAGTTCCGATGCGAATGTCGTCTCCGTCTCCATGTCTTCTGAAGCTATTTACCTTACTTGCAGGGGTCTTAAACTCTTTAAGTGGCCACTTTTTGTTCGTTTGAGCTTACTGACAGGTATTAGTTTTAGGATGTAATATTACATTGGCTTATGGTCCTATTGGGCATGTGTATATATATATATGTATATACATATATATCTATATGTCTGTGCATGTATATGTATATATTGTAGGTTATCAGGTCAATCCAGTTCTTTGATTCAGATGCATAGCGGTGTTTTTGTTTCCTCGTGGCCTCCACCTGTTAGAAAATTCTATGCTTTACCATATAGTTCAGTGGGCAAGATACCTTTGACGGAGATACAATACTTTCCTAAATAAGTAAAATATATATCTCGAAGAAGTATCTTGCCCACTGAACGCTGAGCTCCCTCCCAGGGTTTCGCACCCACCCCGCTCACGAGGAATGTCCTACTGGGGATAAAAAATATGGCGAATACTTCACTACGTGTCAGAAATCACGTGATTACACGGGTCATGAACATGACAGAGGATATGTACCATAGAATTTCGTACCGTTTTTTCAACTAGGAGAGTTAACCCCTCCTACTTGGGATAATATACCATATAGTTCAGTGGGCAAGATACTTCTTGGAGATATATATTTTACTTATTTAGGAAAATATTGTATCTCAATCGAGTTTCGAAAAATAGGTTTGTCCGCTTATTTTTACCTGACTTAATACGGCCCTTTGTTTGTCTATTTTTTAGCAATTTTAGGTCTGTTAGCTTGAAAACTTGAACAAAAGTCAACCAGTTTCATTCATATTTGGTATATGAATATTTTGCAACAATATATTTAATGAATTCGTCACCAGATTTGTCTGGTCATTTTTACCGGAGTTACAGCCCTTAATTCTTCTAATTTTTTTTAGCAATTTTAGGAAATTTTATGTCCATTAGCGCAATAACTTAAACTAACGTCAACCGATTTTCTTCATATTCGTATATGGTTCGGTTCGTTCACAACAATATCTCGAACAAATTCAGTCGAAAACCAGGTTTGTCCGATTTATATTTACTCGAGCTACGGCCCTTAGTTTTATTTATAGCAATATTATGACCGATAGTGCGAAACTAGAACAATTGTCAACCGATTCCATTCATATTGGGTATGTGGATCTTTCACAACAATATCTTGATTGAGTTAAAAAAAAACAGGTTTGTCCGATGTTTTTTAACTTAGTTCTGATTCTTTAGTTCATCCATTTTTAGAGATTCTCTGTCAAACAGATTCACTCTTATGGGCAAAAAAACTCGACCAGAATCATCTTTGATGTGCAACCCTTGTATGTTATTTTCCCCCGACATTCTGTCAGAGGATTATAGTAATGAATCTCGTCCGTCCATCCATGCATCCGATCATAACTTTGTCCGAGTCTGTATTCTGTCATTTTCTGGTAAATTTGTTCTAAACAATGTTGCACATGTATCAATCTGCGTACCTGCGATTTTGAGCTCGGTGCGGACTCATTTTGGCTGAGTTATTGCCTTTTTTGACATAGAACGTAAACCTGGGGCGCATTTTTTGTCTGAGTCTGTATTCCGTCGTTTTCCAGTCAATTGTTGTAAAACTTGGCACAGATGTCAACCAGCATGGAAAACTGCGCACCTGCAATTTTGAGTTCAGTTGGAGTCATTTTGGCAGAGTTATTGCCATTTTTTGACATACAATCGTACGTCGTGGGATGCATCTTCGTCTGAACCTGTATTCTTAGAATTTTTATTTTTATGCAGCTCAGTTATAAGACATTGCACAAGTATTTATTCCATATAATATATTTCTGTAAAGCCTCCGCTCCAAATGAAGTCACCATGTCGGGGGACTCTGTAGCCGAGCGGCCTTTTATTATTACAATGGCAAAGACCTATTTTATTTTATTTATACTTATTTCTTTTGTGTGGTCTCTGGATACTTTATTAATTATTTTATAACCATATATAGGTAACAGAGGAAGCCAAGAATATGATTGAAGCCAGAACTAATGGCAAATATATCATCCATGAGTTCAAAGCTGGTTCCAATGCAAAGGTATGTGGGTTATTATCAAATAAATTATGGTTCCAAACTTTTCAACTTTGCAAATAACGATTTTCTTTGGACACTTTAAATTCATTATATATAAGGCGAGACCAATTTAATAACTTGAGTTACAAACTCATCGATAACAATTCCAAAAAAACTGGGGGGAAAAACACAGCCACTAGGTAAATTTGATTCGCCGTTATACGGCATTTTACAGATTTCGGTAATTGTCTGTCCGTTTCAGTAATTTTTATTGTGCAAATCGATGTCAGTTGAAACCCATGTTTTGACAGCATGGCATCAAATAAATATCAGTATTTCAGTCTAAAGATCGTGAAAGCAGGAGATGTTATCATCAAGGAAATATATTGGAAATAAATCTATTGGAAGATGCAGACATGTTAACTCTCACGATTTTGACGTGATTTCACACCTGATTATCTGCCCTCACGATCGTGGTTGCAAATCTCATGATTTAAGCCCCCCCCCTGTGGGTACATACATGGTGATTCATGTCAATGCATACATAAGGTGTTGAAGGAACCCATTCCCAGTCAAATACAATTAGCATAAAGCAAGCTGAGGGTAAGAGCACATGGCACCTGGTAGTCCGACAACAATGCATCGAGTGTAATTTGCGCTTCAATACTTTTGACACAGATTATGCCTTTTTAAATGAGTATGATAATCAAGAACATCAAATTATTAAACTAAGTAAATAACTCACATGCTATTGTTTACAAAATATCACTGCAACTCCAAACGTAACAAAATTGGAATGGGAAACGGAGTATGGTACAAACAAACGTCTGTCGTAAAATAAAAAAAATGATGGATATTTTAAGTTTAAGTGCATGGATATCATAAAACGAAAGTGTGCTCCTTCACATAGGCTACTGAATTCTCTGTGATGACTATAAATGTCCGTACAATTTGCATTTACAAAATGGCCTGGAGTGCAGACAGTGCAGAATGTTGAACCAAATAGTAAGAAGGTTTAGATTGGAAAACTAACTCGCCCACCGAGCTTTGTAAAACTAAAACCATCTATGCCTGTGGCTGGAAAATATTGTCCATTAGTGAGACAGCTATGTTCTATTTCCAACCAGAGTCAATGTGACAATCTTGGCATCATTAACTGACATTGTGGCATGTACTGTAACCTAGTATGGTCTATATTATATGAGGTGGTTACTAGTGTGTAACAGTTCACCCTCACTTGCTCAGTGTTATGCAGAACTTATAAAACAGATTTTATTCCATGATCACGTACTCTACTATAGTATTATTTGTCATTGTGAAAAAAAAGTTGTTAATTGCTACAGTAAGTATAAAGGCACGTTGTGGGCAGTGTTCGCGCTGTCGGTAGCCAAATTAGCCAATGGCTAATATTTTTCGAATTTGGCTGATAAAAATTTCATTTGCTAAACTTTTGGCTAAACTTTTTTTTACCCCAAATGGAGACGGAAAGCATGGAGTCAGAAAGCTTATTAATAAAAGCGCTCAATAGATCGACATTCAAGACGAAGTTAGGTGACGAAAGTATTTCGTTATTTTCGTACTTATGAAATATCGTTCCGTCACAGTGGCGTTGATTGAATTGTGGCGGCTGTACAAAGGGAACATTACACAACTGTTTGACATCTGATCAGTATTTTTGTTTATATATATGCTTTGAAGAGAGTTGTTATCAGTGAGCGCAATTAATAGGTGAATACCTAGTGGTGACGTTGTTGTTTTAAAGAGTGTTTTTGTAGTGTCCAAATAATATGCGGATTGTTTATTTATATGCCGTCGATGACACCGACTATGTCAACAATACTAAATATGTATGCTTTGAAGAGAGTTGTCATCAGTGAGCACAATGAATAGGTGATTACCTAGTGATACCGCTGTTGTTTTAACTGTCTGACTTTTTCGGACAAAGACAGACATTGCCTTCTATACCACAGACTGAGTGTCCTCTAACGGACATACAAAATGACGATAGTAGATGTGAGGAAGTTACTGAACAGACGAACGAACCTGACGAAGCACTACTGAATACGACGAGATCGAATGACATTAGTTTACTGACGCCTAAAAAGACTTCTGATGTTCAGACATTGGGCTCTCCATTGAGAGCCTAACCAGCCTAATCGTCAAAACGTATAAGCTGCATACTGGTTATGTAATTGATTAAGCCGTCTGTAAGATAAAATACCTAGATGCTTTGTTCGTTATAGAAGAGCAGAGATTAACTAAATGGTTACGTAATGGGTGTCATAAAGTGCATCCCGTCTATTAACCGGGCTTCACATCATAAAAGATTTGAATACAATAGATATTCATCAGTTAACACCTTACTACAGTATAATAAGCCATAGTTAGCGGCCGTCATGCAATGGTGTCAATAGTGTCAACGGCATAGAGTTATTACAATTAGTTTAGCGGATTATAATTATATAGAATGTTAGTTTCATGTTTGCGAATGCCTGTGTGATATGTGATGATATGTTCGTATAATATTGGTTTTAAAGTTGTTTTTTGTGTTGTTTTAATTAATGTTTTCATTCTGAGCTTAACAAATAAAGTTTATAACAAATATTTTAGTCATTAATTGTGAACCGACCAGAAAACGATGATTTAATTTGGCCAAAGTTTTTTTTAATTTGGCCAAAAAATATTTGGCTAAAGTTTTTTTCATTTGGCTAATAAAATTTCATTTGGCTAAACTTTTGGCTAAAGTTTTTTCGGTCCAGCACGAACACTGGTTGTGGGTATAAACGTTTCCCATATGTTTTGAATGGCAAAGTGATATACCTACAGTTGGGACATTTCATGATATTATGTGACCAAAGAAATTTGTGCTGTAAATTATCAATCCCACTCGTGGTGTAAATTTGGTATTCAGAAACACTATGTGTGTATTCTATATCTATCACATTGCAACCCGCCTATGTTAATTCACACAATCACATGCAAAAAAAAATTCTTTTTTGTTTTCTTTCTGCACCTACAGATTTTCATTTTCCATGTTCGTAATTCAAGTTATTAAATTGGTCTGGCCTTACAGTATATCTAAATTTAGATTCCAAAATAAAAAAAAACAGATATTATTTATTAATCCGAAAATAATAAATACTTGAGTGCTTGGATTAATTAACCCCTTTCTATACTAAATACTCATTGAAGAGTTCCCTTTTGAAATGTTCAGATAATAAGTTTGATAAATGACCAGTTCAAGTTATTTATATCTTAACATTACCCACCAATGAATATGCTTGTATTATCTTTTTGTCTGCTCATTTATCATTAACATCCCTCCAAATGAATAATAGACCATTCCAATGTATATTTTTATAACTGAATGGGAAGAATCCATTCAGTATAGAAAGTGTTAACTGCATGCCATATATCATATTCTGCAGCGCTTGAAAGAGGATTCTACTGGCTGGCAGTGTTGAATGTTCACACACATACCTACCATTTAAGGGACTCGCAGTGGGTAAATGTGAAAAATGTTTGGAATGACATCGCCAATAAGATGAACATGGGGAAAAAAAGAGAGACTTTATTCTTAGTTTTAATATTGATAACTCTCATGTGACGTGATTTTACATGCTGAAACCATTGTTATGTAAACATTACTGCCAGTCATTTTATCAACACATATTGCCAACTGAAATTGCAAATCAAATATTTGAGCTGAAAATTTGTTTTCTGGAATAGTTTTCATTACTTTGACCTTTTGTGATACAAACATTCATGAATTTATCAGAAATTGCTCAACTGTTTGTTGATGGCTGACCCTGTAACAGTATTGCTTACATAACAAAGATATGACCATGTCATTGAAGAGTTATCAATAATAAAAATATGAATAAAATCATATTCCTCCGTGTTCTTCTTGGTGACGATGGTTGTACAAACTTTTATGATTTTTCACATTTACCATCTGTGAGTGACTTATGTCCCCTTAATAATTTAGTGCTTGGAATATCTAATTGCCATGATTGTATCTATATGACTGGCTGAAATTTATCCCTTCAGGCACTTGATGCTGCCATGAAACAATACAAGACATCAAGTCCAGAAACGTCAGCCATGTTCTTCTCAGTTGATGAAGAGAACGGAAAAATCTTATGCATGAGTTGTGTTCCACAGGTATATATCTTCATGGATATAACAATGAAAATCTCTCCAGAGAGGCAGTAATAAAAGGCAATCAGTTTGATTTGTCATTTTTAAAGCATTTGAATAGGTGATTCATAAAATAAAATTATAAGTAAAAAATGGAGCATAACTATGTCAAATATCGGACCATGACCAAATTCAAACTTGATCTGTGTCTTCTCATATGTGAATCACGTACCAAATATCAAGAAGTTATGTTGTATATTGCTCAAGTTACCATCCGGATAACCCGAAAACAGCAATTTCTAAAAAAAAAAGGGAAATAACTCTGTCTAATATGATCGGACTGTGACTAAATTCAAAATTGGCCTGCATCTTCTCAAATGTGAACCACATACCAAATAACAAGAAATTCTGTTGAATATTCCTGAAGTTACCATCCGGACAAGGAATGGGACGGACACACACCCACTGACGCAGCTGATTACAATATTAATACAAAATTTCCGGGGGACAAATAGCCACAGTGGAATCTGATATATCAGACAATTATATTTTAATATTGAGATGAAATGGAAGAATAAACTCAGATTAGACTTCCACAAACTTTGATTTTCATCATCACTAGCATATTATAAGATTTCAAAGCTTTTCAGAACGCAAGCTTGAATTGGAATACCTAGTTTTGGGACACAATCAGAAGATTATTTAAAATTGAGTTCATATGACTAATTACAGAGGTTTCTGTAGGATAAAATATAATTATCTTACTTTTAATATATATATTTCAGTATAAATGTTGCGTTTTGCGATTATTTTAAGTGAAATGTTGTTGTAACACTAAATGTTTAGTCTGTCGCTTTTGGTAACAATAATGGAAATATTTCAAGAAAGTTTCATAACAAAAAATATTTATTTTAGTTGATGGAATAAATAGAGAATCTTTTATATGATTCAAAATTTTATGAAGTTTTCTTGGTTGAGTGAATTTAGTATTTTATGATTTAATTTTTTCAGTCTGTTGTTAAGAGTTGTGGCATGACTGCAAAGGACTGGGTGCAGCAGGTTGTTCCTGTGATCAACGGCAAAGGTGGAGGAAAAGATAACGCTGCTCAAGCTACTGGGACCAATACGAAAGCATTAGAAAAAGCACTGACACTCGCCAACAACTTTGCTGAAATGAAACTCAGTTGATCGGATTTCTGTGATGGATATGAATTGTGAATGAGAGGATGCATAATGGTGGTAGTCACATGATTCCACCAGATTGTCATGCCAACAGTTACATGAGTTTGTGAATGTTATGCACTGCTGGCTGTATGATTGTGCCTGGTCATTTTTCATCCCATTTCTTTACTCTTTTCACGAATCTCATCTTCACTTTTTACTATGTACACAGATTCACAGGATCATGAAGTCAATTAATATCTCAGTTCAGAATATATAATTTAAAAAACAATTATTCCAGGTATCGGGTTAAGGGTCTAGATAACCTTCAACATTCAAACAGCCTGAGAACAGTCAATTAAATTTTGAGAAAAAAAATGCTGCATCAACTCTTGTGCTTAAAGCTTTCGGTCTTTATTATATGCTTCTTAGTTTCGCCCAAGCAAGCCGTCACATAATTATACCCCCTGCAACGGCACAGCACTTCTGTAATATTCAAATGACTGTCATTTGCCCTCCATTTTATCACACCTCTCAGCATATATGTGACACTGCATCTTCTGATGGACGTAGCTTCCAAAACCCAGCTATCACAACTGTATTCAACTTATATTGACAACATTTAAATGTATCGAAGTCTCCCCCCAAGATAATGGTACAGGTACAACTGAAAAGATGTTGAATCATTGGTTATCTGACCCCGAGGTAGGTGAACAGGCTTGGCACTGGACCCAAATTTTCTCTTGCCAAAAGTTTTGCAAAATGACTTTTTTTTATGCCAAATTTCAAAATAATTTGCCAAATTTAATTGGGGAAATTGAAGGAAATTCTCATTGTTTAATGGTTGTTATATAACGTAAAACCTAACGACATACACAGGTAAAATGAACTAGTGAAAGAAACTAGTATTATTAATATATATCAAAGTAACAATAATATCTAAGCGACACCAGAAATTACATTTAATGTTGCTAAGACGGTTATCAAACTTGAAGTACATGTATCTGTCATCACAGCAATCATAGCATACATTCGTCCTGTGTCTTAGTTGGCAACAAAGCCGAACCACCAATTAATCCCTAGCTTGCCATTCACAATCGACTGATCAACCTGTTGTTTTATAATCACTGGTCACAACACACGGATATCATAAATATGCAGTGTCACCAGTAATTTGCAAACAAAGGGGATTAACTGCAAAAATTATTTTGTAATTACATTTTGCTGTTTCGTGCAAAGCGTCGTAATCTACATTGAGAGCCTTGTCTGTAAGTCGGCACGCATAATGGCAGATAATCCACATTCGACAATGTTTTATGAATAGATAGTTCACATCACACAATTTAAAAACTTGCTTGCCAAAATTTTTGCCTAAGGAATTTTTTCTTGCCAAATGAAAATTTATTTTGCCATTGGCAGGTGGCAGCGTGAACCCTGTAGGTGAATATAATCGACTTGGGATCATCGGAGAAACAGCTTGAGAAAATGTGCACTTACAAGAAACTGTTTGCAAGTCGTAAATTAAATTATTGAAAATAAAAAAATACAAATCTGTATAAACATGAAATGCGTAGTATTTTCATTTGTAACCCTGAGTAATTGATGCCAGACGCTATGTTAAATTGCTACCCAATACGTCCATATACAATGTGGCACATCAAAAGAACAAACAATATTGTGATATGATTGTGTGAAAATGATATCTGACATCAAACGATGTAACCATGCCCTACATGTAAATGTCACGCCTATTGTTTCTGCTGTCGACTGATTGACAGGCGTTGGTGCACAACTTGTGACAAGCTACAGTAAGGTAATCATGATTTTTCACTCTGATTGGCTAAATCATACGAGTGCCCCAGGAATGAAATTACGAATTGAACATCATTGTGAATCATAGCAAATGTAATTTCTGACGAGGAGCAAAATACTACAACAACCTGAACCATGTATTGTGCTAACTTTGAACACATTTAGCAAGAATTATGCGAATTAGGGCAAGGTAATTTGGAATGGGAGAGCATATATAGTTAATTATTTTGCTAGCCTACAGTAGCTAGTAACTTTTAATTTCAACTTCAAGGACAAATAAAATACGCTTACCCGGAATTTACGTCACTTATTTACACAAGTGTGGTAACGTTGCGGGTAAACTATTACATATAAACAGTAAACATCTCTTAACAATGACGTTACTATTTTAGCCATGATGTTACCTGCATTTCTGTTGTGTATCAGTTAAGAAAATCTCAATTTCACAACCGCGTAACTGCTACGGCAATTACCACATCATGTTATCTGCATGATAACTGTATTACTTACAAATACACCCATCCACAGCTGCGTAACTGCCACAGCACTAAAATGCCTTGGTAAAAAGTGATTACCACAGCATTGCTGCTGCTGCATTGGAGTGCTTTATATTAAAATAACATGTTTTGAGTCTTCGAGTAAAATAACTCATGCATATTAGTCCCACATGGTCATCAGCCACCATGTGTAAACACATGATATCACACATTTTACAATATAGTTGACTGACAATAGAGATCACTTAGTATTTGAAAGCTTAAATCACTCAGAAAATCAAAGCTGCATATATTCAAATACCCATATAAAGACCTGGTGACTTTTGAATTGTTAACAAAATACTATTTGGCTTATGATTTCCATTCAGGTCTTAGAATTGACATTTTATTATTGCTGAAGAATATTTCATGCAATTGTTTATTACCTACTGCAACATTTTCAATGGTATTGCCTTTTGCACTAGCTTATTTCTAAGGTGGTTTCCTATTACTCCATGCTACAGCACTATTATTAGACAATTAGGATTGATAATAGTGAGGACATACTGAAATTGGTTTTCAAGAGTTATTTCCCTTCCAGCATGTGTTTTTTTGTCACAGTTAAATTTGTATGGCCCTCATAGATTTGAAAATTCAATTTAATATCTGTCCATTTTAAAGGAATTAGTCTCTCAAAAACAAATATTTTTATCATCATAATACTAATAATATGTCAAACAAACCCATTTTGCCAAGAAAATTCAAAATCGAGCAGATAGTATTTATATTATTATGATATTAAAAAAATCGCGGAAATATCCGAAGTCAGTCAAGTGAGTGCGATCACATGACCACAACGCGGTCACATGTCCGATCATCTGCATCGACGCTTACCGATGACAGCGGTGGGTGGAGCTTGAAATAATTCCGCCAATCGCGTAACGAGTTGATAAATTACGCTGGATAATTACCTAAGCCTTTACGATAAATAGCGATCACGGAATAAAACTATTTGAATGTGCTGAATTATGAACTGGCTTTGCTAGAATGTGGATTATATAACGAATAATGATGGCTGAAATGCACTTTGATGCGATAAAAGTTATTTGAAATGAGATTCATTTATGCAGAAATGCAATGAGCGAGCGGAATTTCGTGCGAAACTAATTTAACTGTTTCTGAAAGAATACAAGTTAGGCCATATACCGGTACTTCATTCTTCGTTGTATGGTACCAATTTCGGAAACTAGTTTACACATTAGTGTCATCCCGTTGTGCGCTATATGCGTACAATTAAATACAAATGGGTGTGATTAAAAAGGTGGTAGTTATTGTACTAGTACATGTATCATAAGCTTAAATTCGTCATAATAATGTTCCTGTCTGTTTCTTCACACGAAACATTTTGTGTGGAGAAGTGCACGACTGTGAACAGCTTGCTAAAATCCTTCCAGTCAAGATCGATAAGTGAGTAAACAAAATAATTCACTCGAATACACAACAGACTGTTGAAACTACAATAATTATTAGTTAGGCTGCAGTTTGGCATAACGACATTTTTTTTAATTGAAGGCTAGCCTGGCATTGTTTTTCAGTTAGTTGTTTGTTTTATTTTACGTTTTGATGGCACATATTGACTTTCTAGAGAGGATTTGTTTTTGAATTGTTAGCATAGAAAAACTCCAATGATTACCTCTAATGAAGAGCGTCTATGTTTTCGTCGCGGTGTAGACAATAAAGAGCGTTCTCAATTATGAACGTGCTCTATTTCGATATGTCATGGGTGATTTTGTATGTGGTATTGTGACAATTAAATATAAAGAGCGTCCATGCTTCCGTCTCCCAAAAGCGGTAGACAATAAAGAGCGTTCTAAATTACGCACTGTGTTGTCTTTTTGGAGGTGCTAAATAATGGATCGCTAGCCCGCCCAGAACTGAACACACTACATCTACTAGCCATCTTGGAATATGTGGATACTCGGGATATTTATATCGAAAGTAAAACAACAAACAAACACAAAACAAAGGCGCATAAATAGAGTTAACATTATTCAGCCCAGTGTTTATATAAATTTGGGCGCTTCTTATATATGTATGACCAGAGAGATAATGTTCGAATTCTTTCTATTCACTTTGTGGCATTTTAGAGTGCAAACAAGTTCGCGACTGACACTGATGAATAGTCACTGAGTGATTACAAATCACCGAGTGAATACGCGAGACAATCAATGCACTAATTACTGCCATCTATTTACCAAAACAGACACGTGCCGGCATGTTAATTATTAATGGCTACAAAAACAACAACCATTCTAGGGGCTATTAATTACTTTATTCACAGAGTTATTGTCTTCTATTCCAGATAAATGGCATTTTAGTATCGGCTGACTTACGATTACGTCCTCGTAGTCTGCATAATAAACTACGGCTCCGAATCTGTGTTTTTAATTCGTTCCCCACAAGTACGTCACTCGTAGTTTAGTCACGGAAATCTCCGAATACCGGTTGTGGTATTATTTATTTATTTTACGGTTATTTATTATGCGATCGGAATGGGACTTGGATCATTTTAATCACAACAGGGAGGGCTTTCCGATTGCGTTTTGTAGTTTCTAGAGCGAATAAGTCCTTTAAGTTCATTTGGGGCAAACTGAATAAGTCAACATTATATATCAAAGTAAAGGATTAACTACAGAGCTAAATGAGAGGGTACTTCTTATCTCAAACTTTAACTGGTACATCAGAATATAAATTAAAATCAAAACAGGGTACATAATTTGCTTGGAACAGTGAATGCATCTTTAAACAGTTGTTTCAATAATAAATGTGTTCCATGTTGACATGCAAAATTGTTTCAGCTCAGCTAAATAATAAAGAACTCTAATCTCTATGTAATATTATAAAGAACTCTAATCTCTATGTAATATTATAAAGAACTCTAATCTCTATGTAATTTTATAAAGAACTCTAATCTCTATGTAATATTACTATCTGATACTGATATGAAGACACACGCTGAGCATTCAGCTGTCTTTGGTGTCCTTGTGAATTCCATAATTTAACTCTAGTCAAAATATGCATATTTCTCAAAATAGGCTATCTCGACAACCCAAGTATGTCATTGAGATCGTCTTTAAACTTTTTTTTTTTTATTGATATACAGTTTTGACTTGGTTTAGCCCACATGAACTTTAAAAAGGACAAATCCATTTGATCATGTATATTGTGGGGACCTTGAATGGAATCGATTTTTGACTTGTGATAATAAGGCATTAGAGCTGAGTTGACAAGTTTTGACTAATTGCAAGCTTTAGGACTCAGTGTAGTGGACAAGTAAGGTTGGAGATATTGTTGGACCCAGATGTTTTGTTTTTATTTTGACAAATATAGTAATGCATATATCCAGAAAATATATTCATTGTCAGTGTCTTCAATTCCCTGATGTACATAATTCCCACATATTATTAAAATCAGAAGTTTTGACTAAGATTATTATACAACACCATTCACATCCCATATACGCGAAGCATTCAGGTACCAATTAACCAACGTTTGCCCTTAATTCATGTTAAATATTCATACTGTTAAAAATAAAAATAAAATTTGCCCTTCAAACTTTTGAAAAAAAGTGGATGAAAATCTAGCAATTTATTTATTGTGGCCTTATTGAAAGCTTTGCATCTAAAAACATTTCCTCAGTAGGATGGCAGGTGGGACAGCATGAGAAGGTTTCCAACACCAATTAACAAATCTTATGGAGAAGCGCTTAATATCTTTGATGTTTTGCAGTTATGGATTCTTTACCTATTTATCAGTATAATTTATAAGTGCTGCAAAAAATCTACAATTGTAATAAAAGAGCAATTCTTAAAGATTTCAGAGTTTTATTTCTTCTGGAAGAATACCTGCTATATATGATGTGACAAGCAAGGCTGGAGTTTGTGTGTATGTCATTTGCAGAATGGTGTCCCCAGAGGGTGAATTTAGTGATGCTTTCCCGCACGGTGGGCTAGCAATGTCCCCAGATGATATATTTGGCGATGCTAGCCTAGTATCACCAAATTTACCATCTGGGGACCTTATTCTGCTTAGGTATCAACTGCTGTGGGAAACCTAGGATCAGATTGAAGTTCCCCAATTGATGTTGATGATGTTCACCCATAAGTCATCTTAATTATCTTCTGCAAATTTGGGATATAGAAACTGAACAGAAAGGAAAAATTAACTAAAAACAATTTGAGACTATAGATACTTCCCAGAAATTGAGGCCTATTTAATAGCAGAATGAGGTCTCCAGAAGGTGAATTTAGTAATGCTAGCCTGCTGGGGACCTCATTCTGCAAATGGACAGACACACTATTTCCAGACTTTGTGACAAGCATATTGATGAATCTCAATTGGATCCATCCTTGGGGAAGGAAATGGCAGCAATAATATCCAGGTTCAAACCTCGCCATTCAGCCAGTAATTGGCAGATTGGGTCCAATACAAAACACTGATATCTTGGTATGCGAATCTTTCTCAACTGTGTCTTGATGGAAGTTCAAAAACTAGTTTGGACTAACCTTTCAAATTGCTGAGTGAATGTCTTAATAATTTAGTTCAATTTATGGTTGGTTATCAAAATTGAACTTGACCCATATTTTTCCAAGTTCAATGCATAATTTCAAAATGGATGGAGAATCTAGCCACAAAGTCTAAGAAACACTCTGCTACGCCTCATGGTTTTAGTGGTGGAGATATCAGTTTGAACTAGTGAAATAAGCACTTAATACGCCTTTAACTGACGATGAACTCAACTCCTTCAAATTCAATCATTCATATCTAAAAGATCATAAAGAAGCATTCCTGAACCATTTGGTTCCATTATTTTAAAGAAATATAACCACAGGAAAAAACATTTACAGGGCCAGGACAATTTTTTATTTCTGGGCAGTTGTACCCACCTACCTACCCCTGCCTATTGAGTGGGAACAAAATTGCAGAATCCCCTCTCACAAGAGTGTATTGACAAAACAAAACTCAAAATATTATGATTTAGGCTTTAATTTATTCTCCATTATCTGTTTTCTTCTGTTTCTCTCATCGATTTGATTCTGTTTGTGGTTTTGTACTGTGAAGTTCATCTGGGTGACATATTCTTTTATTGATTTCTGTAAGGAAATTATGATAAAACTTTATTAGTAATGGCTGATGCAAGACCAAGTTTTGACAAATAAGCCCACTTCCCCCATGATGTGGTTTTCAGACAGGTATAACTATAAACAGGCCCACTCAAAACAAAATTTGACCTACCTAAAAGTGTTGGTTATTAGATAGATCATTTGTTTCCATTTATCTAATTGTATCATAATACCATGATATCAATATCTACATTTTTGACTCTCGTACTTTTTGTATAAAATATTGTTTAGGCTTGAAAATTATGGGATAACCTTTTCGTGATGGGAGCTGTGCTGGTGCATCATTAAAGATCCTGTGCCAGTGCACTCTTGTATGTGAGTTTCCCATATGGAGAATTTAAATATTAGGCCATTGCATTCTCTTATATATGAGAGACTCACATATATAAGAGAATGGATTGGCACAGGGTTTTCACAAAATTTTCAGGAAGCTCGAGTCATGGAAGGGTTAATATATGCACTAACACCAGAATGAGCTGTAACTCTAAGCCAGCTCATGAGTTGTTTTTGTTTCAATCACCCTGGTATATAATTTAAAACAAACTGTTTAACAAGACGAACGGCAACAGGTAGAATGAGTTTGATGCAAGACTAGTGTTTGTGGTTGGGGACCCGGGGTATATTAAATTCTTCCCAAGTTCACTAGAAACAGACTGAAGTCTCAGTGCTCAATTCACATAACATTAAGATATGAACATTTCCAAATAACCAAGGACAAACTCTCATGAACACCATTTAACATCCATTATAAATTCTTAATGATGGCACACAAACATTCATGCCAATTTCCAATAATCCATGGCTGAAATATTTGTGGACGAATAAAAATTAACATTCCCAGATGAACAAGGAAGAATAACTCTGGAATGTGGTAATTCCAACAAAGGGCCATAACTCTGGTAAAAATTGATGGGCAGAGCCCAAATTCGAACTTAACCTGTATTCTGTGCTATTAAACTCACAATCCAAATTTCATTCCAATCAGTTCAGACTTACTAAAGTTATAATCCGGAAACAAAAATTGAGTGCAATTTCCAACAAAAAGAGACAACTCTGGTGAAAATTGGCGGGAAAGTTTCACCTGTATTTTGGTCCAGTAAACTCACATACCAAACATACCAGAATTTAGTAAGATATCAACCAGAAACGAAAAAGCCAACAAACGGACAGACCAATAACATAATATGTCCCGTTTATTAAAAACAGGCATATAAAATTACAAACAAAGCCATTTGACACTCCTATTAAAGCTCTCATAATGTTGAACATCCATACCAAATTTCATTGAGAACCAACAGACCATATCTGAGATATCTTATTACTAGATAAGCAAAGAAGTATAACTCTAGAATGGGAAACATGAATGTAATTCAGTCCTCTCTTGAATGCACACTTGATGGCGAACCTCCATAACAAGTTTCATTCAGATCTGATAACCAATCTGAATGGCTGTGATATATGCCGAGACGGACAGACAGTCACTAATACATACTGCCATTTCTATTTTCTCTTCACGTCTTCTCAGCTGACCATCTGACAGAGGTGTAGGCCTCCCATCTGAAAGAATAAGAAAGAAAAACCAATAGCAGATAGCAAAATCAAATTTATTGAAAAGAAGTACATTCTTTACTTAATGTATTCTCCCATCAGTTAAAAATTATACAGTGGAATGGTCTATTATTCCTCTGGAGGGATGATATCTCATATATATTTTGAAGACCTCTGTCTGTATGTTTGTTTGTCTGTATGTCTGTCATTTATACAAATCTACGATTCTCGACCGATCGGGACGAAACTTGGTACGTGTGTGTAGTTTGACCAGGCGGTCGTATTGGCGAGCCCGTGCGACGCCCGTGCAGCGCATGCGCAGAAGAGATCTCGGAAACGGGTGGAGCAATCGACTTGAAATTTGTTATGTGAATGTATCTTGCCCCGAATACAAATTTTATTGGGTCGCCGAGCCCCGTGCGACGCCAGCTTCGCGCATACACAGACCAGATCTCGGAAACGGGTGGAGCTATCGACTTGAAATTTGGTATGTGAATGTATCTTGCCCCGGATACGAATTTTATCGGGTCGCCGAGCCCGTGCGACGCCAGCTTCGCGCAGACCAGATCTCGGAAACGGGTGGAGCTATCGACTTGAAATTTGGTATTTGAATAGCCCGGACAACGTCGGGCTCATCGGCTAGTCTACTATATATTTTGGAACTTCTGTCTGTCTCTGTGTTATAGACTCAAAAACTGCTCAACTATCCAACTCAAATTTGGTATGTAGGCCTACTTTGATCCCAGGAACAATATGGGTGGGTCCAATTTCACGTGGGACCGTGTCCTTGACCTCGCTCATATAGGCTCATAGGCATGTTTCTGATCCTCGCCCGATCCGACTCGAGTTTGGTATGTAGGCCTACATTGATCACGGGAACAGTATGGGCAGGTCCAATTTCATGTTCGACCATGTCCTTGACCTCGCTCATATAAGCTCATATAGGCATGTTTCTGGACCGATTGAACAATAGTTCCCAGGCGGAGGCGATCACAAAGAAATCCCAAAATAGCCCAGATGAAGTCAGGTGCATCAGCTAGTCTGCTATATATTTTGGAACTTCTGTATGTCTGACTGTGTGTTATCGACTCGAAAACTGCTTGACCGATCTGACTCAAATTTGGTATGTAGGCCTACTTTGATACGGGGAACAACATGGGCGGGTCCAGACCTTGACATCGCTTATATACGCTCATAAACTATGCATGTTTCTGGACCTCACCAATTCGACTCAAATTTGGTATGTAGGCCTACTTTGATCCGGGGAACAATATGGGCGGGTCCAATTTCACGTGCGACCATGTCCTTGACCATATACGCTCATATAGGCATGTTTCTGGACCTTGACCGATCTGCCTCAAATTTAGTATGTAGGCCTACTTTGATCCCAAGAACAATATGGGCAGGTCAAATTTCACATGCGACCGTGTCCTTGACCTTGCTCATATAGGCATGTTTTGCCCCCAACCCCTCCCCCCCCCAGACGAAGTCGGGCACATCAGCTAGACTACTATATATTTTAGAACTTACGCGTGTTATAGACTCGAAAACTGCTGGACGATCTGACTCAAATTTGATATGTAGGCCTACTTTGATCCCGGGAACAATATGGGCGGGTCCAATTTCACGTGCGACTGTGTCCTTGACCTCGCCCATATACGCTCATATAGGCTTGTTTCTGGACCTGAACCGATCCGACTCAAATTTGGTATGTAGGCCTACTTTGATCCCGGGAACAATATGGGCAGGTCCAATTTCACGTGCTACCATGTCCTTGACATTGACCTCGCTCATATAAGCATTTTTCTGGACCTCGACCGATCCGACTCAAATTTGGTATCTAGGCCTACTTTGATCCTGGGAACAATATGGGTGGGTCCATTTTCGCATGCAACCATGTCCTTGACCTTAACCTCGCTCATATAGACATGTTTCTGGACCTCGACCGATCTGACTCAAATTTGGTATGTAGGCCTACTTTGATCCCGGGAACAATATGGGCGGGTCCAATTTCACGTGCGACCATGTCCTGACATTGGCCTCGCTCATATAAGCATTTTTCTGGACCTCGACCGATCCGACTAAAATTTGGTATCGAGGCCTGGGAACAATATGGGCGGGTCCATTTTCACATGCGACCATGTCCTTGACCTCGCTCATATAGGGTTGTTTCTGGACCGATCGAACAATATTTTTTTTCTTTCTCAAAATAAATCACTAAATAGCCCAGAGGAAGTCGGCCACATCAGCGAGTGTTCTATAAGCAGACAGACAAACAGATATTGATACAAGGGCAGGAGGATTCCCATTTATTGGCGGGAAATGTTCAGATAATTAGTTCAACAAATGGCCTATTTGTACATTTCCTGAGGGAACGACTTGTCAATGAGAATTTAATGAAGAAAGGGTTAGGTTATTAATTGTTCTCATGTAGTAAATGGGATGCATGATGTGCTGATTTCCTATATTGACTCACTCCATGGACACCACTTACAAAACCACATTTTTTGACTCATTTTGATGCATCTTTTGAGTAAATTGTTGTCCCATATTCTACTTATTATATATAAAGTGACATAAGAGCTGTGTCTCTAACTCAAAATCATTATCATATATTGAGATAGTACTTGTGATTCTATATACTAGTAAAACCAATAAAGCCCCACTTAATTTTCGAATCACCAGAGCATGGGGTGAAGGAGAAGATCAATCGATCTTTTCGACCATCCCAGCGTGAATACTGGGCGCTTTATGCACAGCTACTCCCTCTAGTTTAGAATCACCAGATCACATTATATACAACATATTCCATATTATATACCATTTGAAAGAGGAAGCTTGAAAACATTGTATTATCAACTGATCGGTCGAATAAACTGGGAAAATGTTGTTTTTGTCGAGGTACCGAGGTGTTTTCTGTGCTAAATTTGTACATTAACTCAATCTCTCAGTTTGAATTCTGTTACATTCTGGGTTGTCTTGGAATGAATCTGAGAATCTCTATCACTTGGAGGACACCCATAGGCCACAGCTGTTCCGTTTTCTGGTGGAATGTATATATTTTTGGTTCCTTTTCCAAATGGTTAATAATAATATGGAATATGTTGTGTATAATGATGTTATCTGGGAATTCAAAAATTAAGTGGGCCTTTAAAGTGCTCAGCAAAGAGGGACCACAGCTTTAACCCTTCCATGACTGGAGCTTCCTGATATTTTGCAAAATCCCTGTGGCATAGGGATCCTCGCATTTAAAAGAGAATGCACTAGCACAGGATCTTAAATGCTGCACCAGCATGGCTCCCATCATGAAAGAGTTAGACCTTCACATTTATTTCTGTTTTTTTCCTCTGCATACAACACAACAGTATTGTTGATTTTAGGTAAATTTAAACAATGAAATGTACATGAGATATAACATGAAATAACCAACAATTTATAGCTTATATTTACATAGAATATAGCCTGCGTGTGTTACGTTAATCCAATTCCATGATTGGTCAACTACCAATTGGGTTATTAATTTTATATCACAATAAAACACACCATACAACGAACCAATGTCACACCCACCTTATTGATCTAGAATCATTCTAGATGACTAAAATGGTAGATAGAATAACTGGGCATGATTTCTAAGTGCGCGGCTACAGAATAATAGATTGATAATTCACATGTAGAATACTGGGCTGACTTACAGTGCGGCATGGTGTAATATCATAACTGCAGACAAAGTTCAGAAACGTCAATTCAGCTGAGTTTACAGAAATTAATGAGGAAAAATCTACATAAATATAATAATTTAATGTATAGACTGAAGACTGTCTCACCTCATGTTAGAGAGAAATTGTATTTCAATCAATCAATCAGTTTATTGCAAAGCTATGATTTAACACAGAACATGCAAAATATATATACATATATGTACAATAGCAGGAAACTATATATTGGCTATAATCTTATACTCATGCCACAGCCATAATACCATATAATATTTATATATCTCAATCGCGCTGGGTGAAGGCACGCCCATTCCCATTTTGTCACCCACATCGAATAATGCAGGGGAACAGCAGTTATATTTACCCCTGGTCTCAACAAATAAGATGTGTTTTGAAATGGGGAGTTTTTGCCCAGGCGGGTGGGGTCTTCAGTGTCTCAGAGTTTGGGCAGTTCCTTAAAGGCACACTTAAGATATAATGACAATCTCCGCAATATACTAATGTTTTCAATCGACAGAAGTCTATAAAACTTTTCTTCGCTGTGATATTTCCAGTAATAGTCCGGGATATATTTGATTCGGATATCATTAAGGTGTGAACATGTAATTACAAAGTGGTATTCGTCTCCTATTCCGTCATTACATAATGTACGAACTCTGTCATTCCGTTTTGATTTTTCCACCGTCCACTTTCTATTGGTAATCGATGATTTGATGTCTTAATCTTAACAATGCATTCGGCTAAATACCATGGAAGTTCAGTTAGATATCTTCTGATCTCCGGACGTACAGAAATACCACCATAGAAACCACTCCTTAATGATGTAGCTACATTTCCCAACCATTCCTGGTTAAACTGATCAATAAGTATGACCTTTATTGTCCCCCGTAAAATTTAATTTCGGGGGACTATTGTAATCAGCTCTGTCCGTCCGTCCGGAGTTATAACTCCAGTAATGATCATCCGATTTGATTGAAACTTGGTATGTAAGTGTCTCAACCAACCAGACAGGTGCTCTGCAATTCTGGGTTTGATCCGAAATTCTTTTATGGAGTTATTTCCCTTTTTTCAACTTTTTCGGTTTCCGGATGATATCTCAAGTTTGGATTCTTTAATTGCAAATACCGTTTTTACGTGGATCAGTCATATCAAGATACAGGTTGAGTTCGAATTTGAGTTTGATCCGATGATTTTTCCTCGAGTTATGGACTTTTTTCGAAAATTCAATTTTCTTCTTTTTTCTTTGGTTTCCGGATGATAACTCAAGTTTGGACTGTTCAATTGAAAATTCCTTTTTTTGTGAGTCATTGATATAAAAATACAGGTCAAGTTCGAATTTGAGTTTGATCCGATGATTATTCTCAGAGTTATGGGCTTTTCGACTTGGAAAATTCAATTTTGCTTGTTTTTTCTTTGGTTTCCGGATGATTACCCAAGTTTGGATTGTTTAATTGGAAATTATGTTATTTTGTGGGTCGTTCAGATCAAAATACAGGTCAAGTTCGAATTTGAGTTTGATCCAATGATTTTTCGCAGAATTATGGGCCTTTCGACTTCGAAAATTAGTTTTTTCTCATTTTCAGTATGAGGGTACATTCATGGTGTAATCAACTCCTCCTACAGCTTTGATCGTAGATATTTGAAACTTCAGAGTGTTGTTACCCACATATTGGAGATGTGCAACATGTATATAGATGACGGAAAAATTATTTCTTTACAGAATTATAAACCCTTTCGACTTAGAACATTTTTTTAATTTCTTTAACAAAGCGGCGTCAACTTGCCACGTTTTCGGGGGACACTGTGGTCGGCCGACCTTTTATTCGTTTTATATCCGAGTGTGTTAGATCCCTTCTGCTCATGGAGTTCTTTCCAGTATCTTGGAATGTCTGCCCTATAAACCGGAGCCATTTGAGGTCTCCACTGCTAGGCTGATTTTGATAAACGGTCAGTATTAATGTATACATATTTTTGGCGATAATCGAGCCCTCATTCGATATTAATTTCGACCAATACGTTAAGATTCTACATTTTATTTCAATTATTAAAGGATGGCGACCTAATTCTCCGTTTACCATATAGTTTGGTGTAGGTGTACTTTCTTTCATACCCATGATTATCTTGCAGAATTTGAGATGTACACTTTCGATCAATTTACAGGGTTCAAACCCCCAAACTTCACTGCCATATAATAATATGGGTGCTACCATCGTATCAAAAAGATGAATCATGAATATAAATGTCGGTACAATCTTAGGTAATCTTTTACAGAAAATCACAACTTTTGTTTTTGATGCATTAACTTCTAGACCCCATGCGTCCGCATAATCACTAAGTGCCTGTGCATAGTTGCCTCGTCGTCTGTCATTAGTACGGTATCATCTGCATATAACAAACATAATATACCCACAAAGCATTTCAAATTGTCAAAAAATAGTTCATCGAGATACTTTAAATTTTTGACCGCAGTTACTGATAAATTCCTGCAAGTCATTCACGAATAAGGAGAATAAAAAAGGAGACATTAATTCTCCTTGAAAAAGGCCTATGTTGCTGACAAAAAAATCAGAACGTTCTTGTTCTTTTTTTCACATGTTTTTATCTTGCTATACAGATTCCTCACTACCCAAAACTATTTACCATTTATTCCATTTTGCAGCATTTTAAGAAATAATCCCTCTCTCCACACACTATCGTATGCTTTTTTAAAATCTACAAATGCACAATAAAGTTTGAGCCCACTTATAAGATACATGTTAATGATATTGTGCAGAATAAATACAATATCAACAGTTGAGTGCTTTTTCTTGAAACCCGTTTGGTTTGTACCAATGAGACCAGTTTCATCAGACAATTTGGAAAGTCTTCTATTCAAGATTGATGTAAACATCTTAGCGAAACAACTCAATAAAGTTATCCCCTATACGAATCGGGGCTCTCACGATCACCGCTTTTCTTATAAATGGGCTGTATCATTCCAATGGCCCAATCTTCCGGGAAGAACCCGGTGTCTAATATCAAATTGAACATACCAATATACACTTCAATTAATTTGAGACCGCTTTCCATATTTCCGCTTCGGTGATTTCGTCGTTTAATATACTCATGTGTGATTCAGTAAATAGCTCATCTATATGTTCACCCAAATCTGCGTTCTCGTCATTGCCCTCGTTTAATTTTTTTAAATGCTCGGCAAAACAATTTATATCAGGACTGGATCTATTATCGCCCTTTTTGCCGATATTGCTCACTAAAGTATTGAGTTTTCCAAAAGTCTGCGGTAGATCAACCATGGAAATTTCTCAAATTAGAGATTTCAGACTCCCTTCTCTCTTTTATTTTCTTGTCCATCCTTTTTCTATAGTCGGTAGCGCTTAGGAATAATAATTGATTTGATTCTTTCTTGTCTGAATTATACCCTCGTTTAGTTTTATTAAACAACTTTCGCTTTGTTCCACACTCGGAATCAAACCATGGCTTCCCCTGTCGGTCTCCATTGTGCGCCTCAGTACCAACACTGGTCACACCGCATGTATTGGTCGCGGATTCAATTATGATTGCCGTAATTTCTCCGCAAATCTCATTTATTGCTTCGCTATTTGTACCGTTGACACTCATGTCTCTAATTGCATGTTTGACACCATTTACACGTTGACTATTTATATTTCCTGCGTAATTCTGGCAGTGTTCGGATTTCCACCTCTACGGTTTAGCTATATTAAATTCTTATTATAATAATCCCGCGGGTCATTCTTACTCGGTCTTGTGACCCCCGAAATACATAAATCAAGTTCTATGTATATACCTCTATGCCTGTCAGAAAACAAGGAATTGAACTCGTTTACTTTAAAATTTCTTACATCATGAAAAATGTCATTACTGCATATGGCATAGTCAATAACGCTCTTATCACTACACGTTCGCTCCCCAATGCCTCGATCTTCTCCACATCTACCGTTCAAAACGATCACGTTAGAATTAATACACATATCTATTAGTTTATACCTGTAGCAGTTTGCTTTTCCAGTGTCCTGGGAAACTCGTTTTGGAATCTCGCACATTCCATGAGGATGCTGTACTGCATCGTCACAAATGTAATTAAAAAACGACTCCCCTTCCGATCCATCGATGACATAATCTAAGTCCCGTCTATCCACGCGCATAATATCGCTCAAACAACTTGTGCGAGCATTAAAATCCCCAACCAGTAGCACCCCCCTCAGTATCTCTGCGTATCCTTCTTATACCGCCCTTTATATATTTTTACTTGTCATCGGCATATCTGGTATTGGATGGGGGTATATAGACAAACCCAACTAATAACGACCTCCCTTCGCCACGCGAAAATCTGACCCACTACATTCTTGGTATCCGATTTGACCAATTCCGTCGCTTTCACGAGGACTGATTTGATAGCAAGCATTATCCCACCACTCCTCTTACCCGTTCCCATACTTTTTCCTTTCCTAGCTAATATCTCGAACCCAGGTATATCGACCACATCTTCGACAAATGCTTTCGTTTCAGAGAAGCAGAGGATATCATACTTATCAACCAATTCAATGAATTCTGGGCAATTTAGCCTTCATTCCAAACCGCACACATTAAAGGCTAATAATTTCAGCTGACCTGTGTTCTCAGCGACAGTATTACATGTTATACTTTGATCGCATTGCCTTATGCATGGCATACTATCATTATCGTTCAACATAACATTACATGTGCATGTACACATATCACAAATGTCAAACCTATTATTGATTGTTTGTTCAACACGGTAACCACGATTAGGACTCAAACAATTAATTAGAGTTCCCTGCGCACAGAAACATCATTCACCATCCAGTTTGGTGCTTTTCCGTTCTGGGGTGGGTGAACGGTTATTGCTGCTCCTCGTTCTCTTCCTTTCGGCCACTCGCGTATCACGAATAATAGAGGCAACCTCTCGCTTTCATTCGGGGCTCAGATGAAGACCGGACTGGTCATCATGTTGAAAGAGGGCTTTAATAACGTGCCCTTCGTCAGTCAAATACAGTTGCCTGGTGTCAATAAACTTCAAGCCCGGTTCTCTCCTGCACAGTTTCTCCAAGAATAAGTTCATTTGGGCACCTATTTTTCCTCCATTTCAATGAAGATGATAGATATACACATAATTATGGAATTATTTACACAAGAGAGGTAATATATGGTACATACGCCATATATAGACAAAAGCAAAACAAATAAATGCATATGCACATAAAGGTCAAGCTCCGCAGGGGAGATATCTTTTGGTTCCGAAAGACCGTCATGAGTTCATTAGTTGACTTACAACACAGTATAAACATATAGTAGAAGGAATTACTTTCACACAGATGAAAAATTCAGATAAATCTCGATAAATGAGACATATATCAACATTATAAAATAGTCCTGGATTTGGGGGGGGGGGGGGTGACAGGGCTCATTGTGTATACATTGTGGAGACATGAATATTCAGATGAGGAATGACCTATTTGGAAACATTGTGTGTAAGCGAGAACAAAGGGGTTTTAAGAACAGGGATGATTACTCCTGTACAGCACTTGAAATTGGCATTTTCTTCTACAGTTTTTTGTTAGAACTGAATGAAATTCTATATTGGCTTTTATGGAATTTCTTTTTGCTATAGCTAATTTTTAGGGCTATCCTGTATAAAGTAAATTACCTAAGAATGTGTAGTCAGGAAGATCTGTCATTGGCCCATAGCTCGTTTTATTCTCAGCCAAACCAAGTCTGAAAAATAATATTTACGACACATGGACATGGTTATATTGAACCTCCAAATTATGTTTAGGTATCAAAACAAACCCACAAGAAATATTATGTTTAGGTAATTTGGGAGGTGGGATATCAAAATAAACCCACACGGAATATTATGTTTAGGTAATTTGGGAGGTGGGATTTCAAAACAAACCAACACGGAATATTTCTAACCAAACTCGTTCATATAGTGCTGGTCAATGTACTTTGCGTATAATTTGCTGAACAGCCATTGTGCAAAAAACAACTGGAGAAAAAAATTCTCCCTTTTTATCGTCAAAAGTGGTAACTTGTATGACTTCAATAAGTAATTCCAGGGCATATTAAGTACATATAAATGCAGGAATGTGACAAAAACAAGAATTACGAGGTATAATAATTTGAGACTCCAACTGCCAAGGGACTTTAATCAATTAATTAAATAAATTACATTAACACTTGACGACAGAATAGTGTTTTTTATTCTCCCTATGGTCTATTTAAGATATTTGTACATATTTTATATGATGCAAATCTGAAGAACAAAACCATTTAGATAAACCCAAGTCTAACAATGGCAAAATACAGAGGAAGTTTATTGCGCAGGCAGGGACTTGTAACATGCTCCGCTACATCCTCCTCCCTCCCAACCAACCACTGTCCCAGGGATCCCCTGCTCTGTTCCTGTATACATGCCTGTTATAATATCATAGTACTATAGAAAACGAAATAGTGACAATGTGATTCCTTCCGATTTACCATCTCTCGGGGAAACTACCAAGTCTAGTTGATTTATCTGGGCAATGCTATCGATGTTGATATGTATGGATTAGGGAAGCTCAAATCCCTATCTAAACAAAATACTTGATTTAATTTCCCACACCAAATATTGTCTTTCAAGCCTCCACTTTAGAATAAGTTGGCATGACTCAACCAAATATGTCTGAATTCACATCAACCACTATTCGGGCGGCAACAACACCTGCTTTGTGAAATCTAATTTTTTCGAAGTAAATTCGCCGGTCACTGCGGGCCACTCAGTCAAGAGCACCTCAAGCACGGGGGCTCCCTGTCAACCTGCGAAGGGCATCGAGGGAGTAAGGAAAAAACTCAAAAGAGTGACGAGCCCCCGAAGGGAAGCCCGCCAAATCCAGTCTTTTCAAATGAAACAAAAAATTATAAAAACACTATCCAAGCTCATCCAACACTAAATGCCGTATTGGCTGATAATTTATCTATGTACACATGAAAATAAACAAATCACCCATACTCTGCGTTATAGAATCTGCATCAGAGCACATTACAAGCCCCTGTGTTTATTGTGATAACTTGATTCAAAGCTCACCTTTTCCTAAATTTTTCCTGGTATGATTTCTTCCGTCCTGTTGGATATTCTATGGGTACATTAACACCACGTTCCAGCTTGCTATGGTATTGCATAATGCATATGAGTTTGTTGACACATGGACAATGTAATAGCAGATGCTTTGTTGTAGCTGAAAGAAAACAAGAGGTGCGTCAAATGCTGGGGTTTGAGCTAAAGTGATGGTTGGGTTTTGTGAGGCCAGTGGGAACTTTCTACTTTTTCTAAGTTAATTTTATAGTTTCACCAACTATGCTACCAGATGCCAGTAAGCCTAAATTAAAATATAATTAATTGTGCTTAACATGTGGTGAGTTGTTGGGTTTATTGACATATTCATATTGTTTCTTTGTAATTGTTAATTTGCAGACGGGATAGTGGTACTAGTACACAATTAATGAAACTTGGGCTATTTATTTGCCTACATACAATGGGGTGTCCATCATGCATTTAGAGAACTTGTCAGAGCCTGATGCTATTATGTCCACATATTTGTGTCTCACTGGTAGTGGGGGCCGTTCCTATAATGTTTCCACTCACTCTTCCCAGTCAGTATTCGTAGCATGAAGTTACACATCAATGCATTGGAATTACTTGCAATCACAGTGGCAGTCAAATTGTGGGGTTAACAGGTAAGGGCATACTAATCTATTGTGACAACATGATTTCAGTTGCAGTAATAAATTCAGGATCATCCCGGGACACATTCCACCAAACAGCCCTCGAAATTCACACATTTTCTCCACGGCAGTGTATTGCTGTGGCAAAATTAGACCCCACATGCCGTGGGGTCTAATTTTGCCACAGCAATACACTCCCCGCAGCAATTTTAATTCACATTCCCAATGTAGTTTAATATTCTACATTCTAATGATTCTACTATCATTCTAGTACATCAATTGTGTCTGACAGCCTCTATACCAAGGTAAGTACAAACAATTTTATGAATAAAAAGTTTCAATCTCACCTTCATGTGTTCATTTCATTGATATTATCCATTTTCCCCAGGTATCCCGTGCATTTTACTGCACATTATCATGAGCACGACATCACCTCGTGTGCACCGCAACCATCGTGTCTATGCGTGACTGTTTAATTTGAACTTACGTTTAAATATTATTCCATTCAGGGGACAAATATCTATTAGCCAGCATCAAGGCGAGTCTTGTGACGTATTAATTGAAATGCTTTCGATCAAACAATATTCTTTGTCGCACTCATATTTTGTCATCTCTACGAATCCACTGCAATCAACCTATTTTTAGAACGCAACACATGGTACCAAAATTACGTCGCGTTGGTGATGGGGGTGCACGGCGGGATTAATTTAAATATGTCATGTTGGTAACAATATCTATATATTTTTTTATCGGCCCATTGTGTGTGTCGCGGTCGTGCAATTTTAACACTTTCGAGGTAAATACACGTGGTTGTGAATTACGTCACGCCACATGGATCCAGGCGGAAGTTAACCTGACCCTCCCGATGCCGCGTACGTTAGTGATACCAGAGTTATAGCGTGCGCGTTATGTTTTTTGACTGACCGCAGTGCCCGATCCGCCGAATGTGAACATGTTATCAACTGTTACGGCAGTCCGTGGCCCACGGCAGTCAATTGCTGTGGCGAATATTGAAGCCTACGGCGATTGCCACGGCAATGCTGATTGCCGTGGTGAATTTCGAGGGCTGCACCAAAGTTCCCTTAGAGAAATATGTTATTTTGCAGCAATACACCAATTCGAGATCAGAGTGCTACATATGGCTAGTAAATCTTACCGGTGCTTTACGCGTCCGCCGATGTTTTTGCAGTACTTTTTTTACCTGACGTAATTAAGCTAAGGCCAACATTAATGGATTTTGGCGTTATCGGTCCCTGACTGGTGCTTTGGTCAAGTTTGGATTAGCACTATTTACACAGTTACGGTCAATTTGAAGAGTAAGACGGACACTAGAGCGATAATAGAGTGAAGATTAATAAGAATTAATGCCTCCAATTAAGTTGAGTAAGTAGTACACGGGTCAGCCATTAATGTCCGCGCCTGATCGAACAGCATACTGCACCCATGACAACATACCTGGACAAGTGTTGTAATGGGGGGAAGTTGGCATTTTGAATTCGGATGTTTATTCAGTGATCTCGAATGAGACTTTTCAGCCTGACAAACTTGGTATCTGACCGAGTTCTGATTTTTGTCAGAATACCCTGACCAGGTTGCGATCCAGGTCTGCTAGCACGAGAGACCAGTGCGTCTACAACCAGAATTGGTTCCTGCACTGTATAATGTCTAATCTATTCTTAATTCTATGTACAGATACAGACCAGTATGCTACCTCTCGGCTGTACCGACTTCCCTGGCTAGATAGGCTGACCACACCAGTTAATTGGCTATATAGAGTACTGTAACAATTTCCATAGCATGATTATATGACCGGAGTGAAAATCCGATTCGTGTGCGCTGACCCCCCCCCCCCCCCCCCCCCCCCCCCGATTTAACCGGGCACAATCGGGATCGGTGTGTTGCCTGTAATATGGTTGGCGCCGACAATAATACACCGAAGTACTTAGTCCGTAAACCTGACTTTTATTATCAGAGCATAGCTCTATAAAAGTCAGGACTGTATATCACTGAAAGCAGTACTCCGTCACTAATCATTGGTATGGACATTTACTCGACTTTTCACAAGCGATAACACACACTAAAAAATATTATTTAACAACCAAAACTACCACATACTTGTAGATCAGAGCTTCTAGTACATTTCTAGTGTGGTGTCAATGCATGTTTCAGATGTTAGTCGTGACATTCTTCGCATAAAGCGAGAGCATATTTCTACCGCCTCGAACTTTCAGCCATTTTGTATTTGTAAAAATCCGTCAAAACAGTGAATAAGGAATCGGAAACGGAACGAACATAATTGGATTCCGGCTATAACATGTTCTTGTTTGTTTCGAGTTTATTTTCGATTCAAATATTTTTAAACTTTAAAAGCACATATAACAACAATGGATAACACGATGAGTTTGGAGACAACGATATATATATGTATATTCAAATGTTTTTAAAGGTTACCCATGCATATACTTTCTATTTTTGTTATAAAATATGCATGTTCAGACCTGCACGTTTTGAGCTTTGGTGGGGGTATTTAATTAAAATTTCATCATGGGTCATGTTGGAAGGTGCGACCTTGTTTGGATATTAATCTCATATTAACCTCAATAATTCAGTATACTTTTAATTATCAGTGTGCTCTCGTTGCCTGTGAGCTTATTTTGACCCAGAGAGTCTATCCCCGCGTCGATTGGTAGAACATGACTATTTAAAATATGCGGAAACCGCATTAGAATGTCCTAACACACGTTAAAGTGTGTCATTAATATCATTGTCAGCATGTCTACCAACACGAAGAAAAGCCTCAATTTCCAAAAGCTGAGCATCTACCCAATACGCCAAACATATTTATGTGGCGTACATATGACCCATCGGCTGCCATTGTGTTTATATCTCCATACCTATGTGTGTGTATAGGTTCATGAGAAATAAACTTATTGATTATATATGTATATATGCATGTAACCATTTCATAATCACCATCGTCATCATCCGACATCAACATATTATTATTATTAAAATCATCATCGCCATGACATCATCATATATCATCAAATCATTTTTTTTAAGGGCGTGGCTAAAGTGCCTTATTAGGTGTCCAAATTATTATTCCAACCTCTTTCGTGAAGACCAAAATGTTTACATCCTAATTGAGTGAGAATTTTCCAAATTGACACCCTAACTTACCAACTGTCGTCAAATTGTAATATATATGTAAGGTAGCCATACGGTGTTTTAGCGGCGTAGGTAATCGGCTTTAACTAATTGACGACTCTTAGACTATAATATTCAGATAGTTGTCTCGGTTTCGACTCCATATTGTCGCCAATGCTTTGTCAACGTTATTGGCACGTATATCTTATATATATACGCATAGCGATGGCGACGTGGTCGGAACTTGGGCGTTTGATACCGAGACCACTATTTGAATATTAATGTGTGTTCCAGAACGAAAAAGTTGAAGAAAATCAACAAATTTGTTAATTTAAAAACAATTCAAACGTTAGTGTATTCCATGCCTCAGCCCGGACATATATACCAAATTTCATTAATATCCATTGAGAAACAACGGTCCAAACATAACACTCCGTTTACACATTTTATTTGGAGCCGGCCACGGCCTTGGCTTACACTTTATATTGTGTCCCCACACATATCGCCACGCCCTTGGTCATTGTTTCTTTGAAATCAAACTCCATTGTTTATTAAAACTTAAAATTCAAAAAATAGTTGTTGCTGTTGCTTTCACTCGGTCGATCGTCTGATCTCCTTTCCGGTTATGTAGTTGTAAGTTCGTTCCGCCTGTTCCGTTCCGTCAATTTACTACAGATAAAGTTTTAAATGTTGACAAATTAACGGTCTCGGATTTATCTCAAAGTTCGGATTATATTTCGAGAGTCAGGTATTGTACACAATGCCTTCGTAATCTGCCATTATCACTTGATCTTACAACATAATGGTAGCAGATAAAACCATCTAGTTATATGTGAATTTGGTGATTGAAATGAGGCGGGGTAGTGTCTAATTTTTTGCCGAAATAGTTTTTCGGCAAGCAGTCTACCATGTATTTTTAAAACAACTACAAATGTCACATTTTTATTTTTTTCGTCGGGTAGCTTGTTGATACTCACTCAGAACAGATTAGTCTTCAACATAATTTATATACAATGTTTGTATTTTCATGTTATAAGTGGGAACAAAATTCATAATAATGGAAAAGCACTTGGAGGTCGTGAATAAAGCTACGGCGGCCCAACTATTCGAGAGCGTCTAGCTCTGTTTGAATAGTTGGGTTCACCAACTACGAAGTACTAGGCGAAGATAGGAAAATTGATTAGTTCAACGCTAATATTTCGTGGGATGCTAATCGAAGATATGACGCATAGTTCACCAGTTACCTGCAGGTAGCAATAGTCTAGCTATCGGCATGGTCATGTCTGCTTAATAGTGTAAGAAAAATATAACATTTAGATTTTTCTTTCAAAAAAAAAACTTCAAGGATTTTCCGCAAATCCAAAATTAGGCTCCCGGACTCAACTGAAACGAATTTTATTGTATTCCCATTTTTAAGTTGTCGTGTTTCAGAGGCTGCTGCCGTGTCGTGTCAAGTTTTATCACGGTTTCATCATTCATGCAATCATGGTAATACACTAATCACAGTTATTGGTCATTATACATAAATATTAGCCCTAGAATATCCACCAGTAGTTAGGCAAAAAAAAACAACAACATGTCTGTTTCCGATTTCTTGGGCCAATCCGACCAAAAAATCCAGATAGGCAGGTAGGGAAATGTTTTTTTTTGGGGATTTTTTTTTTTTTTTTTTAAATCCATCCAAATAATGTTTTGTTGCATCTATAATGCACCATATTCTAAAAGCAAGATTAAAGTTGGTATTCTCAATACCTTTGTATCCAGATGCTGAAGTCTGACAGAAAATAGCTTTATAAATTATATCTGACAATATACCGCCGATTACCGGTACCCAATTCTATCTAGATATAAATAATGTCATATTAATGATACCCATGCCATCATCTTGACATTGCATTTTCACCTGGCCGTGTGACTCTCAGAATAAACGGAAAGCTACAGGTCAACAATCTGAAAGTTTTATTACCCCGTTGTCGCCACGATTAATTGAATTAAACTGAGCATTCTGTAACCACGAATGGTTGTTCCATCTGGTGACATCGTACTATATACAATACAGGGGCGTAGCGGTCATACAATTATCATTATTATTACGGCCGAATAATATAGGCACAATTTACATATGCTGTGAAGCATTATCCGAGTTGCAAAGCAGTAAGCGGGGGAGAACACAACAGTGGGAGAGAACACAAGAGGAGGGGGTTCGGGGGCCTGTCCTGAGGAAATCTTTTAATATTGCATTCAAAATGATGCATTTTACTTGGTTTCCTGATATATATACATGCATATAGAAGTGGTTACAAAAATGGAAATAAGTAATATTTACTGTAATAATGAGTTAGATCAACTAAATCTTGACATCGGTGGTATTTCTAGTAGATTATATACAGAGTGAGTGACAATCACATTATTACATTCGCCGATGCAGCCATGTCACTGCAGGAAGTTGGTGAGGGGAGTGTGGAGTGCTAGCTGGTTGAACAAAAATTCTATAGCCTATACCTGATTGACTGAATTTGGCACATGACTGGGCCAAAAATCCGGCCCGGGAAATAAATATAATACCGGCCCATCTGTTCGGGGTGTGTCCACAGTCCACCTTGGAAATTCCAACTGCACCCCCCCCCCCCTCCCCCCCCCCCCCCTTAATCAGAATCAGACCAAATACACGTTTTTGCATAATTCCGTTTGCACCTGTGGCCTAATATCCTATATATATTAATATAAACCATAGTTCTATATATTCCCGGTATGAGACCATTCAGATATTATTTTCACCTGAACAATTGCATAAATTCTAACATCTAGCGGTCTAACTCCAGACAAATGCACACGGCTACGTGCAAGAGACCAGGACACACCGGGCTGTTCATGGTTGTTCGGACCGGGGTTAGAAAATTTTGAAACCTATACAAGAACATCGCGAATCCAAGCATCTAGACTGGCATCAACTAAAGCGTTCCTATTTTGTTGTAAATTTTAATTGTGGGAGAGTCCGGGAGGGGTGCGTGAGATTTTTTTTCGGATTTACAGCAGGGAGTTACCGTTAAAATCTCGAGATTAGCGGGGTCTTTATGTGGTGTTATATGATGCTGACAAGTTCATTTAATGACAAATTTATGATTAGCCAGTTCGGCTGGTTAAACAACACATGTGGCGGCCCACGTCCGGTATTTTCCCGGTCTCCCGATCGGCCAGTCCGCCTCTGCCCCCCCCCCCCCCCCCCCCCCTCCGAACGTCACATTATACTCACATGGGGAACCTGCAAACTTAAATTCTGTCTTTCCTCGCCGGTTTTCCGCTTCTCGGGTGATATATATTTATATATATATTGGCAGTACACATTATCCGACGTAAAACATTTTACATGTGGAATAATTTCCGAATCAATATATTCTTGTTTAGTGATGGTTCCAAATATGGTTACAATCCGGACAATCTCAGACGCCGTTGTAAAATGAAATTCACTTCTTGAATTTATGTGTGAAGAATGCTGGTTACACAACACATGTGGCGGCCCACGTCGGTTTCATTCGCGGCCCAAGTTGTGGTTGGGCGGCCCAACCATATATACCCCCCCCCCCCCCCCCCAAACCGTAAAAAAACCCATCGGATTCTCGCTTGATAGAAAATCACGTGGAATCAGAATTTTTCCGGCCTCCGGCCCATCGGGAAATTTCCCGGTCTCCCGATCGGCCAGTCCGCCTCTGGATACATGTATCGTAACAACTAAATTTACCAAAATCCATATATCAATACCATGTACACATTTGGCCCATGCACTTTCCTGGCAGTGCTTAGCCATGGAGCATAACTTAGGAATAGGCCCATACAGCCCTATATAATATGGAAAGGAGTTTGTGTGATGTTTATATATAACGCCAGATCTATACCACGCACATGCCTACACATATACACGGAACATGATGCAACTTATCATAACTAAGTGTACTGATCAAACATTATGATCAATTCGTTGTTCCTATACTCGTAATAAGTTAATTGGGCATACTGATGGGAATGACAGGATTATTATTAACATTGGTCCTGTTAGAAGTATATTATTCACCTTTGCCATACTGTCATATGCGGTATATATATCCGCACTTTTCTAGACTATATACGATATCCTTGGTCAAAACAATATTGATCTATCGCCCATTAAGTGAGGCAAAAAAATTGAAAAATTGCGCTGTTTTGTCTATTTTTACAATAAATCTTTTTTTAATCTTCTTTATATCAGAGAAATCGTACCACTATCATAGTGAATATCTAGAGGTATGTAGACTACAATATTTTAGCGCAAAATGTTCGCGCTTCTATACTTTTATTTCTCATTTTGCCGAATTTTACAAAAACAGGGATTTTTGCTGAATTTTGGCACTTAATCAGCTAAAAATCATCTTTTGCATCATCTGTATATTTCACACCGGGTCCTACTCGATGCGGAATGTCATAACCTTCACAATGATGTATCACAAGCTTGTGTGTGGTCTCGATGGACTAAACTTTCTGAAATCGGTTCCGTCCGCTTCACTACTAGCAGTACCTGCTATCAGACCGACCCTCTCGATGGACAGGTGGCGATCTATTTAAAAGTAATTACTATCGAGCTGCACCACAGTGTCTTATCCCGTTTACAATATCACTGGCACAATACTGTTGTTTTCGGTTGTGAAGCATCTCTGCCAACGCTGTAAATTTATGCATTTTGCAACTTCTTGTAAGGATTTTGATTTGTTAAAAAGGCATAAAGCTCTAGTTTGTTTCATGTGATATACAAGATCTTCAACTCGTTATGTTGGGATATAAGGTTTTATGAAACTTGTTTGATATATTTGATTCACAACTCGTCTACAACTACAAATTAATCAAACTCGTTTCATAAAATCTTATATCTCAAAATAACTTGTTGGAGATCCTCTATATGTCACATGAAATCCCGATTATATCATTAATAAGTAATTACTATAGGAGGTTATCACCCCCCCCTCCCCCTGAATCCTGAATACCAGTTAATTTTGGGGGGTGAATCCTGAATACATGTTAAGAAATAATATGCGATAAATGACATACAAATTGACTGTTTTAATATACCGTTTAATTAAAAGTTTGAAATTGGAACACAAATCAAATATAGTTTCCGGACGCTTTCCGGTTAATGACGTTATGAGGCCGTTATGATACGATTAATGATACTTTATGGTGGCATATAGAGCTGCACCACAGTGTCCTTTCCCGTTTACAATATCACTGGTACAATACTGTCATATTGTCCCAGTGATACCCACAACATTGGGTGGTAGGGATTCAGGTTTGTTAAAATGGGGCCGATCTGTCAAAAATGGTGTCACATTTTCCAAGCACTGCCCCTCTACCCCCTACCCTCCACATCTCCGCACTTCTCCTACCCTCCCCTCCAAATTCTTGTCAAAGTTATAACTCTTTCTTGCTTTTACTATAATAAACATCTCAGTTCTCTTGAGTTAATTACCTACGGCCAAAGAAAAAAGATGCTATGTTTCCGCACATCGACCGACCCTAAAAATAGCCGCCGACCCTAAACTATTTATTGATATTTTGAGAAAAAGCCCAAATTTTCTATAAAAAAAAAGAAAAACATTTTTTATTATTATTTTTACCACTAATGCTCATAAATATTGATGATCATTAGTGTGCAAAACACATGGTTTCTAACATATGCCTGTGAAAAGTGACCATGAAGTGACAGCTGTCTCAAAAGTAAAATCCCCAGGTATAACAAAATTAAAAAAAACAAAAACAAAAAAAACAATTTCCCTACCTAACTACCCTAATTTTTCACTTCGTTAGCGGAAACATACAATCTTTTTTTTTCACCTAACAACATATCATCATGACAGTTTTAATATCATCTGAAATACTTTAATAAAAAACAAGTTTCACAGAGCTGCATGGGCGGAGTTTTACCATTATGTCACTGACTAATGAATTTATTCATCTAGACCAATGGATATCTCTAGGTCCTTGGATGATTGGACTTTTATTGGTTCAAATAGGCCCGAGATAGTATCACTTGATATGGTTTAAATAATAATAATAATATGGAATGATAATCCAATTCTATTGAAATTTTTTCAGCTAGCATAGGTGAGAGTGACTGACAAGTTGTTTTTAATTGTATCGACTGCAGTAGACTTCATCAAAGTCCCAGTCTTCTCAGTCCTGATAGTCTGGTGAGCAACTTCACAGTCATTGGGAATTGACTGTCTTGTTATGTTAAGGTCTTTGCTAGTTTATTGTTATGGGAAGTCATTTTAACATCCACCGATTTCAATTGTGCTAAAGCGCAACTGAATTCATTAAGCACAATTAAATTATAGGTAGGCACAATTACTCAGCATCATTAATAAAGCTACCTTATAAATTCTAATTGAATAGTCTGAATTATGATTATCAGGCCTGTGACAATATTTCGATACGGTAGTTTAATATAAACTTTACGAGGGGATAGGTGACTAGAATGCCCAAGCCTTCAATTTACAAATGTTTATGTTGAACACTACGGTACTTTATTTCCCTCATATTCTTAATGAGTCTTTATGAGTTATCCATCACATAGTAGGCCTAACGTTTTGATGTCCTGTTCTTCCGTTTGCTTACATTTATCAACTTGTGACTGGAATCAGTACGTGCATCTTAAGAAAATCAAATACAACAACCCTGTAGTGTTTCCATCATTTATCATTCAGATCATGTTGAGAATGATGTTGCTACATACATGAATATACATTGGGCTGGTTAGCTAATTCGTCCTGTGGATCAGTCTTATCCAGCTATGTCGAACCATGGAAACAAGGTGGCTGATCTGTTTTGGGACGTAATAATACGGATCGTTCTTCTTGGTGTTTTTTTGTGAGTATGTTCAGTACATGTTTAATGACATAAAACGTCCACACGGGACCGATGTCAAAATAACAAATATATATAACAATGTCAACAATGATTCAAACATAATACATATACAGCAGTAACTATTTCATTATTATATCAGCAGAATCTGACCTTTCTTTGAAAAATGTCCGGACCATGTTGCAGATTATGTTGCATGTATGAGGCTCGTTATTTTGCATTATGTATTGGAATTTTTGGCCTTCATTCAATCCAATAAATTTATCACTCATCATCCCTATCTCATAAAAGAAGTGTTTACGCATCTTATCATATGTGTTGCATCGCATAAGGAAGTGTTCTTCATTCTCAACCTCCATGTTACATTTCCTACAAATTCTTTCATCAAGTGACACTTTTGGCTGTTTATGGCGACCCTTTTCAATTTCCAAGTTATGATTACTAATTCTTAGTTTACAAAACATAATTTTTGTGTCGATATTTTGGACAATATTAAGATACGGTTCTTGTGTATAATGTTGTTTGACTACACGGTACGTCCTTAACTTATTCGCGCCCGAATATTTGTCATCGTTGAAAATATCAGTTTTATAATTCTCTATGTGGCTTTCTTTCAATTTGATTTTAATGTCATTTATCTGTTTGTGAATTGAGGCATTGGTAACAATTTCATTTAATTTTGGAATGCCGAGTCTCACTGATTCATGTTCAGGGATGACAAATTCATCACTGGACATAGCTGCGGTATAGATGAGTGAATGTGGATCTGATTCAGAAATTCGCTTTGTGTATTTGATAGCTCTGGATAGAGCATCGATCACTATCGGGTATCTCCCGAGCGCGGCCCTAACTGCATGGTTTGACGCCGGTTTGCTAACTCCGAGTACAGACTTACAAAACTTTCAACCCTCATAATTGAAATTTGTTGGCTTCGGCAAATGTTACAGCAACCATTGATATGGGGACAGTTTGCTTCAGCTAATGGCTTCGGCATTGCTGATTGGCGTAGCCAATTATGAGGGCTGAAACTTTATGTGAGTAATTTCACACGGTATTGTGTTTAATCTGTTCAAATTTATATCTGAAGTCCATATCTCACATCCGTAAAGAATAATTGGCTTGATGAGTTTATCAAAGAGTTTAACCCACAAATCAACAGAGAACAGAGAATGTCTCGAATACTGCCTTCATACCTTTAAGTTGCATTTCAGCCTGTGCCTTCTTAAATGATCCATTGGCACAAAATTTTATACCTAGGTAGTTATACACTTTTACGACATCTACTATAGCCCCATTTATGTAAAAATTTGGCACATTTCGGGTGTATCCTTTTCGGAATACAATACATTTTGTTTTCTCAGTATTGACACTTAGACAATTAACGCGCGTATATGCATCTAGTTTATTTAGACATTTTTGGAGACCATCTTTTGTGTCGGAGAACAAAACCAAATCGTCCGCAAAAAGTAGATGACTTATCAGTTGATCTCCTAATCGGATAGGAGAACATGAGGGATCAAATTCATACCTTATATCATCAATGAATATTTTGAATAGTGTGGGTGATATTATACATCCTTGGCGGACTCCAATCGTCGAAACGTTCGCAGGGCCGTATCCTGCTTTTGTGTCTACCATATATGAACTTTTCAAATACATCAATTTCAACATTTTAAAGTTATTCCCACTTATACCTATGTGCTTCAGTTTTTCAAATATTATATTGGTCTATTAACAGAATCAAATGCTTTTCGAAAATCTATGAATGCAGTATACAAAGGCTTTCCATCTCTTTTATATCGGTTTATTGTGGTTTTGAGTATAAATGCACTATCAATTGTACTTTTGTGCTTCATGAATCCGAACTGATTTTCACTTATAATATTATTGTTTTCAAGATAATTTGAAAGCCTTGTGTTTATCACCTTATTGAACAGCTTTCCTAATGAATTGCTCAATGCAATAGCGCTGTAGTTGTTAGGATCTTTTCAATCACCCTTTTTGTGTATTGGTTTCAACAAAGATTCGCTCCAACCAGTTGGGTAATGAGATAATTCATATACTATGTTAAAAAGTCGCGTTATATCGTCAATAATTATCGGCACTACCGCTTTAAGAAGTTCGTTTCAAATCTTATCTGGTCCTGGAGACTTCTTATTTTTCATCTCGCCGAGTGCTTCGTGAACCTCATGCTTTGTTATTTCATCATTGTTAATTTCATGCTTGATATCAAGGCATTTACTATTTGGTACATGTATGACATGTAATGTCCCATCCACGTCTTTGCAATACAAGTCATTGAAAAATTATACCGCGGAGTCAGGATCTAATTAATCCCAAATTTCTTACCTTGGTGGATGCTTGCTCGTTTACTAATTGCATAATTGTTGTAATTTCATCCACTGCTAGTTCAGCATGTGATTGTTCGGTATTATGATATTGGGTTCGAAATTTTAACAATTTATTTTGAATTTCAGAAGTTTCTAAGACCTCAACAGCTTTACATGCACTACTCAGTGTCCACTTGAAATTGAAGTCCGGCTTATTGTAGCTATATATGTTATTCACATGGGATTCGTCGTTTTTATTATATTGTAAATGCATGGCCAGAGGGCAATGATCTGTATGTATGTCCAGTCAGTTCTAGAAAAATCTGTCTCAGACAAATACCAATTGTATTGTTTGTGAAACTAGCCATGCTCCAGGATAATGGTACCCTAAAAGCCTGAAATTAAAACAGCATACACCATTAACCCTTTCTTTACTAAATAAATGTTCAGATTATAAGTTAACAAATTATAGGCCATTTGTTGAACTTATTCTCTGCCGAATTACAGACTATACAATGGGAAACCAAAACAAGAAATCTATCAATTTATATGTAGCGCAGTCAGCAGTGTTATGTCGACAGTTATATGTAATCTTCTTTAGTTTTCACAAAGTGGTAATCCCATCTTTCTATCATAATCAAACTTTAATCAAACAGCTAATCGACTGTGGTTAATATGTGAGTCGGAAAAAAGCAATGTTCTGTAAAATTTTCATTGAGGCTGCTGTAAGTACTTTGTAACACGATCTCAATGTAGATACCGCAAAAGTTAATTATTAATTTGTTTTGACGGTTAATCCTCCCTTTGTCCATTTGGATTATGGACGCATGTAATCATTGTAACAATGCATATTAATAGGTTAGTCAGCCGATTGTGAATGATGACGGATTAATTGATGGCTCGTCGATTTCAGCAGTAACACAAGGCGAAAAATATGTATGCTTGATGACTGTGTAGCAACATTAAACATAGTTTCCAGGCAGGTGTCGCTTAGATATTTATTGCTACTTTGATATTTATTAATAATACCAACTTGCTTTTCTAGTAGCTCATTTTACCTGTGTCTGTGGTTAGTTTTTAACAAAGATAAAAACACGATAATTTCACCAATTATACGCGCAATTATATTTGGCAAAAAATAATTTCATTTGGCAAGAGAAACTTTTCGTCCAGTGCCAACCCTGTTATTAGCTGAACATGATGAAGTCATCCGTCTGTCCATCAACAATTTCCTTTTGCACACACTACAGGTCACATCCCTCATCGAATCGTCACCAAACTTCATATGGATCCTCGGGGTGACCTCTAGATGAGAGCTTACCACCTTTTTCTAAATTTGTTAATAGGCCGCCAGCAGCCATCTTTGATTTCATATTTGAATCCATTGTCACACCCTGCAGCCCACATTTGTCAGCCCAGCTTCACATAGTCAAGTTTGAGTTATTACTATTTGTTGATATTTGTCCGTCCATGCATCCATCAACAATTTCCTTTGCCCACAATTATTGGCGAAATGTTTAGAAAATTTATAGGCATGTTTGAATCGCCTCCAGATAGGAGTTATTGAAAGATTTTCTATGAAAAACATGGCCACTGGCCGGCATCTTGGATTTTACTCTTCGCGTGACTAAATCATTTGGCACACCCTACAAGCCACATGCCTGATCTGATCGTCACCAAACTTCATAAAGATCTTCTCGGCTTCTAGATAGGAGCTATCAAATTTTTCTGAATTTCACAGAAAAAACATGGCCACTGGCAGCCATCTTGGATTATACTCTTTGGATCACTAACTCTCTTGGCATGCCCTACAGCCAACATTATTCATCCGATTGATCATTGAAAATTTCCTATGGCTCTCCAGATTGACCTCTAGTCTTACTTAAGCATTAAAAAATTCAGGTTCAATTAGAAAGAAATGATGGAAACTCAAGCTGGTGGTTATTTGAAAAAAAATCCCATATACATGTGCATGTGATCAGTGGTGGATATAGAAACTTTGAAAGGGGGGGGGTGTATGTGCCATGGAAATATGATGTATAGCATCATCTGATTCACTGCAATTGGGGAAGAGCAAAGAGAAATTTGTGTATATTTCATTTAAAATGACGTGTTTTCCTTGGTTCTGGGGCCATTTAAAGTCAATTGGATACAGATACTAAAATGACTAGAAAATGAATAATATTGATTTACATAAATATGACATGTTGCCATCTTGGGTATACAAACATAAAACACAAATGTCAGTTTAGGTAGCTTGTATGGAGCTAGTGACAATGACATCTATGTACCGAGTCACCATGCTCATGAGTTGAGAGGGTGGGGTACGTAACAGGTGTGGGCAGTAATTACTATGAAGAGTCAGTGATGAAAATCAAAGCTAACTGTGACTTCACAACATGCCCACAACATGACACAAAGAAGTGTCAACACTATGGATTATGTGTTCAAGATACTACAAAATGGAAAGCTTTCAGTATATAATTATATAGCTGCTAGCGCAAGGGCCAGTTGGAACTTCACTATCTCTCTCAGTTTGCACATGGGAAGAAAAATTGTGTTTGAACAATGAAGTTTTATTACCTGAAAGTCTGCAAGTGATAGTGAATGATCACTGTGACATGCCGAAGGATTATGGGCCGGTGCATGGGAGAAAATGTTTAAATTCAAGAGTGAATACTCGTAAAATCTTGGCTTCTAGAGGCATTAAGGTTGACAAAACAGTGCATCTATCCAACTGCTTTTGTCCATTGCCCATGATGAATTTTTCATATCACTCATAATAGCCATCAGCTAAGCACTGCACCCGTAAAATAATTCATCAATACAAGTCAAATGGGTAGTCCAATCATATTCTGATGTACTCGTTTTATCAGTATAAAAGATAGTATATAATCCAAGGTTTCCATAAAAAAATATCAGACACTGCACTGATTAACTTGTCTTCCATTTCCCTGTGCTCCTACCAGTACATCCTGGTTACATCCTGGTGCCCTTGGGTGATGAATAAATCCTCATCCTGGTATTTACAGGTGATGTATCGAGCATTGGATGATGGTAGTACCCTCCAAAATATCTAGTGAGATTGTAACATTTTCAACAGGGTAAGGGTTAGAATAATTTTGTGTATGTTTTCAGAATCACTGATAATGATGACTTCCTACCCTTTAGTAGAGAAATAAAGAGACAAGAAGTCTGGCTTTATAGTTTCCCGAGATCAAAAGACATTTTTCCAGGCAAATATTTATGGGTGAGTTACCAGGGCAATGGAAATTATAACTGTCACATTTGTTTTCAGCTACATTGACTCTGTGGATTTCTTGCCTTTTGAGAGGGAAATAAGGAAGCAGGAAGTATGGCTGTATAGTTTCCCGAGGTCAAAGAGTATATTTCCTGTATCATATTTGCTGGTGAGTTTTTAAGGGGCATAACTTTTCATTGACTGAATATTTAATATGTTTCAGTTACACTGGGTCATCCGCTCTAAGGCCTCTCATTAGGGAAATCAGGAGAGATGAGATTTGGCTTTATAGTTTCCCTAGGTCCAGCAACATCTTCCCATCAAGAAATTTATGGGTGAGTTGTCTGGATGAGCAGCTTCTGTCTGCTCACCAGTCATTGGAATAGACCTGGCACTATACACATATGGCTACTAGATTGTTTGCAATGATATTTGTGTTCTAGCACATATATCATAAACCGTGTGTGTGTGCAGGGTTCTAACACATATATCATAAGCTGTGTGTGTGTGCAGCGTTCTAACACATATAACATAAGCCGTGTGTGTGTGCAGGTTTCTAACACATATATCATAAGCCGTGTGTGTGTGCAGGGTTCTAACACATATATCATAAGCCGTGTGTGTGTGCAGGGTTCTAACACATATATCATAAGCCGTGTGTGTGTGCAGGGTTCTAACACATATATCATAAGCCGTGTGTGTGTGCGGGGCAGGGCCCTGCGAATCGGGGATTTCCTATCGAATCTCGAATCGAATCACGAGAATGATTCGCGAATCGAATCTACACCTTTCGCGGACATCGAAATTTAACATGATTGTACCGGAGAAAAGTTGAACAAACACCATTAGATTCGTGTAAATCATAAACAACTTGACGTATTATTTTCATTACTTCTGCGTAAGAAATTAAGAATATAATGTACTATTTTAGTCATTTACATGGCTCGGGTTCAAACATCGGCGTTAACCGTCGCGCAAATAGTCATACGTTTCGATAAAAAAATCAACAACGTTACGATACAGACTCAAAAGGTCTCCCATCAACGACAACAAATGTTAGAAGGGCTGCGTCAAACTTTTTTTTTGTGTCTGGCATAATTATGCGTTTGGGGACGAAATGTTGGCCCATCGTGGACTGTTTCTTGGGTGCAGAATCATGATCACCTACTTGCGAATTTTCTGGAAGTTCAATTTTAGGCTTTTTTGAATTTTCCGTCTGTGTCGTTCTCTCGAACAGAGCCGGGTGCTTCTGCTGGACATGCAGCCTAAGGTGTGTTGTTGTACCCGTGGGTTGAACAGACAAAAGCGTGGTGCAGTGCTTACACGCATATTTGTTCTCGCCTTTTAATAAAGTGAACAGGCAACGAAACTCAGCCATTTTGGTTTTGTATTATTTTGTAAACACGCGCCTCAGGAATTCCCAATTACGTCACTTCAATAGTCATTACGACATTTCCTATACTTTGGTTCTATTTATAGATTATTGGTCGACGCGGCGATCTGTTTGATCTCGAATTCTCGAGCCGCACGATTATTTCTTTGTTTATAGGGCATAACAATTGGGTTGTTTTCATCGGGTTATGACACTGAATGAATTGATTGCCTATATATATGTCTGATCGTGAATGATTCGAAAATACTCGAATCGGACAGTCGAATCGAATCGAATCAGAACGACCGATTCGCGAATCGAATCGAATCTCGAAGCTTCGCAGGGGTCTAGTGCGGGGTTCTAGCACATATATCATAAGCCGTGTGTGTGTGCAGGGTTCATGCTGGCATAGGCCAAATTGGTCTGGCCAAATCGGAAATCTTAATTAAAAAACCCAAATAGATTTTATAACGGGAGCGACATGAAAATTAAATTTATAGTATGATCATCTGCTAATTGATTAGGTGATACAGCTTAATTGGTAACATAAAGCACTCATAGCAGTGCACTGTCAAACAATTGGCCACCAAATGCAATAAAACAGTAATGAGGATTAACACTAATGAATTCTTTGTCTGTCATAAGGCTGAATGGTAGGTAGATGTTGGGTAGTAGTATATTGTCAAGTAACAATGGTGGGATTTATAAAGAAGACTAGACACGGTATTTGAAGGTGTGGACATAATTATATAGAATTTAAAAAATATTTGTTAATTGTGTGACCAGAAATTGAGATTTAATTTGGCAAAAAAGATTTTTTGACCCAGCGTGAATATTTCAACCCCAATTGCATCCAGACCATGCGTTTCTCACCTCTCTTGCTGTTGCACACACTTGCAGTTTTCTCTTGCTAAACAAATATTTGCATGTGGAGTGACAGTTACTTTGGCAAGCACAAAGCGAATCAGGTATACAATTCCAAACAATTTATCTCTGGTAAATCATCATACAGCAGGAAAAGTCTCTCAATATCAAAATTCAACTGATAAAGACAAGTAATTAAAGTTTGAGATTTTGTGCTGAATCTTCCCATTGATAAGGTTTACTGGCTGCATTGACAGTGACAGTGTCCTTAATATGCCACTTTTTTATATGCCCGTTTTGAAAAAACCTGGATGTTTCATGTTAATGGTCCGTTTTTGGAGGATCCGTCCATCCGCTCATTTTTTTCGTTTCCCGATGATAACTTTAGTAAGTTTGAACTGAATGGAATATAAATTGGTAGTGGGTTTACCAGCACAAAATACAGGTCAAGTGTGAATTTGGATTTCGCCCACCAATTTTTATATGCCCGTTTGAAAAATTGGTCATATTATGTAAATGGGTTGTCCGTCCGTCCGTCGTCCTTCTGTCCGCTTTTGGTTTCCGGATGATAACTTTACATTGAATCAAGTGAACTGAACCAAATTTGGTATGTTAGTTTACCACACCAAAATACAGATCAAGTTCGAATATGGGTTTCGTCCGCATGATTTTGACTTAGTTATGTCCCTTTTTGTCCGCGACCCAACGGGTTCGGAGGACTATTATAATCAGCACGTCCGTGCGTGCGTCCGAGGTTTCCGGATGATAACTTTAGTTAGAGTGAACCAAATTAAATTAAATTTGGTATGTGGGTTTACTAGCAGAAAAGACAGGTCAAGTTCAAATTCTGGTTCCGTCCGCCAATTTTCACCAGAGTTATGCCCCTTTTTTTACTTAGAAAACCCCTGAAAGTTGGTTTCCGGATGATAACTTTAGTAGAGTTAATCGGATTCAAACCAAATTTGGTATATTACTTTCTCCTAGCAAAACACAGGTCAAGTTCGAACTTGGGTTCTGCCCGACCATTTTTGGCAGAGTTATGCCCCTTTTTCGACATAGAAAATTCAGTTTTTCTTCTGTTTTTTGGTTTCCGGATGATAACTTGATTTTGGATTGTTTATATGCAAAACCCGATAATTTTTGCGAGAGTTATGTCCCTTTTTTGTCCGCCGACCCGACATATAAAACCCCAAAAGTTGGTGTCCGGATGATAACTTTAGTAGAGTTAATCAGATTTAAACCAAATTTGGTATGTGTCTTTCTCCCAGCAAAACACAAGTCAAGTTTGAATTCGGGTTCCGCCCGCCAATTTTCACCAGAGTTATGTCCCTTTTTGACTTAGAATTTTTGCCAATTTGAGGTTTCCGGATGATAACTGTAGTAAATGTGTACTGAATGAAATTATATTTGGTATATGTAGGTTTACTAGCACAAAAGACAGATCAAATTCGATTTTGTGTTCCGCCATGCCAATTTTTATGCGCAAACAACGGTCGTATCAAGCCGACGCTTAGAGGCGGACATGAGGTCTACTGACCTTTTTGTCTGCCGACCCAACGGGTTCAGAGGACTATTATAATCAGCACGTCCGTCCGTGCGTGTGTCCGTCCATCCATCCGTGGGTGCGTGCGTCCGAGGTTTCCGGATGATAACTTTAGTTAGAGTGAACCAAATTAAATTAAATTTGGTATGTGGGTTTACTAGCAGAAAATACAGGTCATGTTCGAATTCTGGTTCCATCCGCCATTTTTCACCAGAGGTATGCCCCTTTTTTTATTCGACTTAGAATTTGACCGTCTGTTAACATTTTTGGTTTCCAACCGATAACTCCAGTTTGGATTATTTGATCTGAACCAAAGTTGGTATGTGTATTTCCCAGCTAAAGATACAGGCCAAGTTCGATTATGGGTTCCGTCCAATTATTTTTACATGAGTTACGGCCCTTTTTCGACTTAGTATTTGACCGGCTGTTAACATTTTTGGTTTCCAACCGATAACTCCAGTTTGGATTATTTAATCTGAACCAAAGTTGGTATGTGTATTTCCCAGCTAAAGATAAAGGTCAAGTTCGAATATGGGGTCCGTCCAGTTATTTTTACATGAGTTACAACCCTTTTTGTTTTCCGGATGATAACTTTAGTAAATGTGTACTGAATGAAATTAAATTTGGTATGTAGGTTTACTAGCACTAAAGACAGATCAAATTCGATTTCGTGTTCCGCCATGCCAATTTTTATGCGCAAACAACGGTCGTATCAAGCCGACGCTTAGAGGCGGACATGAGGTCTACCGACCTTTTATTTCGACTTAGATTTTACCTGATTTGCGGTTTCCGGATGATAACTTTAGATTGAATCAAGTAAACTGAACCAAATTTGGTATATTAGTTTACCACCCCAAAATACAGATCAAGTTCGAATATGGGTTTCGTCCGCATGATTTTTACTGAGTTATGCCCCTTTTTCGACTTAGATTTTACCTGATATGCGGTTTCCAAGTTATTGTCTTTTATTTTTGTTATTATTTTGTCTTAAGTCAAAGGTTTCAAACAAATGAGTTAAACCTTGCCCCAGTCTACTCCAGAAACGGGCGTATTATGCCACGCCCCGACGGCATGCTCTTGTTGTTTGTTGAAATTACCATCAGCTTATTTTGCCACACTCTAGAAATGCTCTTGTTCATGGATAGAAAAATGTGACCATCAACTATTTGATATTTGTTTGATTCAAAATTTGCTAGTGAATATTGGTGTGGTGTTCATTTTGTGTGGAAATCTTGATGTAGAGATCCTAGATCTTTACACCTCTTCATTATAACATGTGATCCTAAATTTCATCCAGTGCCTTTCAATTGTTCTGTAGTTACAATTAGTACACCTGACTATCATGATCAACCTATCATTTTCTTCAATATAGTAATCTACTTTAAATAATGTTCTATGTCACTATATGTATACATGATATCTTCACACACTACACACAGATATGTAAAGAGTTCATGTATTTTGTAATTTTGTATTTGGTCCATTTTAGTACTGGTAGCATCATTTAGTACTGGTAGCATCATTTAGTACTGGCTTTATCATACTTCAATAAACTGATGTTATACAAAATAATTAAAAATATTTTTTTTTGCATTTTTTGGTCATAATATCAAAAATCGAAACAAAACATTCATGTGGGCTATTTATTTCAATGCGACAGTGTCTTCTACCCCAATTTATTAAATAGTTTGTAATTTTGTTGTGATTTTGGTCCAATCGGCTTGATAAAAATATGAACCGATTTCAATAAATTTTGGTAGACAAGTTGCCTGCCACAATATCTCAAATCAGTGAATAAACTAGGTTTATCCCAATTTATTTTGCCTGATATACGGTCCTTTGTTTGTCAATTTTCTCCGATTTTTTTCTGTTTGGCTTTACTGCTGAGGTTTTTAACAATTATTTGAATGACTGATCTTACCAACGAGAGAATTGGAGAGGTCCCTCTCAGCTGATGGGTTCATACCTGCCCACGTTTGAATTTGTACTTTTGGGCTATGCCAGCACCGACGTTCAACCTCTTTGTTTTCTCTGTCCAACAAGGTCCATATTTTTGGAATAAACCATGAAATGAACACTTCTTAAAGGTACATAATCCGATTCGACGGTCCCCGTATCATCCAGTTACAACAACAATGGAATTTTACCAAAAGCCAATATAGTTATCCTAATTAGTTTATTACCAATAAATACTCACAACAATACCAATCATGATATATTTGCCATATAAGTCAGTTTGGAGGTGAGATAGTGTGATTTACAACTTCCATACATATTGATTCCTAATTCAAATTGGAATTCCCCAACAAGTGTTGTCACAAATGTAAACACATAGTATTTCCATGTGTAACCAGCATGGTGCCAAATAGCATGTCTAATTGCATGGATGAAACTTGATTTGATTCATAAATAAGTATAATGCATGTATCTGCACTTCAATTATCAAAACATACCGTATTCTTGTTGATGGCGATACTTTTCATCGACTTCTATTCCAATCACCACTGATCGAACATGGAGCCGTGACCTCTTGTAACTGCTTGCTCACATATCTGTACTATTTATGTAAGTCAGGTGATTTTTGCCAGGCTGCCAAATATTCCCAGTGGTGAAAAATAACAGATTTCAAAAATGTATATCTAATAACTCTGAGCTTTGGTGGGTGGGTTCCTCAACTCGAATCAAATATTTTTTACCCCAGAAGCCAAGGAAATAGAAATTTAGGGGTGTTTAATCAGATTATGCATTTTAATTGGCTTTTGGGCTACTTATGGTGAAGCAGTACTTATTCCTTTTAAAAAAATGCTTCACTTTTGGAGCCAATTGTCCATGGCCTATACACATGCTTGTTTCCTAGCTGTTAAACAGGGGCACATGCTGACCGTTGGTATTGCGTTTATAGCAATTTGTTGTTATATGTTTCAGGTGACTGTTTTTGTTCTGCCTCCAGTTGTATTCTTCATATTTTACATATTCAAGAGGAATGGTAATGACCTGATAAGATCAATGCTAGGTAAGATTAATATCAACTCACTTGGCTGATTTGAACCTCGAGTATTATGTACAATGTACAGTAATGCCTTAAGTAATCGACTGCTTAACCACAGCAGAATTATGGGTAACTTTTCAGGATTTAGTTGGAAATATGGCTTGTTGCCATTCATCGGAAAGCTCTCCCCTTCCAATGAATAGCAACAAGCCATATTTCCGACTAAACCCTGAAAAGTTACCCATAATTCTGCTGTGGTCATGGAGTCGATTAATTAGGGCATTACTGTACAATGTATCTATAATTTGGTAGTAGGGACAATATAAATGTAATAATGATGTATACCCGTATTTATATAAGCTGCCTGTCATAATAGGTTTATTCTTTGACACATTCTAGTATTAAATCAAGATAACAACATTATAATGATATAAACCCAGGTAAAGAGGTGATAGATTTGAAGAAACGTAAATGAATCGGTAACTGGAAACAACACTATATTAAATAACATAATTTTAATGACATAAGACCATGTAATGATGCGATTAATTAACTGGTTCAGTGCTGAAAGCCCATATTTGGACCCTATGTAAGAGTGCTGGAAGCCCAGATATGGGCTTTGGCAATGACACTGTCTTGTTTAGTCAACTTTTTTTTAATTTAATCATTTAAATAGCATTTGTCAGGTAATTATTTAAGAAATATTGTTACATATATAATTAAATTGGGACATTGTGAAGTTTGAATGGATGCCGACCAATAAAATTGTCAGAAAAGGTACCTATATCGCGAAAAGTTTGAGAAAAATTACAAATGTTTTGCCCTAAGGGCGGCCGACAACCAAGCTCATAACCATAACCTAATCAGACATCCAGGCTCATATCGATAACCTACTTTGACAAACAGACAACCAGGCTCATAACCATAGCCTAATGAGACATCCAGGCCCATAACCATTGCCTAATGAGACATCCAGACTCATAATCATTGCCTAATGAGACATCCAAACCCATAACCATAGTCTAATGAGACATCAAGGCTCATAACCATAGCCTAATGGCTAATGAGACATCCAGGCCCATAGGCATAGCCATAGCCTAATGAGACATCCAGACTCATAACCATAGCCTATTGAGACATCCAAGCTCATAACCATAGCCTAGTGAGACATCCAGGCTCATAACATAATCACAAATGTATATATATGGGGGTCAAATTTGAGAAAAGAGTGCAAATTATAAACTCCGAGCATAAAATTCAATAATTTTCTGTTTGTTGAAATATATATACGCATTTTATTACGTTTATGTAGGATATTTAGCAGCGAACCAGTTAAAAGAAACATAAAGGAAGTGATAACAACAATTTTAAGCACATGGACAGTCCCTAACATTGAGGATGGTCTCCGATGGTTGTATGACATCGGATCCAACTGTAGCTTTCCCGACACACAAAAATCTTAAAACTGTAGTGGCATTTGAACAAATAATAAATTTTAGTACTGGTACATGTAGCATCATACTTCAATAAACTGCATGTTATATCCTAACTCCACATTGGTGTTTTTCTTACCAGGTCTTGGTGGCTATTAACCAGTGATATTATCACTGCTATTAACAGATAGTTGGTGGATAGTTAATGTCTAGTTATTTGTTTAATTTTACATATATGTAATTCATTTCTAACTGATGTTTTATTTGAATAATTTTTCAATATAAACATGTATGTAGTGAGTATATTATCAATGGGGGTTGCCGTTCCCGACAAGAACATTGTTTTATTCCTGAACATTTTACAATTTCAGAAAATAACTATTATATAATATTGAATAAAATAAAATAAATATAGATTAAGCTTTTTATAGACTTTATTATTTTTAAACAAACTAAATTGATTATGAAACGAAAAATAAACAATACACTGATAGAAAAACGGCCTGGGTTTTTTTTTTGGTGATTTCGGCTTTATGCATATTTGGTTATTTGCATAAGAAAAGCCATGCACCGATGCTATGCAATAAACTGAAATTGACTGTAGCATTATACTTCAATAAACCGCATGTTATATCCTAACGCCACTTCTTTTATACAGGTTCATATTTGAGTGTTCTGTTGACTGGTATATTAACTAATCTTGTCAAGATTGCAGTGGGTCGGTAAGTAATCTTTTATGCACTTTAATCATCACTTGGATTTTTTCGGTCATAATCATCTCAAGTAACAACATTGACGCTCATCCTTGTTGTAAATACTCATTATTCAGCAATGAACGCCATCTCAATCATAATACATGTAATGTTATATTACAGGGGTGGCAGGAAGACGGCCTGTACTGGCCATGCCACCCCTGCACATGTAAATATGTATACATATAATTATATACCACTGTATTGTATAAATGTGCAAATAAACATTCAAACCGATTATTCATGTTTCTGATGATTAACTTTAGTTTAGGCTTTGCTTTCTAATTCGGAAGAAATTTATACAGAAAATTCTGGGAAGAGATTTAAAAAAAATTAAATAGTCACTATTAATTTGAAGATATCACTGGTGCTACAAGTTTCTTCTTTTCTGTTGGTGTCAAATGACCAATTCTAGTGAATTTGGCACCAGGAGTGCGAATACTGTGCTCATCTTCCTGGCATGTACTGGGATGGTCTTCTAACTTATATGTCAGGTTGCTATTATTTGTGTATTATATTCTAAGGCATATTTGTTTATTTAACATGATTTGAAATACAGGCACGTCATTTCATTTGATATTCCTTTTTCAGTCCACGGCCAGATTTTATGGAGAGATGTTTCCCAGATGTAAAATCGATGTACAGTAAACATGGAATAGGATCATTTGAGGATCTTATAAACCTAGATCATCTGAACTGTACAGGAAAGCAAACAGATGTCACAGAAGGAAGAAAAAGTTTCCCAAGCGGCCATTCTTCATGTAGGTGTTCTGGACCATCCAAGCCTTGAAATAGTGTGTCTGTCATTTGCAGAATGAGGTCCCCAGAGGGTGAATTTAGTGATGCTAGCCAGCTCTGTGGGGTAGCATAACTAAATTCACCCTCTGGGGACCTCATTCTGCAAATGACAGACACACTATTTCAAGACTTGGGACCATCTATGGCATACTCATTGTTTTATTTTTGCGAAAAACAGCAACATACAGAAAAATTCATAACATTCACTTAAAACATTTGTCTTGTCTTCAATGAATTTAGTCTACATAAATCACAAGATTGTTCCATTATATGAGCCATATTGACCTATATTTCAGTACACTACAAGCTACAATCTTCAATAAACATAGAACAACACAGTTGTGTGAACATGTGTCAAACTTTTGTAAAACTTGTGTCAAAATCATGTCAACAAACTTGTGCAATAATGTTAACCAGTTCACGCATTTGTGTTGTTCTATCTATATCCTCTGCCACAACTATTTCTGAGTGTCACACACTTCAATATCATGTTGAATAAGAGTTTCTGGAACTTCTATATGCTACTCTCCTTTCGACATACAGTAATGCCCTAATTAATTGACTGCTTAACCACAGCAGAATTATGGGTAACTTTTCAGGATTTAGTCGGAAATATGGCTTGTTGCCATTCATCGGAAAGCTCTCGGGGAGAGTTTTTTCCGATGAATGGCAACAAGCCATATTTCCGTCTAAATCCTGAAAAGTTACCCATAATTCTGCTGTGGTTAAGCAGTCGATTAATTAGAGCATTACTGTATGAGAAATGATCGTGCCTCAGCATTGCTAAATTTTATTTGTTGATCATGATTGAAATAGTAAGTGTAAGCTAACAATCCTTTGAGATATGTTTTAGTCTTTTTACTTCATATTAGCATAACTTTATTTTGCCAATCATAGGCACCTTCACAGGCAGTGAATTAGGTTGATATACACAGTATACCAAATATAAAACAGTTATGATTTCGATGATTGAGAGTTAAGTACTAATTGTACAATTGGAAGCAATAATAAATTGGGACATAGACATCACAATTTCAATACACTGTGTAATATGGAACAATGTACTGTATAATAACATATATATTGATAAGGAAACAATTTATAAAATAATAAAGGTTTTTAACACTTTAAAAATGTAAATAATGCTTGCACTATTAAAATTGGTTCCCTCCAGGGACGAATCCAGTGCTTAAAATCTGGAAGACCAAATGTCCCAAAATTTCTTGTGAATACTGATACCGTATATGTAGTATATTTATTCAAATTAAATATTCTACTGTTTTAAGGCAGTTTTCCCTAATTCAATTGTCATTCTTTTGATTGAGCATTTTTTGCATATCCAAGTGTCCGATAATAAATAATAAGCCATCTCACTTTATGTGGGAATGTTCAGAATGAAGAAACATGTGTCCATAAAAAAAGCTCTGCATCTTCCCCATGATATCTTCAAATCAAGAAATCTTTATCAGTTATCACATGGAATGAAACTGACTTGGATACTAGATGGTTATGAGTTCCATGAACAGATATTGTCACAGTTATTCCTTTTTCCATTCCAGTTGCATTCGCTGCTTTATTTTATATTACACTATATTTGGCTGGGAAATTTCACATCTTCACAAGGCATGGAAGGGGGAAAACTCTGCGTTTGCTGGTTGTCGTCATTCCAATCTTCTGTGCTACGTTAATCGCGGTCTCAAGGACAGCTGATTATCATCATCACTGGCAAGGTAATTGTTTCCACAACAACTTAGTATGAGGTGATATATAGCAGTCACTTACAAACAGTGCATAGCGTGATAAAAATATTCACCACTTCATGCAATTTGGCTAATAAATAACATGTAATTTGTGATGACCTTTTGCTATAGTTAATTTTGTTATTCACTGACATGCAGCTATTCCATTCCCATTCTTTCATTTGTTCAGCTAATAAGTTCAGCAAACAATCTATATGGTTTTGTGGTCTTTTCATTATCTTTTGTTGAATCTAGCATTCCACTACCTGTGGTCTGCTTATCACGGTGGGGAATCACATGGTTAGAGGTTGGTGAGTACCACACATTCAAAATGGCCGAGGCGAGCGTAAACGCACAAAAGCAATATATGTCAGAGGAACTGACACAAAACAAAACATTTTACTGTTACGAGCATATGCTAGTTTATTTTTTTTAAACAAGTTGATAGCTTATTTGTACCGAAATACTGTGTAGTTTTTGGAACATTCTGACCAAAGTTGCAAGTCGGATGTTCGTGGAATACGCCAGTCCATACATCTAAGAGAATCCTGCAACTGACAACTTTGGTCTGAATGTTAGAGCAAACAACTGTGTGTTTGAACACAAATGGGGTATCAGCTTGTTTGAAAAATAGTATAGCATATGCTCATGGCTACCAAAATACTATGTAATATATCATATCCTAGTTTATTACTTTTTTCCTCTTTTCTGGTCATGTTTAATTAGAAACCATGTGATTGCCCGCCATGCTTATAGTGTCTAAACATCTCGACCAATATAAATGAACCATTCAACTCTATACTTTAGAAATGAATGCATTGTTATAGTTCAATGAATATAATGATGACCTTTGAATTTCAGATGTTACTGTCGGATCTGTTATTGGTATAGCATTTGCCTATTTATCATACAGACAATACTATCCATCAGTCTTTCATCTGCACTGTCACCTGCCATATACGTCACATGATGATGTACATGATTTAGGCTTACCTTGTCACACACAGCCCCTTCCACCGGCGTCCTTACAGTCACAGATGAAAATTCTCTAAATGAATCAGGAACAGTTCGTACAATCTACAAGGAAACATGTGCCCTCTATATGATGATAATCCACGATATATGTTGTGCTATTATTTGGGGTGACTCTACCCAAGTCACTCACTCACTTTATTTAGTCGTTGGTGGTTTCACATCCTGTGCTCGAAAGAGAAGTGCTTTATTGTCTCATATTAAGATAATTATATTTCTTCAAAAGAGAATCAAGTTCCTAACAAAGATGGAGTTAGAGGTAACCAGGTCAGAGATGTGGACTGACTTATAAAGCTGATCTCTGACACCTCCTGAAATACATGATTATAATCTGCCATCCTTCAGTGCCTAGTTGAGACAGGAATTAGCAGTCTTTTGATTTAATTAACCTTTTCCATTTTTTTCCTTCAAAATGGATGAATAATTGTGAATATTGGTGACAGTATTTGCTCGCCTATAGCAAGCAGGGATATATGACAATCAATGTCAGATATTTTTCAATTTGTTTCTGTTACTAACTATATCTGGATGAGTTTTAGCAGATTACATTTGACTTGTAATTTGTGAAATTTATGTGTAATCAGTGTGAATTTCCTGCAGTTATGGGCTTATAAATGTGTAAATGAGTGAACAATTGAATGTATATTTCAATAAGTGAAATTCAAACAAGTATTTTGTTCAATCACTTACAATTTTGTATTCAACAAAAATGGCACTGAATGGTTATAGTTTTATGAACAGGATTTTATTTCCATTTCCTGCAGTGTCTTGGGCTGAGAAATGTTAGTGGGAAAAATATTTCTGTTTTATAGATCCTGTGTTTAAATTTGCACTATTTGTCCCATGCACACATTCTGATATCTCTATAATAGAGAATCAAGTTACATGTTTGAATACAGACAATGTACATTTCAGCATTATTATGCAAAGCATATCACTGGAATATCCTAAAATCTAAAATTCATGATTGAAATCTGCGTTCCAGCACTGCCTGTTTGTGATAGGCAGCAGCATACTTGCATTACTGTTTTCATTTTCTTCATGTTCAGTTCTTTTGTATAGTCCACTAGTATGAAGTAATTGTGGAAATTAGTTGCAGTAATCACTTACCTATGGCAAGCAGTGAAGATCAGTGGTGAAGTCTGGCCAGGTCTGAGAATATGGTGCTGGACATTTGCAGAATGAGGTTCCCAGAATTTAGTGACGCTACTTCGCACAGAGGGCTAGAAACACTAAATTCACCCTCTGGGGACCTCATTCTGTTTAGGCCTCATCTCTGGAATGTATCTTTATTATCAAATTCACAAGTTTTTTAGTTTCTTGAGAGAATTCTTTTCCTGTTTTCGTTTAGTTTCTCGATATCCCCAAATCAGCAGACAATACATTGCATAATCAAGGTGATAATGGGTGCACATCAAAATATTCACCATTTGGGAACTTAAATTTGATTCTAGGTCTCCCGCAGCAGATGATGCCATGCAGAATGAGTTCCCCAGAGGATGAATTTGGTGACGCTAGCCCACTGTGCGGTGTAACATCACTAAATTCACCCTCTGGCGGACCTCATTCTGCAAATGTCAGACACATTATTTCAAGGCTTCTCTATTTATATTTTATCCGCTATTAATGGCAACAGCATGAAGAACCAACTGAACGAGACTGTTAATGCGAAAATTCAGGACTGGAGCTCGAAAACATCATCTCGAAAAATAGAAGAGATGGAGGAGAGCCAGCATTAAATCTCGAGTTAGAGCTCGGGAGAATAAAAAACTCTCAAATAAAGTGGAAAAACTACAGGAAAGTATCGGCGAATCATCTTAAAAATGTATAGAAGTCGAGTCTTGTGGAAATAAGAGATAAAATCGATAGCGAAAAATCTAAATTTGTTGAGAATGTGAAAGACAGTGCCGAAAGACAGATTAAAAATAAATGGAAGGTGAGAATTACGGGTTAACACAGACGCTAACTACTCTCAGGGAGAGAAACGAGTAGCAATGTGAAAATGAAGGATTTGGTGCACGACGATAAGAAACTGCATGAAACACTCTCAGCCAAAAATTCATTGTTGTCCACATTTGAGTTACAGAAAAGTTATCAGAAAATGAAAGACATTTCTGACAAAATTTCTGAGTTGGATCACAAAGCGTAGACAAGGAAAATTGTGATTAACAGACACAAATTGTGACACTTAAAGCAATCTGATAAATTTGATGACCTGGAGCAAAAATCTCATAATTTGGAAGTTGCAAATAATAAATTCTGAGAACAATTGAGTGAAATTCAATAGTTACAAAAAGCAGTGGAACGCAATAGAAATCAAAGGTAGAAGATGGAGCAACTTGAACTCATTGACACCGACAATGAGAAGCAGAAACTGCATAAGTCATTATAAATAACGACGAGTCAAATTAATCAATTAGAAAAGGATAATTCTGATTTGGAAAATGAATTTTCTAGTCTAAGCCATTCTGTGGAATCGTTAAAAATGTTGTCAAAATAATTTGGTAACACTGAGCAGGAACTAGTTGAGTTGGAGTTGGAAACCGGACAATTGTTAAAGAAGAAATCCACAATAGAGAAAGAGGATAGGAAGTTAAAACAAATCTCGAGCTTAACCCTTCCATGACTGGAGCTTCCTGAAATTGTGTGAAAACCCAGTGCCAAATCATTCTCTTATATATGCAAGTCTCCCATAGGGAGCCTCGCATATATAAGAGATTATATTGGCCTAACAACATTTACCTTGAACTTGTAAGCCAGTGCATTCTCTTATATATGCAAGGCTCCATATGGGAGACTCACATATATAAGAGAATGCACTGGCACATGATATTTAATGCTGCACCAGCACAGCTCCCCTCATGAAAGGGTTAAAGAAGAAATGCTGGATAAAATTCATGCCAAATATTCTGTGCTGGATAAGGAGTACAAATATGTGGTGAAAATTCCAAGAGGTTGAAGGATACGAATGTTCAACTGAAGGAGGTTGAGAAAGAGAACACAGAGCTTCAGCAATAAACTTCTCACGAGAAGAAGACTGTCCATTAACTTTATTCCCATGAACAGTCTTGTTCAGTTGGTTATTCAGGCTGTTGCCATTTATACCTGAAAAATTATTAACAGACAAGCCTAAAAATAGTGTGTCTGACATAAATGTCCAGCACCTTATTCTCAGGACTGAGTATGGCTGACAATATCAGATTGGATTGGTTATTTTACAATATGATTCTGTTTTATTTATATTTGACTGATGAATATACATGTTTAACACCTAAAAAATGTAAGTCCCCCCCTAATATTTATGAGGATATCCTCCCAATGTGGTTATTAGAATACTACAAAACTTTGGGAAGATTATATGTGACCATTATATCTTATAACTAATGAGTGGCTACATGCTTGAATGAACACCAATTGAATGGAAAGGGCCGACTTCATTAAAGAAGTAACATGTCCACATATGATGGACATTTCGTCATTCTCAAATGTCAGAATTTTCTGTTAACGACATGTGGACCTCTCCTTGGTGACTTGGCGCCAGTTTCATATGAACAGTCTACAATAGAGTGGATAATGACACAATATGTTATGACAATGTTCAGCTACTGCAGGGGGAATTGGCGGTCATATGTCCAGTGTCAATTCATTATAAAGCATTTCTTCACATGCGTCTTGAAATTAGTTTTGCACCTTCATAACGGTTTTGTGACTTTTGAACTGAGCACAAACTCCATACAAATATTCCTCGCCAAGCATGCAAGCTCAAATCATCAGACTAATGATATTGGTCATAATGTCAACCAGCCTCAAGGTTAATGAGATGCAATGCAATGTGTCGGGGGAACTTACTTATTTTAAGGTCTTTAAGCAGACATTCCCTACCTACCCTAGAAAAAGGTGCCTAGCCAAAACATTTTATTGGACTGTGGACAAATATATATTTTTTTTTTCATCAGGAAGGGCATCGAAAGGTACCTTACCCATTTTCAAACCTTTCCTATAATTTGTATATAAATGTTTAGATGTTTATTAGTCTAGTGCTCTGACTAATTCAAGATAACAATATTTAGTATTGAACCTTTCAATTAATCTGAATCGTGATGTTTTCTAGATTGAATTGTCAATGACCCATTGGAATTCAAAATAAAAATATTTATAAAAAAAAAAAAAATCCTACCTACTGGTACCTACCCTAATTATTATAGACCATGTGCCTAAACACAGGAATGATTTTGTTTTGTTTTAACAAGTATGTTGTATGTTCACTTACAATGTTATACATGTACTCCCATATTAAAATACACCAGAAATGGCACTGCTTGTTTGTGGTTACATGAACAGGATATTATTTCCATGTATTGGGCTATGAAATTCCGGGGGGGGGGGGATATTTCTTTTATTTTATTTATTTGACCTATAAAATAGGATAGTGGATTTATTTAACCTATTAAATATGATAGGGATTAAGGAGATACACCTTTTTAGACTTGTTTTATTTAATGTGACAAGCTTTATCAGCAATAATTGTGACACTTATCACATTGACAAAGGTTACAGATATGCCCTCAAGCTTGTCACATTAATTTAAACAAATAAAAAAAGGTGTATCTGCTTTAATCCCTATCATTGGTATTGGCTTCCACGGCCGATTACCTATTAACCCTTTCAGTGCCAAGTCTGATTTTTGTATCTACATTTCCTTGATCATTTTTATGTTTAATCATACCATAGTATCATTAGTATGGTAAACATAGTGTCGTTGTCCGGATTGATCACTCGTCGTTAGTCCGTCCGTCTGTAGACATTTTACGCATGGTGCGATAACTGAAATATTTTCTATCTGATCGGAACCATATTTTGTTTTATATGAATTTCTCAGCACCAAATACAGATTGAGTTCGAATATGGGTTTGATCCGAGTTTTTTTTACGGAGTTATGGCCCTTTTTCGACTTAGAATTCATGCATGCTGTCATAACTCAAATTTTTTTTATCTGACCGGCACCAAATCTGGTATGCTAGTTTCTCAGCCCAAAATACATACCGAGTTCGAATATGTGTTTGATCTGATATATTTTAATGGAGTTATGGCCCTTTGACATAGAATTCATGCATGCTTCCATAAATAAACCATTTCTCAACTGATAGGAACCAAATCTGTATGTGAGTTTCTCAACTCAAAATACAGATCGAGTTCGAATATGGGTTTAATCCGATATTTTTTAATGGAGTTATGGCCCTTTTTCAACTAAGAATTGAACAGACAACCCTAGCAGTCTACAATTAATTACCAGTGATATGAAGTTTAACTACTTAGAGAAGGAGACAAGCAGTAATCTGTATCATGGGATAAAAAAAAAAATATTCACTCTTAAAATAAATATATATTTTTTTAAATTCCTTGCTCAATTTAACATAAAATAAATAAATGAATAAATAAATAAATAAATAACAACAAAAAATAATTTTTTATTTTTTTTATAATAATTATTATTATTTTTTTTAAAAGTTACTACTAACAAAATTTGAAAAACTAACACCATTATAACTCCGCCAAGGGTCCCCCGAGTCAGCACACCAAATTTGGTTTAATATGGTTATATTATTTTCTGATGTCTCTTATGCCAATGAGCATATAAAGAAAGCTATGGTATCTAATTTAAAAAAAAAATTCAACAATACACATCACATGCTGTTAACAGTAGATTAGAACATGCCTCTACAGATGGTCTGAGGTCATTATAAATGTTATTGGTTTCATAGAGATGCCAGCCTTTAACATAATCAATGCCTGTGATTTGTTGACAGCTCTGCTGTATAATTGATACTGATGGGTCAGCAGTGAGGTGTTTATCTTGATGGCTGTTGTGGGTAGAATTTGATACATTATCATTGTAAACTTAAATTGGAATCTCTTGACCAAGTATTCCATGTCCAGGTCACCTTTTCACATTTAACCCAAGGCTGTGGTTGTGCAGCATTACAGATCCTGTTCCAGTGCATTCTCTTATATAAATGTGAGTTACCCATAAATTCCAATAATTTGTGTTAGGTACATTGTCTATAATAGTACATAACAGTATACTCTATAATTCAACATCAAAACTCTCATTTATGATTCCGATCAGAGTAACTTACTATCGCCAAGGGATGGGTTAACATCTGCCGATCATGATTGGCCTCTCGTTCATCTGATAGGAACCAAATTTGTATGTGAGTTTCTCAACTCAAAATACAGATCGAGTTCGAATATGGGTTAGATCTGATTTTTTATACCAGAGTTATGGCCCTTTTTCAACTAAGAATTGAACAGATTTGAGATTTTTATGCTTACAATATATAACCCGAGCAGCTTACAATTAATTTCCTGTGATATCAGTTTAGCTCTGAGAGAGAGACAAGAGATAAATCTGTATTATTGAATTAGAGTTATTTTTAGCCATATGTTCAGCACAGCAGTGAAAGGTGTAACACATTCATGAATCAATGGACTCTCCCATTCAGTTCTAAAAGTATAAATTGGAATAGTCTATTGTTCATTTGTAGGTTATTCTCAGAATTTGAGCAGACAGAGAGAACCCCATTTAGTGGCACTATTTGTATAAAGTTACACAGTCCTATAATATGATATCTGATGCTCACTGTACTGCACATATCAAATGACTTTAATAGCCATCTGTTTTTTGTTGAATTTCCATAGTGTTTGGACAGTGTTGGCCCAGGGTTTATCAACTCCCACATAGCTCTCTGATTTAGCCTATCAATGCAACATTCAAGTGACATGCCTGGTACAGTCCCCTAATTTTATAGAGCAATACTAAAGCCATAACTGAAAATGATTACATGAAAAATATACAAAAGCATAAAATTGATGACCAGGGTTAACAATTTTATGCTTTTGTATATTTTTCATGTAATCATTCTCCTAATATCTCCAGGTTTCTCCTCCTTCACTTCTATGGATTTTTGTAGTTAATAATGAACCCTTCTCAATATTCCTGATACTTTAACAGAAATACATTTCATCTGATATATCTCATTTTATTGAGATGTATGTAAATTTGGTATGTGAGTTTCTCAGCCCAAAATACAGATAGAATTTGAATTTGAGTTTGATCCATTTTTTTAAACGGAGTTATGGCTTATGGATTTTAGTGTCCAAGCTAAGAAATGTTCTGATAATAAGTTCAACAAACGACCATATGATCTGCTTATATTACTTTACATCCCTTCAAATGAATACTAGACCATTCCAATGTATACTTTTATAACTGAATGGGAGAATCCATTTAGTATAGAAAGGGTTAAAGCAAATATATATAAATTTGTTTTAAAATTTTTTTTTTATATATATATTATGTACATGTACGTCATGTAGTATTGTATACATAACACAAAACATATACTGACATAATACTACGAGATGAGGAGGGGTGGGGTCACTGGCACTCCAACTTTTTCTCTCTCATCCTCTCTCTCTCTCTCTCACGAAAATATTTCTATACTAACTGTTCGGTGCTAATGGTTTTATATTAATTTCGAAATCAATTACTTTAATAAATTTAAAATTGAAGAGATTAAATATTCATAAGATATTAAAACTGTCCTGGGAGACTCTTCGTTTTAGTGGATAATTGATCTCGTTTTGATTGTATGGATTTCTATGTTCTTAGCAAGCAGTTATTAAATGTTTAATGTGTTCCAATTCATTTTGGAATGTTTGCATTTGATCGCGCTGAAGTGCCTGCATGGTATCTTCTTTCAATATCCAGGGAAAGCGATTTTAATGGTTAATTTATCGGGGTTAAATTTGGTTTTGTACAGGTACTTAATAATTGTAAGTAAAAGGTATTCAGTTTTGTTATTTGTCTGGGTCTGCGAATGTGTTCCAAGAATGATGTTTTTCTTAGTCAGGTCGAGGTTTAAATTATGTTTAGACAGCCATTTTGTATTTCTACCAGGAAGGAGCGTACAGTGGGGTAATTGTAGAAAATATGAGATATCGTTTCTTCATAGCTATGACATCTTTGACATAATCCGTCAGATCTTAGTTTCGTATTTTTTAAAAGTTTGTTGGTTCCTAGTATTCTAGTCAAAATTCTGTACTGAAACCAACGGTATTTTGTATCCATTAAATGGAAGAAGGGCGCAGAGAAGGTCTGTCTTCATGGAATATCTATATTTAATTCGTTTTCCCATTTATTCTTTGCAGATGATGTTTGAGTTTTAACCGTTGATACTAAAGTGTCAAAAACATTTGTCCCCACTTTTATTCCGTAACAAGATTGATATATTCTCTTGGATTATTGGACGTTCTACTATTTTGACTTCCTGGTCACTGTTACAGTCAAGTTTAATTATTTGTCTATGTAATACATGCAATGTGAGAAAATTTGTGGCTATGCCTAATTTGTTTTCCAACTATTCGACTGTCAGCAAATTACCTCTCTCATCATATAGGTCACTGATAAAAACAATTCCTTTCTTTCTCCACTCATTGATGTTCAAGCACCTCTCGTTGACTGTGATATTGTCATTGTTCCATAGTGTTTGTGTTTTTATATTTTGGTGCTGATATATACTCTAGCAGAAATAAAGTTGCGCCATGCTTTCACCACGTCCCTCCAAAATAAATTTTGAATTGTATGTTTGACCGATTTAAGATATTTTTGTCCATATGTTGAAAATAAAGGATCAGATAATATACCAAATATATTATGGTTCTAAACATTTAATTTTTGTATCTGCATTTTAATGTCATCGGTAATGCATTATATAATTTCTCTGTCAAGTGTGTATTTATAGTTGATGTAAATATATGTACTCAAAACATGTAATCACATCAGTCCTCTATAGAGAAACAATTGTTTGAATTTATTGATAATATTGCTTATGTGCTATGTAATGTACATTTGTATTGTTATAGGGGATAGCATGTTGAACATGCATAATTGGTCTCAAGATATCAATAAAATAGTCACGAAATGTGCTAGTGTGCTGTCTGTATTTGGGCCAGAATTACATGGGAATTGTTATGTTTTTAGCTCACCTGAGACAAAGAGTCTGGTGGAGCTACAGTCATCACTCCTCATCTGCCATCCATCCGTCCGTCCATCCATCTGCCTGTCCATCCGTCCGTCAACAATTCTTTGAACATCTCTCCAGATCCATAGGACCGAATGGGTTCATATTTGGTGTGGATGTTCCCTTGGTGACTCACATTCAAATTTGTTAAAATGAGGTCACCAAGTCAAATAGTTGCGAATCCAGGACCATAACTATTTCCCTCCATAGTAACTTCTTCTCAAGTACCATCGGGCTGAATGGGTTCATATTTGTTATGAAGGGTCCTTGGGTGACTGGGGTTCAGATTTGTTCAAATGATGTCACTGGTTCAAATGTGGGCAGAGCCAGGGACATAAAAAAAAATATTTTTAGATTGAACTACTTGTTCAATTTAACCAAAAAGAAAACAATGAAATTACTTTTCTTTCTTTTTTTTTAAATAATAACAAAAAAATACTTTTTTTTTTAAATGTGAATTAATTTTATTTTTTTCAAATTAAAATTTCAAAAACTATCGCCATTATAACATCCACTGGGTTGTCTCGAATCACCATACCAAATTTGGTTCAAATCAGTCCAGGGTCTGGGAGAAAAATCAGGAACAGACAGATTATCCTTGCCATTTGAAGGGTCAAACTCTCATATTACCTTGTTTGACAAGTCATGACTTTCGCTATCAACAATAAGCTTAATATCAACAATAAACTTAATAAGTCAACACATGCCACTCTCATATGCTATTTGGTGGTAATTACAGATGACGTTAACGGTTATCTGATACTGTTTGATAAACAAATAAGAGAAATAGGGGGAGAATGGTTATCTGTGTCATTCATTTCAATTTAAATGAGCCATGTGTTCTATGCAGTTGCATACCAGGCAGATGTTACCATATTATTTATATAGGCTATTAACTCGTTTTCATCTATGCTAATGATATGTCTTATTTATTATGCTGATAATTTCAAGGAACAATTATCAGTGGTGCAATGCTGATAACTAAAAATCTATTATCTATTTTGGAACTTCTGTATATATATATAGTCAATTTTATTGACATGTAAAATAGATCGTGGAACAGGATAGCAAACAAGAGTGAACAAGTAATACATTTGGGATGGTATTCCTAATAAAACATAAAGAAAATAAGGGAAAAAAACATATATGGGATAAGGGGGTGGGCCCCAAATTTTGCCGAGGAAAATATTTATTTTTTTGCAAGTAGGGGGCCTCGTGTCTGCAATTTTTTTCCAGACCCCCTGGGTATACTGTTGTTTTGCACTTGTCTGTCCATGCGTCTAGCCATACATACATGTACGTCCATCCATTCGATGTCTGTTCATGTCCTAACTTGAACAGTAGTGCTTGGATCTCAATGAAATTTGGTATGGATGTTCACTACTATATGAGAACATTCAATAGAGGTTTCCATTATTTTGTTCGGATTTTCCAATCTAGTTAATTATGAATGCGGATTGGAATCTCAAAATTTGCATCGTCAACCTAGAGTGCTGAAAACAAAATAGCATCACAAACGGTGGTATATATCCACACATAATTGTTTTCACCTTTTATTTATAAATTAAATGGCCACTAGGTTGGTAGGACTGCATGGTGATATAAGCTACCGTTCTGATGACATGTCGGCTATATTCTTTCCCAACCAGACTCTCATGCCTTATGTCTGCCAGCTACTATCGTGTATTCTTATTGCATGATAATTCAATGTAGTGTAGCTTGTGTATACCGTATAACATATAGCCGATTAAATTTAATTTGAAAGTATACAAATTATATATATATATATATATATAACAACTACAGAACAGAACATGTCACAAACGTTGATTCGCTTTCAAAGTCGCGATTGGAGCCAGGTCACCTGAATGTACCAGAATTTGAGTCGATTATAAAACATGTTATAGGAACAGATAGACCATCTTTAAAAAAAAGTATGGTACAGGGAATAGGGAACCCATCTTTAAGAATACAACTGATTGAGTTCAATAGGGGTATGTTCTCCTATGTGGCCAAATTCTGTCACACAAGTCGATGTGCCATTCCATTGAATGCTATTGGTGTCAAAATAAACTTTTACTGTTAGTGAAAATATAGTATGTTCTTTTTTTACCCCTTTCTATAATAAATACTCATTGATGAGTAGTTCCCTAGGAAATGTTCAGATAATATAAGTTCAAAAAACATACTATATATATATAGTCAGCAAATGTGAAAACAAAATTGGGCGTAAATGTTGGTGAGAAACCAAAGTTTGACACCCATGTAAATTCAATCTGTAATAAAGCATAGGCCTACATACTACTCGGTAATATCAATAGAACATGCACATCGATGGGTTCATGAACATTCTGATTATTATACCCCCCGCAACGAAGTTAGGGTGGGTATACTGGAGTCAGCTTGTCCGTCCGTCCGTCGTCCGTCCGTGGACACAAATTTGTCCGGAGTTTTACTCAGTCGTTTTTGATCAATTTCCGTGAAACTTGGCACAGACATCAACCACCATGGGAACCTGTGCACCTGCGATTATGACGTTGGTCGGACTTTTTTTGGTGGAGTTATCCCCCCTTTTTCGACTTAGAAATTTTTCGCAACATGTATACTTTTGTCCGAGCTTTTATTCCTACATTTTTCGGTCAATTTTTTTAAAACGTGGCACAGATATTTATTACCATGGGAACTTGTGCACCTGCGATTATGACGTCTGTCCGACATTTTTTGGTGGAGTTATCCCCATTTTTCGACTTAGAAACTTTTTTGCAACATGCATAATTTTGTCCGAGCTTTTATTCCTACATTTTTCGGTCAATGTTTTTTAATCTTGGCACTGATATTTAGTACCATGGGAACCTGTGCACCTGCGATTATGACGTCTGTCCGACATGTTTTGTGTGGAATTATTCCCCTTTTTCGACTTAGAAATTTTTTCGCAACATACATAATTTTGTCCAAGCTTTTATTCCTACATTTTTTGGTCAATAGGTTTAAGATTAGGGTTATGGTTGTACACCTGCAATGGGAACTGTTATTTTATTATTTTAACTACATGTTTACTGACATGTGAAACATCTTAGTATTTTAAAAACAGGGGGGTATCCGTAGTCCCATTGGGACAGTCACACCTCTAGTTATACACAACTATGACCTGCAAGTGTAACCTATTCTAGAAAACAGTACTGTCAATAGCCCATTCGATAGATAGGTTCACTATTATGACTATAATTTATAAATAATAATTTTGTTTTATGTTTAACACAACAAATCATTCTTGGGGTAAGTTGATCAAGTTGCCCCATGTGTAATGGCTCAACCTGCCCACTACCACCAGCATATATACAATACCCTTCAAACAGAAAATTGTTGACACTATCTCCAATCTGACATAATTCCCACAAGCAAAACACATGGTTCTTTCAAAATTATAGCTGCACTGCACCTGTTCTTTAAAGGTATTTATTTAACTAACAGAAATGTGAAAACCCCGAAAATTAACTTTTTCTATGAAAAAATACTTACAATAGCTGACAATAGCAGAAAAACCTTCCTGGTTATGGCAAGCCAAACCGCTATTTAAAATTTTAATTTTACTTAAGTAAAATAAAATGACACTTTATTTCACTTAAGTGAAATAAAATGTCATTTTATTTCACCTAAGTGATATATCGGTCATTTTTTATTTTACTTAAGAAAAAAACAATTTTACTTAAGTAAAATTAACCATGTTTTAACTTAAGTAGAATTCTTTTTTACTTAAGTAAAATAAAAAATGACCTTTATTTTACTTAAGTAAAAAAGAATTCTACTTAAGTAAAATAATGTGTTAATTTTACTTAAGTAAAATAAATGACATCTATCGATGACCAGTAGATGGTGTTTATTTCACTTAAGTGAAATAAAGCGCCCACTATGGGAGTCATCTTGCAAACTAATAATTGCTCCCTTGGCACGTACGCCGGAGTGCTGTTCATGTTCGTGAGAAAGTTATCTCCCGTTGTGTATTATAAATGGCGGATTTCTTCCATTTACTAATAATAGGCCTAACGTATTTACATAATTATGGCAGATTCAGTCGATACAACACTGGACTCAATTTCCAGGGTTATACGAGAGACTGATAGAATATTCTCTGAAGGGGATATAGGAGATTTGCATCACACGAAGATCAGAATACGTACCGCTGTTGTCAAAAAACTTCTAACGTGACAACTCGAGGGAACTATAACCAATACATTTATTGCACCCAGTGAGAATGTAATACGAGAGCACCTAGAGACTAGAATAAATTCGCCCACTGCATGTACCAGCATAATAAGCATCAAACAACACAAACGCATCACACATTTTTGCTGTTTTCTCTGATTATAGCTGTACTGGCAGTGGGTGTGGAATGTTTTCAATTTTATTGCATGATGTTGGTGCTATAAGCCGTCATCTATATATCATAAAGCACTCGCTGTCCTTATAACAAGGTAACCTGTGGTTTGGTGGGATTTGGCGATGGTCTCTAAACTGATTGGGGGGAAATCATTAATAACTCTTACCCGGTTGCACTTTATTTTACTTAAGTAAAATAAATGACATATATCTATGACCGGTAGATGCCGTTTATTTCACTTAAGTGAAATAAACCCAAATGTTCATTTATTTTACTTAAGTAAAAAAGAATTTTACTTCAGTTAAATAAAAACTGTATTATTTCACTTAAGTAAAATTCTTTTTTACTTAAGTAAAATAAAAAAAGGGCGTAAAATAATGGTAATTTTATTTCACTTAAGTAAAATTAGTGTGCGTTTTAATTTTACTTAAGTAAAATAAAGTGTCATTTTATTTTACTTAAAGGGGTACTGTACGCCAAATGTTGTTGTTGGTTTCTATAGTCTCCGAGTCTGAGAATAAGGTAACACTTTTTTCATTATTTGAAAGTCTGTTGAGTACGAAGTAGTGTTACGGATGACAAATTTACCGGAATGCAAAAATACAAATTGTCGTTGTCGAGTAATTTTTGTACAGTTTTAAACCAAATGAATCAAATAAAAGTTATATTATAGGCATACTAGTCCCATATAATCATTTAAGTTATTGTATCGTCGCTAGTCAGTGAGTGGCTTGAGTGTTCTCCCCGTATCATCATAATATTTTAAGCGATCGTGTGTGCGATCGGTTTAACAAGCCAGTATCCCTCATTTACTTTATTTGATTACGCAAATTCGTAATTTAATTGACGCCATTTTATGGCTCCAGTCATAAATTCAATTTATATCAAATTATTAACTTTTAAATTATTAAATTTTAAGATAGCCTATTAACCTGAGCGTTTACAGAATACATCTTCGACTCAAATTACTTATGTTTCTATATATTATCGATATTAGATCGTTGTTGTCACCGGAAATTTAATGAAAATGGCGTACAGTACCCCTTTAAGTAAAATAAAACCATGTAGATGGCGCTTTATTTCATTTAAGTGAAATAAAGTGTCATATTATTTTACTTAAGTAAAATTAATATTAAATAGCGGTTGGCTTGCCATACCTGGTAGCACAATCTTCACAATTCAAATTATGGTGGGAGAAAACTCTTCTTTCTCCACATACATGTAGATGGTGATCAAAAAACCAAAACAAACAAATCGGAATGAAACCCACAAACTAATCATTGGAGATTTTAATTACCCATCCATCAACTGGGAAAATAGAAGTACAGATCTAAGTACAGAGAGTGACACATTTAAGTTCATCGAGAGTATTAACAATACAGGTCTACACCAACATGTTGAGGAAATAACACGGGTCAGAACAGGCCAAAATCCTAATTTGCTGGACCTAATACTAACAAATGAAGAGAATATGATAGATGAAATAGAATATCTCCCACCGGTGGGCAAGAGTGATCACCTTGTACTTATAACAAAATTCAGATGCTACTCGCAGGAAGGGGAGAAGAAGAAAAACGACATATTCCAATTCCATAAATTAGACACAATGGAAGTTCACGAACAAATTATTGAGGTGCAGTGGGAGCTTATAAATGAGATGGATGTTGATCAGGCATAGAATTTTATAAAAGAGAACATAAGAAACGTAACAGAAGAAGTGACGCCCAAAAGGAAGATCAAGAATAAAACCAAAAAGAAAATATGGATGACAAAATAAGACGCGTTATCATCTGTTAAAGAGAAACAGAAAATATGGAAGAAATACCTGAAGTACAAATCGGAAGATAACTACAAAAAGTATTTAACTTCAAGAAATAAGACAACCAAATTATGCCGAGAAGCCCACAAGAACTATGAGAAAAAACTTGTTCAAAACTTCAAATCGGACCAAAAATCATTCTGGTCATACGTCAGACAGAAGACAAAAGTTAAAACCGGGATAGCAGATCTTGAAAATGAATCTGGAGAAACAATAAGTGAAAACCAGGAGAAAGCAGAAATCCTAAACACATTTTTTGCCAGTGTGTACACCATAGAAGACGAACCGGCGCCTGAGATGGATGGCGAAGAATTCAACATTGAGCTCAGCGAAATTGAAGTGACCCCTAACTTAGTTGAGAAAAAGCTACTCAAGTTGGATTCATCTAAATCCCCAGGCGAGGACAATATTCACCCAGCAATATTGAGGCATGCAGCAACATCACTCAGTACCCCCCTCAGCACACTATTCAACAAAACCCTAAGGGAAGGAAAAATACCTGAGGACTGGAAAAATGCAACAGTTGTACCCATTTTCAAGAAGGGAAAAAAGAGCAACCCTGGGAATTACAGACCAGTTATAGCCTGACCAGCATTATCTGTAAAGTTATGGAGAGGATCATTAGGGATGAAGTGGTTAAGCATATGGACTCCAACGACTTATTCAATAAAGAACAGCATGGGTTTCGAGCTAAAAGATCATGTGTAACACAACTACTTGAAGTACAAGATGACTGGTTCAGAGCACTTGAGGATGAAAACAATATAGATGCAATATACCTTGACTTCAGGAAAGCCTTCGACACAGTGCCACATGGAAGGCTAATGAAAAAGTTATCATTATACGGAATTAAAGGAGAGGTTTACAGCTGGATTAAGGATTTTTTATCAGGAAGGAAGCAGGCAGTCAGAGTATCTGACAAATATTCATCTCAGAAAAAAGTAACTAGTGGCATCCCTCAAGGCTCAGTTCTAGGACCGATATTGTTTTTAATCTTCATAAATGACATCACCAATAATGTGAAGAGCAATGTCAAGATTTTTGCCGATGACACCAAACTGTATAGAAATGTCAATAACCAAGAAGATGCAGAAGATTTACAGCGAGACCTTGACCAGCTATCTGACTGGTCCGACAAATGGTTATTGAGATTTAACGCAGCAAAATGCAAAGTGATGCATATAGGGAAAAGCAACACGGGACAAAAATACAACATCACAGAGAATGAGTCACATTATGAAATAGAGGAAACCACGGAAGAAAAGGACATAGGAGTCATCTTTAACAACAACTTGAAATTCTCAACACATATTGCAAAGAGCGTCCAAAAAGCCAATCAAAGAATAGGTATAATAAAAAGAACTTTCAGCTACATCGATGAAGAGATGCTAAAAATCCTATACAAATCTTTTGTTCGACCAGTATTAGAATACGGATCATCCATTTGGAACCCACACTATAAGAAATACAAAACCACGATAGAAAGCGTACAGAGACGAACAACGAGAATAGTCGCAAGCTTGAGGGGCATGCAGTACGAAGAAAGGATAAGGAAACTAGGCATTCCAACACTAGAGTACAGGAGAGAACGATGTGACATGATCCAAATTTTCAAGATAATAGAAGGATATGATGAAGCTGATCTACCAATGATAATGGATAAAGAGAGTCGAACAAGAGGGCACAGTAAAAAATTAAGAAAGGAACTATTCACTAGTACAAGGACAAGCAACAATTTTGTGGCGAGAAATATAAATTCATGGAACGGTCTAACGGATATATGCGTCTCGGCAAATACGATCAATGAATTTAAATCAATTCTTAATGACCAATGGAGAGACAAAGAAAATAAATTCCACTACGATTTCAATGACATGCGCAACACAAATTTGAAATCAAGGACTAACGTATTAGCCACAACAAGCGAAAGCTTATAAGGCTCAAGAATACAGGTAAATACAGGTAAATAAAAAAAACACACAAATAGTAGAACTCAGAGGTGGATCAACTTACCCTCCGGCTCAACTTACCCCACTCTCCCCTACCGTTACAGTGTGGGACACTCACCAGCAATTGCTGCACACATAATGTTAAATAATTAAATGTATTGCACGTAAGGGAAATGTATTGCACTTAAGATCAATTGAATTTCATTTGGGTACAACTAATTGTGATTAAGCTCAATTAATTACGCTTAAGTCAAATTATTTAATAAATGTGAAAACGGCCTCCCATAGGCTTACCTGTATAGATATCGGTAGGCCTACATAATGAATTCCCAATTTAAAAAAACAATGTCTGGCCATAGAGGCGGCCTTCAAGGCCTTGTACGGTATGTGAGAAGAACGGCTAGCTTTGTCAGCCAGAGAGGCGTCACATCGAATGGTAGGTGTGATCGAGTCTGGTTATATACAACACTGACCACAAATTATAGCTGAAGGGTCCGGTCCACTGCCAATTAAGGCGGTCAATTCCAGTCCGGTCCAGGCCATTCCGGTCCGGTACACATGCCTGGCAATTCATGGAACGGTCTAACGGATATATGCGTCTCGGCAAATACGATCAATGAATTTAAATCAATTCTTAATGACCAATGGAGAGACAAAGAAAATAAATTCCACTACGATTTCAATGACATGCGCAACACAAATTTGAAATCAAGGACTAACGTATCAGCCACAACAAGCGAAAGCTTATAAGGCTCAAGAATACAGGTAAATACAGGTAAATAAAAAAAACACACAAATAGTAGAACTCAGAGGTGGATCAACTTACCCTCCGGCTCAACTTACCCCACTCTCCCCTACCGTTACAGTGTGGGACACTCACCAGCAATTGCTGCACACATAATGTTAAATAATTAAATGTATTGCACGTAAGGGAAATGTATTGCACTTAAGATCAATTGAATTTCATTTGAGTACAACTAATTGTGATTAAGCTCAATTAATTACGCTTAATTCAAATTATTTAATAAATGTGAAAACGGCCTCCCATAGGCTTACCTGTATATATCGGTAGGCCTACATAAGGAATTCCCAATTTAAAAAAACAATGTCTGGCCATAGAGGCGGCCTTCAAGACCTTGTACGGTATGTGAGAAGAACGGCTGTGTCAGCCAGAGAGGCGTCACATCGAATGGTAGGTGTGATCGATCGAGTCTGGTTATATACAACACTGACCACAAATTATAGCTGAAGGGTCCGGTCCACTGCCAAGGCGGTCAATTCCAGTCCGGTCCAGGCCATTCCGGTCCGGTACACATGCCTGGACCGGTCCAAAACGGTCCGGTCCACCTATAATAGGCTATATATGTTAATGAATTCTCTGTTTTCTCAAAGTTTTTACTCTGTATAGTACAAACTATAAGGTTACTGAGTTCAGTGCATTGCAATGAGTCCATATATATGTTAAAACTTACATTGTTTGCCGATTGTATACGCATCATTGTCTGTCTCTGGTGGGATATACTGGGAACGATGCACGATAATAGTATTTCTAGTAATGCGAACATGCACTAATTAAATGTATTGGACAGATATATAGCTAGGGCCAATCTAACATGGCACTCAACTGATCGTATACGCATGATTCGTATCATACTTAGTTTCATTAAATTGAAATTTAAACGAAATAACTATACTGATGACAATTATACATATCCATCCAAATTGATTAGTTGATGCCATGTTACACTGTTTATGACACATAGTTCCATACTCATTCAGTTGCATGTTTGTCGCATTGATAGGGTGCTACAGAGTGTTGGCCAGTGTTACACTAATACATTTTAAGGAAAGTGACATGTACAAAGTACATCCATACATTGTTTTCGTGGCATCAAACGTTTAATAGATATTAACCACTTGAATGCATGTGTCAATACATCGTTGCTAATTGATATGACGGCAAATACGCAATAATATTCGCGATAGTTTATTATAACTGAAGTAAAATAGCGGCAAAAAGCGGTCCGGTCCAGTCCAGTGACACCTGGTCCGGACCGGACCGCGGTCCACCTGGACCGCGGACCGGTGCGGTCCAAAGCGGTCCAGTCCGCATCACTACAGTGTGTACCCTTCAGCACTTTTTTGGTGAGAGTGACTTCTTCAGCCAAATTCTCGCCCCAGCTATCGGGAGCGGGTCGATTCGGTCCAGGGATGTTTTTTGTGAGATTATTCGGCCCAAACCATGGGCCGAACAAGTCGGCCGAACCAGCCCTGGACCGAATCGACCCCGACCCCAGCTATCGAGTCACAGTCAACGCAGTTGGCCTATATTTGTTTACATACCCAATCTCGCTGTTTCTCGTTTACACATCAGTCTCGCGCGAAATGAAAACAAGTGCTTTGATTTTCTCTTGAGTACATTTCGATTTTTATCTCACTTGTCTGAGTCTGAATAGTTCCAATGAAGCAGAAAGGGATAGATAAACATGAATTCTCTCAGGAAGTGGTTATATAAACCTAAGGTAAGCGAATAACCGTAGTAATGAATCAATGATATACCAACCTCATTTCGCCTTGGCTTTTACTCAAATTACTGGCCTAGTTTCTGAAAATTGTCTCATATTTTTCACGAATCCATCAGGCATCACTCACTTAGATTTTGTAAATTGATTTGATGACAATAACTGTCAATATTAACATTGGTGATGCTGTATGCCAATTGAGCCCTACTCAGTTGCACGGGGAACTTGTAGCAACACAGGGGTTTGACAAGATGATAGTAAATAAAAAATATAATACATGTACTGATGATGACATTGATGTAGATATATATTATTATATACTATATATAGATATATAAAGAATAGGGGCGCAACTAGGGGATTAGCGATTGACGTCATTTAAATTTTTTAGTATCACGAAAATTAGAAACATGAAAAAACGTTTCGCTCGTGGCGCTCTCCATATTCATTGCCATTGGGCCAAAAGGAAGAATACCTGAGTTTAGGGTAACATGAGGGAAAAAAACAGGGGCGGGCGGGCGGTACTTCATTTTATTTTATTTTTTCATTTTATTTTTCACTGGGAATATTAATTATTTTAAGTATTCGTGCCTTCTAATCGTCTGCCAGTGTCACTCGTATAAAGCTTGGTACAAGTCATTGTCACACTAAATTACTAATCAATGTCATGGTAGCTTTAATCAGTTTAATGGTGTTACAGATGTTCAATGACATGTACCGGTATACACCATGATATTAAATGATATTATATATAGAATAAGTGTACTAGTATAGTGTTGGAAATTAAACGGTTTATGTTCACGCTGAAGCTCGGATATTACAGGCCAAATCCTACGAGTGGACATATTACTGTTCAATTTCCCACACAAGACACTTATATTTTGTTTATCCACCGACTCGAATACTAAGAAATTTTGCGAAATATTCAACTCAGAAGGTGAATTTAACAAGAGTTCCTCCATTGGAAATAGCACATACATGCGGTAACGCCAACGTGACGTTCATAACATAATTAATATGCAAAGCGGTGGTGGCATTCACACCTGTAAAACAAAGTAAGCACCAAGAACAATATATGTGCATTGATTACCCTATGACTGTTGCATTCGGATCATTGCGACACAGAAGATGTTGATTCATCGGGTCCGGCTTTCTGTAGAACTAATGAATATTTAATGAGAAATAGTTCTACTAGGAAAAAATTCTACCAGGCACATACAAGGTAACACTCCTAATGGGTACATACTAGTAGACTCATGTTACGTCAGGCTTATAATTTTCAGGGTGGATGCGGTGAGAGGTGGATAAACTATAATAATGGAATCATTACCTCGAGACCACAGGTGTTAATCCTGCGTCAAAAGTGTCAGAATTATTTTTAATCTGACATTTTATTACTATGTCCTTTTCTGTCAGTTCAGAATCCGTGTGGTACCGGTTCACGCACGACAACATGTCTGTGCTATAGTTGACAGGCGCCATGATGTTTCTATTCTGATTCATATGAACACATTTGTGAAGTTTAATAGCTAAAACGCAGGATCTATCCGCACACGGAAGTGTTTCCGCCATATTCAATCGCCATGTGCAATCGGCAAAATATCCGGTTACTTTCGATTTGCTAGTTAATACATATTCCGGCCCAAGTATCGCGTGTTTTCTGGTTTCCGCTTTCGAGAAATCGGCAAGGTTTGCCGAACAATGACAAGAGAATACGTTATATATATTCCCTGATACGAATATACTACAACAACAATGGCGGCACTTCCGTTTTTAGTGAATTGACGATATTTGCAAGGAAATGGTTTACTTGTTTAAGCTAATTCCGTAGTCGCGAAATCCTAATTACAACAAAATTAAATGAAGTCGGAGGAAATTTTTGAAAAACGATAAAATGGAATTTGGCGGAAGGTTTTGAGTAGGGGCGGGCGGGTTACCCTAAACACAGGTATTCTTCGTGTTGGCCTTGCTATTTTTTTCTGGAATTACTAGTACAACACTTGACCTAGTTTAAAAAAATCAATATAAAATAAAAAATAAATAAGCCAACTTTCTGATGGAATATATTCCAAGCCAACCCGCCAGATAAATATGTACTGTTTTCAATCCGGCACAGTCACGCCCAGAAATATTTGTAACCCTAACTTTTGCATGGAAATTCACATTCCAAATTGGTCACTTGACCTCCTTAACATGCACACACCGAGGCATGTACATATATGGGAGGCTGTTTCCACATTTATTAGCTAATTACACTTAAGCATAAACCATTTAAACTTACGTGTAATTCACTAACACTAAGGCCAAAAAATAACATCTGTGTTTCCGGTTACCCGACCGACTTGCCGAAATTGGGCCGACCTAGACTTTTTTTTTTTAAATTTCAACCCAAAAACAAAACAAAAAACCTTCTTTTTTTTAAAATTTTGTTTAATGCATGAAAATTGGCATGTAAGCACATCTGTATCCCTAAATATATACTATATACTACATTAAGCAGCAATAATTTTAGATGGAATTTTCAAAAACAATTTACTTATATTAAAATACATGTCCATTTGTGGTTGCAGATGAATTTGGGGGCAATTTGAATGATGAGGTGTGGTACATCAGTCAAGGTGTCCTGTGGTACCATTTTCAGTGTGGCGTGGGACTTTATATTTCAATGCAATTGAGGTGTGTCTGAGGAACATTTACACCCTGTGAGCATGTGAGATATCCTGCCAGTGGAGGGGTGTTTTAGCTCCTGAGGTATATGACCAAATATTTAGGTGAGGTTTGAACTAATTTCATACAAGTTATGTTATTATAAAGTCATAGAAAAGCCCTATTATGGTGTTTAGTCTTTAGGCCTATTGATATGTCAATATTGTGATCTGAGGAAGATGTGCCACCCCAATCTAAACTGAGAGAATAATTACAAGAGAGCTGCAGTTGGGTGCCTGGGAGGCATTTGTTTGTCCACATTGACAATACTTATCATATTATTGCGCTACATTAACTGCTTACTTGCAATATACATGGACAGCCTTAACACAAGTATAAAGAATAAGCATTAATGTACTTAACTATTCGGGGGAAGAAAAAAAAAAATATTACAAAAAAAAAATAATCCCTACCTGGAATTTTTTGGCACCGTATTAAATATGAAACAAATAATTTATTTTTTTTGGCCTAAAGCGTAATTCCCTTACGCTTAAGGGCAATTCCACGAAAAAGTGGACATACTAGTAGGATCAAAATTAAAAACTTGTCTTCGCCATGTATAATATATTTTTCCTGTTAGACGAACACTTCAAGTTATGAACCATCATGGTAATTTACTGCATATATATGCCTCATTGAGTAATTCCAATTTGTTCCTGTCAAAATATAATTTTTTGGGGTTTTTCAAATATATAATCCACAATTTACATGAACATTTATCTTCGCTGACCATTTAGCTTCACATACATGTAGAAGTGGAAGCAAATCCTAAGTATAGGAAAATTGGCTTTGTAGCCAGAGGAGGTCTTGTTTCAGAGAAAACAAATATTTCCAATCACATGGAATTGGATGGTACGTCGGCCATGGAATGAAATGCTTGTTAATAAAGCATGTTTCTGGAACTGACTTCACAATTTAATTCTTAGAGTTACTACATGTATTCTTATTTTCCTGAGATATAATGTACTGAAAATTGGTACGTCCGTTACTTTTTTGGGAGGTATATCCGTTACCAAAACCATTCTGCCTGTATTGGTCGGAGAAAAAAATGTGGCCATGCATATGCCGTTGACAACACAATAAAGTTATTCTTGTTTGCAATGTTATGTCCATTCACTTTCAAGATAGACTTTTCTGCATGTTACCTAATACTGTTGGTGGTCACACATTTTCAGTTCTGCAGCATTAATGCATCCATGAAAGCATTTATTCATGGTGTGTACATGTATAACTACCAGTATCTATTTGTATTGATCTTAGATATACTGTATGCCATAGACTAAGACTCCCAAAAACATGACTGGTTTCTATATACAGTATTAGCAGGGTTTCCGCCAGGGGGATATTAATGAGTCTGTATTGGGGAAACACATAACACGACTGGACGACCATGGTTCGTCCTGTCGGGCGAAAATTTAGTTATTTGACACTGAAAAGTAGCAATTTCCGACAGGTATAATGAATCTAACCACTACAAAGCATCTATGCATTGACCAATAATACATAGCAAGGAGAATTGAATAAAGTATTTCCTAGAATTTCAAGTAGCTTTTGTGAAAATGAAACTGACAGGATATATGCTGTCAATTGTAAAACTATTGTGCGCTGTGACGTCATACTGCAGGGTTTGTCTGCAGGAGATATTTATAGCGGCGGAATACGAATGGTAGCGACATCTTTCACTCGGAACGCGAGGCTTGTTCAGTAGTCTCTATTAGTCCATAAACTGACGACCACAATTGCTTATAAAAATGCGTATATTGCCATGCATAGTCAACAAAATCCCAAAGTGATTTATTTCACAATAATACGGAACCTGTCCCGAAATCAGTCTTTATAGCCGGAATTCATAGTGACAAGACCATTCATTTGAACCATATTACATACATAGAGGATAAAGACAAACACATACCCCTCCCCAAATATGGAGATAAAGTCAAAGTACAGTAAATAATAGTTGCATTGTCCCGTCTGGGTCCCCAAGCACAATCAACGATGCACATTTTCACATTTCCCTCCAAAATTATATTTTATAACACGTTGGCTAAAACTGTTCTATAGCTGCATGAACTCTGCAGAGGGACCCATTAATTATACAGTACGATAGCACAGGATCTCGGAGCATGAGTAGTTTCATCCATGAAAATCCTGTGCATAAAAATGTCCCGAATCAGAAATTTGGCGTTCTTTGATCAAATTATGTAAACGTCACGGGATCTTCGAGCATGAGTAGTTTCATACCGTGCACAAAAATATCCATACTCAGACAGCAATCCGGCATTCTTTGATGTTACCGCGACATGTATTAACGCTGTATCTAACATCGCTATTTGACCCACTTTTTCACCAGTATTCTGTTTAACTCCAATTGCAGCCGGATTTTCTTTTTACGACATATTGCTACTGACTTTTGGTATATCTATGAACCAAACAGATCATCTGCGAGGGGAATGAGGCTGTCCTACGGACCCTGAGCCGTACTAACGGAAACCCTGGTATTAGTATTATATTTTGAATGTTTTTCACTTGTAGAATGTTTAAAAACTTCTACAATGATATTAGACTGTTTACTTTGTTATGTTTCAATAACTTCCCAATTGATTTTGGCCACAATTGATCGACCCCAATGATCTTAGTTTCGCAAGGGTACATCCATTACCGAAAATAGGTACGTCCGTTACCATAATTCTGGAACTTGTAATGACAAAATTTATGAAGAAGATACCTTGAGAGAATATGTAATTCATAGCAACATCAATTTTCTACAATTTGGACAACATTACATTTTTCTTCCTCGAAAACATTCAGAGTTGTGCGCTTGACTGAAGCAACCCTAGGTAGAAGGCTTTCAAAATCAGGTACGTCGATTTCCCAACCGTTGGAGTCAAATATTGAAAATTTCCCTCCACAAGTTAAATTTTAATTGTGATTTTCAATTACACCTTCATAAGATATATCAATTGAATGGATGGAAGTGAAGAAATATTCATCATTGTTCACAGGAGAAGGATATACATCTCCTAATTTGTGTCTGGATGGTACATCCGTTACTGTGGAATTGCCCTTAAGCATAAATAATTTATGCTTGAGCGTAAATCATTTATGCTTAAATGTAATACATTTGAATTACGCTTGCGCAGATTCAGCTTATACATCATGGTAAAGCCGAGCATGTCTCCATTCAAATGACGCAGCTCCGCATGTCGAGGCGTTTAGGAGATCTATACTAGTACAGCCATCTGAATACAGGTGGTGAACATTGATGTGCTCTGTGGGCGTGACTGAGTCTTGCAGGGCTCAATTTAACTGGATTCGCATCGCAATTTTCTATTAAAAATCTACCAAGAGCTTCAAAATGCTATTCAAATTTAAAACATTAATTCGACCCCTGGAGTCTTGTAGAGTTCATACTCACTGAAGGTCAACATATACAGCGTACACATCTGTTAATTGGAAACCGATTTTCATTGCATAAAGGTAGATTCCTATCAAGTGGGGCATGCCCTGTTCCATTGTAAACTTGGATTGACACCAAACGACGCAGGAATGCTTTTGTCGACAACATACACATTATGTCAATCAAACTCTGTACCTTAAGGGGTTTGCGAAATGAGAATTTACCATAGAAAAAATTGTTGTCAGATATATTGCTCTTACAGTGTTTGCGATATCGAAATGAAATTTGGTATGGGGTGTTCGATGCAATGAATCGGATAGAATCGTCACCGGCTGAATCCGAGGACCCTAAATGTGACATTGACACCCTACATACAGTACGAACTTGAAGTACGCCGCACCTCAGAAAGTGTGACTATTGTAGGACAAAATAATGAAACATTACATTTCCAAATAGTTTTCAGATTTGTAATCTGATTTTCTCAGATATTTTTCATTGTAAACGTCATCCCATTCAGAAAATTAGTTTGGTCACACTGATTACCCCTGCCCCGCATCCTAATTGCCATAACAAAATGCTATGTTATTCCACCAGCAAAATTAATGTCTAAAACTACACTGAATAAATTATTTCGATGGTCACATAAAACAACAAATTTGTATTTTCACACAATCAGTGTCAATTTGAAGTCCTCGTTGCCATGGCAACATGACATTTTTGATCTACGGTATGATGACCCTTAAGTACTGGACATGGAGTTTAAAAGCAGTTCACGGGTAGGGCCTATACTACTAGTAGCAATGCCTGAACAGTCAAACTAAATATATAGTTGTGTAAATAATGCTCTTTTTCCCCAGGAGACCTGGCACTGAATGAATTAATGTCTGTGCCCACTGCACACACGACAACATACCTGGACTAATGTTGTAATGGGGGGGGGTGGTGTTGGTATTTTGCATTTGGATCTTTATTCAGTGATCTCGAATGAGACTTCAGCCTGACAAACTTGGTATCTGACTGAGTTCTGATTTTTGTCAGAATACTCTGACCAAATTGCGATCCCCTGTCAGCTATCACGAGAGACCAGTACCGGTACGCTACCTCTCGGCTACCGACATTGCAATGGAATTAACTTCGGTACATTGGTTGGGTTTACGTTGTTGGCCCTTCGCATTCCTTGGTATCTGACCGAGTTCTGATTTTTGTCAGAATACCCTGACCCGGTTGCGATCCCAGGTTCGCCTGCACAAGAAATCTCCCAGTACCGGTACGCTACTACTAGTAGTACCTCCCGGCTACCATCTACAGACTTCCCTGAACTTGAACAGGGTGGATGATTCTATAGTACGCGTATTGCATGCGGGGGTGTAACGATGCATCTGCGATACAGCACTCACAGTACGGTCATCAATACAGGTGTTTAAACGATACATATCTCGATGCACAAAAACGCATGTTTTTATTATACATATGGCATATGCAGGTATAAATAATTATTAACAAATGAGACGTGTCCATTTCATCATGTAAAATAAATTGTTTACAGTCAAGAAACACATTTTTCTGGAATGAGGGTGTTAATCTATCTCCCCCCTGAATCCTGAATATTAAGGACTGAAACATGCCAACTGTTCAAAAAATATAGGGGGGGGGGGGGGGGTTCAACTCACGAACGACAACAATTTCTGCCAATTCGAAGACACTTTCTTGGCCATTTATGATACCACAGGAGCTTCGAACTTAATCAGTAACTGCCTACTTAAAAACCACTAGGATAGAAATGAGTGACAATAGGTGACATGTTTACAAGAGTCCGATTCTAACTAAATTTAAGTCAAGTGTATCATACCAAAGGCTAGCACACTTTCGTTCATGAGATGTTGCGGAAAAATGGAGGAAGAGGTACATGTTATTAATGACAGTTATCCTGTTTTTCGAAGTCTTTTAGTATTTATTTGTCAAACCACACAGCTGTAAAATTTTGCTTTAATAGAATTGCATGAGATTCTCATTCCTTGAAATTGGCCACGGCAATAAGTAATGTCGTGGTAAATGCCGTGGCAACATTTGGAATCTAACATGCCAAATGACATTAGATTTGCCTTGGGACATTTTCCCTAATTTCGAGGGCTGGTTTCTATAATTGGCTTCAATTGCTTTTTCTACCACCATGTTTTTTGCCATAGCTAATTTCGAGGGCTGTGTGAATGTTGATAGAGGATATGGTGATTTGAATGAGGCAAACATTGTAGCCAATCAGTGGAGCGTGTTTCAGCCCCCACCCCCATGATCTATTTACTTGTTTTTTAATTAAATCGGCATAAAATATTACATGTGTACTTGCACCACAATTTGACATGAATTTTCCGGTAAATACCGTAGTGAGTAAAATTGAAAACCTTGTAGTGCCATTTGTTTAATATACCAGTATTTACGTTCATATACCATTCATTCTGTTTGTCATTTTATAACAAGGAGAGAAATGGAAATGAAAAAATAATTGAATTGATACACAATTATTCTGTTTGAACATTCATTTTAGGTTTTGATATTTGCCTTGTGAAGAATGCATGTCTCTTACATGATTTTTCGGTAAAGTTCGGGACCAAATGGCAAAACAAGTACATGTAAAACTAATGGCATTGAGTGACTTCCTCGCCCATGATCCGCAATATCAGAATGAAATTATATCAGAATGAAATTGTGTTAAGATTGATCTGATATTTAGATTTTCCAACCAACAGTTATGTGATCTGCGCAATCTCGACCAAGGACTCATAATTTTGGTGAAAAATAGACTTCCAGTAGAGAAGCATATGAGCGAAGTTGGTAGGCCTATGGCAGTAGTAAAAGTAAAAACACTCTGAAAATAATTTTTTAGTTGGGAATGTAGAGTGGCCGGGATGTAGTCATACCAGTACCTTACTCTCAGGTGCCAAATAAACGTGATGGCTGAATAAACGTGCTGGCTTACATTTATCCCTAAAATTATTAATAGTGCTGGCATTTTCACTATATATATCATGACTAAATAATAGTGATGGCCAGCATATTCTTCCAAAATTAATAAGCATGCCAGCACGTTTATTTGGCACCCAAGTGTACATACTAGTAGATGTTCATTATTCTCAAAAAATCTATTTATGAATATCTAATGAATGCAAATGCATTTGTCAACACACGAATCAAATCATGAGTTCTGCGACTGTCCTCAGTTGTATGACAGATCACAAACCACGCCCACCGCAATTATGTAGAAGAAAGATATCAAGTTTTCAAGAAAATTTGTCGATTTTAATTAAAAAAAATATAATTTGTATGGAATAATTGTTAATGCTTGGACATTTTACGATGCTTATGTTCATGATTTGATAGGAATTTTTTTTTCATGCCATTCGTTTCAACCATCTGGCGCATATTACTAATCTCCTCAATATTTGTCAATATATATTTACGCATTTTACTCTTTGAACACAATGGCATTGTATTATTGTGTCAAAATTGATGTTCTACGATCTCATCGCAATATGTTTTGAAGAGTGATTTTAGTGTACCGGTATTCCTTTTAAGCTACATCTATTACCGGTACATGTATATGGCGACATCAAGACTGTTTAGTTTGACAACCCCAGACTTATGATGTCAAACAATTTCCATTTCCCTGTTGATAAAAAGTCAGATTTTTAGGGACTGAACATAAATTCTAATTGTAATGTATGTGCCTGTGGAAATTCTGGAAATAATTACCAAGGGTTCATGAGGTATAAAATAGATATCAGATTAGACTGTCAAGAATATAAAAGTGTCACCAAATGTGGCAATTAAAATCTGGAAATAATGGTTAAATGATGTGTATTTTATGTCAAACTTCATTGGAAAACTCGCTTAGTCATTTCAGACACAATAATGTCAATATAATAATAAGTTAACTAAAATCTGTCTGCACAGCTTACTGGATATGACTATTACTACTGTAATATGCATTTGACCATGATGGTTGCTCTAACCTCGTTTCACCCCACCAAAACAAATTATGTAACATATTCAATTGGTAACTATTTTCAGGCATTTAACATGTTAATTTATGGTGACAATGTGGCCATATCCAGTCATGTGTTATCTTGTTACATAACTCATCACTACCAGAATATTTCTGTCTATCTGATAGCAATGTACCAGTGGCTATCATTCCCTAATCTGTGGTCAAGTTTGGTCAGGCATATCTCTTTTTAGTAATATATATAGCATGTTACAATGTTACTAGCCTGAGGGTATGTTGACCTTAACATACAATACTTGTGTATGTTCACTTCGGGTCGTCACCCATATTGACTTAAAAATGTACCTGGATAAACCTGTATGCTATAGTATTGTCATCTAGTTATTGTTATGTTTACCCATACCAATGGTAAACATAGTGTCGTTGTCCGGATTGACCACTCGTCGTGCGTCCGTCCGTCTGTCCGTCCGTCTGTCCGTCCGTCTGTCTGTCTGTCCGTCCGTAGACACTTTACGTGTAATGCGATAACTCAAACATTATTTACCTGATCAAAACCAAATTTTGTATATGGGGTTTTCAGCCCAAAATACAGATCGGGTTCGAATATGGGTTTGATCCGACTTTTTTTGACAGAGTTATGGCCCTTTTTTGACTTAGAATTCACGCATTCTGCCATAACTCAAACATTTTTTATCTGATCGGAACCAAATTTGGTATGTGAGTTTCGCGGCCCAAAATACAGATCGAGTTCGAATATGGGTTTGATCCGACTTTTTATTACGGAGTTATGGCCCTTTTTCGACTTAGAATTAATGAATTCTGCCATAACTCAAACATTTTTATGTTTACCCATACTATGTATGGTAAACATAGTGTCGTTGTCCGGATTGACCACTCGTCGTTCGTTCGTCCGTCCGTCCGTCCGTCTGTCCGTCCGTCTGTCTGTCCGTCCGTAGACACTTCATGTGTAATGCGATAACTCAAACATTTTCTATCCAATCAGAAGCAAATTTTGTATATGGGTATATCAGCCCAAAATACAGATCGAGTTCGAATTTGGGTTTGATCCGAGTTTTTGTTACAGAGTTATGGCCCTTTTTATACATAGAATTCATACATTCTGCCATAACTCAAACATTTTGTATCTGATTGGAACCAAATTTGGTATGTGAGTTTCACAGCCCAAAATACAGATCTAGTTCGAATATGGGTTTGATCCGATTTATTTTAAAGGAGTTATGACCCTTTTTCGAAAATAAAATCGATTTAAATTTTTTTTTTTTTTAACTTTTATAATAATAATAAAAAAAATGTCATTGACATTGTCATTTGTTTTCATTTAGATATTGATGATTATGATACAAGTTGATAAAAAGATTTCCAATGTGTCCCTTTAATTTTTTTAAATAATTAAAAACAATTATAACCATTATAACTCTGCCAAGGGTACCCCGAATCACCACACCAAATTTGATTAAATCGGTCCAAAATATTGTGTTATGTACTGGTAAATCTGTTTGGAGCAACATTAAATCCAATTCACCAATTGCATTTGGACTACTTAGCTATTGATAAAGCTATATTATTTTCTGATGTCTCTTATGCCAATGTGCAAATAATCTGATAAAGAAGCCTGTGGTATCTAATTTAAAATAAAGATTCAACAATAAACATCACATGATATTAACAGTAGACTTGGACATCTGTGCTGCAGAGTTATATCTTCAGATGGTCTGATATCATTATAATTGTTATTGGTTTAATAGAGGTCAGTGTTCAACATAAACAATTCCTGTGATTTTTTGACAGCTGTGCTATATAATTGATATTAATGGGTCAGTGGTGAGGTTGCTTATCTGTATACTAGGACACATTATTATTGTAAACTTAAATTGGACTCTCTTAACCCAAGTATTCCATGTCCAGGGCACACCTACACATTTAACCCAAGGACTTGCTGGCTGTGGCGGTTTAGCATTACAGATCCTGTACCAGTGCATTCTCTTATATAAATGCCAGTGACCCATAAATTCCAATAATTTGTGTTATGTACATTTGTCTATAATAGTACATAACAGTATACTCTATAATTCAACACCAAAACTCTCATTTATCCGATCATATTAAATTTTTATCGCCAAGGGATGGGTTAACATCTGCCGATCGTGATCGGCCTCTCGTTTATCTGATCGGAACCAAATTTGGTATGTGAGTTTCTCGACCCAAAATACAGATCGAGTTCGAATATGGGTTTGATCGGAGTTTTTTTTACGGAGTTATGGCCCTTTTTCGACTTAGAATTCATGAATTCTGCCATAACTCAAACATTTTTTATCTGATTGGAACCAAATTTGGTGTATGAGTTTCTCAGACCAACATACAGATTGATTTCGAATATGGGTTTGATCGGATTTTTTTTAATGGTGTTATGGTCCTTTGACATATGATTCACACATACATGTACTTCGATAAATCAACCATTTTTCATCTGATAGGAACCAAATTTGGTATGTGAGTTTCTCAACTCAAAATACAGAACGAGTTTGAATATGGGTTAGATCCAATTTGTTATACCAGAGATATGGCCCTTTTTAAACTAAGAATTATCCAGATTATAACCCAAGTAACTTACAATTAATGAATACCTGCTTCTCTGTGAGCAAGATAAAAGACAATATAGTTTATTGCTTTGAGAGTTATTTATAGCCCTCATATGTTAGGTCTGTATAAGAGACACAGTGAATTATTGGATAAATTGATTTAGCTATCTTTTTAACCACAACTTAGCCAGGTGAATTTATTTAACTAGACCAATGGAGCTCTCTAAGTCCTTGGATGATGGGACTACATTGGATCAAACAGGGCAGAGATAGGTGATTTAACCCCTTTTACCCATTCCATGTCTTTTAACCTTTTCCATTAAATAAATAATTATATTATTTTGATATCTCACATGGCAATTTGCAACAACATGAATAGAACTGCTCACACTATGATAGTGGTCACAGGCTCTAGAGTTTAGATGTTATATTAACCCTTCTATATTGACTCATACATTCCAATAATTTGTGTTATTACTGGTTATTATGTACATTTGTCATATACTACTTTAGATCATAACAGTATACTCTATAATTCAACATTAAAAGATTATGATTCTGATCTTAACAATTTACTATCGCCAAGGGATGGGTTAAACATCTGCCGATCGTGATCGGCCTCTCGTTTTTAATATTGCCGATCCGAATCATTGTCATGTCAGGTTTGCTTCATAAAGTGAACGATTCTGTTACTATTTGACACTCAGCTGCCTTATATAGTTTGCAATGGTAGTAGTTAACATTTATATTTGCTCTGCAAAGTGCAAAGAGACAAATTTGTGCGCAAATATTAGATAAAATATCATCATGCTCAGCTGTAACGCCTATAATCTACAATAATCTACTAAATTTTCAATGAATTATGTGCAATATCGAAATTATTTATCATGGGTGTGCACTGGAGCTTATCATTTTTGCTAGTTTTCGAACTGGAACTGGAACCATAAAAATTTCGTGCTGGAGCCAGTGTCACAGGGTTGGCTGATTTAAATCAAGCGATTTAAATCATTGATTTAAATCAATGATTTTTTTCAAAAAAATCATTGATTTAAATCAATTTTTTTAAAATAATGATAAAGAGTCAAGAAATGCAATATTTAACAGGTTTTCTGTAAACTAAAACATGAGTATGATTAAAAAATATACAAATTGGATAATAGATATGAAACTGTACAGTAATTACAGGCATACAGCATGGTACCGTATTTACTGTTTCAGCAATGGCCTGTTCCGCTTTATAGCATTGTTCGTATTGTTTGCAACTACAGTGTATACATTCAGATTCAGCACGCCTCACTATACACTGTTTAATTTTCTTTCTCCCTTTTCTCATTGCCAACATGTAAATGCTAACTGAGTATAGCTCTACCATATACTCTGTCATCTAACTACTCTAGCTGTCTAGTGCCTATACTTGATATATAGTGTGATTACTGTATGTCCTCAAGTCACTGAGAGCCAACGTGATTGATAAAATATTCAGTTTTCATCTAAATTTGACTAAATTTATTAGTAAAAGTTTAAGCACAGGTTCACCTTTCCAGATATCACAACATTGGAACCCACATGGACCCAAGTGTATGCATAAAGCACATGGTCGCTATATCAGTACTGCCATGATATTTGTGTTTCATTGGTATACAAAAAATAATTAAAAAAATCACAGAATTATGATTAATCCAGCCTTGGATATAATAAGCAACACCTTTCAGAACCTTCATTTATCAGAGAAATTGCACAATTACATATTTTCATAACATTTATTTAAAAAAATCCAATAAATCGATTTAAATAAAAAAAAATCTTGATTTAAATCAAATAAATCGATTTTTTTTATTTATTTAAAAAAATCAAAAAAATCACCAACCCTGGGAGCCACCGAATACTTGTCTTTTAATGTGCCACTTGTAAACCTGTTCAGATTTTTTGTGTATTTGTTTGCATTTTCGTGTCCCGGAGATAACAAACTTACCAGAAAACTATGGTTTGCCCATTGTAATGTCCCATTTCTGGTCTAAAAAAAACTTTATCGCCGAAGGTTACGATAAATTGTTGAAAACGAAGTGATAAACTCCCGATTGTTCAATCTTCCGTGAGCGCTAAAAATCAAATTCAACACACACGTATACAGATGGTGATATTGAAAAATCACAATTCAATTTTGAAAGAATAATTTGGATTTTTTAGAAAATACAATTTTAAGTGCCATCAAGCTAATTTTTATAAAATCGCAGAGAGGGCAACTTAGCGTTTATCGATTCGCACTGGACGATTATGTGATTTCGGATGGATTTAGCAGGAGCGGTGCTCCCCCCCCCCCCCCCCAGTGACATCCCTCATCTGATCGCCACCAAACTTCATATGGAACATCAGTGTAACCTCTAGATGGGAGCCATCAATTTTTTCTGAAATTCGTTGAAAAACATCTTGGATTTTACTTTTTTTATGACTAAATCCTTGGGCACACCATCAGTGGGCATCTTGGATTTTTATATACCGGTATATATCTTCATGTTGACATCTAATATTACTTCGTTATTTGAACTTTCCTCATTCCTAATCGCTCCATTGACTGTCACACATGAAATTACTGTCTCCAAGTTGAGCTTTCATTTGTCACAGTTACCAAGCAGACTTCTAGCAACATGTTATTACTATCTTTACCTGATCTGAGTAACGGCTCCAGAAATTCTGATAGGACTACATCATAGACTGCCTGACAATCCCACTTTTTAGCTCAACTTTACTTGTAAAGTTTGAGCTATTGCCATGGCTTCGTATATGTGCGTGTCATGCTGCTGATATTTGACATGTAAATGGGAACGAGTCTTTTTGGGGTCATTTTGGAGAAGAAAAAAAATGGCTGCCAGTGGCCATCTTGGATTTCAAAATTCAATTCATCGTTCCATTCATTTGCTCATCACAAAAATTTATCTTCTTCGCAAAGTTGAGCTACAGTGTCATGGACACTTTCATTAAATAAACCTATAGACCCAAATAACCAACACTGTACAGGGTAGCAAATTTTCCATACTCCAACAAGAGTATGATACAGGGTGACTTTTTTCCTGTACATGTATATAAATAAACATTTTAGGTATGTTTATTTGGATTCTGAGAGTAGATATACCGGTATCAACAACATTCTTTTTTCTTGACATGTTGGTCATATCCAATAGCGTGCTCATATTTCATGTATGTGTAATCATGCATTTCAGAAGATAGCTACATGTACATATGTATGGCATAATGATGTTCAGGGGGTTCATTTTCCTTTTGTTGAGGAAATTTGTTGGGTTTTCCAACTTAATTTTATTACTGTTTTATTTCGACTGACTGGCCCAACTTTCCCTCCAAAAAATCTGCTAAGACTTCTGCAGTTGTAGTATAAAGACAACAGTGATGATTATCATCTGTCGCTGAAACCAGCTTGGTTTAAGGTTTACAAAGGTGATTAGCAGCAAGCAGGTTCCCACTTCTGTTGAGACTATACACTGGTATAGTCTATATTGATATTTTAGTAATTTTCCCCAGGGGCCTGTGGTTGAGACCAGCTTGAATTCGGTCATATACTGGTACAGTCAGATTGAAGACAGATTAAAGCAATTAAAACCAAACTCACAAACAAGTCACCTGTTAAGATGTAACTTGCTTGAATTGATTTGAATATCTTAACACGGAACATGATGTCCTCAAATAGCTCAGCACTTATCAGGGATGTGTGAAATTGTCCCATGCTGTTTTTGTGGTGACATAAATAAAGCTGACTGCATAGCCATGACTAGTCCCACTGAAGATCATTATTAAAAATATGCAGCATCGTGATGTGACTTACTTACATGTACTTGTCACGTGTCATGGAAGTGAGTCAATACTGCAGCTTTTTTACTTCATTCAGGATTTATACAGTTAAAAAAGCTGACTGATAAAATAGCTCATGTGAGATGAAGTTCAAACTGGTATGGATCAACATAGAACTTTTCCAGGATTTTTCTTGAGCAATGACAGGTGTCAAATATAGGCTCCCTTCCCTATGGGAAATAGTCTGGGTTTTATTTTTGGTACAATATCTGGGCCTAAAATTCCCAATTCACGGAAACTCTTGAGATTGTGTTGTGTCTTACTTCCCGTTTATATACTACTAGCAGGTTAGCCCGCCACTGGCGTGGTTGGTCCGAAACATGACAATTTTTTAATGTTTTTTGTGTGTTTTTCAATGAGTTAATATTGGGTTTTTCAATATTTTACCCGATTTGACCTTGAATTGGTAATTTTCAAGGTCAAGGTCATGTCGGGGTCGCATTATATAATTTGTGGGTACCCGTTTGAATTTTACCCGATTTGACCTTGAATTGATAATTTTCAAGGTCAAGGTCATGTCGGGGTCACAATATATAATTTGTGGGTACCCGTTTGAAGGTTAAGACTGACCTGATGAAAATTTCCCCCGTTCCTAGGAACGACAGACACAAGAATGTTTCACATAACACGCAGTACCCGTCCTTAAAAGAAAATGCGACGTCGACGATGCCCGTGTGTTTTTACACTAATATACGAAGTTTGAGCGTACAAAAACATTTCCCCAGTTCTAAGTCTGCATTGGCTACCCATCAGTCATCGGACAGGCCTGGCATTGTTACGCACGCGATTTTATCGCTCGCGACTTTATCGCGTGCCTACCGCTTGCACAATTTTAATTCCACATACGCATTTTGCCACATGCCTAAGTCCAGCGATGTTCCATATTTGAGGTACATGTAGGTAATGTATTCGTTCATAGTATTCCAAGTATAGAACATGATATTGCTTGGGAATAAATCTATATATAGGGGGTAAATGAGTGTGGCATCAGGCCTTTGAAGTGTAGACATCAATCAGTGACTACGTTCAAAGTCAGGTGACACATGCTTTGAATTGATGACCAGCAGGATATTCCCGGAAAATGCACATTTACTAAATTGAAGCTGTTTTGGTGTAAAATAACAACAAATTGTTCACGATCTCGAGAGCAATTTGCCCTCCAAAGCAAGTCTCAGGAGGGCGATTTTGTTGCCACCCTGGATTTTCGGTATGTCCTTCATATAAGAATACACTAACTCTAACCCTAACCATAGCCCTGACCCTAACCCTATCCCACATGGAGAATGGAGGGGTACGTGCGTGGTTTCGTGTATTCTTACATGAAGGATATACCGGATCTTCTTTAATACTAGGCCTGATCAAATAAATTTTAAAATGTTACTAATTGTGTACAAATGCCACTATAAACAAGCACCATTTTACCTGGCTGAATTGATTGCACACTATGAACCGGCCTATCTAATTAAGGTCCTGAAATGCGTGCAATCTTGTACTGAACCCAGGTGACCTTAAAATGTGTTGCGGTTGGGCATTTTCGGTAGCTGGTCAATTTGGAACAAACTACCAATTTCTTTCAAAACTATTGTGAATATTTTTCGGAATTTAAATCGGCCCTCAACACCCATATTTTCCAAATTGCTTTCCCGCCTAAGAAGACCCGATGTAATAAACCACCACCTGCACGATTTGATGAAACAATGGTGTCTCAGTTTTTTAATGCATGTATATATACAGTATGTATATGTAGATATTTTCCATGTAAATTTAAGCCCGAGAGCACCCCGGTGGATTCGTGCCCCAAAACTGCATTATTATTATTATTATTATTAATAATATTATGCAAACATTTCTGAAGTACAATGGAATTACCAATAAAAGTCCAAATTAATAGCCAGGTTTAAACCAAACTTGATGGTAAACATTGGAAAAGGTTAATGCATTGAAAACTATTCGGAAAATAGGTCCTTTTAAGTGCCAAGTTTTGGTGGATATAATGTGAACATTTCAGAATTCACAATGAATTTACAGTAACTGAACATTGTAGTGTTAAATATTATTGATATAGAATGAAATCATCTCATCTGCCTGATATGTCCACTTCTAAAAGACATGTCACAGGTCCTAATATGATTGCACATAGCGGCATACCGGTATGTTATAACTGACATAAAAGTATATGCACATGCAAAATTCTCAGGTGAAATGAGTTGACTGGGAATAATTTGTACTTATCCCCTGTTCTGAATTTTTTAAAATCCTGTGCCATTTATGCATTCTGTTATATATACTGGCAAGAGAATACTTGGGCCTAACAATATTTTAATACCTTGACCTTGTAAGCCAGTGCATTCTCTTATATATATATAGGAAAATGCACCAGCACATGATCTTTAATGCTGCACCACCGCAGCTCCCATCATGAAAGGGTTAAAGAATATGTCGAGCCCAGGCCTTCTATAGTTCTCAGTTTAATATAAGATCACTGTCTGCAGGAATTGAGAAAATTAAATTACCTCAAGCGTAGGGGTTAAGTGCGACACAGTATAGAATTATGAAATATTCATAAATACATGGTATCAGGTGTTGGCATAGATCATGTCATGAATCTCTACTCTTGGCTACACGTATGCCTGTAGAAACCATATTCCACCAGCAGAAAACCTGGGAACTTTTTGAATTTTTGACAGAGAACCTTATAAAGTCGAAAAAAGAATAACTCTGGAAATATTTTTCTTAGTTATTATCTGTTCCTTAATAATGTACTTCACTGTAGGTGAAGGTCCCAACTCAAAATTGCATGTTTTTCTATGACGTTTGTGAGCCAATATCGCAATAAACATTGAATTAATTACCCATGAGAAATTCCATAAAAGTTAAATCGCTCACAAAGTCACTTAAATCGTGAAATTTCGAGTTGGAATTGAATATTATTGCAGATCTTTCTGCTTTCATCCTGAATTGAACCTTCTTGAAGTTTTACCGAGCCCAGATGGACTCAAAATAACTTTTGGTGTGGTGCAAAATGCAACAGCAGGATGATATGCTGATTCATGTTTACTTGTGACTCATACTAAATATAGGAGGATAAAAATTGCTCAATCATTTGAATGTTTATCAGTTCTTTATTGTTCCATCCTTGCTACAAATTCCACTGTCATATACAGAAACTGTTAAACTTCTTTTTGAACTCAGGAAACAATAAATTCAATGACAGCCCCAAAGTGTCCTGTGATTTGATAAAAGAACAGATTAATAGGCCTTGTCAAAGAAATATTTGGTTCACATGGTAGAAATGGGAAAACAAAGTTTATATCTAAAGTGTAATATCTTAAGACTCAGGTGAATGGGAAACTGACTGTATATTGACATACATGTAGATGGATATTAAAGTAAACATGTCTCTGCCAATATAAGGATAGAGTTGTGTTTGCTTGTATCGCTAACTTGTCAGTGGAAACATTGGTCGATGACCACCAGGGAATATCCTGAAGGTGTTGTTGACCGTGGTAGAGCAAGTATCATGATTGTCTGTCTGTGTAATATTACTGGAGTATAAAGAATGTAAATAACACACTACTACATACAGTGTATATATAGGCCTATACACTATGCTAGTAGGTCTACTACATTTACCGGGAGACAAATATATTTGTTAAAGGGAGTTTCAACATACCGGTACTTGCTCAGTTGTTTTTTTAATGCATTGTATATACTGCTTCTATAGTTTTGTAGATAGGACATAGCAATTCAAAGTATTGGGCTGATAATCGAACATTAAAATTTCTGAAGCCTTACTATTTTTGGAGGTGTTTAATAGACAGACAACTGTTAGAGTGACAAGTCTGTTTAACAGTGGTATATTGTTCTACTCTCCCTGTCACAATGGGTTTGCCTGCTAAAAGTTATATTTGGGAAAGAATTTGTAAGATTCCTCTTGGCCTTGTTGATATGCAGTGATTTATAAAGTTCCTCATGAAAGATGTATTGTTATTCATATTCAGTTATTTTGACAGTGTCAACTGTGAAGGCTAGCTGCAATTTCATATTTTAAAATCAACAATGTTTTCCTCTGAGACAATAATAAGTTGTTTGTCAACCCACCCCCACCCCCCAAAGAAAAACTCACGATAGACAGCAACAACCATCCAATTTTTATGAAATGGAAATTTCCGTAGTTGTTAATTTGCATGGTCGACATTAGCCCACATGGGCCTGATGTTTATAAAAAAACAAGAGCAAACAAAAAATATAAGAGTGTGCCACTTTAACAAACTCATCTGTATTGATAGTAGTACATATTAGTAGTACATATAGATAATAGTGTAGTAATCATTAGACATGCGGGTGTCTCACTCTATTATTTTAATTCTGTTTTATGCTATTGGTCCGTCCCTGTCCATCTGTCTGTCCGTTCATTCGATTTTGGTTTCCGGATTATAACTTTAGATGGTCTCATCTGAATGGAATGAAATTTAGTATGTCGGTTTACTAGGGCAAAATACAGGTTAAAAATTCAATTTTACCAGTTATGGCCCTTTTTGTTGGAATTTGCACTCAATTTCCGTTTCCGGATGATAACTTTAGTAAGTCTGAACTGAATGGAATAAAATATGTGAGTTGACTTAAACCAAACTACAGGTCAAGTTTGAATTTGGATTATGGCCCTGCCAATTTCATCAAAATTATGGCCCTTTGTTGTCCCCCCCCCCCCCCCCCCCGAAAATTTTTGGAGGACTATTATAATCATGCAGCATGTCCTTGCGTGCTTATGTCCATCCGTCCATCCTTGTTCGCGTGATAACTTTAGCAATATTCAATAGAATTTCTTGATATTTGGTACGTGGTTCACATTTGAGAAGACGCAAGCCAAGTTTGAATGTGGTCACGGTCTGATGATTTTTGCCGGAGTTATGGCCCTTGTGGATTATTTAATTTTCGGGATGATACTTGTATCTTTACTTTTAGTTGTCTGACTGTTTTAAAATTTTGTACATAGATTAGCCACATGAAAATACAGGTCAAGTTTAAATTTGGATTCGGTCCACCCATTTCTGCCAGAGTTATAGTCCTTGTAGACTTAGAATTTGCCGATTATTTTGGTTTCTGGGTGAATTTGCCTATTATTTTGGTTTCCGGCTGATAAACTTTATTTTAGTTATCTGATTGTTTTCAAATTTGGTATATGGATTACTCATATGAAAATACAAGTCAAGTTCGAATTTGGGTTCCGTTCGCCTATTTTAACTGGAGATATGGTCCTTGTTGACTTATAATTTGACGATTAGGCCAAAAAAAACTGAAATAGGTGTGTTTACTGTACATGCTAAAAAAAAATTACGTTAAGTCGGTAGAGATTTGTATTATTATACCCGTCTTTAGAATCGCTCTCATCAGAGGGTTTTGCTTGGGGGGGGGGGGGGGATTCCTTATTTGGTGTTAGTTTGGAATAATACAGTATGTTTCATGTACAGACAAAAGATGTTCCAACTTCAATGTTTCAAGCTAGTTTAAGTGAAGTGTTAAGAAAGGAATAACAAATAATCATGCCAATATAAGTTATTTTCATAAATTTGATATCCATGGTGCATGATCATACATTAACATAAATTTAAATTCATTATTTTCCAACAGAAATATATGGATTGATTAACAGATGATTGATTTATCGTTCAAAATTTGGCATATGGATTACATGTTTAATATGGACCTTTGTTGAAATTACCACGGGCGCATTTTGCCACACCCTATTGATGCTCTTGTTTTTATGTTTACCCATACCATAGTATGGTAAACATAGTGTCGTTGCCCGGATTGACCACTCGTCGTTTGTCCGTCTGTCTGTCCGTCTGTCCGTAGACAATTTACGAGTAATGCGATAACTCAAACATTTTCTATCCGATCGAAACCAAATTTTGTATATGGGTTTCTCAGCCCAAAATACAGATCGAGTTCGAATTTGGGTTTGATCCGAGATTTTGTTACAGAGTTATGGCCCTTATTCAACTTAGAATTCACGCATTCTGCCATAACTCAAACATCGAGTTCGAATATGGGTTTGATCCGATTAATTTTAAAGGAGTTATGACCCTTTTTTGAAAAAAAAAAATTGAATTTTGTTTTTAAATTTATACTTTTATAATAATAATAATAAAAATGTCATTGACATTGTGTCATTTGTTTTCATTTAGATATTGATGATTATGATAAAAGTTGATAAAAAGATTTCCAATGTGTCCCTTTAATTTTTATGTTTACCCATACCATAGTATGGTAAACATAGTGTCGTTGCCCGGATTGACCACTCGTCGTTCGTCCGTCCGTCTGTCTGTCTGTCTGTCTGTCCGTCTGTCTGTCCGTCCGTAGACACTTTACGAGTAATGCGATAACTCAAACATTTTCTATCCAATCGAAACCAAATTTTGTATATGGGTTTCTCAGCCCAAAATACAGATCGAGTTCGAATTTGGGTTTGATCCGAGATTTTGTTACAGAGTTATGGCCCTTTTTCAACTTAGAATTCACGCATTCTGCCATAACTCAAACATTTTTCTGATTGGAACCAAATTTGGTATGTGAGTTTCACAGCCAAAAATACAGATCGAGTTCGAATATGGGTTTGATCCGATTTATTTTAAAGGAGTTATGACCCTTTTTCGAAAATAAAATAAATAAAAAAAAAATCCGATGCTCTAACCGAAATATTTTTTTGTCCGATTGTGTTCATATTTGATATGTAGGTTTATGATGACACACCCCTCACCTACCTGTATAGTTTTTGGTATTGATTGGTTGATCAGTTTAGAAAATAATTAACCCTTTACACACATGCTATCCAATGCAATAAGTTGAACATATTTCTTCTGATCTGCCTCATATTTCTTACCTAGGTTTTTCTTAGCACGTTCTTCATCTGTATGGTTTTTGGTATTGTTTAATTAACCCTTTTCACTCTTATGTTTACTTAGAATTCACCCAAGCTGCTATGACTCAAAACATTTTTGATCTGATCAACACAAAATTTGGTATATGAATTTATCACCCCTAAATACAGATCGAGTTCGAATATGGGTTTGATCCGATATATTTTAACAGAGTTATGACCCTTTATAATTCAAGTAATTACTGCTGGGAATTTGAAGAGAACATATATCCCACAGCAATGTGTGTTATTGAAATGAGTTAATTATCACTATGACATTAGATACTACATGCTATAAAGCATGATAGTGGTAACACTGGCTGGCTGGACTTGTTATCATAATTATGTCAAACTGTGATTGATTACTCACTCTCTGGTGGAGTTCTGCTTTCTGTGCAATATGAAGTTAACCCCTTTGTTGAAACAGGTTTATTACATTAGCTATATGCACACACTATATGACACCTATTCTAAAATAATAAATTGGAATAGTCCATTGTTACTTTGTAGTGTTGTTTTACAGACATTGTTCTTTACAAACACTGTTGTCTTATCTTAGACAAAAATTTATCCACACATTCCTTAGTTCCATAACATGATGTCATTGAAAATGATTAACCCTCTCCACACATCATATGGTTTTGATGCTTTTCATTTAATCATTCTCCTATGTTATGTCCAGGTTGATGGTGATCCACTTTTGATTTGCATGGATTTGGGATTAAAATTAAACCATTCCATAGACACATATTATGCGATAGACAGATATAATATTATCCCTTTCACTTTGAGCCAGGTTCAGTAAGGGTTTCAATACATCACCAATTGAATATTCATCATTAGAGGAAATGTCTTATTTTGAAATTCCCTCAATTGCATTTGGGCTCCAGGATAATATTAATGGTGCTGGTATTCTTGAGACTGACTTATTGTATGGGGTTCTAAATCCAATGACATGCTTTTCATAGACTATTTTGTGTTTATCAGTTCATTAGTTTGGGTAAGATTAACCCCATTCTATCCGATTTGATAACTCAAATATTTCCATTGATTATGTTTATAGTTCTTGGCAAAGTTGACGATAACACACCCCTAACCTGCATAGTGAGGGTCATTTGGTTTATTTGCTTAAAAATATTAACATCCTCCACCAATCCTGTTGACACAATGTGATAACTAAATATTTTTCACACGATCACTATATAAAGTGTGAATTGTTGAAACTTTTGCACTCATGAAAAGGTTGGTGTAAGGATTTATAAAATTTATAAAAATAGCTAATCGCTATCGCCAAGGTATGGGTTAAACATCTGCCGATCGTGATCGGCCTCTCGTTTTACATAATAATAAAAAGTTAAAAAAATAAGAAAAACTAACACCATTATAACTCTGCCAAGGGTACCCCGAATCACCACACCACATTTGATTAAATCGGTCCAAAATCTTGTGTTATGTACTGGTAAATCTGTTTGGATCAACATTAAATCCAATTCACCAATTGCCTTTGGACTACTTAGCTATTGATAAGGCTATATTATTTTCTGATGTCTCTTATGCCAATGTGCAAATAATCTGATAAAGAAGGCTATGGTATCTAATTTAAAATAAAGATTCAACAATAAACATCACATGATATTAACAGTAGACTTGGACATCTGTGCTGCAGAGTTATATCTTCAGATGGTCTGATATCAATTGTTATTGGTTTAGTAGAGAGGTCAGTGTTCAACATAAAAAATTCCTGTGATAGTTTGACAGCTCTGCTATATAATTGATATTAATGGGTCAGTGGTGAGGTTGCTTATCTGTATACTAGGACACATTATTATTGTAAACTTAAATTGGACTCTCTTAACCCAAGTATTCCATGTCCAGGTCACACCTACACATTTATCCCATGGGCTTGCTGGCTGTGGCATTTAGCATTACAGATCCTGTACCAGTGCATTCTCTTATATAAATGCCAGTGACCCATAAATTCCAATAATTTGTGTTATGTACATGTGTCTATAATAGTACATAAGAGTATACTCTAAAATTCAACACCAAAACTCTCATTTATCCGATCATATTAAATTTTTATCGCCAAGGGATGGGTTAACATCTGCCGATCGTGATCGGCCTCTCGTTACAAATATTGTATCAAAATTGACAACGCACACAGTCATTCTTATATATGAATTAAATGCAGTGACTCTTGATGGCGAAAACCGTTTTCATTAGTTTATCGCAGTTGCTTCCCAAATCAAGAATATTTGGTGGCCTAGAAAAAATTCCAATGATCTTCTTCCAGAAATAATGGACATGCTTGGACTCAGTCGCGAGAGTTCGAAAGGTCATGCAATGTTGCAGTTCGCGACATGTGACTATTCATGGCTCTCGATCAGTGCTATCACAAACTAACTTCGGAATAATAACACGATGAAAAGTAACATCAGTAGCAACAAATAAGGTAACATGTGATAGTTGACGTGCGGTTATATACATGTACATATACTTATTTACAAATCCGTTAGCATCAGGGTTGGCTGATTTAAATCAAGCGATTTAAATCATTGATTTAAATCAAGATTTAAATCAATGATTTTTTTGAAAAAAATCATTGATTTAAATCAATTTTTTTTAAATAATGATAAAGAGTCAAGAAATGCAATATTTAACAGGTTTTCTGTAAACTAAAACATGAGTATGATTAAAAAATATACAAATTGGATAATAGATATGAAACTGTACAGGCTTACAGCATGGTACCGTATTTACTGTTTCAGCAATGGCCTGTTCCGCTTTATAGCATTGTTCGTATTGTTTGCAACTACAGTGTATAAATTCAGATTCAGCACGCCTCACTATACACTGTTTAATTTTCTTTCCCCCTTTTCTCATTGCCAACATGTAAATGCTAACTGAGTATAGCCCTACAATATACTCTACCATCTAACTACTCTAGTTGTCTAGTGCCTATTCTTGATATATAGTGTGATTACCGTATGTCCTCAAGTCACTGAGAGCCAACGTGATTGATAAAATATTCAGTTTTCATCTAAATTTGACTAAATTTATTAGTAAAAGTTTAAGCACAGGTTCACCTTTCCAGATATCACAACATTGGAACCCACATGGACCCAAGTGTATGCATAAAGCACATGGTCGCTATATCAGTACTGCCATGATATTTGTGTTTCATTGGTATACAAAAAATAATTAAAAAAATCACAGAATTATGATTAATCCAGCCTTGGATATAATAAGCAACACCTTTCAGAACCTTCATTTATCAGAGAAATTGCACAATTACATATTTTCATAACATTTATTTAAAAAAATCCAATAAATCGATTTAAATCAAAAAAATCTTGATTTAAATCAAATAAATCGATTTTTTTGATTTATTTAAAAAAATCAAAAAAATCACCAACCCTGGTTAGCATGTTTTAGTCATGCAAATAAACATGTTATATAACAGCATGCTGGTTACACATGGGAATATGTTTGTTTACATTTCTGCTGACATGCGAATTCCACTAAAACTATAGGCATCACCATATATGGAAGTTGCAAACCACAATCCCTTGTCATACAAACTGCCAAGAAAACAAACTTATTACAGGACTTTTTCGGCAAATATGATATTGTGCTTGGTATCATTGTGAGTATTTATTGGCAATACACTAATTTGAATAACTAAATCGGCTTTTGGTGAAATTCAGTTGTTGTTGTTGTAACTGGATGCCCATCGTATTGGATTATGTATCTTTAATGTGATACAGTAATTTGTACAGTAAAAGAAGGTACCCTTTCACAATGGGTTGGTGACATTGACCTTTAAATTGTATAGGTGATAACAATTGCTGGTATAAAATGATTTGATGATAATTACTGTCCATGAGACTCATGGGGAGATCAAGGAGCTAGGAAAATCAATAAAATGTGTGGAAGCGTTTATACCATCCATAGGCAGGCTGATTGGAGAAAGAAAATCTGTCACCAATTATACAGTACCTGCTCCCCTCAAGTGGTTACCTTTTGACTTAAACAATGTTGGCCTTCATGTATGCTTGAAAATCAACCCAAGGTATGACAGCTTGCTCCCGCAAATTACTATATTAACTTAACACTCACTTTTTTTCACACAAGTGACAGTTGACAATACAATATTTTCACTTGAAAATCTCTTTGGCTTGACACTAATTTAATCATGATCAGTTATGAATACAGTCTTTAAATATTTCACACAGGGATGTGGCTAGAGTGCCTCTTGTCTCCATTGGGGGGGGGGGGGGTGGTGTTCAACTAAAAAATATCCAACTGAACCCACCCACCCCCCTTGAAGTTGCCCGAAAGTTACCAAGTCGGGAAAATTATTCAATTTGCCCCTTGCCCTTGTCAAGGTGGTTTCAAATGTCATAAATCTTACCCAAACTCAGTTTTTACATAATTTGGTGTAATTTAAATCTGGAATGGTGTTTAGACATTTGAAAATTCACATCACCTCTCATTCTCCACTCCATAAACAGTTTTTGCGCTGAACCGAAAAATCTTGTGGCCAAAAGTTTGGCCAAATGAAAATTTTATTGGCCAAATTAAAAAAAAATTGGCCAAATTAAAAAAACTTTGGTCAAATTAAATCCTCATTTTCTGTGCGGTTCAGAATTGATGACTAAAGTATTTGTTTTAAACTTTATTTGTTACTCAGAATAAAATCATAATTAAAACATCTTTAAAAAACCAAATATTTGACGAACATAATTATAGGTCACTAGCTAATAAAGTAATGAGCTGTGTTAGTTGTCATCGCTATTTTTGCTGAGATAAAAAAATGTTGCTTATTATGAGGTGATAACTGTTGAATATCTATTGTATTCAAACCTTTTATGATGTGAAGTCAAGTTGTTGTTAGATGGGAGGCAGTTTATGACACATTCGGTAACCATTGAGTTAAGTACTGCTAGCCTAGCTGTACCAAACTCCATACAGCGACCTCTACGCTATCGCTGCGATATATCACTGCCACAATGAGTGTACTTTGCAGACGATAAATCTATTTTTACATATCGCGCTGATCGTCGCGGAACTATATTTACTACTATTTAGTCACCTATTATCTTGTTTTGACCACCAAATTTTTTTTTAAGTTTGCAATAATGGTAGTTCTTTCGGTATTGATAAGAACAATATGAACTGAGCCAGACATAGACAATTTTAATCCTAAAACATAAGAACTAAAAACACGTAAGAATTCCTTACCAATTAATGTCATTATGGCAGTGGTATCTCAGCGGAGCAATGGGAGATAACTCTGCCTGGAGTTTGAGCCTGTACATCCAATTATGGGACAATGCATTTAGGTATTTTATCTTACAGCCTGCCTAACAACAAGTTACATAACCAGTGTACAGATTAAGCGTTTTGATGATTAGTGTTTTAAATCCAATATTATTTGAAATGTCTGGTTAAATGTTAGAGCTTACCTGTTGCTGTCTCATGAAGTTTGATTATATTCAGTTTCAATGTTGTGCAGCTGGCCACGAAATGGTTACTCATGCCAGCCTGAATGCACACACTACAGAACATCACACCCTTCTTATTGTCATATGTCAACCAAGGTCAGTTCATCATCACCATTCAATCAACGCTCCCGTCAGGCATTTTATTTTTTATTATGTGGTTTATGGAATTTTTAGGGGAGATTCTTTAGGGGAGGTTCGATCATATTTGCCATTTGTCAATAGACATCACCTCACGACTGAATCGCAAACACTCACCGGATAAAATTTGCATGTTTTTGTTACACATAGTGGTATATGTAGATACAAACTGAATCTTTCTGTGGAATGTGTTTTGAAGATACAATTCCTCTCACCAGTGGTGTACTTTTCTCAACGACCTTTGTCACATGGTGGCACGTGAGTGACATGAATGAAGTGTGAGTGGCATGAATGAAGCGTGTACTGCTATGTCAAACTAGTCAAAACCCCTTGATTGGATAATATTGATGTCTGATTGATGGGAGTTTAGTTGGTGAATATGGCCAGCATAATATATTAAATATGGGCCCTGATGTTACATATACAATGTATATCATTTAAAATGTAGATTTTCATTCAGAAAATATACACTCATCACAGCTGAAGAGTGAAGTGTTCTAAAAATACCAACATTCTGTCCCAGTTTGTGGAAATAGATTTGGAAAACAATCATTTCCCAGTGACAGACGCTCCTGTTGATTGATTTCTCTGACTCAGAAGTGTTATTTTTAACCCCTGAATCTATGATTGATTTCTCTGACTCAGAAGTGTTATTTTTAACCCCTGAATCTATGATTGATTTCTCTGACTCAGAAGTGTTATTTTTAACCCCCGAATCTATGATTGATTTATCTGACTCAGAAGTGTTATTTTTAACCCCTGAATCTATGATTGATTTCTCTGACTCAGAAGTGTTATTTTTAACCCCTGAATCTATGATTGATTTCTCTGACTCAGAAGTGTTATTTTTAACCCCTGAATCTATGATTGATTTCTCTGACTCAGAAGTGTTATTTTTAACCCCTGAATCTATGATTGATTTCTCTGACTCAGAAGTGTTATTTTTAACCCCTGAATCTATACAGAAAGATTTACAACATCTTTAACTGTGCACCATATAAATATGTATCAGGTTTTTTTTTAACCCCACTTTTAAAGCATATTTGACTGCTGGTGTTTTCCCCGCAGAGATGCAGTTCATGCATATCAGCCGCACAATCCCAAACTGCTGTGATCGAAACCAGGGTATCCAGTGCCGAGGAGTGATGGTTACCCGGTATTTGTTAGAATATTTCAATGACAATATTTGTTTTATATTCGTATCATCAATATAAGCCATTAGAAGATTTCCTATATATTGTTTGTGTATTACAAGCCGACGTAAATATTTTTAAGCCAATGCATTCTCTTATATATGCAAGGCTCCCTATTGGATTTTCAACAGATTTTATGTCATAGATTTCCTTGAGAACCATCACACACATGAGAACCATATATGAGAACCATTCTACAGTTAATATTTTTCATATATGAGAACCACCAGTCGACGTAAACATCTCCGTAATAATTATAATATTACGTCGACACGAATTCATGTAAAAACCCATTTCCAGAACAATGGGCTTCCCCCAATATCGTGACGTCATACTGATGTCACAGACATTCCAAATAAGGAATAATTTATGCGGTTGTATTGGAATGTTACGAGAGGCAGAGATTTACTAGTACAGAACACTGAATATCGGCATCGGTTATTTCACCGCCGATCAGAATCGATCATGCCATTTGTCAAAAGTGTTTTTCTTTAATAAAGCAGCTGGTCAAAATCAATACGACTATTAAAATTAACTTTAAATCAGTGCCACATGACCCGAGTTAAACGACTATTGCGTTCGCCGTATACAGATGACACCTGAGCTATTTTTACGGGACACGCGCAGCTGTTATCAGTTAGCCAATCGGGGTTAGCGGTTTCTGGTACCGCTTCCAATCAAAACAAGGAATTTCCTGGTATATCCCCAAGTCTGGAAATAGCTTTCCGGCCAGTCCAGTTCGACTCGGATGAATTTATATGATATACTGAGTCGAAATTTATGTCGACTGGAGAACCACATGCGAAACACCTATGAAAACCATATGAGAACCATGTGAGAATCATCCTACACATGAAATCCATATATGATAACCGGCCATCCCACACATGAGAACCATATATGTTAATCACATGAGAACCACCCCGCACATGAGAACCATACATATGGACCACATGAGAACCATTTACACATGAGAACCATATATGAAAACCACATGAGAACCATTTACGAGCACTATATGAGAACCATCCCACACATGAGAACCATCTATTCCACACATGAGAACCATTATGAAAACCACATGAGAACCATTTATGAGAACCATTCCACACATGATAACCATATATGGCAATAGCCAATCACAACAAAGCTTCTCCCCACACGGACTATATAAAGGCGAGGTAATCTGTACTTTTTCACAAACCACATTTGGTCCTGAACGATGATTTACAATAATCGAAATGCGTTGACCACATAGCAAAGGATTAGTTTTTAACTGGTGTTTTTCCTGGAGAATTCATTTTCTCATATACCTAACCTATAGATTTCCTTCTATAGTATTTTTATAAAACATTAGTTTGAAGATGTGCATGTAGCTTGATTTCTGGAAAATATTTGTTTTGCTTTTTGATGAAACACCACCTTAATCCTTTATTTACTGAAGACTCATTGACGAGTTGTTCCTTAGGAAATATGTTTATATAATAAGTTCAATGATAGACCATTGTTGAACTTATTATCTGAACATTTTCTTTCAGTTAATAAGAATACTTCTGCTCTTGTATTAGCTGTGTGTTTGTCTGCCTGTCATCTGCTTACATTTCCTGAACACTCATCCAGATGAATAATAGATGATTCCAATATATACTTTTATAAATGAATTGGAGAATCCATTTAGTAAAGAATCGGGTTAATAGAATACACTATTATCTATTACATCGTGTATATGTCAAGTTTTTAATTTCTATGAAGGCACTTGAAAAACAACATTCAAATACAAACTCCTGACCTGCACTCACTGTCCGGGGCAAGGTATTTAGCTGCTTTAGACTGGTATATGTTTGTATATGTATATTAGATCAGTTTAAGGGATTTGGAAGGATGCATGGTAATTCAAACTATTTTAATATTGTTTTTAAATCCTAACCTGAGCTGACCTGCAAATGTACCCATGATAATTAAAACAATTTTAATATTGTTTTAAATGCTTTGAATTTGTTTGGTCCAGCTATATCTGGCATCCAGAAATAAAACAAAATTAATATTTTTCTGGCAACATTTCTACTCCTGGTACATTCACACTCAGGTTAGGATACCTGTGCAAGTAAAATCTAGATAACATTGGAGCAGATGTTAACTACTCATAACCTTCACAGATATTTGTTTGTCAGCTGAATGTGTTTATTTAGTTCAGCCTGCCACATCATTGTCAGCTGACAACTAGTATACTGTCATCTTTTGAAATTTTGACACTAACATTATGTTGGAAATATTATGACATGTTAAATTTATCATGACCCAAGTCCTACTTGCAGCTTAAATTAACCCTTTGATAGTGCCAGTGCTGACGGAATCAGTTCTAAAACTGACTAGTCAGACAGCAAGCACTCATGAGTCATGATTACTGGTTGCTTATACTGGTAGATGTAGGTTCACTTACATGTATATGATCTTCATCCGTCTATCTGGATTTGAGTATCTTAACTGTGAAATCAACTCCTCCTACGATTTGTATCCTATTTTAATACTAATACATGTACCTAAGACTTCATTACATTGTTACTGACACATTGAAGATGTTTCAAGGTATTTTGTTGACGAAAAATGTTTTCTATTTTAGAGTTATTGGCCCTTTATCGACTTAGAAAATGTTGAGTGAATATATGCACTTAACTGTGAAATCAATTTCTCCTACAATTTGTATCCAATGTACCTAAAAACATTGATGATGTGCAACAGGTATTGTGTTGACAGATAATAATTTTTATTTGAGATTTATTGACCCTTTATTGACTTAAAAAAAATTGAGTGAATATGCACTTGTTTGCCTTAAGGGGAAGGCACAAAATGAGGACACTTTACTAACGATCATAAAAATATGCAGTTTGCCATATCTGACAACACTCTAAAGGTAAGTATGGAAGCAATACATCGGGGACACATAATAATAATTAGGCAAGCTGTAAATCTAGGGTTCTGAGATATATATATCTGTATATTCAGTGATGAAATAGTTAATTATTGAATTTCGTTGTCCTTTGGCATGGTGATAGCACAGGTTGGGGGAAAGGATACCAACATACCATGGGTTTCATCCATTAACCCACAATTGTTTGACTTGGGAATTTATTAATTTTGCGTCCGTATGAAACTTTCCGCTTGACGCTTGTACCAGTAACTTGGGCATAAATTCCTAAACATCCATCCATGTATACTTGATGGGAGAATCTATTCAATAAAAAGGGTTAACTTATTCAATAGCAAGCAGCAGACTGGTTGGAATTCAACTTACATAACTTAACTTATCATTAAACCACAGACGAGTGGGAATTCAACCTGCACAACATTACCTAATAGTAAACCAGCAGATAGTTGGACAGACATCCAACTTACACTTTAGGTGAAGCTATGAGTGAAAAAGAGACTAGTGAGAATACTATCCCTGCTACTTAGTAAGTGTACTGCTGAGAAGTTTAATCCCAGTTCACCTGAGTTCACTATGATAATTACAGCAGTGCAGAGCACATCGCTTCCCAGTCTTGTTTTCTTGTGAATGATGTCATTGTATACTCGACTATTTATCTCTGTTTATTTCTGGAATAATTTGGCCACTCAAGGGTAATAGTTATATGTTCCAATAGAAATAATATGGACTTGAGTAGCTACATGTACTCTGCTATGTTTTGTGGTAAAGAATTAATCTGCACTGACGAAAGCGCATTCAGCCATCTGCTGGCAGACAAGAGAGCTGACTACTCATACTACTTGTTCTAGCATGGTTTGGTGGTGTATTTGGGGTAATCATTGTTAATGGCTAATTACCTATTATATCTCCACAGCACACTTGTGACTTCCTTCACTTCTATTCAAACTCTAACTGCTGTTTCTGTCCATGATGTAATTTCCAGGTCATGAGTTCACTTCCTGTTTCACTGATGTTAATGACACTGTAGCTCTTCCTGTTTCACTGATGTTAATGACACTGTAGCTCAACAATCAACCTCTTTTCTCTTTTTATGTTGTTTTAGTTCTTTTGATAAAACCACAGAAATATTTACAAATATACAGTCCGTATCATCCATTTTTCCTAAATGTCAATTGCTACTTTCCCTCTCTGGAATGTAGCAATCAGCTGCTCGCCGGAAGCACCTCGTTTTGTTAGGCAATTGGCAAGCTGACTCGAACCTGGGCACCATCGAATGCTTTCTACTTCACCTCGATCAAGACATTGTTTCATCGCACCAATATCGATTCGAAGACGTTTATCATGAACCATTTTAGTTGTGTGCACAGCTTCCACCACACTCCTGTTATCCACATAGGCAACAATGGGGATCTTTGTCTCTTGGATACTGCACAATTTACATAACACTTTCCTGACATATATCGCCTCCTCGACACCTTCCTGCAAGCTCATTGCTTCGGCAGCCAATGTTGAACGCACCACTCTTTTTATCTTATGGCAGTTCCAAGATAGAGGACAGCTCAATTTATCTGGATTTACGACAAATAGAACATATGCCATTGTACTGCTGATTCCATCAGGCAAATTTGCATAAGCAGCATCAGTAAAAACCACTAATTTCCACTTATCATCTGAAGGAAGTCCCATGAATGGAAATCGAATTGATGTTGTCTCAGATTTCACTCTTGATATGATCTTCACTGCTCTAGCCAGATCACAAACTTGACCTTTTCTGAATTTAGTGCTCAGTTCTATTAACTCAAAAGCCAAATCAGGTCTTGTCCCTTGCACAATCCAATTTAGACTTCCAACAATAGAACGCAGATCAGTGTATTCATTCATACTTAATTCATCATTTTTGCAGGCAACTCTTTCCGCACGTAACTCAATGTCTCTTACTCCATGAATATAGTTATTCTGGTGCAGAATTATTTCATCAGCTTTCTGTTCAATGTGGAACCCAACGTAAGTGAATTTTACCTCCTCTACTTTTCCAGCTAGGAAACGCTGTCGCAAGCCACCCATTACATGTTTGTTAAAATCCTTATCACCAGCATGAAGAAAGTCATCCACATGGCTGAGAAGTATTCCTTGTAGTTCACCATCTTTTCCTCGTTTGTAGAACAGAGAAGGATCTAGTGTAGATAACTCACAACCAAGATGATTTAGTTCATGTACAACACTTGTGTAGAATTGCCGAGCTGCATCTTTTAAACCATACAAGCATGTTTTCAACTTCCAAACTTTTCCTTCTGTCTGAGCTTCTTTAGGAGGTCTGATGAAGACTTCCCTTTCCAATTTTTTTCCTTGGAGGAACGCTGACTTAATATCAGTTGTTTTAACATTCCATTTTTATGTTTACCCATACCATAGTATGGTAAACATAGTGTCGTTGCCCGGATTTACCACTCGTCATTCGTCCGTCTGTCTGTCTGTCCGTCTGTCTGTCCGTAGACACTTTACGAGTAATGCGATAACTCAAACATTTTCTATCCGATCGAAACCAAATTTTGTATATGGGTTTCTCAGCCCAAAATACAGATCGAGTTCGAATTTGGGTTTGATCCGAGATTTTGTTACAGAGTTATGGCCCTTTTTTAACTTAGAATTCACGCATTCTGCCATAACTCAAATTGGAACCAAATTTGGTATGTGAGTTTCACAGCCCAAAATACAGATCGAGTTCGAATATGGGTTTGATCCGATTAAAATTTGGAAAACTAACACCAAACACCATTATAACTCTGCCAAGGGTACCCCGAATCACCACACCAAATTTGATTAAATCGGTCCAAAATCTTGTGTTATGTACTGGTAAATCTGTTTGGAGCAACATTAAATCCAATTCACCAATTGCCTTTGGACTACTTAGCTATTGATAAGGCTATATTATATTCTGATGTCTCTTATGCCAATGTGCAAATAATCTGATAAAGAAGGCTATGGCATCTAATTTAAAATAAAGATTCAACAATAAACATCACATGATATTAACAGTAGACTTGGACATCTGCGCTGCAGAGTTATATCTTCAGATGGTCTGATATCATAATTGTTATTGGTTTAATAGAGAGGTCAGTGTTCAACATAAACAATTCCTGTGATATTTTGACAGCTCTGCTATATAATTGATATTAATGAGTCAGTGGTGAGGTTGCTTATCTGTATATTAGGACACATTATTATTGTAAACTTAAATTGGACTCTCTTAACCCAAGTATTCCATGTCCATGTCACACCTACACATTTAACCCATGGGCTTGCTGGCTGTGGCGGTTTAGCATTATAGATCCTGTACCAGTGCATTCTCTTATATAAATGCCAGTGAGCCATAAATTCCAATAATTTGTGTTATCTACATTTGTCTATAATAGTACATAACAGTATACTCTATAATTCAATACCAAAACTCTCATTTATCCGATCATATTAAATTTTTATCGCCAAGGGATGGGTTAACATCTGCCGATCGTGATCGGCCTCTCGTTTATTTACTGCCAATGTCAAGAATAGTCTTATGGATACTTTGCTTACAGTAGGTGAATCATTTTGTGTCAAACCTTCCTCCTCAAATTCACGGGCGACTAAACGGGCCCGGACATCAGCTCCCCGTTGTGTCAGTACCCAGCGTGTAGAAATGCATTGTTGTCCATTTTCATTTACCTCTTCATAAGTATCAAAGTCCTTTAACTTATGAAGCTCTTGAATTATTGCATTCCCACACGAAGGATCATGAAGTCTGTCCTTTGGCACAAATGTCATCAACACTTCTTCGGTTTGACTGGTCCTTTTCCACTGAACACTATTCAAATCAATACTCATTTTGTTTCCATCTTTCATCTGTAGATTGAACCAGGATTTATTTGTTCCAGTCGCTTTCCCAGCTCTACCAATAACAGTACCAGGAATCCATTCATCTCCATCTTCCAGATGATACTCAATTTCATCACCTGTTTTCAGCATGATCTTCTCGTCTGATGCAGCTTTGGGTGTCACAATGTTCTGAACAGAATCTTTTTCACCGACGTTTTCTGTAAATACTTCAATTTTCGACTCAACTGCTTGTTCGACACACGTATCTTCTTTAAGATCACCTGGATCTGGGTTCATATTGTAAGAGTTGGCTTTAATAAGTCGGTTTGGAGAAACTCTCACAAATGTTCCTCCATGTCTCAGAAACACAACTTTGCCATCTTGGAAAACCACTTTTGCAGGTCCAAGCCATTTGTCTTTTCCCTCCCTTTTATAAAACACTCTATCTCCATTAGAATAGCACTGTTCTGCTGCCCTGACCTTGCCTCGTAGAGCCCGTCGGATTCTCTCATCAGCTTCTGTCTGAATAAATGCCCTACGAGCAGAATGTAGAGTATTCATATGTTCTGCAAAGACTTCACTCATTGTTTTACCATCCATTGCTGCAATATTATCTGTCATGATGTTGGGTATTTTCGGATTGAAGCCGAACACAAGTTGATAACTACTGAACCCATTCCACATTTGTAATGAATTACGAGCCATATTGGCCCAACATAACAGAATATCATCAGGAGTGTCCTTGTTATCATCTTGAAGTTTTAGCAGCATAGAATCTGTTATTGAATGTACTCGTTCACAAAGCCCATTCTGAAATGGACTGTATGCAGCTGTTGTGCACACCTGCACATTGAGAATCGACGAAACTTCTCTCAATTCATCATTATTAAACTCGCCGCCATTATCATGCAACACTGATCCAAATACGCCAAATATTCCTATCCAGTGTTTGATAATCTTGTCGATAATTTCTCTTGGAGTTTTTCTCTCTATAAACACAGATAATGTTAGTCTTGACCACATGTCAATAATATGAAGAATCCATCGGTTACCCCATTTTTTTCAAGTCAATGGCAACCTTTTCATTGAAGCTTTTCGCCATGGGAAATGAGACAACAGGCCGTGGCGGTGTTGGAGCATGCATTTTGCAAATATCACAGTTGTCTCGAATGTTCTCCAAAACATTACTAAACTTTTCTTGCCACACACCTGCATCCTTTAGTAATACTATCAATCGATTGGTTGGCGGATGAGCGAATTGTCTATGTAATTTATAAAGTACTTTGGACAATTCATTGTCGCCTAAATCACTCAAATTAACACTGAACACTTCTTGAACATCCATTCCACCATCTAGTGCAATGCAATAGTGACCAGAAGTAGTTAGGTTTAAACACACATCTTTGCCTAGAATATTTGCTGAATCATTTTCGATATCAAGCCTCACTTGTGCACGCTTCATCGCATCCTTTGAAAGGAGAAGAGGAATGTCAGATGCAACAACATCAGTTTTGATGATAACTTTCTTTCCAACAATCTTTGTGGGAATACTATATTCTCCCATTGATCGCATCTGTGTCCCACCTCCGAATTTGAACATCCTTGTACCATCGCTAACTTCAATACTGTTTTTATCATCTTCAGTCAAAGAATTAATGTATGTATCCAGCCACTCTCGTCCACATACAGTACTGGAACATGCACTGTCGAGTACAGCGCAATTTCTTGCCTCCTTCCCAAGCTCTTTCATATCTCCCTTATCACTCCCAGTGTATAAAACAACAATTTCCTGTTCTACTTCAGCTAAGTTCACTCTTGATTGTTTTGCCATGTTTTCCCAGCTATCTGGGCAATCTTTGAGGAGATGCCGGAATGATCCACATGATACACACCTTAGACTCTCACCATCTCGACCAACTGGATTGATTTTTCTGGAAGTGTTCATACTATAACTAGCACTACTCGACGAATTTGAGATTCGAGGGTTACTTGCTCTACGTCCAAAAAATTGTCCTCTCTGATAACGCCCTCTCGCCTTGTAGTTATAGTGACCTCTATCTGAACCCGTAAAATACACATCATCAGGTTTGGTCTTTATCGCATTAACTGAAGTCGTGTCGTGTCCACCCGCTACAGAATCCCCTTTGAATTTTTTCAATGATTTCCTTGTCTGTACAAAAAGTGTGTCCTTATGACTGTAGTCCATACCTGTCATTACAAGCATTGTCTCTTGTGTCGAAATCCTCGCTCTTTTTAATAATTTAAACGCAAGAATTTCCGATGGAAGTTTGAGTCCTTTCTTCAATATTTTATTGTACTTCTGGTCAAAATTGACTATATATTCACTAACAGTCTCATTCGATGTGCGCTTATAGTCTTCAAAATCCTGGAATTTTTCCCAACTGTCCTCAAGTTCATCTTTTCCAAGATATTTGTCCAGAAATTCAAGGAGAATGTTAAGTCCATCGTCTTTCTTCAAATCAGCAAGAGGTACTTCATCAAAAACTTTCTCTCTTATGTGAGACTCATCATTTTCCGGCAGAGTCAACGCAATCGCTATCCCTTGTTTTCCTTTGTTCAAATCAGTAATCTCTTTCCAAGCCAGTAACTCTTGTTTATATCACTCATAATTCTTGTTGTAGGTTGGTGGGTTGATCCTCATAGCCATCCTGTTAATCTGCTACCATTTGTTAATGGCTAATTACCTATTATATCTCCACAGCACACTTGTGACTTCCTTCACTTCTATTCAAACTCTAACTGCTGTTTCTGTCCATGATGTCATTTCCAGGTCATGAGTTCACTTCCTGTTTCACTGATGTTAATGACACTGTAGCTCTTCTTGTTTCACTGATGTTAATGACACTGTAGCTCAACAATCATTGTTTTAGCCATATCAAGACTTCAAGTTTGTTCTGGTGGAAGATATTGTGTAGAGGGTTAATTTCACTGAGAAATCACTCCACTGCACATAGAAATCATCAACCCCCAGAAAGCAACCGACAAACTTGCCCAGATTCACAATCAACCTATGCATGGATCACAAATCTGCTTACGAGAATCTTATCCAGTTTTGTTATAGCTGGACAGCCTATGTTGGCCTAATGTGCCATACACCTTACCAACTGAGCCACCAGAGGGTGATACTAGTAGTTGTAGCATGAGTTCCTACATATTCATGTTTTGATATCACAATAAAGCCCTCTACATCTCAAAAATTACGAATTTCAAAAACTTGACTCTGACGGAGGGTTGAGACTTTATGGGATTTTACTCATTGCATGACTAAATTCTTTGGCACACCTTAAACTACTGGTCACATTCCTCATCCGATAGAGTCACCAAACTCAACATATGGATATTTGGGGTGGCCTCTTAGATGGGACCCATCAAATTTTCCCAAAATTTTATGCTGCACAGGTTATAGGGAAGATATTTTTAAAGTAATTGTTGACACAATTCTATTTCTAACTTTTTCCTTATATTTTACAGAGGACGGAGTCGACACATCTTGCTCAGTTTTACTATGCAGATGATGACCTCAATAATATTGCTGCTGAGCTGGACAGCTTTGATGGGAGGAAGGATCCGGAGAGATGTGCAGCTCTCGTGGCAAAGCTCAGAAACTCACAGGACAAGGTCATCGGGATACTGGAGAAGATCATGGATGATGTTCTAAGCACTCAACGGACGAGTCGCGACTTCAGAATTAAGTTTCCAGATGATGTTTTACAGGAGAGTCTGGCTGGCCAGCTATGGTTCGGAGCAGAGGTGAGAATGATTATCAGATAACATTTTGATCAGTATATAATATAATAGATGAGCTTGTTGTTGAACCATTAGATCAGTCTTGATTTGGAGAACCCATGTCACGCTATGTGTCATAAATGATAATAAATAATAAATTATACAATTGAACAAGCCTCAAGTCAAGTGCAAGGGTAGCTGGTGCCCGCATCCATTGCCAACCATGAGTCTTTGAGTGAAAGCATGATACAGTTGTGCATCAAGTAAAGTGAGAAAGAGTGGGGAGAGACAGAGAATTGTCAATTAACTTGGATTGAATTTTGATGTCTCCTAATGCCAGAAGTCCAAGATGTACAGGGCATGTAAATTGTTCTGTCCTAATATTCATTAGCTTCAGGTCAGACAATGGACTTATGCTGATTTATAAATCACCATTAGGGTTCTCACCTGGTTAATTTGATCACCCTCACAGACATCTCAGTTCATCAGACTTGTCAATTCAAAAGACATGTTATTATTTATTTTGCTTATAGTAAACTGGATTATCTTTTCTGAACTACCAGTACATGTACTGTTAGATTTTAAAGGAATTTATTTTACTAGCCAAAATTTGTATATGTATATGTTTTTGATTATTTCGAAAATTATTGATATTGAAAAAGTTAAATCCTCATGAAAATTTAAAACTCTAAAAGCTAATATTTTGATCTGGTTGACTTTAAATTAGTTCATATTTTTCAATTCGTATTTGTCATAAAACAAAAATGGGGAAAAAAAGTGCAAAACAGCCCCAACAGTTTCTTTTCTCAGAAATTTAACCAATGCTCACACCAAGTCAAATGCTTTAGCTTAATTCTACTGATTTGAAGATGTAGCTATGTTTCTAGATTTAGTTTTTAAAATGCCATGAGTGTCAATGGTGAAATAAGTCATCTCTATGTGATCTTGAGATCAGTCGATACAAATGGGATTAAAGCATTCTCAGAAATAATAATTGTCAACCACACAATTATGTGTGGCATTTAATCAGAATGTATTGTTCCATGTTAATACAATAAATTAGTGGCGCCTGATGGATATAAGTTCTTCGCGCCTTGATATTGATCTGGAGCTTTGACCTTCATGTATATATTTGTTGACCTTTAAAAATTGATAAAATTTAGTTCCATTTAGTAAACATAAGGTTTCTCTTACCACATGCTGACAATGTATGTTGGTTCCATTCGATACCATTATTTTGCCCCTGACCCCCGAAAGAGGTTCAGGGCATATAATCAAGTGTTCCATCCATCCTTCCATATGAACATATTACCTATTAACTTGGGTGTTACTTAGTAGATTTTGTTGTCCTTTGGTATGGTGACCACCCAATTAGGGTCTTGTCCATTGTTTTTACCCTTATTACTGGTAGATGACTAGTACTTTCTTTTAATGAAGCTTGTTCGCCATAAGTACATGTATACTACCACTATATTATTAACAAGGCCTCAGGTTAGATTGTTTACAGAATAACACACCAATCCTCCCTTTCATACTCTCAGATGCCTAATAATAATGTCAGCATGATTATTAATTTTGGAGAAAATTTCCCAACGATCACTATTATTTGGCATTGAGCCATTTTGAAAGAGTGAAATTAACATCACTATTTTAAATTTAAGCCTAAATCCCCAGCCAACACTATTATTAGGCCATCACGATTATTAGTAATTATTAGGCACCTGAGAGTACTGTATCACAAATTGTAAGCTGTTGGTGTAAACATATTTTTATTTCCAAATCCAAACAAATAACAAAATATACCGATTGACACATATGCAAAATAGAGAGTTTAGCTGTAAGCTGTTCCGCACAGGTGTGTGGAATGGAAAGACTTTTGACAGCACAATTCATAAACGCAATGGCATTGGACTCGTCAGTGAAACAGGAACTTTAAATAACAGCATTATAACACATGAAAAGATACGGAAATGTCATGAAAAAATATTTTAATAACATCAGTTAGGAGATGTTGATCAGGCTTATCATAAACACAGAACCACATGTGTGTAACTTGTGGATAGTTCATGGCACTCTTGTGATCGTGGAAAGGATATCACTCAAGATAACACCTGAGATAACACTCGAGATAACACCTGAGATAACACCACAGATAACACCACAGATAACACTTGAGATAACACCAGAGATAACACCAGAGATAACACTTGATATAACACTTGAGATAACACCAGAGATAACACTTGAGATATCACCAGAGATAACAAGTGCTTGAGATAACACTTGAGATAACACTTGAGATAACACCAGAGATAACACTTGAGATAACACCATAGATAACACTAGAGATAACACTTGAGATAACACCAGAGATAACACCAGAGATATCACTTGAGATAACACCAGAGATAACACTTGAGATAACACTTGAGATAACACCAGAGATAACACCAGAGATAACACTTGAGATAACACTTGAGATCTCACCAGAGATAACAAGTGCTTGAGATAACACTTGAGATAACACCAGAGATAACACTTGAGATAACACCATAGATAACACTTGAGATAACACTTGAGATAACACCAGAGATAACACTTGAGATAACACCATAGATAACACTAGAGATAACACTTGAGATAACACCAGAGATAACACCAGAGATAACACTTGAGATAACACCAGAGATAACACTTGAGATATCACCAGAGATAACAAGTGCTTGAGATAACACTTGAGATAACACTTGAGATAACACCAGAGATAACACTTGAGATAACACCATAGATAACACTAGAGATGACACTAGAGATAACACCAGAGATAACACTAGAGATAGCACTCGAGATAACACCAGAGATAACACTCTAGATAACACTCGAGATTACACTCGAGATAACACCTGATGTAACACTTGAGATAACTCCCGAGATAACACCAGAGATAACACTAGAGATAACACTTAAGATAACACTTGAGATAACACTAGAGATAACACCCGAGATAACACTTAAGATAACACTTAAGATAACACTTGAGATACACTTGAGATAACACTTGAGATAACACCATAGATAACACTAGAGATAACACTAGAGATAACACCAGAGATAACACTAGAGATAACACTTGAGATAACACTAGAGATAACACTCGAGATAACACTCGAGATAACACCAGAGATAACACCTGATGTAACACTTGAGATAACTCCCGAGATAACACTTAAGATAACACTTGAGATAACACTTGAGATAACACTTAAGATAACACTTGAGATTACACTCGAGATAACACCTGATGTAACACTTGAGATAACTCCCGAGATAACTCCCGAGATAACACTTAAGATAACACTTGAGATAACACTCGAGATAACACCAGAGATAACATCTGATGTAACACTTGAGATAACTCCCGAGATAACACTTAAGATGACACTCGAGATAACACTTGAGATAGCACCAGAGATAACACTCGAGATAGCACTCGAGATAGCACTTGAGATAACACTCGAGAAACACTTGAGAACACCAGAGATAACACCAGAGATAACACCCGAGATAACACCCGAGGTAACACCCGAGGTAACACTTGAGGTAACACTTGAGATAACACTCGAGATAACACCACAGATAACACTTGAGATAACACTTGAGATAACACTCGAGATATCACCCAAGATAACACCAGATATAACACCAGAAATAACACCAGATATAACGCCGAGATAACACCCGAGATAACACTTGAGATAACACCAGAGATAACACCCGAGATAACACTCGAGATAACACTTGAGATAACACTCGAGATAACACTTGAGATAACACTTGAGATAATACCAGAGATAACACTCTAGATAACACTCGAGATTACACTCGAGATAACACCTGATGTAACACTTGAGATAACTCCCGAGATAACACCAGAGATAACACTAGAGATAACACTTAAGATAACACTTGAGATAACACTAGAGATAACACCCGAGATAACACTTAAGATAACACTTAAGATAACACTTGAGATACACTTGAGATAACACTTGAGATAACACCATAGATAACACTAGAGATAACACTAGAGATAACACCAGAGATAACAATAGAGATAAGACTTGAGATAACACTAGAGATAACACTCGAGATAACACTCGAGATAACACCAGAGATAACACCTGATGTAACACTTGAGATAACTCCCGAGAACACTTAAGATAACACTTGAGATAACACTTGAGATAACACTTAAGATAACACTTGAGATAACACTTGAGATTACACTCGAGATAACACCTGATGTAACACTTGAGATAACTCCCGAGATAACTCCCGAGATAACACTTAAGATAACACTTGAGATAACACTCGAGATAACACCAGAGATAACATCTGATGTAACACTTGAGATAACTCCCGAGATAACACTTAAGATGACACTCGAGATAACACTTGAGATAGCACCAGAGATAACACTCGAGATAGCACTCGAGATAGCACTTGAGATAACACTCGAGAAACACTTGAGAACACCAGAGATAACACCAGAGATAACACCCGAGATAACACCCGAGGTAACACCCGAGGTAACACTTGAGGTAACACTTGAGATAACACTCGAGATAACACCACAGATAACACTTGAGATAACACTTGAGATAACACTCGAGATATCACCCAAGATAACACCAGATATAACACCAGAAATAACACCAGATATAACGCCGAGATAACACCCGAGATAACACTTGAGATAACACCAGAGATAACACCCGAGATAACACCCGAGATAACACTCGAGATAACACTTGAGATAACACTCGAGATAACTCTTGAGATAACACTTGAGATAATACCAGAGATAACATTCGAGACAACACTTGAGATAATACTTGAGATAACACTCGAGATAAAACTTGAGATTACACTTGAGATAATGAGATAACACCTGAGATAACATTCGAGATTACACAAGTTGAGATAACACTTGATAAAACTTGAGATTACACTTGTGATTACACTTGAGATAACACTTGATAACACTTGAGATAACACTTGGTAACACTTGAGATAACACCCGATATAACACTCAAGATTACACTTGAGATAACACTCGAGATAACACCAGAGATAACACTCGAGATAACACTTGATAAAACTCGAGATAACACTCGAGATAACACCAGAGATAACACCAGAGATAACACCAGAGATAACACCAGAGATAACACTTGAGATACCACTTGAGAAAACACCAGAGATAACACTTGAGATAACACTAGAGAAAACACCAGAGATAACACTTGAGATAACACCAGAGATAACACTTTTGATAACACTAGAGAAAACACTTGAGAAAACACCAGAGATAACACTAGAGAAAACACTTGAGAAAACACTAGAGAAAACACTAGAGATGACACTAGAGATAACACTTGAGAAAACACTTGAGAAAACACTAGAGAAAACACTAGAGATAACACTAGAGATAACACTTGAGAAAACACTTGAGAAAACACTAGAGAAAACACTTGAGAAAACACCAGAGATAACACTTGATAAAACTCGAGATAACACTCGAGATAACACTCGAGATAACACCAGAGATAACACCAGAGATAACACCAGAGATAACACTTGAGATAACACTAGAGAAAACACCAGAGATAACACTTGAGATAACACCAGAGATAACACTTGAGATGACACTAGAGATAACACCAGAGATAACACTAGAGATAACACTAGAGATAACACCAGAGATAACACTTGAGATAACACTCAAGATAACACCAGAGATAACACTTGAGATAACACCAGAGATAACACTTGAGATGACACTAGAGATAACACCAGAGATAACACCAGAGATAACACTAGAGATAACACTAGAGATAACACCAGAGATAACACTTGAGATAACACTCAAGATAACACCAGAGATAACACCCGGTGTAAGACTTGAGATAATTCCCGAGATAACACTCGAGATAACAGCTGAGATAACACCTGGGATAACAGCTGAGATAACACCTGGATAACAACGAGATAACATCCGAGATAACACTCGAGATTACACTTGAGATAACACTTGAGATAACACTTGATAAAAGGGTTTTACATACAAGTTATGACCACTTATCTCACGGTTACATCTCCATAAAAACAGTCCACATGACAGTTAATCCTTATATTTATATACATTTAGCGAAAAAGCCACTTTTGTAATTGTATTTAAATCGAAAAGTGTATCGTGACAAAACCAGCTCAAAATATCCCATAGCACCCTTGGCAAAAGTTAACAGGAACAATTTCTTTATATTGAAACCTGATGATTTATTAAGTCAATCCTATGCGAGTCCAAATGCACCCAAAACATTACACGTTTTTCTTTCCGATATCTATGACGCGTCGATGTAATTATGGGGTTGCAGTTATGAGCTGTTACGCATTCACCGAGAAATAATTGCAACTAGTCACGTGGGCGCCGACCAATCGGAATGCTGGATTTAGTGATAATCACACTTAGTATGTAAATATAATGAGATAACACCCGAGATAACACTTGAGATAACACCCGAGATAACACTCTGAGATTACACTTGAGATAACACTCGAGATAATTTCCAAGATAACACTTGAGATAACACTTGATAAAACTCGAGATAACACCAGAGATAACACCAGAGATAACAATTGAGAACACTTAAGATAACACTTGAGATAACACCCGGGATAACACCAGAGATAACACACGAGATAACACCCGATATAACACTCGAGATAACACTCGAGATAACACCAGAGATAACACTTGATATAACACGAGATAACACCCGAGATAACACCCGGGATAACACTCGAGATAACACCCGATATAACACTCGAGATAACACTCGAGATAACACTCGAGATAACACTCGAGATAACACTCGAGATAACACTCGAGATAACTTGAGATAACAATCGAGATAACAATCGAGATAACACTCGAGATAACACCAGAGATAACACCAGAGATAACACCGGAGATAACACCGGAGATAACACCCGAGATAACACTCGAGATAACACCTGATATAGCACCAGAGATAACACCAGAGATAACACCAGAGATAACACCAGAGATAACACTCGAGATAACACCCGAGATAACACTCGATATAACACTTGAGATAACACACAAGATAACACCTGAGATAACACTCGATATAACACTCAAGAAAATACATGCACAATATTCAATTTGAGTTCAGTTTGAAAATTTTAGTTCAAAAACATTGGAATATCACGAGGGTGTTATTGTATCATTCTCGATTACTATCTCGCATAAATTTTGCCGATGCAGACGGAAACCTATTTGCTTGATATTCCATACAAAACAACATTACTTAATTTTCAAACCAGTTGATATAATAAGAAAGTTGTTTGGGGTAACATGACATTGAATAATTTATTTAACACACCTGTATTACATGTTGGCACAATTACAATGTAGTGTATACAATATATATCCAGAAGTTTATATCAAACCACTCTGCATTCTGCATGTAACAATCAAGCATCAATTGGCAACAAGGTTATATTTTATGATGGAATCATGTGTTTATTTTGCACTATGATGTCAGGTGGAGAAAGTTCAGGAACACTCTAACAAATTTGTTTGGATATTTGCCTAATACGTTGAGTAAACAGTCTTAAGGCTGAGCAACCCAACAAGACAGAGTTATTGTTCTTACTTTGTTGGGTTTGTTTTTAGCTCCTTACAACGAAAATTTGAACACAAGCAAGCCTTGAAATAGTGTGTCTGTCATTTGCAGAATGAGGTCCCCAGAGGGTGAATTTAGTGATGCTACCCTGCATAGTGGGCTAGCATCACCAAATTCACCCTCTGGGGACCTCATTCTGCTTCCAACTCAGCAGAATGAGGTTCCCAGAGGGTGAATTTGGTGATGCTAGCCCGCTATGCGGGGTAGCATCACTAAATCACCCTCTGGGGACCTCATTCTGCAAATGACAGGCACACTATTTCAAGGCTTGTACACATGTTGACTTAATACCTCGCTTATATTTCATGAACTCTTAATGTTATTTTTCAGTGTTTGGCAGCAGGTTCCAGTATAATGAATCGAGAGGCTGAGAGCTGCAGTATGAGACCTCTCGCTAGAGCACTAACCAAAAACCTAGAAAGCTTACGATGTATACTACGGGAACAGTGTCTTAGAAACAGAAATGCTTACACTGATAGGGTATGCTAATTAATGACAAATCTGTGTGAAAAGTAACTAGTTTATAGGGACTCTTGTCATTCCACAATGGGTTCTCATATTAAACACTTTAATAATACTGTGTCAGAACAGACCAGGCCCCTGTAATATAAACTGTTGCACTTGTAAATTTTTACAAGCTTGTTATTCTACGTCTATGAGTATTTGTACCCGCATAAGAAGCCATTTATAAATCACACGATTGTAGGCTTACTCATTCAACTGTAGCTTACTATTCTATAGTACTGAGTTAAGAGTTGGACTCGGGTCGGGAGTTGTAGGCATAAATGAGCACGGCAGTTTAGCCACAAGTGGGATTGCACATATATAAAGCCATATTTGAGACATTGTTATAGTCAAAATTGGGTGACCAAAAGCTTGTTTGTTTATGTCCGATGAGTACGCCATAGTAGCTGGTATAATAGAATGAATAAAAACACCCAGTCTCGAAGTGAACAACTAATATACACATGTAGGCAAAAGAGTTACAGACGAATCTTGCTTGTAGCTTTGCCGTCATAAACGAGGCTAAAAAATACAAGAACTCTCCAGTTGTATGACGTTGTAGTACTCAGTTGCTTCTTATACAACTGTAGAAGGCCACTATAGAAAGTGTACCCAGCAGTCGTAACTCGCAGGTTCATAGTATTCATTTAGATGTACACTTGGGGAGTAGCTGCAAATTTCCTACAAGTACAACTGCCCAGAGCTTTGTTGTACAGGGCCCAAATTGGCCTCGCGATAGTTTTAATTACAAATTAACCCAGTTCAGGATTTCTGATTGCTCAAATATGAGTACATTTTCTATTAGACACTGGCAATTTTTTGGCGGAACAGTTTCAACAAAGAATTGGCTGAAACGAGATCCATCAATGAGCCCTATGATCGGATGAAATTCTTCTTAACTATTTCAGGGTTGTGAACAAATTATCTAAGTGTAAATGTGGTCTTCTGATGTGAAATTATTGTGTATGCAATCAAATCTTGCAACAGTTTCTTGAACTTTCTTCATAGGGTTTCTTATGCCATCATGCAGATTTCCTCAAATTTTGTGTTCATGTTCATTGAGATGCTGGATATTCAGATTAAAATTGAAGGCAAATAATGAATGAACCAGATGATTAACCCTTTCATGATGGGAATTGTGCTGATGCAGCGTTAAAGATACTGTGCCAGTGTATTATCTTATATATGTGAGTCTCCCATAGGGAGCCTCACACATTCATAAGAGAATGCACAGGATTACAAGGTCACATTAAATATTGTTAGGCCAATGTATTCTCTTATATATGCGAGGCTCCCTATGTGAGACTCGCATATATAAGAGAATGCATTGGCACAGGGTTTTCACAAACTTTCAGGAATCTTCAGTCATGACAGGGTTAAAAGCTATGTCTGAAAACATAGTAATATTTATATTTTCATAGTATGAGGATATTATTCAAGTGAGGGAATATTTCTTCTTTCAGATTGTTGAAGCTCTTGTGATATTTGACAAACTTTTTGCAGAATTTGAATTCAGGTAAGAAGATATTGAGATATTGATGGAGTAAGATATTATAGTACTAGTATTGCTGGAGTAAAGATTTCAGTTTGTATATGTGTGTGGATCAATTCTGAATTGATAGATACTTGTCATTAGTTGGCATTGTATAATTGTTTATATTATTATTTTCCTTTATGTATATACATTCTCAAGGTACACTTTGCCTCCAGCCATATTTAGGTAACTGACTCAAGTCAATGTTAAATCAAGCATTTCAGTTTGTTAGGCATATTATGCTATTATCTGAAGATATGATGCTTTATATTGAGTCATGCCATGTTAAGTTGGATTCGGTACCAATAAATACAGAATGATTTCTATTTACTCAGCTTACATAATCCAAACAATGAAAATTCCTATAAACATGATAAACCCAGCTAAGTGAGGTCTAATATAGTCATACAACTGGTGTTTATGATAGCAACGTGATCAGTTTGAAATTGTTTTTCTGTTGTAGCTATGTCAGTGCAATGGTCCCAGTGAAAAGTAAAAAGGAGTATGAAGCCATCCAAGAAATCACCGTCCTATTTTCTGAGACACTGCAAAGGTAAGTTACTTAACTCTAATGAAATGTTCAATTACATGGCTAGTCTGCAAAGTTTTATTCCACTCATCACCGACTGCTGAAAATCAGCAACAATGAATAACTCATTGATAAACATAAAAATTTGGTTTCCCCATTGATGTTAAACTTAGCTAGTATTTCATATGGACATACCATATTTAAAATGTATTTCCTTTTAAGCTAAAGCTATCATAGAAATCAGCAAAAAGTTAGATTTGATGAACAGAACAATAACACCAGTTAAAATGGGCAGATATAATTGATAATTAAAGCTAACCCATATCTTCATATGGGCATCTGAATATTATATGTTATTAATTGTTTTTTTCCATATGGGCCGAGTTATGAGGCCGAGGTCTGTTGTATTGGCCTGAGGCCATAGGCTAATACGACAGACCGAGCCTCATAACACGGTCAATGTGGAAACAACTAATTAATAAGTATTTTATTAATTAGCAACATTGGCGCTTGTTGTATCACAGGATGAATATATTAGCATAGATATATACCATTGTGTGCATTAATAAATTAACAATTATTCCAGCAATTTTTATTCTTGTGAACTTTGTGAAGAACATGCAGCAATTTCACAGTACTGTCTGTTTCGACTGGGAATGATATTGATACGGATACATGTAGTTCATCCATGTATATTTACTCCCAAAATCAGTGACTATCCATACCGTAATTCATACGAAAGCAACTGTAATGTATCTTCCGTCGACCCAGTATTCTTTGCCGATCGGGCTAAATACGTATGATGTCATGTATGTTACCATTGACTTATTGGCCGCCTTTCTACTTATTGGCCGACTTTTTTTTACTTATTGGCGGTGTTTTTCACTTATTGGGAAACTTTTCTTACTTATGATGGGGGCAGCATTCTAATTATTGCGGCCGATAACCTATAGCTAATTAATAAGAGTATTTATGAACAGATATCTGTTTTATCTAAAGATATCTTTCTGCAAGCCAGGAAATGGTCAGTTTTGTTAAACAAAGGACAATAAATTTGGTCAAAATGGGTGGCGGCACTGGAATTCAAACTCAACCTTTAGCCTCATATTAACGGAAAAGTCATCTCCATTCAGACTAGAGTTAGTATTCTAAAAACCAATTGACAATCAGTTTTGGATGATCAAAGGTAATAACTCACATTGTTTTGCTCAAAATTGATCTGCCGTGCTGGATTTCTAACTCGGCCTGTATTTCAATATTGGACCTCCTACATACCAAATTAAAATTGTAATCTCTGTTAAAACAAAGCACTTGATATCTATCAGAAACCGAACTGGATAATGCATGGACAGACACAAATCATTCATATATTTATTACTTAATATTTTTTATAATATGACTATTTTTATAACAAACATGATATTGGCACAGATCTCAAATTGAGCAACCAGGCTTTAGAAAAGGCCATAGCATCAAAAAGAAAAAATCTAAATTTTTCTCCATGCATCTGGGCCAGTTTGTCAGCTGTTTTCCGGAGGCTGAGGGTTTCTATGTGCAGTGGAGTGATTTCTGAGTGAAACTAACCCTCTACACAGACCCCACCCATAAAACTGGCGTTGTGATATGGACTAGCCAAACCTGAGTTTAGTGTGCCCGTCATTTGCAGAATGAGGTTCCCAGACGGTGAATTTAGTGACGCTATCCCACATAGTGGGCTAGCATCACCATATTCACCCTCTGGATCTCATTCTGCATGGCCTCAATGGGAGACATAGACTCAGATTGAAGTTCCCAAATGGTGAATATCTTGATGTACACCAATTGGGAACCTCGATTATGCAAATTTGGGGATATAGAGAAACTACACTAAAAAAGAAATAGAATCTATGTGAAGAAGATTCTATAGAAATTTGATAATAAAGAAACTTTCCAGAGAAGATGAGGCCTAAGCAGAATGAGGTCCCCAGAGGATGAATTTAGTGATGCTAGCCTGCTATGCGGGATATCGTCACTAAATTCACCCTCTGGGGACCTCCTTCTACAAATGACAACACACTAAACTCAGGCTCGGGGCTGGCGGCTGAAAGAACAATTTACCCCAATAAATAAAAGCATGTTCTGCTATAAAAATATACAGGGGTTATGAATCTTGATACATATTTTATCATTATAGAGCATTGAAGCAGGGGTTATGAATCTTGATACATATTTTATCATTATAGACCATTGAAGCAGGGGTTATGAATCTTGATACATATTTTATCATTATAAGAGCATTGAAGCAGCAGTATTTGAAGCAGGGGTTATGAATCTTGATACATATTTTATCATTATAAGAGCATTGAAGCAGCAGTATTTGAAACAGGGGTTATGAATCTTGATACATATTTTATCATTATAGACCATTGAAGCAGGGGTTATGAATCTTGATACATATTTTATCATTATAAGAGCATTGAAGCAGGGGTTATGAATCTTGATACATATTTTATCATTATAGACCATTGAAGCAGGGGTTATGAATCTTGATACATATTTTATCATTATAAGAGCATTGAAGCAGCAGTATTTGAAGCAGGGGTTATGAATCTTGATACATATTTTATCATTATAGACCATTGAATCAGGGGTTATGAATCTGGATACATATTTTATCATTATAGAGCATTGAAGCAGCAGTATTTGAAGCAGGATATGGTTGATGATTACGACCCTGCTTTAATGTTCACTATCCCAAGGCTTGCAATAGTCAGGTACGGTTTACTTTTTAGCTCACCTGAGACGAAGTCTCCGGTGGAGCTATAGTCATCACTCCTTGTCCATCGTCCAACAATCCATCCATCCATCCATCCATCTGTCTGTCAACAATTCTTTAAATTTAACTCCTTGTTCTATTTAAAAGGGTGCTGTAACAATATCTGGCCATATATGGGACCATCTCCTTTTATACTCAACAGAATATAGTAAACAAATGAATGAATTTGAGCCATGGATTAGTGCAAAACACACTCATGTGCTCTATGAACGATGCAAACACCATCGTAATTATAATGAAAATGAATTTATGACTCCAGCCATTTATTCATTTTCATTATAATTACCATGTAATTTGCATCGTTCATAGAGGACTTGAGTTTATTTTGCACTAATCCATGGTTCAAATTCATTCATTTGTTGCATATATTCCGTTGAGTATAAAAGGAGAATGTCCCGGATTTAGAGTACAGTACCCCTTTAACCAAAAAAAAAAAATTCTATTAAAATTCTATTCAATTTTATTTTGAAAAACTAACCACATTATGACATCCGCCATGGTACATTGACTCTTTCCACACAATTTAGTTGAAATCGGTCCAGGGGTCTTGGAGATAAATCACGAACATACAGATTGTTACCCTTGCGAATTGAGGGATCAAGTAGGTGTGTGTACCCCTGTTACAAATGTTGTTTTTTCACATTCCTAATGCCACAATATTTTTTGAGAAGTCATCTCTTTCACTAACAACATAAAGCTTGTCTGCCTGCCATTCTCTCTAATGTCTCCTACTTGTTTTAAAGTTATTTTGCAAGTACTGACTATTGTAGTATTCAGAATCCCAGTCTTCTCTGTCTTTACAGTCTGGTGAGCGACCCACAGTCATTGACTGTCTTGTTTTAGTGCTCATACTTTCTGTTGCGCAGAAGATGGAACATACAATTGGAAAAAATTACATATTCAAACTTGAATTTATTCTAGCTTTTCAGTCAGACAGGTCATTAAAATAAGAACATGAAAGCTGTATATTTTGCAATATTTCCTAATATGGAGATTGTTTTGTTGGTATCAGTATAATGTTTAGCCAATAAACATGAACTGTTTGCATATAGGTGCTGTTCTATTTACAAAGGCCAATGGCTGTTTGCCTCAGAATTGGAATGACTTGCACATGTTATCTTGTATGTTAAGGTGAGAAATTTATTCAACTCTGAAGACATGTTGTTGAGTAACACAATTTTCAGAATAAATATTTTCTTACCTATTTTGGTAGAGAGCTATATCACATGTAAGGGATGATATGGTTTAAACAGGTATGCCAACAATGAAACGTATGCTTTGAACAGGGTGAGAAGCAAATTTGATAATTTTGATACCCGCATTATCCCTCGCCCGAAAAATTTTCCGCGGTGGATATATGAATGGGTTCCGTCAATAATCAACAGATTTCAAAGACTTTTGGTATATGAGTTCACAAGGGGAATATCTGAAAGGAGTTCGCAAACTAAGCATTTTGGACATTTTCACCAGAGTTACGTCCCTTTGATTGTCATTTTTTGCACCCATGAAAAGTTGTCGTGGATTATTTAGAAAAATTATCAATGGATTTCAAAGAATTTTGTTATGTGAGTTCACAAAAGGAGTATCTGAAATGAATTCATAAACTATACCCGGCCGTACAATTTTACAAAAAAACGGCCCTATGATTGTAATTTTTTTGGTGTTTCAATTTAAATTTTAAACCCAAACAAATATTAACTTATTTCAATTTTTTTTTTATAGCATATTTTGAAAATTCCCATCCCCAACTTTGTCCACCTAGGTAGGGATACCACCGTCGCGACTGCTTGTTTAACTTACATTGACATCCCTTTATCTAAATAATGTTTGCACATTCTTGTCTTTCAGTGGGTTGATTGTATTCAAGGATGGACCACTTAATCCTGACAGAGATCTCGGAAACATTTCTGAGATATTCAGACCATTCCAATCTCTACTGTTTAAAATCAGGTGAGTATTCTAGATATAGATTCAAATTTCTGTAAAATTGATTCCACTGAACTAAACTATATCTGATCTCTTTCACGCCCGGATACCTGAACAGATCGTACATATGTATTGAGGTCAAAGACCATCACCCAACAAACTTTACTAACTAACATACTATGATAATTACGTACCACATAATTGGAAAACTTACTCATTTCGAGTCCCAATTATAACTCAATTTCAGTTTCAGTAACAGGGGCATGGCACAAAGTTAAATTTTCTAAACATCTGGGCTCTTATACAACAACTGGGTTTATTTTAGAAACCAGGTAGTTTATTTGGTAGCGGTTAAAGGCATACACTCTGTCTGTGATATGATGAAGCAATCTATCAGATTTGTCTTTTGTCAGAAGACACCGCCTCATGACTAAATCGCGTACACCGGATACAATTAGTGTGATTCTTATACATAACTATTTAGAGACTCAAACTGAATCTTTCTGTGGAATGAGTTTTAAAGACATTTATATGGTTCCTTTCATCATTGATGTATTTTGCTACATGACCTTTCTCGCGATTGCTCATGATTATAATGAACAAAGCATGTACTGATATGATATGCACATGTTTTATGTAACCGGCGATCAATAGTCAAGACACCTTTATTGGATAATCCGATTCAGCGACCATGTCTCTCTGACGACCACATACAGTAATGCCCTAAGTAATCGACCCCTTAACCACATCAGAATTATGGGTAATTTTTCATGATTTAGTAGGAAATATGGCTTGTTGCCATTCATCGGAAAGCTCTCACTGAGAGCTTTCTGATTAATGGCAACAAGCCATATTTCCGACTAAATCCTGAAAAATTACCCATAATTCTGATGTATTAAGGGGTCGATTACTTAGGGCACTACTGTATAGCTTCATGTTGACACACTTTAAAAATAATGGAAATCATGATTGACAAGTGATATACCTATTATTCCTTTCAGATTAACTATTTATTCCTTTCAGACTGGCTTAGAAAATGTGAACACCTTTCTTCATTAAATAGGCATGTAAGGACTTATCAAAGCGATCAAAGTGGAGTAATTCTGCATAAACTCATAACTCTATATATGAGCTCTGTAGCTCAGGTCATTAATCATTATAAAGCCATTATAATTCACTTGGCCTCCAGTTCTTTACACAGAGATAAATAATCTAATTAGGTTTGGCAGCATTTAGCTCTGCTCTATATTTATTCTCAAACCTTTGAAATGTTATTGTTGTAACTGTGACACATTTAAGTGGAAAACCTGGAGATAGTCCCATCATATGATGTCATTGAAAATGATTGACCCTTTGCACACATCATATGGTCTTGAGATATTTTTCATTTGATCAGTCTGTCTCCAGGTTGATGGTGATCCAATTTTAACCTGCATGAAGTTTCATCACTATTATTTGGCAGGTGAGGCCATATGCTGCTTAGATCCCTGCTATCATCTCAAAATTCTAAAAACAAAAACAATTTCACATTAAAATATTCTCCCATATTTCAGGGATTTACTTAACTCATTGAATGAATTGGAGTTGAGAATGCTAGAGAAATCTCTGTGCAGCACAGATGACGGCAACGTTCTCTCATCAACGTCAAATCAAAAAGATTCTGATTCTCACTCTAAATCATGTTCACTCACAAGCCAACAAAGCATTCCCGACTCCTCCCTCGATGAGTTCCTTGACAGCACCGTGATCGTCCATTCAGAGGATTCACCAGACGAACAAAATGATCAAAGATTTACTCTTGGACAAATGAGCCATTCCTCATCAACAGTGACTATTGTGAAAGGCCAAAGGTCATTTGATTCATATGATTCTTCCAATGTATTGCATGAAGAACCTAGCTGCAGTCATGAATCACATAGACAGGAAGGTCGGGGTTCACCTGATTCCCATGATGCATCTGGCAGCCATGATGAGCAATGTACTGTGAATGAATCAACATTGGTCGACCCAGAACCAGTGAGACCAGATGACAGTAATTGTGCTTATTCGTCTGTGGATTGTGATAATTTAGAAAGTTCAGATGAAGTAAAACAAGACCAACAATTGTGTTCGGTAGATTGTAATCATGTGATCATTGATGACCAGTCACTGACTGCTGTGTCCATCCGCTCAAGTTGTGATTCTGCTGAAGAAATATGTCGACAGATAGTCAATGAACTTGTTGCTCAATGTTTTGAGTCCTCGACCAATGAGAATGAGACACTGTCATTGGATGCTGTTTGCGCCAGGAAGCCAGAACGTTTACCTGAATCTTGTTGTTCAACAAACAATAAACATTCAGCGGACATTGATAACCAGACAGCTGCACAGAACTCGACAGGAGCATTGTCATGTAAATGCCCTGCCTCGTCCTCAAAGCAGAATGCAATAAAAAATAGCTCAACCTGTGATAATCAGAAGAAACTTGTTAAAAACGAGTTTAAAAACACAAAGAACCATTACAAAAATCGAAATCCTAAGAAGTCACGGAGATCACATGTTAATCGGCCTGTGGTAAAGTGTTCATCTTGTGAAAAAAGTGCTGCTTCCAAATACAGAACAAGGTCCCCTGAGAGGGGGGACAACTCTGATACTGCTAGTTCCTGTTCTAGCTGTTATTCCGACTGTGATTGGGATAGCGAAGGGTAAGATTATAGCTGCACATTTTTTCAGTCCATATGACAGGCACGAGTGTTCTCACCAATTATCATTAGTTTTACAATTTTCAGCTCACCTGATACAAAGTCTCTGGTTGAGCTATTGTCATTAGTGTTGAAACGTTTAATCGACAAAACAACGTTGACACCGATAGCTCCCAATGTCGACTTTATCTTGCCATTGATTAGTCGGAACATTGTATATAATTCCCAAAATAAGAGTTAAAAGATATCTATAACGTTGGTACATGACATGTTGATCAAACACTTGTCGTGGATTTGACAGTGTTAAAAAAGAAATGTAGTCAGTTTGCTCAAAATATAGCACATAATTCGTGCACTCACAATGAGATAATTGGGTGTCAACAGGTGCTCCATTGCAGTGAATTTGACATCAATGATCAAACTCAAAGATGATAAAACAGTGCCATTGTGAAATGTCTTGATTGACAACTTTGAAGTTCACCGACAACATTGTAACATGGTGTAACTGTTCGTAATAAATTGTTATTGATAAACAACACATTTTCAACTAAACATGAATTCTTTATTCTTACTCAAAACACACAATATGTTTTGTTATCATTATTGTCAAGTATTTCAGCTTTGGGGGACTCTGAAGGTAACTATATTGTTGTATAGAATATTAGAAATCTTGGAAAAACATTCAGGACTCACAGTTTCTATAGAACTTTTTTTATCAATACGAGTGGTTGAAGAACACTGGTTTAACAAAATCATGTGATGAAATACACCCAGTTCAGTAGCATGCGAAAACGCTGATATTTTACGATCTTTTTATACCTGTTAAGTTGATCTCTTGCTTTCAACATCTGTGGACAAAATCATTTCATGAGTTGGTTCGTCGATTTAATCAATTATGAAGATTTTTATCACATGACTTGATGAATAAACAGACATTTTTCCACTGAATTATTGTCTTTTGAACAGCGATTGTTATGAGCAAAATTTCTATAAGGAGAAAAGGGAATTAAGAATATATGGGTATCGCTATATTATTTTCAGCCACAGGTACTGATTAGACGACTTTGACTTGACTTTTGGGGTTCCACTAGTAGACTCCAGAATCCCAGAATCGTTTCAACACTAATTGTCATCACTCTTTGTTCATCATCCATCCATCCATCCACCAACAATCATCTTCTCCAGAACAGCAAGACTGAATGGGGTCATATTTGGTGCGGATAGTAAATTCGATTCAGATATATTCAAATTGGTTCATCAGGTCAAATAAGGGCGGGGCCAGGATTATAACTCTTTCGCTCCATGGTAATTCTTAAAATATCTTCTCTAGAACCGCAAGATCTATTGGGGTAATAGTTGGTGGGGATTGTCCGTAGGTGAATGAATGACTGATTTGATCAAATGGTGTCATCGGTTCAAATAGGGGCAGAGCAGAGTCAGGGACATAACCCTATTCCCTCTAAAGATTTCATTAAAACTTCTCCTTTATAGAGAATATTTGAGATAATGAATTTACATTGTTCATATATTTTGTTTTATATTTTGTAATATATATTAGGAGCATTATTAACTATTCAATATCCAGTGGCTGGCCTGTTAATAACTCGTCTTTCCTTGACTATTTGAAACTTAACATATAAGTAGCACAACCATGTTTTGTGGAACAGTAATCCCATTGCATGGCTCAACTTTCTTTCTTGTTATTGATCATCTGAGGCCTAGGACTTAGGATTTTTCAAAATAAAATGGCTGGTCATTAACAAACAGAATTCTTACCCCCCCCCCCAACTTTGTATTCAATGGATTTTATTATTTTTTAGACCAATGTAAATAAAACAATCTGGATTTTGAAGAATTTAAATAATACATACTTCTAATATAATGACACTTCAAAACAATCATTTCAAACAAAGATAAAAGCACATACATGGCAGTGGACAATTGACTGTTTGATGTCTTTGAACTGTTTTCCCCAATCTTAGAGACTAATGGCTTCAATATACAGGCTGTTAGCTCTTTTCGTCTATGGTTGTGAGGTCTATATCTATATGCTGATATTTTCAAGGAACATTATCAATGGTGCCATGCTGATAACATTCCCTATATTATATAACTACTTTTGTGGAAAATTAACATTTTTTCAAATAGGGGCAGAGATAGAATTATTTATCCCCCCCCACCCTACATAGATGTATCTATGCTGTTTAGGCTTCTCAAAGTACCCACGGTTTCCAGTCCTATCAGTACCGGGACGGTTCATGGGGTGGTACTCCATTACAGCCAGTCAAAGGGGGCAGAGACACAGATTTAACAATTTTGCTTCCAATGAGTTGACTTAAACTCCAAAAGCATATCCTTTGAAAGCACTAAACGATTAGATATCAAAGATCAAAGGTCCTTGTGTGATGTGAACAAGTGCAGAACTATGAGATTTAAAACTACCCACCCCAAATATATGGATTCCTATGTTACAATGCATGTAATAATTTTGATATATTATCAAAATTAGGAAGGCACGGACTCAGTATGCATGTTCATAATCTTATATATATATAGACTCTTAACCCCTTTGTGCAATCTTGTACTTGTTTGTTTCCTGGTTAATTTCTATGAAACTTGTCAGATATTTACCACCATGGCAACCTCTGCATCTGCGATTACGAGATTGGTTGGACTAGATTGGTTGGACGTATTTTAGTTAACTTTGAATTTTGAGTATATAGAGTCTAAAATATTTTGTGTATTTATCAACCTCTATTGTCCCTGCTACCAAATTACTTATATTACATAATTTGAGTATAGAAAGAGCATCTTATCTATGGCTATTTTTTTTGTAACCCATGTGCACTGCGGCGGCTAGCCTTATTCCCATGGCATTGGGATAGTCACACCTTCAGTTCCATCTGACAACACTGTCCAGTTTGAAAAATAACAGTGTTAGTGTGTCTCATTATCATAACATTGTCATGTTAGCATGTACACACAGTTTGATGGTTTTTTGTCATTTAAATAGTGAACTATATCAACAGTAATTATGTTGTCTGTACGACATTGCACCTCGATAATTGCTACAAATTACCAATAAATTTACGCCTACAAACCATTTATTGTGGAATTTGACGAAAGAGGTTAATTTTTTAGTGATGGGTAAAAATTGAAGCACTTTCCATTACCTCTAAATATTTCCTTCAGCCATGAGACCAGTTCCTACAGTTCTGACTGCAATGATGATGAAGAAATCAACCTTGCCCTTAAAGCTGCTGAGTTGGCGTCCCGGAGCGAGGCTCGATCCAGATTCCGTAGCAGTAGCGATCTCATTCATCGACTGTTTGTTTGCATTTCTGGTGAGATACATTAATACAATGAGAATAATCCCAACCTACCAGGATTTTAAACTCCCATAATTAATGTACATGCAGTTGAAAGTAATGGCCAAAGTAATGTAATTTTCAATATATACCAGTATCTGCAGGGTTTCCGCTAGGGTTAAATTGTAGGGTCCGTAGAACCTAGGATAGGACGGGCTAACCATGGTTTGGCGAGTCATATGCAAAGTTTGACATTCCATAACCAAAAACTCCCAGTTTCCTTACACCAGAGAATAGTGTTTGTGGTTCTATCGGACTATAAAAATAATGCTGTAATTCAAAAATTACACCGCATTACACCCGATTACATGTTATTTGCATAAATGTTTTGAAAATTTACAAGCATGTTCGGGATCACCTCTGGATGGGAGCTGTTGATTTTTGATGAAAAAGATAGCCGCCAGCAGCCATCTTTTATTTAATGACTCAATACTTTGGCCAACCCTACAGGCCACAACTATCATCCGATCATCCCAAAACTTCATATAGATCCTCGGGGTGACCTCTAGATGGGAACTTACAATATTTCCAATTTTTTTCAAATTCGTTAAAAAAACATGGCCACCATCCGATTATCCCCAAACTTCAAATAGCCGCCAGCAGCCATCTTTTATTTAATGACTCAATACTTTGGCCAACCCTACAGGCCACAACCATCATCCGATCATCCCAAAACTTCATATAGATCCTCGGGGTGACCTTTTGATGGGAACTTACAATTTTTTCCGATTTCAGTTTTAAACAGGTTTTACAGGCATGTTTGGTATCACCTCTAGATGGGAGATGAGATGTTGAATTGAAAATGTTTTTTTAAAAGAAAAACATGGTTTCCAGCAGCGATCTTGTATATTATTCTTTGCATGACTAAATCCTTTGGCACACCCTACAGGCCACATCCCTCATCGTCACTAAACTTTGTATGACCTCTAGATGGGAGACATTGATTTTTTCAAATTCTTTAAAAAAACATGGCCACTATCCGATTATCCCCAAACTTCAAATAGGTCCTCGGGGTGACCTCTGGATGGGAATTTACATTTTTTTTTCCGATTTCAGTTTTAAACAGTTTTACAGGCATGTTTGGGATCGCCTCTAGATGGGAGCTGTTGAATTTTGAACAATTTTTTTTTTGAAGAAAAAAAGACATGGCTGCTGGGCATCTTGTATTTTATTCTTTGCATGACTAAATCCTTTGGCACACCCTACAGGCCACATCCCTGATTGTCACTAAACTTCGTATGGATCAACATGGTGAGCTCTAGATGGGAGACATTTATTTTTTTCAAATTTGTTTAAAAACATGGCCACAAGCAGCCATCTTTGATTTCAAAATTGAATCCATCGTCCCACTCAGCAGTCCACATTCATCGGAGAAATGTTTTGAATTTACAGCCATGTTTATGATCACCTAGATGGGACCTATCATATTTGAAAGATTTTCCATCCAAAACGTGGCTATCTTGTTGGACAAATGTTTGTAAAATTTACAGGCATGTTCAGGATCACTTCTAGATCGGAGCCATCTTCTTACGGCTCATAGGGCTGACCTCTGGTATCAATTAGACATATAAACTTTCTGTATTCCTTATTGCTCCATTGACTGTAAAATTTTGAATTATCCCCTCTCTTACTTGAGCTACAGTGTCATTAACACTTTCATTATGATATTTGACATCTATCAACAAAACATGACATAGGCTTGCAAATGCCACATGTCAATCCTGTATACATAAGCTATTTTTTTCCAGTTCTCAATTTATTGTAACATTATGTACATGTTTTTATTCAATTTATCTTCAGGGGTTGCTGATCAGCTTCAGACCAACTATGCCAGTGATTTGAGGAACATTCTCAAATCAGTATTTGATGTAAATTGTACCACACCAGTGATTGTTCAGGAGAACAAGAAAGAAAAAGGGAACAGTCTGAGTGAACTCGAGCTACCATCACCTGAAACTTATAACGCTCATCGAAGGAGTGAGGTTGTCAGTGGTGAAAACTCAAGGAACCGATCTGTTTCCAGAAGACGTAAGCATTGCCACAATTTATTATACTGTTAATAGTTATTATAATTGATCTATTTGTTGCCTGGACCAAGTTGTAAGTTTAAATGTGGGGAGCGGTTATTACCCCCCGAAGCAGCTTACTGCCAGCAACTGCAGCAGAAGTTCTGATAGAACATTTCAGCACGAAGTCTGGAGCTCAGACTATGGTTCAATCCTCCTTGCAAATCACAGTATAAGGCTGTATGTCTAAATTAACCAAAGTAATATTCAATGTCCAAGCAGCATAATGTGGGATTCAAAGGTGTCTCCACATCTCGACATTACAAGTCAATCATATTAACCACTGTACTGCTATGTTACAACAAATAAACTGAGCACCTGATGATTATTTTTTTTCTTTGTGCCAGCTCTTGTTTCGTAAAAAAAATTACACCAAGACTGTACTTTCAAACTTTTTGTAATAATTCATTAGTTAACTGACTACCTCAATATTAGCTATGGAACTGGATCTGTGGATCAACCACACCATGAGTAACAACTCCTTATTTCTCAAGTTATTGATGTTCATAAATAGTGAAGCATTGAGAAAACCACATTGGTTAATTGGAAGCGACTATCTTTGTGCTCCAATTTCTTGAAAACCATAAAATTATTTCTCTTTATTTATTGGGTTCAAGACTCATGTCTGCCTATCCTTGACATGTCACTATTTATTGATACAGGTTCTTGTTCCACCTGTCACCTGTGACAAGTAAAAATTCAGACACAGGTTTTTATTCAACAGCTGATGATCACAAACCCTACATCTTACATCTTTGAAAAAGTGAAGTGTAAATAACAACAAAATCTGATCACATTGATGTAGAGAAAACTTCTCTTTTTTTGCTATTTATCGTACAGATGCTCCACTATGGGTTCCTGATGAGCTGGTGTCTTGCTGTTCCTCGTGTAAAGTGATTTTCAACTTCATACGACGACGTCATCATTGTAGGAACTGTGGAAAGGTAAGTAACTGAACATTTCTTGCTCATTGTCCTGTGAAAAAAACTCAAATAGCCCTATCTTGGCAAAAAACTGTGTACATTCCTGAATTATAAAGTCTACTTGTTCAGTGTAAATGTATAATAATAATAATAGCATTTCAATGGCATCAGTAATTCATGATATTCCAGTTATATATTTCCACTGGAAAATGGACATACTGGTAATGTCAACGGCCCAGCAAATGACATCCTTCAGCAGTCAAGTGGTTAATAGAGAAAATTTGTTTATAGACTTTATATCTTAAAGTTGTATTTTCTTTGCAAAAAAATGATGATAATAAATTTTTTTTAAATATCATAAAAACTGCCCTATAGTTCATCATTTGTGGTCGTATGGTCGCTACATTCAATAACAAGAGATTTGCTAGGACATGGCAAAATATGCCCAGGGTAATTCCAACTAAGGGCCATAACACTGGTAAAATTTGCGGGTGGAACCCAAAATCAAACTTGACCTGTATTTTGGGCTAGTAAACTCATACTTAATTTCATTCCATTCAGTTCACAATTACTAAAGTTATCATCCGGAACCAAAAATTTAGTGCAAATTCCAATAAATGGGCAACAACTGATGAAAATTGGCAGGCGGAAGTCGAATTTGAACTAAAGTTTTCATCCGGAAACGAAAAAAGCAAATGGATTGATGTCCAATAACATAATATGTCCCGTTTTTTAAATCGGGCACATAAAAATCAATTTCTGTCATTGAGATTAAGAAAACATCACCAAGAAATAGCCTATTGATTTAAAATATTGTTGAATTTATTCGACCAATGAGGCATGTATTCAGAGAAAATTGTCTGATAAGAGACAACTTTCAACAAAATCTTAATTTTCATGCTATTTGTTGAAATGAATGAAATTTGATTGTATAAATCGATACATGAGCATGTGTTGTTTTCAAATGTATTCCGGCATATTGGAATAAATCAGGAATTTTTCATATTTTCCGATATGTTACGGTGTAACAGGATATCTCCCCCCCCCCCTGGACATCTCTCACCCCCCCCCCCCCACCCTGAATTTCACTCATTTCATATCGATTGGTCCTGAAATGGCCAGAAAATTTGTTTTTGAGATTGAAATTTTTTTATTATAATTTTTTTTTTGGTATTTAAACAAAAAAGTGACAATTTTTTTTTTTTTCACGCATTTGATTGTTTGTTCCTGAAATGGCCAGAAATGGCCAGAATTTTATTTATTTTTTAAATTAAATTAATTTTATTTTTTTTCAAATGTCCAGGCTTGGATATTTGCCCCCCACCCAGCACCTACATGACAAAAAAATCATCTTATCATCTTTCATCGCTTGTTTTGCTTTATATAGTCATGAAACGGTGAGAAATTAACTTCTTCTGAGAAAAAGTTTTTAGAGTCAGGGTTTGGGGTGGGGGGGGGGGGGGGAGATGTCCAGGTCAGGATATCTCCCCCCACCCAACTTCTTCTGAGAAAAAGTTTTTTGAGTCAGGGTTTGGGGTGGGGGGGGGGGGGGAAATGTCCAGGTCAGGATATCTCCCCCCCCCCCCACCCAGCACCTACATGACAAAAAAATCATTCTATGGTTTTATTGCTTATTTTGATTTATAAAAACGGCGAGAAATTAACTTCAAACAACTTTTTCTCAGAAGTTAATTTCTCGCTATTTCATGACTATATAAAGCAAAAGAAGCGATGAAACCATAAGATGATTTTTTTGTCATGTAGGTGCTGGGTGGGGGGAAGATATCCTGAACTAATC